>CM016623.1:82303653-84703653 GCA_005393395.2 Gossypium australe | reverse complement strand
GCCTTAAATGCATACCTGTACTCATACCTGTACTCTTTCTTCATGTTCTCACCTTGTCATTTCTTTGACTTACTCTTTGGACTACTCGGGAACCTTTTCCTTTTTGAACTTACAATTACCATGTCTTGACATGGTCTTACGTGGTATCCTTGCCTTATGAACTCACCAATGCTATACCTTGGCATGGTCTTACATGTGACCTTTGCCTTATAGTAACTCATCAATGCCATGTCTTGACATGGTCTTACATGATTTTCTTGCTTTATAGAACTTATCAATGCCATGCCTTGGCATGGTCTTACATGATATCCTTATCTTACCAAATGCCATGTTCCAAACATGGTCTTACATTGTATCCTTGTCTTACCAAATGCCATGTTCCAAACATGGTCTTACATGGTATCCTTGTCTTAGTGCCAATGCCACATCTTGATGTGGTCTTACATGGAGTCCATAATCAATGTCGATGCCATGTCTTGACATGGTCTTACATGGTATCCTTAACCGTCAATTCCTCCTTAAATGCCATGTTATGAACATGGACCTTTCCGTCAATTCTTCCTTAATTGCCATGGTATAGCCAAGGACTTTGAGATATCAATGCCTTGTCAAGTCATAGCTGAAACATACTTGCTCAAATTCTCATGGTTAGTCGCATAACTCAATAATGTACTACTCAAAACAGTCCCTAACTCAAACTTTGGAAAAATTATAATTTTGCCCCTAAACTTTTGCATAATTATGATTTTGTCCCTAGGCTTAAAAATTAAACTTCATCCCTTATTCTTATGTTTTATAACATGCTAATCATTTTTCTATGGCAACATCAAATTCTTGCTCTAACATGCACTTATGTACATTAGTTATTTTTGCCGATTATGTCATTTTACTCGTTTTCACTTAAAATCGCTTAGTAAAAGTTGTTTAACATAATTCTAAGCTTCATATTCTTCCATAAAACATCAAAATAAATACATTTCACCTATTTTTCCAAATATGAACCCTAGGTTAAATTATTACTAGAATAAGCTAAATCAAGTTACCGGGACTCCAAAAACGTAAAGAACATGAAAAACGTGGCTAGAATGTACTTCCATGAAGCTTGGAAAGCTTGAAAACCCTATCCATGGCTTCCCAAATGTTAAATTCGGCCTAAGCTTGAAGATGGCCAAATTTGGCATTTAAATTTTGTTTTTAATTCATTTAATTCACTAAATTGCCAAAATGCCCCTTAAAAAAATCTTTTGAAACATACCTATCCATGTCCATTTTTGTCCACCAACTTAAACAATGGCCTAATTATCATTTAAGAACCTCAAATTTAAAATTTCATAACAATTGGACACCTCTAACATGTAGAACTCAACTTTTGCACTTTTTATAATTTAGTCCTTTTGACTAAATTGAGTGCCTAAACGTCAAAATTTTCGAATGAGATTTTCACGAAATGATTTCGTTAAATTGTAGACCATAAAAAATATAAATAAAATAAATTTCTCAACATCAGATTTGTGGTCCTGAAACCACTGTTCCGACTAAGCCCAAAATCGGGCTGTTACATAGGTTGTGTTTTGATGCATGAAGGCAAAGTGATAACATATGCTTCTAGACAAGTGAAACCGCACGAAAAGAATTATATGAGTCACGATTTAGAGCTTATAGCTATTGTATTTGCTTTGAAGATTTGGTGGCACCATTTATACAAAGAAAAATGTCATATCTTCATGGATCATAAAAGCCTGAAGTATTTAAAGTCGCAAAAAGATTTAAATTTGAGGCAGTGCAGATGGCTCGAGTTACTGAAAGATTATGAATTGATCATTGATTATCATCCAGGGAAGGCTAATGTTGTTGCTAATGCATTGAGTAGAAAATATTTATGTACTTTGTGAGCTTTGAACACACGACTTGCAAAGCTCAGAAATATGATGATGTGTTGTTAGCTAAATGGAAACAGATTGAAATGACACCTGATTTAGATATTCATGTGGGTTCAAATGACAGTTTGCACTTCAAAAGAAAAATTAGTGTTACGAGAATGTCTGATATCATTCAGCAAATTTTATAGGAAACTCACTGTAGTAGCTTGTCTATTCATCCTGGTAGTAATAAAATGTACGACAATTTGAAATAGATGTACTGGTGGTCAAGTATGAAACGAGAGATTTCTAAGTTCGTATCAAAATGTTTTGTTTGTCAACAAGTTAAAGCTGAGCATCAAGCACCTTCTGGTTTGTTACAACCAGAGATGATTCCAGAGTGGAAATGAGAACGTGTCACGATGGATTTTGTATCGGGATTGCCTTTATCTCTGAGAAAGAAAGATACTATGTACATCATTGTTGATCGTTTGACGAAATCTGCGTATTTTATTCCAATGCGTTTGGATTTTTCACTCGAGAGATTAGCAGAGTTCTATGTTGTTGAGATTGTTCGGTTCCATGGTGTGCCACTTTCTATTATTTCTGACAGAGATCCACGATTTACTTCTCAATTATGGAGCAAGTGACACGAAGCTCTAGGTACTCGACTGCATTTTAGTATAACATTTCATCCCCAGTTAGATGGTCAATCTGAACGAGCAATTCAGATAATCGAAGATATGCTATGATGTTGTGTTTTGGACTTTGAAAGTAATTGGGAGATATTTCTACCATTAGTTAATTTGCATAAAATAACAGTTATTAATCGAGCATTAAGATGGTACCATACGAAGATCTGTATGGTTGAAAGTGTTGAACTTCGTTATACTATACTGACCTCAGTGAGAAATAGTTATTCGGTGTTGATTTGATACGAGAAACCGAAGAAAAGGTGAAAGTGATACGAGATAGTTTGAAAGCAGCTACAGATTAATAGAAATCTTACGCAAATTTTAAAAGGAAAGATATTAAATTTCAAGTCGGCGACAAGGTATTTCTCAAAGTATCGCCTTGGAAAAAGGTTCTACGATTTGGCCGTAAACGAAAGCTTTGTCCGCGCTTTATCGGGTCATACGAGATCATTGAAATGATCACACCAGTAGCTCACAAATTAGCTTTCCTGTGAGAGTTAGAAAAGATTCATAATGTGTTTCACATATCGATGTTAAGACGGTATCGATTAGATCCTGCACATGTGATTTCACCTGTTGATGTTGAGATACAACCAAACATGACTTATAGCTCGAGAGGTTAAAGAATTGAGAAATAAAAGTATAGCTTTAGTGAATGTTCTCTGGCAACGTCATGAAATAAAAGAGCCTACCTGGGAACTGGAAGAAGCTATTAAAGTGCAACACCCAAACCTCTTTTCTGGTAAGATTTTTTGGGGACGAAAATTCTTTTAGGGGGAGAATTGTAACACCCCGTTTTCAATGAATTCGAAACAATGGTTTCAAGACCACAAATCCAATGAGTAAATTAATATTTTCTTATTATTCTAATGTCAATGATATGGTAGTACGGTTGTATTAAAATTTCGTTAAGAAATTTTGATGTTTGCTTAATTAAGTAAAAAGGACTAAATCGTAAAAAGTGTAATTGTAGAGTTCTATTAGTTAAAGGGGTTTAATGGCTATGGAACTTTAAAGTAAGAGGAATTAGATGTTAATTAAACCATTTATATAGTTAGTGGATATTCATGGAAAGTTTTTATTGAAATTTTAAATATTTTTAAAGGGTAAAAAGGTAAATGAGTAGATAAAGGTTAAATTAATTAAAACAAAAGTGTTCAGCTTCATCATTTCATTACCATAAAACTGATTTTTTCCATTGGAGAAGAGGGAGTATTTGGTTGAGCTTTGGTTGCTTGCATGGCATACTTTTCAATCTCGTTTTTAATGATTTTTATGTTTTCAGGATCTTTGTAGCTTAATCTAGCTAGCCCAGGGATCAAATTGCAAAATTGATTAAGATTTAGGGTTTTTCCATAAATGCTCTTGCATGATTCTTGATGTTTAAAGAAAGATTATGAGTCTTTGTCGATAAATAAACTAGTTTTGTAAAGTAAATTTTGATGAAAATTGTGTTCAAGGACTTATTTGTGAAAATGATAAAAGTTCATGGTAAATTTTTGAAATGTAGGTTTGTATGTATTGATATAGGTCCTTAGTGAATTCGGTTGGCATGAGATGAGGATTAAAATGCTTAGATTTCAGTTTGTGAACTTAAGGACTAAATTATGTAAAGTTAAAATGTTCGGGGTAAAATTATAATATCCCAAATATATGAAATGTGGACTGAATCGAATAATAGATATATTAAATGCATTGAATTTGTTTATTTAGATCATGATAGACCAAGAACAGATTTAGATCGGGGAAAAGCTAAAGCCTCAAATAGTTAGTTTCGTTTCTATGCTTTAATTGCCTAGGTAAGTTCGTAGTGTTTTTAATATGTAATGAATATCTTATTTACGTTATTACAAGAATAATGATGAATTGCATATACGTGCTCCTGTTTGTACTTCGGTACCCCTGAATTGCACATATGTGCCCCTGTTTGTAATTCGGTACCCCTAAATTCCAGATACTTCCCCTGTTTGTACTTTAGAACCCATAAATTGCACAGACGTGCCCCTATTTGTACTTCGGTACCCTAGATAACTTTTTTCTCTATTTAGACTTCGGTAATTCTGAATTGAATAATATATGGACTTTATTCAAATTATTGATAGATTAAAAAACATGCTACATTCTTACTAAGCTCTATAAGTTTATTCATTTTTGTGGATTGTTTAGTAGATCATTGTTGTTGACACTTTGGACGGATCCAATCTTTAGCTCACAGTATCCACCGACTTTGGTAGTTTTTGTAGCTCCTAGGGTAGTGGCATGTATAAATTTAAGTAGTTGAATTTGGGGTTGAAACGTATTTAAGATATTATAAAATGGTATTTGATGAATGTGTATATAATAAATAAATGTGTTTGTTTTGATGCCATATATGCATAATAGGTTATGATGCTTACTTTAGAAGGTACTTTTGGTCGATTATGATAATGAATGAGAATGGTTATTTGGTATGGTTTGATGGTTTGAGTCATGGAGCTACTTTATGTTATATGTTTATTAGGTTTTTTAGAAGCTGTAGTTGATTAATGCATTTGGTAAAGTTTGCATGAGTTGGTAGGTTTTTGGTAGTTGATTTTGAGATGCCTTGTACGGCATATTCATTGAATGATCTTAGAGTATTGATTTGTTCATTTTATGTAAGATTTGGGTCATGTTTGAATGCCTTGATATTGTGTACTAAGGACCTTTAGGTGGTTGCATGGTTTGGTGTTGGAAATGGCTTGTTTTTGGGCAAATTCATGTCTACATGGCCCGAGACAAGAGTGTGTGACTCAGCCGTGTGTCAGGCGACACGACGTTGTGTTCCTTGTAGGTTTGAAAGCATACAAGTCAGGCTGTTACACGGCCTGGCACATGAGCGTGTGGCTTGGCCGTGTGACCCAACTCATAGAGTTACATGGGTGAGGACATGGGTTGGGACACGATCGTGTGTCCCTATTTCGATTGTTACACAGCGTAAGAAATGGGCATTTTTCTTGGCAGTGTGAGTCACACGGCTTGGCCACACAGCCGTGTGACCCCTGCAATTAAATTTTTCTAAATTCTTCTTATACTTTTTGATTGTTTCCAATTTGATCCAAAATTGTTTTTAACGTATTTTTAGTGCATTGAGGGCTTGATCAGGGGATGTTATGTCAGTGATTGAATTTATTAGATTATGTTTAATGTATGAAATGAAAGTTTTAGTGTTACGTTTGTACAGTAATGCTCCATAACTTTACTCCAGCTACAGATACGTGATAGGGGTGTTACAACACAACTCTGATTCCAACACAATTCCAGACAATTGGTCTCATTAAATTCCGACCATATATCTTGTAGATCTAATTACAGAAATGTTACTAATAGATTTCTCTACTCCAATTCCCAAATTTAACAGAAACTCTACTAGATTACGCTTACCATAATATCTACAAATCAGAACCTTAGCTAATCTAACAGTTTCTCCAATAATAACGACTATAACCTTTCGTTGTGGTCTGGATCCTTTGGCCCACTTTAAAGGTCGCGAATTTGGACCAACGAAAGTAGACTTTTTTTCCTTTTTTGAACATTACTATTTTCCTTTCTTTTGCACACCAAGCATTTAGTCTCTTTGTAACACCCTGGTTTAGGGGGCTATGCCTGTTGGGTATAATTCATGTTCTAGTAGGTTTTGGGTATGCTTGGATGTGTTTGAGAGGTGTTAAGAATGCTCAGATTAAAGGGGAAGACCTTGGGAAATTTTGGATTTTTAAGTGCTAAAAGGGGAGCTTGGCGATGGGTGTCTTAAGAGAATTATTTGGGAGTTTATGTCACAAGAACTGGGCTGGTGGAGTGGCAAGGGAGACGCCACTAAGAGCTTGGGGAGGTGACGTCTCAGGTTCAAGGGAAGGGGGGCCAGTGTTCGAGCTGCGAAGGCAGCACTTTGGCATTTATTTTTGGCGTCAGAGAGGTAAGAAGTTGGGTGGCTTTTGGATGCTTAAAAGATGGACAAAGACTTGGTCTTTGTTTTTAAATTCGGCTAGGAAGAGGTTTGACTCATTCAAACCTTTTTGAATGAGTGTTAGGGAGGAAAAAGGGGAGAGAAATAAGGGATTTGGTGAGGGGTTGAAGCTTTGGCTGAATGTGGGAGTCTTGGGGGTGGTTTTTCGGTTTTGTGGGATGTGTGTAGGTGTGTGCCGAACCTTAGTCCTATAAATAGGAGGGGCACCCTTTAGAAAATAGTTTTTCTCCTTTTGTTGTTGTTGCCGAAAGTTCATTCTCTCATCTCCCTCTTGTGCCGAATTTTATTTGTTCTTCTCTAGTTGTTGTTGCCGAATTTGTAAGCAAGAGAGAACCTCTTCTTTCCCCATTTATTTTGCATGGGCCGAAACTTCTTTTGAGCACCATTGCCGAAACCTCTTAACCCTTTTTTCTTTTAGCCTAAGCCGAATATCCACAGCCTCTTCTCCTTTTCTCTTCTTTATGTTTTAGCCGAATCTCCTCTCACCCTTGTCGAAATATCCTCTTAGTAGCCTAGTGTGGTTGGCCGAATATCAGCAAGGGCGACCTCTCCTAGTTCTGCTCCATTCGATTTAAGGGAATGTGTTCGGCCTTAGCAGTTGATTTGAGTTCTTTGTTTTAATGGCCGAAACCGAAGGATTAGCCTTAGTTTGGTGTGGCCGAATGTTCTCAAGGGCCTCAAGTGTTATGTTTCTAAGTTTTGGGCCAAATCTAATATGGTATTATTATGGGTTGTTTAAGGTGGTGTTTCGGCAGAGAGTTAGTCAAACAGCATTTCGGGATTGGATCGTTTGTGCTATTAAGGTGCGTAATCACCGCATTGTTTTTCTGGGTAGTTGTTTAATGTATAATCAGATGTATTATGTGTGGTAATCAATTATGTTGGTTTGAATTGTGGATACCATGGTTTGGGTAATCAGATATCAGGTAAATAAACCTTGGATATTATGTTAACGTGATAATACTTGATATGATAGGTGTATATACTCATGTGTTGTGATGACTTAACATGTTGCATTTGCATAGTTGCATGGGATTTGGGCTTGACTTGATGAAGGAGGAAGTGTACACAGGATGTACGTGGTCTAATGTTAGCTCAGGCTACATTAGCGCTTGATGGCTAGCTTTGTGCTACCTCAAGGGAGGTGTGGCTCGGTGCCCATCTCGGCGGTTGATGGCTATGTGCATCACCGTAGACAGATTACAATATTGGGATCACTTTGGTTGATCGGTGGCTCAGCCACGGCCTTGAGCAGTGAGTTGCCAAGGTAAGGATTTTGGATCACGATGTGATCAGTGGTGGTTTATCCACGGCCTTAGGTAGGGAGTCTGCTAAGGTTGGTGTACGGTTGGACAATGGGTTGGGCTGAAAAGCATTCTTGCATGATTTCGTTACGAGAGCTGTGTGGGTATGGACCAAGCCCATACGTATGGGAAATAGGTGTTATGGTTATGCACTAAGTCTGTGGACTCACCCAATTATTTTCCTAACATTTCAGGTGATTCATGATATGGACCGGGATCGGAGAGGACACATGGTGGCCCATGCCGAAGGAGATGTTTTTAGTTATATTAAATATTAAGTATTTTATTTAAATAATGGTTGTAATAAGGATTTATTTTATTATTTTGGTATCATTTTATTATTAACTCTATTATGGTTTGTTTAAATTTAAACACTATGTGACGATGGTTATTTTTTTTTTTTATAACTTACTTATTCAAATGTGGAATTATTAAACATGTGGTTATATTTTTCAAAAGAACATGGTTTCCAAGAGCAAATAAATTTTTACTATTTATTCTAAGTCAAAAATATTTTTACTAACATAACCAGATTCGGTCGTAGTGAATGGGCCGGGTTTGGGGATGTTACAGTTTGGTATCAGAGCCCGGTTCAAAACTCGGCTTTGAGGGTTTTTGGTCCAAAAATATTTTCAAAATGGGCTTTTCAAAAATATGGGCTTTTAAGAAATTTTTTAGGTTATTTTGGCATGGCACCTGTACCTCCGACCCGAAGTCCACCAGGTAAGTACTTCGGACTTTCTTGAAGTGATTTGTTTGTATGAATTGATTTGGGCTTAGTTTGGGCTCGTAGATTAGAATATTCAGGCTATTGGACCCTAGGATTAGACTACTCAAAACAATTGCATAAAACTTAAAGTTCTTAAACAAACCTGTGAAGTAAGTCGCCGAGTTAGGGTGTGGCAACCATGGTACGCATGTCTAGGAATGGTATTCAGTAAGAGCTTGGTATTTAAGCAGTCCTAGCGACTCACCTCCTCTTTACTTGAATCCTACCTGGTGCGTAGCTACGGTTCACCTTAACCAAGAAGGACTTGTTCATAGGCTAAACCGATTATTAAAACCCGAAAGGGATTTGGCCTGATTGTATTAAATTTCCCGTTTTAAAATTTTCAACTTTACCCCTTTGGTCTATAAACCCTAAATCTGATTTTGAAGGACGTTTTTTTCGATTTACAAAATTACCAAAATGCCCTAGTGGCAAAATTACAAAAATGCCCCTGTGTTATAAAATTACCGTACTACCCTCAACTTTTGATAAAATGATTTTTACTTTACAAAATATCAAAATCTTGAGGTTCGAAATATTAAGATACCCTGGTTTGTGGAAATTTACGAAAATACCCTTGGTTGATAAAACTACCAAAATGCCTTTGTTTTTTTTTTCAGATTTCTCTCGATTTTTATTGAAACATTCCTATTTTACCAAATACCAGGAAATCTTATTTTGTGGAATATTGTGATATTCTGATTTGGAGAATTTATGAAAATGCCCGTGATTTCCAAAATTACTGAAATAACCCTGACCTCTGAAAATTTTGCAACACATCCGATTTGAAACAAAATTTTTTTTCAAGATAACCCCTGTGACTTTGTAAATTTTGAGATATCTTTAAGATTGGAAAACTATTTTCAAAATTGACTCTGAGTTATTACTGAAATACCCCTCTTTAGGAAATGACGAAATTACCCCTGGGTAGGAAATGGAACTTGATTGCTCGAAAGAACTACTCTCGGAAACTCCTTTTCATAAAATTGCTCGTGGGTAAATAGTGGAACAAAATTTCTAATGCATAAAACTTTTAATCAGATTAAATCGCGACGCTAGATATGAGTTCTAGGGGACGTGGTTGTCGCGGACGTGGTCAAGGTGGAATGACAGCTTTACTAAGATCAGAGTGCGCAGCTGAGGCGTAGAGTAGCAAGTTATGGTAGTAAGTAATTTCGAGGACGAAATTATTTTAAGGAGGGTAGAATTGTAACACCCTAGTTTAGGGGGCTATGCCTGTTGGGTATAATTCATGTTCTAGTAGGTTTTGGGTATGCTTGGATGTGTTTGAGGGTGTTAAGAATGCTCAGATTAAAGGGGAAGACCTTGGGAAATTTTGGATTTTTAAGTTCTAAAAAGGGAGCTTGGCGATGGGTGTCTTAAGAGAATTATTTGGGAGTTTATGTCACAAGAACTGGGCTGGTGGAGTGGCAAGGGAGACGTCACTAAGAGCTTGGGGAGGTGACGTCTCAGGTGCAAGGGAAGGGGGGCCAGTGTTCGAGCTGCGAAGGCAGCACTTTGGCCTTTATTTTTGGCGTCAGAGAGGTAAGAAGTTGGGTGGCTTTTGGATGCTTAAAAGATGGACAAAGACTTGGTCTTTGTTTTTAAATTCGGCTAGGAAGAGGTTTGACTCATTCAAACCTTTTTGAATGAGTGTTAGGGAGGAAAAAGGGGAGAGAAATAAGGGATTTGGTGAGTGGTTGAAGCTTTGGCCGAATGTGGGAGTCTTGGGGGTGGTTTTTCGGTGTTGTCGGATGTGTGTAGGTGTGTGCCGAACCTTAGTCCTATAAATAGGAGGGGCACCCTTTAGAAAATAGTTTTTCTCCTTTTTTTGTTGTTGCCGAAAGTTCATTCTCTCATGTCCCTCTTGTGCCGAATTTTATTTGTTCTTCTCTAGTTGTTGTTGCCGAATTTGTAAGCAAGAGAGAACCTCTTCTTTCCCCATTTATTTTGCATGGGCCGAAACTTCTTTTGAGCACCATTGCCGAAACCTCTTAACCCTTTTTTCTTTTAGCCTAAGCCGAATATCCACAGCCTCTTCTCCTTTTCTCTTCTTTATGTTTTAGCCGAATCTCCTCTCACCCTTGTCGAAATATCCTCTTAGTAGCCTAGTGTGGTTGGCCGAATATCAGCAAGGGCGACCTCTCCTAGTTCTGCTCCATTCGGTTTAAGGGAATGTGTTCGGCCTTAGCAGTTGATTTGAGTTCTTTGTTTTAATGGCCGAAACCGAAAGATTGGCCTTAGTTTGGTGTGGCCGAATGTTCTCAAGGGCCTCAAGTGTTATGTTTCTAAGTTTTGGGCCAAATCTAATATGGTATTATTATGGGTTGTTTAAGGTGGTGTTTCGGTAGAGAGTTAGTCAAGCAGCATTTCGGGATTGGATCGTTTGTGCTATTAAGGTGCGTAATCACCGCACTATTTTTCTGGGTAGTTGTTTAATGTATAATCAGATGTATTATTTGTGGTAATCAATTATGTTGGTTTGAATGGTGGATACCATGGTTTGGGTAATCAGATATCTGGTAAATAAACCTTGGATATTATGTTAACGTGATAATACTTGATATGATAGGTGTATATACTCATGTGTTGTGATGACTTAACATGTTGCATTTGCATAGTTGCATGGGATTTGGGCTTGACTCGATGAAGGAGGAAGTGTACACAGGATGTACATGGTCTAATGTTAGCTCAGGCTACATTAGCGCTTGATGGCTAGCTTTGTGCTACCTCAAGGGAGGTGTGGCTTGGTGCCCATCTCGGCGGTTGATGGCTATGTGCATCACCGTAGACAGATTACAATATTGGGATCACTTTGGTTGATCGGTGGCTCAGCCACGGCCTTGAGTAGTGAGTTGCCAAGGTAAGGATTTTGGATCACGATGTGATCAGTGGTGGTTTATCCACGGCCTTAGGCAGGGAGTCTGCTAAGGTTGGTGTACGGTTGGACAATGGGTTGGGCTGAAAAGCATTCTTGCATGATTTCGTTACGAGAACTGTGTGGGTATGGGCCAAGCCCATACGTATGGGAAATAGGTGTTATGGTTATGCACTGAGTCTGTGGACTCACCCAATTATTTTCCTAACATTTCAGGTGATTCATGATATGGACCAGGATCGGAGAGGACACATGGTGGCCCATGCCGAAGGAGATGTTTTTAGTTATATTAAATATTAAGTATTTTATTTAAATAATGGTTGTAATAAGGATTTATTTTATTATTTTGGTATCATTTTATTATTAACTCTATTATGGTTTGTTTAAATTGAAACACTATGTGACGATGGTTATTTTTTTTTTTTATAACTTACTTATTCAAATGTGGAATTATTAAACATGTGGTTATATTTTTCAAAAGAACATGGTTTCCAAGAGCAAATAATTTTTTACTATTTATTCTAAGTCAAAAATATTTTTACTAACATAACCAGATTCGGTCGTAGTGAATGGGCCGGGTTTGGGGATGTTACACTCTTCCTCCATCTTAGTCCTCTCAACCATAATCTCGAAAACATTTTCTCTGACTCCCAACACCGCTTGGGACACTACATCATCCCCAACCTCCTGGTTTTATCCTTTAGAAATAAGTGCCATCACGATGACAAATGACTCACATTTGGTAGCTTAACTGTGAGCCCCATTGTCCCTCATTTTATTTTTATTCATTATGTATCCTACAATCTTGAATATGATCTACAAGTTTAGATAAAAAAATCACTAGCTAACTTCAATCCATTTTCAGTTTCCTATCTTATAGTTTCAAAGGAAAAAATAAATACTAACTATTTCAATTCTATGTCTACAATAATACACCTCAAGTGTTTACCTATAACTTAACAATATCTTTTCTATGGCAACTAGCATCGGAGTCTCGGACTTGATTTTCTTTGTAGAATATCAGTTTCAAAATTCTCTGTGGCTTGTTTTTTCCAAAACTCAGTCTGAGGTTTTGAACCAAGGCTTTCATACCACTAAATGTAACCTCCCAAACTCAGCCTAGACATTATGGTTAGATTGAGAAGGCTACATTTGCCACTAAAATGGCTAAGCTAACTTACGTTACTTTTGAAGACCTTAAATAATCTCATTTTAGAGAAAATTGTAGTTGTACTTTCAGTTAGCTTAAAAGCATTAATTCATTAGGTCGTGTATACTTAGGATTCATTTTATTGTTGATAGTGTTGTTTTAAAAAAACTGTTTGCTTGTCACTCTTCTTTATAAAAAAACTCGATGTTAAACTAATGCAATGATAAAACCATTTTTCAAGCTATTTTGGAAACTTATTTGCCTTATGGATTTGTTTTTCAAAAATAGTTAATATCAAATTTTGCTTAAGCCCAATATCATGCATTATTCGAATATTGTGCTTGAGTAATCCATGCATGCAAAACTCCCCAATAGAAAAGTTACCAAGCCACGGACCAGAAATAATTAAAAATTACAAACAAAAAACAATAAAGACTTATTAATACTTATTAACGATTGTCCAATGTCCAAGGTGATTTTGTGAATGCCGAGTTCGATCCTAATTTTGAGGTTTACCTCAAAAGTTAAACGTTATTGAGGGGTGAGCTTATGAAAAGCTCAGTGAGAGTCGATCAATTTTTGAAACAAACATAAATATAGAATACAGTGAAACAGATTAGCTTTAACAGAAGAAAACAAAACCATCATAGGAATTCTATAAAATTACATAGCCATTATCAAATTGATGTCAAATGGTGTATGAGCATGGGACATCATTCATTCGAGTAATAGTCATTAATTTCGATTCCATTCAATACAACACACTACAACACATATTATAAATCAATAACATTTAAATATGTCATGAGCATGATGCAATGCAAAAAGGTTCCTACCTATACCATCTGTTACAAACCACGAGTTCCCCTATCATACAATGTGACTAAATGTAATTAAATATGGTTTATATGTGTTGTGACATTTTTTAAATAATCATGTGGTTAATGTGATGAATGAAAAATTGTATAAATGGAAGATGATTAAACATGTCAGATATGCTATTAGAGTTATCTATGTTATGAATATGTGGTACGTCTGTTAAGCTTACCCACTCCTTTTTAACCATTGCAGATAAGTAGTGTTGGTGTGAGTGGTGTGTTCTCGAGGGGTGAGTCAAGCCAAAAACTTTAGTTGCTATTAGTAGGTGTTCTTTTCTTTATTTGTGTTTCAGGAATAAAAGGCAATATCGTAGATGTTACGTTGGTTTTGCTATGATTTTTTGTTGTTTGCATGCCTATTGTGCTTAGAAACTTTGTGGACTTTTAAATATAGTGTTTGGGATTGTTGTTTGAGACATTTTGGTGTTTATTTTATGAGACAATTGATTCTCGATGTTTAAAATCTATTTGGAAAGGTTTATGTGGTGATATATGCTGAGTTTTTAAGGTCTGGAATAGAGGTATCCATATTCGAGCTTTAAAAACGATACCTATGAAAATTTTGAAGTATAGGAAGTCGGTATCAATATTTTATCTTGATTATTGATACTCGGGGTGTAATTATCGATATTTCTTTCGTGGCACTAATATTTTCCAAAATTTGGGTATCGATTTTCCAAGTGGAATCGATACCACTTGAAAAAATTATCAATACCACACTACCAGTATCGATACCTACGTAGCAATTTTCGGAGATTTTGCTAAATGGTCTTAATACATGTTTAGTACTTATTTTATGAATATTCTATGATTGTTTAGCATGATTCAACCTCCTTAGAGCGTGTATGACTTATGTTTCATGTGAATACTATAATAATTAAAGAAAGAAAAGGATGCATGTGTAATCTTCTAACAGTTTTGATGAATATGAAGTGAGTCAGTGGTGTAGCGTCCTAGTATTTAGGCTCGATGACTGGGCTGGGTATAAGGTGATAGAAGAGCCTTTGTGGATGTATCTGTTAAGTGCCCTTCGTGGAAAAGTCTGTCACATGAGGACACCTTTGTCGCTATTTGATGTTATATGGATTCCCTTATGGCTATCTATCTGTATGGATGCCTATATGGCTATCTTGTGAATGTGTTTGGATGCCTTTGTGGCTATCTATTGTGCCAAGAAGACTTCTATGGTTAACTATGTCAAGGAAAGAGTACGACTTGTTGAAGCAGTCTGAAGAATGACCTTACTGGAAATGATCCGATGATAACTGTAACACCCCCAAACCCGGCCCACGAGCCTTGACCGGATCTGGGTATGTCACTGCGGAAAGACGGTTGAAAATCTTTTTGACTTAGGATAAAAACATTAAAATTTATTAACTTTTGAAAACCATGTCCATTTAAAATAATAAGTAAAACTTTGTTATTGTAAGTTGGCCAAATTAAAACTTCAGCATACATATATTTTGAGTAAATAGGTTGCTAAAAATAAAATCATCTTCATGTAGTAATTTAATTTAACCAAACCATAAATAAAATAATACCAAAAATAATAAAAAGGCCCTTATTACATCAAAGAAATTCCCAAAATACTGATAATATAAAAATGCATAAAATAATCAAAATCTCTTTTTCTGCATGGCCACCTCGTATCCACTCTAACCCGGTCCAAGCTCATGAATCACCTGAAATGGTTAAGAAAAATAATTGAGTGAGTCCACAGGCTCAGTGCATAATCATAACACATGTTCCACACGTATGGGCTTGGCCCATATCCATACAATCCACGAACCATTCATGCAATCATGCATCACAGCCCAACCTAGGTCCGTCCATTACTCCAACCTTAGCAGACTCCCTGCTCAAGGCCGTGGCTAATCCACCGATCACAATCGAGTGATCCCACATATCTTACCTCGGTAGACCTGCTGCACAAGGCCGTGGCTGAGCCATCGATCACGTAAGTGATCCCAACGGTAATCTGTCTACGGTGATGCACTCAGCTATCAACCGCCGAGATGGGCACCTAGCCAACATCTCCCTTGATGATGCACACAGCAACTCATCAAGCGCTAATGTAGCCCGAGGCTAACATTAGACCACGTACTTCAATGTGTACACCCTTCCTTCCTCGATCAAACCCAACTCCCATGCATGTTTGTAAATGCCTCTTGTCAAATCATCATATAAAATAAGTATACATCTTACATCATTACCACATCTTATATACATAAATATATACATGTATACATCATAATAATTTAATATCACAAACTTACTCACCTGATATCCGATTACCCAAACATGGTATTCACCACTTAAGCCATTATGATCGGCTACCACACATCATACATATGTATAAACGTTAGCAAGCAAATAACCGAAGAAACAGTGCGATGATTACGCACCTAATCACTTGGAGTTCTAGACTCTCGATCCCAACGCTATCGCTCAACGAGACTACGACTATCTGCCTATAGCTTTCTCCTACTGCTGGCCTACACCCCAGTGGCCAATCCCGAACCGCCGAGACAGCTCTTTTCTTGAACTTCGGGATAGGGACTTTCCCTTGCCCACCTTGACTGGTATTCGCCTCCATCAAAACGCTTTAATCAGGTAAACCAGTTAAACCTCCAAATCATACGTCCAAAATCATAAATCTAAGCATTAACTCTTTATCAAATATCCGTACCACTCAACTTGAATCCCGAAGGTCACTTAATGCTTCAGCAAGCGCTGACTACACAACTCCCGAAAAGATCTCCTGTGTTAGGCTCTGCCTCCCCTACAAACGGCCTTAGAACACTTAAGAGAAAACTAAAGGCCATTCGACCATGACATAAATCCTTAAAACAAAGAAAGCTATCACACCCTTACCTTGCTAACCACCCTCTTGCTCTAACAAAGAATCGGCCACCACAAGAAAGTAAGGTTCGGCTTCAGGGGTTTGCAACAAAGCAGAGAAAAGATGAGAGACTGAGTGATTCGTCAATGACTCCTAGATGAAGTTGGGATATTCGGCAAAGGTAACCTTCAGGGGTGATTTCGGCTTCAGCAGAGTTTAAAAGAGAAGTGTGTAGGAAGAGAGGAAATAGATGCACAAACTTTCGGTTTTGGCTTCAACAAAATAAAAGGAAAAGAGAGAGTGTTTCTTTGACTTACTTTCGGCAAGAGACTAAGGGAAGAAAAGAAATAATTCGGCACAAGGGGAATGGTGAAACAATTTCGGCAAAGGGAAACAAATGGGGAAAAGGGTGGCCAAAAGGGTGAGCACCTCTTATTTATACTACTAGCTTTCGGCACCCACCTAACACCCTCAACAAAACCGAAAATGCCCTCCCCCCAAGCTCCCCAAAACCGGCCACTAGCTCCCCTCCTCCTAAATCCCAAGATTTTCTCCTATTTTACCTCCCTGACACTCATTCAAAAAGTTTGAATGAGTCCACCCTATATCTCTACTTCTATCACCTAGCTAATTCAAAATAAATAAAAGAAAATCAATAATAATAAATAATTATCCTACACTTCTAAAATAAATAACTAGATAAATATAAACATTATCCTCATCTACTTAAAAGCCTTCTAGCCGTCCATCACCTAGCCCTCTGGACGCAAAAACAAAGGCAAAAATGCTGCTCTTGTAGCTCGAACACTGGCCCCCCTTCTGCTCCTTGAGGCGTCACTTCCCCAAGCTCTTAGTGGCGCCTCCCTTGCCACTCTACTAACTCAGTTCTTGTGTCTAAACCCCCCAAACATTTCTCTTAAGACACCTCTAGCCAAGCTCCCCTTATTATCACTAAAACTCAAAAATTCCTAAGGCATTCCACTACCTTTTAGAGTTCTCAAGACCCCTAAAACTCACCCAACCACACGCTGAAGTTTGCCAACACCTGAGTTATGCACTAAATGCATAACCCCTAAAACCCGGGTGTTACAATAACACCAATTTAGTGTATTCTAAAGGAACAATATAAGGGCAAATTAACAAGTTTGAAGCAAAGGAAAGCTGATGATGAATTTTTCGTGTTATAGAGCAGACGTAGTCCTTCTTGAATGCAAGAATGAGAAGAAGAACCTGAGAGTATGCTACTTGTGTATGACCATGGGTAAGACAAGCGATTCTGAATAAGGTATGGTCTTTACACGGAGTATGACAAAGGAGAATACGGCAAGCGAAACCTAGAAATGTAGAGAATAAATTTGGTAAGTATTTGCCAAGAAAAAAAAGGGAAGTGTTAAGCACTATACTTATTACGATGAAATAGGTCAGGTACTTATAATTTTCTCACTAAGTTTTGACGAACTTACTAGGAATGTATCTGATTATAGGAAAGTAAAGAAGAGTGTGCCGACAGACGATGTCAGGGCTACGCTAGAAAGCGACGGACTAGGTTGTTATGCATACAATGGGAGAATGAAAGAAAGAGGAAAGCATAAAGAGAAGGATGTATAAAGAGTCTTAAAGTTATGTGATAACGCCTAAGCTATGCAAAAAGCCATTGGGAAAAGTCGAAGCCTACGCATAAGATAATAAGCAATACTTTGAATACATGTAATAGAAAAGGGGCGAAGTTCTAAGTAACGATCTTCGCAGTTTATTTCAAAATGTAAAGGCAAACACAAATTGTACAAAGAATTAATCAAAATAACATATACGAGGTATTTCAGGAAAAAGAGATTAAAGAAATTTTATTAAGTCATTGTAAGGTTAGTTGCATAGGCAAGTCGAGTAGAAGCGTCTAAGTACGTCAGTCATTAGGCATAACACCCAAAACTCAGATCCGATTGATCAGGTCAGGTGGAGGGTGTTACACAAATAGTTTGCGCCCAATGCTCATTAATAAGTTTGACACCTAGTTTCTCATCGGTATAACCGGAGTAATTTGGCATCCAGTGCCTCATCGACTTGTACTCGAAGTAACCTTAAATTCTTCCTACCCTATGGCATGTAACACCCCTAACCTGTATCCATTGCCGGAACAGGGTTCTAGAGTATTACCAGAGTTTACAAAAACATTTATAGATAATTCATGACAACTACTATTCATTTTTCAAGATTAATCATACCGCCCCTTATATGGGCCCTCAAGGCCCAAAATAAACAATAGAATCGAGTTGGAACTTGTAACATTCCAAAAATTAGGGGTTATAATTTTTGCATAATTTCATGTTGTGCTTGCTCAGCTGATTATTTGAGTGTATTTGGGGGTTCTAGGGAGGCCTGGGTTCGAGTCTGAGCCTTGGAGAAATTTTAGTTTTTGGCCCTTTAGTGGAGAGGGCTATTGGAGGTAGGGCTTAAGTGAATTTTTGTGTGTTCTATTGGCACAAATGAGCTAGTGGCAAGTTGGTTGTGGCGTCACTAGGGAACAAAGGGGAGTGGAGTTCGATTCCCTTGGCAAGCAGATAAGGGCATTTATTTTATGCCTTGGGAGAGGAAGAAGCAGAGTTTGGATCAAACTCTTCAAGGGGAGTTGGAGACTTGGTCAAATAATTCACACGGAAGGTGGGGAGCTATTCTAGGAGGATTCGGTGGAGGAAATCAGGGGTTGGATGAGTGAGCAAGTGTTGGCCGAATGTTGGGAAGGTGATGATAGGCAATTTCGGCCAAGGGAGGTCTTTTGGAATGTGCATATTCGGTTTGTGTTAGGGGAAGTGCCGAATTTTCTTTGAATTTTCCTTGGGGAAGTGTTTGCGTTTTATCACTTTTGGACATTTCAAGTCATTTCTTTTCATTGTGGACCTCTGCCGAATACACTCTTCTTCATCTTTTCTTTCTTTTTCATTTCTCTTGCTAATTGCCGAAATCACTCTTCTTCATCTTTCCTTTCTCTTTCATTTCTCTTGTTAATTACCGAATTGATAAGCCTCTACCTTCACTTTCTTTTCTTTCCTCTTCTCACATTACTCTTTTCCCCTCTTGAACTGCCTCCTCTCCATTGCTGAATCTATCTCCTTTTCTTTTATTCTTCAATTAGCGTCTTTTCTCTTCTTGTATGGTTCTGCAAGGAGTGTGACAATCGGTAAGGTTATAGTTCTTTCTTGTTAGTAATTTTGTTCCCATTCAGTTTCTTCCTTAAAAATCGTATGTTCTTTCTTTCACTTTGTGGCTAAAAATACATTCTTTTCTGTGTTTTGGTCATCATTGGGCTTAGGGATTTCAATAGGGCGAAGGGGGAGCAAGTGGTTTGTATTAATCAAACCTTTATTGCTGATTCATCGTTCAAGTGAGGTAAGAACGTTTGTCATTATATTTGGTTTGGCCGAATGTGCCATATGTTTGTGATGAGTGGTATGCGGATTTTAGTCACACTTATGAGTATCATTTTGTACAGATTCTTGTTAAGGACGTGAAGCCAATCGTGCTTAGTAATCTTGGTGTTTAGGGTCGTTTGCTCAAACAAGGTGAGGAGGGCATTTTGGGCTAGTTCTCTAAATGATTAATCTTAAACAACGTTTAGCTAATAAGGTAATCTGATGATGTGTAGGTTGGATATGAAGGGTTAATCGTGCGTCTTGCTAAGGTGTGTAATCTCACACCTCTGCTTATTCTATGAATGTTTGAACTATGAACCGGCTAAAAGCCGAAATCCTAAAAAGTCAGATTATCGGCATCTAAAATCACTCGAGCGTGCCAGCACTCGTAGTGTTAAACTGAGCCACGAACATTGAAGATAGGCCTTTGGGAGTGCCACGATCTTTTTCGTGGGCTTAGGCTGTAATGGGCCTTGTTGGCCCGTAGTGGGCCAAGTAGGCCCCATGGGCTAATGGGCCCACAAGGGCGAAATCTATGGTGAGTACCGGGTGACTGATACAGCTGCGAAGTCTGCAGAACCGAGACCGAAAATAGGTTGGTTGGGCCTCATGGGCGTGTGGGCCCGTTTGGGCCGAAATTGGATCTTAGGCCCAATTGCACCGTTTTGACCAAAAATGGAAACCGTGTCGCTTGAGGCGACAGTAGGCCATTGGAAAGGCTATTGTAGAAGTAAAATTACCGAATTACCCTTGGCGAGTAAATTACTAAAATACCCTTGGTGGGTAAATTACTGAAATACTCTTTGTGGGTGAATTACTGAAATACCCTTGGTGGGTAATTACTGAAATACCCTTGGTGGGTATATTACAGAAATACCCTTGGTGGGTAAAATTACCGAAATACCCCCAAGGGGTGAAATTACCGTTTATCCCCCAAATGACCATTTTACCCTTAGTGGTAGGGTTATCGATGTATGTAACTATATGATTGATGTTGATGATGATGCATTGCTTACATGATTTAATTAGGACATGGCATACTGCATGGGTTGGGTTATGGATTTGGAGGAAGCACTGTACTGGTGACTCTGCCACATTGTACTAATTCAGTGGCTTTGCCACGATATACTGATTTAGTGGCTTTGCCATGATATACTGATTTAGTGGCTCAGCCACGTATACTGTTATTAGCAACTAGTCTGCGTTACTGGTGTGCTGGTTGGGTGGGTTGACTTGGTCCCCATAGGTGTGTTGGTTGGACTGGGTTGGGTACATATTTGTTTTGCATATCATAGGGCTTTGGCCCAGATTGTTACTAAATAGGGCTTCAGCCCAGACTGTTATTGGATAGGGCTTCGGCCCAAACTGTTACTGAATAGGGCTTAGGCCCAGATTGTTACTGTATCGGCTTGGGCCCAAACTGTGGGTGTAATAAGGGGGATTATGCACTGAGTTCTCGTAACTCACCCTTCTCTTTAACTGTACAGGTAATCCCCAGCCTTAGAGGATTTGGAGCTGCGAGGGACTCGAAGGTGGCCACACATCCTGTATGTTTTTGGGGTTAATTTAGTAGCTTTATTTTACTTTACTTTACTTTAATTTTTGGGTTAATAATTTCTGTAATAAAGCAATTGGAATTGTTTTTAACTTTTATTTGGTGTTTCTTTACAATCTGCTAATTTATTAAACACGGATTTTAAAACAACAACTACTGTTTTTAGAATATCACGTTTCCACAATTGTTTAAGCCAAACTTCCGTAACAGACAAGGTTTTTAAAACAAATGAATAGGTGCATAACAATATTTTTGAAAAAGAATGATTTCGAGTAAAACTTGATTGTTTAATAAGTAACAAAAATCTGGATTTTTAAACGATAGAAAGTTTTGATTCGTAGATGAGTTTTCCAACGATCACAACGCTTTCAAACAACACTTGATGTGGCACGCTAGATTCGGTCATAACGTTAAGGCCAGTTGTGGGGTGTTACAGGACTAATGTAACAGACTGTTTTTAGTCAAATCTAAACAATAGTTTTGAGACTACAAATCTGAAGTCGAAATGAGTATTTTATTATTATTTTAATGTCTAGAGCATGAAAATATGATTGTGTGAAAATTTTGTTAAGAAATTTTATCGTTTGATTGGTCAATTTTGAAGTTTCTTGATATATTATGAATGCTTGATTATAGATACACAAGTTTTGTTAAGTGATTTTAAAATGAAAATGCAAATTATGGGCTAAATTGTTAAATTTGTAAATTTAGTGGTTAAAATGTGGAATAAATGAAAATTTTGGGCTGCTATAAGCATGATAAATATTTGGCTAAGCTTGGATTGTGATGAAATTGAATGAATTTTGTTTTATGAGCCTAGAGACTAAATCGTAAAAATGTTGAAATACTAGGGGCAAAAGTGAGTGTTTTGGATTAAATTGAATAGAGTGATGATTAAATAAGCTAAATTTGATATTATATAGATTAAGAAAAGCGAAACTCAAATCTAGGTTGAGGGAAAAACAAAGTTCTCAAACATCGACCAGTTTAGCCGTTTTTGCATCCGAGGTAAGTTCGTATGTAATAAGCATTGTAATAATTATGCTTTAAATGCTTTGATATTGTATAAATTGTGTATACAAGACTATGGTTGTGTTCGACGACTATTCCGTTAATTATGGGCACTTAGTGTGCGAAGTCGAGATAGCTTCGGCTATATATATATTTGCACTTAGTGTGCATGATTGAAATAGCTTCGGCTATATATATATATATTGTAACACCCCCAGACCCGGCCCAGATGTTATGGTCGAATCCGGTGATGTCACATCAAAGGGATAATTCCAAAATGACTTTGTTTTGTTAAATTTATGTTCAGTAGGAAATTTGCATAGTTAAAAACTTAAGTTTAAGATTTAGAAACCCAAAATCTTTGCAACTTGTTAAGTTATGATGAAAGCCCATGTTTTAAGAAAATGTCCATATGTTATAGTTATTTCGAAAAACATGTTAAACTTTAGAAATTTATTTAAGTTTAATAATTAGGCAGTTGAAACAATAATAAACCCAAATATAAAGTCAAATTGGAGATACAAGGCCTTATTACATCCCAATGGAAATAAAGTAATTAAAATAAAGTCATTCGAAACTTCTAAGTAGGTTGCAGTGTGGCCACCCCCGAGTCCTCTTCCACGTCAAGCCGTCTACTGAGAGTCACCTGAAACATTAAATAAAAGGCTGTGAGTTTCAAAACTCAATGTGTACGACCCTTGGTAATCCAACCAACATGCGATTATCACATTGGGCCTAAGCCCTATCAAAATCGGTGGTCCTGGGCCTTAGCCCACAATGACCTCATATCACATTAGTATCACACGAATTCAATGCTCCCATCCCAAATCCAACCCTGCACTCCATTTCTCTTCCAACCCTACACTCCTGTGGGGATATAAATATCAACCCACCCATCGCTACACTCCAAAGGTAGCACCAACAGCGACACTACTCAAACGTTACAGTAAGGCTGCTAAGCATATAATGGGCTTAAAGCCACCAGTGGATCCACGGTTGTCAAGCGACTATGCGATCCTCACATATCTTCCTCCGTATCATCAAACCCACTCAAGTGCAACATATATCTCATGAATGCAACATACACATTTTCACAGATTAAGCACTTAGGGGTATTTTAGTCATTTCACTAACCAGGGGTATTTTTGTAAATCTACCCTACAAGGGTATTTTCGTAATTCTACCTTACAGGGGTATTTTCATAATTTCTTTCATCCCGGGTTTTAGTTATGAACTTTGGCCCATCAACAAGTCCTTGCAGCTAAAGTAAACAGACACTATGCACCAGGTAGGATCCCAGGGAAGAGGAGGTGGGTCACTAGAACTGCTTAAGTACCAAGCTCTCCCAAGATCCAATCCTAGACATGCATATGTCCATTGCCACACTCTAACCTAGCGACTTGTCCACAGACATGTTTGATTATTAAATTAAGTTTTATGCTATTTAAGAATTTATCAGAACTAGGCTTAGAGTCCATTAAAACCCAAGCATGCATTTCTAAAATCCCATAAGGCCCACTAAGCCCAATCATGTTCATATAGCCCATTTAGCGAAATCATGTTTGTGTAGCCCATTAGGCCCGATCATAATCAAATCATACAACCATCCATATCAATCCATCATTCAATTTCACATATCAACTCTTGCTGATTTGGGCTCACGAGCTCGGCAGGCCTATTTAGCCCCGTCAGCCCGGTCGGTCAAAAAGTGGCCCGAGACCATGAGATCGCTCTCTTGGCCCTGGTAATCGAATTAGTGTTCCCACACGAATGTTTGCACGCTTGTGTGGTTGCCGACACCAACCTTTCAGTTTTTCAGCTTTTCGCATTTCAGTTTTTTGGGATTTCAGCTTTTGCCGATTTGTCGTGTGTGAAGTGTATGTACACACCTGGTTATTGCGACGTGCTACACTATCCCAGCCTTGAACTTACAACCAATACCAATTTCCAATCAATCACACACTTAACTCCAATATTTACCCAAAAAATCGAAGCCTTACCATAACCTTACCGTGTGCCACCAATTCTAGTAGCCCTTCCTTAGCTACTATTCACGAATATCCCCTAGATCTGCACCCACACATATACTATCAAAAATCAAGTTACTCATATTCCACACAAGTCACCTCTATATGCAGAACTTACATTCGACCACTTACTAATCCACAATTGAGACGGGAACACTTACCACTTGCTAGCGATTCTTACTACGCTTGCGATCTTTGAACCCTACCCTTGTTAATACAGGGTTAACAACAAGAAAGAGTTAGATAGCCTTCCGGCTTTTACCGAAACACACTAAAGGAGGTTGACTAAGTACTTACAGAATCCAACCTTTGATCTTGCGGCCTAGATAGCTACTAAACGAGACCCGGCTTTTAAAACTTGATTAAGAGTAGATAACAACAACCGATTTGTGATGGAGAAAAAACAACAAGGAATCGGCAAAAAGATAGGGCTATTCGATTATAAGGGAGTATTCGACTTTTAGAGAAAGAAGAAGAACGCAACACTAATAGGGATATCAGCAAAAAAGAATGATAGTTTTTCGACAATGGAAGAATTGAGCAACGGAAAAAACAGAATGAGGGGAAGAAAAGAAAAGTAATGGAAAACCCAATGAACCTTTCAAAGGAATTCGTCACCCCATAAAAATCGAAACTACTTTCCCTCAAAGTTCCATTTGACACCAACACATCCGCACCTCAATCCCCTATCTTTTCTCTATTATCTTTACCTTAAATTTCTCTCATGAACACTCCCTTCCAGAGTCCACTCTAGCGCCACTACCTTTCTTCCATGTGCAAAAAATAAAGCCCCTAAATTCACCAGTCTTAAGCCTCGAACCTTGGACCTCTTCACCTGACAGTAACGCCACTAGCTCCCCAAGTGGTGCCACCTTGCCACTGAACCACAGGCCCAATTGTGTCCTATTTTCCCCTTAATCCATTTAAGAGGCCTAATACCTAAGAGTAGGTCCCATTAAGGCAAAAATTAAAATTTTTCCTATGGCCTTCGCTATCCATAAGACTTCAAATAACCCTGGTAATACCTTAAAATTAATATTCTAAGTGCTACTTATACAAACCAACTTCAGTGCACAGAATTTAGAGTTTCAGGATTTTGGGGCGTTACAACTCTACCCCTCTAAAAAAAATTTCGGCCTCGAAATTTACCTGATTGAAACAAGTGAGGGTATTGTTATTGCATTACCTCCTCAAATTCCCAAGTAGCCTTCTCGGCATTATGGTTACGCCAAAGCACTCTGACCAAAGGGACAGACTTCCTTCTTAGCACCTTAACATCTTGATCAATTAGTTGAACTGGCTCCTCTTCAAAAGTTAGGTCTGGTCTAACCTCAATCTCCTCGACTGTCACGATGTGAGAAGGGTCTGAGCGATAACGCCTTAGCATTGATACATGGAACAAATCATGTATTTGGCTCAATTCAGAAGGCAATTCCAGCTGATAGGCAATTGGCCCAATTTGCTTCAATACCCGGTATGGCCCAATGAATCTAGGGCTTAACTTGCCCTTCTGACCAAACCTTAACACCTTCTTCCAAGGGGAGACCTTGAGAAAAACCAAGTCCCCCACCGCATACTCAATCTCTCTCCATTTGAGGTCATCATACGACTTCTGCCTATCCGCTGCCTCCTTCAACCGATCCCAAATCAACTTTACCTTATCTTCGGTGTCTGCTACCAACTCCAGACCCAATACTTGCCGCTCACCCAACTCAGTCCAACAAGTCGGAGTACGACATCCTCACCCATATAGTGCTTCATATGGTGCCATTCCAATACTTGCCTGATAACTATTGTTATATGAAAATTCAGCTAACGGCAAGTAATCCTCCCAACTACCTCGAAACTCAATTACAGACCCTCTCAGCATATACTCCAAAACTTAAATTACCCTCTCCGACTGACCATCAGTCTGAGGGTGAAATGCTGTACTAAAATCCAACCTCGTACCCAGTGCTTCATGCAGCTTCTTCTAAAAGCGAGACGTAAAACGAGGGTCTCTATCAGATATAATAGAGACTGGAACCCTATGCAGTCTCACAATCTCCGCCACATACAACCTTGCCAACTTCTGTAATGAGTAGTCGGTGCAGACCAGTATAAAATAGGCAGACTTAGTTAACCGATCCACAATAACCCGCACAGAGTCCTTCTTAGCAGGCTTCAAGGGTAGCCCGCTAACGAAATCCATAGTAACCCGCTCCCACTTCCATAGTGGGATCTTAACTGGCTGAAGTAACCCTGATGGTAGTGATGTTCCGCTTTCACTTGCTAACATACCAAACATTTGCCCACAAACTCCGTAACCTCGCATTTTAATCCCGGCCACCAATAAAGCTCTCGTAAATCCCGATACATCTTGTTACCTCTGGGGTGCATAGCATAGCAACTACTATGCGCTTCCCGCAGTATAGACTTCATTAGCTCTTCGTCCCTTGGCACACAAATTCTACCACGGAAACACAACAACACGTCACCATTTAACCCAAAATCCGTCGTTACCCCACTCTCAATTTGCTTGAATCGAAAACCCAGAGTTTCATCCAATGACTGTATAACTTTCATCTGCTCAACCCACAGTGGCTTCACTTGCAAATCGGCTAACAAACTCCTGTCATCATACAAACTCAATCGAGCAAACATCGCCTTCAAATCCAACATAGACCTACGGCTTAGTGCATCAACCACCACATTTGCTTTGCCTGGGTGATATTCGATCGTACAATCATAATCCTTTAATAGCTCAATCCATCTGTGCTACCTCAAGTTCAACTCCTTTTGAGACTTCAGACTCTTGTGATCCGTATAGATGGTGCACTTCTTTCCATATAATGCCTCCAAATCTTAAGTGCGAATATAATGCTGCCAACTCCAAATCGTGGGTTGGGTAATTCCCCTCGTGAGCCTTAAGTTGGCGCGACGCATATGCAACCACCTTTCCTTCCTGCATCAAAACACAGTCCAAGCCCACGTGTGACGCATCACTGTAAACTGTAAACTCCTTCCCGGGCTCCGGCTGAATCAAAACAGGGGCTTCCGTTAAAACCTTCTTAAGCTTTTGAAAGCTTTCTTGTTGTTTATCAGCCCACACAAATGACACCCCTTTCCGTAGCAGCTTGGTCAAGGGTGCAGCGACTAGGGAGAATCCTTCAACAAACCGCCTATAGTACCCTGCCAGGCCTAGAAAACTCTGAATTTCTGACACCGTCTTAGGTCGTTTCCAATCCAACACTGCTTCCACCTTCCAAGGATCAACTCCAATCCCCTCAGCTAAGACCACATGCCCTAAGAAAGTGACTTCCCTTAGCTAGAATTCGCACTTGCTAAACTTAGCATAAAGTTGCTTCTCCCTTCGAATTTGCAACACAATCCTTAAGTGTGCATCATGATCATCCTCTGTTCTCAAGTATACTAAGATGTCATCTATGAAAACTACTACGAACTGGTCCAGATACGGTTGAAAAACCCGGTTCATAAGATCCATAAAAGCAGCAGGTGCGTTCGTTAGCCCAAAGGGCATCACCAAAAACTCGTAATGTCCATAACGAGTTCTGAAAGCTGTCTTATACACATCTGCTTCCTTAACCCTCAATTGATGGTACCCTGAACGCAAGTCAATCTTCGAGAAAATTGAGGCTCCACTAAGTTGATCGAAAGGTCATCTATCCTAGGCAGAGGGTACTTATTCTTAATGGTTAACTTGTTTAACTATCAATAATTGATGCACATCCTCATGGACCCATCCTTCTTCTTCAGGAATAATACCGGTTCTCCCCATGGAGACACACTTGGTCGAATAAATCCATGGTCCAATAACTCCTGAATCTGGGCCTTCAACTCCACCAGCTCCTTTAGTGCCATCCTACAAGATGCGATGGACACTAGAGCCATACCCGGTAACAATTCTATTCCAAACTCCACCTCTCTACTGGGAGGTAACCCAGGTAATTCCTCTGGAAAAACTTCAGGGAATTCTTTTACTATTCTGAAATCCTTAACAGTAAAACTCTTAAATTCCATATAACTAATATAGGCTAAGTAAGCTTCATAGCCCTTCCTCACCAACTTCTCTGCCCTTAAAGCCGAAATCACGTTCAACAAGTAATGACGTCGTTCCCCGATCACTACTACTTCATCACCTTCCACAGTTCTTAACACCATCCGCTTCGTAGCACAATCTAAAGTTGCCTGGTGCCTCGTCAACCAATACATGCCTAAGATGAGGTCGAACTCATCAAATGGTAATTCCATCAAGTCCGCTAAGAAAGTAACTCCTTGAACTACCAATGGTACATTCCTAAACAACTTACTAACTTTCACCGACTGCCTTAAAAGACTTAACACAATCATTTCATTCGCAATGGTTTCAAACTCATACCCCACAGTTACAGTCCTATTACATGCAATGTACAAATGTGTTAACCCCACATCAATTAGCGCAATATAAGGTAGCTCACGAATAAGTAATGTACCCATTATCACATCTGGTGCATCTCCTTCCTCTCTACGACGAATAGCATAGACTAAAGTTGGCTGCCTTGCCTCTACCTGTCCTGCACCTCTGCCTGGTGCTCCACATCCTCGTCTTGCGCCATTGCTGCCTCTGGCTTGTCCACAGCCCCTTGGTGGTTGTTGACCACTCCTCTACGGCTGAAAATTACCTCTGCCATCGTCTCGCACCTAATCTGGCCTTCTCGAGCACTCTCTAATCCTATGTTCCATAGATCCACAGCTCAAACAAGCTCCATTCTCCTCCAACATTCACCCGTATGCCCTTTTCCACACACAGCACAAGGTGGTATCCCGGTATTAGCAGCAGTAATAGGGGCCCCAACTTTAACCGGCCCATTTACCCTGGCCCTTCTTGTAGGCCTCTATTCAGCCCCCATAGCTTCCACGTTCCGTTTGTTCTTGCCATTCTTCTTCTCTCAGTTGAGGCGCTCCGTGCGCTTTACTTCCTCCACTATCTTTGCTTTCTCCACCAAGAGCACAAAGTCTCGCTCCCTCAATGGAGCTATAAGTTCCCTAAGGTTGTCTCTTAATGCATCCTCGAATCGTACGCATCTCTCATACTCTGTTGCGACTATTCTTTTGCCATATCGACTAAGGCGCAGAAACTCAACCTCATACTCTACTACTAACTTATCTCCTTGTGTCAGACTCAAAAACTCCTCCCTTTAGGCATCCACATAACCCGCTCCAATGTACTTCCCCTGGAATGTCGATTTGAAAAACTCCCAGGTGATCTGCTCCGGTTGGTTGCCTTCCTTTATGGTCAACCACCACTGATAAGCTTCCTCCTTAAGTAAGGATATCGCCCCTTTCAACTTTTGTTCCACTGTGTAGTCCAGGTCATCCATTATTCTTTCCGTAGCTTCCAACCAGTATTCTGCAACATTCGGGGCCACCCCAGCTACTCCTTTGAAAATCTCTGCCCCATTAGCTCGGAGTCACTCCGCAATCGACCCATGACTTCTCGTACCATTATTGTGCCCAGCGACCCATTCTAAAATCCTTCACATGGCCTACGTTATGGCCGAATCCAAAGATGTCACATCAAAGGGATAATTCCAAAACGACTTTGTTTAGTTAAATTTATGTTCAGTAGGAAATTTTTATAGTTAAAAACTTAAGTTTAAGATTTAGAAACCTAAAACCCTTGCAACTTGTTAAGTTATGATGAAAGCCCATGTTTTAAGAAAACGTCCATATGTTATAGTTATTTCAAAAACCATGTTAAACTTTAGAAATTTATTTAAGTTTAATAATTAGGCAGTTGAAACAATAATAAAACCCAAATGTAAAGTCAAATTGAAGATACAAGGCTTTATTACATCCCAATGAAAATAAAGTAATTAAAATAAAGTCATTCAAAACTTCTAAGTAGCTTGTAGTGTGGCCACCTCCGAGTCCTCTTCCACGTCGAGCCGTCTACTAAGAGTCACCTAAAACATTAAATAAAAGGATGTGAGTTTCAAAACTCAGTATGTACGACCCTCGGTAATCCAACCAACATGCAATTATCACATTGGGCCTAAGCTCTATCAAAATCAGTGGTCCTCGGCCTTAGCCCACAATGACCTCATATCACATCAGTATCACACGAATTCAATGCTCCTATCCCAAATCCAACCATGCACTCCATTTCCCTTCCAACCCTACACTCTTGTGGGGATAAAAATATCAACCCACCCATCCCTACACTCCAAAGGTAGCACCAACAGCAGCACTACTCAAACGTTGCAGCAAGGCTGCTAAGCATATAATGGGCTTAAAGCCACCGTGGATCCACGGTTGTCAAGCGACTATGCGATCCTCACATATCTTCCTCCGTATCATCAAACCCACCCAAGTGCAACATATATCTCATGAATGCAACATCCACATTTTCACAGATTAAGCACCTAGGGGTATTTAGACATTTCACTACCCAGGGGTATTTTTGTAAATCTATCCTACAGGGGTATTTTCGTAATTCTACCCTACAGGGGTATTTTCATAATTTCTTTCATCTCAGGTTTTAGTTATGAACTTTGGCCCATCAACAAGTCCTTGCGGCTAAAGGGAACAAACACTATGCACCATGTAGGATCCCAAAGAAGAGGAGGTGGGTCGCTAGGATCGCTTAAGTACCAAGCTCTCCCTAGATCCAATCCTAGACATGCATATGTCCATTGCCACACTGTAACCTAGTGACTTGTCCACAGAAATGTTTCATTATTAAATTAATTTTTATACTATTTAAGAATTTATCAGAGCTAGGCCTAGAGTCCATTAAAACCCTAGCATGCATTTCTAAAATCCCATAAGGCCCACTAAGCCCAATCATGTCCATATAGCCCATTAAGCCCAATCATGTTTATGAAGCCCATTAGGCCCGATCATAATCAAATCATACAACCATCCATATCAATCCATCATTCAATTTCACATATCAACTCTTGCCGATTTGGGCCCACGAGCTCGGTAGGCCCATTTAGCCCCGTCTGGCCTGGTCGACCAAAAAGTGGCCCGAGACCATGAGATCACTCACTTGGCCCTGGTAATCATATCAGAGTTCCCACACGAATGTTTTGCACGCTCGTGTGGTTGTCGGTGCCAACCTTTCAGCTTTTTGGCTTTTCGACATTCTAGTTTTTCGAGATTTCGGTTTTTGCCGATTTGTCGTGTGTGAAGTGTATGTACACACCTGGATATTGCGACGTGCTACACTATCCCCAGCCTTGAACCTACAACCAATACCAATCTCCAAGCAATCATACACTTAACCACAATATTTACCCAAAAAATTGAAGCCTTACCATAACTTTACCGTGTGTCACCAGTTCTAGTAGCCCATCCTTAGCTACTATTCACGAATATCCCCTAGATCTGCACCCACACATATACTATCAAAAATCAAGAGACTCATATTCCACACAAGTCACCTCTATAAGCCACACTTACATTCGCCCACTTACTAATACACAATTGAGAGGAGTACACTTACCACTTGCTAGTGATCCTTACCACACTTGGGACCTTTGAACCCTACCCTTGTTAATACAGGGTTAACGACAAGAAAGAGTTAGAGAGCTCTTTGGCTTTTATCGAAACACACTAAAGGAGGTTGACTAAGTACTTACTGAATCCAACCTTTGATCCTACGGCCTAGATAGCTACTGAATGAGATTCGGCTTTTAAAACTTGATTAAGAGTAGATAACAGCGACCGATTTGTGATGGAGGAAAAACAACAAGGAATCAGCAAAAAGATAGGGCTATTCGATTATAAGGGAGTATTCGACATTCAGAGAAAGAAGAAGAACGCAACACTAATAGGGATTTCGACAAAAAGGAATGATGGTTTTTTGGCAATGGAAGAATTCAGCGGCGGAAGAAACAGAATGAGGGGGAGAAAAGAAAAGTAATGGAAAACCCAAGGAACCTTTCAAAGGAATTCGGCACCCCCTTTTATAGCGAAAACCCGAAACTACTTTCCCCCAAAGTCCTCTTCAGCACCAACACATCCACACCTCAATCCCCTATCTTTTCTCTATTGTCTTTACCTTAAATTTCTCTCCTGAACACTCCCTTCCAGAGTCCACTCTAGCGCCACTACCTTCTTTCCATGTGCAAGAAATAAAGCCCCTCGATTCACCACTTTCAGCCTCAAACCTTGGACCTCTTCACCTGATAGTAATGCCACCTTATAGCTCCCCAAGTGGCGCCACCTTGCCACTGAACCACAGGCTCAATTGTGTCCTATTTTCCCCTTAATCCGTTTAAGAGGCCTAATACCTGAGACTAGGGTCCCATTAAGGCAAAAATAATTTTTTTCCTATGGTCTTCCCTATCCCTAAGACTTCAAATAACCCTGGTAATACCTTAAAATTAATATTCTAAGTACTACTTATACATACCAATTTCAGTGCACAAAATTTAAAGTTTCGGGATTTTGGGGCGTTACATATATATTGGCACTTAGTGTGCGAGATTGATACAGTTTCAGCTATTTATTTGGCACTAAGTGTGCGAGTTTTCTCAGTATCCAAAAATATTTCGAATAGATCAATGGGTACATCAAAGAAGTGGATGGGTTATGAGTTTGATACAGAATGGTACAGGTATATACGTGAACCGTACAAGCATTGATATAAAGAGATTATAAAAGTGATAACCAATCCTATGAATGAAATTATGATAGGATGATGATTCCATATGTGAATTGTATATTATGTTTGGTTTGTTTAAATTGTGCACATTTGATGAGTTGATATAAATGCTATACGAACTTACTAAGCTATAAAGCTAACTTTGAGTATTTCTCTGTGTTTTATAGTGTTTTCAAAGCTAGCTCGAATTCGGGGATCGTCAGAGATATCGTCACACAATCCAACTATCATTTGGTACTTTTGAACTTTGGGATTTTGGTATATGACATGTATAGTGTAACAGCCTGTTTTTAGTCAAATCGGAATAGTGGTTTCAGGATCAAAAATCTGAAGTCAAAATTATTATTTTATTATTATTGTAATATTTATAGCATGAATACATAATTGTGTGAAAGTTTGTTTAGAAATTTTGTCGTTTGAGTGCTTAATTTGATAAAAAGGACTAAATCGCATGCAGTGTAAAAGTGGAATTCTATTAGCTAAAAGTATCTAATAGCTATAGAACCTTAAATTAAAGGTCCTTATGTGATTATTAGCCCATTTTTAGAGATAATGGGTGATAGTGGTTTGGTATTTGTTTGATTATTAAATTTTATAAAGGTTATTTTAGTAAAATGGTAATTAAAGTTATAATAATTAAAATAAAACCAAAATTTTTGTTCATCTTCTTTCTATTGCCAAAAATTCAATAACAAAAACACCATTTTAGGGCTTTGAACATTCGATCACTTCTCCTTGAGCCTATAAGTTCGTTTCTGTCCCGTCTTTAATGATTTCTATGTTTTTGAGATCGTTGCAGCTTAATCTAGCTAGCCTAGGGACTAATTTGCAAAATTGTTAAAGATTTTGAATGGTCCCATTGATGAATACATGTGTGTGTTTTGATGTTTGATGATAGATTATGAATGTTTGTTGTGAATTATACAAGTTTTATAAAGTGATTTTTAGTGAAAATGCAAATTAGGGATTAATTTGAGAAATATTAAAACTTTGTGGTTAAAATGTGAAATAAATGAAAAATATTGGCTGCTAGGGGCATAACAGTAATTCGGCTAGCATGGGTAAGTCCTAAATTGTATGAATTTGTGTTTTTATGAAATAAGGACTAAAGTGTAAAAATGTGAAATACTAGAGGCAAAATAGTAATTTTGCCATAATGTGAAATTTGGATTAAATTGAATAGCTTGATGATTAAATAAGCTAAATTTGATTATATATAGATCAAGAAAGGCGAAATTCGGATCTAGATCGAGGTGAAAACAAGGTTCTCGATTAATCGACCAGTTTAGCCATTTTTACATCCAAGGTAAGTTAATATGTAATAAGCATTATTATAATTATACTTTAAAATGCTTTGATATTGCATAAATTGTATATACAAGACTACAGTCGTGTTTGACGACGATTTGGCTACTTGTGGGCGCTTAGTGTGCGAGATCAAGATAGCTTCGGCTATGTATGGTACTCAGCTTCGGCTATGTATGGCACTTAGTGTGCGAGATCGAGATAGCTTCGGCTATGTATGGCACTTAGCTTCGACTATGTATGGCACTCAGTGTGCTGGATCGAGATAGCTTCGGCTATGTATGGCACTTAGTGTGCTAGATTAAAATAGTTTCGGCTATGTATTGGCACTTAGTGTGCGAGATTTCGAGTATTTGACACTATTCCAAATATGTATGAGTTCGTTATGGATTGGTCTAGGTATGTACATGAATCATATGAGCTTTAAATTGAAGAAGTCATGAAGTTTGCATATAAGCATATGATTAAGCATGTGAATGGTTTGTTAGTTATCATGAATTACATGATAATATATTCAAATTGATGATTTGTGTATTTATGATTATTTGAGTTTATTTCATACGAGCTTACTAAGCTATAAATCTTACTTTGTTTATTTTTCCATGTTTTATAGTGATTTCAAAGCTAGCTCAGATTCGGGGATCGTCAGAGACTACGTCACACTATCTAACCGTCACTTTGGTACTTTTGAGCTTATGGTTTGGTCATATTGCATGTATAGGATTATCGTCATTTTGTTATGTATTTTGGTAGTGAGTCTTTCCATTTGAGATGGCTTGTGAATGGTCATGTTTTGCTTGTATATATAGCCATGACACTTGGCTTAACTTGGTTAGTTTGGTTATGTATATATATAAGTGTGCATATGGCTTATGTCATATGATTGAGGTTGGTTTTGCAATGTTATTGATAGTTGATATTATACATGTCAAATGGTTGATAATCGAGAAGCTATGTGCTTGTGGATTGGTGCATGATGATGCATGTTTGGAAAAAGTATAATTGGCATGATTTGAATGAGGAAAACATGAGATTATAAGCATGTTAGTTGTTGGAATGAAGATGGTATGAATGATGTTTGACTGAGGTTGTTTAAATGCATTGAAGTGTTACGTTTTGGTGCCATGGAATTTGGTATAGGTGTGTATAAGACAGGGTGGCAAAATGGCTTGGTAAATAGCCTATTTTTGTCCACACGGGCAAAGACACGGGCGTGTGTCTCAGCCGTGTGTGACACACGGTTATGTTACACGGCCATGTGTCCCTTAGTGTTGTAATTAAAATCAAGTCAGTATGCTTCACACGGCCTCACACACGAGAGTGTGACCTAGCTGTGTGGCATAAGTCAATATACCCTACAAGTTTGGCATGACCTAGCACACAGCCTGGCACACGGGCGTGTATGGCCATTTGTAGGTTACACGGGCGTGTGTGTTGGCTGTGTGACCTAAGTCAAAGAGTTACACAAGGTCAGACACAGGCTGAAATATGGCCATGTGCTTCTATTACGAATGTCCTCACGGCCTGGACACGAGGGTGTCTGTTGGCCGTGTGAGACACACGGTCGGGCTACACGGGCGCGTGTCCCTTGTTTTTGAGAAAATTTTATAAATGTTCGAAAAGTTTTCAAAGTTATTGGTTTAGTCCCGAACCACTTCTAATGCATGTTTAAGGCCTCATAGGCTCGTATTAGGGACGATATGAATGTGTTGATTGATATTTGAATGAAATTTGGAAATGTATGAGAAAATGTATGTGTAATTGTGTTATAAGTCTGGTAATGCTCTGAAACCCTATTTCGGCGTTGAATACGGGTGAGGGATGTTACATTTATTGGTATTAGAGCTATGGTTTAGTCGATTCTGGACTAACATAGCGTGTGTGAGAGTCTAGATATACATGCCATATATAACCTGTGATAGTGTGATGACTCCTAACAATTTAAACTGTGTATTCATATAGTAAATTGATCCCAATCGAGCTATAACAGACGATGTTGAGAGTAATGCGCCAGCTCCAGTGCAAGGGGCATTGCCATCTGATTCTAGACTTGTGTCGAGTAGTCAAGGTGGAGAGGCTAAAGAAGCCTTTTTTGAAATGATGAACGAGTGGTTCACTCAATATGTCCGGACCAATCCAGCTGCTCAACAACCTGTACCCCCACCTAATCCTCAACCCGTTCCCGTAGCTCCTCAAGTTGTGGAACTTCAAAGACTGAATAAGCTACCGGTTGATAAAATTCGTAAGTACATTGTCAAAGAGTTCAGAGCTACCATTGATGATGATCCCGAGAAAGCTAAATTTTGGCTTGAAAACACTATTTGGGTATTCGATGAACTTTCATGCATGCCAGTTGAATGTTTAAAGTGTGCAACTTCCTTGTTGAGAGATACATCATATCAATGGTGGAATACCTTGGTGTCTGTAGTACCGAGAGAGAGTGACCCGAGAATTCTTTCAGACTGAGTTTTGGAAGAAATATATAAGTCAATGGTTCATTGATCAAAAGTATAAAGAGTTTCTAGAATTGAAACAGGGCCAAATGACTGGGACTGAGTACGAAAGAGAATTTCTACGGCTGAGCAAGTATGCTCGGGACATCGAGGAAATCATGTGCAAGTGATTTATAGATGGGTTGAACGAAGACATTAAAGTTCTAGTCAAAATTTTAGAACTTAAAGAATTTGTTGTTTTGGTCAACACAGCTTACAAAGTCGAGGAGCTTAGCAAAGAAAAGAGAAAAGCTGATTTAGAGGCAAGAGATTCAAGGAAGAGATCGATGAGTAAACCTTATCATTCCTCATCACAGAAATCTAGAGATTATTTTAACCGATTAACAACTTCCGTGGGGTATTCAAATAGAGACCACCGAAAGCAAAACACCAGTCCTAAAGCTCAAGCTACATCAATATCGAGTGTTGGCAAAGTGAAAGACAACAAACCCAAGTGTCAACAGTGTGGAAGACAACATTTTGGAGATTGTTGGGTGAAAAATAATAATAGAGATTGTTACAATTGTGGTTCACGAGATCATTTTATTCGAGATTGTCCTAAGTTAAATGAAAAAGATAAATCTCAGAATGCAAGATCAAGAAATACAATTGATAGATGGAGGCCACCAAGAAATACGAGAAATATGAGTGGTAATTGCGGTACTACGAGAGATTCTACAGTGAGATCTGAGGCTAGAGTACCTGCTAGAGCTTACGCTATTCACGCTCGCGAAGATGTGTCCACCAGATGTTATCACCGATACATTTTCTCTTTATGACACTGAATGTTATTGCATTGAATTATCCTGGATCGACTCATTCGTATATATATATGAATTTGGTGTTTAATAAGAGTTTGCCTGTTGAGTCTACTGAGTTTGCGATTAAAGTATCGAACCCCTTAGGCAAGTATCTTCTAGTTGATAAAGTTTGCAAGAACTGTCCTTTAATGACTCGGGGTTACTGTTTTCCGAATGATTTGATGCTTTTGCCATTTGATGAGTTCGATGTAATTTTCGGTATGGAACGGTTGACTCTGCATGATGCCGTGGTAAATTGTAAACGAATGATTATTTAATTGAAATGTCAGAATAGTGAAATCATTCGAATTGAATTTGATGAATCGAGTGAATTGCTTGTTGTAATTTTGTCTATGTCATTTTAGAGATGTGTGAGAAAAGGTTGCGAAGCTTATCTTGCTTATGTTTTAGATACAAAAGTGTATGAATCGAAGATAGAATCAGTGCCAGTTGTTTATAAATATCTGGATGTGTTTCCTAAAGAATTACCGGGGTTGCCACCTATTAGAAAGGTTGAATTTGCTATTGAATTAGTGTCTGGAACCTCACCAATATCTATAGCTCCGTGTAGAATGGCTCCAATACAGTTGAAAGAGTTGAAATCTCAGTTGCCAGAGTTAATAGTTAGAGGTTTTGCACGACCTAATTTTTCACCTTAGGTGCATCGGTATTATTTGTAAAGAAGAAAGACGGATCAATGAGAATGTGTATTGACTATAGACAACTCAACAAGGTTACAATAGAGAATAAGTATCCGTTGCCAAGAATAGATGAGTTGTTTGATCAGTTGAAAGGGGCAACCATGTTTTTGAAGATTGATTTGAGATCTGGCTATTATCAATTACGAGTGAAAGATTCAGATGTGTCAAAAATTACTTTCAGAACGGGGTACGGACATTATGAATTCCTTGTTATGCCTTTTTGATTGACTAATGCTCCTGCAATTTTTATGGATTTGATGAATCAGAATTTTAGACTGTATCTAGACAGATTTGTTGTTGTGTTTATTGATGACATTCTGATCTATTCACGAGATGAGTCTGAGCACGCCGAGCATTTGAGAATTGTGTTACAAACCTTGAGAGATAAGCAACTCTATACTAAATTCAGTAAATGTGAATTTTGGCTTCGAGAAGTCAGATTTTTGGGACACGTTCTTTCAGCAGAAGGAGTATGAGTTGATATTATAGATGTCAAATGGTTGATAATCGAGAAGCTATGTGCTTTTGGATTGGTGCATGATGATGGATATTTGGAATAAGTATAATTGGTATGATTTGAATGAGGAAAACATGAGATTATAAGCATGTTAGTTGTTGGAATAGAGATGGTATGAATGATGTTTGATTGAGGTTGTTTCAATTCTTTTAAGTGTTATGTTTTGGTGCCATGGAATTTGGTATAGGTGTGCATAAGATAAGGTGGCAAAATGGCTTGGTAAATAGCCTATTTTTGTCCACACGAGCATGTGTCTCAACCTTGTGTGACACACAGTCACGTTACACGGCCATGTGTCCCCTGGTGTTGTAATTAAAATCAAGTCAGTATGCTCTACACGGCCTTACACACGGGCATGTGACCTAGCCGTGTGGCATAAGTCAGTACATCCTACAGGTTTGGCACGGCCTAGCACACGGCCTGGTACACGAGCGTGTATGGCCATTTGTAAGGTACACGGGCATGTGTGTTGGCTGTGTGACCCAAGTCAGATAGTTACACGAGGTCAGACACAGGCTGAAACACGACCATGTGCTCTTATTTCGAATGTCCACACGACATGTGACACGGGGGTGTCTATTGGCCGTGTGAGTCACACGGTCGGGCCAACGGGTAAAGTGATAGCTTATGCCTCCAGACAGTTGAAGCCGCATGAAAAGAATTATCTGACGCATGATTTAGAGTTGGCCTCTATTCTTTTCGCATTGAAAATTTGGCGACATCACTTGTACGGTGAAAAGTGTCATATTTTTACCAATCACAAAAGTTTAAAGTATATAATGAGTCAGAAAGATTTGGATTTGCGACAACAGAGATGGCTCGAGCTATTGAAAGATTATGTGTTAGTAATCGATTAGCATCCAGAGAAAGCAAATGTAGTCGCAGATGCTTTAAGTAGAAAATCTCTATTTGCTTTGAGAGCGATGAATACAAGACTGACTTTCTCTGATCATGGTTCAATTCTAGCAGAGTTGAAAGCTAAACCAATTTTTCTTCAGCAAAATTGTGAAGCTCAAAAGTGTGATACCGAGTTACAAGCTAAAAGAGTGCAATGTGAGTCGAATAGTGATTCACACTATCAAATCAGAGTTGATGATTGTTTAATATTCCGAAACAGAATCTGTGTACCAAAGAATTCTGAACTCATTCAGAAAATTTTGCACGAAGCACATACTAGTTGTCTATCTGTTCACCCGGGGAGTACCAAAATGTACAATGATTTGAAGCAACTATATTGGTGCTCGGGAATGAAACAAGACATTTCAAAATTTGTATCGAGATGTTTGATGTGTCAGCAAGTGCCTTCAGGATTGCTACAACCTGTGATGATACCAGAGTGGAAATGGGATAGAGTTACGATGGATTTCGTATCGGGATTACCCTTGTCTCCGAAGAAAAACGATGCTATTTGGGTTTTCGTTGATCGACTGATGAAATCTGCACATTTCATTCCGGTACGTATTGATTATTCGCTTGATAAATTGGCTAAGTTGTATATTTCTGAAATAGTTAGATTGCACGGAGTGACAGTTTCGATTATTTCGGATAGAGATCTGAGATTTACATCGCGATTTTGGAAGAAATTGCATGAAGCTCTTGGTACGAGGTTGAATTTTAGTACAACATTTCATCCGCAAACTGGTGGTCAGTCTGAGAGAGTAAATCAAATTCTCGTAGATATGCTTCGATGTTGTGTTTTAGAGTTTGAAGGCAATTTGGAGAAATAATTGCCATTAGTTGAATTTGCATATAACAACAACTTTCAATTTAGTATAAAAATGGCACTGTATGAAGCTTTGTATGGTCTCAAATGCCGAACTCCATTGTATTGTACCGAGTTGAGTGAGAAAAAGATTCACGAAGTTGATTTGATTCGAGAGACTGAAGAAAAAGTGAAAGTAATTCGCAATAGTCTAAAAGCAGCTTTAGATCAACAGAAATTGTACGTGGATTTGAAATGAAAAGTCATTGAATTTCAGATTGGTGATAAAGTATTTCTGAAAGTATCTCCGTGGAAGAAAATACTTCTATTTGGTCGTAAGGGTAAGTTGAGTCCGCGATTCATCGAGCTATATGAGATCATTGAAAGAATAGGGCCAGTGGCTTATTGATTAGCTTTGCCAACTGAGTTAGAGAATATCCATAATGTATTTCATATGTCGATGTTGCGTCGTTATAGATCGGATCCTTCACATGTAATTTCTCTGACAGAGATTGAAATTCAATCTGATATGACGTACAATGAGGAACCAATCAAACTTTAGCTCGAGAGGTTAGAGAGTTGTGAAATAAACGCATAGCTTTAGTGAAAGTTTTGTGGCAACGACATGGTGTTGAAAAAGCTACATTGGAGCCTAAGGAAGCTATGAGAAAACAGTACCCTAACCTCTTCACTGGTAAGATTTTCGAGGACGAAAATCCCTAAGGGGGAGAGTTGTAACAACTCGTTTTTAGTCAAATCGGAGCAGTGGTTTTGGAACCAGAAATCTGAAGTTGAAATAATTATTTTATTATTATTTTAATGTCTACATCATGAAAATATGATTGTGTGAAAACTTCATTAAGAAATTTTATAGTTTGATTCGTCAATTTGATAAAAAGGACTAAATCGCGTAAAGTGTAAAACTTGTGTTCTAATAGCTAAAGGTTTCCAATAGCTATAGAACCTTAAAGTTAAGGTCCTTACGTGGTAATTAACACATTTATGAGATAGTGGATGATAGTGGAGTGGTATTTGGCATAATTACTAATTTTTTTTAAAGGTTAATTTTGGTAATTGATAATTAAAGATAAAATAAATAAAAAAATACAAATTTTGGTGCTTTCATCTTCTTCTAGCTGAAACTAAAGGAAATAAAAACACCATTTTTATTCTTTTGAGGGTTCGACCATGGTATATTGAGCATGTAAGTGATTTTTAACTTGATTTTTAATGATTTCTATGTTTTTGTGATCGTTGCAACTAGGTCTATCTAGCCTAGGGACAAATTTGCAAAACTATTAAAGATTTTTAATGTTGTCATTGATGAATAAGCATGCATTTTGAAGTTTCTTGATAGATTATGAATGTTTGGTTATAGATATACAAGTTTTGTTAAGAGATTTCTAATGAAAATGCAAATTAGGGGTTAAACTGTGAAATGTCTAAATTTAGTGGTTAAAATGTGTAATAAATGAAAATTTTGGGCTACTATAAGCGTGATAAATATTTGGCTAGGCTTGGGTTGTGATGAAATTGAATGAATTTTGTTTTACGAGCCTAGGGATTAAATTGTAAAAATGTTGAAATATTAGGGGAAAAGTGTAAATGTGCCTTAATGAGTGTTTTGGATTAAATTGAATAGAATGATGATTAAATAAGCTGAACTTGATGTTATATAGATCAAGAAAAGCGAAACTCGGATCTAGATCTAGGGAAAAACAAAGTTCTTGAATAATTGATCAGTTTAGCCGTTTTTTGCATCCGAGGTAAGTTCGTATGTAATAAGCATTGTTATAATTATGCTTTAAATGTTTTGATATTGTATAAATTGTGTATACGAGACTACGGTTGTGTTCGATGACTATTTGGTTAATAATGGGCACTTAGTGTGCGAAGTCAAGATAGCTTCGGCTATATATATATATTTGCACTTAGTGTCCGTGATCGAAATAGCTTCGGGTGTAACAGTCCAAAATTGACCCTAATCAGAACGGTGGTTTTGGGACCACGAATCTGAGTCTGAAATATATTTAAATGGTATATTCTGTGTTTATTATATGTGATTTAATGTGTGTGAAAGTTTCGTAGAAAAATTTAATCATTTGTGTGTTCAATTTGACAAAAAGGACTTAATCGCGTAAAGTATAAAAGTTGCATACTTTAGTGAAAAGTGTTAAAATGATAATGGCTTTTCAATAGGAGGTACTAAAAGGGCAATTAGCCTATTTTGATAGGTAGTGGACGATATGTGCCAACAATACCTTTACCCTTATTTATATGTTATGTTTATTTTATATTATAAGGTTATTTAGGTAAATTATTTATAACATAATACATGTAATAAAACATAAAAAAAATGGCCATTATCATCTTTCATGTTTGCTTGGCCGAATGTTGAGAAAAGAAAGCGGTTAGGTTTCATTTGATTTTCGGCACCTATAATCACAAAATTCAAGGTTAGTTTGATTTCGGTTCGTGATAATTTTTACGTTTTTGAGATCGTTGCTTTGAATACTAGTTGACCCATGTTAGAATTTTTGAATTTGAGCATGTTTGATATTTGGCCATTGCTTTGTTCTTGTGGTTTTTGATGTTTGATGATTTTATATTAAAGATATGATAAAGATTAGTATGTTTTGTATTGGAAATTTTGGTGAATTTGAGTATTTTGGGCTAATTTGTAAAAATGAAATTTTGAGGGGGCTAAAATGCAAAATAAATGAAAGAAATGGACTTGTAGGGTCCCTATGAATATTCGGCCCTTGAGTAGATTAGTGAAATTTTGTGTATTTTGTGTTTTATGCAAATAGGACTAAATTGTAAAAATGTGAAACATTAGAGGCAAAATGGTAAATTACCTATTTATGTGTTTTGGGACTAAATTGAGATGAAATGAGCTTCAATGAACTAATTTTTGATGTGTTTAGATCAAGAACAAAGAAAAACGGATTTGGATCGGGGAAAGGCGAAGGTTATCGACTAGCCGGTCTACGTTGTCCGTCGATAGTCGAGGTAAGCTCTTAAGCAAAAATATATCAAAGAACTATTTATGAACATAGTACTTGTTGAAATTTAGTAATTTTGTGCATGAATGTATGTGATAGCCGAATGTGGGTATAAGGTTGAGTTGAAATGTAATTGTTAATTTTATTATGAATAAGCTTGTTCGGCTTGAAATGTGAAGTTAAAATGAAGTATACTTGATGCTGTGATTTAGCATTAAGTGATGTGTATTGAATGGATAATTGGGTTGGTTATTTCGGGCTTAATGCCTAGCAGGCCTTGTGTCGGTGATCTATTTCGGGCTTAATGCCTAGCAGGCCTTGTGCCGGTGATCTATTTCGGGCTTAATGCCTAGCAGGCCTTGTGCCGGTGTAATATGTCGGGCTTATTGCCTAGCAAGCTTAATGCCGGTGATATGCTATAAACGGTGAATCCGAGAATCAAGCAAGTTGAGACATACCTATATAATGTTATGTGCTACAAGCTCGGGTAAGAGTTAGCTTATTATATTAGTAAAGAATGAGGTAAAGTACTTTGTAAATGTTTGAGTTAAGTGTGACGTAATGAAGTTGATGATACAAATTGTATTTTATTTTTGAGATATTGAACTTATCATTGATAGGCATGAATTATATATATAAATGTGAGATTTATGCATATACATGTTATTATATCACTTGAAGTTTCGATTATAATTGAGGAGGACAATGGTAAAAGAGATCGATAGTTATGACATGTTTATTTGATTTGGATTGTACGAATGTTTATAATATTGATATGATTAGATAATGTATATGTTCATGGTAGTAAAGTGTTAATAATTAAGTTAAGGGCATTGAGGGTATTCGGCCATGATTAATTCACTTATAAAATGTTTATATTCATTGCTATGAACTTATTTATTTTTAAAAGCTTAAATGTTTGATTATTGAGTTGTACTTGCTTAAGACTTACTAAGCTATTAAGCTTACTCCGTGTGTGTTTAATGTTCTATTTTATAGATTTGGTCAAGCTACGGGCTCGAGCAAACGTCAGCAGAGTCAACCACACTATCATCTTTTTGGTACACCTTTAGCTTGTTTTATTTTTGGATAAAGGCATGTATGGGGTTATTAATGTTCTTGTTTGAGTTGAGAACTTGGATAATATATGTATTATAGCCATACGAATGTGGCTTTTATTTTGTGTTTTGATGAAGGTACATATGGTTTTCTTTTTAATGACAAAATGATGCATATGGTTATGTCATTTTGATGCAAAAGTGGTAAGGATTTGTTTACCATATATTCAGCCATGGTTTTGATATCTATTATAGGTACAATTTGGTCTTGTGAATAAGGACATCATAGGCTAAAATAATAATATCTTACTAATATGGAAGTTGTCATGGATTATAAAGATGATATTTTTGTTATGTTTGTGTTTTGTATTTAAGTATGTTAAATTGGGTTAGACATAATGGAGGTAATCGAATAAGTAGTTATGTATTGGTTTATTATATGAATTTTGATTAAAATTTTTGATCATTCAAATTTAGCGTAGTTATAATTGTTACTTATGCTAAAATGTTTAAAACGACTATAGACTATTTGATAATCTGTTAATGAAATAAAGTGGTATAGTATATGGTAAGTTGGTATATGTATGATGTTTTGAGTACTAAGCAAACGAATTTAGTATATTATGAACTATTCTTTATGTTCTTGAATGTACTACAAAGTCATATAGATATGCGATACATATACCCTATAGACATCTTAGATTTAATTATATGCACACAGATGAATTCATGTGAGCTTTGATTTGATTAGTTGTTGGATTTAATTTGAATTTTTGGTATGAACTATTAGTTGGATATTTGAAATTCAATCAATGATTTTGCAAATCGCTAAATGTATGAATTGCGATAAATGCCTGTGATATTCTCAGTCTAGTTCGGTAATGCCTCATAACCCTAGTCCGGCGACGGATACGGGTTAGGGGTGTTACATCGGGTATATATATATATTTGCACTTAATGTGCGAGATTGATACAGCTTCGGCTATTTATTTGGCACTAAGTGTGCGAGTTTTCTGAGTTTCCAAAAATATTTCGAATGGATCAACGGGTGCGTCAAAGATGTGGATGGGTTATCAGTTTGATACGGAATGGTACATGTATGTACATGAACTGTACAAGCACTAAAATAAGGAGATTATGAAGGTGATAACCAATCTTGTGAATGAAATTGTGATAGGATGATGATTCCATATGTGAATTGTACATTATGTTTGATTTGTTTAAATTGTGCACATTTGGTGAGTTGATATAAATGCTATACGAACTTACAAGCTATAAACTTACTTTGTGTATTTCTCTGTGTTTTATAGTGTTTTCAAAGCTAGCTCGAATTCGGGGATCGTCAGAGATATCGTCACACTATCCAACTATCATTTGGTACTTTTGAACTTTAGGATTTTGGTATATGGCATGTATAGCGATTTTGGTCATTTTGATATATGTGATGCTTGTGAATTTAGCCATTTGAATTGGCTTATAAATATCTAAGGTTTGGTTTGTATATATGTAGCCATGTAAGTTGGCTTATAATGGTGAATTTGATGATTTATATAAATGTGCAAATGGCCTTTGTTTGAGTTTGGTAATTGCCCTATAAATGCTAGTTATGATGGTATTTGATGCTTGATGAAAATAAGTATGGTGAATGTGAAATGGTTGATGAATTAGTAATTAGTATGCTTATGAGTTTAGGCAAATTTGATGCATGTTCGAAAATGACTATATTGATGATTGAAAAGGGTAAATTTTGGTATTTATTTGGATTGCATATTGTGGTATTGTGAGCCTTGTATTTGTTGGTATTGAAATGAAATAAATGATGGTTGGGTTGAGGTTGATTAAATGCTTATTTATGCTTTATATTGGTGCCTTGAAGTTTGATGCAGGTGTGCTCAAGGCTGGGTGGCAAATTGGCGTGGTAAATAGCCTATTTTTGCCTACACGGGCGTGTATCTCTGTAACATCCCGAAATTGGGCCTAGTAGGATTGGGCCGATTGGGTCTTGGGCTTAGGAGTGTTTAAAATCTTCAAGAATATGAGAATGGTGTTATTGCAAATTTGACTTATTAGTTAAGTGGATTTGGAAGGTTACGAGGTTTCTATGAAGTCTCGGGTTTAATTGGCTTTAGGAAAAATTTGGTATTTTAGCACTTTAAGGAGAGATGGTAAGTAGCTTCAAGACATATGGAAATTTATGAGTAAATAGCTTGCATAAAATGAGCAATTGGTAAAGAGGATATGATGTCATATGATGGACTTGAAGGGAAGAGGTTCGAATCACTTTGTGTGCAAATTTTGATTATTTTTGCATGCTTTCCTTAAGTGTCGGTCAAAGAGGTATTTATGGATAAGATGGACATTTTTTTTTATGGCAAGAAGACTTAAGGTTATGGTAAGCATGAAATAAGGGATAGAATTGCTAGATTGTGGGGATAGAATTTCTTTAACTTTGGGAAAGTAGAGGATTACAAGGCATGAATCTAGGTGGATGTTTTGGAAATTATTTCATGGCCATTTTGACCATGAACTTGGATAGTTTTATGGATTAGGGGGGTGGCCAAAATTTTGAAGGCTTTTGGATGAGTTAGGAGTTAGTTGTGCACATCTTTCTTTTAGTCATTTTGTGTCACAAAGCATTTCTCTCTAATATTCCTCCTCTTAGCTGAATGTACATTAGACAAAAGGTAAACCTTTTTCTTTTCTTTTGGTCATTTGAGTTTTGACCATTTCGGTTTTGAGTTGTCCTTTTTCTCCAAATCATATCTTCTTTCTCTCCTCTTTGTGACCGAAAATACCAAAACATAAAAGACCATTTTCTTCTCTTTTTCTCTCATTGCTGAATGCACATTGCTTCTAAACTCACCTCTTTTCTTTTGAAAACCGAATCATCATCATCTCCTTCTTTCATCTTTTTATTTTCTTCTCTTCTCTTCTCATTTACCTTGTCAAGGCTGAAATCTCCCTCTCCTTATTTCACCATTGCCGTAACCCCTAAAAGCCTCACACTATTCTTCTTTTTATTCTTTTGTTAAGCCGAATCTACCATCTTTCTTCTCTTTTCTTCTTTTCTTTTATTGTGTTTAGGCCGAACCTCTCTCTCCCAAAGTTCACCATTGCCGCAACCTCTTCAACCCAAAACACCATCATAGCCGAATCTCCCTAAACTCCATTTCTTTTCCTTTTTATTTGTTAAAGCCGAATATCTCTTTGGATACCAAAGCTTAATCGCATCAAATCTCAAACTTTTCTCTTCATAATCTTCGTGACTCGTTAGAATATTGAATCGAAGTGTTAAGGTAAGGATTTTTATATTACTTGTTATATCATTTTTGTTGGACTACTAATCGATTACGTTTTAGGGGACTCTATCGCTCGATTATTATTTTTCCGTGAACGTTAGATTTTGGGGCAATAAAGAATGGGTTCGAAAAGAACGGTAAATAGTGTTTGGAAGAGGGGTGGTTCTGCTATACCCTCAAATTTCAAACGAAGGGCTGTGTCGGGAATCTGAGACTTTCTGTCGGGTTGTGGACCCTCTGCCGGCAAAAATCGATTATTTGAAGTCGTACGTACCCCCGAGCCATTATTTGTTCGTGGTTCTTCATCGGGTTATGAATCATCAATCGGAGAGAAATCGCATATAGTTGTTGTTCGAGATTCCGAGGGTAAGGATCTAGATTACTTATCATTTGTATAGTTTTAAAAGTATTAGTGTTCTAATCAAGGGTGATAAATATTTAGGTATCGACGAGCGGGAAAGTATAGTTCTCACTGTTATCAGGTGTGTAGCCCTACACTAAATTTCTGATAGATTAATAGTATTATTGATAAACATGTGTTAATAAGTAATATGAATGATTATGGCTTCAGGTACCATTCAGTGGTACATGATATTCAGGTACGTTAAACCCCTAATACTTCGTTAATAATGCTATAAGCATGAATATGAAATGTGTATGATTCCGTTATGATTTTGGGGGTATATGGCATGATATCGAAATAATATGTTTATTGCATGGGCATATGGGTGATATTGATAAAGGGGAAGTGTTCCGGTGGTTTTTACCACATTATCCGGTGACTTCGGTCACATATTATGAATCTGGTGACTTCGGTCACATATGATGAATCCGGTGACTTCGGTCACATATTATGAATCCGGTGACTTCGGTCACATATTATGAATCCGGTGACTCTGTCACAATTATCTGGTGGCCATGCCACAATTTATAAGGGCGATATGCAAGTTGACTGCAGCAACTGCCTTTAATGGTGTGTAGCGGATGGAGTGTCGATTTAGTAATCCCCACGGTGTGATTGGCAGGTACGGGTGGTGTGTAGCGGATGGATATCTAGGTGGGCTTGGGATTGCATTTCATTTTATATGTACATGTGATTATCTGATTTGCTATATTATGGGCTTATGGCTAAATGGGATTTAAATGGGCTTTATTGCTATGATCGATTGGGTTTTTAGTGTATTGTTGCACATTGAGTCTGTTGACTCACCCCTCGTGGGATATCTTTTTCAGGTGACACTTAGCGTGATGGACCGAGTCAGCGAGAACTACGTGGTGGCCATTGCTGAACTCAGTATATGGGTTTTCTTTTAATTAAACTTACTATGTTTTCTTTTATTATTTCGGGATTTATTTTGGGTTATGTTTTTGTAATAAGGCCACCATAAATTGTTTTATTTATACGTTTTAAATTTTTATTCTGCTACGCTCAATTCAACTAAATAATTATATATTTTTGACGAACACCTTAAACTGTTTTGACACCTAAATACCTATGGTTTTCAACTTAATAATAAGTTCTAAATTTGGTTCTTCTTTTGATATATAAATTTTCTAAAAACATAGAGTTAACGATTTTATAAAATACAAACTTAAATCACAACCCGGTTTTCAACAAGATCGCACTTCAAATCTATTCTCTTACCACAAAATCACATGTTTTCCAAAACGACAAAACGAGTTTTCTCAAGAAGCATGCCAGATCCGGTCAAGGCTTGTGGGCCGGGTTTGGGGTGTTTCAACTTGGTATCAGAGTCCAGTTTTAAACACTCGGCCTTCCACAACGTTTTCAAAATTAAGCCCAAATGAGTTTTTGTGAAAAGTTTTGGTTAAACTGGTTTTTTATGGAAGCATGGCACCCAAGTTCTCGGCCCAGGTCTGCCAGGTAAGTTCTTTTGTTGATGAATTAGTCTCAGTATGTTGATGTGTAATACTTTAGTTGATAAGCCTAAGGGAACTATACTTTAGAGACATGGACCCTAGGTATATGTGTATTTCTACGGAAAAACCACTGATTAAAACTCTGTTGCATAAAATTTTCTTTAAACAAGAAAGTGAAAAGACTCTAATGCATAAAATTTTCGTAATATCGGATAAGGCGCGAAGTAGACATGAGTTCTAGGGGACGTGGTCGTCGTGGACGTAGTAAAGGCCGAGGTGCTAGGGCTAGATCTTCGGTACCGAGGCATATTTCCGAAAAGGAGGCGTTAGCATCACTAGTGGCTGAGACGGGGTCTCATGATCGAGTTGGGATTGATGAGCTGACTCAGATAGTTAAGGAAGTATTGGAGGAGGTTAGGAGCATGCTTGAGATGCAGGTCTAAGGAGCATAAGGCTCGGGATTGTTTCTTCACCCTCAAGTCAGGTATGTTTTGGTTGGAAGTGATGATTGAATGGAGGAAAATTTTTGGTATAAGTGGTAGATAACGGTTTGCTATTGTGGTTAGATGTTTGGTTGTGTGAAAAAGGATTCAAGATTATGTTAAAAAGTACATTGTGGTTTTTAAGGGCAGAGTGCGCAGCGAAAGCATAGTGGTGTGATTTGAGCAGTGTGTTAGTAGTTGGTTAGAAATTTCGAGGATGAAATTTTTTTAGGACGGTAGAATTGTAACATCCCGAAATTGGGCCTAGTAGGATTGGGCCGATTGGGCCTTGGGCTTAGGAGTGTTTAAAATCTTCAAGAATATGAGAATGGTGTTATTGCAAATTTGACTTACTAGTTAAGTGGATCTGGATGGTTACGAGGTTTCTATGAAGTCTCGGGTTTAATTGGGCTTTAGGAAAAATTTGGTATTTTAGCACTTTAAGGAGAGATGGTAAGTAGCTTCAAGACATATGGAAATTTATGAGTAAATAGCTTGCATAAAATAAGCAATTGGTAAAGAGGATATGATGTCATATGATGGACTTGAAGGGAAGAGGTTCGAATCACTTTGTGTGCAAATTTTGATTATTTTTGCATGCTTTCCTTAAGTGTCGGTCAAAGAGGTATTTATGGATAAGATGGACATTTTTTTTTATGGCAAGAAGACTTAAGGTTATGGTAAGCATGAAATAAGGGATAGAATTGCTAGATTGTGGGGATAGAATTTCTTTAACTTTGGGAAAGTAGAGGATTACAAGGCATGTATCTAGGTGAATGTTTTGGAAATTATTTCATGGCCATTTTGACCATGAACTTGGACAGTTTTATGGATTAGGGGGGTGGCCAAAATTTTGAAGGCTTTTGGATGAGTTAGGAGTTAGTTGTGCACATCTTTCTTTTAGTCATTTTGTGTCACAAAGCATTTCTCTCTAATATTCCTCCTCTTAGCCGAATGTACATTAGACAAAAGGTAAACCTTTTTCTTTTCTTTTGGTCATTTGAGTTTTGACCATTTCGGTTTTGAGTTGTCCTTTTTCTCCAAATCATATCTTCTTTCTCTCCTCTTTGTGACCGAAAATACCAAAACATCAAAGACCATTTTCTTCTCTTTTTCCCTCATTGCCGAATGCACATTGCTTCTAAACTCACCTCTTTTCGTTTGAAAACCGAATCATCATCATCTCCTTCTTTCATCTTTTTATTTTCTTCTCTTCTCTTCTCATTTACCTTGTCAAGGCTGAAATTTCCCTCTCCTTATTTCACCATTGCCGTAACCCCTAAAAGCCTCACACTATTCTTCTTTTTATTCTTTTGTTAAGCCGAATCTACCATCTTTCTTCTCTTCTCTTCTTTTCTTTTATTGTGTTTAGGCCGAACCTCTCTCTCCCAAAGTTCACCATTGCCGCAACCTCTTCAACCCAAAACATCATCATAGCCGAATCTCCCTAAACTTCATTTCTTTTCCTTCTTATTTGTTAAGGCCGAATATCTCTTTGGATACCAAAGCTTAATCGCATCAAATCTCAACCTTTTCTCTTCATAATCTTCGTGACTCGTTTGAATATTGAATCGAAGTGTTAAGGTAAGGATTTTTATATTACTTGTTATATCGTTTTAGTTGGACTACTAATCGATTACGTTTTAGGGGACTCTATCGCTCGATTATTATTTTTCTGTGAACGTTAGATTTTGGGGCAATCAAGAATGGGTTTGAAAAGAGCGGTAAATAGTGTTTGGAAGAGGGGTGGTTCTGCTATACCCTCAAATTTCAAACGAAGGGCTGTGTCGGGAATTCGAGACTTTCCATCGGGTTGTGGACCCTCTGTCGACGAAAATCGATTATTTGAAGTCGTACGTACCCCCGAGCCATTATTTGTTCGTGGTTCTTCATCGGGTTATGAATCATCAATCGGAGAGAAATCGCATATAGTTGTTGTTCGAGATTTCGAGGGTAAGGATCTAGATTACTTATCATTTGTATAGTTTTAAAAGTATTAGTGTTCTAATCAAGCGTGATAAATATTTAGGTATCGACGAGCGGGAAAGTATAGTTCTCACTGTTATCAGGTGTGTAGCCCTACACTAAATTTCTGATAGATTAATAGTATTGTTGATAAACATGTGTTAATAAGTAATATGAATGATTATGGCTTCGGGTACCATTCAGTGGTACATGATATTCAGGTACGTTAAACCCCTAATACTTCGTTAATAATGCTATAAGCATGAATATGAAATGTGTATGATTCCGTTATGATTTTGGGGGTATATGGCATGATATCGAAATAATATGTTTATTGCATGGGCATATGGGTGATATTGATAAAGGGGAAGTGTTCCGGTGGTTTTTACCACATTATCCGGTGACTTCGGTCACATATTATGAATCTGGTGACTTCGGTCACATATGATGAATCCGGTGACTTCGGTCACATATTATGAATCCGGTGACTTCGGTCACATATTATGAATCCAGTGACTCTGTCACAATTATCTGGTGGCCATGCCACAATTTATAAGGGCGATATGCAAGTTGACTGCAGCAACTGCCTTTAATGGTGTGTAGCGGATGGAGGGTCGATTTAGTAATCCCCACGGTGTGATTGGCAGGTACGGGTGGTGTGTAGCGGATGGATATCTAGGTGGGCTCGGGATTGCATTTCATTTTATATGTACATGTGATTATCTGATTTGCTATATTATGGGCTTATGGCTAAATGGGATTTAAATGGGCTTTATTGCTATGATCGATTGGGTTTTTAGTGTATTGTTGCATATTGAGTCTGTTGACTCACCCCTCGTGGGATATCTTTTTCAGGTGACACTTAGCGTGATGGACCGAGTCAGCGAGAACTACGTGGTGGCCATTGCTGAACTCAGTATATGGGTTTTCTTTTAATTAAACTTACTATGTTTTCTTTTATTATTTCGGGATTTATTTTGGGTTATGTTTTTGTAATAAGGCCGCCATAAACTGTTTTATTTATACGTTTTAAATTTTTATTCTGCTACGCTCAATTCAACTAAATAATTATATATTTTTGACGAACATCTTAAACTGTTTTGACACCTAAATACCTATGGTTTTCAACTTAATAATAAGTTCTAAATTTGGTTCTTCTTTTGATATATAAATTTTCTAAAAACATAGAGTTAACGATTTTATAAGATACAAACTTAAATCACAACCCGATTTTCAACAAGATCGTACTTCAGATCTATTCTCTTACCACAAAATCACATGTTTTCCAAAACGACAAAATGAGTTTTCTCAAGAAGCATGCCAGATCCGGTCAGGGCTTGTGGGCCGGGTTTGGGGTGTTTCAATCTCAGCCATGTGCGATACACGGTCATGTACAAGGTCGTGTGTCCCCTGGTGTTGAAATTAAAATCAAGTCAGTATGCTCCACATGGCCTCACACACGAGCATGTGACCTAGCTGTGTGGCATAAGTCAGTATACCCTACAGGTTTGACACGGCCTAGCACACGGCTCAAACACGGGCTGGGACACGGCCATGTGCTCCCATTTCTAACGTCCACATGGCTTGTGACACGGGCGTGTCTGTTGGCCGTGTGAGATACACGAGCATGTGTCCCCTGTTTATGAAAAAATTTTCTAAGTGTTTAAAAAAGATTCCAAAGTTATCTGTTTAGTCCTGAACTACTCCTAAAGCATGTTTAGGGCCTCATAGGCTCGTATTAAGGACAGATTGATTGAGATTGAATGATGAATGCATGAATTGTGAAAATGTATGCTAAGTGAATGTTTGATTGTTTTATAAGTCCTGTAATACTCTGTAACCCTATTCTGGTGTTGAATACGGGTGAGGGGTGTTACAACTAAATTGAGAACTCAGAGAATTTTTCGTGAAATTTCAAAAAATTTCTCATATTCAGGAGTCACACACCCGTGTGGGTAGGCCGTGTGGCTCACACGACCAGGTGACATGCCCATGTCCTAGATCGTGTGGTGTATGAAGTAGGTCACACGGCTGTGTCTCCAGCCCGTGTAACTCTCAGACTTGTTAAACATTAAGGTGCAGGTTTCACATGACCAAGACACACGCTCGTGTTCTAGGTCGTGTAGCATACAAGGCTGAGACACACGCCTGTGTCTCTGCCTGTGTGCTCAATTCTAAGCATTCTGTTTCTCAATTTTAAGGTGTAGGGGACATACGGCCTGAAACACCCCACACCCGGCCCACGAGCCTTGACCGGATCTGGTATGTTCCCGGGTGTAAACCGTTTCAAATTCTTTTGTGACTTAGGAAAAACTTGTGTGTTCTGAAAGAAAATTTGTTTTGGGTTGGGCTTGAGTTGAAAACGAGTTTATTTGATTAAAAATCCTTTAGCTTTAGGTGACAAAACGTTTAGGGTTGGTTTTGATAATAAATTTACTTAAACTTTCAATTAATAAATATTTGTAACATAATAAATCAAAGTGAAGTAAAGAAATTCAACTATGGCCTTATTACATCAAATAATCCCAAAATTAAAATTTAAAATACTTGAAATAAAATAAAAGTCCAAATCGTAAATTTCTTGCTGTGCATGGCCATCCCTAAGCTTCTGCCGAGCCCGGTCCATTACTGTTCGTCACCTGAAAATAGTCCCACAGCGGGGTGAGTCAACAGACTCAATGTGTAACCAACACTAAGAATCAACATTTCAGGCATGCATTATCATATCACATACATATTCATATAACAAGTAAAAACAATGATGCAAACCCAAAACCCAAACCTAGTTAACCATCTGCTACACTTCCCCCGTACCAACCTGCACACCGTGGGGACTAATAAGTCAACCCTCCATCCGCTACACTCCATCGAAGGCAGTCGCTGCAGTCGACGTGCTCATTGCCCTTATAAAATTCGTGGTCTTAGGTCACCACATTCAGATTTCGTGGTCTTAGGTCACCACATTTAGATTTCGTGGTCTTAGGTCACCACATTCAGATATCGCGGTCTTAGGTCACCGCATTCAGATTTCGTGGTCTTAGGTCACCACATTCACTTCCCCTTTTCAATAACCCATATGCCCAAATCATATTATGCATTAACATGCCAAAGTTCACATTCTTATCATTATTCTCATGTTACCTATAACATATTTCATAATCCTATTGGGAGTAGGAAACGTATCTGAGTACTTTGTACCATAGCATGGTACTTAGCCATATTTTCACATTCTTAATATTACATTTAATTTAAACATAGCCATGAACATATCAAAACTTAGGGTAGGGTACACACCTGATTCGCTTAAGGTTTCCAATCCAAATCCCGAAAAGCTTGATCTAATGCCTTAGATCTTAGATCTCTACATTTAATCAATCACTTAATACTTAGTAAAGAGCCATTCGGCCATAAATCCAAATCCTAGTAGGATTAGTACACTAAAATCCTTACCTTGCTGATTTGTTTACTAATCAAATCCCAGAATGTTGTAGATTCCCTTCCTTGTAATCGGCTGGTATTGAGTCCCTTCATAGATTAGTTTTCGGCTTTTAAAACATGTAAGAAAATAGATCTAGTGCTAAAATAAGCCTTGGCTGATTGCATATAGACACTTACCTTGTGGATTTTAAATCCCGAAACTCACCGAATAACTAGGGAACACGCGGCCTATGGTGTACCATCGGGAAAAGAACTTCTCCTTCCCTGTAGTCGACACTTAGTAAATCCCGAAAGTATTCCTTGCCTTAGATGTCTGTCGAAATCCCTATAACTTCATGTTAGATTAATTTCTAACATTTATTCACAACAAATAACCCTTAGCCGAATGTTAAATATGACTTACCTTAGATTCTTAAATCCCGAAATAGTTGACTTGTCTTATGAAGTTGTCGACAATGGCAGAAATCTCGAAGAGCCTTCTTTCCAAGTTTTGACTAACATAATAATGGGGTTAGATTTCCTAGTTTCGGCTTTTGGAATATTGAGAGGAGAAGAATGAAGAAGAAAAGAATAGTTGCTTAAGAGAATTCAGCAATGGTGAAATAAGGAGAAGGGAAATTCGGCAAGGCTTAGGAGAATTGAAGAGAAAAGAAAAGGGGTTGCAGAGAAAATTCGGCAGAGGTTATCATGGAAGAGAAAGTAATGTTGAATGGCCTCTCTTTTCCTTTTATTGCCGAATTTACTAGCTTAGAATCCCTTACTTGGCCACCACTCTTCTATTTTGATAGCTTTACCACTTTAATTATCACCTAAAACTTAATCTAATAATTATCTCTTATCTCTTAATAAAAATATCAATAAAAATCCATCATTTATCCATCTATTTGCCGAATTTTAACAACAATAAAACACCTCCCTATAGAGCCTTAATGCCGTCACTTCTCTTGTTCCTGGCACCAAAATAAAATTCTTTTATTTGCTCCCCTAGTGACTCGAACCCAGGCCCAATTGCACCTGCTTGTGGCGTCAACTCCAGAGGCCCTAAGTGGCACCTCCAAGCCACTTAGACAAGCTCAATTGTATGTCATATTTCACCCATAAATTTTCTTAAGGCCACCCTGCTTTACTTCCCTCTCTTAACCTCAGAACTTAACTTTTCCTAAAACGTTTCCTTACATTTCCTTACATTTCCTTACATTTCCTTACATTTCCTTATTTCCAAGTTTCCAAAAATGTTCATTTGCCTCCTTTAAACTTAACATTTCTTACATTTCCAAGTTTCCAGAAATGTTCACTTTCCTCTTTTGAACTTAACATTTCTTACATTTCCAAGTTTCTAGAAATGTTCACTTTCCTCTTTTGAAACTTAACATTTCTAAAACATTTCCTTACATTTCCAGGACATTTCCCTATATTTCCAGGACAAGACATTTCCTTACATCTTAGGGTTCCTAAAACTCCTCAGAACACATCCAACACACCCACTGAGCCCACTATCTCATGAATTACGCACGAACGCATAACCCCTAATCTAGGATGTTACACGGCCAAACCACACACCCATGTGTCTACCCGTGTGAACAAAATACGGCCATTTCCTAGCCTTATTTCTCACAAGAAATTGCCAACAACCTACACCAATGTTTACAATCATATATTAGCCAATTCCATGCATTAATCCAAACAAATTTCTTTAACTTGTATGATATAGCATCACCTATATTCACATAGTCAAACTTACCATTTTGTTAAGACACATGATTTACCTTATTTTAATTTAACCTTACCATATACATATATATTAGTCATGATAAATAACTTTATGGTATTATACCAAAACAAACCATTATTAGCCATTCCATTGGCTAAATTATAATAACCACTTATATACCAACATTGACCAATCTAGTCTATACATGCCATTATACCAAAACAAGATTTCTATTTATACCAAAATAAACGGGTGGATAATGTGATGACACTCTGACTAATCTCCAACCTTCACGAGCTTTTAAGCACTATAATTTTAGAAAACTTTGGGCTCAATTACTAAATTATCCAAATAATTTATAAGCTATATTTAAAACATATTCAAAGCATATAATTAATCCAAACATAATTAAAGAGGCCTTATTACAAATCCATATAAAGGTGAAAACCAAATTGAAATAAAATAAAGTACCCAAATGGAAGTTTATGTAAAACTGAATTTTTTAATTGCATGGCCTCCTCGAGCTCATCCGGCTCCTCATTCGCGATCTACGAGTCACCTGAAAAGATAAGGGAGAAGGTGAGTCACCAAGACTCAGTGCATAAATCCTTCCCCCGGTTAATACAACATACTTACACAATTTATAACCAAGCTATGTATATATTTATATATATATAAATGCACCCAACCTAGCCATCCATAACTCCTTTTCTACCCCGTGTGGTACCAAACCACTGGTGGTGCCAAACCACTGGTGACCCAAAGTCACGATATCCAATAATGTGATACCAAATCACTGGTGACCCAAAGTCACGAATAATCAAGTTGTGGGGCCAACCCACGTGTGATACCAAATCACTGGCGACGATCCCATATCTCAAAAGTTGGGCCAACCCATGGTGGTGCTAGACCACAGGGACGAGTCGCTATGAGGTGCCAAAACTCTGGTGTCCCAAAGACACAAAATATCAACGATCCAAGTGTGGGGCCAACCCACGTGTGATACCAAATCACTGGCGACGATACCATATCTCAAAAGTGGTGCCAACCCACGGTGGTGTTAGACCACAGGGACGAGTCGCTATGAGGTGCCAAACCTCTGGTGTCCCAAAGACACAAAATATTGTGGTACCAAACCACTGGAGGTGCCAAACCTCTGGTGTCCCAAAGACACGGATATCAAATCCTTCCCACTCCACTCATATTCCCAAACCAATGTATTAAGAATATCAATCATGCCATCATACTTTGATATGATCATATAACATATTTAAATCGTAGATCATGATATCAATCAACATATATTAATATCATACCGAAACGGACTTACCCGAATCCTTGCACATACCCATCAAGGTATCTTATCAAAATCTCATAGATTCCCAATTTAATAACATGATTAGTCAATATATATACATATATATAACCGGGTTATAAAGTGTGTAAGGTACACACCTGTCACTAACGCAAGTACTAAAATCCGAAGATCCGATCTACCATACTAGATCACCTTGTCCTACAATCGGCCAATACTTAGATTAAAAACAAAGACCATTCGGCCATACCACTAAATCCCGATGAGTTATCACTTGAAATACCAAGTCTTACCTAAAAGCTTACCCAAAACGATTGACAAAGAAATGAGGCTTAGATTGATCACTTCCAACGTCCCGAGGAGCCTAAAAGAAATCGGTTTCTAAGAATGATTAGAACCTTGTTAACAAGTGCCCAAAAATTCAGCCTTTGACCTCAAGAGAAATGACATAAAAAGAGAAAAGAAACAAAGGAAAATACGGCCATGAACACATACCTATCTTCCAAAACCGCTTGAAAAAAACCAAATGAAGTCCTACCCTTGATGATATTCGGCCAAAACAAATCAAATGGATATGAGAAGTTTCGGCTATGGTTTTTGAATGAAGAAAACAATTGATATTCGGCTCGAAAGAGATGAAGAATTAGTATGGCAAAGAAAAATGTAAAGGGAAGAAGGATGATTCGGCTTTAACAACCAATGAAAGAAAAATGAAGAGGAATGGGATAGAAAGAGATTCGGCCAAGAAGAAAGTAAAAGAAATGTTGTGATATTGAACAAAATCAAAGAAAGAAAAGAGAGAACATGGGAGTAAGAGGTTCGGCCAACACCTCATTTACCAAAGAAGAAAAGTGCACAAAAATGCACAAAGTTCAAATGTAGTTTCGGTTTCAAGAGGAAAAAAAATGAAAGAGATAAAATAAGATTTGGTTCCAACAAGAATGAGAGCTAAAACAAAACAAAATTGCACCTAAAGATCAAGGTACATTAGGCTAAGGAGGATAGCTTTGGAGAGGAAAGAAATAAAATACCAAATGGTGCACAAAAGAGAAGAATTGGTAAGGTTCAAAGGGGTTTCGTGTAATATCCCGGGTTAGGGGCTATTTTTGTTATGGCATGGTTTGCATGTGTTGGGTCTGTTATGTTGTTGTTTGTATGGTTTCGGGGCTTAATTGTAAGCTAGGTGTGAGCCGGAGAGCTAGGAAAAATTTTAGTTTTTGGACTTAGGTGAGAGGAGCTGAAGAAGCTGGGGTTTAAAGGTTTTTAATTGGTGGTTTTTAGCACAAGAAATAAGTTGGTGGAGTGGCAGAATAGGCGCCACTAATGGCTTGTGAGTGTGACGCCTTTGACAAGGGTTGAGGTCCTGAGTTCAAGCTGCAGGATGCCCACTTTTTGTTCCATTTTGACGGCATGGAGGGGAGGAGTTGTAGGCAGTTCAAACTCTGCCTAAGACCAAGTCAAATGACTTGAATGGTGGGTGGAGAGTGAATTGTGGAGGTAGACTAGTTCAACTAGTTTGAATGGATGGTTGTGAGTAGTGGGAGGTGTTTGGCCGAATGTTGGAGAGATTTGGGGGGGAGTGGATGATTTGGTAGTGTGGGAATGGGGAGTGCCGAAATTCATTTTGAATTTTTGGTGCATATTCGGTCAATTTGTGTTTAGGAAAATCCTTTCTTTTTGGTTTGCTAGCCGAAAATTTCAAAAGAGTTCTTCATTTCTTCTTGAAATCGAAAGTCCAAGCACATACTTGCCAAAAAAAATTGCTTGCTTCTCTTAGTATTCTTTGTTAGCCGAATATTCCCATCCATCATTCTTTCTTTCTCTCAAGGGTGTAAGCCGAAACTAATATCTCTTCTTCTAATACTTTCATCTCTTTTCTCTTAATACACTTGTGCCGAATTCACATTGCTCTCTTAGCTGAATTTCCATTTATTTCCCTCCATTCCTCTTGAGCCAAATCTTTCTTCAATTGTGTCAATCTCTCTTCTTCTTTTGAACCACAATTCTATTGCTTTTCATCTTCAAGAGACTAGCCGAATCTCTCCCCTGTGTTGCCGAAGTATCCCCTCTCCTAGTAGTTCTCTTTTGGCCGAATACTGGGGGTGGTGTAAACCTCTCTTGTGTGGTGTTGAATCGGGTTAAAGCAAGGTAAGGGGTTGGCCGAATGTTCAATTCTCTTCTTTCCTTTGTTCTTTATTGATGTTGGATTGGTTAAGAGCCGATTTTTGCCTTGTGGATAAGGAGTTAATCTTTTATGTGTAATCGATTTCATTGTAGAGCCTTGGACTTTGGTGTCAATCAAGTGGAGCAGTTACCTTTGCTTAATCATGGGTAAGTGGTAGCAAGAGTTGATGTTGTTAAGTCTAATCTTTTAGTTTCATTCAGTCAAGACCCAATGGATTAACTGTTCTTCTTAATAGGGTGTGCCGATTGTTAAAAGAGGAACCATTGTTGGTTCGGGATTTGGTAGGAAACCAAACCAGGTGTAAGTTAAGGGTTCATCGGTAAACCCTTTGGTTTAAATGGTTATGGCCGAATGGTATAAGTGACTATCCTATGTTTGTTCGATTTTAGGAACAAGGTTGTCGAGGTGATCGAGGGATTTAGACGGGTTCTCTGGGATATAGACTTGCGATTTACCAGGTGTGTAAACTAACACACTGATTTCTTAGTAATATGTTAATAACCTGTTTGTGTAAAGTGAAACAATGCGGTTGATGCATTTGGTACCCAAATGGGGTATGTGCACGGATACAAGTAAGTCCGTTTCATTACGAGATCTGTAATGATATATGTGATATCATGATTTATGATGTAAATACTACGAGATGCCATGTTGAGCATGTTAGCATGATTGCATGATTTATATCATTTGCATTAGTATGATATGTTATTGGGTGATTTGAGAGGAGGGGGAATATGATATCCGTGTCTTTGGGACACCGTGTCTTTGGGACACCAGAGGTTTGGCACCTCCAGTGGTTTGGTACCACAGATGATATTTGTGACTTTGGGTCACCAGAGGTTTGGCACCTCAGCGTCTCGTCCCAGTGGCTTAGTACCACAGTGGGTTGGCCCCACAGTTGATTATACGGGATTGACGCCAGTGATTTGGTATCACACGATGGGTTGGCCCCATCATTCGATTCGTGACTACGGTCACCAGTGATTTGGTATCACACTTGTGACTTTGGGACACCAGAGGTTTGGCACCTCATTGCGACTCGTCCCTGTGGTTAATACCACCGTGGGTTGGCCCCACTTGATAGATACGGGATTGTCGCTAGTGATTTGGTATCACACGTGGGTTGGCCCCACAGTCGGTTATTTGTGACTTTGGGTCACCAGTGGTTTGGCACCACATTGATGGATATCGTGACTTTGGGTCACCAGTGGTTTGGCACCACCAGTGGTTTGGTACCACACGGGGTAGAAAAGGTGTGACGGATGGTTAGGAACGGGTGCATTAATTGTATTGCTCTGTTATGATGTGTGTTAGCATGTTGTGTTATCGGAAGGGGGATTTATGCACTGAGTCTTGCGACTCACCCTCTCCTTTGACATTTCAGGTGACACTTAGACGCGGACATGGAGCCGGGATGGACTCGAGGTGCTCATGCCATGCCTAAATAAGGATTTGCTCAGACTTTTATAGAATTGGTACTTTAGTTTATTTATTACTATTTGGTTTTACTTTGGATTGTAAACGGCCTTTAAAATTACGTTTTGCTATGTTTATGCTTAAATTCGATTTTTAATATGCCTTAACAAATTAACTGGGTTAAAATTTGCTAAAACTTGGAAAGACAACGATTTCAAAACTACAAAGTGATATGTTTTAAACTATACCATCGGGTATCACACTATGATTTGATATAAAGGAAACTCAAATGTTTTTGTAACTTAAACTCGATCTTCGACTAAGTCAAAATGTTTTAGTAACAATAAGAAACAACTTGAACTTCTAAATGAAATAAACTTGTTTTAACTTCTTAACTGATTAAGTTTTCGAAATTTCTGAATTTTCAAACAAATCATCGGTTTTTAAACAATCATGCCCAAGATTTCTACAAGTACAAAACTTATCAAAATGTATTATCAAACTTTTTAAACGGAAACCTATCTTTGAGAAAATTCGTTTTTCCCCGTAACATACTAGATTCGGTCGTGATGTGTTGACCGAGTTTGGGGTGTTACAATTGTTGTATCAGAGCCAAGTTCAAAAGCTCGGCTGTGGGCCTGAGGCCCAAAATGGTTTTCAGAAGTCTGTTTTAAGTATTTTTGTTTTGAAATATATGGTTTTGAAAGGCATGGCACCGAGTCTCCGGCACCAATCCGCCCAGGTAAGAACCCTCACTTTTACTTGTGGTTTTGATATTGATGAGATGTAATTGAATGATTTGCAATAGTAAGATGACTTCAGAAACTGAAACTGATATGATTCTGTGAACTCGCGAAAACAAAGCTTCTTTAATATTTATAAGACTTTGCTTTAAAACAGTGGAATAGATACTGATGCATAAAACTTCTAAATCAGATACGTAGAGAATTTAGTCATGAGCGCTAGAGGTGGACGCGGTCGTGGACGAGGTGGTGGTAGGATGACAGTTTCTGAACCCGTAGGATCTGGTCAGGGGTCAGGAAATGAGATACCGGTACCGCCACCAGCTGGAGGTGGTGAGTTTCAAGATCAGACTAGGGACGATGCAGTGTCACAGGCGATGCTGTGAGTGTTGGAAAGGGTAGCTGGAGTAGGTGGAGGCGCAGGAATTAGGAAATCTGTGCCTGAGCGACTTCGGGCAAACGGAGCTGAGGTTTTCCGAGGTGTTTCTAGTGTTGCTCCCAGCACGGCTGAGTATTGGCTGGAGGCGACCGAGCGGATTATGGACGATTTAGACCTGACTGCTGAGGAGAAGCTGAAGGGCATATATCGCTTCTTCGGGATGAGTCATACCAGTGGTGGCTCACGGTTCGGGACAACGTGGGAGCAGAGGATCTTACGTGGGATTATTTTAAGGCTGCTTATCAGAAAAAGTACATTGGAGCTAGCTACATCGACGCGCAATGAAAAGCATTTCTGAGGCTTGTCCAGGGGTGTAAGTCTGTGTCAGAGTACGAGGCTGGGTTCTTGAGGCTGAGCCGGTATGCTAGGGGCATTGTGGCTACAAAGCACGAGATGTAACACCCCAAACCCGGACAAGACACCACGTCCGAATCTGGTATGTTACGGGGAAACATGTTTTTGAGAGATCAGATTTTTCGTTTAAAAGCTGAATGAAAACATAGTGTACTTGAAGAAAATTTGAGTAGGCTTGTTTGAAATCAAGAGGTGTGTTTGAAACCCGGATATTTTGAAAACTTATCTAAAGTGCGCAGTTTAAACGAGTTGATTTCATTTAAGAATTCCAATGGTTTCTTAGGGCTACTTGAAACATTTTTGATCTTAAGGAAAAACGAGTTTGATTTGGAAATCATTTGAGCTTACTTAATATTGAAAACATGGTGTGATACCCGATGGTATGATTTAAAACACATTGCATTATAATTTTGAAATCATTATCTTTCCAAGTTTTAGTAAAATTTATTCCAAGTTACTTTGTTAAGGTATATCAAAATCAACTTAAAGCATAAACAACATAGAACATAACTTTAAAGGCCTTTTACAAATCCAAAATAAAACCCGATTAAAAGTAAATAAACTAAAGTACCCAAATAGTAGAGTCTGAGTAAAACTTTATTAGGCATGGCATAAGCACCTCGAGTCCATCCCAGCTCCAAGTCCGCATCTACGAGTCACCTAAAATGTCAAAGGAGAGGGTGAGTCGAGTGACTCAGTGTGTAAATCCCGCTCCCGAAGAAACAACATGCTAACACACATCATACATAGCAACATAATTAATGCAACCCGATCCTAACCATCCATATCGCCTTTTCTACCCCGTGTGGTACCAAACCACTGGTGGTGCCAAACCACTGGTGACATATAGTCATAATGTGTTACCAAAACACTGGTGTCCCAAAGACACAATATCCATCAATGTGGTACCAAACCACTGGTGTCCCAAAGACACAATTGTGCTACCAAAGCACTGGTGACCGAAGTCACAAATCCAATGATGATGGGGCCAACCTATCGTGTGATACCAAATCACTAGCAGATGATCCCATATCTCAAGTGGGGCCAACCCACGGTGGTCAAACCACAGGGACAAGTCGCAATGAGGTGCCAAACCTCTGGTGTCCCAAAGACACAATGTGCTACCAAAGCACTGGTGACCGTAGTCACAAATCTGGTGATGGGGCCAACCCATCGTGTGATACCAAATCACTGGCGTCAATCCCGTATCTCACAAGTGGGGCCAACCCACGGTGGTGTTAACCACAGGGACGAGACGCTGGGGTACCAAACCTCTGGAGGTGCCAAACCTCTGGTGACCCAAAGTCACAAAGTTGTGCTACCAAAGCACTGGTGCTCGTCAGCACAAGATATCACTGCTCCCTCCACTCGTATCACCCATCAACATACCATACTCATGTAATCATGCATATCATACAATCATGCATGTCATACAATCATGCATATCATACCAATATATCTAATCTCATATCCCATGTCACATATAATCACAACCATGGTATCATGTAAATCATCAGTAAATTTATAACAATAATGATACTGACTTACCCGAGTCCAGAATCATACCCATTAGGGTATCATAACAGTCACCACTGTTTCATTAGTCATCACACAGGTTATCAATCATATTACTAAACAGAAGTGTGTTAGTTTACACACCTGATAACTACAGTCTAGAAATCCTGACAAAAGCGCTCTAAGTCCCTTCGATGACTAGCTCCTACAATCGGCCAACATAGGGTTAGGCATCACTAACATTCGGCCAACAACCATTAACCAAGGAATCAACATTAAGCCATTACCTTACACTTGCGAATGGTTTGGTTCTTTATCAAACCCGAACCACAAAGGCTCTCCTTCCAACAATCGGCACAACCTTGAAAAGAAAACGGTTAAACCTTAATAACTTGACTACAGAAAACTAAACAAAAAGACTAATGATACACCTTCTTACCAAATGACTACCCAAAAATGGAGACTCCGCTTGACTGCCTTGAAGTCCCCGATGCCCTATAACACAATCGGTTCCATCACCAAAAGATTAGCACTCACAACAAGGCCACATTCGGCTCTTAATCAATCCAACCGATTAAGAATAGAAAAAGAAGAAATGGCCATTCGGCCAACCACTTACCAATTTCCAAACGATTGAAGCAAAACCCCAACACTCTACTGATATTCGGCCACTACAACTTCTAGGAAAAGGGATGAATCCGTCAATACTTTGAACCAAAGAAAATTCGGTCTAGAATTAAAATGAAGCAAGGGATATATGTGATAAAGAAGAAAGAATCGGCCAAAGTTTGAGAAGAACAGAAAGAAAAATGGAAAAGTGGTAGGTGCTTTTCGGTTCTTGAGATGACAAGAAATGGAAGGAATGAATAGGAATTTTTGGTTTAGGCAAGGTAAATTTCGGCTTTAGTGTTTCAAAAAGGGAAGAGAAAACGAAACAAAAATGAAATATGAGAAGGCTAGTTTCGGCTTAGATCCAAAAGAAGATAAGAAGGAGACATGGAATGATCATTCGGCCAAAAGGGACAAAAAGAGGTACTAGCTTGAGGCTCAAGAACTTTCGGCTACAAACACTTTAGGAGACAAGAAGCAAAATGAAACTTTCGGCAATCCCTTTTGAGTTTTGGTCTTACGGTTCCAAGAGTAAAAGAATGAGAGAAATTCTCTTGAAAATTCAATGACAAAGAAAGAAAGAATGGTCTTCCAACTTGACCGAAAATGCCTCAAAATTCCAATTGAATTTCGGCATTACCCACTACAACACACCACCAAGCCGTCCACCCACTCCACAACTCCCCAACATTCGGCCAAATCCCTCCATTAACTCCCCTCCCCTCATTTGAAATGACGCCACACCTAGCTCCCAAGTGGCACATGCCTTGCCACTTTGCCAGCTCTTCCTTTGTGCTATGAAATACCAAAATAAATTAAAAACCCCAGCTTCCTCAACTCCCTTCACTTAACACCCTAAAACCAAAATTTACCCATTCACTCAGGCATACACCTAGGCTACAAATAAGCCCCTAAAACACCGAAATAGCCACACAGCACACTAAACACATGCAATAACATGCAACAACAAAACAGCCCCTAACCCGGGATATTACACGAGAGGTGTGTTCATTTTGAGGTTGGTCTGAGAGACGAACTGAGGTTGCTGATTGCTCCACAGCAGGAGCGTGAGTTTGCTGTCCTGGTTGAGAAGGCTACGGTAGCCGAGGGTGTTAAGGAGTCGGTAAGGCAGGGCATGGACAGGAACAGGCATAAGAGGAGCTTTGGGTCTTCTGGGTCGTTGGGTAGTCTTCAGAAAAGGGCTAGACAGAGTGGGCCGAATCAGTCTGGTAGGATTGTTGCTGCTAGTCAGGGACCGCCGCAGTGTAACCGTTGTGGGAAATCTCATTGGGGAGGCTGCTGGACCGGGGGAAAAGGTTGCTTTGAGTGTGGCTCTCTGGATCATCGAGTGAGGGACTGTCCGCATAAGTTGGCTCGGATTCAGTCTGAGGGTCAGGGCTGTACTCAGTTCAGGAATAATGGACCGCCACCGCAGAGGGGTCGTGGTAATGGCAGAGGAGGTAATGGTTCTGGTCGGGGCCGTGGAGCACCGGGCAGAGGTGCAGGTACTTCTGAGGCCAGACAGCCTGGGTTAGTGTATGCAGCGGGGCGCCGAGAGGAGGGCGACGCACCGAACGTCATAACCGGTACGTTCTTGATCTTTGGTTCTCCATTTACTGCTTTGATTGATGCGGGTTCAACACATTCTTACTTTGCTAGTAGTATAGTAGAGACCATGGATTTAGACTCTGAGATATCTTCTAGGCAGATGACTATAATTAGCCCTTTAGGTCACTCTGTAGTAGTAGATAAGCTGTTTAGAGATGTACCCCTAGAACTCCAAGGGGTAGTGTTTGCTGCTGATCTGATGGAACTGCCGTTTGGGGAGTTCGATCAGATTCTTGGGATGGACTGGTTAGTTAAGTACCAGGCGAGGTTGGATTGCGCGGCTAAGCGTATGGTTCTTAAGACGGTTGAGGGTAATGAAGTGGTTATGATAGGTAATAGGAGAGATTACTTATCTAATGTGGTATCTGCTCTGAAGGCTGAAAAGATGGTTAGAAAGGGTTGTGAAGCGTATGTGGTTCATGTGTATGCCTTGGAGGCTAAAGAGTCTGCTGTAGAGAAAGTTCGGACAGTTGGGGAATTTGCTGATGTGTTTCCTGAGGAGCTTCCGGGGTTGCCGTCGGATCGTGAGGTAGAGTTTGGGATAGATTTGTTACCCAGAACTGCGCCAGTGTCTATTGCTCCATATAGGATGGCGCCAAAGGAGTTGGTGGAGCTTAAGGCTCAGATCCAGGAGTTGTTGGACCGAGGTTTTATCAGGCCAAGTGTTTCGCCTTGGGGAGCGCCGGTACTCTTTGTTAAGAAGAAAGATGGTACGATGCGGATGTGCATAGATTGCCGCCAGTTGAATAAGCTGACGATTAAAAACAAGTATCCGTTGCCGCGGATAGACGACTTGTTTGATCAGCTGAAGGGTGCAGCGGTATTCTCGAAGATCGATCTGAGGTTTGGGTATCATCAGTTAAAGGTAAAGGAGGCTGATATCCACAAGACAGCGTTTAGGACTCGGTATGGGCACTACGAATTTCTGGTAATGTCGTTCGGGTTGACTAACGCGCCGGCAGCATTCATGGATATGATGAATAGGGTGTTTCAGCAGTACTTGGATCAGTTCGTCGTGGTTTTCATAGACGACATACTGGTATACTCAAGGATAGAAGAAGAGCGTGATGCGCATTTACGAGTGGTGCTACAGATTTTGGGGGAGAAGCAGCTTTATGCTAAGTTTAGTAAGTGCGAGTTTTGGCTTAGAGAAGTGACTTTCTTGGGTCATGTAGTGTCGGCTGAGGGGATTCGAGTGGATCCTCGGAAGATTGAGGCGGTTTTGGATTGGAAGCCTCCTAAGTCAGTGGCTGAGATTCGGAGTTTTCTGGGTTTGGCAGGATACTATCGAAGGTTTGTAGAGGGTTTCTCGTTGATTGCAGCGCCGATGACCAAGTTGTTAAGGAAAGAGGTTCCGTTTGTTTAGACTGAGAAACAACAGGAGAGCTTCGACAAGCTTAAGAAGATTCTGACAGAAGCTCCGGTTTTGATACAACCTGAGGCTGGTAAGGAATTCACAGTGTACTGCAATGCATCACACACGAGATTGGGTTGTGTGCTGATGCAAGAAGGTAAGGTTGTGGCTTTCGCATCTCGGCAGCTGAGGCCACACGAGGTTAACTATCCGATGCACGACTTGGAGTTAGCGGCTGTAGTCTTCGCCTTGAAGATTTGGAGGCACTACTTGTACGGAGAGAGATCGATAGTCTACACGGATCATAAGAGTCTGAAGTACCTTTTGACTCAAAAGGATTTGAATTTGAGGCAGCGCAGATGGGTTGAGTTGCTAAAAGATTACGACTGTTCGATTGAGTATCATCCGGGCAAGGCTAACGTGGTGGCAGACGCGTTGAGCCGTAAGGTGGTTTCGGATTTAAGAGCGATGTTTGCCCATTTGAGTTTATACGACGACGAAAGTATCCTAGCAGAATTGCAGGTTAAGCCTACTTGGGTTGAGCAGATCAGAGAGAAACAGTTAGAGGATGAGGTTTTGAGTGCGCAAAGGTTACAGGTGCAAGATGGTGGTTTGGAAGGTTACAGTTTGTCTAGTGATGAGGTGTTGTGTTTCCAAGGTAAAGCTTGTATGCCCAAGGATGTTGAGCTGAGGCAAAAGATTCTTCAGGACGTACATAGCAGTCCATATGCTATGTATCCTGGAGGTAGTAAGATGTATAGGGATCTTAGAGAGCAGTTTTGGTGGCCTGGTCTGAAAAGGGAAGTGACAGAGTTTGTAGGAAAGTGTCTGACTTGTCAGCAGGCCAAGGCTGAGCATCAGTTGCCGTCAGGGTTGTTTCAGCCAGTGAAGATTCCTCAGTGGAAGTGGGAAAGGATAACCATGGATTTCGTCAGTGGACTACCGCTTACGCCAAGCAAGAAGGATTCAGTTTGGGTAATTGTGGATCGACTGACTAAATCAGCTCACTTTATTCCGGTGAGGGTTGACTACACACTTCAAAGGTTAGCGAAGCTGTATGTGTCATAGATAGTGAGGCTGCACGGTGTGCCAGTATCGATCATTTCGGATAGGGATCCCAGATTTACGTCAAGGTTCTGGAAAGCGTTGCATCAGGCTCTGGGTACGCGTTTGGATTTCAGCACGGCTTTTCACCCGCAGTCTGACGGGCAGTCGGAAAGGGTTATTCAGATCTTAGAGGATATGCTGAGAGGTTGTGTTCTGGACTTCAGGGGTAGTTGGGAGGATTTTCTGCCATTAGCCGAGTTTGCCTACAACAACAGTTACCAAGCGAGCATCAAGATGGCACCGTATGAGGCGTTGTATGGTAGGAAGTGTCACTCACCTACGTATTGGACGGAGTTAGGTGAACGTCAGTTGTTGGGATCCGAGTTGGTTGCAGAGACCGAAGACAAGGTTAAGTTGATTCAGGCTCGATTGAAGGAAGCTTTGGACCGGCAGAAGTCTTATGCCGATCTTAAGCGGAGAGATATAGAGTTTGCTGTGGGGGATCAAGTTTTTCTGAAGGTCTCGCCATGGAAGAAAGTATTGAGGTTCGGAAAGAAAGGCAAGCTAAGTCCAAGATTTATTGGGCCGTATAAGGTACTGAGACGAGTGGGACCAGTGGCGTATCAGCTTGAGCTGCCTACAGAGCTAAGTTAGATTCACGACGTATTTCACGTTTCGATGCTTAGGCGTTATCGTTCAGATCCGTCGCATGTAGTAGCAGTGGAAGAGATCGAGGTGAATCCAAATTTGACCATGGAGGAAGAACCTGTGCAGATTCTAGATCGGGATGTGAAGGTTTTGCGTAGGAAGTCTGTGCCTTTGGTAAAGGTTCTTTGGCGAAATCATGGCGTGGAAGAAGCTACGTGGGAACCCGACGATGTGATGAGACAGCAATACCCGCAACTCTTCTGATCAGGTAATTTCGAGGTCGAAATTATTTTAAGGGGGGTAGAACTGTAATATCCCGGGTTATGGGCTATTTTTGTTATGGCATGGTTTGCATGTGTTGGGTCTGTTATGTTGTTGTTTGTATGGTTTTGGGGCTTAATTGTAAGCTAGGTGTGAGCCGGAGAGGTAGGAAAAATTTTAGTTTTTGGACTTAGGTGAGAGGAGCTGAAGAAGCTGGGGTTTAAAGGTTTTAATTGGTGGTTTTTAGCACAAGAAATAAGTTGGTGGAGTGGCAGAATAGGCGCCACTAAGGGCTTGTGAGTGTGACGCCTTTGACAAGGGGTGAGGTCCTGAGTTCAAGCTACAGGATGCCCACTTTTTGTTCCATTTTGACGGCATGGAGGGGAGGAGTTGTAGGCAGTTCAAACTCTGCCTAAGACCAAGTCAAATGACTTGAATGGTGGGTGGAGAGTGAATTGTGGAGGTGGACTAGTTCAACTAGTTTGAATGGATGGTTGTGAGTAGTGGGAGGTGTTTGGCTGAATGTTGGAGAGATTTGGGGGGGAGTGGACGATTTGGTAGTGTGGGAATGGGGAGTGCAGAAATTCATTTTGAATTTTTGGTGCATATTCGGTCAATTTGTGTTTAGGAAAAATCCTTTCTTTTTGGTTTGCTAGCCGAAAATTTCAAAAGAGTTCTTCATTTCTTCTTGAAATCGAAAGTCCAAGCACATACTTGCCGAAAAAAATTGCTTGCTTCTCTTAGTATTCTTTGTTAGCCGAATATTCCCATCCATCATTCTTTCTTTCTCTCAAGGGTGTAAGCCGAAACTAATATCTCTTCTTCTCATACTTTCATCTCTTTTCTCTTAATACACTTGTGCCGAATTCACATTGCTCTCTTAGCCGAATTTCCATTTATTTCCCTCCATTCCTCTTGAGCCGAATCTTTCTTCAATTGTTGTCAATCTCTCTTCTTCTTTTGAACCACAATTCTATTGCTTTTCATCTTCAAGAGACTAGCCGAATCTCTCCCCTGTGTTGCCGAAGTATCCCCTCTCCTAGTAGTTCTCTTTTGGCCGAATACTGGGGGTGGTGTAAACCTCTCTTGTGTGGTGTTCAATCGGGTTAAAGCAAGGTAAGGGGTTGGCCGAATGTTCAATTCTCTTCTCTCCTTTGTTCTTTATTGATGTTGGATTGGTTAAGAGCCGATTTTTGCCTTGTGGATAAGGAGTTAATCTTTTGTGTATAATAGATTTCATTGTAGAGCCTTGGACTTTGGTGGCAATCAAGTGGAGCAGTTACCTTTGCTTAATCGTGGGTAAGTGGTAACAAGAGTTGATGTTGTTAAGTCTAATCTTTTAGTTTCATTCAGTCAAGACCCAATGGATTAACTGTTCTTCTTAATAGGGTGTGCCGATTGTTAAAAGAGGAACCATTGTTGGTTCGGGATTTGGTAGGAAACCAAATCAGGTGTAAGGTAAGGGTTCATCGATAAACCCTTTGGTTTAAATGGTTATGGCCGAATGGTATAAGTGACTAACCTATGTTTGGCCGATTTTAGGAACAAGGTTGTCGAGGTGATCGAGGGATTTAGACGGGTTCTCTGGGATATAGACTTGCGATTTACCAGGTGTGTAAACTAACACACTAATTTCTTAGTAATATGTTAATAACCTGTTTGTGTAAAGTGAAACAATGCGGTTGATGCATTTGGTACCCAAATGGGGTATGTGCACGGATACGGGTAAGTCCGTTTCATTACGAGATCTGTAGTGATATATGTGATATCATGATTTATGATGTAAATACTACGAGATGCCATGTTGAGCATGTTAGCATGATTGCATGATTTATATCATTTGCATTAGTATCATATGTTATTGGGTGATTTGAGAGGAGGGGGAATGATATCCGTGTCTTTGGGACACCGTATCCGTGTCTTTGGGACACCGTGTCTTTGGGACACCAGAGGTTTGGCACCTCCAGTGGTTTGGTACCACAGATGATATTTGTGACTTTGGGTCACCAGAGGTTTGGCACCTCAGCGTCTCGTCCCAGTGGCTTAGTACCACAGTGGGTTGGCCCCACAGTTGATTATACGGGATTGACGCCAGTGATTTGGTATCACACGATGGGTTGGCCCCATCATTCAATTTGTGACTACGGTCACCAGTGATTTGGTATCACACTTGTGTCTTTGGGACACCAGAGGTTTGGCACCTCATTGCGACTCGTCCCTGTGGTTAATACCACCGTGGGTTGGCCCCACTTGATAGATACGGGATTGTCGCTAGTGATTTGGTATCACACGTGGGTTGGCCCCACAGTTGGTTATTTGTGACTTTGGGTCACCAGTGGTTTGGCACCACATTGATGGATATCGTGACTTTGGGTCACCAGTGGTTTGGCACCACCAGTGGTTTGGTACCACACGGGGTATAAAAGGTGTGACGGATGGTTAGGAACGGGTGCATTAATTGTATTGCTCTGTTATGATGTGTGTTAGCATGTTGTATTATCGGGAGGGGGATTTATGCACTGAGTCTTGCGACTCACCCTCTCCTTTGACATTTCAGGTGACACTTAGACGCGGACATGGAGCCGGGATGGACTCGAGGTGCTCATGCCATGCCTAAATAAGGATTTGCTCAGACTTTTATAGAATTGGTACTTTAGTTTATTTATTACTATTTGGTTTTACTTTGGATTGTAAACGGCCTTTAAAATTACGTTTTGCTATGTTTATGCTTAAATTCGATTTTTAATATGCCTTAACAAATTAACTGGGTTAAAATTTGCTAAAACTTGGAAAGACAACGATTTCAAAACTACAAAGTGATATGTTTTAAACTATACCATCGGGTATCACACTATGATTTGAGATAAAGGAAACTCAAACGTTTTTGTAACTTAAACTCGATCTTCTACTAAGTCAAAATGTTTTAGTAACAATAAGAAACAACTTGAACTTCTAAATGAAATAAACTTGTTTTAACTTCTTAACTGATTAAGTTTTCGAAATTTCTGAATTTTCAAACAAATCATCGGTTTTTAAACAATCATGCCCAAGATTTCTACAAGTACAAAACTTATCAAAATGTATTATCAAACTTTTTAAACGGAAACCTATCTTTGAGAAAATTCCTTTTTCCCCGTAACATACCAGATTCGGTCGTGATGTGTTGACCGGGTTTGGGGTGTTACATTTCGATTTTGACACAAAGCAAAGGTTGAAGGCTTACCAAGCTAGCCGAAAAATGACTACTAACCAAAGGGAAATTCGGCACTAACTAGCTACCATCAAAACCAAAATTTGGTCACTCCCCCATAGACCCCAAAACCGTCCAAATACATGGACTTCCAAGTCAAATCTTTCCACACAATTCTTTCCATAACAAGACACCCTATATCATGCCTTATGTTCTCCCATTAGCCTTAAAACCATTGATTTCTTTCCCAAATATCAAGCTTGCCTTAAACTAATATTCAACTTGCCATAAAGAAAATTTGAAAGTCCAACCTACCATATGTAAAGCTTGACCGTCCATTAATACTAGGATACATAAAAAAAAATTAAAGTCTTCAAAATGCTAATCATGCTACTCGAACCTCTATCCTCAAGTTACCCTTCATGCATCCTAACCACCTTGCCACTAACTCCACATGTGCTTAACTTAACACTTAAATTAACTTAAGTGTCAAGTTCACCTAATCCACTTCACTAAATTTTTATACAAAGAATTATTCTAGCTTCATGAATAAAATCAAGCATTCACAAGACTAAGCTAAACACACAAAATTCATACCCGAGCCAACACAAATAATCCTCTAATTTTTAGGATGTTACAATTCTACCCCCTTAAGAAAATTTCTTCCTCAAAATTACCTGATGAAAAGAGTTGAGGATACTGCTGCCTCATCGCATCCTCCGGTTCCCACGTAGCTTCTTCTACGCCATGGTTTCGCCATAAAACCTTCACTAAAGGAACTGACTTCTTACGCAAAACTTTCACATCTCGATCTAAAATCTGCACAGGTTTTTCTTCTATCGTTAAATCTGGACTCACCTGTATTTCCTTTACTGCCACAACATGCGATGGATCAGAACGATAGCGTCTAAGCATGGAGACATGGAACACATCGTGAATCTGACTCAGTTCTACTGGCAACTCAAGCTGATAAGCTACTGGTCCCACTAGTCTCATCACCTTATACGGCCCAATAAACCTTGGACTTAACTTGCCTTTTTTCCCAAATCTTAACACTTTCTTCCATGGCGAGACCTTCAAAAAGACCTTGTCACCCACGGTAAACTCTATATCCCTCCGCTTGAGATCAGCATATGACTTCTGTCTATCCAAAGCTTCCTTCAGAGGAGCCTGAATCAACTTAACCTTATTCTCAGTTTCTACAACCAACTCTGGTCCTAACATCTGACGTTCACCCAAATCTGTCCAGCATGTAGGCGTGCGACACCTCCTACCATACAACGCCTCATATGGTGCCATCTTATTGCTTGCCTGATAACTATTGTTGTACGCGAACTCAGCTAATGGAAAAAACTCTTCCCAGCTGCCTCGGAAGTCCAAAACACAACCTCTCAACATATCCTCTAAACCACCATTCTGAACCTGCAACCTCCGATCATTCAAACCATCATCCTCTAACTGTTTCTTCTTGATTTGCTCTAACCAAGTCGGCTTGACTTGCAATTCTGCCAAAAGACTCCCATCGTCGTATAAGCTTAGACGAGCAAACATCGATCTTAAGTCTGATACCACCTTACGGCACAACGCGTCTGCTACCACGTTAACCTTGCCGGGATGATACTCGATCGAACAGTCGTAGTCTTTCAACAACTCAATCCATCTACGTTGCCTCAAGTTCAAATCCTTTTGAGTCAAAAGATACTTAAGACTCTTGTGATCCGTGTAAACTATCGACTTCTCTCCGTACAAATAGTGTCTCCAAATATTCAAAACGAAAACCACTGCTGCTAATTCCAAGTCATGCGTCGGATAATTAACCTCATATGGTCTCAACTGTCGAGATGCATAAGCCACTACCTTCCCTTCCTGCATCAGCACACATCCCAAACCAGTATGTGATGCATCACAATAAACCGTGAATTCCTTGCCTGCCTCAGGTTGAATCAAAACCGAAGCTTCAGTCAAAATCTTCTTCAACTTGTCAAAACTTTCTTGCTGCTTCTCGGTCCACACAAATGGAACTCCTTTCCTCAATAACTTAGTCATCGGTGCTGCTATCAAAGAAAATCCCTCTACAAATCTTCGGTAATACCCCGCCAAACCTAGAAAACTCCGAATCTCAGCCACTGACTTAGGCGGCTTCCAATCCAACACTGCCTCAATCTTCCGAGGATCCACTCTAATCCCTTCAGCTGATACTACGTGACCCAACAAAGTCACCTCCCTAAGCCAGAACTCGCACTTACTAAATTTAGCATAAAGTTGCTTTTCCCTCAAAATCTGCAACACTACTCGTAAATGCGCATCATGCTCCTCCTCTGACTTTGAGTATACCAAAATATCGTCTATAAAAACCACAACAAACTGATCCAAAAACTGCTGAAATACCCGAATCATCATGTCCATGAATGCTGCCGGCGCGTTAGTCAACCCAAACGGCATCACCAGAAACTCGTAGTGCCCATACCGAGTGCGAAATGCCGTCTTATGGATATCAGCCTCTTTCACCTTTAACTGACGATACCCAGACCATAAATCAATCTTGGAGAAAACCGCTGCCCCTTTAAGCTGATCAAACAAGTCATCTATCCTCATCAAAGGATACTTGTTTTTTATCGTCAGCTTATTCAGCTGGCGGTAGTCTATACACATCCGCATCGTACCATCCTTCTTCTTGACAAAAAGTACCGGCGCTCCCCAAGGTGAAACACTTGGTCGAATGAAACCTCGATCCAACAGCTCCTGAATCTGAGCCTTCAATTCCATCAATTCCTTCGGTGCCATCCTATACAGAGCGATAGACACTGGCGCAGTTCCGGGTAACAGATCTATACCAAATTCGACTTCACGATCCGGAGGCAGTCCCGGAAGTTCTTCTGGAAATACGTCAGCATATTCCTTTACCGTTCGGACATTCCCCACAGTAGACTCCTTAGCCTCCAACACACACACATGGACTACATATGCCTCACAGCCCTTCCTGACCATCTTCATAGCTTTTAACCCAGATACCACGTTGGATAGATAATCTCTTCTATTACCTATCATGACCACCTCTTTACCCTCAGCTGTCTTCAAAACCATGCGCTTAGTAGCACAATCCAAACTTGCTTGATACTTGACCAACCAGTCCATCCCAAGAATCAGATCGAACTCCCCAAACGGCAGTTCCATCAGATCAGCCACAAATACTACCCCTTGGAGTTTTAAGGGTACATCCCTATACAGCTTATTTACTACTACAGAGTGACCTAGAGTGCTAAGTACTGTCATCCTCCTAGAAGTAGTCTCAGAGTCTAGATTCATGGTCTCTACTATGCTACTAGAAACATACGAATGCGTCGAACCCACATCTATCAAAGCAGTATATGGAACACCAAAGATTAAGAACGTACCGGTTATGACGTCCGGTGCATCGCCCTCTTCTCGACGTCTCGCAGCATACACCAAACCAGGCTGCCTAGCCTCAGTGCTGCCTGCACCTCTACCCGATGCTCCGCGACCTCGACCAGAACCATTACCTCTTCTACCATTACCACGACCTCTCTGCGGTGACGGTCCCTCCTTTCTGAACTGAGTGCGACCTTGACCCTCAGTCTGATTCCTGGCTAGCTTACGTGGACAGTCCCTCACACGATGATCCAGCGAGCCACACTCAAAACATCATTTCCCTCCGGTCCAACATTCGCCCCAATGAAATTTCTCGCATCGGTTACACTGTGCTGGTCTCTGATTAGCAGTAACAGGCCTTCCAGACTAATTCGATCCACTCTGCCTAACCCTCTTCTGAGAATTACCGGCTGACCCGGATGATCCAAAACCTCTCTTGTGCTTATTCCTGTCGTGACTCTGCCTTGCAGATTCCTTTATCCCTTCAGCAATCTTAGTCTTTTCAACTAGCGCAACAAACTCTCGCTCCTGATGTGGAGCAATCAGCAACCTCAACTCGTCTCTCAAACCATCCTCGAACCGAACACATCGCTCGTGCTCCGAAGCCACAATACCTCCAGCATATCGGCTTAATCTTAAGAACTATGCCTCATATTCTGATACAGACTTACTCCCCTGGACCAAACTCAAAGCCTTACGCTGCGCATCAACGTAGCTAGCTCCAATATATTTCTTCTGATATGCTGCCTTAAAATAGTCCTAAGTGAGATCCTCTGCTGCAGCACTATTCCTCACCGTGAGCCACCACTGATATGACTCATCCCGAAGAAGCGACACAATCCCTTTTAGCTTTTCCTCAGCATTCAGATCCAGATCATCCATGATTCGCTCCGTCGCCTCTAACCAATATTCGGCCGAACTGGGAGCTACACCCGAAACACCTCGAAATACCTCAGCTCCAATGGCTCGGAGTCGCTCGGGTACAGATTTCTAAGCTTCAGCGCCTCCACCTACTCCAGCTACCCTCTCAAGCACTCGCAGCATCGCCTGAGACACTGCGTCATCCCCCGTTTGATCCTGATGCTCAACTCCAACCGCTGGTGGTGGGGGTGGTGGTACCTCATTCTCGGATCCTTGACCAGACCTCACTGGCTCAGACACAGCCATCCTACCCCTACCGCATCCACGCATAACACGACCCCGACATCGAGTACTCATATCTAAAGTCTCGACTTATCTGATTTAAAAGTTTTATGAATTAGTCATTATTCCACTTTCTTAAAGCACAATTTTATGAATAATTTAATAAGAGATTGTTTCGCGAGTACATCCAACCTATAGTTTTGGGTCTCTAAAGTAGTTTCTACAACTATACTGTCATACCATCATCATCATATCATCAAAATCAACAATTTGAATTACTTACCCGGGTGGATCGGTGCCGGATACTCGGTGCCATGCTTTTCCAACCATATAATTTTAAACAATAACATTTTAAAACTATACTTTAAATCATTTTGGGCCTTAGGCCCACAGTTGAGTTTTTGAACTTAGCTCTGATACCAATTTGTAACACCCCAAACCCGGTCAATACGCCACGACCGAATCTGGTATGTCACAGAGGAAAACGTTTTGAAAAGAAACGAATTAACAATTAAATTTTAGTGAAAAACTCTTTGTTGCTCTATGGTTGAAGAAATCAGGTGCTTAATAAGATTAAACTGATAATTTACTTTGAAAACCATTTGCATTTGAATGTAGAAACTTAATATTTGAAAATCATTTAAATTGTAGAAAACACTTAATTTATATTCTACTATCAAACAATTTATATTACCCGATGGTAAGATTTTAAAACCATTGCGTTTTATTTTCTATAATTTTAGAAAACTTTGGGCTCAATTATTAAATTATCCAAATAATTTATAAGCTATATTTAAAACATATTCAGAGCATATAATTAATCCAAACATAATTAAAGAGGCCTTATTACAAATCCATATAAAGGTGAAAACCAAATTGAAATAAAATAAAGTACCCAAATGGAAGTTTATGTAAAACCGAATTTTTTAATTGCATGGCCTCCTCGAGCTCATCCGGCTCCTCATCCGCGATCTACGAGTCACCTGAAAAGATAAGGGAGAAGGTGAGTCACCAAGACTCAGTGCATAAATCCTTCCCCCGGTTAATACAACATACTTACACAATTTATAACCAAGCTATGTATATATTTATATATATAAAATGCACCCAACCTAGCCATCCATAACTCCTTTTCTACCCCGTGTGGTACCAAACCACTGGTGGTGCCAAACCACTGGTGACCCAAAGTCACGATATCCAATAATGTGATACCAAATCACTGGTGACCCAAAGTCACGAATAATCAAGTTGTGGGGCCAACCCACGTGTGATACCAAATCACTGCGACAATCCCATATCTCAAAAGTAGGGCCAACCCACGGTGGTGCTAGGCCACAGGGACGAGTCGCTATGAGGTGCCAAACCTCTGGTGTCCCAAAGACACAAAATATCAATGATCCAAGTGTGGGGCCAACCCACGTGTGATACCAAATCACTGGCGACGATCCCATATCTCAAAAGTGGGGCCAACCCACGGTGATGCTAGACCACAGGGACGAGTCGCTATGAGGTGCCAAACCTCTGGTGTCCCAAAGACACGGATATCAAATCCTTCCCCCTCCACTCATATTCCCAAACCAATGTAATAAGAATATCAATCATGCCATCATACTTTGATATGATCATATAACATATTTAAATCGTAGATCAAGATATCAATCAACATATATTAATATCATATCGAAACAGACTTACCCGAATCCTTGCACATACCCATCAAGGTATCTTATCAAAATCTCATAGATTCCCACTTTAATAACATGATTAGTCAATATATATACATATATATAACCGGATTATAAAGTGTGTAAGGTACACACCTGTCACTAACGCAAGTACTAAAATCCGAAGATCCGATCTACCACACTAGATCACCTTGTCCTACAATCGGCCAATACTTAGATTATAAACAAAGACCATTCGGCCATACCACTAAATCCCGATGAGTTATCACTTGAAATACCAAGTCTTACCTAAAAGCTTACCCAAAACGATTGATAAAGAAATGAGGCTTAGATTGATCGCTTCCAAGGTCCCGAGGAGCTTAAAAGAAATCGGTTTCTAAGAATGATTAGAACCTTGCTAACAAGTGCCCAAAAATTCGGCCTTTGACCTCAAGAGAAATGACATAAAAAGAGAAAAGAAACAAAGGAAAATACGGCCATGAACACATACCTATCTTCCAAAACCGCTTGAAGAAAACCAAATGAAGTCCTACCCTTGATGATATTCGGCCAAAACAAATCAAATGGATATGAGAAGTTTCGGCTATGGTTTTTGAATGAAGAAAACAATTGATATTCGGCTCGAAAGAGATGAAGAATTAGTATGGCAAAGAAAAATGTAAAGGGAAGAAGGATGATTCGGCTTTAACAACCAATGTAAGAAAAATCAAGAGGAATGGGATAGAAAGAGATTCGGCCAAGAAGAAAGTAAAAGAAATGTTGTGATATTGAACAATGTCAAAGAAAGAAAAGAGAGAAAATGGGAGTAAGAGGTTCGGCCAACACCTCATTTACCAAAGAAGAAAAGTGCACAAAAATGCACAAAGTTCAAATGTAGTTTCGGTTTCAAGAGGAAAAAAAATGAAAGAGAGAAAATAAGATTTGGTTCCAACAAGAATGAGAGCTAAAACAAAACAAAATTGCACCTAAAGATCAAGGTACATTCGGCTAAGGAGGAGAGCTTTGGAGAGGAAAGAAATAAAATACCAAATGGTGCACAAAAGAGAAGAATTGGTAAGGTTCAAAGGGGTTTCGATTTTGACACAAAGCAAAGGTTGAAGGCTTACCAAGCTAGCCGAAAAATGACTACTAACCAAAGGGAAATTCGGCACTAACTAGCTACCATCAAAACCAAAATTTGGTCACTCCCCCATAGACACAAAAACCGTCCAAATACATGGACTTCCAAGTCAAATCTTTCCACACAATTCTTTCCATAACAAGACACCCTATATCATGCCTTATGTTCTCCCATTAGCCTTAAAACCATTGATTTATTTCCCAAATATCAAGCTTACCTTAAACTAATATTCAACTTGCCATAAAGAAAATTTGAAAGTCCAACCTACCATATGTAAAGCTTGACCGTCCATTAATACTAGGATACATAAAAAAAAATTAAAGTCTGCAAAATGCTAATCATGCTACTCGAACCTCTATCCTCAAGTTACCCTTCATGCATCCTAACCACCTTGCCACTAACTCCACATGTGCTTAATTTAACACTTAAATTAACTTAAGTGTCAAGTTCACCTAATTAACTTCACTAAATTTTTCTACAAAGAATTATTATAGCTTCATGAATAAAATCAAGCATTCACAAGACTAAGCTAAACACACAAAATTCATACCCGAGCCAACACAAATAATACTCTAATTTTTAGGATGTTACAATTCTACCCCGTTAAGAAAATTTCTTCCTCGAAATTACCTGATGAAAAGAGTTGAGGATACTGCTGCCTCATCGCATCCTCCGGTTCCCACGTAGCTTCTTCTACGCCATGGTTTCGCCATAAAACCTTCACTAAAGGAACTGACTTCCTACGCAAAACTTTCACATCTCGATCTAAAATCTGCACAGGTTCTTCTTCTATCGTTAAATCTGGACTCACCTCTATTTCCTCTACTGCCACAACATGCGATGGATTAGAACGATAGCGTCTAAGCATGGAGACATGGAACACATCGTGAATCTAACTCAGTTCTACTGGCAACTCAAGCTAATAAGCTACTGGTCCCACTCGTCTCATCACCTTATACGGCCCAATAAACCTTGGACTTAACTTGCATTTTTTCCCAAATCTTAACACTTTCTCCCATGGCGAGACCTTCAAAAAGACCTTGTCACCGACAGCAAACTCTATATCCCTCCGCTTGAGATCGGCATATGACTTCTGTCTATCCGAAGCTTCCTTCAGACGAGCCTGAATCAACTTAACCTTATTCTCAGTTTCTGCAACCAACTCTGGTCCTAACATTTGACGTTCACCCAAATCTGTCCAGCATGTAGGCGTGCGACACCTCCTACCATACAACGCCTCATATGGGGCCATCTTAATGCTTGCCTGATAACTATTGTTGTACGCGAACTCAGCTAATGGAAAAAACTCTTCCCAGCTGCCTCGGAAGTCCAAAACACAACCTCTCAACATATCCTCTAAACCACCATTCTGAACCTGCAACCTCCGATCATTCAAACCATCATCCTCTAACTGTTTCTTCTTGATTTGCTCTAACCAAGTCGCCTAACCCTCTTCTGAGAATTACCGGCTGACCCGGATGATCCAAAACCTCTCTTGTGCTTATTCTTGTCGTGACTCTGCCTTGCAGATTCCTTTATCCCTTCAGCAATCTTAGTCTTTTCAACTAGCGCAGCAAACTCTCGCTCCTAATGTGGAGCAATCAGCAACCTCAGCTCGTCTCTCAAACCATCCTCGAACCGAACACATCGCTCGTGCTCCGAAGCCACAATACCTCCAGCATATCGGCTTAATCTTAAGAACTATGCCTCATATTCTGATACGGACTTACTCCCCTGGACCAAACTCAAAAATGCCTTACGCTGCGCATCAATGTAGCTAGCTCCAATATATTTCTTCTGATATGCTGCCTTAAAATAGTCCCAAGTGAGATCCTCCGCTGCAGCACTATTCTTCACCGTGAGCCACCACTGATATGACTCATCCCGAAGAAGCGACACTATCCCTTTTAGCTTTTCCTCAACATTCAGATCCAGATCATCCATGATTCGATCCGTCGCCTCTAACCAATATTCGGCCAAACTGGGAGCTACACCCGAAACACCTCGAAATACGTCAGCTCCAATGGCTCGGAGTCGCTCGGGTACAGATTTCTGAGCTCCCGCGCCTCCACCTACTCTAGCTACCCTGTCAAGTACTCGCAGCATCGCCTGAGACACTGCGTCATCCCCCGTTTGATCCTGATGCTCAACTCCAACCGCTGGTGGTGGGGGTGGTGGTACCTCATTCTCGGATCCTTGACCAGACCTCACTGGCTCAGACACAGCCATCCTACCCCTACCGCGTCCACGCATAACACGACCCCGACATCAAGTACTCATATCTAAAGTCTCGACTTATCTGATTTAAAAGTTTTATGAATTAGTCATTATTCCACTTTCTTAAAGCACAATTTTATGAATAATTTAATACGAGATTGTTTCGCGAGTACATCCAACCTATAGTTTTGGGTCTCTAAAGTAGTTTCTACAACTATACTGTCATACCATCATCATATCATCAAAATCAACAATTTGAATTACTTACCAGGGCGGATCGGTGCCGAAGACTCGGTGCCATGCTTTTCCAACCATATAATTTTAAACAATAACATTTTAAAACTATACTTTAAATCATTTTGGGCCTTGGGCCCACAGTCGAGTTTTTAAACTTAGCTCTGATACCAATTTGTAACACCCCAAACCCGGTCAATACGCCACGACCGAATCTGGTATGTCACAGAGGAAAACGTTTTGAAAAGAAACGAATTAATAATTAAATTTTAGTGAAAAACTCTTTGTTGCTCTATGGTTGAAGAAATCAGGTGTTTAATAAGATTAAACTGATAATTTACTTTGAAAACCATTTGCATTTGAATGTAGAAACTTAATATTTGAAAATCATTTAAATTGTAGAAAACACTTAATTTATATTTTACTATCAAACAATTTATATTACCCGATGGTAAGATTTTAAAACCATTGCGTTTTATTTTCTATAATTTTAGAAAACTTTGGGCTCAATTATTAAATTATCCAAATAATTTATAAGCTATATTTAAAACAAATTCAAAGCATATAATTAATCCAAACATAATTAAAGAGGCCTTATTACAAATCCATATAAAGGTGAAAACCAAATTGAAATAAAATAAAGTACCCAAATGGAAGTTTATGTAAAACCAAATTTTTTAATTGCATGGCCTCCTCGAGCTCATCCGGCTCCTCATCCGCGATCTACGAGTCACCTGAAAAGATAAGGGAGAAGGTGAGTCACCAAGACTCAGTGCATAAATCCTTCCCCCGGTTAATACAACATACTTACACAATTTATAACCAAGCTATGTATATATTTATATATATAAAATGCACCCAACCTAGCCATCCATAACTCCTTTTCTACCCCGTGTGGTACCAAACCACTGGTGGTGCCAAACCACTGGTGACCCAAAGTCACGATATCCAATAATGTGATACCAAATCACTGGTGACCCAAAGTCACGAATAATCAAGTTGTGGGGCCAACCCACGTGTGATACCAAATCACTGGCGACGATCCCATATCTCAAAAATGGGGCCAACCCACGGTGGTGCTAGACCATAGGGACGAGTCGCTATGAGGTGCCAAACCTCTTGTGTCCCAAAGACACAAAATATCAACGATCCAAGTGTGGGGCCAACCCATGTGTGATACCAAATCACTGGTGACGATCCCATATCTCAAAAGTGGGGCCAACCCACGGTGGTGCTAGACCACAGGGACGAGTCGCTATGAGGTGCCAAACCTCTGGTGTCCCAAAGACACGGATATCAAATCCTTCCCCCTCCACTCATATTCCCAAACCAATGTATTAAGAATATCAATCATGCCATCATACTTTGATATGATCATATAACATATTTAAATCCTAGATCATGATATCAATCAACATATATTAATATCATATCGAAACGAACTTACCCGAATCCTTGCACATACCCATCAAGGTATCTTATCAAAATCTCATAGATTCCCACTTTAATAACATGATTAGTCAATATACATACATATATATAACCGGATTATAAAGTGTGTAAGGTACACACCTGTTACTAACGCAAGTACTAAAATTCGAAGATCCGATCTACCATACTAGATCACCTTGTCCTACAATCGGCCAATACTTAGATTATAAACAAAGACCATTCGGCCATACCACTAAATCCCGATGAGTTATCACTTGAAATACCAAGTCTTACCTAAAAGCTTACCCAAAACGATTGACAAAGAAATGAGGCTTAGATTGATCGCTTCCAACGTCCCGAGGAGCCTAAATGAAATCGGTTTCTAAGAATGATTAGAACATTGCTAACAAGTGCCCAAAAATTCGGCCTTTGACCTCAAGAGAAATGACATAAAAAGAGAAAAGAAACAAAGGAAAATACGGCCATGAACACATACCTATCTTCCAAAACCGCTTGAAGAAAACCAAATGAAGTCCTACCCTTGATGATATTCGGCCAAAACAAATCAAATGGATATGAGAAGTTTCGGCTATGGTTTTGGAATGAAGAAAACAATTGATATTCGGCTCGAAAGAGATGAAGAATTAGTATGGCAAAGAAAAATGTAAAGGGAAGAAGGATGATTCGGCTTTAACAACCAATGAAAGAAAAATGAAGAGGAATGGGATAGAAAGAGATTCGGCCAAGAAGAAAGTAAAAGAAATGTTGTGATATTGAACAAAATCAAAGAAAGAAAAGAGAGAAAATGGGAGTAAGAGGTTCGGCCAACACCTCATTTACCAAAGAAGAAAAGTGCACAAAAATGCACAAAGTTCAAATGTAGTTTCGATTTCAAGAGGAAAAAAAAATGAAAGAGAGAAAATAGGATTTGGTTCCAACAAGAATGAGAGCTAAAACAAAACAAAATTGCACCTAAAGATCAAGGTACTTTCGGCTAAGGAGGATAGCTTTGGAGAGGAAAGAAATAAAATACCAAATGGTGCACAAAAGAGAAGAATTGGTAAGATTCAAAGGGGTTTCGATTTTGACACAAAGCAAAGGTTGAAGGCTTACCAAGCTAGCCGAAAAATGACTAATAACCAAAGGGAAATTCGGCACTAACTAGCTACCATCAAAACCAAAATTTGGTCACTCCCCCATAGACCCCAAAACCGTCAAAATACATGGACTTCCAAGTCAAATCTTTCCACACAATTCTTTCCATAACAAGACACCCTATATCATGCCTTATGTTCTCCCATTAGCCTTAAAACCATTGATTTCTTTCCCAAATATCAAGCGTGCCTTAAACTAATATTCAACTTGCCATAAAGAAAATTTGAAAGTCCAACCTACCATATGTAAAGCTTGACCGTCCATTAATACTAGGATACATAAAAAAAATTAAAGTCTTCAAAATGCTAATCATGCTACTCGAACCTCTATCCTCAACTTACCCTTCATGCATCCTAACCACCTTGCCACTAACTCCACATGTGCTTAATTTAACACTTAAATTAACTTAAGTGTCAAGTTCACCTAATCCACTTCACTAAATTTTTATACAAAGAATTATTCTAGCTTCATGAATAAAATCAAGTATTCACAAGACTAAGCTAAACACACAAAATTCATACCCGAGCCAACACAAATAATACTCTAATTTTTAGGATGTTACAAATTGCCTAAACACATACACTCAATCAAACAAGTTAGTCACATAATTCTTATGTACATCAAATAAGCTTAAATGAGCTCATCATGCGACATTTCATCAGGTAATTCAGAAATATTCAAGACATAATTCTATTATCTCATAATTTTCTCATGTCGGGAGTTTTATCTGTTGAGTTATTGAAATATCGATGGATACTCAAGTAATACACTAAAGGTGTACAAATTTGTAAACTGACAATTCATAATTGGGGGTACGCAATTAGACACATACTCAGGAAGCACACTCTCGAGCCACATGTCAAGATGCTCAGAGGAGCTATGTAATCATGTAACAGGACACTTATCCGGGCTAATCAAGAAACTCATAAGAGTTTTGCTTAAGAAGCTCATGGAGCTTATCAGATATCTCCAAAGAGATAATATTAGAGAGCACCGAATAAGGTAACAAGGAGTTCAAGCGAGTTTAGCAGGACACTCATAAAGAGCTGTGTTTGTGTCTGCAACTTATGCAAGATCACAATCGATCGAATCATGTAATAGGAAGCTCACAAACAGTTGCGGTAGTGCGCAACACATGCTAAATCACTACCGATCAAGATGCTAGCAAGAACTATACATCAGAATGCTCGAGAGGGTTATATCAAGATTACTCGTCCGAGCTAAATCCTGTTTGCAACATATTCAGAATCACATTCACATACGTGAAATCATACGTATCCATCAATTTTCATTATTCAAATGGAACTTAACATTTAAATACATTTTCAATCACGTGATCATTTTATGTATTCATAACATTCACATAAATCACATAAACATATACCACATTCAAACCAAATACATCATTCAATTGAAACATATTAACATGCATAATTAAGTTACATGAACTTACCTCAACAGTTGCTCGTGAATATAAATCTACTAATCCAAAAATTTTGGTTTCGGTTTCCCTCGATCCAATTCCGTATTTTCTCTTTTCAGATCTATATAAATGAATTTAATCATCAATTTATCACATTTCATATTCAATTGGATTAAATTTACATCCTAGGCAAAATTACCATTTTGCGCCTAAACTTTTCATAGAATCCAATTTCGTCCCTAGGCTTGGAAAATGAAATTCATGCAATTTAATTCTTATTCCAAGCCTAACATAAATTTTAGTATAACATTTACAGCACATGTATTTCACAAAATTCAGAATTTTTCTTCAATTTTCATAACTTTACAATTTAATCCCTAAATCACAATTTCATAAAAATTCACTTTGTAAAAGTTGTTTATCTAACAACAACCTTTCATTTTCTACCATAAATTTCAAATTTTTAGCACATTCATCCATGGCAAAATTTCTATACTTTGATAACTTTTCAAATTAATCCCCAAAATAGATAGATTAAACTATCCCGATCTCAAAAATATAAAAATTACTAAAAACGGGACAAGAATTCATACCTAATTAACCTTGATTAGTTCATTTCTCTCTCCTAGGGCTTCCATGAAATTCGGGGATGAAGATGATGAAAATAAGAATATTTATCATCTTTTAATTATTTTGAATTCCAATTTAATCCCTAACCTTTTTCTAATTTTTCCATGGATGAATCACTAAAAATATTTACTAACTTTTCTTTAATGGTCTAATTACCATATAAGGACCTCAAGTTTTGAATTCCATAGCTATTTAATCCTTATAGCTACTATGCAATTTAGTCCTTTCCGTAATTAAACACATAGTCGATAAAATTTTTTTATCAGAATTTTCATATAACATTACTATCATGATACGGACCATGCAATAATATTAAAATAAATTTTATTTTTAGCTCGAATTTGTGGTCTTGAAACCACTATTCCGATTTCACCGAAAATGGGCTATTACATGGCAGGTCAACTATATTCGACTCTGCCTGAACAGTTAATAGGGTAACCATTTTCAATTTCCAATATAAGCTAATTTCTCAATTCATTTATATATGCTAAATAGTAATTCATCAATACATATCAATATACTAATGTAACTTTTCTCTATAATTCAACATATGATTTCTTTCATTTTGAATTGGCTTTCAAATTGTATCGTATAACTCAAACTTTATCGTATGTCTCTCGAATCAAATCAAAACCTATAATTTCTTTTTCTTTCGCTCAACTCTAACCAGTGCAACAGAGTTCTACATTTATATTCGTATAAAACTTCGTATGGTGTCATTTTAATACTCGACTTATCATTTTGTTGGTGACAGAGTTATCATCGAGGAGCCTGTAACAATTCATCTGTAATCTAGTAATTCACAAAAAACTATATACCTCAGTAATAACTTTTTGAGATCTTTAGTTCATAATTGCCGAAGTTTTGTTTAGATCAATACAAATATTTCAACCAATAATACAAGTCTCAGAAATCTTACTTCTCGAAGTAAGGATTCAAATTACTAAACTTTGCCTACCTCTGTTTCTCTCGCAAAATCTACAACACTGTTTTCAAATACTAATCATGTTTATTTCATTAGGTCTAAAAAGCGGTTGTGTGTTTGTTAATCCGAATGATATTACTAGAAACTAACATTGTTCATATCCAGTTCGAAAGGCAATCTTCAATACAACTAAATCATAACTCTTAACTGACAACAATCTGATAGAAGGTCAATCTTTAAAAAATACAGTAGCTCCCTTTTACTAATCAAACAAGTCATCTACACATAATAGTAGATATTTTTTATTTATGGTAACTCTATTAAATTGTCTATAGTCAATATACAATCACATAGTTTCGTCTATCTTTTTCACAAATAACATTGATACACTCCAAGATGGCATGCTTGGTTGAGTAAATTTTTTATGTAAAAATTATTGCAACTATACTTTTAGTTCTCCCAATTTCGTCAGTACCATTCTATATGGTGCAATAGAGACTGGAGCATTTCTGGGTGTCACTTGAATAACAATCTTGACTTCTCTTGTTCTGGCAGTAAACTTAGCAATCCTTCAGGAAATAAATTAGTGAATTTGTTAATTGTCTGAACTTGTTCCATCTTTGTTCTTGATACTTTGGCATCTCAAATGTAGTCAAATACGCTTTACAACCTTTTCTGATCAGTATTCGAGTAGATACCACTGATACGATATTGAGAAAACCATCAAGTTTGTCTATCTCAACACTAACCAATTCACCATTCTGATGTCTGAACAAAATTAGTTTCTGTTAGCTATTGAGACACCCCAAACCCGACCGGGATGGACCGGCCCAAATCCAAAGAGACACAATAGCCACTAAAGTCACTCTCCAGCTCAAGCCAACCCAGAACACACCCCAAACTTATGACACCTCAATTCTAACTAATTAACTATCTAATTTTAATGCAGAAGTAATTTTGTGAACCATTTTAAAACTATTTCTAATTATTTAACCTTAAGCGTATTTTGGTCATTTTACCATCTAAAGTTAAACAGTCCCATTTTTAGTTCTAAGTGATCACCAACCTTCTTTTAGGCAGTCTATACAGGCCTTAAATATTTCAGTTTAAATCAAGTTCATATACTAAGTCTAATTATTATTTTATTAATAGGAACTAAAACGTAAATTTAAGAAACTTTTAATACATTACCCAAAATATTATCTAAGATTATTTCTACCAAAGTTTAGCACTTACGAGTATAATTCTAAAATATTATCGAGTTTCCCTATTGTTAAAGGCTTCAATTAATCTAATCAAGTTTTATGACTAAATTATAATCATACTTAGCAACCATCAATTATATCACACAAGGTAAATACCTTAGTCACAAGCATTCCACTCCTTAGCAAGCTACAATTAAACTATGTTAGTATAAAATACATTCTTCAAACACCATGTTCTCAATCACCATATGAACTCTCATCAATATACTATACACCACACAACAATTAAGAATAAAAATCAAGCATTAAAGTAATTATAACATCACAAAAATAAATGTCCAAATAAATGTCCCATGCCCATTACAATTGAATTAAATCTAGCCCTAATAAGTGCAACAGTGCCCCCTATTGTTTCTAAAGAAGAATCCTTAAGCTACTATCGAGCCTTAATCTTGGATTGGCCTTGTGCTGTCTCCTCGACTCCTCAAGCTGAAAAAGTCTCTGCACAAAGGTGTGAGGGTGTGAGCTTAAAAAGCTCAGTGAATGATTGTAAAAATAATAAGTAAATCACACCCAATGCATGCATAAATCTAGGAAAATTAAGCATTAAAATTTTAGTCGAAATATCATATATTGTAATCATAATAGCATATGATATTCCATGAATAAAATTCCAATTTAATATGGCATATGAAATCATAATTTAACTTATAAAAATACAATTATATTAGCATAATATAAACAGATCTCCAAAGTCCCACATATTAGAAACAGTCATGAGTTGAGCGGGCTAAAGCCACATGCTCCCTTATATCGCCTCACAGTCCAGTTGAGTGGAGACAGAAAGCTCAACACTCCCTTATTTACTCCAAAAATCATAACTTCTTGAGCCATATGCTCACAAAAAACACATATAATGGTGAGTAATCACAAATTATATGGCATGCCAACTATATCCAGTGGATCCACCATGCAATGTTTCCAATGTAATCATACATACAATACATAAAATATGATGTTTAAGCACTTAATTTAAGATGTAAAAATGCCATTAAAAGCATGTAGCTTAACAATTTCAACAATAATATAATTAAGCATAAAAAATTCCTTTGTCCATGAATCATAAACAAATCATAACACCAACATCAAGTGCTCAAAAATTCAGTAACTCATGCTCCAATTAACAATCCATTTAATCCAATTTAATCATGCCAAAAGCTTAACACATAATTTTCCAAAATTCCATTGCAATAATGCTCTTGTAAAATAAAATTAATTTTTGTAAATCCAACCAAATAACATGTGATTAAATCATTAAAAACACTATTTAAAACTTCAATTTAACAGTTAACCAGACAAACCAATAGCCTTTAAAATCACTCACCTCCGCACTTTGTTTTTCAAACAAAAGTGTGTTCAAGTAGGTAAGTTTGAGCCTCAAATCTGGTTAGCATCACCCTCGTCTCGATGTGAAGATTTAACAGAGACAAAATATGCATTACAAACTAACATTAACACCAAGAAAGTCAAAATTTCATAAACTATACAGATCTAAATCGTTTCTCTAATCTACCATACCGAAATTGCACAATTAAGTCAAAACATAAAACTCATCAACTAGACGACCTTCTCAGCACCACAAACCTCTTCTAAACTTTATTCCTAGTCCATTAACATAAAACCTAAGTATTAGTTTCATCTATTAAATCAATTTAAAATTTTCCAGAAAATCAACTCATCTTCTTGATTAAAAATGAATTTATTAAATTTGATTTACCAAACGAGTTTGATATGTTGTTTTATGATTTAAAACCTCTTAATAAACATATTTTGAGCTTAGACATCCATTAAAACTTGGGTTCCAACTCAAAATCATGGATTCACCATTGTTAAGTTTCATGTTTGAGAAAGAAGAAATCAAAACGTGAAAATCCATTCTAATCAATTTAAATAGCAAATAATGATTGAAAACAACTTGGAAGATTGAATCAAGATCCTTGAAGAATTTTCGGATGACTCATGCTCAACTTTGGAAAACTTTTGTGGAGATTTTGGGGAGAATTTTTAGAGAGTAAAAGTTTAGATTTATTATCTGATATGTGGTCTATGAAAATGAGAGAAAAAGCTCTTAATTCAGGTGAAAATGGTGTGCAAAGCAAGGTAATTGCAGTGTTTTTAAAACTGAAAACCCCCACCTAATTTTAAAAAATTAGGGAAATTGCCATCAGGCCACTCCCACATTTCCCTTGTTTTACAAAATACTCATTTCCCTCCAAAATTCTGAAAACAAGGATAATTTGCTACAAAACCACTCTTACATTTCCCTTGTTTTGCAAAATGGTCCTTTTTAGTTAATATTTTAAATTATCTCAATTAAACCTCATTTTAATTTATTTTTAAATTCTAATTAGACCCAAAATATTTATTTTACCCAAAAATTATTTAAAACCATAAAATTAATTTTTCTAATAATATTTTTATTTTCTGGAATATTATTTACCCATTTTTAAAGGAAATTAAGCTAACTAAATTTAAAAAATTACTAATAAACCCGATTAACTCATAATTTTCACTCGTGACCTGGTAAACTTACCCAAAACTACTAGACCTATTTTGAAGGCCTTACAGTTATAATGTTAGGGGTTATAACCTCTTCTCTAGCTCAAATAACATAAGCTCCAACCAGTGCACAATCATCAAATCTCAACATTTTATCCGTAGTCCCACTTTGAATAGTTCCAACTGTTAGAGTATGCGAAAAGACCAATCATGAGATAATTGTAATAACATACTTATTTTACCTTGCTTATTAATATAATGCATTGCAATTACTATTTCAATTTCTTTTCTGTGTATATAAATTAATTTTTAATAACAATGTACTGAGAATAATATGATTATTCTTAAAAGGTTCTTAGTCGAGTATTATTGTGGGCTTGGACAACAATAATGCATTAAGACTAACATGCAGTTGATTGATGACAAAGTGTTGTCATTGACATAGGGATGTCAAAATCAATACATGAGTATATCTTAGAGAATGACATATTGGACTGACCCACTAAGAGTATGTGTTTTGGATTATTATATAATAGTCACAACAGTACTCATAGTGATAACTATGTATATGATCCTTAAACTTGAGATCATCATTGTCCTATATATTTGGATACAGTAAAACTGTCTACTGTAACATGTCGTATTATAAAGATTGATGTAGGGTATGCTAAAATCTATGTAGTGGGATATGATTGATCAAGATAGGATTTGTCCATCCTACATGATGAGAGCAATATCTTAGGCCACTTGGTGAAGTGAGACCAGAAATCCATGGCCATGCTCAATTAAGTTAATATGAGATATTACACTTATTTCTTTATTGTAGTCTACTTCAGGTATCAAGAAACATGAGATTGTACTTTGTAAGTGACTATTCCATGACCTGTGTCCAATCAATATATAAAGGACAAATGGATATGATACATGAAAATTTATCACAGAAAGGTTATGTTGAACCACGACTTCTTGTAACTTGGGTAACGATGATCCATTGCTAGATGCCACTCATTCCTTGTAACATTAGAAGTGTTCTAATATTACTACCAATGTTACAATAGCCTACAGGGATACACCCTATGGTTGAAATGAACAGAATCTAAACACAGTTGGTATTAAATTTAACTATCATGAGAATTATATTAATTATTGAATTAATTTAATTTGACAGTTAAATAATAAACACAATATATGTACAAATTCATTGTACAAGAATAGAGAACATAGTTAAAAGAAATGTATGAATTTGATTCATATAAAATATTAATTAGGATCTGTTTCCCAAATTTATTAAAATAAAGTTTTATAATAATTAATTTCTGTCAAACATAAAATATATTTGGAAATTAATATTGTAACAGCCTGATTTAGGGGCTAGCTGGAACAGTGGTCTTGGGACCACAAATTTTGGGTCGAAGAAAATTATTTTTATTTTATTTTATGGGTTATGGCATGATCATAAGGGTGCATGAAAATTTTGATGCTTTAATTTTAGCGATTTCATGTTTAATCGCGAAAAAGGACTAAATCGCATAAAGTGCAAAAGTTCTATTTTAATTGCTAGAGGTGCCAAATAGCCATAGATTATTAAATTGGAAGTCCTTAAAGTGAAAATAGGCCATGGGGGAAGTGATGGCCGTCCATAGGGGACAAAGAATAGACTTTGTAATTTGGTTAGGTGAAATTTGGTGATAAAAATTGATTTTTTATAATAAAATAAAGAGAAGAAAAGATATCACTTTTTCTTTCCCTTCTCCCCACTGAATTTTCTCAAGAAAAACAGCCATGGAAGCTTGAAAATTTCAGCTGACGTTTTTCTTTACAAGTAAGTGTTCTAGTGATCATTTCTTGATAAAAATTGTACTTTTGGAACCCTAAAGCTTAAGCTAGCTAATGAGGGGACTATTTTGCAAAATGGTTAAGAGTCTAGTGTTTTTTACATGAGAGCAATTAAGTTGTTTACTACATTTTTATGAAAGGAAATGAGTCTTAGTTGTTAGATGAACAACTTTTGTGAAATGTGTTACCATGAAAACACCTAAAAGGATCTTTTTGTAAAAGTTGTGAAATAAGTGGGAAATATATGTAATAGTTGAAATCTTGAGTTGCTATAGGAGGGAATATGAATTATCTAGGCTTGATTAACAAAGAAATTGTTAAAAATCGATATACAAGCCTAGGGGCAAAATCGTAATTTTGCCAAAGTCTAAGGGTAAAATGGTAATTTTGCCAAAGTAGAAATTTTGAAATGTATTGATTAGTGTGGTGATTAAATGGGTAAATTTTATTGTTATAGATCAAAGCAAACGAGGTTCAGACCTAGAACGGGAGAAAAGAGAAACGTGGACAAATAGGTCTCTTTTACCCTTTTTGGTATCGAGGTAAGTTCGTGTGCAAATAATGCAATCTTATCTGAGGTATTTAATATTTCAATATTGAATGAACTGCATATTGTCCTTACGAATATATATTAAATACATTTTGACGAGATGTCAAGAAATGAAAATCTCCAATTGAACTTAAGTATAGAATGGAAGGCAAATATCATAATACTACGATAATTAAGGTCTCGTGTAAGACCATATTTGGAATATGGCCTTGGTGTCAAATTTCGTATAAGACCATGTCAGGGACATGGCATCGATATGATATTTCATGTAAGAGCCTATCGGGGATATGATGTTGATATAATACTAAATGTATGAGACTCAAGAGTATCCTTTAGCATTTTGAATGATTCAACAGTTATGTTGAAAATAAGAAAGTATGTGGACATGTCATGAGAGGTACAGGTATGTGCCCAGAACTCATTTGAAGTGAATTCGATATGTGATGAACCTATGGTAAGTTCATGTGTAAATGATGCTTCTTGATTGCATATGTTATACTTATTAACGCATTGTATGAATGCGGATGATTATTGTAGATGAGCATTTGAAGTAGGAAAATGAATGTGGATAAATATCTGTGAATGTGTAATTAAATGGTGGGTTGTGTGCGATACCACCTTAATATTTATTTACGATGGGCTGTGTGCGATACCATCATATTTATTATCAATGGTGGGCTATATGTGATACCACCTTATTGTTGTTATCGATGGGCTGTGTGCGATACCATCGTGTTTAGTATTAATGGTGGGTTGTACGATACCACCTTATTTATTATTTTTCCGAGGTGATTTCGAGAAACTTGACTAAGTGAAATTTTGCATGTGGCTTTGTGGTGATAAATGCAGGGTAAAAATGCTAGTAAAGGTGAACAACATTTAAAGTTATGTATTTGTGATTAGTGAAGGTTTGGAATGAGTAAGCAATACGAATGATTGAATGAGTAACCATTAGCTTAGATGTAAATCTCATTTTAATACCTTTGTGGTGGAGTAAAATAAATGAATGTCAATAGTTGATTTATATTTGCATATGAACTTACTAAGCGTTATTACTTACTCCTCTTGCTTTCCTATCTCTTATAGGTTAACTTAACTATCTCGGGTTGGAGACTACCGGAGATGCTTTCACGCTATCGAGCAGTCACTTGGGATAAGTTTTCAAGTCTTCTTGAGATATGGCATGTATAGGGATCTTATCTTTTGTTTAATTATTTCATAGTTAATGTAGCCAAATGTGTTGGCCTAAAACGATTGATGGATCAATTGTGTATAACCACATATGATGGCTTATGTCATTTGTATTTATTCTAGCGAGAACGCTCGCTCGTATATGGGAAGATAGTTTGTTTTTCATGGTTAAAATGTGAAAATTTAAGTATTATAACTGACAGATTGAGAATGATATGTGATTATGTGTGAATGTGTGCAAGTTAGGGTGGCTAAATGGCTTGGAAAATAGCCTTGAATTGGTCCACAAGGTCAGTCCCATGGGTGTGTGACTAGGCCGTGTGTCCCCTGCATGTTAATGTTGCAAGTCAGTTTCGACCATGGGATAGATACACGGGCGTGTACCTTGGCTGTGTGCCTCTTATAAGGTTGTTAACATCATAAACAGAATACCTAGGTTTTCACACACGGGTGAGGAAACGGGTGTGTCTAGGCCGTGTGCAAGACACGGCCGTGTGCTCGGCCATGTGAAAACCGCTATAGGTTCGAAGTGAAAATAAATTCCACATGGGCTAGGAACATGGGCGTGTGTGACCACACTGCCTGCCCATACGGGCGTGTGGCCCCTGTTTAGGCAAAAATGTTCTAAGTGCGTGAAAGTTTCCGGTTAAATTTCGAGACCTTCCAAATGTATGTTTAAGGCGTTGTAGGTCCATGATAAGGATGTTATGCATATGTATTAGAAGTCTTAAGTTGGAAATGAAATTTTAAACCCAAAGTTGTATGTTCAAGCAAGTTAAGTCCAGTAATGCCTCGTACCCTGTCCTGACGTTAAATACAGGTAAGGGGTGTTACATTTAGGGGTATCAGAGCTATGGTTTAGTTGATTCTCGGACTAATCTAACATATGAGAGTTTAGCTATACATGCCATATTACTACTCATGATAGTGTGATATCTCTCGGCTCTAACGAAATTGTTTTGTTAAGGCAGAGATGATTCCCAACCGAGCTATTTTCGATAATGCTGAAAATGATAATGAGATAATTGAAATGTGCTTATGATGTGATGAAATTTAGAAAGGTACGAATGGAAGTTTATAAAACATGTGTAACAATGTACGAAAAGAGATAATCGTAAGTTGAGGAATGTGAAAAATATGGAACAAAATGAAAGTTATATGGTGATAAGTCTATCCATGTTGGTTCGACATGCATACGGTGTTATATGCTCAACATGTTTGATTAAGTGAATTTGATGAGTAAACTTACCCAGTGAACGGGATATGTGTGTATATACATTTATTTGAATAATGTATAATCAGTATGTCCACATAGTTGAATCTCATGTGTGACTCTTAAATTAGAGGATGTATAATGTCTTGTTTTATGACTTTGTTATGAAGCCACAAATATTATAATAGTGTGGCAGTTAAACTGGGAAGTTAAATTAAGTAGAATGCAGGAGATGAGTATGGTCGCTCAAGGAAGAAATGATGGATAAGACCATGGTTGGACCATGGCAGTACATGTGATCCCATATAAGACCATGTCTGGGACATGGCATTGGCATCGATACATGATCCAGTATAAGACCATATCTAGGATATGGTTTCGGTATTGAATATGAGAATCGTATAAAACCATATCCGCGATATGGCACTGATACTTGTTATGAGATTCTGTATAAGACCATATCTGGGATATGGCATCGGCATCGAATAGTGATTCCGTGTAAGACCATGCCTGGGGCATGGCATCGACGTACGATCTCGTGTAAGACCATATCTAGGATATGGCATCAGCATCGACATGTGTTTCTATGTAAGACTATATTTGGGATATGGCATTGGTATTGATATGAGATTTCGTGGAAAACCATAGCGAGACTATGGCATCATGACGACATGTAAGATTATAACTGGGCTATGATATTGTGATATGAGTAAGACCATAGTTGGACTATGGCAATCAAGTAAACGACGTACTCAAACCCGTAAGACGTTCTCTAATTTGATAAATGATGGTAAGAGAAATTGGGGTTAAATGTTGAGTACTTGAATAGATATTAATATGGAGATTAAGTAAAATCACTGTTTGAAATTATGGGTGATAGAAACATTTGTAACATGAGTAAGTGTGAAAAATTTTCTTGGAGTGAGTTGTGTAATTACGATGATATTTTGTTAATGATGAATGTTAAGTCATATGTGTGTAGTCATGAGAGGCAAGTTAGGGGCTTTACGACCTCACCCCCTTACTAGTGTTGCTTTATAACGAGATTTTTATGAGAGTCGAGTTGAATAAGTTCATAAGTGTGAAACTAAAGAGTTCGGTGGTGAAACAATCAGTAATGTGTATATAGATGAAAGTAGTTGGAAAGTGAAAACAGTTTTGAGAAGAATATTAAAATGTTTTAAAGATTACACCGATTATGCAATGTTACGAGTAAAAAAAAGCTAGTCTCGGCTATTCGACTTATTTGAGTAGGAAGCCTAAGGTATGTACTTACCGAGATCTTCCCGAATTGATGTTCATTAGTGAAAGGAATAATAAAGGGTTTATGATGACGGAAATGGTTAGAGAAACAATATTCGAGCTGTAAAAATGTTTGACTATGACAATCATGGTTGAATAGATTATAACGATCTCTTTGAGTATTTTGTATAGATATCTACTTCCCTTCAAGGATTATGTAGTTGTTCATTTTTATGAAATTATGATCGTGTGAGAATGTTAGCTGATTGTAAAATTAGATGAAATTGTTGTCGATTTGGTTGGTTCACAATCGGCATTTCTTTATCCCTTCATAATTATGTTTTGATATTTTAGAGTGAAGTCGGTGACAAAAATTTTATGTGAGACTATTCTTATGTACCTGTTGATCATGGTTTATCTTTAAAGCGTATTTTTCGGTTTGTGATAGTTATATCTACTATGATTACGTTTTAAGTTCGATCATAGAAAAGTGATGATTCTAGTATTTCGATACCTCTAATTTTTGTATAAGAAGCTAATATTGACAGAAGTATAAGTAGTGAAATCACAAGCTTCAAGATGTGCGGTGGATTTTTCAGGTAAGCTGAATTAAAGTCAATGCATTCAGTCGAGATATCCTTGTTATTCTGAGCTAAGAGATTAGAAACTATAGGGGTCACACATTAGAAACATTTCGGGACTTAATGGGAAACATTTAGAATTTTTTGGGAAAATATGAAAATTTTAAAACTACAGGAGTCACACGGCCAAGAGACACACCCATGTCTCAGGTCGCGTGGACATTCGAAGTAGAGACAACGGCCGTGTCCCAGCCCGTGTCATTGCCTGTGTAACTCACTGACTTGGGTTACACGACCAAGCCACACGCCCGTGTGCTAGCATTGTACCCTTCAAAATGGCCTTACACGCGCGTGTGCCAGGCCATGTGCTAAGCCATGTAATAGCCTGACTTGCAATCCTTTGAAAGCTACAAAGGACACACAACCGTCTCGCCTGGCCGTGTGTCACACATGACTGAGACACACGCCCGTGTCTCTGGCCGTGTGGACGAAAAATAGGCCACTTTCAAGCCATTTTTCTCATCCAAACATGCATCCACCTACAACCAATTTTCCACAAATAATCAAGCACTCCAAAGTGCACCAAACCATGCTATAACAAGATATCCAATTAAGGTACATAAGCATACAACCAATGTGCCCAAAAGGCACCAGAATCACAACCATTAAACATGTATATCCATATACATAAATTGGCGTAAAGTTCAACTAACTTATAACTAAACTTATGTCATAACTTACCACTTTGTTTACCTATCAAATTTCACACCAAAAGTACCAAATATGTCATTTAACATTTAGCATCATAACTTACTACATTTTTTTAATACCAAAATAACCATGTTCAACTTCCATCATCTAAGCATCATAAAGACTATAAAGTCATCCATCAAAAGGCCACTTACATCTATCCACATATCAACCAAAACACCTATACATGTGCATATTTAACCAATTATCACTTAAATTGTTTCCATACCCAAACATAACATAATTAATACATAACCACCATACCATATTAGATTCATGCCATATCTATTTCAAAACCATTCTAAAGCATACCATATCTTTTCTATGTTGAGGTCAATTCATCATATATATCACTTTGGCCATTCAAACATGCTTTAACACATTATCAAATTAACACATATCAACAAGACACCAAATGTACCAAGGCTACATCACCCAAAACAACGTATACATGCCAAACACATCAACTAACATTCAACTAATCATCAACCATAAGTTCACCTATACATGTCATTATAACCTTAACTAAGACATCGAAATCTACCGATATAACTGTTGCATAATGTGATAGATCTCCGACAAGCTCCCAATGTAACATCCCCAAACCCGGCCCATTCACTACGACCGAATCTGGTTATATTAGTGCGGAAAAGACGGTGGAAAAATCTATTTAACTTAGAAAAATTTAGTAAAACTTGCTACCTTTTGTAAAATCCATGTTTATTCAAACTTATGAGTAAAACTTTGTTATCATATCAATATTATAAAATGCCCAAAAATAAACTTTAATGAATATATAAGACTAATTCTAAATAAATAAGTTGTCAAAAATAAATTCGTTTCCACTTAGTAATTTGATATAATCCAAACATAAAATAATTAAATAATTCCCAAAGTAAATAAAAATCAAAGGGGTCTTATTACATCAATGTTTAAAAGATCTAGTACTTAATATAAATAAACTTAAAATATTTAAACTATTCTTTCTGCATGGGCCACCACGTGTCCTCTCCGATCCCGGTCCACTCTACGCGTCACCTGAAATGGTTAATTAAAAGAGTGAGTCCACTGACTCAGTGCATAATCACAACACATATTTCCATCCGTATGGGCTTGGCCCATACCCACACAGCCATCGAAACAAATCATGCAAGAATGCATCTCAGCCCAACCCATTGTCCAACCGTACACCAACCTTAGCAGACTCCCCGCCTAAGGCCGTGGCTAATCCACCGATCACATTGTGATCCATAACATCTTACCTTGGCAAGCTCGCTGCTCAAGGCCGTGGCTGAGCCACCGATCAACCCAAGTGATCCAATATCGTAATCTGTCTACGGTGATGCACATAGCAATCAACCGCCGAGATGGGCACCGAGCCAACACCTCCCTTGAGGTAGCACACAGCAAATCCCCAAGCGCTAATGTAGCCGGAGCTATCATTAGACCACGTACAACTTGTGTACTCTTCCTCCTTCATCAAATCAAGCCCAAACCCCATGCAACTACATATATATATGCAACATGTTAAGCCATCATATCACATAAGTATATAAATATTTATACATACATAAATACATCACAAATAAACTTACCATCACCAGTTCTCATCACTTATGCCATTATAAACGGCTTCCACACATAATACACATGTAACAAGTTAGCAACCAAAACCACAGAAATAGTGCGATGATTACGCACCTTAATAGCTCAACAATCCAAACCCGAAACGCTACTCTATGCCTCAGCAAATGCTGCCTATACCAATCCCGAAAAGGTCTCCTGCGCTAGTCTCCTCTCCCCCCTACAAACGGCCTTATCATCATAACCTTAGGTTAAACGAATACTAAATACATAGCTTATTAAAACAAAGCCTTACCAAATCGATTGCTATGGAACCCGAAGAAGTCTATGCCAACATTCGGCCAATAACACTACCAAACTGAGGGAAGGAAAATTCGGCAAAGGGTGGTGGTGTAGATTCGGCTATCTATAAAATCAAGAAGTAGGGAATAGTGGTTTCGGCCAAAGAGAAGAGAAAGAAAGATGTGGGGTGTACTTTCGGTTTTGAAGTGAAAAGGAAAGGAAATAGGGAGAGCAAAGGATTTGGCAACTAAGCTTTGGAGAAAAGGGTTTCGGCAACCAAAGAAAATGTGAAGCACAATTTGACAAGGGAGAGAAAACAAATGATGAATGAATAATGAGTACCTCCCCCCCCTATTTATACTAAAAAGCCAAGCTCCAACCCCCCAAAAATAATCCCTAAAAATCTCCTAAAATACCTCCCCACCATCCATTCAAAATAGTTTGAATGGGTCAAACCTTCTAGCCAAAATTTAAAAAAAAGAAGACCAAGTCTTCATCTATTTTTAAGCCTCCAAAACCGTCCAACCTCCTTACCAAAAAACAATGCCCATCTGCTGCTCCCGCGAATCGAACATGAGACCCTTCCCCTTGCAAATGGCGTCATACACAAGGCCTTAGTGGCGCCCATCCTGCCACTCCACCAACTCCTTTCTTGAGACATAAACTCCCAAATAATTCTCTTAAGTCCCCTCTTTGCCAAGCTCCCCCCTTACAACACTAAAAACCAAAAATTTTCTAAGGCATTGCCCCACCTTCTAGGGTTCTCAGGACCCCTAAAACTCACCCAACCACACACTGAAGTGTGCCAACACCCGAACTAAGCACCAAAAATCTAACCCCTAAAACCAGGGTGTTACAATTCTACCCTCCTTAAAATAATTTCGTCCTCGAAATTACTTGTCTAGACTAACCATCCAATTTCTCCCACTACACTATAGCTGCGCACTCTGATCTTTAAAAAGCTAACATACTATTAGGCATGGATTCTAACATACTCAAGGTTCCAACTACTTTACGAGCAACAGATTAAACAATCACCAAAACGAACAAAACCACAAAGAGCATTCCGAACTTAAGGAACTTACCAGTTGACCCATCAGGCACATCATTATCCTCTCTCCGACGAACTGCATAAACCAGTCCTGGCTGCCTTGCCTCAGTGGCACCATTACCGCGGTCTACTACTCCACGACCTCGGCCGGAACCATTCCCTCCACGGTTCGAACCACGACCTCTTGTCGCTTGCTGACCTTCTCTGCCTGGTTGCACATAACCTTGACTCACTGTCTGAGTCTACTCGGGTTCTGGGGACAATCCTTAATCAGATGAGTCTTGGACTTACATCTGAAGCACTCCCGAACTCGATTCCAGCACCCGCCAATATGATACCTTCCGCACTGCGCACACGGATGATCTGGATTTCCGGCGACCGGCTTAGCAATATGAACAGGAGTCTCAACCCTTGGTCTTTTCTGGACCCTCTCAACCACTTCTGGCGATCCAACACTTCTCTTATCACGGTTCCTTTCCCTATTGAGCCTTTCAGCCTTCTTGACCTCCTCAGCTATTCGAGCTTTCTCCACTAAAACGGCGAAGTCTCTTTCCCTCTGCGGAGCAATCAAAACTCGCAACTCATCCCGCAGACCATCTTCAAATCTAACGCATCTCTCATAATCCGTTGCCACGATGCCCCGAGCATACCGGCTCAAACGCAGAAACTCAGCTTCGTACTCCGCTATCGACTTGTTTCCTTGCACCAAGTTAAGGAACGCCTTCCTCTGAGCATCAACATAGCTTGCTCCAACATACTTTCCTTCAAACTTGATCTTAAAATAACCCCAGTCCACTCGATCCGCAGGGGTACTTTCCTTAACCGTGAGCCACCACTGGTAGGCCTCATCCCGTAGCAATGAAACAACTCCCTTAAGCTTCTCCTCAGCAGTCAAGTCTAAGTCGTCCATAATCCTTTCAACAGCCTCAAGCCAGTATTCTGCCACGTTCGGAGCTACCCCAGATACTCCTCTGAAAACCTCGGCTCCATTCGCCCTAAGCCTTTCGGGCACTGACTTCCGATTCCTATTGCCCATATTGGCTCCTGCCACTCGTTCGAGCATTCGCAGCACAGCTTGTGACACTGCGTCGTCTCCTCCAGTCTGATCCTGCTGTTCAACCTCAACAGCTGGTGGCGGAGCATCGCTTTCTGACCCATGGCGTGACCCAACCGGTTCCGATACTGACATCCTGCCTCTACCACGTCCACGAGTATTGCGACCACGCCCCCTAGAACTCATATCTAGCGCCTCGATTTAGTCTGTTTAGAAAGTTTTATGGATTAGAAATTCTTGTTTCACTGTTTATCCACGAGCAATTTTATGCAATAAAGTTTCCGAAAGTAGTTCTTTCGAGCAATCAAGTTTCCTTCCTACCCAGGGATAATTTCGTCATTTTTCCTAGAGAGGGGTATTTCGGTAATAACTCAGGGTCAATTTTGAAAATAGTTTTCTAACTTAAAGATATCTCAAAATTTACAAAGTCACAGGGGTTATCTTGAAAAATTTTGTTTCAAATCGGATGTGTTGCAAAATTTTCAGAGGTCAGGGTTATTTCAGTAATTTTGAAAGTCACGGCATTTTTTTGTAAATTCTCCAAATCGGAATATCACAATATTTCACAAAAATAGAATTTTCTGACATTTGATAAAATAGGATTATTTCAGTAAAAGTCGAGAGAAATCTGAGAATTTAGAAACCAAGGGCATTTCGGTAATTTTGTCAACCAGGGGTATTTCGTAAATTTCCAAAAATCAGAGTATCCTAATATTTTGAAAACTCGGATTTTAGTATTTTGCAAAGTAAAGAGCATTTTATCAAAATTTGAGGGTAGTACCGTAATTTTGCAATACAGGGGCGTTTTGGTAATTTTGCCACTAAGGGCATTTTGGTAATTTTGTAAATCGAAAGAAAACGTCCTTCAAAATCAGATTTAAGGTTTCACAAACCAGAGGGGAAAATTTGAAAAATTTTAAGACAGGGAATTTTAGAAAACAGCAAGGCTAATTCCCTTTCGGGTTTTAATAATCGGTTTAGCCTATGAACAAGTCCTCTTAGTTAAGGTGAACCGTAGCTACGCACCAGGTAGGATTCCTGCGAAGAGGAGGTGAGTCACGAGGACTGCTTAAATACCTAGCTCTTCCGGATCCAATCCTAGACATGCGCACCCAGGTTGCCACACCTTAACTCGGCGACTTACTTCACAGGTTTGTTTAAGAGCTTTAAGTCTTATGCATGTGTTTGAGTAGACTAATCCTAGGGTCCAATAGCCCTAAAAACTAATCTACGAGCCCAAATAAACCCATAATAATACACATAAACAAAACACTTCAAAAGTCCGAAGTACTTACCTTGCGGACTCGGGCCGGAGACACAGGTGCCATGCCAGAATAACCTGGAAACCTTTTTATAAAAGCCCACATTCCAAAAACCCATTTTGAAAACTATTTCGGGCCCAAAACCCTCAAAGCCGAGTTTTGAACTTGGCTCTGATACCAAACTGTAACATCCCCAAACCCGGCCCATTCACTACGACCGAATCTGGTTATATTAGTGCGGAAAAGACGGTGGAAAAATCTATTTAACTTAGAAAAATTTAGTAAAACTTGCTACCTTTTGTAAAATCCATGTTTATTCAAACTTATGAGTAAAACTTTGTTATCATATCAATATTATAAAATGCCCAAAAATAAACTTTAATGAATATATAAGACTAATTCTAAATAAATAAGTTGTCAAAAATAAATTCGTTTCCACTTAGTAATTTGATATAATCCAAACATAAAATAATTAAATAATTCCCAAAGTAAATAAAAATCAAAGGGGTCTTATTACATCAATGTTTAAAAGATCTAGTACTTAATATAAATAAACTTAAAATATTTAAACTATTCTTTCTGCATGGGCCACCACGTGTCCTCTCCGATCCCGGTCCACTCTACGCGTCACCTGAAATGGTTAATTAAAAGAGTGAGTCCACTGACTCAGTGCATAATCACAACACATATTTCCATCCGTATGGGCTTGGCCCATACCCACACAGCCATCGAAACAAATCATGCAAGAATGCATCTCAGCCCAACCCATTGTCCAACCGTACACCAACCTTAGCAGACTCCCCGCCTAAGGCCGTGGCTAATCCACCGATCACATTGTGATCCATAACATCTTACCTTGGCAAGCTCGCTGCTCAAGGCCGTGGCTGAGCCACCGATCAACCCAAGTGATCCAATATCGTAATCTGTCTACGGTGATGCACATAGCAATCAACCGCCGAGATGGGCACCGAGCCAACACCTCCCTTGAGGTAGCACACAGCAAATCCCCAAGCGCTAATGTAGCCGGAGCTATCATTAGACCACGTACAACTTGTGTACTCTTCCTCCTTCATCAAATCAAGCCCAAACCCCATGCAACTACATATATATATGCAACATGTTAAGCCATCATATCACATAAGTATATAAATATTTATACATACATAAATACATCACAAATAAACTTACCATCACCAGTTCTCATCACTTATGCCATTATAAACGGCTTCCACACATAATACACATGTAACAAGTTAGCAACCAAAACCACAGAAATAGTGCGATGATTACGCACCTTAATAGCTCAACAATCCAAACCCGAAACGCTACTCTATGCCTCAGCAAATGCTGCCTATACCAATCCCGAAAAGGTCTCCTGCGCTAGTCTCCTCTCCCCCCTACAAACGGCCTTATCATCATAACCTTAGGTTAAACGAATACTAAATACATAGCTTATTAAAACAAAGCCTTACCAAATCGATTGCTATGGAACCCGAAGAAGTCTATGCCAACATTCGGCCAATAACACTACCAAACTGAGGGAAGGAAAATTCGGCAAAGGGTGGTGGTGTAGATTCGGCTATCTATAAAATCAAGAAGTAGGGAATAGTGGTTTCGGCCAAAGAGAAGAGAAAGAAAGATGTGGGGTGTACTTTCGGTTTTGAAGTGAAAAGGAAAGGAAATAGGGAGAGCAAAGGATTTGGCAACTAAGCTTTGGAGAAAAGGGTTTCGGCAACCAAAGAAAATGTGAAGCACAATTTGACAAGGGAGAGAAAACAAATGATGAATGAATAATGAGTACCTCCCCCCCTATTTATACTAAAAAGCCAAGCTCCAACCCCCCAAAAATAATCCCTAAAAATCTCCTAAAATACCTCCCCACCATCCATTCAAAATAGTTTGAATGGGTCAAACCTTCTAGCCAAAATTTAAAAAAAAAGAAGACCAAGTCTTCATCTATTTTTAAGCCTCCAAAACCGTCCAACCTCCTTACCAAAAAACAATGCCCATCTGCTGCTCCCGCGAATCGAACATGAGACCCTTCCCCTTGCAAATGGCGTCATACACACAAGGCCTTAGTGGCGCCCATCCTGCCACTCCACCAACTCCTTTCTTGAGACATAAACTCCCAAATAATTCTCTTAAGTCCCCTCTTTGCCAAGCTCCCCCCTTACAACACTAAAAACCAAAAATTTTCTAAGGCATTGCCCCACCTTCTAGGGTTCTCAGGACCCCTAAAACTCACCCAACCACACACTGAAGTGTGCCAACACCCGAACTAAGCACCAAAAATCTAACCCCTAAAACCAGGGTGTTACACCCAACCCGATCAAGCTTCCAATAATCTGAAAAGTAAAGGAAAAAAACTACGTAAGCATTGAATGCTTAGTAATCTCGTATAAACTTTAGTCATATCAATCCCTTTCAAATATGAAATTATACATATCAAGAATAATCCTATACCGGTACCTCAAGATTCATGAAACCATATTCAACAACTCACGAAGTGAATAAATCCAAAGCATTACATATACATATCATCCCTAGCATAATAGGATTTTAAATAACTGTAAACCTTTTTCAAATTTTCTTATTTTCATTTTCATTTCATTACTTTCCATTGCATTTACTTTCTTTAACGTAAATAACAACATCAATTCAACTCATCATTCCCTTTTTCATCATTTTACATTTCAAGTATGAACTTACTATTTTATTACCTTTCCACGCCTGTTTCATATGCATAACACACAAGACATAAGCATATCATCAACCATAGCCACAAGCTAGTGCATTTAAACATAGCTCTTTTGGAATTAATCGTATGATAAACCATTTCGTAAGCAATTACATAATTTAAACTTTACCACTTTTTCATGAACGCAAGCATATTTTCATTTGGGCACTTACCATTACAATGCATAACCTATAAACTAACATGGCATTATCCAACCAAAGCTTGGCCAAAGCCTAAGCATTCACACCAAACATGCTAGCATACATGATAAAAATCATAAACACATTAACATTGTAATATCCTAGATTTAGGGGTTATGCGTTTATGCATAATTCAAGTGATAGTGGGCTTAGTGTGTGTTTGGATATGTTTTAAGGGTTTTTAGAATTTTAGAATGTAAGGGAATGCCTTAGAAAAGTATTAGATTTTTAGTCTTAGAAGGGGAGCTAAGCAAAATTGGCCTTAAGAAAATTAGTTTGAGGTTTTAATCACAAGGAGTCAATTGGTAAAGTGGCAAGTGGAGTGTGGAGTGTACTAATGGTCTTAGGTTCGAATCCCATGGATGGCAATAAGGTGACTTTTAGTTTTGCATGTGTATGGCATGTGTCGGTCAACTCTAATTAAGATAAGGTTGGACTTTGTCTTTTATGGTTAGTAGACTAAGGAATAAGGCAAGTGCTTAGTTATGGTATGGCATCAAGGAGTTATGGTATGATAAGGAGACAAAAGGCTTGAAATATGGAGTGTTGTTTTGGAAACTTTTCTATGGCCATTTAACCATGAATGTAGACGGTATAGTGGACTAGGGGGTTGGCTTAATTTTGAATGTGATTAGGAGGAAATAAGGAGAAATTTAAGAGTGAGTTTAATTCAAAATTAGTTTGAATTGATGGCAAGAAGAATTTTGAGTGTGGTGGCCGAATGTGGGTCTCTTTTGGGTGATAATTGTCGGTCATAAGTGGGGGGGAATAGCCGAATTTCCTATAAGAGGTCTAGAAGTTCTTTTTTGGTTCTATTTTCTTTCTTTAGTATTCTCTTTCGAAACTTTCTTTTCACCCTTGCCATTGCCGAAATTTGCACCCTATTTCTTGACCAAAAGCCGAAAGTTGAAAGTCATTTTGTGCATCTTTTTCTTTTTCCTTTTGCAACTTATTTTCCTTCCATTCACTTTCGAAAAACCGAAACCCATCCTCTCATTTGCAACAAAGCCGAAACCTCCCCACCTTTATTCTTCATTGCCGAATTCTCCTAACTTTCATCTACACTTCTTTTCTTCTTCTCAACCTCGGGGCTATACCTATTTTGTGTTATTCGAATATCCCTTCTCCATTTGGGAGTTCTTGCCGAATCTTTTAGAGCCTTTAGAGGGGGAGGTGTCGACATTCCTTTTCATCAATCTTCCAATCGGTTTCGAGTATAGTAAGTATTTTCTTAGCAATCAAATTCTCTTCTTCTTCATTTAGTATGCCGAAACCAATGGTTGGCCTTGGTTTCTAAGGGATGGCCGAATGTATGTAGAGTCATAATATTGTGTTTCTTTTGTGTAGCCAACGGTAAGGAGCCTTAAGGAGGATTGTAAGGATTTGATTCATCAAGGTAAGTGTTATGTGGTGATTCGGGATTTAGTTAAGCAAGGTAGGTGATTTGTAGTATTCGGCCATAGGCCACTTTATGAGTTTAAGTGATGACCGATTTCTGACTTTGGTTCTTAGGAGCAAAACGACAGGAATAAGAGAGTATCGGGATTGAGTAGACTGTACCAAAAAGGTGTGTAGTTATTGCACTGTTCTCTTGATTGTTCATGTGTGTATGTTGTTATATATGTGTGTATGATGTGTGGTAGCCGACATAATGGCTAAAATGGTGGATACCCATGATGGGTAATCGAAATACCAGGTCAGTATTTTATGACGTTAATTTACTTATGGTAAATGTACGAAATTGTGATGGCATGTGATGTTTATTTGTTCCAGTGATATGTTGTCATGATACATATATATGCATGAGGCCTGGGACATGAATATTGAAGGACAGGGTGTACATTATGTACGTGGTCTGATGTTAGCCTTGTGCTACATTGGCGCTTGATGTTAGCTATGTGCTTCATCAAGGTGGGGTGTTGGCTATGTGCCACCTCCTGGCGGATGATAGCTGTGTGCATCACCGTGGATTGAGGATGACCTCGAGTCACCTCGTGGATATTGACATGTGGGGTCACTTAGGTGATCGGTGGCTTAGCCACAGCCTTGGGCGGCAGGTCTGCCAAGGTAGGTGTAATGGATGGACACTAGGTTGGGTTGGGCTTCATGTTGCATATTTATGAATGTGGACTGTGTGGATATGGGCCAAGCCCATATGTGGAGACATGTGAAATAACTATACACTGAGTCTGTTTGACTCACCCAATTTTTACCAAACATCGCAGGTGATGCATAAAGCTTGGACCGGGTTGGAGAGGATACGAGGTGGCCCATGCAGAAGAGGATTTTCTTTATACAATTTATGTTTCAGTATTTTAAGTATTTATTTATTGTAATAAGGGCCTCCTAAAGTGTTTAAGGATTTTTATTATGTTTTAAGTTGGATTGTCAATTATATTAATAACTGAAAATGTTTTATTTTTAGCAACTTTCCTTTAAAATATATGATAAAGTTTTTAACCGAAGAATTTGTAACATCAAAGTTTTACTTAAAGTTTTAAATACGAAATGATTTATCAACAACAACAAACTTTCATGATTTAGTTTATGAGTCAAAATATTTTTCAAACGTTTTCCGCAGTGGCATTCTGAATTCGGCCGTGGCTCGTGGGCCGGGTTTGGGGTGTTACAGTTTGGTATCAGAGCCTGGTTCAAAACTCGGCTTTGAGGGTTTTGGGCCCAAAAACATTTTCTTAAGATGGGCTTTTCAAGAATATAGGCTTTCATGAAGTTTTCAGGTTTATTCTGGCATGGCACCTGTATCTCCGACCCGAAGTCCTCCAGGTAAGTACCTCTAATTGTTGTGTGAATTATTATATGATTGGTATGTGGGTATGATGGGAACGTAGATTAGTATATTAAGTTATTGAACTTTAGGATTAGCTTACTCCAACACAGAATTACATAAAATTTTAAAGCCTAATTAAACAAACCTATGAGTAAGTCGCCGAGTTAGGGTGTGGCAACCATTGTGCGCATGTCTAGGATTGGTTTCGGTGGGAGCTTGGTATTTAAGTAGTCCTAGTGACTCACCTCCTCTCCACTCGAATCCTACCTGGTGCGTAGTAACGGTTCACCCTAACCAAGAGGACTTATTCACGGGCTAAACTCGATAATTAAAACCCGAAAGGGACTAGTCATACTGTTTTATAAAAACCTTAAGTTTTCAAAATTACTCCTTTGATTTGTAAAACCATTTTATACTTGGAAAATTTTTCGAAATATTTCCGATTTACAAAATTACCCAAATACCCCTGGGTGTAAAATTACCAAAATGCCCTTGGTTTATAAAATTACCATACTACCCACGACTTTTGTAAAAACATTCTTACTTTACAAAAATACCAAAAACTCCTATTTTACAAAATAGTAAGATACCCTGATTTGGGAAATTTTACTAAAATGCCCCTGACTTCCAAAATTACCAAAAGAACCCCGATTTCCGAAATTTCTGCAATACCATTAATTTGGTAGAATTTTCAAAATAATCTCGAGATTTGTATATTTTGGAATGCCTTTGATTTGTAAAGATTTTCAAATTGACCCCGATTTATTACTAAAATACCACTGTAGGACAAATGACGAAAATACCCCTCGGATAGGAACAGACAAAAATGTTTGAAGAGTGAATGTGTATGGTAGATACTACTGAATGGATGTGTTTCTGTGAATTAAGGTAGAAGACTTGAAACTTTGATTGATCGAAAGAACTACTATTAAGCTCTTTTCAAAAAGTTGTTCGCGGATAAACAGTGGAACAAAGACTAATGCATAAAATTTCTTAAATCAGACTAAAGCACGATCGTAGACATGAGCTCTAGGGGATGTAGTCGTAATGTGCGAAGACGTGGTAGAGGCAGAATGGTTGTGACGGAACCAGTTGGGTCTGGTCAGGGATTCCAAGATTTAGTAGAAAGTATGTTAGTTTTATTAAGATCAGAGTGCGCAGCAATAGCGTAGTGTGGTGAGTTAGGATGTACGATTGTTTGTTAGTAAGTAATTTCGAGGAAAAAATTATTTTTAAGGAGGGTAGAACTGTAATATCCTAGATTTAGGGGTTATGCGTTTATGTATAATTCAAGTGATAGTGGGCTTAGTGTGTGTTTGGATATGTTTTAAGGGTTTTTAGAATTTTAGAATGTAAGAGAATGCCTTAGAAAAATATTAGATTTTTAGTCTTAGAAGGGGAGCTAAGCAAAATTGGCCTTAAGAAAATTAGTTTGAGGTTTTAATCACAAGGAGTCAATTGGTAAAGTGGCAAGTGGAGTGTGGAGTGTACTAATGGTCTTAGGTTCGAATCCCATGGATGGCAATAAGGTGACTTTTATTTTTGCATGTGTATGGCATGTGTCGATCAACTCTAATTAAGATAAGGTTGGACTTTGTCTTTTATGGTTAGTAGACTAAGGAATAAGGCAAGTGCTTAGTTATGGTATGGTATCAAGGAGTTATGGTATGATAAGGAGACAAAAGGCTTGAAATATGGAGTGTTGTTTTGGAAACTTTTCTATGGCCATTTGACCATGAATGTAGACGGTATAGTGGACTAGGGGGGTTGGCTTAATTTTGAATGTGATTAGGAGGAAATAAGGAGAAATTTAGGAGTGAGTTAAATTCAAAATTAGTTTGAATTGATGGCAAGAAGAATTTTGAGTGTGGTGGCCGAATGTGGGTCTCTTTTGGGTGATAATTTTAAGTCATGAGTGGGGGGGAATAGCCGAATTTCCTATAAGAGGTCAAGAAGTTCTTTTTCGGTTCTATTTTCTTTCTTTAGTATTCTCTTTCGAAACTTTCTTTTCACCCTTGCCATTGCCGAAATTTGCACCCTATTTCTTGACCAAAACCTGAAAGTTGGAATTCATTTTGTGCATCTTTTTCTTTTTCCTTTTGCAACTTATTTTCCTTCCATTCACTTTCTAAAAAGCGAAACCCATCCTCTCATTTGCAACAAAGCCGAAACCTCTCCACCTTTGTTCTTCATTGCCGAATTCTCCTAACTTTCATCTACACTTCTTTTCTTCTTCTCAACCACGGGGCTATACCTATTTTGTGTTATTCGAATATCCCTTCTCCATTTGGGAGTTCTTGCCGAATCTTTTAGAGCCTTTAGAGGGGGAGGTGTCGACATTCCTTTTCATCAATCTTCCAATCGGTTTCGAGTATAGTAAGTATTTTCCTAGCAATCGAATTCTCTTTTTCTTCTGAAACACCCCAAACCCGGCCCACGAGCCTCGACCAGATCTGGTATGTTCCTCGATGTAAACCAATTCAAAATTCTTTTGTTACTTTGTAAAATTGTGTCTTTTGAAAGAAAGATTGTTTTGGGTTGGGCTCAAGTTGAGAACAAGTTTTATCTTATGTCGAAATCCTTTTATGTTAGGTGATAAAACATTTAGAGTTTATTTTAAATAAATTTACTTAATCTTATAACCATTTAAAATTCGTAACAAAATAAATAAAAGAAAAATAAAGTAGTTCAACTATGGCCTTATTACATCAAATAATTCCCAAAAATAAATTAAAGTGCTTAAATAGAATAAAAGTCCAAATAATAAAATTTTCCTTGCTGTGCATGGCCACCTTTGTGCTCCTGCCGACCCGGTCCATTACTGATCATCACCTGGAAGAAAATATTCCCCAACGGGGTGAGTCAAACAGACTCAATGTGTAACTAACACTATAACTTAACAATTCAGGCATATAATGTCATATCACATACTTATTCATATAACAGATATAAAGTAATGATGCAAACCCGAACCCAAGCCTAGATGCCATCCGCTACACATCACCCGTACTAACCTGCACACCGTGGGGACTACTAAGTCAACCCTCCATCCACTACACACCATCGAAGGCAGTCACTGCAGTCGACGTGCTCATCGCCCTTATAAAATTCGTGGTCTTAGGTCACCACATTCAGATATCGTGGTCTTAGGTCACCACATCCAAATATCGTGGTCTTAGGTCACCACATTCAGATATCGTGGTCTTAGGTCACCACATTCACTTCCCCTTTTTAATAACCCATATGCCCATATCATACATATCATGCACATCATGCCTTAATTCACATTCTTATCACTTTTCACATGTTAAAAATAACATATATTCATAATCCTAGTAGGAGTAGGAAACGTACCTGAGTACTTTTGTACCATAGCATGGTACCTTAGCCATATTCATATTCTTATAAACATGCATATATTAGTTATTGCCATAAATGTATCAAGAAATAGTGTGAGGTACACACCTGATTCGCTTAGGGTTTCCAATCCAAATCCTGAAACGCTTGATCTAATGCCTTAGATCTTAGATCTCTACATTTAATCAATCATTTAATACTTAGTAAAGAGCCATTCGGCCATAAATCCAAATCCTAGTAGGATTAGTACACTAAAATCCTTACCTTGCCGATTTGTTTACTAATCAAATCCCGGAATGTTGTAGATTCCTTTCCCTGTAATCGGCTGGTATTGAATCCCTTCATAGATTAGTTTTTGGCTTTTAAATCATGTAAGAAAATAGATCTAGTGCTAAAATAAGCGTTGGCCGATTGCATATAGACACTTACCTTGTGGATTTTAAATCCCGAAACTCACAGAATAACTAGGGAACACGCGGCCTATGGTGTACCATCGGGAAAAGAACTTCTCCTTCCCTGTAGTCGACACTTAGGAAATCCCGGAAGTATTCCTTGCCTTAGATGTCTGTCGAAATCCCTATAACTTCATGTTAGATCAATTTCTAACATTTATTCACAACAAATAACCCTTAACCGAATGTTAAATATGACTTACCTTAGATTCTTAAATCCCAAAATAGTTGACTTGTCTTATGAAGTTGTCGACAATGGCAGAAATCCCGAAGAGCCTTCTTTCCAAGTTTCGACAAACACAATAATAGGGTTAGATTTCCTAGTTTCGGCTTTTGGAATATTGAGAGGAGAAGAATGAAGAAGAAAAGAATAGTTGCTTAAGAGAATTCGGCAATGGTGAAATAAGGAGAAGGGAAATTCGGCAAGGCTTAGGGGATCTTACTCTCATTTTTTTTTTGGAGAATTGAAGAGAAAAGAAAAGGGGTTGCAGAGAAAATTCGGCAGAGGTTATCAAGGAAGAGAAAATAATGCTGAATGGCCTCTCTTTTCCTTTTATAGCCGAATTTACTAGCTTAGAATCCCTTACTTGGCCACCACTCTTCTATTTTGATAGCTTTATCACTTTAATTATCACCTAAAACTTAATCCAATAATTATCTCTTATCTCTTAATAAAAATATTAATAAAAATCCATCATTTATCCATCTATTTGCCGAATTTTAACAACAATAAAACACCTCCCTATAGAGCCTTAATGCCGTCCACTTCTCTTGTTCCTGGCACCAAAATAAAATTCTTTTATTTGCTCCCCATGTGACTCGAACCCAGGCCCAATTGCACCTGCTTGTGGCGTCAACTCCAGAGGCCCTAAGTGGCACCTCCAAGCCACTTAGACAAGCCCAATTATATGTCATATTTCACCCATAAATTTTCTTAAGGCCACCCTGCTTTACTTCCCTCTCTTAACCTCAGAACTTAACTTTTCCTAAAACGTTTCCTTACATTTCCTTACATTTCCTTACATTTCCTTACATTTCCTTACATTTCCTTACATTTCCAAGTTTCCAAAAATGTTCGTTTGCCTCCTTTAAACTTAACATTTCTTACATTTCCAAGTGTCCAAAAATGTTCACTTTCCTCTTTTGAACTTAACATTTCTTACATTTCCAAGTTTCCAGAAATGTTCACTTTCCTCTTTTGAAACTTAACATTTCTAAATCATTTCCTTACATTTCCAGGAAATTTCCCTACATTTCCAGGACAAGACATTTCCTTACATCTTAGGGTTCCTAAAACTCCTCAGAACACATCCAACACACCCACTGAGCCCACTATCTCATGAATTACGCACGAACACATAACCCCTAATCTAGGATGTTACAGTTCTACCCTCCTTAAAAATAATTTCGTCCTCGAAATTACTTACTAACGATTAATCGTACATCTTAACTCGCCGCACTATGCTTATGCTGCGCACTCTAATCTTATAAAAATATCATACTTCCTATGCACAATCTTTAAGTCCATATGCAAGGCTTCGAACACTTTCACTACAAGAAAACTATACAACAATCAAAGCAATTAAGGGTGTTCCAGAAATAAGGAACGTACCCGCTGTCACATCTGGCACATCTTCCTCCTCACGACGGCCAACTGCATAAACCAACCTTGGCTGCCTTGCATCTGCACCTTCAGCACCTCCACTTGGTGCTCCACGACCTCGGTCGGAACCATTTCCTCCATGGTTCGAACCACGACCCCTCGTCGCTTGTTGACCATCTCTACCAGCCTGATTAACATTCTGGGCTACCGGTTTATTCCCCTCCGGCCTCATCGGACAGTCCTTAATCATATGGTCCTTTGACCCACACCTAAAGCATCCTCCTGTCTTTTTCCAACACTCCCCTAAGTGTTTCTTCCCACAGTGATCACAAGTACGATATTGCCTTCCAGTACCAGCTTGCTGACCTCGCGGCCCATCAACTCTAGGCCTCTTATTCTCAGATGATCCAGACGATTCAAAACCTCTTTTTGGTCTGTTCCGATCAGTGTTCTGCCTTGCAGAATCCTTAATCCCTTCAGCTACCTTAGCTTTCTCTACTAAGGCAGAAAACTCCCGTTCCTGATGTGGTGCTATTAACAACCTCAAATCATCCCTTAATCCGTCCTCAAATCGGACACATCGCTCATGCTCCGTAGCTACTACTCCTCGAGCATATCGGCTCAACCTCAGAAATTCAGCTTCATACTCTGCCACGGACTTGTTCCCTTGAATCAGCCCCAAAAAAGCCTTCATTTGCTTATCAGTATACCGTGTGCCAACATATTTCTTCTGATATGCTGCCTTAACATATCCCAGGTCAGATCCTCAGCTGTGGCTCCATCCCGAACTGTGAGCCACCACTGATACGCTTCATCGCGTAGCAGTGCCACCATTCCTTTCAACTTCTCCTCAGGGGTCAGATCAAGCTCATCCATAATCCGTTCGGTTGCTTCCAACCAATATTCAGCTGTACTGGGTGCTACACCAGATACTTCATGAAACATCTCAGTCCCATTGGCTCGGAGTCGCTCGGGTACAGATTTCTGAGCTTCCATACTTCCACCTGCGCCAGCCACCATTTCCAAAACTCGCAGCACAGCCTGCGACACATCATCATCCCCCGTCTGAGCTTGCTGCTCAACACCAACAGCTGGGGGTGGTGGTGGCGGTGGTACCTCATTGTCCGATCCTTGACCCAATCTAACGGGTTCCGACACGGTCCTTCTGCCTCTACCGCGTCCTCGTATACTACGACCACGTTCCCTAGAGTCATTTCTACGATCGTGCTTTAATCTAATTAAGAAATTTTATGAATTAGCCTTTATTCCATTGATTACCCGCGAAGAAGTTTTATGGAAAGAGTTTTAGGAGTGGTTCTTTTGTATTCATACATGCACACAGTCTTTACATTCATACATTCATCAATCAATTATGAAATTTCGTTCATTCAGAGAAACGTTGTAGTTTTCATTGTTGTTGTTTTCCCACTACCCAGGGGTATTTTCGTAATTTACCCTACAGGGGTATTTTCGTAATTTGTCAAAAGAAAAAGTTCCTTGGTGATTTTGTCAAAAAGTATTTTGGAACTTTTAGATTCCCAGGGTGTTTTGGAAAATTTTGAACTCCGGGGGTATTTCGGTAAATTTTGAAACTCGAGGGTATTTTGGTAATAAATCAGAGTAAATTTGTAAAGCTTAATAAATCAAGGGTATTTCCAAAATTTGCAAAACTTGAGGGTTCTTTTTGAGAATTTGTTTTCCAAATCGGTGATGTTGCAAAATTTTTGAAATTCAGGGTCATTTTGGTAATTTTGTAAGTCAGGGGCAATTTTGTAATTTTCCAAAATCAAAGTATTTTGATATTTTGCAAATTAGGGTTTTTGGACTTGTTATAAAGTAATGAATTTTTTTTGAATAAGAACTGTGGGTATTTTGGAAATTTCATAAACCAAGGGCATTTTTGTAATTTTACCACTAGGGGTATTTTAGTAATTTTGTAAATCAAGAAATATTTCAGAAAAATTTTATGGGATAGCTTGTATAAATCAAAAGGGTATTTTAGTCATTTTAAAACTAGGGTTTCCATAAAAATGTGGCTAATCCCTTTCGGGTTTTAGTTATTGGGTTTAGCCTGTGACTGAGTCCTCTTGGTTAGGGTGAACCGAAGCTACGCACCAGGTAGGATTCCTGCGAAGAGGAGGTGAGTCACTAGGACTGCTTAAATACCAGGCTCTTCCGGATCCAATCCTAGACATGCGCACAATGGTTGCCACACACTAACTCGGCGACTTAGCCATAGGTTTGTTTAATTAAGCATTAAGTCTTATGTAATAGTTGGGGTAAACTAGTCCTAGGGTTCAAATACTTATCATGCTAGTCTACGTTCCATTCCATTTCTACCCTTCTATAGTTCACAATAGATATCACACAAAGGTTAGGGGTACTTACCTGGTGGACTTCGGGTCGGAGACTTAGGTGCCATGCCAGAAAACCTGCTTACTTCCAAAAATATTTTCATAAAACTCATTTGGGCTCGATTTGAAAATGTTTTGGGCTTTAGACCACAGGCCGAGAGTTTAAAACTGTGCTCTGATACCAAATTGAAACACACCAAACCCGGCCCACGAGCCTCGACCAGATCTGGTATGTTCCTCGATGTAAACCAATTCAAAATTCTTTTGTTACTTTGTAAAATTGTGTCTTTTGAAAGAAAGATTGTTTTGGGTTGGGCTCAAGTTGAGAACAAGTTTTATCTTATGTCGAAATCCTTTTATGTTAGGTGATAAAACATTTAGAGTTTATTTTAAATAAATTTACTTAATCTTATAACCATTAAAAATTCGTAACAAAATAAATAAAAGAAAAATAAAGTAGTTCAACTATGGCCATATTACATCAAATAATTCCCAAAAATAAATTAAAGTGCTTAAATAGAGTAAAAGTCCAAATAATAAAATTTTCCTTGCTGTGCATGGCCACCTTTGTGCTCCTGCTGACCCGGTCCATTACTGATCATCACCTGGAAGAAAATATTCCCCAACGGGGTGAGTCAAACAGACTCAATGTGTAACCAACACTATAACTTAACAATTCAGGCATACAATGTCATATCACATACTTATTCATATAACAGATATAAAGTAATGATGCAAACTCGAACCCAAGCCTAGATGCCATCCGCTACACATCACCCGTACCAACCTGCACACCGTGGGGACTACTAAGTCAACCCTCCATCCGCTACACACCATCGAAGGCAGTCGCTGCAGTCGACGTGCTCATCGCCCTTATAAAATTCGTGGTCTTAGGTCACCACATTCAGATATTGTGGTCTTAGGTCACCACATTCAAATATCGTGGTCTTAGGTCACCACATTCAGATATCGTGATCTTAGGTCACCACATTCACTTCCCCTTTTTAATAACCCATATGCCCATATCATACATATCATGCACATCATGCCTTAATTCACATTCTTATCACTTTTCACATGTTAAAAATAACATATATTCATAATCCTAGTAGGAGTAGGAAACATACCTGAGTACTTTTGTACCATAGCATGGTACCTTAGCCATATTCATATTCTTATAAACATGCATATATTAGTTATTGCCATAAATGTATCAAGAAATAGTGTGAGGTACACACTTGATTCGCTTAGGGTTTCCAATCCAAATCCCGAAAAGCTTGATCTAATGCCTTAGATCTTAGATCTCTACATTTAATCAATCATTTAATACTTAGTAAAGAGCCATTCGGCCATAAATCCAAATCCTAGTAGGATTAGTACACTAAAATCCTTACCTTGCCGATTTGTTTACTAATAAAATCCCAAAATGTTGTAGATTCCCTTCCTTGTAATCGGCTGGTATTGAATCCCTTCATAGATTAGTTTTCGGCTTTTAAATCATGTAAGAAAATAGATCTAGTGCTAAAATAAGCCTTGGCCGATTGCATATAGACACTTACCTTGTGGATTTTAAATCCCGAAACTCACCGAATAACTAGGGAACACGCGGCCTATGGTGTACCGTCGGGAAAAGAACTTCTCCTTCCCTGTAGTCGACACTTAGTAAATCTCGAAAGTATTCCTTGCCTTAGATGTCTGTCAAAATCCCTATAACTTCATGTTAGATCAATTTTTAACATTTATTCACAACAAATAACCCTTAACCGAATGTTAAATATGACTTACCTTAGATTCTTAAATCCCGAAATAGTTGACTTGTCTAATGAAGTTGTCGACAATGGCAGAAATCCCGAAGAGCCTTCTTTCCAAGTTTCGACTAACACAATAATAGGGTTAGATTTCCTAGTTTCGGCTTTTGGAATATTGAGAGGAGAAGAATGAAGAAGAAAAGAATAGTTGCTTAAGAGAATTCGGCAATGGTGAAATAAGGAGAAGGGAAATTCGGCAAGGCTTAGGGGATCTTACTCTCGTTTTTTTTTGGAGAATTGAAGATAAAAGAAAAGGGGTTGCAGAGAAAATTCGGCAGAGGTTATCAAGGAAGAGAAAATAATGCTGAATGGCCTCTCTTTTCCTTTTATAGCCAAATTTGCTAGCTTAGAATCCCTTACTTGGCCACCACTCTTCTATTTTGATTGCTTTATCACTTTAATTATCACCTAAAACTTAATCCAATAATTATCTCTTATTTCTTAATAAAAATATCAATAAAAATCCATCATTTATCCATCTATTTGCCGAATTTTAACAACAATAAAACACCTCCCTATAGAGCCTTAATGCCGTCCACTTCTCTTGTTCCTGGCACCAAAATAAAATTCTTTAATTTGCTCCCCAAGTGACTCAAACCCAGGCCCAATTGCACCTGCTTGTGGCGTCAACTCCAGAGGCCCTAAGTGGGACCTCCAAGCCACTTAGACAAGCCCAATTGTATGTCATATTTCACCCATAAATTTTCTTAAGGCCACCCTGCTTTACTTCCCTCTCTTAACCTCAGAACTTAACTTTTCCTAAAACGTTTCCTTACATTTCCTTACATTTCCTTACATTTCCTTACATTTCCAAGTTTCCAAAAATGTTCGTTTGCCTCCTTTAAACTTAACATTTCTTACATTTCCAAGTTTCCAGAAATGTTCACTTTCCTCTTTTGAAACTTAAAATTTCTAAATGATTTCCTTACATTTCTAGGACATTTCCCTACATTTCCAGGACAAGACATTTCCTTACATCTTAGGGTTCCTAAAACTCCTCAGAACACATCCAACACACCCACTGAGCCCACTATCTCATGAATTACATACGAATGCATAACCCCTAATCTAGGATGTTACATCTTCATTTAGTATGCCGAAACCAATGGTTGGCCTTGATTTCTAAGGGATGGCCGAATGTATGTAGAGTCATAATATTGTGTTTCTTTTGTGTAGCCAACGGTAAGGAGCCTTAAGGATGATTGTAAGGATTCGATTCATCAAGGTAAGTGTTATGTGGTGATTCGGGATTTAGTTAAGCAAGGTAGGTGATTTGTAGTATTCGGCCATAGGCCACTTTATGAGTTTAAGTGATGACCGATTTCTGACTTTGGTTCTTAGGAGCAAACCGACAGGAATAAGAGAGTATCGGGATTGAGTAGACTGTACCAAAATGGTGTGTAGTTATTGCACTGTTCTCTTGATTGTTCATGTGTGTATGTTGTTATATATGTGTGTATGATGTGTGGTAGCCGACATAATGGCTAAAATGGTGGATACCCATGATGGGTAATCGAAATACCAGGTCAGTATTTTATGACGTTAATTTACTTATGGTAAATGTACGAAATTGTGATGGCATGTGATGTTTATTTGTTCCAGTGATATGTTGTCATGATACATATATATGCATGGGGCCTAGGACATGAATATTGAAGGACAGGGTGTACATTATGTACGTGGTCTGATGTTAGCCTTGTGCTACATTGGCGCTTGATGTTAGCTATGTGCTTCATCAAGGTGGGGTGTTGGCTATGTGCCACCTCCTGGCGGATGATAGCTGTGTGCATCACCGTGGATTGAGGATGACCTCGAGTCACCTTGTGGATATTGACATGTGGGGTCACTTAGGTGATCGGTGGCTTAGCCACGGCCTTGGGCGGCAGGTCTGCCAAGGTAGGTGTAATGGATGGACACTAGGTTGGGTTGGGCTTCATGTTGCATATTTATGAATGTGGACTGTGTGGATATGGGCCAAGCCCATATGTGGAGACATGTGAAATAACTATACACTGAGTCTGTTTGACTCACCCAATTTTTACCAAACATCACAGGTGATGCATAAAGCTTGGACCGGGTTGGAGAGGATACGAGGTGGCCCATGCAGAAGAGGATTTTCTTTATACAATTTATGTTTCAGTATTTTAAGTATTTATTTATTGTAATAAGGGCCTCCTAAAGTGTTTAAGGATTTTTATTATGTTTTAAGTTGGATTGTCAATTATATTAATAACTGAAAATGTTTTATTTTTAGCAACTTTCCTTTTAAAATATATGATAAAGTTTTTAACCGAAGAATTTGTAACATCAAAGTTTTACTTAAAGTTTTAAATACGAAATGATTTATCAACAACAACAAACTTTCATGATTTAGTTTATGAGTCAAAATATTTTTCAAACGTTTTCCGCAGTGGCATTCTGAATTCGGCCTTGGCTCGTGGGCCGGGTTTGGGGTGTTACAAACATGAATAGCCATTTAATCTAAACATGTATCACTTGAACCTATTACTCATCTTAACTTACATAATTTTCATGTATCATCATATCAATGATATTCATATAATTTTATGCCTTAATTCATATCATTTCCTTTACCATTTCATTTGCATAATCATACTTTTCATAATCATGAATGTTCTTACTTGAATCATCAATACATCATACCTTTGTATAATTGTCGTAGTGAAATCAATCGGAACCTTTACCAGTTCATCTCTTTCCATGCCCATTGAACCACTTAGAATAATAATGGATATGCAAGAAAGCTCACACAAAGTGTCCTAAACATATAGTCGTATGTTACACGGGCTGTAAAATGGGTCTGCTCACACAAGTTGTCAGTCGGAATGTAAGCTACATGATGCTGCTCACACAAGTTGTCGAGTATCCGCAACTAATCCCGGACCTCAGCCATTGGTAGGACATTCAAGACTAGCATCCGAAACATGGTAAGCTGGGTCTGTTCACACAAGTTGTCAGTTGGAACATAGCTACACGGTATTGCTCACACAAGCTGTCAAGTAACCGCAACACATGCTAGAAACTCAACCACCGGTAGGACGTTCAAGACCAGCACCCAAAACACGATAACCCAAATGACATGTCATTTATATCCTATATATTGTTAAGGTTCAAACAGGACTTGATAGTCGTCGTACGTCGTTGAAATTCCTTTATTCATTACAAGATAAATTGTATAATAACATATATATATATATATATATCGATTCATTTTCAATAAAATTCATATAATAACATTCAATTTAATCAATAATATACATAATACAGTTCATACGAACTTACCTGGCTAAATTGCAGAAATACCAAAGTTCAAGGGCATTTTAGTAATTTTCAATTTTCCTCGATTTTCCACCCGATCTTGATCTAAATTAATAATTTCATTCAATCTATTAATTTAGACAATAAAACAATTCATTTTATGCAATTTAGACATTTTTGACATTTTTACAAAATTACCCCTAAAGTTCTACTTTTATTCAATTTAGTCTCTGAGCCAAAAACATGCCAATTAACCATTTTTACCCAAAATTGAACTTAGCTGAATGTTCATGGTATCCAAAAAAAAAAAACCCCATTCATGCAACAATTTCATATTAAATCATTGAAATTTTATTATTTTAACAAATTAGCTCCTAATCAAATAAATTCATCAAAAATCACTTAACAAAGTACTTTTATTATAAATTAACATTCCAAATTCATCATCTAACATAAAAAATTACAAGATTCATCAATGGAAACATTCAAAATCTTTAACAGTTTCAAAATCAAAGGTACGGGCTAGCTGGACCTACTTGCAACGATCTCAAAAACATCAAAATTATTAGAAACGGATAGCTAAGGGACTTACATGCACACAACGAAACATGGCCGAACGTCACTTCACCATAGCCATGGCTTTCGGCTGAAACAAAGAAAGCTTAATGTTGAAGATGGCCACTTTTGATTTATTCATGATTTATTAACCTTTTTACTTAATTAATAATAATAAATTAACTTTTAAAAATATAAAATTAAAAGGTTTTAAAGCATCCAACCGTCCCACTATCTTAGGTATGGGTAAATTACCCATTAAGGCCATTCAATTATAATTCTTTAAGCAATTAACAACTTTAAACTAATAGTGATTGACGTTTTCAACTTTTACAATTTAGTCCCTTTTAATTAATTAACCATCAAAACGCTAGAATTTTTTAACGAAACTTTAATACCACCTTAATGACACTCCGTAAATATTTATAAGAATATTTACGGCTTAGTTTATAGAAACTAGGTCCCGATACCTCATTTTCTAAAACCACTTGACCTTAGGGTCATACCACTTGAACTTAATAAATCGCTTATATAACATAGTTTATCAAATCAAAAACCATTTCAAAACTATATATGACTCGTAAATATTAAATAATAATATTTACGAACCTACTTGTCAGATTTGGTGGCCTCAGAACCACTGTTTCTTACACCACTAAAAAATAGGCTGTTACAAAAACTCTTCAAAATGTTCAGTGAGGGTTTTTGTTCATTCGTTCACAACAAGGTGGGCTATATAAAGGCTAAGGCGATTCTGTTGCAGCTTTGGATCGGTAGCGTGCGAAGGGGATTAAAACAGTAGTGGTTCCTTCCTATTTTTTAGAGTACGAAAGGTGTATTTTTCAAACCTTTTCTTCTCGTTTCGTTCTTCGTGCATGGATTCCTAGTTTGGATCGCCGGAATATATTTTTCATTGTGCCACGGGGCGTCCCAGTGATCCAACACCAACTTTATTACTGGTTCACTATTTTCTATCTCTTTACGGTGTTGGCATTGATTTAACAATCTAATCTCTAATGAAATCTTATTTATTGGGTAATCTTTTATTAAGTGCTTAGTAGCATCTCATTTGGAACAGACTCCCATTCTCACTCTATATTTTCCTTGAAAGGATTTTTGTCTCAATGTTCACAAATTAGTTTTCTTGTGTTCCAGACACTACGTGTACTAGCCACTAAAGTAGCCTAAGGCCTCAAATAATTCTGTTTAGACATATATTTTCCTCAGATTTCCTGTAAAATGAAGGTTTGACTTCTAAAATCTCTCATTTGCTTAGATAAGGAGTCGGGAAATTTCTGGTTACGCTGCATTTTTCAGTGTCTCGGCTTTTTGACTTAGTTCATCCTTTTCCCTCTCACAACTCTACCATATATGAGTTCACTCAAACAGTACAACAAATTCTTTCAGCTCTAATACCCTTACAAGTTTTGAATGTTTTCATTCAAGCCTCACTCAACATGGGTGCACATATCGATTTCTCAATGATATTGATGTCAGGGTTACCCACCACTGATACATTTCTTCTTTCCACAAAAATACAATGCATTTCAATTATTTTCCAAAAGAACACATCAATTCATCAAGCACTCTTAAAATGTTCTCTAGCCAGTATTCAACTATTGCAGGATCATCATCTTTTTTACCCTGGAATTTCCTTTGTCTCTCATTTAGAAATTTTACCAATTGGGGTCGATTAACATTTACCAAATTTGGGTTTTGAGAACAAGGGGGTGCCACAGGTGGCACAATCAGGGATGGAGGTTGTTTTCGCGATTATGGAGCTAAAGGGGTAGCTCCAAGGTATTGGATGGACCACTAAATTATCAATTGGAAGAAGGCATATCTTGCCTCATTCCCTAACACTTGCGAAATGAGCACTCTATAAAAATTCCTTAATTGAAATCAGGAACATCACTATTCACTAACCAAATACAACACGATTTAATTTGACAATCATAATATATAAAAATAGAGCAAATCCGGATCTAAAGACACCACACAATCACAAGTTAGTATTGCATGTATTTCTAGACTCAATACGCGCTACGTTTCAAAACCACACATTTATCTATGTTTACATGCCACTACCCTAGAGGATACAAAAACTACCAACTTAGATGTATAGTCTGAGCCAGTTGATTGATCCTTCCAACATGTCAGCAACGATTGTCTACAAAGCAATCTACAAGAACTGGTAAGCTTACATAACTTAGTAAGGACATAGAGTAACACCCCTCACCCGTATTCAACTCCGAAATAGGGTTACGGAGCATTACCAAACTTTTAACATATATAATAGAACTTTTCTCATACATTCAACCATTTCATACAATTATCATTCAATTTGACCCTTACAATAGCCTGCAAGGCCTTAAACATGCTTTAGGAACGATTCAGGACTAAATCGATAACTTATAAAACTTCTACGAAACTTTGAAAATTTTTCTCAATACAGAAGACACATGCCCGTGTGACCAGGCCGTGTGTCTCACACGGCCACCAGACACAGCCGTGTCTCCAGCCATGTAAAAACGGGGGGTACATATGACTTGGGTCACACGACCAACCACACGCTCCTGTGTCTAGCCCGTGTACCATTCGAAGTGGCCACACATGCCCGTGTGCCAGGCCGTGTGCTAGTGTAATATCCCGGGTTAGGGGCTATTTTGTTGTGGCATTGTTTGCATGTTAAGGGCTTGCTATGTTGTTGTTTGTGTGGTTTCGGGGCTTAGTTGTAGGCTAGGAGTGAGCCTGAGTAGGTGGGGAAATTTTAGTTTTAAGCTTTAGGTGAGAGGAGCTGAAAGAGCTGGGGTTTATATATTTTATTTGGTGTTTTTGAGCACGTGAGATGAGCTAGCAAAGTGGCAAGGCATGCGTCACTTGGGGGCTTGTGGTTGGCGTCATTTGCAAGGAGAGAGGTCTTGAGTTCAAGCTGCGGAGTGGCCACATTTTGCATTCTTTTTGACGGCTAAAGGAGGAGGAGTTGTTGGTAGTTCAAACTCTACCATGGACTATGTCAACTCATTCGAATGGAGGGTGGAGAGTGAATGTAGGAGGGAGACTAGTTCAACTAGTTTTGAATGAGTGGTTGTGAGTGTATGTGGGGATCTTGGCCGAATTTTAGGAGAGTTTGGGGGGGTAGTTGACGGCTTGGTGTGGGGAAATGGTAGTGCCGAATCTCACTTTGGCAACTTAGGCATTTTCGGTCTTTGTGTGTCAAGCCAAACTTCTCTTTTTGGTCTTTGGTAGCCGAATGTCAATAGAGCTTCTTCATATTTTTCTTTTCTCAAATCGAAAGTCTAAGTATCTTCTTGAAACCGAAAGACCAAATCCCTAAGGCTTGCCGAATTTGCTTGGGTTACTCTCAATTCTTTTGGGTAGACGAATGTTCTCTTCTCTCATTTCTTTTTCTTTTTGGTTCATTTGTATAAGCCGAAACCCTCTCTTCTCAAACTTTCTTTCTTGAAACCTGGTAAGCCGAAACTCCATTCTCCAAAACATTTCTCCACTTCTTCTTCCTTTCAAAACCGAAAGTATTTTCTTGCTCTTCTTTTTCCCATTTCTGTTATTGGCCGATTATCAACCCCTATCCTCTTGCATTTTGATTTTCCTTTTCTTTCACTCTGACCGAATCTTGTATGATTATTGTAAATCACCCTAGCCGAATTCTTTGTTTTTCCATCTGGTTTTAAGAGTTGGCCGAACCTTCCCTCTCCTAGTGGTGTTTATTTTGGCCGAATATTGGTGTAGTGTTGGTGTTCATCTCATGTTGTGCAATCGATTAGTGAAGGTGAGTATTTGGCCGAAGGGCTATCTCTTTTCTCCCTAGTTCTCTATCGATTTTGGTAAGGCTAAAGGATGACTTTCGGCATTTGTTGAAAGAAAACTAATCTCTTGTGTAAACCAATTTCATTTAGGGCATCCGGGATTTTGAGACAGTCATTCGAAGAAGTCGAGTGGTAAGTAGTGGTAAGAGTTATCTTGTTAGTCTATTCTTTTAGTTTTCAATAAGCTAGAATTTCAAAGGATTAACCGTTCTTCTTGATTAGGGTGTAGCCGATTGGTGGAGGAACCATTGTGGTTCGGGTTTGGTAGGAAACCAAACGTTTGCGAGGTAAGGGTTAATCGATAAACCCTTTTGGTGTAAATGGTTATGGCCGAATGGTTTGAATGATAATCCCTTGATTGGTCGATTTTAGGGGCAAGGTGATCGAGGGATTTTAGGCTGGTCTTTGGGTTAGCTTGCGATATACCAGGTGTGTAAACTAACACACTGATTTCCTAGTATTATGTTAATAACCTATTTTTGTAAAGTGAAACAATGTGGTTGATGGATTTGGTACCCAAATGGGGTATGTGTACGGATCCGGGTAAGTCCGTTTCATTACGAGATCTGTAGTTATATATGTGTGATATCATGATTGATGATGTAAATACTACGAGATGCCATTTTGAGCATGTTAGCATGATTGCATGTTTTATATCATTTGCATTAGTATGACATGTGTGGGTGATATGAGAGGAGGGGGATATGATATTCGTATCTTTGGGACACCGTGTCTTTGGGACACCAGAGGTTTGGCACCTCCAGTGGTTTGGTACCACAGTTGATATTTTGTGACTTCGGGTCACCAGAGGTTTGGCACCTCAGCGTCTCGTCCCACTGGCTTAGTACCACGGTGGGTTGGCCCCATCATTCGATTCGTGACTACGGTCACCAGTGATTTGGTATCACACTTGTGTCTTTGGGACACCAGAGGTTTGGCACCTCATTGCGACTCGTCCCTGTGGTTGACACCACCGTGGGTTGGCCCCACTTAAAAGAAACGGGATTGTCGCTAGTGATTTGGTATCACACGATGGGTTGGCCCCATCCTTGGATTATACGTGACTTTGGGTCACCAGTGGTTTGGCACCACATTGATGGATATCGTGACTTTGAGTCACCAGTGGTTTGGCACCACCAGTGGTTTGGTACCACACGGGGTAGAAAAGGTGTATGGATGGTTAGGAACGGGTGCATTAATTGTATTGCTTTGTTAGGATGTGTGTTAGCCTGTTGTATTATTGGGAAGGGAATTTATACACTGAGTCTTGCGACTCACCCTCTCCTTTGACATTTCAGGTGACACTTAGACGCGGACATGGAGCCGGGATGGACTCGAGGTGCTCATGCCATGCCTAAATAAGGATTTGCTCGGACTTTTATAAAATTGGTACTCTAGTTTATTTACTACTATTTGGTTTTACTTTGGATTGTAAACGGCCTTTAAAATTATGTTTTTCTATGTTTATGCTTAAAGTGGATTTTAATATGCCTTAACAAATTAATTGGGTTAAAATTTGCTAAAACTTGGAAAGACAACGATTTCAAAACTACAAAGCGATATGTTTTAAATTATACCATCGGGTATCACACTATGATTTGGGATAAAGAGAGCTCAAATGTTTTCTAACTTAAACTCGATTTTCTTCTAAGTTAAAATGTTCTAGTAACAATATTAAACAACTTGGGGTTTTAAAGTGAGATAAACCTGTCTTAACTTCATAACCGATTAAGTTTTCGAAATTTCTGAGTTTTCAAACAAAACATCAGTTTTCAAACAAACATGCCCAAGATTTCTGCAAGTACGAAATTTATCAAAGGGTTTTTATCAAACTTTTAAACGGAAACCTATTTTAGCCAAAAATCGATTCTCCCTGTAACATATCGGATTCGGTCGTGGTGCATTGACCGGGTTTGGGGTGTTACAATTGTGGTATCAGAGCTAAGTTCAAAGGCTCGGCTGTGGGCCTGAGGCCCAAAATGTTTTAAAAGTCTATTTTAAGTGTTTTGTTTTGAAGTATATGAATTGAAAGGCATGACACCGAGTCTCCGGCACCGGTTCGCCCAGGTAAGTACCCCTTACTATTGCTTGTGAATTGTTGGATGTGATGTGATTGGATGATTAGCAATAGTGGATTACTCTAGAAACTGAAACTGATAGGATTCTGTAAACTCGCGAAAACAAAGCTTCCTTATTATTCATAAGACTTTGCTTTAAAAAAGTGGAATAAATACTGATGCATAAAACTTCTAAATCAGATACGTAGAGGATTTAGTTATGAGTACTCGAGGTGGACGTGGTCGTGGACGAGGTCGTGGTAGGATGACGATTTCTGAACCCGTAGGATCTGGTCAGGGGTCAGAAAATGAGATACCGGTACCGCCACCAGCTGGAGGTGGTGAGTTTCAAGATCAGAATGGGGACGACGCAGTGTCACAGGCGATGCTGCGAGTTTTAGAAAGGGTAGTTGGGGTAGGTGGAGGCGCAGGAGTTCAGAAATCTGTGCCTGAGCGACTTTGGGCAAACGGGGCTGAGGTTTTTCGAGGTGTTTCTGGTGTTGCTCCCAGCACGGCTGAGTATTGGCTGGAGGCAACAGAGTGGATCATGGATGATCTGGACTTGACTGCTGAGGAGAAGCTGAAGGGCATAGTATCGTTTCTTCGGGATGAGTCATACCAGTGGTGGCTCACGGTTCGGGACAGTGTGGCAGCAGAGGATCTTACGTGGGATTATTTTAGGGCTGCCTATCAGAAAAAGTACATTGGAGCTAGCTACATCGACGCACAGCGAAAAGCATTTCTGAGGCTAGTTCAGGGGAGTAAGTCTGTGTCTGAGTATGAGGCTGAGTTCTTGAGGCTGAGCTGGTACGCTAGGGGCGTTGTGGCTACAGAGCACGAGAGGTGTGTTCGATTTGAGGATGGTCTGAGAGATGAACTTAGGTTGCTGATTGCTCCTCAGCAAGAGCGTGAATTTGCTGTCTTAGTTGAGAAGGCTAAGGTAGCCGAGGGTGTTAAGGAGTCGGTAAGGCAGGGCATGGACAGGAACAGGCATAAGAGGAGCTTTGGGTCTTCTGGGTCGTCGGGTAATCCTCAAAAGAGGGCTAGACAGAGTGGGCCGAATCAGTCTGGTAGGTTTGTTGCTGCTAGGCAGGGACCGCCGCAGTGTAACCATTATGGAAAATCTCATTGGGGAGGCTGCTGGATCGGTGGAAAAGGTTGCTTTGAGTGTGGTTCTTTGGATCATCGAGTGAGGGACTGTCCGCGTAAGTTGGTTAGGTTTCAGTCAGAGGGTCAGGGCCGTGCTCAGTTCAGGAATAATGGACCGCCACCACAGAGAGGTCGTGGTAATGGCAGAGGAGGTAACGGTTCTGGTCGGGGCCGTGGAGCACCAGGCAGAGGTGCAGGTAGTTCTGAGGCCAGACAGCCTGGGTTAGTGTATGCAGCGAGACGCCGAGAGGAGAGCGACGCACCGGACGTCATAACCGGTACGTTCTTGATCTTTGGTTCTCCTTTTACTGCTTTGATTATTGTGGGTTCAATGCATTCTTACGTTGCTAGTAGTATAGTAGAAACCATGGTTTTGGACTCTGAGATATCTTCTAGGCAGATGACTGTAATTAGCCCTCTAGGTCATTCTGTAGTGGTAGATAAGCTGTATAGAGATGTACCCCTAGAACTCCAAGGGGTAGTGTTTGCTGCTGATCTGATGGAACTGCCGTTTGGGGAGTTCGATCTGATTCTTGGAATGGATTGGCTGGTTAAGTACCAGGCGAGGTTGGATTGCGCGACTAAGCGCATGGTTCTTAAGACGACTGAGGGTGATGAAGTGGCTATGATAGGTAATAGGAGAGATTACTTATCTAATGTGGTATCTGCTCTGAAGGCTGAGAAGATGGTCAGAAAGGGCTGTGAAGCGTATGTGGTTCATGTGTATGCCTTGGAGGCTAAAGAGTCTGCTGTAGAGAAAGTTCGGACAGTTGGGGAATTTGCTAATGTGTTTCCTGAGGAACTTCCGGGTTTGCCACCGGATCGTGAGGTAGAGTTCGGGATAGATCTGTTACCCAGAACTGCGCCAGTGTCTATTGCTCCGTATAGGATGGCGCCAAAGGAGTTAGTGGAGCTTAAGGCTTAGATCCAGGAGTTGTTGGATCGGGGTTTTATCAGGCCAAGTGTTTCGCCTTGGGGAGCGCCGGTACTCTTTGTCAAGAAGAAAGATGGTGCGATGCGGATGTGCATAGATTACCGCCAGTTGAATAAGCTGACGATTAAAAACAAGTATCCGTTGCCACGGATAGATGACTTGTTTGATCAGCTGAAGGGTGCAGCGGTATTCTCTAAGATTGACTTGAGGTCTGGGTATCACCAGTTGAAGGTGAAGGAGGCTGATACCGATAAGACAGCGTTTCGGACTCGGTATGGGCACTACGAATTTCTGGTAATGCCGTTCGGGTTGACTAACGCGCCGGCAGCATTCATGGATATGATGAATAGGGTGTTTCAGCAGTATCTGGATCAATTCGTTGTGGTTTTCATAGACGACATCTTGGTGTATTCAAAGACAGAGGAAGAGCATGATGCGCATTTACGAGTGGTGCTGCAGATTTTGAGAGAGAAGCAGCTCTATGCTAAGTTTAGTAAGTGCGAGTTTTGGCTTAGAGAAGTGACTTTCTTGGGTCATGTAGTGTCAGCTGAGGGGATTAGAGTGGATCCTCGGAAGATTGAGGCAGTTTTGGATTGGAAGCCACCGAGGTCAGTGGCTGAGGTTCGGAGTTTTCTGGGTTTGGCTGGATACTACCGAAGGTTTGTCGAGGGTTTCTCGTTGATTGCAGCACCGATGACCAAGTTGTTAAGGAAAGGGATTCCATTTGTTTGGACCGAGAAACAGCAGAAGAGTTTCGATAAGCTTAAGAAGATTTTGACTGAGGCTCGGTTCTAATTCAACCTGAGGCTGGGAAGGAATTCACGGTATATTGCGATGTATCACATACGAGCTTGGGTTGTGTGCTGATGCAGGAAGGAAAAGTTGTGGCTTATGCATCTCGGCAGCTGAGGCCACATGAGGTCAATTATTCGACGCACGATTTGGAGTTAGCGGCTGTTGTCTTCGCGTTGAAGATTTGGAGGCAGTACTTGTACAGTGAGAGATCGATAGTCTACACGGATCATAAGAGTCTGAAGTACCTTTTGACTCAGAAGGATTTGAATTTGAGGCAGCGCAGATGGGTTGAGTTACTTAAGGACTACGACTGTTCGATTGAGTATCATCCGGGCAAGGCTAACGTGGTGGCAGACGCGTTGAGCCGTAAGGTTGTTTCGGACTTAAGAGCGATGTTTGCCCATTTGAGCTTGTATGACGACGGAAGTATTCTGGCAGAATTGCAGGTTAAGCCTACTTGGGTTGAGCAGATCAGGGAGAAACAGTTAGAGGATGAGGTTCTGAGTGCGCAAAGGTTGCAGGTTCAGGATAGTGGTTTGGAGGGTTACAGTTTGTCTAGTGATGGGGTGTTGTGTTTCCAAGGTAAAGCTTCTATGCCCAAGGATGTTGAGCTGAGGCAGAAGATTCTTCAGGACGCACATAGCAGTCCATATGCTATGCATCCTGGAGGTAGTAAGATGTATAGGGATCTCAGAGAGCAGTTTTGGTGGCCTGGTCTGAAAAGGGAAGTGATAGAGTTTGTAGGAAAGTGTCTGACATGTCAGCAGGTCAAGGCTGAGCATCAGTTGCCGTCAGGGTTGCTTCAGCCAGTGAAGATTCCGCAGTGGAAGTGGGAAAGGATAACCATGGATTTCGTCAGTGGATTACCGCTTACGCCAAGCAAGAAGGATTCAGTTTGGGTAATTGTGGATCGACTGACTAAATCAGCTCACTTTATTCCGGTGAGGGTTGACTACTCACTTCAAAAATTGGCGAAACTGTAGGTGTCAGAGATAGTGAGGCTGCACGGTGTGCCAGGATCGATCATCTCGGATAGGGACCCCAGATTTAAATCAAGGTTCTGGAAAGCGTTGCATCAGGCTTTGGGTACGCGTTTGGATTTTAGCACGGCTTTTCACCCGCAATTGGATGGGCAATCGGAAAGGGTTATTCAGATCTTAGAAGATATGCTGAGAGGTTGTGTTCTGGATTTCAGAGGTAGTTGGGAGGAGTTTCTGCCGTTAGCTGAGTTTGCTTACAATAACAGTTATCAAGCGAGCATCAAGATGGCACCATATGAGGCGTTGTATGGTAGGAAGTGTCGCTCACCTACGTGTTGGACGGAATTAGGTGAACGTCAGTTGTTGGGACCCGAGTTGGTTGCTGAGACCGAAGACAAGGTTAAGTTGATTCAGGCTCGATTGAAGGAAGCTTCGGACCGGCAGAAGTCTTACGCCGATCTTAAGCGAAGAGACATAGAGTTTGCTGTGGGGGATCAGGTTTTTCTGAAGGTCTCACCATGGAAGAAGGTATTGAGGTTCAGAAGGAAAGGCAAGCTAAGTCCAAGGTTTATTGGGCCGTATAAGGTACTGAGACGTGTGGGACCAGTAGCGTATCAACTTGAGTTGCCTGCAGAGCTAAGTCAGATTCACGACGTATTCCACGTTTCGATGCTTCGGCGTTACCGTTTAGATCCGTCACATGTGGTAGCAGTGGAAGAGATTGAGGTAAATCCATATTTGACCTTGGAGGAAGAACCAGTGCAGATTCTAGATCGGGATGTAAAGGTTCTGCATAGGAAGTCTGTGCCTTTGGTAAAGGTTCTTTGGCGAAATCATGACGTGGAAGAAGCTACGTGGGAACCCGAGGATGTGATGAGACAGCAATACCCGCAACTCTTCTGATCAGGTAATTTCGAGGTCGAAATTATTTTAAGGGGGGTAGAACTGTAATATCCCAGGTTAGGGGCTATTTTGTTGTGGCATTGTTTGCATGTTAAGGGCTTGCTATGTTGTTGTTTGTGTGGTTTCGGGGCTTAGTTGTAGGCTAGGAGTGAGCCTGAGTAGGTGGGGAAATTTTAGTTTTAAGCTTTAGGTGAGAGGAGCTGAAAGAGCTGGGGTTTATATATTTTATTTAGTGTTTTTGAGCAAGTGAGATGAGCTAGCAAAGTGGCAAGGCATGCGTCACTTGGGGGCTTGTGGTTGGCGTCATTTGCAAGGAGAGAGGTCTTGAGTTCAAGCTGCGGAGTGGCCACATTTTACATTATTTTTGACGGCTTAAAGGAGGAGGAGTTGTTGGTAGTTCAAACTCTACCATGGACTATGTCAACTCATTCGATTGGAGGGTGGAGAGTGAATGTAGGAGGGAGACTAGTTCAACTAGTTTTGAATGAGTGGTTGTGAGTGTATGTGGGGATCTTGGCCGAATTTTAGGAGAGTTTGGGGGGGGGGAAGTGGACGGCTTGGTGTGGGGAAATGGTAGTGCCGAATGTCACTTTGGCAACTTAGGCATTTTCGGTCTTTGTGTGTCAAGCCAAACTTCTCTTTTTGGTCTTTGGTAGCCGAATGTCAATAGAGCTTCTTCATATTTTTCTTTTCTCAAATCGAAAGTCTAAGTATCTTCTTGAAACCGAAAGACCAAATCCCTAAGGCTTGCCGAATTTGCTTGGGTTACTCTCAATTCTTTTGGGTAGACGAATGTTCTCTTCTCTCATTTCTTTTTCTTTTTGGTTCATTTGTATAAGCCGAAACCCTCTCTTCTCAAACTTTCTTTCTTGAAACCTGGTAAGCCGAAACTCCATTCTCCAAAACATTTCTCCACTTCTTCTTCCTTTCAAAACCGAAAGTATTTTCTTGCTCTTCTTTTTCCCATTTCTGTTATTGGCCGATTATCAACCCCTATCCTCTTGCATTTCGATTTTCCTTTTCTTTCACTCTGACCGAATCTTGTTTGATTATTGTAAATCACCCTAGCCGAATTCTTTGTTTTTCCATCTGGTTTTAAGAGTTGGCCGAACCTTCCCTCTCCTAGTGGTGTTTATTTTGGCCGAATATTGGTGTAGTGTTGGTGTTCATCTCGTGTTGTGCAATCGGTTAGTGAAGGTGAGTATTTGGCTGAAGGGCTATCTCTTTTCTCCCTAGTTCTCTATCGATTTTGGTAAGGCTAAAGGATGACTTTCGGCATTTGTTGAAAGAAAACTAATCTCTTGTGTAAACCAATTTCATTTAGGGCATCCGGGATTTTGAGACAGTCATTCGAAGAAGTCGAGTTGTAAGTAGTGGTAAGAGTTATCTTGTTAGTCTATTCTTTTAGTTTTCAATAAGCTAGAATTTCAAAGGATTAACCGTTCTTCTTGATTAGGGTGTAGCCGATTGGTGGAGGAACCATTGTGGTTCGGGTTTGGTAGGAAAGCAAACGTTTGCAAGGTAAGGGTTAATCGATAAACCCTTTTGGTGTAAATGGTTATGGCCGAATGGTTTGAATGATAATCCCTTGATTGGTCGATTTTAGGGGCAAGGTGATCGAGGGATTTTAGGCTGGTCTTTGGGTTAGCTTGCGATATACCAGGTGTGTAAACTAACACACTGATTTCCTAGTATTATGTTAATAACCTGTTTTTGTAAAGTGAAACAATGTGGTTGATGGATTTGGTACCCAAATGGGGTATGTGTACGGATCCGGGTAAGCCCGTTTCATTACGAGATCTGTAGTTATATATGTGTGATATCATGATTGATGATGTAAATACTACGAGATGCCATTTTGAGCATGTTAGCATGATTGCATGTTTTATATCATTTGCATTAGTATGACATGTGTGGGTGATATGAGAGGAGGGGGATATGATATCCGTATCTTTGGGACACCGTGTCTTTGGGACACCAGAGGTTTGGCACCTCCAGTGGTTTGGTACCACAGTTGATATTTTGTGACTTTGGGTCACCAGAGGTTTGGCACCTCAGCGTCTCGTCCCAGTGGATTAGTACCACGGTGGGTTGGCCCCACAGTTGATTATACGGGATTGACGCCAGTGATTTGGTATCACAAGATGGGTTGGCCCCATCATTCGATTCGTGACTACGGTCACCAGTGATTTGGTATCACACTTGTGTCTTTGGGACACCAGAGGTTTGGCACCTCATTGCGACTCGTCCCTGTGGTTGACACCACCGTGGGTTGGCCCCACTTAAAAGAAACGGGATTGTCGCTAGTGATTTGGTATCACACGATGGGTTGGCCCCATCCTTGGATTATACGTGACTTTGGGTCACCAGTGGTTTGGCACCACATTGATGGATATCGTGACTTTGGGTCACCAGTGGTTTGGCACCACTAGTGGTTTGGTACCACACGGGGTAGAAAAGGTGTATGGATGGTTAGGAACGGGTGCATTAATTGTATTGCTTTGTTAGGATGTGTGTTAGCATGTTGTATTATCGGGAGGGGAATTTATACACTGAGTCTTGCGACTCACCCTCTCCTTTGACATTTCAGGTGACACTTAGACGCGGACATGGAGCCGGGATGGACTCGAGGTGCTCATGCCATGCCTAAATAAGGATTTGCTCAGACTTTTATAAAATTGGTACTCTAGTTTATTTACTACTATTTGGTTTTACTTTGGATTGTAAACGGCCTTTAAAATTATGTTTTTCTATGTTTATGCTTAAAGTGGATTTTAATATGCCTTAACAAATTAATTGGGTTAAAATTTGCTAAAACTTGGAAAGACAACGATTTCAAAACTACAAAGCGATATGTTTTAAATTATACCATCGGGTATCACACTATGATTTGGGATAAAGAGAGCTCAAATGTTTTCTAACTTAAACTCGATTTTCTTCTAAGTTAAAATGTTCTAGTAACAATATTAAACAACTTGGGGTTTTAAAATGAGATAAACCTGTCTTAACTTCATAACCGATTAAGTTTTTGAAATTTCTGAGTTTTCAAACAAAACATCAGTTTTCAAACAATCATGCCCAAGATTTCTGCAAGTACGAAATTTATCAAAGGGTTTTTATCAAACTTTTAAACGGAAACCTATTTTAGCCAAAAATCGATTCTCCCTGTAACATACCGGATTCGGTCGTGGTGCATTGACCGGGTTTGGGGTGTTACAGTTAGCCCATGCCAAAACTGTAGGGTATACTGACTTATGCAACACGGCCAAGTCACACGTCCATGTGCTAGGCCGTGTGCCAATTAGGGGGTATACTGACTTGTACCACACGACCAGTCACACTCCCGTGTGTGAGACCGTATATAGCATATTGACTTGGTTCTAATATCAACACCAGGGGACACACGGCCGTATAACATGACCGTGTGTCACACAAGGCTAGGCCACATGCCCTTATGGAAAAAAATAGGCTATTTGCAAAGCCATTTTTCCACCTTATTTTCATATACATGCACAAGTGTATTATGCAACATTTCATACACATTTTATACCAATTTGACATAGTATTCAAATACCTACTTAATATCATGCATTTTCCATTCATATGCCTATTATAAATCAAGACAACATTTGCATATTTTCATTCCATCTACTACTTGCCAAAACATACCTACCACATTTGAACACTTATACACAACCAAAACATTACACCAAGTTAAGCCAAATCACATGGCTTTAACTTATACCACATCATGTACCAAAATCCCTATCTTAAATAACCATAACTATCATCTTTATAACTAGCCTATACATGCCATATTTACAAATATTCAAGAGTTCAAAAGTACCAAATAGCAACTAGACAATGTGATGTGTAACTCCGACTTTATCCGAATCGAGCTGGCTATCAAACCTCTATAAAACATGGAAAAGACACAGAGTAAGCTTTAAAGCTTAGTAAGCCCCGTATAATTCAAAATTAAGCTTACCATTATACATAATCAAATAAGTAAACAAAGTATATCAAATTCACTTGCCAAATGCCTATACACAAGCACTCATCAACAAGTTAGTCATATAAGTACATGTAATCATCCATTATCTCAATTTAATACTCAATACATTGTATCATTTCAAATTCACAAATATCTTGTACATCATTTATAACATTTCATTATCAATCATATAAACAGTAATTCGTTCGATAACAGTAGCAGCAACTCATCCATATAACAGATATCTTTTTCACATAATCAAAAATAGAATTTATGCTCGTTGAACCTATTAGAATATCGAGGGATACTCAGGTGATATACATAACATATAAATCAGTAATCCATTAATTCATTATCATTTTCGCTCTTTTGAGCTATGATTAGTAAACTCCTTCTGAGCTGATGGACAATAAGCTCAATTGAGCTGAAACAGTAAGATCTAACAAGCTGAAAGACAGTAAGCTCTTAGGAGTTGATATATCGGTAGGCTCATACGAACTGCGGTAAGTCCGCAACACATGCAAGATCTCAACCTAAACAGTAACCGTAGTGAAATGTCACTCATATCCTAAGAATTCCTATAGTTCAAACGGGGCTCGGTAACTATCAGACTATATCAATAAGACATTTGTATTTCAAGTAGATCAATTACTCAATTATATACATTCATTTCAAATAATTACAAGTATTTAAAAGTTCGATTCTAATTATACGAACTTACCTCGTATCGCTTGGATAGCAAATATTGGCTATTCGTTCACTTTTCTTTTTCCCCGATCTAACTCTGATCTTAGCTTATCTTGATCTATATAATATCAAAATTAACTCATTCAATATTCATTCCATTCAATTTATCCCAAAAATCACCTTATGGAAAAATTATGCTTTTTCTCCTACTATTTTGACATTACAATTTAGTCCTTAGCTCGTAAAAATGCAAATTCATGCAATTAAACCCTTAACTTTGCTAGCCGAATTTTAATGGAGTCCCTAGTAGCCCATATCTATTGTTTAATCACACTTTTACCCACATAATTTTACAATTTCACAATTTAATCCCTTTTTAACATTTTTGTCAAAAGTTACTTTACAAAACTAGTTTAACTATCAAAAAAATTCAAAATCCATAATCAACCATCAATTTACTCAAGCATTCAACAATGGAAACATGATAAATCTTTAACAATTTCAAAATCTAAATTTACTCAAGCATTCAGCAATGGCAACATGATAACTCTTTAACAATTTCAAAATCTAAAGTACGGGCTAGCTAGAATACGAAGCAACAATCACAAAAATGTAGAAATCATTAAAAACCAAGCAAAAACTGTACCTTAATCAAGGATTCAAAGTGACCGAATGAAAAACCTAATTCCTTGGCTTTCTTCTTCTCCAAATTTGGTTCAAAGAGAAAAAGATGGACACAAATTTCATTTGTTTTTATTTAATTAACCTTTATTAACTATTTTACCATTTTAACCTTGAAATTAATACAAAATTTCATTTATGCCAAACCATTAACATCCAATAACCAACTAATGGAATATTTACCACTTAAGGACCTTAACTTTAATGTTCTATAGCTATCTGACACTTTTAGCTAATAGAACACAAGTTTTACACTTTATGCGATTTAGTCCTTTTTTCTCGAATTAAGCATTCAAACAATAAAATTTCTTTACAAAAATATCACACAAAAATTCTATCATGCTGAAGACCCTATTAAAATAATAAAATAAATATTTTGACTTCAGATTTGTGGTTCCAAAACCACTGTTCTGATTTGACTAAAAGCGGGCTGTTACAACTCTCCCCCTTAGGGATTTTCATCCCCGAAAATCTTATCGGTAAATAGGTTAGGGTACTGTTTTCTCATAGCTTCCTCGGGTTCCCACGTATATTCCTCAATCCCGTGTTTATGAAAAAGAACCTTTATAGGGCTATGCGTTTAGTTCTCAATTCTTTTATTTCACGAGCTAAAATCTTGATCGGTTCTTTATTATACGTCAAATGAGTCTGTATCTCAACATCTACTAGAGAAATCACATGTGATGGATCGGATCTGTATCGACATAGCATAGAAACATGAAAGACATTATGAATCTTTTCCAGTTCTGAGGGTAACGCTAGTCGATACACTACAGGCCTTATTCTTTCGACGATCTCATACAGGTCGATAAATCGCAGACTCAACTTTCCTTTACGGCCGAATCAATAAACCTTTTTCCACAGTGACACCTTTAGAAACACTCGGTCCCTGACTTGAAACTCAATTTCTTTACATTTTAAATCTACGTATGATTTCTGTCGATCCGAAGCTACTTTCAAACTATCACGAATTACTTTCACTTTTTCTTCAGTCTCTCTGATCAGATCAACCCCGTGAATCTTATTTTCTCTAAGTTCAGTCCAGTACAATGGTGTTCTACATGTATGACCGTATAGAGCTTTGTATGATGCCATCTTTATACTCGATTGGAAGTTATTATTATAAGCAAATTCAATCAGTTGTAGATATTTCTCCCAGCTTCCTTCAAACTCAAGAATGCAACAACGCAACATATCCTCAAGTATCTAAATAACTCGTTCGGATTGACCATCCGTTTACAGGTGAAACGCAATGCTAAAATGCAGCTTCGTACCCAAAGCTTCTTGTAATTTCTTCCAAAATCTCGACGTAAACCTCAGATCTCTATCTGAAACAATAGATAGGGGAACACCATGTAATCTCACAATTTCATAAATATATAACTCAGCTAATTTAACAAGCGAGAAATCTGTACGTACCAAAATGAAATGAGTTGATTTCGTCAATCTGTCAACAACAACCTAGATCGCATCTTTCTTTTTCAAAGATAAAGGTAAACCCGATACGAAATCCATTGTTACTCTATCCCACTTCCACTCAGGAATCATAATAGGTTGTCATAAACCTAACGGCACTTGATGCTTAGCTTTGACCTGCTGACAAATCAAACATTTGGAAACAAATTCTGAGATATCTCGTTTCATGCCGTGCCACCAATAAAGCTGTTTCAAATCGTTATACATTTTCATGCTTCCCGGATGTACTGATAAACAACTACTGTGTGCTTTATTTAAAATCTTCCGAATGAGCTCAGAATTTCTTAGTACACATATTCTATCACGAAACATCAAACAATCATTGGGCCCCATTCGAAACTCTGAATCAGAAGTCGACTCACTCTGAGCTTGTTTTGCTTGCAATTCATTATCAAATTTTTTAGCCTCACAAATCGGCTGTAGAAATAATAGTCTCACTTTCAACTCAGCTACTATCGAACCTTCGTCAGACAAAGCTAATTGTGTGTTCAAAGCACGTAAAGTAAATAAGGACTTTCAGCTCAAAGCAGCAGCAACTACGTTCGCTTTCCCTGGATGATAGTCAATCACTAACTCATAGAGTCTTTCAGCAATTCTAACCATCTCCTCTGTTGCAAATTCAAATCTTTCTGAGTCATCAGATATTTCAGGCTTTTATGATCTGTAAAAATATGACATTTCTCACCAAACTAGTAATCATGCCAAATTTTCAATGCGAACACTATCGCAGCTAACTCTAGATCGTGCATCGGATAATTCTTTTCATGCGGCTTCAACTGTCTCGAGGCATAAGCTATAACTTTGCCTTTTGGCATCAAAACACAACCCAGGCCATTTGGCGATGCATCACTGAAAGCTACGAATTCTTTACCAGACTCAGGCTAAACTAACACTGGTGCCTTTGTCAATAATGTTTTCAACTGCTCAAAGCTCTGCTGACACTTTTTTGACCACTCAAATTTAACAACTTTTTGAAAGAATTGTGTCATTGGTGTCGCAATCATCGAGAAGCCTTTCACAAATCATCTATAATAGCCAGCTAGTCCCAGAAAGCTACGAACTTCAGATACATTTCTTGGAGGCTTCCAATCTATAGCAGAAATTTTGCTCGGGTCAACTCGGATACCTACGGTTGAAACTATATGTCCCAAAAAACCAACCTCTCATAGCCAAAACTCACATTTGCTGAACTTTGCAAACAATTGTTTATCTCTCAAAGTTTGTAACACGATTCTCAAATGCTTGACATGCTCAGATTCATCACGAAAGTAAATCAAAATGTCATCAATAAATACAACTACGAATCGGTCTAATTACAACCTGAAAATTTGGTTCATCAAGTCCATAAAAACAGCAGGTGCATTTGTTAGTCCAAAAGGCATAACAAGAAATTTGTAGTGTCCGTACCTTGTTCTAAATGCAGTCTTTGGCACATCTGAGTCTTTACTCGCAACTGGTAATAACCCGATCTCATATCAATTTTTAAAAACACTATTGCCCCTTTTAACTGATCAAACAAATCATCTATTTGTGGCAAAGGGTATTTATTCTTAATCGTCACTTTGTTGAGCTGTTGATAGTCTATACACATACTCATCGTGCCATCTTTCTTTTTCACAAATAATACCGATGCACCCCAGGGAGATAAACTCGGTCTTGCAAAACCTTTATTTGTCAACTCTTGTAACTGAGCTTTAAACTCTTTTAATTTTGTTGGAGCCATTCTATACTGAGCTATTGATATTGGTGTTGTTTCCGATACTAATTCAATACTAAATTCAACCTCTTTGATAGGTGGTAAAGCCGGTAACTCTTCTGGAAATACATCCGAAAACTCACAAACAACAGATACAGATTTAATTTTTGATTTAGACACCTTTTTATCCAGTATGTATGCATGATATGCATCATAGCCCTTTTTCATACATTTTTGAGCTAACATAGACGATATCACAATAGGTAATTCATTCGAATCATCAGACTCAATCCGAAGAATTTCACCATTCTGACATTTCAATTCGATAATCTTTCGTGTACAATTCACAACTACATCATGCATAGTCAGCCAGTCCATACTTTGAATCACATCAAGCTCATTGAAGGTAGAAGCATCAAGTCAGCCAGAAAACAGTAACCCCGAGTCATCAAAGGACAATTCTTACAAATTTTATCAACTGGAACAGACTTGCCTAAGGGGTTCGATACTTTAATTACAAACTCTGTAGACTCGACATGTAACCTCTTTTTAAATACTAAATTCATATAAATATATGAATAGGTTGATCCAGGATCTATCAACGCAACTATATCAGTATCAAAAAGAGAAAAAGTACCGGTAATAACATCTGGCGATGATGCCTCCTCCCGTGCACAGATAGCATAAGCTCGAGCAAGTGCTCGCACCTCAGATCTCACAATAGAATCTCTCATAGCACCTCGGTTACCACTCGCATTCCCAATGTTTCGAGGTGGTCTCCCTCTAGTAGTCGTATTACTTGCTTTCACCGGTTGATCTCTTTCAGCTATAGACTTTTATAGACAGTCTCGAAGATAATGATCAAGAGATCCCCATTTAAAAAAAGCTCTGCTCAATAATCTACATTCACCGTAATGTCGCTTATTACAGTACTTACATTCAGGTCCAACATTTCTAATACTACCCACACTGGCAACAGATGTCGTCTGAAGTTTAGAGCTAAAATGTCTCGTATCTCTATCTCTGATCGAAATCCCCGCAGAAGTAATAGAATGAGGATGATATTCTCTAGATTTCTTTGATGTTGACTGATGTGATTTGCCCACAAATCTCTTTCTGAAATCTCTAGCCTCAGAGTTAGCTTTTCTTTTCTCTTTACAAAGCTCTTCGACTTTACAAGCTCTGTCAAATAGAATGACAAACTCTTTCAGCTCAAGAATCCCAACTAATAGTCTGATTTCTTCATTTAATCCATCCTCTAACCTTTTACACATAATACCTTTGGAAGATACACATTCACGAGCATATTTGCTAAGTCGTACAAACTCTCTTTCATATTCTGTTACCGACTACGACCCTATTTTAGTTCAAGAAATTCCTTTCCTTTCTGATCAATGAACCTTTGGCTAATGTATTTCTTTCTGAATTCAACTTGAAAGAACTCTCAAGTAACTCTTTCTCACAGAACTACGGATATCAAGGTATTCCACCACTGATACGCAGTGTCTCTCAACAGTGATATAGCACACTTTAAATATTCTTTAGGTGTGCAAGGCAGTTCATCAAATACCCGAATCGTGTTCTCAAACCAAAACTCGGCTCTCTCAGGGTCATCGTTAATAGTAGGTCTGAATTCCTCAGACCCGTGTTTCCGTATCTTATCAACAGGTGGTTTATTCAGTAGCAAAGGATCCATACCTTGAGGAACTACAGGGATTGATTGGGGAATAGGTGGGGGTGGAGGTTGTTGAGCATCCAGGTTCGTACGAATGTATTGTGTGAACCACTTGTTCATCATTTGGAAGAAGGCTTCTTTAGCCTCTCCTCCCTGGCTACCCGTTACGGGTCTAGAATCAGAAGGCGCTGTCCTTTGAGCGAGAGTAGGTGCATTACTCTCAACCTCATCTACTACAGCTCGATCAGGATCCATTTACTATATAAAAATACATTTGAAAATATCAAAAGTCATCACACTATCACAGTTTATATATATGGCATGTATAGCTAGACTCACTGTAACACCCCCAACTCGTATCCGTCGCCAGAACAGGGTTAGGAGGCATTACCAAGGAGTACAGAACACTTACAGATAATTTGAAATCATTATCGTTCAAATGTCGAGACTAATTATAAAAGTTCCTTTAACGGACCTTCGATGTCCAATTCATGCATTAAGATCGGGTCGAGACTAAACTAGATCCTCAAGAAAATTTATCTCGACTTTTAAAATTTTTTTCTCGCATATAAGGGTCACACGCCCATGAGGTGGATCACTTGTCACACACGGCCTAGACACATGCCCATGTCTACCCATGTGGACGAAAATTAGGCTATTTTCCAAACCATATTTCTCACTCACTTGATCCTTTATCTTTACCAACATTTTAATACAGTCAAGAACCAATTTAAGATATTTAACCAAGCCTTATACTTATTACCATTTGTTAGTTGTACACTTCATATAAATAACAAGAAACGTATATAGACTCAATTCTTATTAAATTCCTCTTATACCTATACTTTTTCACATTATGTATTCATATCACATATAATAATCATACCTCTATATTTCATATACATTTCCATAACAATTTGTCCTGGTTTCTAACTACTTCATATTTGAGTTCTACTCATCAAATCATTTGAACATCATCTTTACACAAATAGTACACTGGAGGTGTACAGTTCTATAATTATGAATAAACACATTTATCAAACATATTCCATGTTTTTATATATCACAGTCTCATATTTCCATGTATCAAGTACCATCATTTCCTCGTATTTCAGACAAATATGTGTAACAATTCATAAACATGCAACTCACTAACTCTTCCTGCCAATCACAATTTAAATTGACAAATCACTTATTGCGTCCAATTTCAATGTTCACTAAAACTTATCATATAAATTTGGATGTACGTATCCTCCAATAGATTCCATGTATAGATATCATCATCTTAAATTTCCATATACATTTACTTTCCACATTATGAACTCAAATAACATATACAAGATATACCAATGTATTTTAAATACGTTTTCATAATATTTCATTTTGAATTCAGATTATTTCATATTAGTGCTTTTCTCATTAACTCATTTGGAATACCAATTCATACGAATAATACACTCAAGGTAACACTTAATTCCAATTTCGGATAATACCAATTTCATAACTCACATAATTCCATGTAACACTTACCAAACTTTGTCAAATTAGTAAACGTCTTACAGAATTGGTCTGCACTGGTATGCACTGAATTTCACTGATAATCACTGATGTCATAGCATAGCTATGGTCTTTTCACTAGAATGTTGTAACAGCCTAATTTAGGGGCTAGTCAGAATAGTGATTTCGGGGTCACTAATTCGACGTTAGAGAAAATTATTTTTATGTTATTTTATGAGTCAGAGCATGATTATATAATATAAGTGCATGAAAATTTTGGTGCTTTAATTTTAGCAATTTCTTACTTAATCGTGAAAAAGGACTAAATCGCATAAAGTGTGAAAGTTCCATCTTATAAGCTAAAGGTGTTCAATAGCTAAATAACATTAAATGGAGGTCTTTAAAATGCAATTAGACCCCCAAGAAATATAGTGGCTGGTGATAGGAGACAAACATTGCCAAATTGGTCAAAGTTATTGATATTAGGTGGACTAAATTGGTGTTTTATATTAAAATAAAGAAAGAGAAGATATCATCTTTTTCTCTCTTATACTCCACCGAAAATTTGCAGCAAACTAAGGGGTTTGAGAGCTCAAATTTTCAGCAAGCTTCTCTCGTTGCTAAGCAAGAAGAACCAAGAACTAATCTCGATCAGGGAAAGAATAAAGTCTCGGACTAGGTCGACGATCTAGCTTATTATGAAATCGAGGTAAGTTTGTATGTGATAAATTCAACATTTATGTTAGCACGTTTGAGAATGTTTGGTATTATATTGATTCATGATGTTCTACTAAATTGAGTAGATGATGTTGAATGAGTAAGTTGAGATGTGGAAATCCTAATAGACTGTAATGAATATGAAAATGCTATCATCGAGACGTGAATGGATATGGGTCCCATGTAAGACCATGTCTGGGACATGGCCTCAGCACCAAATTTAGATTCCGTATAAGACCATATCCGCGATATAGCTTCGGTATTGGATATGAGAATCGTATAAGACCGTATCCGGGATATGGGATCGATATTTGATGTGAGATTCTGTATAATACGATATCTGGGATATGGCATCGGCACACAAAGGTGACCCCATGTAAGACCACATCTGGGATGTGGCTTTGGCTTTGTACTTATATTAATGACAGTGAACATGTGTCCTTGAGTATCCCTAGTGATTAATGGGATAAATAGATGAGCTTGGAAATAGAAATGAGATTAGTACTAAAGTTAAGTGAATGAGTGAATACAGGTACCCGTGAATGATTCACGAAGAAATATTTACGACATATGGCATGGTATGTGCTAAATAAGGGCAAGTATGAGTAGGTATGGCAAGAAGCCTATAACCTTGTGTATAGTCAATTCATGTCATAATTGGATCTTATTATGAGCTTATTATTGCTATTTATTTCCATGCAAACTTACTAAGGTTTATGCTTACCCCTTTTTATTGCCCTTTTTCCTTGTAGTATTACAAAGTTAACTCGAGAAGTTGCGGACATCAGAGTTGGAGATCACACAATCGCCCACTTTTGGTATAGCCAAAATTAGTTTTATTTTGAATGTGGCATGTATAGGACTTGAGTATTTTGTTATGTCATATTGGTAAGCCAAACGTGTTGGCTACAAAGGTTGTTCCAATTCCTTTTGTAAATGGTCATTAAAGTGTTGGAACGCCGGCACCCCCATGGCGCAGCAAAATAAAATTAATCCGGCGATCCAAACCATGAATTCATGTGTGAGGAACGAATCGGGGTGAAATAAAGGTTTCGAAGTTACCGAAATTTCAATCTGAGTAGACAGCGACGCCTCGGCAACTAGAGTTCTGATCTACTGTCAAACCAAGCTGCAACCTTTACGATGTCGGCCTCTACGTAATCCACCCAGTTTGACTATGAACGGCAGAAATCTCTAAAATTGATTTAGAGGTTTTTATTTGCTTGACGGCTGCTAGACTTTTCAAGCAAATTCTTAGGGTTTTTTCTTAATAGTTTTGTATCATTATTACCTTTTATAATCGGTATCTCTTTAATGAATTATAAAATTAAATAAATATAATAATGTTTTAACCGAAAATTATAATTACATTAATTATACCCAAAAAGTTATAATTACATTAATTATAACATGGATTTCGGTAAACTATATTTATTTAAATTTATATACGAACTAAATTCATAAATTAATTCTCATTATGTGTACAACATCCTTGTACATATAATATGTTCAATATTTGATTGCCCAATTAAATTAATTCTTTAATTAATTTAATTCAAGTGACAATCAAACACAATACCAACTATGTTTTATTCCGTTCATTTCAACCATAGGGTGTGACCCTGTAGGTTCCTGTAACGTTAGCAGTAATACTAGAACGATTCTAATGTCACAAACAATGAGTGGCATCTAGCAATGCATCATTGCTACCTAAGTTACAAGAAGTCATGATTCGACATGACTTTTTGTTATTAACCTTTCATGCATTAATCCTTAAGTCCTTTATCTCTGGGATGGACACAAGTCATGGAATAGTCACACTTGTATAGTCCATCCCATGTTTCTTGATATCTTGAGTAGACTATGATATACAAATTAGTATGACATCTCATGTCAATTTATTTGAGCATGGCCATGCATTTCTAGTCTCACTCAATCAAGTGGCCTAAGATATTACTCCCATTATGTGGGAGGGACTTATCCTATATTGATCAACAATATCCCTCTACATAGATTGTGGTATATTCAACATCAGCCTTGATAGAACAACCAGTTACGGTGTATGTTTGACTGTATCAAAATATACGACTCACGATGTTGGGATAATGATTATCTCAAGTCTGAGGATCATATACATATTAATCACTATGAGTAATGTTGTGACAATTACATAATAATCCAAGAAACATACTCATAGCGGGTCAGTCCAATATGTTGTTCTCTAACACACATATTCATGCATTGATTTTGACACTCCATATCAATGACAACTCTTTATCATCAATCAACTACATGTTAGTCTTAATGCATTATTGTTGTCCTAGTCAACAATAATACTTGACTAAGGATCTTTTAAGAATAATCATATTATTCTCAGGACATTATTATAAAACAGTTTATTTGTACACACAGAAGGAAAAACTGAAATAATAATGACAATGCTTTATATTAATAAACATGGTAAATCAAGTATGTTATTACAACCATCTCATGATTGATCTCTGGGCATACTCTTACAATCTCCCACTAGCACTAAGACCAATCACTCATATATCTAATACCAAGCGACTTAGTGTGACGATCATGCTTCTGCTGTGTCAGAGGCTTGGTCAGGGGATCAGCAATGTTATCATCTGTAGGTACTCTGCATATATCTACATCCCCTCGATCGATAATCTCTCGAATAAGATGGTAGTGCCTAAGTATATGTTTGGATCGCTGGTGAGATTTGGGTTCTTTAGCTTGTGCAATAGCTCCATTGTTATCACATCAGAGTTCTATAGCATCTGATATGCTAGGCACAACCCCTAGTCCGATAATGAACTTCTTGATCCAAACCGCTTCTTTTGCTGCCTCACTGGCTGCAATATACTCGGCCTCTGTTGTAGAATCGGCTACTGTACTTTGCTTTGAACTCTTCCAGCTCACAGCACCACCATTAAGGCAAAACAAAAAACCTGATTGCGATCGAGAATCGTCCTTGTCAGTTTGGAAGCTGGCATCAGTGTAACCTTTTACACTTAACTCTTCCTCGCCTCCATATATTAGGAACGTATCTTTAGTTCTTCTTAAGTACTTAAGGATATTCTTAACTATGGTCCAGTGACCTTCACCGGGATCTACTTGGTACCTGCTTGTCATACTTAAGGCATATGAGACATCTGAACGAGTACATAACATGGCATACATGATAGATCCAATAGCAGAAGCATATGGAATTTTACTCATGCGTTCTCTCTCTTGTGGAGTTGAAGGACACATTTCCTTCGAGAGTGAAATACCATGTCTCATAGGTAGAAATCCTCTTTTAGATTCTTCCATACTGAACCTTTTCAGTACTTTATCTATGTATGTACTTTGGCTTAGACCTAGTAGTCGTCTTGATCTATCTCTATAGATCTTGACTCCTAAGATATAAGTGGCTTCGCCCAAGTTCTTCATAGAAAAACAACTTCCTAACCAAGTTTTAATATACTACAAGGTAGGTATGTCATTTCCCATGATAAGTATGTCATCCACATATAGTATCAAGAATGTGATAGTGCTCTCACTAACTTTCTTGTAAACACATGGTTCATCTTCATTTTTGATAAAACCAAACCCTTTGATTGCATCGTTAAAATGAAGATTCCAACTTCGAGAAGCTTGCTTTAATCCATAAATGGATCTTTGTAACTTACATATCTTTCTAGCATCTTTTGGATTGACAAAACCTTCAGGTTGTGTCATGTACACATCCTCTTCAAGTTTCCCGTTAAGGAAAGCTGTTTTGACATCCATCTGCCAGGTTTCATAATCATGAAATGCAGCTATGGCGAGCAAGATCCTGATGGATTTAAACATAGCTACAGGAGAAAAGGTTTCATCATAGTCAACATCATGAATTTGGCGAAAACCTTTAGCGACTAATCGCCCTTTGTATGTTTGTACATTACCATCCATGTCTGTTTTCTTTTTGAAAACCCATTTGCACCCTATAGGTTTAACCCCTTCGGGTGGGTCAATCAAAGTCCATACTTGGTTTTCATACATGGAATCCATCTCAGATCTCATGGCCTCAAGCCATTTCTCAGAGTCTGGGCTCGTCACCGCTTCTTGATAAGTCCTAGGCTCATCTTGATCTATAAGAAGACCGTCACCATGCGTTGTAATGAGAAATCCATATCTCTCAGGTGCACGGCGTTCTCTTAAAGATTTGCGCGGTGGTTGTGTTTCTATAGCAGTTGTTTGGTCCTCAATTTCTTGTGAAATTTACTATTGTTCAATCTCTGGTTCAGTGGTATCTTGTGATTCTCGAATTTCTTCAAGTTCAATCTTTCTCCCACTTCCTTTTCTAGAAGTAAATTCTCTCTCTAGGAAGACACCAGTCTGAGCAACAAACATTTTGTTCTCAGTGGGATTAAAGAAATAATATCCTTTGGTTTCTTTTGGATACTCCACAAAAAATACACCTTTCAGATTTGGCTTCAAGCTTAGTAGACGTCTGACGTTTAACATAAGCTTCACAGCCCCAATTTTTCATAAAAGACATACTGGGACGTTTCCCAGTCCACATCTCATATGGCGTCTTTTGAACCGATTTAGATGGAACAAGATTTAGTGTGAAAGCAGCTGTCTCAAGTGCATGTCCCCAAAAGGAAGTCGGTAGATTAGTATGACTCATCAAGGATCGAACCATGTCTAACAAAGTTCGATTTCTTCTCTCAGATACTCCATTCCATTGAGGAGTACCAGGAGGAGTAAGTTGTGAGACAATCCCACATTCCTTCAAAAGATCATCAAACTCTAGGCTCAAATACTCTCCACCTCGATCAGATCGAAGTGACTTGATAGTTTTGCCTAGTTAATTTTGTACTTCATTTTTGAATTCCTTGAACTTTTCAAGGGACTCAGACTTATGGCGCATGAGATAAACATACCCATATCTACTGAAATCATCAGTGAAAGTAATGAAGTAGTGAAATCCACCTCTGGCCTGTGTATTTATTGGTCCACATACATCAGAATGTATTAGGTCCAATAAATCACTAGCTCGTTCACTTTTACCAGTAAAAGGAGATTTAGTCATTTTTCCCAATAAGCAAGATTCACATACTTCAAATTGTTCAAAAACAAATGAATTCAAGAGACCATCTTTATGGAGTTTGGATATGCGTTTCTCACTTATGTGGCCCAAACGACAATGCCAAAGATAAGTTTGATTTGAGTCATTTATTTTAAATCTTTTAGTATTTATGTTGTAAATGGGATTCGTTTGATCTAAAATATAAAGGCCATTAATCAATTGTGCCGAACCATAGAAAATATTATTGAGATAAAAGGAACAACAATTATTCTTAATAATTATCTCAAAACCAATTTTGTCTAAACAAGAAATTGAAATAATGTTTTTAGTCAAACTGGGCACAAAATAACAATCCTCTGAACATAAATCAAGTCCACTAGGCAAAGATAAAGTATATGTTCCCACAGCTAATGCAGCAACTTTTGCTCCATTTCCAGCTCGTAGGTCCACATCTCCTCTAGCCAAAGTCCTACTCCTTTGTAGTCCCTGTGCAGAAGTACAAATATGAGAACCACAACTAGTATCTAATACCCAGGAAGTAGTAGTTGATAAATTAATATCAATAACATAAATACCTGAAGCAGACATTCCACTTGCTTTAGCCTTCTTGACTTCCTCAAGATAGACAGGGCAGTTCCGTTTCCAATGTCCAGTCACACCATAATGAAAGCAGTTTCCTTCCTTAGACACCCTACCTTTAGGTTTCAATGCAGCCTTTCCTTTTCCAAGCTTGGGCTTACCTTTGCCCTTGGGCTTTGTTTGAACTTTGGCCTTTCCCTTTCCCTTGTTATTACGGACCATCAGTATGGGCTTGGGTCCAACCTTTTTCATGTTTCCTTCAGCAGTTCGTAACATACTGAGCAACTGTGGTAGAGTCTTGTCAATTTCATTCATATTGAAATTGAGGACAAACTGGCTGTAGCTATCTGGCAACAATTGTAGAATAACATCAGTGGCCAACTCTTGGCTCAATGGAAACCCAAGCTTAGATAGGCTTTCAATATAGCCAATCATCTTAAGGACATGAGGTCCTACTGGGCTTCCTTCAGCCAACTTACATTGGAATAGGGCCTTAGAGATATCGAACCTCTATTGTCGTGCTTGCCCCTGATAAAGTTCTTTCAGGTGCTCGATCATATCATAAGCAACCATGTCCTCATGTTGCTTCTGACGCTCAGGATTCATAGTGGCAAGCATAAGACATCCAACATCTACCATGTCATCGAGATACTTCTTGTAAGCATCTTTATCAGTCCTCGAGGCATTAGCAGGTGGTTCATTAGGAAGTGGTTGCTCAATGACATATAATTTTCGTTCTTGTTTGAGGACAATCCTCAAGTTACGGAACCAGTCAAGAAAATTCAAACCATTCAATTTGTCCTTCTCAAGGACCGATCGCAATGAGAGTGTGCTAGTGTTTACAGCCATAATATATCTACAACAATTAAATATGCATGTGAGTAAATTTACCAATTTTATATCAATCATTAAAAAGACTTTATTAAATGATGTTCCCACTATTTTATTTCAAAATTAATAACCCTCGTATATTAATTTCAGAAAAACTTTCTCAAAAGTATTTCTAGCAGGTTAAGGATCCATATTTCACCACCTCTTAAGTCAGCTTTGGCTTTACTCTTAAGATTATGGTTATTTAGGTAAGCAACATTTGTTAATTACATCATATGTAACTCCTAATATTTGGTGAACAACCCTTGTTCTAATCATCTTATGATTTATCCAATTCACTTGCCTCTAGGTTTCTAATCCTATTAGAGTAACCTAGTTAAGTCATTAACCAATTTTTAACCAGCGAATATCACTTGGTTATTCTTCGCATTTAACCAAGATAAATACTAGTACTTCGCTTTGGCAGAACCTACATAGTATTGATCGAGGCCTTAACGAGGGCAAAATTGGAAGGCCATGTTGACTTAATATTTTAATAGAGGGATTTTATTAAGATTGTTCCATCTCACCAATTATGGTCTACATTATTCCATTTAGTCTTTTAATTGATCTCATCAATTAATGGGGTTTATTATTATCAAATTTTAATATATAAAAATTGGCATGCTTTAGACATCCATAGCATCTCATACATGAATAAATAAAGCAATAAATAAATGCAATAGTTATAGCCCATAAACTAAGGTGATTCAACCCAAGCCAATGGGAGAACCAAAAGGAAACCTAAATGTGTAAGCCATTTCACAAGCTATCAATCCATAATAGTTGTCCCAACTTCCTTCTCGTCTAGCCCATAGCAACTCTTGCAAATTACAATATGCAGAAACTCGTTTTACATACGAGGGAGTAAGATGAGAAGAGAAATACAAGAGAATAGTAGTAAAGCACAACACGCAGGCCGTATTTATATAAAAAAATACAACCTTTTATCGAATGGGTCATTGGGCTATAACTATGCATTTCAAACACCGTGCATGTCAAAAATAGCATACATAATTCAATGCTTTTTGCTAAGGTGAATTATAAAATATCCTTTCAACCTTTTGTGGCCCATTAAGTTTATAAATTTCTTTTATTAACAAAACATACTATAATAAGAAGATGGGGTCTGAGGGGTGCAAGGGCGGAGCCCCGCGGTACAAACCGCATACCCCAGTCAAATGAAACCTCACGATTTGATAACTTTTATCAACAGAATCGTGTTTTCAGGATTTTAATCCTTGAGGTTTCATATCGGAACAACTCTTGTTCCACTAGCCAGTTAACTCTTACTGGAAACTATAAATACCACCGTCGCATCATTACAGATTTGTTAACAGTAATAACATAAAATTGAATAAGCCACAACACCATGATTAACATTTAATCAGTTATCGAAAGGAACAGTTATCAGGTTATGCTTAAACGACTTAAACAATCGAAAATGTTGTAAAATTAAAGCATGCATCTCATACAATTGCATCACCCAAGTATTTAAACCCGAGTTCGTATCACACAAGTGGCTCTGATACCATTGCTGGAACGCCGGCTCCCCCATGGCGCAGCAAAATAAAATTAATCCTGTGATCCAAACCATGAATCCATGTGTGAGAAACGAATCGGGGTGAAATAAAGGTTTCGAAGTTACCGAAATTTCAATCTGAGTAGACAGCGACGCCTCGGCAACAAGAGTTCTGATCTACTGTCGAACCAAGCCGCAACCTTTACGATGTCGGCCTCTACGTAATCCACCTGGTTTGACTATGAACGGCAGAAATCTCTAAAACTGTTTTAGAGGTTTTTATTTGCTTGACGGCTGCTAGACTTTGCAAGCAAATTCTTATGGTTTTTTCTTAATCAGTTTTGTATCACTTATTACCTTTTATAATCGGTATCTCTTTAATGAATTATAAAATTAAATAAATATAATAATGTTTTAACCAAAAATTCTAATTACATTAATTATACCCAAAAATTTATAATTACATTAATTATAACATGGATTTCGGTAAACTATAATTATTTGAATTTATATACGAACTAAATTCATATATCAATTCTCATTATGTGTACAACATCCTTGTACATATAATATGTTCAATATTTGATTGCCCAATTAAATTAATTCTTTAATTAATTTAATTCATGTGACAATCAAACACAATACCAACTATGTTTTATTCCGTTCATTTCAACCATAGGGTGTGACCCTGTAGGTTCTTATAATGTTAGCAGTAATACTAGAACGATTCTAATGTTACAAACAATGAGTGGCATCTAGCACTGCATCATTGCTACCTAAGTTACAAGAAGTCATGATTCGACATAACTTTTTGTGATTAACCTTTCATGCATTAATCCTTAAGTCCTTTATCTCTGGAATGGACACAAGTCATGAAATAGTCACACTTGTATAGTCTATCCCATGTTTCTTGATATCTTGAGTAGACTATGATATACAAATTAGTATGACATCTCATGTCAACTTATTTGAGCATGGCCATGCATTTCTATTCTCACTCAATTAAGTGGCCTAAGATATTACTCCCATTATGTGGGAGGGACTTATCCTATATTGATCAACAATATCCCTCTACATAGATTGTGGTATATCCAACATCAGCCTTTATAGAACAACCAGTTGCGGTGTACGTTTGACTGTATCAAAATATACGACTCACGATGTTGGGATAATGATTATCTCAAGTCTGAGGATCATATACATATTAATCACTATGAGTAATGTTGTGACAATTACATAATAATCCAAGAAACATACTCATATGGGTCAGTCCAATATGTTGTTCTCTAACACACATATTCATGCATTGATTTTGACACTCCATATCAATGACAACTCTTTATCATCAATCAAATACATGTTAGTCTTAATGCATTATTTTTGTCCTAGACAACAATAATACTTGACTAAGGATCTTTTAAGAATAATCATATTATTCTCAGGACATTATTATAAAACAGTTTATTTGTACACACAGAAGGAAAAACTGAAATAATAATGACAATGCTTTATATTAATAAACATGGTAAATCAAGTATGTTATTACAACCATCTCATGATTGATCTCTGGGCATACTCTTACAATCTCCCACTAGCACTAAGACCAATCACTCATATATCTAATACCAAGCGACTTAGTGTGACGATCATGCTTCTGCTGTGTCAGAGGCTTGGTCAGGGGATCAGCAATGTTATCATCTGTAGGTACTCTGCATATATCTACATCCCCTCGATCGATAAAGTTGGGTCAATACTCTTACATAAAGTTGGGTCAATACTTGGCTAATTCTTGTGTTCAATAAAGATGAATTTCATGAAGTGTATGCTTTTGTGGATGTCTTGATTCTTTTTGAGTTCTTAGAGGTATCATTTGGTCTTCTTATACTGAAATGTTTTGGTATGAGTGTGATTTCTTGATAGGGTGGCAAATGGCTTGGTAGATAGCCCTCTAATTGTCTACACAGGTAGACACACGGGCGTGTGTCTAGGCCGTGTGTGTCACACGGTCAGCCCCATGGGCGTGTTGATCGGCCATGTGTCCCCTTGCATGTTAGGCTTACAAGTCAGTATACTTAGTAGTAAACACATGGGTAGAGACACGACTGTGTGGCTCAACTGTTTGGGAGGCAAGGCCATGGATATGGGCATGTGCCCAGGCCGTGTGAAGTCTGCACTTTAAATGTGGAATTTAATTTGACACACGGTCTAAGGATACGGGCGTGTGCCTTGGCCCTGTGACCATAGTGAGGTGATGACGTCATAAACAGAATGCCAAGGTTTTGGCACATGGGCTGAAACACGGGTGTGTCTAGGCCGTGTGAGGGACACTGGCCAATGACATGGGTGTGTGCTCGGCCGTGTGAAATGAGTTAGTGTCAACCACGGGTGAGGGACATGGGCATGTGTGACCACATGGCCTGCCCACACGGGCGAGTCCCATTTCACACGGGCGTGTGGCCCCTGTTTAGGTAAAAATTTTCTAAGTGTGTAAATGTTCTGATTCTTTTCCGAAACCTTTCGGAAGTATGTTTAGGGCCTTGTAGGCCCATTATAATGAGGTTAGATATGAGAATGGGAAAGTTTAATTTGGAATGGATTTTGATAACCTAAAGTGGTATGATCATGTGAGTCAAGTACGGTAACGCCTCGAACTCGATTCTGGCATAGAATATGGGTAAGGGGTGTTACAAATGCCATAGCTCAGCTATAGTCTTACATCTTTACTACCATTATGCCATGGTGAAACCATGCACTTATCCTTCAATTCATCACTTTTCACTAGAATGCCATAGCCCAGCTATGGACTTATACGAATATCACTTATCACTTGTAGCTGAAGCTACCACTTATCATTTGTAGTCTAAGCTACCACTATTCACTTGTAGCCAAAGCTACCACTTTTCACTGATCAAGTAGCCGGAGCTACCACTTTTCACTTGATCAGGTAGCCGAAGCTACCACTTATCACTTATCACATAGGAACTCACTCTCGGGCTATTCACATTCACGGGTCTGCTCACACATGCTATCAGTCATACGTAACTACTCAGTGTTGCTCACACAAGCTATCAGGTATCCGCAACACATGCCGGATTACCCAGCCACGTGTAGAACTTATACGACCAACACCCATTTCATATAGTCACAAATCTCAGGTCTGCTCACACAAGCTGTCGGTTATGACGAGCTACACGGTGCTGCTCACACAAGCTATCGAGTATCCGTAACACATGCCAGATAACTCAGCCACCGGTAGAACGTACAGACCAGTACCCGAATCACTTATTTCACTTAGTACAATGCCATGAACTTATTTCACTTAGCAAAATGCCATGGACTTATTTCACTTAGCACAATGCCATGGACTTATTTCACTTAGCACAATGCCATGGTTTAACCATGGTCTTTTGCCGTCAGTTCATATTTCACTATGCAACAATCGTTATTGATCTTGCATTTTTACTCAATTTGAACATTTACTGAAATTTCCACAATTTAATCAAATATATGATAATGGTGCTTAATTAACACAAATTAACAACATTTATCAACATACGAACTTACAAATTCAATTTTTATATCATAACGATAATCACAATTTCATAGTAAATATTCGATATAATACATTATATCATTTCCAATTTAACATTTATCGATTATAATCGGACATGTGATCAATTTATGCACAAGACATTCAGATATTTTTCCTCCTCCTCCTCTCCATCCATATCCTTAGCATAAATAACACACTTGTAAGTAACATTATCTATAATTTTTACTATTTACTTATATGGATATTCAAGTTGTCCATCCATGACACAGTTGCTAAATTATTTTTATCTTGAGCTACAGAACTCCAAATTAAGATCTGTTAATTTTCCCTAAAACTAGACTCACATATCTTCTTACCATAAAATTTTTAGAATTTTTGGTTTAGCCAATAAGTACAATTTATTCTTTAAATTCACACCTGTTCTGCTGTCTGACAATTCCGACCCTTCTTTACTAAAAATTAATTATCTCCTTGTACGGGATTTAGATGATGTTCCTGTTTATATAACTTGAAAATAGACTCATTTAGGATTTTAAACATATTAATTTAATCCCCTAATTATTTTCATCCAATTTTTGATGATTTCCCAAAGTCAGAAAAGGGGAACCTGAAATCATTTTGACATTGTCTCACAAAATTTATTATATCTCATGATTTGCAATTTCATTGCTTACACTGTTTCTTCTATAAGAAATTAGACTTAATAAGATTTTAATTCATAATTTATTCATCCTCTAATTCGATTACTACAATATTTGGTGATTATTCAAACTTAGATTACTACTACTGTCCAAAACTATTTTAGTGTAAAATGTTGATTTTCATTTTGCCCCAAATTTCACAATTCATACAATTCAGTCCTTGCTCAATTAACCCCTCAATTGAGCTAATTTTTCTCAATTAATACTTTATTCTATCATTTTAAACTACTTCATAACCCTTGGAAATCAAAACTTTAGCACTAGACCTTAATTCCAAACTCTTTCACTTTTAGGTCCTAAAGTCAATTTCCATCAATTTTACTTGATAAAATCATCATAAATCAAAATTAAAGCTTCAATTCTATGTTTATTCATCATATGCTTCCTGCACTCATCCATAGCAACTTTAAAAATTAGCATGGAATCAAAAACTAATGACATAGTAAGTTGGACCCAAGTGTAAAAGTCCAAAAACTTAGAAATTTCAAGGAGAAAGCAAGAATTAAACTTACATAAAGCTAGAGTAAGAAAACCAGCTTGAACCCTCTTCCATGGTTGTTTTTCAGCTGATGAATATGAAGAAAAATGATGAGAATTCTGGATATTCCAATTTGGTCTCATTTTTTTGACTAATTTTGGCAATTTTTCCAATTTTGCCCTTATTTCACCCATTTCCTGATTTTTCTCAGCTATTGTCGCCCAAAATATCTCCTTTAGGCTTATTTGCACTTTAGGTCCTTCCTCATTTAACAATTGAGCTATTTAATCCTTCTAGCAACTTTTACACATTTTTCAATTTAGTCCTTTTTATTTAATTAACCACCCAAACGTCAAAATTTTCTAATGAAATTTTAATACTACCTTATTGACACTTCGTAAATATTCATAAAAATATTTATGGCTCGATTTATAACACCGAGATCTCGATACATCTTTTTCTCAATTTCTTGACCAAATAAATCTTTATAAAACACAATTTACTATTTCAAAAATCTTTTAAAAGCTACATTTCACTTGTAAATATTAAATAATATAACCTACGAATTTATTTGTCGGATTTGGTGGTCGCGAACCACTATTTCTGACATCGTTGAAATTTGGGCTATTACACTCACATACACTACGTTAGTCCTAGAATTGACTAAACCGTAGCTCTGATAACAATAAATGTAACACCCCTCACCCGTATTCAACGCTGAAATAGAGTTATGGAGCATTACCAAACTTTTAACATATATAACGGTACTTTTCTCATACATTCAACCATTTCATACAACCATCATTCAATTTGTCCCTTACAATAGCCTGCGAGGCCTTAAACATGCTTTAGAAGCGGTTCGAGACTAAACCGGTAGCTTATAAAACTTCTACAAAACTTTGAAAATTTTTCTCAATACAGAGGACACGCGCCCGTGTGACCAGGCCGTGTGTATAACACGGCCACCAGACACGCCCGTGTCTCCAGCCATGTAATAACAGGGCGTACATACTGACTTGGGTCACACAGCCAACCACACGCCCGTGTGTCTAGCCCGTGTACCATTCAAAGTGGCCACACACGCCCATGTGCCGGGCCATGTGCTAGGCCGTGCCAAAACTGTAAGGTATACTGACTTATGCAACACGGCCAAGTCACACGCCCGTGTGCTAGGCCGTGTGCAAATTAGGGGGTATACTGACTAGTACCACACAACCATTCACATGCCTGTGTGTGAGACCGTGTGCAGCATACTAACTTGGTTCTAATATCAACACCAGGGGACACATGGTCGTATAACATGACCGTGTGCCACACACGGCTAAGACACACGCTCGTGTCACTGCCCGTGTGGATAAAAATAAGCTATTTGCAAAGCCATTTTGCCACCCTATTTTCATATACCTGCATAGTGTATTATGCAACATTTCATAACCCGATAGGCAGCTAATCCACAACATTTCATACACATTTTATACAAATTTGACATAGTATTCAAATACCTACTTAATATCATTCATTTTCCATTCATATGCCTATTATAAATCAAGACAACATTTGCATATTTCCATTTCAACTACTACTTGCCAAAACATACCATATTTGAACACTTATACACAACCAAAACATTACACCAAGTTATGCCAAATCACATGGCTTTAACTTATACCACATTATGTACCAAAATCACTATCTTAAATAACCATAACTATCATCTTTATAACTAGCCTATACATGCCATATTTACAAATATTCAAGAGTTCAAAAGTACCAAACAGCAACTGGACAGCGTGACTCAAACTTTATCCAGATCGAGCGAGGTACCAAACCTCTATAAAACATGGAAAAAAATAGAGTAAGCTTTAAAGCTTAGTAAGCCCGTATAATTCAAAATTAAGCTTACCATTATACATAATCAAATAGGTAAACAAAGTATATCAAATTCACTTGCCAAATGCCTATACACAAGCATTCATCAACAAGTTAGTCATATAAGTACATGTAATCATCCATTATCTCAATTTAATACTCAATACATCGAATCATATCAAATTCACATATATCTTATACATCATTTATAACATTTCATTCTCAATCATATAAACAGTAATCCATTCGATAACAATAATTGTAACTCATCCATATAACACATCTTTTTCACATAATCAATAACAGAACTTATGCCCGTTGAACCTATTAGAATATCAAGAGATACTCGGGTGATATACATACATATAAATTAGTAATCCGTTAATTCATTATCATTTTCGCTCTTTCAAGCTATGATCAGTAAACTCCTCCTGAGCTGATGGACAGTAAGCTTTATTGAGCTGAAACAGTAAGCTCTAACGAGCTAAAAATAGTAAGCTCTTACGAGTTGATATATTGATAAGCTCATACAAGCTGCGGTGAGTCCGCAACACATGCAGGACCTCAACCTAAACAGTATCCCTAGTGACATGTCACTCGTATCTTATGAATTCCTATAGTTCAAACGGGGCTCGGTAACTATCAGGCTATATCAATAAGGCATTTGTATTTCAAGTAGATCAATTACTAAATTATATACATTCATTTCAAATAATTACAATTATTTAAAAGTTCTATTCTAATTATATAAACTTACCTCGTATCGCTCGGATAGCAAATATCGGCTATTCGTTCACTTTTCCTTTTCCTCGATCTAATTCCGATCTCGGCTTATCTTGATCTATATAATATCAAAATTAACTCATTCAATATTCATTCCATTCAATTTAGTCCAAAAATCACCTTATTGTAAAATTACACTTTTGCCCCTACTATTTTGACAGTTCTATAATTTAGTCCTTAGCTCGTAAAAATGCAAATTCATGCAATTAAACCCTTAACTTTGCTAGCCAAATTTTAATGGAGTCCCTAGCAGCCCATATCTTTTTTTAATCACACTTTTACCCACATAATTTTACAATTTCACAATTTAATCCCTTTTTGACATATTTATCAAAATCACTTTACAAAACTAGTTTAACTATCAACAACTATTCAAAATCCATCATCAACCATCAATTTACTCAAGCATTCAATAATGGAAACATGATAAATCTTTAACAATTTCAAAATCGAAGGTACGGGCTAGCTAGAATATGAAGCAACGATCACAAAAACATAGAAATCATTAAAAATCGAGCAAAAATCATACCTTAATCATGGATTCAAAGTGACTGAATGAAAAATCTAATTCCTTGGCATTCTTCTTCTCCAAATTCGGTTCAAAGAGAAAAATGATGGACACAAATTTCATTTGTTTTTATTTAATTAACCTTTATTAATTATTTTACCGTTTAAAGCTTAAAATTAATACAAAATTTCATTTATGCCAAACCATTAACATCCACTACCCAACTAATAGAATATTTATGTAACAGCCCGATTATGACCCTAATCGGAACGGTGGTTTCGGGACCACGAATCTGAGTTAGAAAAATATTTTAATATTATATTTGATATCTATGATATATGTTTGAGAATGTGTTAAAATATCGTGGGATAATTTGATTGTTTGTATTTCAATTTAAGAAAAAAGACTAAATTGCATAAGTGGTAAAAAGTAGCCTTTTATTAATTGAGTGGTTTAATTGTTTTGACTTTTTTTATATGTGGACTTAGGTTGTAAATTTACCATCTTGCATGTAATGGACGGCATGTGGTTTTTAATTTCATGCTAATATGTTTTATATATTATATATAATTAAGTTAAAAAGGTTATATTATAATATATGTGTTAAAAATAATAAAATAATGAAACATATTTATTTCATCCCATTATCTCTTCATCACCTAAAGGAGAAGAACTCAAGCTCTTTAGACATTCGGCCTTTGCATGAATTGATTAATGTATGATTCGTTTTAGTTTTTGATAATTTTTACGTTTTTGAGATCGTTGTTTAGAGCTTTACCTAGCCCATGTGTAAATTTTTGAATTGGTTGTGCTTTTCGTGTGATGCCATTGAAGGGAGGTTGATTTTTTGTTATTTATGAATGAAATATTGATTGTATGTGTTAGATTAACAAATGTTATTCTTGAATTTTTGATGAAATTAGATGATTTGGATTTAATTGTAAAAATAAATTTTTTTAGACGTTGCAGTGTGAAATAAATGAGTTGTGTAGGCTTGTATTAAGAAGATGGAAATTCGGCTCTAAAGAATGGTAGCCAAATTTTGAGTAATTTGTGAGTTGTGTATTAAGGACTAAATTGTAAAAATTGTAAATGTTAGGGGTAAAATAGTAATTTTTCCATTTATATAATTTTTTGGATTAAATTGAAAGAAAATATCTTTGAATGAATTTAATTTGGAATTTATTTAGATCAAGAACATAAAGGCACGAGATTGGATCGGGGAAAGCCGACATTGAACGAATAGTCGAGAAACCCTAATCCGTCGATTTTCGAGGTAAGTTTTAAGCAATTGATTTAAATCGAATTTTACTCTATATTATATGCCTTCATTAAATGGAAGTAAGTATGTTAAATGTCACATTGCCGAATGTGTGTATGAACTTGGTATAATTTGGCCGAATGTGAGGTTGCTTGGAAGTTGGATTTAACTGCATGAAATGGATATTTACATGTTAATGATGCAAACAGATATGAGGGATACTAAACTAGGATATGAATATATCTAAAGGAAAGGTTAGTTACATGAAAATGTCTTGGCTGAATATGATATAGACTTGGGTAGAAATTAATAAAGTTATACCTATGTGTATGCATTTATATGTGAAGTTGTGGATTGGATCTTGTATATGTAAATGTACATTCGAATGAATGACAGGTTATGAAAGGCACTGAGTGTGCGAGCTTATAACCGAGCACTAAATGTGCAAAATCAGTTACAAGGCACTATGTGTGCGAACTTTTAAAGTAACGGCACTAAGTGTGCAATACGTTACGGAAACTTGGCACTAAGTGTGCGGAATGTTAAAGTAACGGCACTATGTGTGCGATACGTTACTAAATTCTTGTAACAGATATACAGGTTTGATGCTTTTTAATAGACTCATATTATTAATTTTGATAAGGATAATAAAATGTTCGAGTATACAATCATATGTTATGCTCGGGTGGTTAAGGTTGGAGAGGTAAATAACCAAAAGGTATGTATTATTTATAACAACTTGTTATTGATGGTGGTTTGAAATGTAAGTAGAAATTTGGTAAGTAAAAGAGGCATATGCTGTTTATTTTATCATGTGAAGGTGGTGTATGGATATATACATATTTATATATGCATATAATGTTGCTATGAAATCTATTTTAGTATGTTTGACTATTCGGCAAGGAAGTTGTAAATGAAATAATTTATTAAATCATGATAAAACATATATGTGAGTTAAATGCTTAAAACTTACTAAGCTATGAAAGCTTATTTTGAATTTGATTGTTTGTGTATTGTAGAACTCTTTTGGGTGTTCATCTCATGCTCGGGGATCATCTTTGAAGCTCATCACACTATTGTCGATATTTTGGGTACCTCTTTCGTGTAAGAACTTAAAGTCTATGGCATGTATAGGCTAAACTACTTTGGAGTTGATTCAAATGATGTATGTGTGAATGTATATAAGTGTCATACGAAAATGGCTTTATTTCTATGTTTGAGTTAATTAAATATGCTTGAGATGGTTGCATATGTATGTGCATATTTGGTCATTTCATAAACTTATTATGGTAAGTGTGTTTTCATAAGATCATTAAAGGTAAGTTATCCATATAGTATAAATGCATATTTATGGAATGAATTATAAGCTTAGCTAGGAATTATTTCATATTATGCTATGAGAAATTTGAGTATGGGAAAATTTTTAGTTTGATTAATGAACAAAGTACAATTTGGTTGATGGATAAGCATTTAGTTATTTTGTGTGCATTTATGTTATAAGCCATGAAAGAAATAGGTTGTAATTTATGCATGTCATAAATGAATTCGATTTATAAATGATTGAATGAAAACAAAATCATTGTAAATATTTGGCCATGACATTGTTTTAGTTGGAAACTTTAAATTGTAATATGAGAAACATTTATATGAATGATTAGGTCTTATTTGAGCTTGGCCATAATCAATTCGCCCCTTACTTTTAAATGACCAAATGAATAGTACTTCTACTATTTGTATGAATATTCATTTGTATAATTTTTTAATGATATTGCTTGTGATATGTTTGTTATCGTAATTGATATGTAAATGGAAATTACATGATTAATTATGATAGTAGTAACTGATTATGCATCAATTAATGTGTTAGTATTTATAAAGGTGTATTGACTTGTATTTGGTCGAGTAATGCCTCGTAACCCTAATCCAGCGATAGATACGGGTTAGGGGTGTTACATTTGTATGGTATCAGAGCTACGGTTTAGTCGGTTCTCAGACTAATTTTGAGCGTGTGAGTCTAGCTATACATGCCATAGTTTATAATGTGATAGTGTGATGACTTCTGACAATGAAATGTGTTTGCTCCTTTCATATAGTAGTGGATCCTGATCCCGAGCGAGCTATAGCTGACAATGTCGAGAGCGTGGCGCCTGCTGCCACGCAAGGGACCGCGCCGGAGGAATCTCGACCAGCTACGAGTAATCCTGATGAGGGGGTTAAACGGACCTTCTATAGAATGATGAATGATTGGTTCAGTCAGTATATTCGAGCCAATCTGGTTGTTCAACAACCCCTGAATCTGAACACTCCCCCTGCAGTACCGGTGGTACCCCCGATCGTAAATCCTGAGAGAGCAAGCAAGCCTTCGGTTGACCGAATTAGAAAACATGGGGCTCAAGAATTTAGAGCCGAAGATGATGATGATGCTGAGCGAGCTGAATTTTGGCTCGATAATACTATTCGTGTTTTCGATGAGCTGTCTTGCACACCTGATGAGTGTCTGAAGTGTGCCATATCATTATTACGGGATTCTGCCTACTATTGGTGGAATACTCTCGTATCGGTTGTTCCAAAGGAACGAGTTACCTAGCACTTCTTTCAGACGGAGTTTCGTAAGAAATACATCAGTCAGGGATTTATAGACTCCAAACGCAAGGAATTTCTCGAGCTTAAACAGGGTCGTATGACCATATCTGAGTACGAGCGCAAGTTTGTGAGACTTAGTCACTATACCTGTGAGTATGTTTCATCTGAGGCTGCTATGTGCCGGAGATTCGAAGAAGGGCTAAACGAAGACATAAAATTATTGGTTGGCATACTTGAAATAAATGAGTTCGTGGTACTTGTTGAGCGAGCTTGTAAAGCCGAAGAGCTGGGAAAAGAAAAACGGAAAGCTGAGTTTGAAGCTAGAGACTTTCGAAAGAGATTTGCAGGTAAATTTCCTCAAACATCATCAAAGAAGTTCAAAAATGGTAGTAGCCGATCCAAAGCTAACACAGGGATCTCTATACGAGAACGACCACCAGTGAGTTCACGGGCTACCTCGATTGCTAGTGTTGGCAATACCCGACCGAATAAGCCCAAGTGTCAACAATGTGATAGACGGTATTTTGGTGAATGTTGGGGTAAATCTAACAATCGCACTTGCTACAAGTGTGGCTCGCAAGATCATTTTGTTCGGGATTGCCCGGAGGCAGCTGAAAAGGATAATATTCAGAGTGCAAGACTGAGCAGTACTGCAGCTAGAGGTAGACCATCTCGTAATGTGGAAAGTAAGGGGCGACGCTCAGAGGGAGACTTCAGATGTGGCTATTTGATCAGAGGCCCGTGCGCCAGTTAGAGCTTATGCCATTCGTGCCAGAGAGGAGGCTTCATCTCTGGATGTCATCACCGATATATTCACTCTCTTTGATACTAGTGTAATTACTCTGATTGATCCTGGTTCAACTCATTCTTATGTATGTGAAACATTAGTATCCAGCAAGACTCTACCTGTTGAGTCTACTGAGTTTGTGATTTGGGTTTCGAACCCGCTGGGTCGGTGTGTGCTAGTTGATAGAGTGTGCAAGAATTGCCCTTTAATGATTCGAGACTCGTGTTTTCCGGTCGATCTGATGTTGCTACCATTTGATGAGTTCGATATTATCCTCGGTATGGATTGGTTAACCGTACACGATGCAGTAGTGAATTACAGACGAAAGGCTATTGATTTGAGGTGTCAGAATAACGAGATAATTCGAATTGAATCAGCGGATTTGAATGGGCTACCAGCTATGATATCATCGATGTTGGCTCGATAGTATTTGAGAAAGGGTTGCGAAGCTTATCTTGCGTATGTGATTGACAGCAAAGTAACAGAAAAAAAGATTGAATCTGTACCGGTTGTTTGTGAGTATCCGGATGTGTTCCCGAAGGAATTGCCGGGATTGCCACCTGTTCGGGGGGCAGAGTTTGGTATTGAGTTAGTGCCAGGGACGACTCCGATTATGATAGCTCCATATAGAATGGCACTGACCGAATTAAAAAAGTTGAAGGCTCAGTTGCAAGAATTGACAGATAGAGGTTTTGCCCGACCGAGTTTCTCTCCCTGGGGTGCACCAGTACTATTTGTGAAAAAGAAGGACGGAACTTTGAGAATGTGTATCGATTATCGACAACTCAATAAAGTGACCGTAAAGAATAAATATCCGTTGCCACGTACCGATGATTTATTTGATCAGCTTAAGGGAGCTTCAGTATTCTCGAAAATTGATCTGAGGTCAGGTTATTATCAGTTGCGAGTTAGAGACTCGGATGTACCAAAGACTGCTTTTCGAACGAGATACGGCCATTACGAGTTTTGAGTAATGCCATTCGGACTCACTAATGCCCCTGCTGTTTTCATGGATCTGATGAATCAGGTATTCAGACCGTATCTAGATCGGTTTGTGGTTGTACTCGTAGATGACATTCTGATCTATTCGCGTGATGAAACCGAGCATGCTGAGCATTTGAGACTTGTGTTATAAATTTTGCTTGATAAGCAGTTGTACGTGAAATTTAGCAAATGTGAGTTTTGGTTGAATGAAGTTAGTTTCCTGGGGCATGTTGTTTCGGCATCGGGCATTCGGGTTGACTCGAGTAAAATCTCGGCTATACTTGATTGGAAACCTCTGCGAAATGTTTCTGAGGTTCGTAGTTTTCTGGGACTTGCTTGATATTATAGACGCTTTGTGAAAGGGTTTTCTATGATAACAGCACCGATGACAAAGCTATTACAGAAAGACGTTAAATTCGAGTGGTCAGAAAGGTGCCAGAAGAGTTTTGATCAGCTAAAAACTTTACTAACTAAAGCTCCAGTGCTTGTTCAGCCAGAGTCGGGTAAGGGGTTCGTCATTTTCAGCGATGCATCCTTAAATGGGCTGGGCTGTGTTTTAATGCAGGAGGGTAAAGTTGTAGCCTACGCCTCGAGACAGTTGAAACTGCATGAGAAGAACTATCCGATGCACGACCTTAAGTTGGCCGCCATAGTTTTTGCTTTGAAAATATGGCGTCATTATCTATTTGGTGAAAGATGTCATGTCTTTTCGGATCACAAGAGTCTAAAATATTTAATGACTCAGAAAGATCTGAATTAAAGACAATGACGATGGTTGGAGCTATTAAAAGATTACGAGCTTGTGATTGATTATCACCAGGAGAAAGCTAATGTGCTGGCTGACGCACTTAGCTGAAAGTCACTATTTGCTCTACGTGCAATGAATGCGGATATAGCTATGACTAATGATGGTGTGATTATTGCGAAATTGAAAGCGAGACCTGTAACACCCTAACCCATATCCGGCGCCGAATTAGGGTTACGGCATTACTAAAACAATTCCAAGTCAAAGCACCCTATAAAGTTACTTTATAATTAATACGAACAGCTCTATATTTTTCACGATTTAACATGTACATTCATTCAAATTATCAAAGCATCATTGAACCTTTCCCATATATACACATTAATATCAATTCAACTAGTTACTATCAATTTGCATAATACTATTCATTAGGTAAATTTGTGTCTTATAGCCGAACACGTACAACTGCACATACCCTAACTTATTCAATAACATAGTACCTTCATTTTCCACATATACAAAATATAACCTACTTCATTCTTCATTCATAATATGAATCATATTGTGAATATAATTTTAAGTAAAAAAAAAAAAAAAAGAACATTCATTATGCCATAAATACCATATATCCTATTCGAACAAACTTATGACTTCACTTATTCCACACATACCAAAAATTGAATTAAACTTCAAGTTATGTGTGTAATGTATCCGAATATATAAACCTGATAACAACCAAATCAAGCAAAACTAGTCAAATTCAATTAAGTACGCATGCTGATATAATTCATCTTTCAAAGATAGACTTGTTCCATATTCCACTATATACATAAAACATAATCATAAAGAAAATATTAAACACATTAAGAAACAAAGCCATTTTCGCATGGCATAAGTTTGTATACATATTTACAAGACTTTCATACGCAGTCTAAAAAGAATTTGACCTATACATGCCATGAGTTTTAAAAGAGCACTATCCAAAATAAGTACCAAATAGGTGATAGTATGACGAGCTTCCAAAACGATCCCTGAACGTGGGCTGAGTTCCAAAAGAAAACTACAATTTCAACACAACCGAAACAATGTAAGCTTTTCAAAGCTTAGTAAGTTTAAGCAAATTATTATCACATACTTACGTAAAGTATTTATAAAAAAAATTTCAAGCCTACTTATTCATAACACCCTTACCGAATGCTTCAACCCATTTAAGAGTTGAACTTACCTTAACTTGATGTACTTATAAATATAATCTATATGCCATCTTCACATAGGATATAACTAATATACATGTCATACTCATCCACTAATTCATCTATTCATTGCACAGACTATCTAAGTCTCAATTCAATGATATAACACTTACCTTTAGTAAATTTACCCTTACAAACTTAACCGGTCGGGATAACACATGACAATTCACTCATACATTTTCCCATGCATAATATCATTAAAATTAAAATCCTTTAACGAACCTCATACTTACTTGATCTTTGATAGAATTTAGTAACGTATCGCTCACATAGAGCCGTTACTTAGTAATTCTTATAACGTATCGCTCACATAGAGCCGTTACCTAGTAATTCTTGTAATGTACCACTCACATAGAGCCGTTACTTGAAAGCTTTCGTGCGTAGTGATCATTGAACCATTTCGCACAACCTATGCTTTTCTCCACTTGTTGTTCATTCGACATGTATAACGTCATATATAAAAATTTACGATCACACTTCACACAAAATCATACACATTTATATATATATATATATCAAAGTATTCAACATCCCAAGTCCTACATTACATTCGGCCTATACCACATCAAGCTATCATCAATTTCATTTAGTATGCCCGAATCTCAATTTAGTGTCACTATCAATATTGCCTATTTCACGTACGTAAGTACAACATCCATATAATATCACCATCAACTATTATTTATAAATCTCACATATAAACATATTCATTCAGTAATGCATTGAAATAGACTACTACCATTCAACTTAAACTTGGAATAAAGTATAAATTCAATTTAACTTTATCGCTTAAAACTTACCTCGATAGTTGGCCGAATAGGCTTCCCGGCTACTCGTTTAGTTTGTTTTTCCTCGATCAAACTCCTTTTCCTTTTGTACTTGATCTAATAAATTTCAAGTAGAGTTCATTCAAATTCATTTTCCATTCAATTTAGTTCAATACTAAGAATTATAAAATTCTACCATTTTACTCTTATAGTTTACCCATTTTTAATCAAGTCCTCAAGCATCAAAACTACAAATATCAAGATTTGACTAATATTTATTGAGGGCCGAATACTCCTAGCCCTTACATCAATTCAATTCTCCCTTTATTAGCCTCTTACCCCTTCGAAATTTCATTATAAAAAAAATAATCTAACACAAACTTTTTCTTCATCCCTATGACCGAATATGCCATTTCACTCCATACATGTTTCAGTATATATATATACAACCAAACAATTTAACTAAATAAACTTCATACATGCTCACACTAACATTTAGCCGAATGTAAAGAGCATCTCTATGCTCAAATTAAATAACCTCCATAGCATTCATACCATTTAAAATCTAATCTCCATTTCATCTAAATCTCTTCATCTACTCATCTTGTATTCATCGACACAACAAACCACAAATGCACCCCCTATGGCCGAATCTAAACATGCTTAACCTTAAAAATTTTCAAACGGTTTTGATAGTACTCAAGGTAACCAACTCAATTATGTTATAATTTTCTAAAATAAAGCTCAATTTCTTACCTTACAATCACATGTAATGGCCGAATGAGGGATCATCCATTTTTTTCTTTTCTTTGAAGAAAATTGGTGAAGAAGATGAAAGAAAGAGAGAGAAAATTGAATTTTCACATGTTCTTTTATTTTATCAATAATACATATTATAATATTCTTAAAATATAATAACTAAAATTTTAAAATGCTTAAATGTCTTCCCCCATCATCATTACCGTCCACTACTATGGAATGTGGGAAATTTGACATGCAAGTCCTCACATGAAATAAGACAATTCAATTGACCTTTCTAACTTCATACACACCACTTTTACTACTTTAACTATTTGATCCTTTTATTAAATTAAACACATAAACATTCAAATTTTTTAATATTAAAATTTTCACACATACTAATTCACATATAATTAACACCGAAAATAATTCTTAAGTTTTTTTTTTTGAACTCGGATTCGTGGTCCCGAAACCACTGTTCCGATTAGGGTCGTAATTGGGCTGTTACAACTCTCCCCCTTAAGGAATTTTTGACCCCGAAAATCTTACCGACGAAAAGGTGTGGATAGCGTTCTTTCATTGATTCCTCTGTCTCCCAAGTTGCTTCCTCTATCCCGTGCTTATGCCACATAACTTTAACTAGCAATATTTTCTTATTTCGCAACTCTTTCACTTCATGAGTTAAGATGGGAATTGGTTCTTCTTCATAAGTCAAATCGGGCTGAATTTCGATTTCTGATGGAATAATCACGTGAGAAGGGTCGGATCTGTACCTTCTAAGCATCGACACGTGGAAAACATTATGGATCTTGTCCAACTTAGATGGTAACCTCAATCTATACGCCACCGGCCCGATACGCTCAATAACCTCATACGGTCCAATAAATCTCGGACTCAACTTTCCTTTACGACCAAATCTAACTATCTTCTTCCACGGGGAAACTTTCAAAAACACTCTATCTCCAACCTGGAACTCAATGTCCTTACGTTTCAAATCTACGTAAGACTTTTGATGATCCGATGCCACTTTCAAACTATCACGAACTACCGCCACCTTCTGCTCAGTTTCTTTAATCAAATCAACCCCGTGTATCTTGTTTTCACTGTGTTCGGTCCAATACAAAGGCGTACGACATTTACGACCGTACAAAGCTTCATAGGGGGCCATTTTGATACTAGATTGAAAGCTGTTATTATACGCAAATTCAATCAAAGGCAAGTACCGTTCCCACGTACCTTCAAACTCAAGAACACAACATCTCAACATATCCTCGAGTATTTGGATAACCCCCTCGGATTGACCATCCGACTGAGGGTGAAAAGCAGTACTGAAGTGTAGCTTAGTACCTAAAGCATCCTGTAATTTTTTCCAAAATCGTAATGTGAATCTCGGATCTCTATCCGATACAATAGAAATAGGTACTCCGTGTAACCGTACAATCTGCGATAAGTACAACTCGGCTAGTTTATCGAGTGAGAAATCTGTACGTACGGGGATGAAATGGGCTGATTTTGTCAATCTATCAACAATAACCCAGATCAAATCTTTCTTGCTCGGCGTCAAAGGCAGACCCGAAACGAAATCCATAGTGACTCGGTCCCACTTCCACTCAGGTATCATAATCGACTGAAGTAGTCCTGATGGTACTTGATGCTCAGCTTTCACTTGCTGACATACCAAAGACTTCGATACATGATCCGAGATGTCTCGCTTCATACCGTGCCACCCTAATGCTGTTTCAAGTCGTTATACATCTTTGTGCTACCCGGATGAATCGACAATCTACTGCTATGAGCTTCATCACAAATCATTCGAATCAAATCAGGGTTTTTTGATACACACATTCGATTCTTGAACCGTAAACATCCTTCAGCATCAATTTGGAAATTTGAATCCGTACTCGAGCCACAGTGGATTTTCTTCATTTTTAAAACATCATCGACTTCTTGAGCTTCTCGAATCTGTTGCTCAAATAATGGTCTCACTTTCAACTCAGCAACGATTGCACCATCCTCAGCCATAGTCATATCCGCATTCATCGCTCTTAAAGCAAATAGCGATTTTCGGCTAAGTGCATCCGCAACCACGTTAGCTTTTCCCGAGTGATAATCAATCACAAGGTCGTAATTTTTCAACAGTTCCAACCATCATCGCTGTCTCAAATTCCGATCCTTTTGAGTTATTAAGTACTTTAAGCTTTTATGATCCGAATAGATGTGACATTTCTCCCCAAAAAGATAGTGATGCCATATCTTCAAAGCAAAGACTATAACAGCCAACTCGAGGTCATGCGTAGGGTAATTTTGTTCATGCGGTTTCAACTGTCTCGAAGCGTAAGCTACGACTTTACCTTCCTGCATTAATACACACCCCAACCCATTTAAAGATGCATCGCTGAAAACAACAAACTCTTTACCCGATTCTGGTTGAACGAGTACCGAAGCTTCTGTTAATAAGGTCTTCAATTGATCAAAACTCTTCTGACACTTTTCCGACCACTCAAATTTTACATCTTTCTGAAGTAGCTTTGTCATCGGAGATGCTATCATAGAAAACCCTTTCACGAAGCGTCTATAATATCTGGCTAGCCCCAAAAAGCTACGAATCTCAGAAACATTCCGCGGAGGTTTCCAATCAAGTATTGCTGAAACTTTATCCGAGTCAACTCGAATACCCGACGCTGAAACAACATGTCCGAGAAAACTAACTTCACTCAACCAGAACTCGCACTTGCTAAATTTCGCGTACAATTGCTTATCATGCAAAATCTGCAACACCAACCTCAAATGCTCAGCATGTTCAATTTCATCTCGCGAATAGATCAGTATATCATCTATAAAACCAACCACAAATCGATCTAAACACTGACTAAATACCCAATTCATCAACTCCATAAAAACTGCTGGGGCGTTAGTGAGCCCAAATGGCATCACTAAGAATTCATAGTGACCATATCTCGTTCGAAAAGCAGTCTTTGGTATATCCCTTCTCTAACTCATAGCTGATAATATCCCAATCTCAAATCAATTTTTGAGAACACTGAAGCTCCTTTAAGTTGATCGAATAAATCGTCAATACGTGGCAACGGGTATTTGTTCTTTACAGTCACCTTATTGAGTTATCGATAGTCAATGCACATTCTCAAGGTTCCGTCTTTGTTTTTCACAAATAATACAGGCGCACCCCAGGGAGAGAAACTTGGTCTAACGAAACCTTTATCCGTCAATTCTTGCAACTGAGACTTCAATTCTTTTAATTCATTCGGTGCCATTCTGTATGGAGCTATCGAAATTGGAGTGGTCCCTGGTACTAATTCAATACCAAATTCTACCTCACGAGCAGGGGGCAATCCTGGTAATTCTTCCGGAAATACATCTGGGTATTCACAAACAACTGGTACTAATTCAATCTTCTTTTCGGTTACCTTGCTATCAATCACATATGCAACATAAGCTTCATAGCCCTGTCTCAAATACTGCCGAGCTAACGTCGAAGATATAATAGCCAGTAATCCATTCAAATCCGCTGATTCGATTCAAATTATCTCATTATTCTGGCATCTCGGATCAATAGTCTTCTATCTGCAATTGACTACTGCATCGTGAATTGTTAACCAATCCATACCGAGAATAATGTCAAACTCATCAAAAGGAAATAACATCAGATCGGCTGGAAAACACATCTCTCGAATCATTAAGGGGTAGTTCTTGTACACTTTATCAACTAATACCAACTGACCCAAAGGGTTTAAACCCGAATCACAAACTCAGTAGACTCAACAGGTAGAGTCTTACTGGATACTAATGTCTCACACACATATGAGTGAGTTGAATCGGGGTCAATTAAAGCAGTTACATTAGAATCAAAGAGGGTAAAAATACCGGTAATGACATCTGGGGATAAGGCCTCGTCTCTAGCACGGATCGCGTACGCCCTAGCTGGTACACGAGTATCTGATCGAACAACTGTATCTGCAGTCCCTCTCTGTGCACCACTCCTACCTCCCCCAAAACGAGACGATCTGCCTCTAGCTGAAGTGCCGCTAGGTCTTGCACTCTGAGTAGTACCCTTTCCAGTAGTTTTCGGGTAATCTCGAATAAAATGATCATGCGAGCCACACTTGTAACAAGTGTAAGCAATGGATTTACCCCCAACACTCCCTGAAATGCCGTCGGCCACACTGCTGACACTCAGGTTTACTCGATCTCTCATTATCAACACTAGCAACTGACGTAGCCCGAGAACTCACTGGTGGTTGTTCTCGTATAGAAATCACGGTGTTGGGTTTGGATTGACTACCACTATTCTTGAACTTCTTCATCGTCATCTGCGCGAATTTACTAGTAGATCTCTTCCAAACATCTTTAGAATCAAGCTCAGCTTTCCGCTTTTCTTTTCCTAGCTCTTCTACTTTACAAGCCCGTTCAACTAGCACAGCGAACTCATTGATTTCAAGAATTCCAACCCGAAGCTTTATATCTTCATTTAGGCCATCTTCAAATCTACGGCACATAGTAGCTTCTGACGAAATGCACTCACGAGCGTAGCAACTGAGTCGTACAAACTTGCGTTCGTATTCAGATACGGTCATACGACCCTGTTTGAGCTCGAGAAATTCTTTACGCTTAGAGTCAATAAAGTGTTGACTTATATACTTCTTACGGAATTCAGTCTGAAAGAAATCCCATGTCACCCTCTCTTTTGGGACAACCGAAACGAGTGTGTTCCACCAATAGTAGGCAGAATCCCGTAATAATGATATGGCACACTTCAAACATTCATTGGGTGAGCAGGACAGTTCGTCGAAAACACGAACGGTATTATCAAGCCAAAGTTCGGCTCTCTCAGCATCATCGTCATCCTCCACTCTGAATTCCTGAGCCTCGTGCTTCCTAATGCGATCAACCGGAGGTTAAATTACTCTTTCAAGATTAGTAACAGGGGGTACCACCGGTGCTACAGCGGGTACATTCGGATTCTGGGGTGGTTGAACAGCCGGATTGGTTCGTATGTAATGACTGAACCAATCGTTCATCATACTATAGAAAGCATTTCTAGCCCCCTCATCAGGATTACTCGTAGTTGATCGAGATCCCTCAGGCACGGTCCCTTGTGCGGGATTGGGTGCCACACTCTCGACATCATCGGCTATAGCTCACTCGGGATCGGAATCCATTACTATATAAGAAATAAACACATTTCACCGTCGGATGTCATCACACTATCACATTATAATTTATGGCATGTATAGCTAGACTCACACGCGCTATGTTAGTCTGAGAATCGACTAAACCGTAGCTCTGATACCAATAACAATGTAACACCCTAACCCATATCCAGCGCCGAATTAGGGTTACGGTATTACTAAAACAATTCCAAGTCAAAGCACCCTATAAAGTTACTTTATAATTAATACGAACAGCTCTATATTTTTCACGATTTAACATGTACATTCATTCAAATTATCAAAGCATCATTGAACCTTTCCCACATATCCACATTAATATCAATTCAACTAGTTACTATCAATTTGCATAATACTATTCATTTGGTAAATTTGTGTCTTATAGCCGAACACTTACAACTGCACATACCCCAACTTATTCAATAACATAGTACCTTCATTCATCACATATACAAAATATAACCTACTTTATTCATAATATGAATCATATTGTGCATATAATTTTAAGAAAAAAAAAAGAATATTCATTATGCCATAAATACCATATATCCTATTCGAACAAACTTATGACTTCACTTATTCCACACATACCAAAAATTGAATTAAACTTCAAGTTACACGTGTAATGTATCCGAATATATATATCCGATAACAACCAAATCAAGCAAAACTAGTCACATTCAATTAAGTACGCATGCTGATATAATTCATCTTTCAGAGACAGACTTGTACCATATTCCACTATATACATAAAACATAATCATAAAGAAAATATTAAACACATTAAGAAACAAAGCCATTTTCGCATGGTATAAGTTTATATACATATTTACAAGACTTTCATACACAGTCCAAAAAGAATTTGACCTATACATGCCATAAGTTTTAAAAGAGCACTATCCAAAACAAGTACCAAATAGGTGATAGTATGACGAGCTTCCAAAACGATCCCTGAACGTGGGTTGAGTTCCAAAAGAAAACTACAATTTCAACACAACCGAACAATGTAAGCTTTTCAAAGCTTAGTAAGTTTAAGCAAATATCACATACTTACGTAAAGTATTTATAAAAAAAATTCGAGCCTACTTATTTATAACACCCTTACCGAATGCTTCAACCCATTTAAGAGTTGAACTTACCTCAACTTGATGTACTTATAAATATAATCTATATGCCATCTTCACATAGGATATAACTAATATACATATCATACTCATCCACTAATTCATCTATTCATGGTACAGACTATCTAAGTCTCAATTCAATGACATAACACTTACCTTTAGTATATTTACCCTTACAAACTTAACAGGTCGGAATAACACATGACAATTCACTCGTACATTTTCCCATGCATAATATCATTAAAATTAAAATCCTTTAACGAACCTCATACTTACTTGATCTTTGATAGAATTTAGTAACGTATCACTCACATAGAGCCGTTACTTAGTAATTCTTATAACCATAGAGCTGTTACTTAGTAATTATTGTAACGTATCGCTCACATAGAGCCATTACTTGAAAGCTTTCACGCGTAGTGATCATTGAACCATTTCGCACAACCTATGCTTTTCACCACTTCTTGTTCATTCGACATGTATAACGCCATATATAAAAATTTACGATCACACTTCACACAAAATCATACACATTTATATATATATATATCAAAGTATTCAACATCCCAAGTCCTACATTACATTCGGCCTATACCACATCAAGCTATCATCAATTTCATTTAGTATGCCCGAATCTCAATTTAGTGTCACTGTCAATATTGCCTATTTCACGCACGTAAGTACAACATCCATATAATATCACCATCAACTATTATTTATAAATCTCACATATAAACATATTTATTCGGCAATGCATTGAAATAGACTACTACCATTCAACTTAAACTTGGAATAAAGTATAAATTCAATTTAACTTTATCGCTTAAAACTTACCTCGATAGTTGGCCGAATAGGCTTCCCGGCTACTCGTTTAGTTTTATTTTTCCTCGATCAAACTCTTTTTCCTTTTGTACTTGATCTAATAAATGTCAAGTAGAGTTCATTCAAATTCATTTTCCATTCAATTTAGTTCAATACTAAGAATTATAAAATTCTACCATTTTACTCTTATAGTTTACCCCTTTTTAATCAAGTCCTCAAAGCATCAAAACTACAAATATCAAGATTTGACTAATATTTATTGAGGGCCGAATACTCCTACCCCTTACATCAATTCAATTCTCCCTTTATTAGCCTCCTAACCCCTTCGAAATTTCATTATAAAAAATAATCTAGCACAAATTATTTCTTCATCCCTATGACCGAATATGCCATTTCACTCCATACATGTTTCAATATATATATATATATATATACAACCAAACAATTTAACTAATAAACTTCATACATGCTCACACCAACATTTAGCCGAATGTAAAGAGCATCTCTATGCTCAAATTAAATAACCTCCATAGCATTCATACAATTTAAAATCTAATCTCCATTTCATCTAAATCTCTTCCTCAACTCATCTTGTATTCATCGACACAACAAACCACAAATGCACCCCCCATGGCCAAATCTAAACATGCTTAACCTTAAAATTTTTCAAACGGTTTTGATAGTACTCAAGGTAACCAACTCAATTATGTTATAATTTTCTAAAATAAAGCTCAATTACTTTCCTTACAACCACATGCAATGGCTGAATGAGGGAGCATCCATTTTCTTCTTTTCTTTGAAGAAAATCGGTGAAGAAGATGAAAGAAAGAGAGAGAAAATTGAATTTTCACATGTTCTTTTATTTTTATCAATATAATACATATTATAATATTCTTAAAATATAATAACTAAAATTTTAAAATGCTTAAATGTCTTCCCCCATCATCATTACCGTCCACTACTATGGAATGTGGGAAATTTGACATGCAAGTCCTCACATGAAATAAGACAATTCAATTGACCTTTCTAACTTCATACATACCACTTTTTCTACTTTAACTATTTGATCCTTTTATTAATTTAAACACATAAACATTCAAATTTTTTAATATTAAAATTTTCACACATACTAATTCACATATAATTAACACCGAAAATAATTCTTAAGTATTTTTTTGAACTCGGATTCGTGGTCCCGAAACCACCGTTCTGATTAGGGTCGTAATTGGGCTGTTACAAGACCACTGTTCGTACAACAGATTCGAGAAGCTCAAGAGATTGATTATGACTTAATAACAAAAAGGAGTAAATGTTGCTCGAGTGCTGATTCAGATTTTCAGTTAGATGCTGAGGGATGTCTACGGTTTAAAAATCGGATATGTGTACCTAAGAATCCTGAGTTGATTCGAATGATTTGTGATGAAGCTCATAATGGTAGATTGTCGATTCATCCGGGTAGTACGAAGATGTATAACGATCTGAGACAGCATTACTGGTGGCATGGTATGAAACGAGATATTTCAGACTATGTGTCGAAGTGTTTAACATGTCAACAAGTGAAAGCCGAGCATCAGGTACCATCGAGACTACTCCAACTGATTATGATACCTGGGTGGAAATGGGAACGAGTCACGATGGATTTCATATCTGGGTTACCGTTAACACCGAGAAAGAAAGACTGAATCTGGGTTGTTGTTGATAGATTGATGAAATCGGCCCATTTCATTCCAGTACGTATGGACTTTTCACTTGATAAGTTAGTTGAGTTGTACATATCGCAGATCGTACAATTGCACGGAGTACCTATTTCTATTGTTTCGGGTAGAGATCCGAGGTTTACATCGCTGTTTTAGAAGAAACTGCAAGATGCTTTAGGTACCAAATTGCATTTCAGCACTGCTTTTCACCCTCAGTCAGATGGACAATCCGAACGTGTTATTCAAATACTCGAGGACATGTTGAGATGTTGTGTTCTTGAGTTTGAGGGTACGTGGGAACGATATTTGCCTTTGATTGAATTTGCATACAATAACAACTTTCAACCGCGTATCAAAATGGCACCATATGAAGCATTGTACGGTCGTAAATGTCGTACACCGCTCTATTAGACTGAGCTAAGTGAAAGCAAGATACACGGGGTTGATTTAATCAAAGAGACTGAGCAGAAAGTAAAAGTAATTCAAGAAAGTTTGAAAGTCGCGTCAGATCGTCAGAAGTCGTATGCGGACTTGAAACGCAAAGATATAGAGTTTCAAGTGGGCGACCGACTATTTTTGAAAGTCTCGCCGTGGAAAAAGATACTTAGATTTGGTCGTAAAGGAAAGCTGAGTCCGAGATTTGTTGGGCCGTATGAAGTTATTGAGCATATCGGGCCAGTTGCGTACAGACTTATGTTGCCATCTGAGCTAGACAAGATTCACAATGTTTTTCATGTATCGATGCTTCGACGATACCGATCCGATCCTTCTCATGTGATTAGCCCATCAAACATTGAGATTCAACCCGACTTGACTTATGAGGAAGAACCGATTCGTATCCTAGCTCGCGAAGTGAAAGAGTTACGAAATAAGAAAATCTTGTTGGTTAAAGTAATGTGGCTTAAACACAGAGTTGAGGAAGTAACCTGGGAAACCGAGGAATCAATGAAAGAATGTTAACCACAATTATTCAACGGTAAGATTTTCGGGGACGAAAATCCCTTAAGGGGGAAAGTTGCAACAGCCCGATTATGACCCTAATCGGAACGGTGGTTTCGGGACCACGAATCCGAGTTAGAAAAATATTTTAATATTACATTTGATATCTATGATATATGTTTGAGCATGTGTTAAAATATCGTGGGATAATTTGATTGTTTGTATGTTCAATTTAAGAAAAAGGACTAAATTGCATAAGTGGTAAAAAGTAGCATTTTATTAATTGAGTGGTTTAATTGTTTTGACTTCTTTTATATGTGGACTTAGGTTGTAAATTTACCATCTTGCATGTAATGGATGGCATGTGGTTTTTAATTTCATGCTAATATGTTTTATATATTATATATAATTAAGTTAAAAAGGTCATATTATAATATATGCGTTAAAAATAATAAAATAATGAAACATGTTTATTTCATCCCATTATCTCTTCATCATCGAAAAGAAAAGAACTCAAGCTCTTTAAACATTCGGCCTTTGCATGAATTGATTAAGGTATGATTCGGTTTTAGTTTTTGATAATTTTTACGTTTTTGAGATCGTTGTTTAGAGCTTTACCTAGCCCATGTGTAAATTTTTGAATTGGTTGTGCTTTTCGTGTGATGCCATTGAAGGGAGGTTGATTTTTTGTTATTTATGAATGAAATATTGATTGTATATGTTAGATTAACAAATGTTATTCATGAATTTTTGATGAAATTAGATGATTTGGATTTAATTGTAAAAATAAATTTTTTTAGACGTTGGAATGTGAAATAAATGAGTTGTGTAGGCTTGTATTAAGAAGATGGAAATTCGGCTCTAAAGAATGGTAGCCAAATTTTGAGTAATTTGTGAGTGGTGTATTAAAGACTAAATTGTAAAAATTGTAAATGTCAGGGGTAAAATAGTAATTTGCCCATTTATGTCATTTTTTGGATTAAATTGAAAGAAATATCTTTGAATGAATTTAATTTGGAATTTATTTAGATCAAGAACATAAAGGCACGGGATTGGATCAGGGAAAGGCGAAATTGAACGAATAGTCGGGAAACCCTAATCTGTCAATTTTCGAGGTAAGTTTTAAGCAATTGATTTAAATCGAATTTTACTCTATATTATATGCCTTCATTAAATGGAAGTAAGTATGTTAAATGTCACATTGCCGAATGTGTGTATGAACTTGGTATAATTTGGCCGAATGTGAGGTTGCTTGGAAGTTGGATTTAACTGCATGAAATGGATATTTACATGTTAATGATGCAAACAGATATGAGGGATACTAAACTAGGATATGAATATATCTAAAGGAAAGGTTAGTTACATGAAAATGTCTTGGCTGAATATGATATAGACTTGGGTAGAAATTAATAAAGTTATACCTATGTGTATGCATTTATATGTGAAGTTGTGGATTGGATCTTGTATATGTAAATGTACATTCGAATGAATGACAGGTTATGAAAGGCACTGAGTGTGCGAGCTTATAACCGAGCACTAAATGTGCAAAATCAGTTACAAGGCACTATGTGTGCGAACTTTTAAAGTAACGGCACTAAGTGTGCAATACGTTACGGAAACTTGGCACTAAGTGTGCGGAATGTTAAAGTAACGGCACTATGTGTGCGATACGTTACTAAATTCTTGTAACAGATATACAGGTTTGATGCTTTTTAATAGACTCATATTATTAATTTTGATAAGGATAATAAAATGTTCGAGTATACAATCATATGTTATGCTCGGGTGGTTAAGGTTGGAGAGGTAAATAACCAAAAGGTATGTATTATTTATAACAACTTGTTATTGATGGTGGTTTGAAATGTAAGTTGAAATTTGGTAAGTAAAAGAGGCATATGCTGTTTATTTTATCATGTGAAGGTGGTGTATGGATATATACATATTTATATATGCATATAATGTTGCTATGAAATCTATTTTAGTATGTTTGACTATTCGGCAAGGAAGTTGTAAATGAAATAATTTATTAAATCATGATAAAACATATATGTGAGTTAAATGCTTAAAACTTACTAAGCTATGAAAGCTTATTTTGAATTTGATTGTTTGTGTATTGTAGAACTCTTTTGGGTGTTCATCTCGTGCTCGGGGATCATCGTTGAAGCTCATCACACTATCGTCGATATTTTGGGTACCTCTTTCGTGTATGAACTTAAAGTCTATGGCATGTATAGGCTAAACTACTTTGGAGTTGACTCAAATGATGTATGTGTGAATGTATATAAGTGCCATGTGAAAATGGCTTTATTTCTATGTTTGAGCTAATTAAATATGCTTGAGATGGTTGCATATGTATGTGCATATTCGGTCATTTCATAAACTTATTATAGTAAGTGTGTTTTCATGAGATCATTAAAGGTAAGTTATCCATATAGTATAAATGCATATTTATGGAATGAATTATAAGCTTAGCTAGGAATTATTTCATATTGTGCTATGAGAAATTTGAGTATGGGAAAATTTTTGGTTTGATTAATGAACAAAGTACAATTTGGTTGATGGATAAGCATTTAGTTATTTTGTGTGCATTTATGTGATAAGCCATGAAAGAAATTGGATGTAATTTATGCATGTCATAAATGAATTTGATTTATAAATGATTGAGTGAAAACAAAATCATTGTATATATTTGGCCATGACATTGTTTTAGTTGGAAACTTTAAATTGTAATATGAGAAACATTTATATGAATGATTAGGTCTTATTTGAGCTTGGTCATAATCAATTCGCCCCTTACTTTTAAATGACCAAATGAATAGTACTTCTACTATTTGTATGAATATTCATTTGTATAATTTTTTAATGATATTGCTTGTGATATGTTTGTTATCGTAATTGATATGTAAATGGAAATTACATGATTAATTATGATAGTAGTAACTGATTATGCATCAATTAATGTGTTAGTATTTATAAAGGTGTGCTGACTTGTATTTGGTCGAGTAATGCCTCATAACCCTAATCCAGCGACGGATATTGGTTAGGGGTTTTATAATTTACCACTTAAGGACCTTAAATTTAATGTTCTATAGCTATTTGACACTTTTAGCTAATAGAACACAAGTTTTACTGTAACACCCAAAACCCGGCCTATGCGTTAAGACCAGACTTGCCATGCCACACAATTCGAACTTACGTTCAGTCATCAATGCTTTTAATGAAAATGATTTTTTTCAAAACGATTTTGAAGATGGAGTTTATCAAAAATCAAGATTTATTTGAAAACCATGATTTTAAAACATAAGAGTTTACAATTTGACTTTCAGAGAAATAATCGGTTAAAAACTTAAATAATTGGTTGAAATAAATTTATAAAAGAGTTTTCACAAAATTCTACGAGTAAGTGATATTTAAGAAAAACCCCCTTTTTATACGCAAGTTTAAGAAACATTTATAAAAATTAAACAAACCCCATTTAAGTAGCTAAAACATATTAAAATCCATACACGCATAAAAATCCATAAAAACAATACCAGACGCCTTATTACATCACAATTGAAATAGTACTTAAATAAAAATACTAAATAGAAATTCAAAGTTTTTATAACTCATCACTCGTACTATGGCCTCCACACGAAGTCATCCCCGGCCCAAGCCTCCATCAATTGTCATTACCTGAGATGGGTAAGAAAAACAGGGTGAGTTACTTAGAACTCAATGTGTAACCCACTTACCTTGTTCACTAGGCCAGAATCATTTAAGCATTTCATTTGGGCTTGAGCCCATTTACAAATGTACAAAATATAAATCAAATAAATATGCATGTGATATGCAATTCCCAACCAAGCCTAATTTCCATCCGCTACACACCATCCGTACCAACCATCACACCTGTGGGGATCAAGTCAACCCACCCCGCCAACACACCAATAGCAGGCATTAAGCCAATTATAATATTTGTGGCAGAGCCATCGAACTAGATTTTGGCAACAGGCCATTTATAATATTTGTGGGAGAACCACCGAACTAGGTTTTGGCAACAGGCCCTTTATAATATTTGTGGCAGAACCACCGAACTAGATTTTGGCAACAGGCCTTTCTTCTCTTCGTCAATTATCCCAACCCATGCAGTCATGTATATATATAATGCATAACAATATATTCATAAGGTAAATTTCAACAAAAAGCCCATATTACAAGTTATCAATTTGGCCCATTAGTCAAAATAGCAATTTGGCCCATTTAACGATCTAGCAAACTTTGGCCCATTTAATGATCTAGCAAATTTTGGCCCATTTAACGATCTAGCAAATTTTGGCCCATTTAACGATCTAGCAAATTTTGCCCCATTTAACACATGAGGCCTTTTTCACAATTTTCACACTTGGCCAATTTATCAAAATAATCATATGGCCCAAAATATCACTTCTTAATAATATAGCCCATTAAGGGCAAATCCGTAATTTTTTTCCACAACCTTAATACCGGTTTCATGCATTCACACCAAAAAGTGCTAATATACCGTATTTTCCAATTTTACCGAATTTACGATTTTTATTCTATTACTACGGCATAGTATAACCCGTGAGATAAGTGTGAAGTTACACACCTGATTACGGTGAGAACTAAACTTTCCCGCTCGTCGATACCTAAATATTTATCACGCTTGATTAGAACACTAATATTTAATATAAAACTATACTAATGATAAACGATCTAAATCTTTACCCTCGGAATCTCAAACAACAACTATTTGTGATTTCTCCCCGATTGATGGTTCATAACCCGATGAAGAACCACGAACAAACAATGGCTCAGGAGTACGAATGACTTCAAATAATTGATTTTCGCCGGAAGAGGGTCCACAACCCGATGGAAAGTCTCGGATTCCCGACACAGCCCTTCGTTTGAAATTAGAGGGTATAGCAGAACCACCCCTCTTCCAAACACTATTCACCGCTCTTTTCGAACCTATCTTGATTACCACGAAGTTCTTACGTTCACAAAAAGAAAGTCGATTAATAGGGTCCCAATGATAGAATCGATTAATCAATACCATCTTAAACCAAATAAGAAGTAACATAGAACCCCTTCGAAATAAAATGAATCCCTTACCTTGAATGATGAAATCCTTTTCCACACGTTCTTATGATGACTATGATCTACTATCGATGAAGAAATGATCGACACTCCACTATACCACGATTGATCAAAGTATGAATAGAAGCAAATGATTAAGAATAAAATCTATGAGGAATGGAAGATTCAGCTATGATATATCAAAGAAAGGAAAAAGTTTCAATTATGGAGATGGTCTCTAACATTCGGCCATGGAAGAAATATAAAGGAAAAATTGTGTTTAAAAGATGAGAAAAAATGGAGATAGCAAGAAAATAAAGATGAGAGGCTTATGATTCGATTTTCAAAGGTAAGAGAAGAGCAAAGAAAAGGGTTTGGGACAATGGTGCATTCGGCAATGGGGGAGAAGGAAGACAAAGAAATGGCTTTTGTGTTTGATATTTTCGGCACTAGAAGAGTAACACAAAAGGAAGCATTTGAGAGGTTGGCAAAATATGACCAAATGGTCAAAAGGAGAAGACAAAAAGATGAAAAACAAAGATGTTTACCCAAGCATCAAACACATTCGGTCAAAGAGAAAAAAGATGAAAAGAAAAGGTGTTTTGAGAAAACAAAGAAATGACCAAATGGGATTACACACTAACTACACATCCTTACCAAAGTCTACCACAAAAATTTGGCCACCCCCTAGTCCACAAAATCGTCCAAGTTCATGGACAAGTTGGCCATTCCAACTTTGCAAAACACCACCCTTAAGAAGTGCCTTATGTTCCCCCTACATTCCATAAGTATAGGATTTCCTTTCCCCAAGTTCAAGCTTATCTTATCCAATAGTCACCTTGGCATAAAAGAAAAGTCCAACCTTCCATAAGTAAGGCTTGATCGACACATGCAATATAGGTGCAAAAATAAAAGTCACCAAAATGCTATCCATGGGATTCAAACCTCTCCCCTCAAACAACACTCACGGCGCCAACTCCACCTTGCTACTAGCTCATTTTATCCAAACTTTTACAAATTAAATTCCCTTAAGCATCAGGGTCACTTGTTCCACTTCAATAAAGTACTCATTACTAAAATTTATTCTAATTCCGAATAAATTCTGAGCCTTCTTATGACTATAATAAGCACACAAATTTAATCATTCACAAGCTAAGCACCAAAAACATGCAACATATTGATACCCAAATTTTTAGGATGTTACAACTTCACCCTCCTTAAAGAAAATTTTGCCGTCGAAATTTACCTGGTTAAAAGAGGTGAGGATATTGTTGCCGAATTGCGTCCTCAGGCTCCCACGTAGCTTCCTCCACTCTGTGATTACACCATAAAACCTTAACCAACGGCACAGTCTTCTTTCTTAACACCTTAACATCACGGTCTAAGATTTTCACTGGTTCTTCCTCGAAAGACAAGTCTGGCCTTAATTCCACTTCTTCTACCGGTACTATATGAGACGGATCCGATCTATAATGCGTCAGCATAGAAACATGGAAAATTCTATGAATCTGACTCAACTCCGGAGGTAATTCAAGCTGATAGGCCACTGGTCCTACACGCTTCAACACACGGTACGGTCCAATGAACCTAGGGCTCAACTTGCCCTTCCTTCCAAATCTGAAAATCTTCTTCCAAGGTGAGACTTTCAAAAATACCTGATCTCCCACCGTAAGCTCAATATCCTTACGCTTCAGATCCGCATACGACTTTTGTCTATCCGAAGCTTCCTTTAACCGCGCTCGAATCACCTTTACCTTTTCTTCCGTCTCAGATATCAATTCAGGACCCAACAACTGTCGTTCCCCCAATTCAGTCCAACAAGTAGGGGTACGACACCTACGACTGTATAACGCTTCATAGGGCGCCATTTGGATACTGGATTGGCAACTGTTATTATACGCGAACTCTGCCAACGGTAGAAATTCCTCCCAACTACCTCTGAAATCGATCACACAACCTCGTAACATGTCTTCCAAAATCTGAATTACTCTTTCTGACTGACCATCTGACTGAGGATGAAAAGCCGTACTGAAGTTTAACTTTGTTCCCAAAGCCTCATGTAAAGCTTTCCAAAACCGTGATGTAAACCTAGGATCCCTGTCTGATATGATAGACACTGGTACCCCATGCAACCTCACAATCTCAGATACATATAGATTAGCCAACTTTTGCAGTGAGTAATCCATACGAACTGGTAGAAAATGAGCAGTCTTCGTTAATCGATCAACTACCACCCAAACGGAATTTTTCTTAGTAGGTGTTAAGGGTAACCCACTAACAAAATCCATCGTTATCAGCTCCCATTTCCATAGAGGAATCTTTACCGGTTGCAATAAACCCGATGGTAATTGATGTTCCACCTTTACTTGTTGACAAGTCAAACACTTTCCCACAAAATCAGTAACCTCTTGCTTTAACCTTGGCCACCAATACCGCTCACGGAGATCCCGAGACATCTTATTTCCTCCGGGGTGCATAGCATAAGGGCTACTATGTGCCTCTTGTAGAATCATTTGTCTCATATTCGAATCCATGGGCATACAAACTCTTCCATGAAAACACAGCACGCCATCCTTGTTCAATCCAAAATCCCCTATTATACCACTTTCAACTTGTTGCATTAAAGGGCCCAACTTTTCATCTGATAACTGCTTTTCCTTGATTTGCTCCAACCACAGAGGCTTCACCTGAAGTTCCGCTAGCAGACTGCCATCCTCATACAAACTAAGATGAGCAAACATTGCTCTCAACTCTGATACAACCTTACGACTCAACGCGTCTGCCACAACGTTAGCCTTTCCAGGATGGTACTCAATTGAGAAGTCATAATCCTTTAACAACTCCACCCATCTCCACTGTCTCAAGTTCAACTTCTTTTGGGTAAGGAGGTACTTAAGACTCTTATGATCCGTATAAATAATAGATTTCTCACCATAGAGATAGTGCCTCCAAATCTTTAAGGCAAACACCACCGCAGCCAACTCCAAGTCATGAGTAGGATAGTTGACTTCGTGCGGCCTCAACTGACGAGAAGCATAAGCTACCACTTTTCCACTTTGCATCAACACACATCCTAAACCCGTGTGTGACGCATCACAGTAAATGATAAACTCTTTTCCAGCCTCAGGTTGAATCAGTACTGGCGCTTCCGTCAAAATCTTCTTTAGTTTCTCGAAACTTTCTTGTTGTTTATCGGTCCACACATACGGTACTCCCTTTTGCAATAGCTTAGTTAGGGGTGCAGCAATCAACGAAAAGCCCTCAACAAAGCGTCTATAATAACCAGCCAAACCCAAGAAACTCCAAATCTCAGCCACTGACTTTGGCGGTTTCCAGTCCAGCACTGCCTCTACCTTTCGAGGATCAACTCTTATTCCTTCGGCTGACACCACATGACCCAAGAAAGTCACTTCCTTCAACCAAAATTCACATTTACTGAATTTGGCAAAAAGTTGCTTATCTCGCAAAATTTGCAACACAATGCGCAAATGTGAGTCATGCTCTTTTTCATTCCTCGAATATACCAAGATATCATCTATGAACCGTCTAGATAAGGTTGAAAGACTCGGTTCATCATGTCCATAAATGTAGCTGGTACATTGGTCAAACCAAACGGCATCACCAAAAACTCATAATGTCCATAACGAGTTCGGAATGCTGTCTTATGAATATCTGCCTCTTTCACCTTGAGTTGATGATAACCTGATCTCAAATCAATCTTGGAGAAAACTGAAGCTCCTCTCAATTGATCAAACAAGTCATCGATTCTCGGCAATGGATACCTATTCTTGATCGTCAATTTATTCAATTGCCTATAATCAATGCACATTCGCATCGACCCATCCTTCTTCTTGACTAACAAAACCGGTGCTCCCCATGGAGACACACTCGGTCGAATAAATCCCCAATCTAACAATTCTTGAATTTGAGCTTTAAGCTCCGCTAACTCCTTCGGCGCCATTCTATAAGGAGCAATGGACACCGGAGCCGTTCCGGGCAAAAGCTCAATGCCAAACTCTACTTCCCGATCTGGAGGTAGACCCGGAAGTTCTTCGGGAAAGACATCTGAAAATTCTTTCACCGTTCTCACACCTTCCACCGATAAATCCTTGGCATCCAAAGCACTAATGAAGGCTAGGAATGCTCTAGACCCTTTCCGCACCAACTTTTCTGCCTTCAAAGCAGATACCACATTTGCCAAAAAGTTCCTTCGTTCGCCTATCATTACTAGTTCCTCATCATCCACCGTCCTTATTGACATCCGCTTTTCAGCACAATCCAATTGCGCTCGGTGCTTCACCAACCAATCCATGCCCAAAATAAGATCAAACTCGCCGAAAAGCAATTCCATCAAATCCGCTAAGAATATTTCTCTTTGAATTTCCAATGGCACGTCTCTAAATAGTTTATTCACAATTACAGACTGTCCTAAAGGACTAAGTACCGTCATCTCTCTATCGGTAATCTCAGATCTAATATTCAGGTTTCCAGATATGGCACTAGCAACATATGAGTGGGTAGACCCGATATCTATCAAAGTAGTAACAGGTACATCAAAGATGAAGAACGTACCAGTTATCACATCAGGTGCATCGCCATCTTCCCGACGCCTGACCGCATAGACCAATCCCAGCTGTCTTGCCTCCGCGTTACCTCTAAAACCATTACCTCGACCCGGTGCACCTTGACCACATCCAACACCATTACCACCACGACCTGGTCCACGACCTCTTGGTGGCTGCTGAGTACCCCTAGCTGGCTGAGCATCAGGGTTACGAGCTTCCTGAGTCGAATCAGTCCGTCGAGGGCAATTCTTATACTGATGATCCTTGGAACCACATTTATAGCAGGCACCAGTTTTCCTCCAGCATTCCCCGGGGTGTTGTCTCCCACAGTCGGCACAGTCTCGACTCTGATTGGTAGTCACAGGTGCTCTAGCTTGAGCTGGCTCATCATTCCGTGGCCTCTTCAGGAACCTTTTAGAAGAACCCGAGTACTTAAAATCCCTCTTGCCTCTGACTCTTTCCTGGTTCTGGCGTTCCGAGTTCTTAGCCTCTTCAGCTATCTTGGCTTTCTCTACAAGCAAGGTAAAAATCTGTACTTGTTGTGGGGCTATCAGTACCCGCAACTCATCATTCAGCCCATCTTCAAAGCGTACACAACGCTCATGATCAGTCGGCACTATTGTGCGAGCATAACGGCTCAAGCGAAGAAATTATGCCTTGTAAGCTGCCACCGTCTTATTTCCTTGAACCAGATTCAGGAATTCCTTCCTCCGGGCATCTACATAACTTGTCTCGACGTACTTCCCTTGAAAAGCAGCTTTAAAGAAATCCCAAGTAACCAATGCAACCTCGGTGCCTTCTCGAACAGTAAGCCACCATTGATACGCCTCGTCCCTTAGTAAAGACACAGCTCCTCTCAGTTTCTGCTCGACAGTGCACTCCAGATCATCCATAATTCGTTCTACAGCCTCGAGCCAGTATTCCGCAACATTCGGAGCTACACCGGAGACACCTCTAAAAACCTCGACACCACTTGACTTGAGTCGTTCCGATATTGATCCACGAATTGCTGGACCAGTTCTAGTCCCAGCAACCCTCTCTAAGACTCGCAACATTGCTTGAGTCAAAGCATTGTCCTCTCTCAAATGGTCAGGTGATCCAGTCTCACTCCCGGGTGACGCAGGTGCATCCATTTCCGGCATATGACCCGGCGCTTCAGACGCATCACCTCGTCCTCTACCACGGCCACGTCTACCGCGTCCACGACCACGTCCTCTAGTGCTCATAATGACTAATTCGATTTAATCTGATTACAAGTTTTATGAATCAGAATACTATTTCAGTGTTTATTAACGATATTTTATGAGATATAAGAGGTAAAGTTGTTTTCGCAATCACATCCTATAGTCTCAATCTCTACCGTTTTCAACACCTAAAACTAGAAGTTCTAGAGTGTTCCTATGATGATATCACAATAATGAATATTTAATATACAAATACTTACTTGACTTGGTGTCGGATGCTCGTGGTGCCATACTACTTTTAAAACATAAAGTCTAGAAATTAAACAGTTTTTAAAACAAAAATTGTTGTTGAACCCAAACCACAGCCGAGTTTTGAAACTCGCTCTGATACCAGAAAATGTAACACCCCAAACCCGGCCTATGCGTTAAGACCAGACTTGGTATGCCACACAATTCGAACTTACGTTCAGTCATCAATGCTTTTAATGAAAACGATTTTTTCAAAACGATTTTGAAGATGAAGTTTATCAAAAATCGAGATTTATTTGAAAACCATGATTTTAAAACATAAGAGTTTACAATTTGACTTTCAGAGAAATAATCGGTTAAAAACTTAAATAATTGGTTGAAATAAATTTATAAAAGAGTTTTCACAAAATTCTACGAGTAAGTGATATTTAAGAAAAACCCCTTTTTTATATGCAAGTTTAAGAAAACATTTATAAAAATTAAACAAACCCCATTTAAGTAACTAAAACATATTAAAATCCATCCAGTATAAAAATTCATAAAAATAATACCAGAGGCCTTATTACATCACAATTGAAATAGTACTTAAATAAAAATACTGAATAGAAATTCAAAGTTTTTATAACTCATCATTCGTAGTATGGCCTCCACACGAAGTCATCCCCGGCCCAAGCCTCCATCAATTGTCATTACCTGAGATGGGTAAGAAAAACAGGGTGAGTTACTTAGAACTCAATGTGTAACCCACTTACCTTGTTCACTGGGCCAGAATCATTTAAGCATTTCATTTGGGCTTGAGCCCATTTACAAATGTACAAAATATAAATCAAATAAATATGCATGTGATATGCAATTCCCAACCAAGCCTAATTTCCATCCGCTACACACCACCCGTACCAACCATCACACCTGTGGGGATCAAGTCAACCCACCCCGCCAACACACCAATAGCAGGCATTAAGCCAATTATAATATTTGTGGCAGAGCCACCGAACTAGATTTTGGCAACAGGCCATTTATAATATTTGTGGGAGAACCACCGAACTAGATTTTGGCAACAGGCCATTTATAATATTTGTGGCAGAACCACCGAACTAGATTTTGGCAACAGGCCTTTCTTCTCTCCGTCAATTATCCCAACCCATGCAGTCATGTATATATATATAATGCATAACAATATATTCATAAGGTAAATTTCAACAAAAAGCCCATATTACAAGTTATCAATTTGGCCCATTAGTCAAAATAGCAATTTGGCCGATTTAACGATCAAGCAAACTTTGGCCCATTTAACGATCTAGCAAATTTTGGCCCATTTAACGATCTAGCAAATTTTGGCGCATTTAACGATCTAGAAAATCTTGGCCCATTTAACACATAAGGCCTTTTTCACAATTTTCACACTTGGCCAATTTATCAAAATAATCATATGGCCCAAAATATCACTTCTTAACAATATAGCCCATTAAGGGCAAATCCGTAATTTTTTTCCACAACCTTAATACCGATTTCATGCATTCACACCAAAAAGTGCTAATATACCGTATTTTCCAATTTTACTGAATTTTCAATTTTTATTCTATTACTTCGGTATAGTATAACCCGTGAGATAAGTGTGAAGTTACACACCTGATTACGGTGAGAACTAAACTTTCCCGCTCGTCGATACCTAAATATTTATCACGCTTGATTAGAACACTAATATTTAATATAAAACTATACTAATGATAAACGATCTAAATCTTTACCCTCGGAATCTCGAACAACAACTATTTGTGATTTCTCCCCGATTGATGGTTCATAACCCGATGAAGAACCACGAACAAACAATGGCTCAGGAGTACAAATGACTTCAAATAATCGATATTCGTCGGAAGATGGTCCACAATCCGATGGAAAGTCTCGGATTCCCGACACAGCCCTTCGTTTGAAATTACAGGGTATAGCAGAACCGCCCCTCTTCCAAACACTATTCGCTCTTTTTGAACCTATCTTGATTACCACGAAGTTCTTACATTCACAAAAAGAAAGTCGATTAATAGGGTCCCAATGATAGAATCGATTAATCATAACCATCTTAAACCAAATAAGAAGTAACATAGAACCCCTTCGAAATAAAATGAATCCCTTACCTTGAATGATGAAATCCTTTTCCACACGTTCTTATGATGACTATGATCTACTATCGATGAAGAAATGATCGACATTCCACTACACCATGATTGATCAAAGTATGAACAGAAGCAAATGATTAAGAATAAAATCTATGAGGAATGGAAGATTCGGCTATGATATATCAAAGAAAGGAAAAAGTTTCAATTATGGAGATGGTCTCTAACATTCGGCCATGGAAGAAATATAAAGGAAAAATTGTGTTTAAAAGATGAGAAAAAATGGAGATAGCAAGAAAATAAAGATGAGAGGCTTATGATTCGATTTTCAAAGTTAATAGAAGAGCAAAGAAAAGGGGTTTGGGAGAATGGTGCATTCGACAATGGGGGAGAAGGAAGAAAAAGAAATGGCTTTTGTGTTTGATATTTTCGGCACTAGAAGAGTAACACAAAAGGAAGCATTTGAGAGGTTGGCAAAATATGACCAAATGGTCAAAAGGAGAAGACAAAAAGATGAAAAACAAAGATGTTTACCCAAAGCATCAAACACATTCGGTCAAAGAGAAAAAAGATGAAAAGAAAAGGTGTTTTGAGAAAACAAAGAAATGACCAAATGGGATTACACACTAACTACACATCCTTACCAAAGTCTACCACAAAAATTCAGCCACCCCCTAGTCCACAAAACTGTCCAAGTTCATGGACAAGTTGGCCATTCCAACTTTCCAAAACACCACCCTTAAGAAGTGCCTTATGTTCCCCCTACATTCCATAAGTATAGGATTTTGTTTCCCCAAGTTCAAGCTTATCTTATCCAATAGTCACCTTGGCATAAAAGAAAAAGTCCAACCTTCCATAAGTAAGGCTTGACCGACACATGCAATACAGGTGCAAAAATAAAAGTCACCAAAATGCTATCCATGGGATTCGAACCTCTCCCCTCAAACAACACTCATGGCGCCAACTCCACCTTGCTACTAGCTCATCTTATGCAAACTTTTACCAATTAAATTCCCTTAAGCATCAGGGTCACTTGTTCCACTTCAATAAAGTACTCATTACTAAAATTTATTCTAATTCCGAATAAATCCTGAGCCTTCTTATGACTATAATAAGCACACAAATTTAATCATTCACAAGCTAAGCACCAAAAACATGCAACATATTGATACCCAAATTTTTAGGATGTTACATTTACGCTCTACGCGATTAGTCTTTTTTCTCGAATTAAGCATTCAAACAGTAAAATTTCTTTACAAAACTTTCACACAAAAATTCTATCATGCTGTAGACCTTATTAAAATAATAAAATAAATATTTTGACTTTGGATTTGTGGTTCCAAAACTAATTTTCTGATCTGACTAAAAATAGGCTGTTACAACATTTAATCTAAATACAATTAAACACAGTTCACAAACTATTTTATTCAAGGTTACCAAAGTATAAACAAGGGCACGAAATTTTTAAAACAATTCAAAATTTTTTTGAAAACAGGGGTCACACATTCTTGTGGCCAGGCCGCGTGAAAAGGCTAGACCGTGTGGCACAGAGACATGCTCGTATGACCAACCGTGTGATAAACCTTGTAACTTTGGAAATAATTTCACATGACCGTGTGCCAGACCGTGTAACAATCAAAATACCCTCACACAGCAGTATTGCAGGCCTTGTGTTAGACCTTGTGACACTGACTTAAAATACATGGCCATATAAAGAGATCGTATGCAGCACACAGTCGTGGGACAGCCTGTGTCCCAGGCCGTGTGCCCCTAATTTTTCCTTCAAATGCAAGTTAACCAAACATGCTTACTTGAACATCAACAACTCATTTACAATCAATTAAACCTATTCAAAGCACACTTAAACAAGCCCAAAAAATGCCAAAACCATCTAACCTAAGTGCCTAACCAATGTGCCCTCATTGACACCACAATTCCATAACCAAATTAAATTCATATTTCTTACCAATTTAGATTTCATTCAAAGTTCTCAAATACTTATAATATCTCATGCCAAATCTACCATTACCATTCAAACCACTCACACGCAATATATCATATTTAAAATATTTCCTTGAGACTTATAGCAAATAACCAAAATCAAGTTCACAAGTAACATATTTAAAACACATACCAAAACCAAGGCTCATTATTAACTAAAAGCATATATTCATCGCACTAGTAGAAAACATATCACTTGCAATAATTACTTAAAACATATACGAGATCAGGGGCGAAGCCAGGAAAATTTTTTAGGGGGCCGGATGAAATTTTAATTTTTTATAGTTTATATCTTTATAATTTGTAAAGGATTAAATCGAATTTTTATAATTTTAGGGGGGCCAAAGTGCAATTTTACCTTTACTAATTTAAAATTTTTAAAAAATTATAAGGGCCTAAATATAATTTAACATTTTAGGGGGGTCGGGGCCTATGCCAGCCCCCCTAGATTCGTCCCTGTACAAGATACTCCTATTACATGCCACATATCCCAAAATTAAATGTTTTCAAAATCTACCAAAAGAATCTAGATAGTGTGATATACACATTGATCCAATCACCCGATTCCGCAAAATGTTATCGACAAGAAAATAGAAAAATGACACGAGTAAGCTTTAATAAGCTTAGTAAGTTCACAAATTAAAACTATAAAACTTATCAAATAAACATAATAAATCATTTAATAACAATGCTAATAAACATTAGTACTGTCAACCAAAATCAATCAATGGTGAGTTATACAAATATACAAGTTGCATAATCTGTTCAATAATACGAATTCAATCAATATCAATTTATGATATACTATCGAAAATCAAGCAAACATTTATACAATTCAATAAGCAAGTCATTTAACCATTTAAAATCTGCCTGATGAACAATATCACAGATATGGATACGCGGTTATCCACTGTAACACGCCAAACACTCCAATGAGCCTGTGACACCCCAAACCTGGCCCAAACACTACGACCGGATCTGGCATACCACTAGGAAGAAGTTTAGGAAGTTTGACTAGTTTCGGAAAGATTCTAAGTCATTTTAAAATCCCGAATTTCGTGGTTCAATTGCAAACCCGTTGTTTAGTTAACTATGAAATTTAATTTGTTGAACTTTGTGATTAGGTGACATCTGTAAGCACTTACCAATTATTCAATTATCAGGTTTTAATAAAAAAAAATGCCTTTTATTATAAGAAACGTTGTTTGACAGGTTATAAGAAAACTTTAGTTTGTAATTAAATTTTTAAAACATCCATTGAGCAGTCTGTAATTAATATGTCAAAACTTTAAACTCGAAAGAAAATTCTAATTGTTATAGTGGCCTTATTACAAACCAAAGAAAAGTCCCTAAAAGTTATAAACGGTAAACAAAATAAAATTTACTCATAAAATCCATGCGTGGCCACCTCGAGGTCCCTCCAACCCAGTCCATTAAGCTAAGAATTACCTGCAATTGTTTAAAGAAAAGTGTGAGCCACAAGACTCAGTGTGCAATTATTCCACATACTCCACAAGTGGGCCTTAGCCCCAGAGCACCATTGGTCGAAGCCTAATTAACACAGCATAACCAAGTGATTCATATGAAACCCAACCCAACCTAGTTTCCATCCTCTACACTCCACTTCGTACGTCCAACCTTAACACACCTGGTGATTTGTAATATCCCAGATTAGGGGTTATGCATTTGGCCCATAATTCATGAATTAATAGGCTCAGTGTATGGGTGAGTGTGTTTAAGGGGTTTGGAGAACCTTAGGAGATGGGGAAAATGCATTGGAAAATAATTGGATTTTAAGTTAAAAAGAGGAGCTAGGCTGAAGAGGCCTTAAGAAAAGTTTTGGGGAGTTTAGGACACAAGGAACCATGTGGAAAATTGGCAAGGGACGCCACCTAGGAGCAGGGGAGCTTGCGTTAGAAGGGAGGAGGTTCGAGCAGCAGAAATTGCATTGTGGGCTTTTCTTTTTGCGTCAAGAAGGGGAGCAAGGCTAAGGAGGCTTTAAAAGGAATTGTGGGGAGTTTATGACAAAAAAGAGCTAGCAGCAAAGTGGCGTGGGGTGTTATCTGTGGGGCTCCAGCAGGTCTCATGTTCGAATCTTGGAGGCAGCAAATGGGTGGCTTTTATTTTGTAAATTTTAAATCAAGAGAGGGAGGAGTGTTGGACGGCACATGGGCATTGGAAGGATGAGATAAGGATTAAGCTTGTTTTATTTTTTCAAATTTCGGCTAGAAGAGTGGGATAAGTGTGGATTTATTATATTTATTTTAAGTGGGAAGATAGAGGATAATTGGGGATTTTGTTTTATTTGTTTTAAATGTTCAGATAGTGGATAAATGTGGGTTATTTTTTTATTTATTTATTTTGAATGGGGGGGTTGAAAAGATAAAGTAGGAGATTATCAAGAGTAAGTGGTCGAACAGTGGACTCCATGAGGTGGCATTTTCGACTTTACAGTATGTTTTGGGGTGTGCCAAATTTTGTTTCTTTTTTTCTAGTCTCCCTGCCAAATCTCTTTTCATTCTCTCCCCCTATTCTTTTTCTTTTCTTAAACCTTATTTCTCCATATTTTCTTGTATAGCCGAATCCTCTAAAAGCCTTCTCTACTTTTGTGTATTTTGCTATTCACCATTAAAGTGCCGAAACCCTCCTTATGTTAGCCGAACCTTGCTTCCTTGGAGAGCCAAGCCGAATCTCTCAGTGTTCAAGGAGACTTTGGGTGCAAGCAATTCGATCGGTTCTGATAGTGTGAAGTGATCTTTCGGGATTTGAAGACTTGTGGTAAGCAACGTGGAAGGGTAAGTAATTTCTGCCTTAGGTAATCGGTTTAGGTTCTCTCTCAATAGCTGTGCCGAAATCATGTGATTAGGCCTTGATTTCTAAGGGTGGCCGAATATGTTTAAGGCCATATTAATATGTGTTTCTTTTATGCCAACGTTAGGGTGCATTAAAGGAGATTTTTCGGGATTTGAAGCATTCAAGGTAAGCATCATGTAATATTCGACCAAGGGCCATCTTTTCTAGATTATTGCTTGTAGCCGATTCTAACATATGGTGTATAGGGTTCGACAACTTCAGGAACAAGCCGACATTTCAGGATTTAGTTAGCAAGGGCAAGTATTCGGGGAATGGATAAGTAAGGAGGGTATCGACAGACATAAGGAAGTTTCGGGATTGAATAGACTGTGTCAAAACAGGTGCGTAGTTATCGCACTGTTTTCTTGATTGTGTGTATGTGTTATATATATATATAAATATGTATATGATGTGCATGGTAGCCGAATTAAGGGCTAAAATGGTGGATACCCATGATGGGTAATCGAATAATCAGGTCAGTGTTATTTATTAAATGTGAATATGCCAACGAGAATATGATTGTATGCCGAATAGCATGTGCATGCACTATTTTATTATGACATTATCATATGTTGCATGTGCATGGGATGGGATATGAATGTGACTATTGAAGAAAAGGGTGTACATTATGTACGTGGTCTAATGTTAGCCTTGTGCTACATTAGCGCTTGATGTTAGCTATGTGCTTTATCAAGGGAGGTGTTGGCTAGGTGCCACATCTTGGCAGTTGATAGCTGTGTGCGTCACCATGGACTAATTGATATGTGGGATCACTTATATGATTGGTGGCTTAGCCACGGCCTTGAGCAGCAGGTCTGCCAAGGTAGGATATGTGGGATCACTTGGTTAATCGGTGGATTAGCCACGGCCTTGGGCAGCGGGTCTGCCAAGGTAGGTGTGACGGATGGACATTAGGTTGGGTTGGGCTTCATAATTGCATATTTATGTATGTGAACTGTGTGGATATGGGCCAAGCCCATATGTGGAGACATGTGAAATAGCTATGCACTGAGTCTGTTTGACTCACCCAATATTTACCAATATCGCAGGTGATGCATAAAGCTTGGACCGGATTGGAGTGGATATGAGGTGGCCCATGCAGAAGACATTTCATCTATTTTATTCATTTTATTATTAAGTACTTTTGTTTAAACCATTTATTGTAATAAGGCCCATTTAAAGTATTTGAGCATTTTTATTATGTTTAAGCTAGATGACGATTAAATTATTATTTGGAAACGCTTTTATTTTTGGCAACTCATATCTTTGAAATATATTAAAGTTTTAATTCGGGAAATTGTAATAACTTAGTTTTATTGGGAGATTTAAACACACAAGGTTTTATTAAAAACAAAATTTTTAATGTTTTTCCCAAAAGTGAAATCAGTCTTCAAACGTTTTTCCACAGTGACATACCAGATCCGGTCAGGGCTTGTGGGCCGGGTTTGGGGGTGTTACAGTTTGGTATCAGAGCCCGATTCAAAACTCGGCTTTGAGGGATTTGGGCCCAAAAACATTTTTCAAAATGGGCTTTTCAAAAATATGGATTTTCGTGAAATTTTTCAGGTTTATTCTGGCATGGCACCTGTATCTCCGACCCGAAGTCCATCAGGTAAGTACCTCTAACTTCTGAAGTGATTTGTATATGTGAATGTTATGGGCATATTTGGGCTAGTAGATTAGAAGATTAGGGCTATTGAACCCTAGGGCTAGTGCACTCAAACACATGCATAAGACTTAAGAACAATCAAACAAACCTGTGAAGTAAGTCGCCGAGTTAAGGTGTGGCAACCATTGTGCGCATGTCTAGGAGTGGATTCGGTAAGAGCTTGGTATTTAATCAGTCCTAGTGACTCACCTCCTCTTTACTCGAATCCTACCTGGTGCGTAGTAACGGTTCACCCTAACCAAAAGGACTTGTTCACGGACTAAACCCAATAATTAAAACCCGAAAGGGACTAGCCATGTTTTTATAAAAACCCTAGTTTTAAAATCCCTAAATTACCCTTTTAATTGTAGCAAAAGATTATTGTGAAAATTTTCCCAAAATATCTCCGATTTACAAAATTATAAAAATGCCCCTGGTTATAAAATTACTAAAATGCCCCTGGCTTGGAAAAAAAATTTATTACCATACTACCCTCGATTTTGATAAAATTTCCCTACTTTGCAAAAGTATTCATGAAACCCTACTTTGGAAAAATTCAAGATACCCTGATTTGGAAAATTTACCAAATTACCCCTAGTTTACGAAATTACCAAAATAACCCCGATTTCTGAAATTTCTGCAATACCTTGATTTAGAAAATCTTTCTTTCAAAATACCCATGAGTTTGAAAAATTTCGAAATGACTTTTGTGATTTTCAAATTGACCCCGATTTATTACCGAAATACCCCTATAGGAAAAATGACGAAATTACCCTTGGGTGGGGAAATGGACAGAAATGCCCATAAAAGTGAAGTGAGTGCTGTGGATCAATGAATGTGTCTTTATGGATGAATGTGAATGTGATTCTCTGAATTAGAATAGTGAACTTGAACTGAAACTTTGTTTGATCGAAAGAACCATTTCTAGATACTTCTTTTCATAAAATTGTTCGCGGATAATCAGTGTGGAACATAAGTACTAATGCATAAAACTTTTTAATCAGAATAATCGCGACGTTAGAAATGAGTTCTAGAGGACGTGGTCGTCGTGGACGTGGTCGAGGTAGAATGGCCGTATCGGAACCCGTTAGATCAGGTCAAGGGTCTGAGAATGAGGTACCACCGCCACCACCAGCTGTTGGTGTTGAGCAGCAAGATCAGACGGGAGATGATGCTGTATCGCAGGCTGTGTTGCGAGTTCTTGAGATGGTGGTTGGGGCAGGTGGAAACATGAGAACTAGGAAGTCCGTACCCGAGCGACTCCGAGCCAATGGAGCTGAGGTGTTTCGAGGTGTATCGGCTGTGGCGCCCAGTACGGCGGAGTATTGGTTGGAGGCGACCGAGCGAATTATGGATGAGCTCGAGTTAGCTGCTGAGGAAAAAGTGAAGGGAATGGTGGCGCTACTTCGCGACGAGGCGTATCAATGGTGGCTAACAGTTCGGGATAGTGCCACAGCTGAGGAACTCACTTGGGATTATGTTAAGGCGGCATACCAGAAGAAGTATGTTGGTACTCATTACATTGATAAGCAGAGGAAGGCATTTCTGGGGCTGGTTCAAGGGAACAAGTCCGTGGCGGAATACGAGGCTGAATTCCTAAGGTTAAGCCGATATGCTCGAGGAGTAGTTGCGACGGAGCATGAACGATGTGTCCGGTTTGAGGACGGATTAAGGGACGACCTGAGATTGTTGATAGCTCCACATCAGGAGCGGGAGTTCGCTGTGTTAGTAGAGAAGGCTAAGGTAGCTGAAGGGATTAAGGACTCTGTGAGGCAGAACAGAGATAAGGATAGGAATCGGGATAAGAGAAGTTTTGGACCGTCGAAATCGTCTGAGAGTCTTCAGAAAAGACCTAGGATTGAGAATGCTGCTCGTGTTACTAAGCCAGCTATTGGAAATCCGGACCGTCCGTGTGCTCAGTGTGGAAGGTATCATGTTGGCGAGTGCTGGAACCGGGATCGAGAGTGTTTTAGGTGTAAGTCTAAGTCTCATTTGATTAAAGATTGTCCTCAGAATCCGAATGGGGCTCGGACAGCAGGCCAAGATTATGAGCAGTCAGGCAGAAGTGGTCAACAAGCGACAAGGGGTCGTGGTTCGAACCATGGAGGAAATGGTTCAGGCCGAGGTCGTGAAGCACCAAGCAGAGATGCTGAAGGTGCAGACGCGAGGCAGCCAAGGTTGGTTTATGCAGTTGGCCGTCGCGAGGAGGAAGATGTGCCAGATGTGACAGCGGGTACATTCCTTATTTCTGGAATACCCTTAATTGCTTTGATTGTTGTAGAGTTTTCTTGTATTGCTAGTGAAAGTGTTCGAAGCCTTGCATGTGAACTTGAGATTGTGTATAGGAAACGTGTTAGTTTTGTTAAGATCAGAGTGCGCAGCAGTAGCGTAGTGGATGTACGATCGTTCGTTAGTAAGTAATTTCGAGGACGAAATTATTTTTTAAGGAAGGTAGAACTGTAATATCCCAGATTAGGGGTTATGCATTTGGCGCATAATTCATGAATTAATAGGCTCAGTGTATGGGTGAGTGTGTTTAAGGGGTTTGGAGAACCTTAGGAGATGGGGAAAATGCATTGGAAAATAATTGGATTTTAAGTTAAAAAGAGGAGCTAGGCTGAAGAGGCCTTAAGAAAAGTTTTGGGGAGTTTAGGACACAAGGAACCATGTGGCAAATTGGCAAGGGACGCCACCTAGGAGTAGGGGAGCTTGCGTCAGGAGGGAAGAGGTTCGAGCAGCAGAAATTGCATTGTGGGCTTTTCTTTTTGCGTCAAGAAGGGGAGCAAGGCTAAGGAGGCTTTAAAAGGAATTGTGGGGAGTTTATGACACAAAAGAGCTAGCAGCAAAGTGGTGCGGGGCGTTATCTGTGGGGCTCCAGCAGGTCTCATGTTCGAATCTTGGGGGCAGCAAATGGGTGGCTTTTCTTTTGTAAATTTTAAATCAATAGAGGGAGGAGTGTTGGACGGCACATGGGCATTGGAAGGATGAGATAAGGATTAAGCTTGTTTTATTTTTTTCAAATTTCAGCTGGAAGAGTGGGATAAGTGTGGATTTATTTTATTTATTTTAAGTGGGAAGATAGAGGATAATTGGGGATTTTGTTTTATTTGTTTTAAATGTTAAGATAGTGGATAAATGTGGGTTATTTTTTTTTATTTATTTATTTTGAATGGGGGGTTGAAAAGATAAAGTAGGAGATTATCAAGAGTTAGTGGCCGAATGGTGGACTCCATGGGGTGGCATTTTCGGCTTTAAAGTATGTTTTGGGGTGTGCCGAATCTCTTTTCATTCTCTCCCCCTATTCTTTTTCTTTTCTTAAACCTTATTTCTACATATTTTCTTGTATAGCCGAATCCTCTAAAACCCTTCTCTACTTTTTTGTATTTTGCTCTTCACCATTAAAGTGCCGAAACCCTCCTTATGTTAGCCGATCCTTGGAGAGCCAAGCCGAATCTCTCAGTGTTCAAGGAGACTTTGGGTGCAAGCAATTCGATCGGTTCTGATAGTGTGAAGTGATCTTTCGGGATTTGGAGACTTGTGGTAAGCAACGTGGAAGGGTAAGTAATTTCTGCCTTAGGTAATCGGTTTAGGTTCTCTCTCAATAGGTATGCCGAAATCATGTGATTAGGCCTTGATTTCTAAGGGTGGCCGAATATGTTTAAGGCCATATTAATATGTGTTTCTTTTATGCCAACGTTAGGGTGCATTAAAGGAGATTTTTCGGGATTGAATAGACTGTGTCAAAACAGGTGCGTAGTTATCGCACTGTTTTCTTGATTGTGTGTATGTGTTATATATATAAATATGTATATGATGTGCATGGTAGCCGAATTAAGGGCTAAAATGGTGGATACCCATGATGGGTAATCGAATAATCATGTCAGTGTTATTTATTAAATGTGAATATGCCAACGAGAATATGATTGTATGCCAAATAGCATGTGCATGCACTATTTTATTATGACATTATCATATGTTGCATGTGCATGGGATGGGATATGAATGTGACTATCGAAGAAAAGGGTGTACATTATGTACGTGGTCTAATGTTAGCCTTGTGCTACATTAGCGTTTGATGTTAGCTATGTGCTTTATCAAGGGAGGTGTTGGCTAGGTGCCACATCTCGGCGGTTAATAGCTGTGTGCATCACCGTGGACTAATTGATATGTGGGATCACTTATGTGATCGGTGGCTTAGCCACGGCCTTGAGCAGCAGGTCTGCCAAGGTAGGATATGTGGGATCACTTGGTTAATCGGTGGATTAGCCACGGCCTTGGGCAGCAGGTCTGCCAAGGTAGGTGTGACGGATGGACATTAGGTTGGGTTGGGCTTCATAATTACATATTTATGTATGTGAACTGTGTGGATATGGGCCAAGCCCATATGTGGAGACATGTGAAATAGCTATGCATTGAGTCTGTTTGACTCACCCAATTTTTACCAATATCGCAGGTGATGCATAAAGCTTGGACCGAGTTGGAGTGGATACGAGGTGGCCCATGCAGAAGAAATTTCATCTATTTTATTCAGTTTATTATTAAGTACTTTTGTTTAAATCATTTATTGTAATAAGGCCCATTTAAAGTATTTGAGCATTTTTATTATGTTTAAGCTAGATGACAATTAAATTATTATTTGGAAACGCTTTTATTTTTGGCAACTCATATCTTTGAAATATATTAAAGTTTTAATTCGGGAAATTGTAATAACTTAGTTTTATTGGGAGATTTAAACACACAAGGTTTTATTAAAAACAAAATTTTTAATGTTTTTCCCAAAAGTGAAATCAGTCTTCAAACGTTTTTCCGCAGTGACATACCAGATCCGGTCAGGGCTTGTGGGCCGGGTTTGGGGGTGTTACAGGATTTCTACAATCAACCCTCCATCCTCTACACTCCACTTTGGCAGTCATGCTGACAGACACACTGCTCAAAGGCAATATAACGTGGCCTAGCCACCGATCACCATATGACCAAATATAACGTGGCCTAGCCACCAATCACCATGTGACCAAATCATCGATATAATAATGTGGCATCACGCCATCATTCGGTGTGACATTGTCACCCATAAGCACTTCCCCTTCATGTCATAATATCCCAAAATCCCCATGCATATGCAACATAGTATAATAACGAGTTATATATGATGTCACACACACAATCATGCTATCAAAATTTAAAGGTTTAACCACGATACACTGACCTGATGTTTCGGCTTTACCCAACAGGGGTAACTCAATCACCATTGCCGGGATTTCCGGCTTCCATAACACATACACAATTATTATAACAAAAAGAAGTAGTGTGATAAGTACACACCTGTGAACACGCAAGACTACACTATCAATCTCGCTAACGTCCTCACTTGCAGGGATCACAGCGATCTGTTTATCCCTTTCAGAAGCCAACCCACAACCCAGTGGCCAATCCCGAATGGCAGACACCGCATGTCTTTAAACTTAGGGGCTGGGTTTACGGGTCCAACCCCTTCCTTTGCCTGACTGGTACTTGATTCCATGAAACGATCTTGGTCAGAAGATGCTATAATGAAATAGCGCTTGTTTAACAAAGCATTGGGTTAAGGCAGCTTAATAATGAATGAAGAACCCGATCGAATAACTAGAGAAAGAAACCCTTACCTTAACAATAGAAACTGAGGATTAACAGACTTGGATTAGGAAGCCGATTAAATCCCTACATAGTCCTGAATCAACATCGATAAAATAAACAAACTAAAAGAGATGATCTCTCGGCCAAACACCACTTACCAAGGCCCTTTCTACAACTTGCCACATGGAAAAGATGTTGAATCTACTGCCCCCTACAACCGGCCAAAGCACCCCAAAGTACCACAGTTAACATCTTGATTAAATCGATCGATAAGGAAAAGAAAGAGTCGAAAGAGATGAATAGGGCTTACCACTAAACAGAAAGAATCCGATTGAGGGAGATAAGAAGATGAGTAGCGGCAATCCACTGAAAACAAGAATCGAATGCAGATATATGAATACTAGAGAGATTCGGCTAACAAGCAAATAAGAACAACCCAGAAAGGATGATAAATTTCGGCTTTTAGAGAAACCAAGGAAAAGAAATAAGAAAGAATGACTAGGAAGATTGGGCTTTGATAAGAGAATAAAGAAGTGGAATCAAACGTCCAAAGAGAAGGAATGGAGTAGGTTTCGGTTTGAATAAAAGAGAACAAGAGATGGGTGTGAAATGGAAATTCGGCTAGGAAGAAATAGAAGAAGAAGAAGAAACAAGAATGATGGAATGGAGGAGATGGTAGGAGGATTCGGCCAAGAGGTTATCTACTGCAACTCGTTTGAATCAAGAAGGAAGAACTAATCGGCTTTTGATAATAAAGCAATTTGCACCCAAGTGACCGAAAATGCCAAAAGAAAGGGAGAAGATGCCTTCGGTTTTTGATAGGTAAAAGAGAACAGATGAAAAAGAGCTAAAGATTACCCAAAAGCAAATACTAAATGCTCCCAAAAAAAACTCACAACCCCAAATTGCTAAGGCTTCAAACTTTCGGCACCCATCCTTACCAAAACTGAAACCACATCTTTTGATCGATCCCCCCTTGTCACCCAACAAAATTCGGCTAACACCTTTACCCCTCTCCAAAATCCCTTATTTTGCTCCTAACTTCACTCCTGAACACACATTTGAAAAGGTTTGAAACTTTCAAAATAATTTGAAAGTTTCAAATCCCCCTTTTTACTCTTGTCCAACCATTCAAAGAAAATTTGACAAAGTCACCTCCACTCTTCAAGGCCCTTAACTGAATCCCTCATCCATCCCTTGACGCATGAGCAAAAAAAAATAAAAGCCACATTGCTGGCAACGTGAATTGAACCTACTCCCCCTCTGCTACCCCCTGAGGCGTCACTTACCTGCTCCCTAAGTGACGCCTTATTGCCACTTCACCACCTTAGTTCTTGTGTCAACAACCACAAACAATAAACCTTAGATCCTGCCCCAACCAGCTTCCCCCCTAAAGTGCCCAAAATTAAAATTTTGGCCAAGGCTCTGACTTAACCCCGGGCCTTTCCAGAGACCCCCAAACACACTCAAACAACATACAAAGTATATCAAGCACACAGAAGCAAGATAAATGGAGAGCCCCTAAATATCGGATGTTACAGTTCTACCCCCTTAAAGAAATGAGATGCAAGTACTGCTGTCTTATCGCATCCTCTGGCTCCCATGTCGCCTCTTCCATTCCATGATTTCTCCATAAGACTTTAGCCAACGGAACCGATTTCCTTCTTAGCACCTTGACGTCTCGTTCCAAGATCTGGATTGGTTCCTCCTCATAGGACAATTCTGGCCTTACCTCAATTTCCTCCACTAGCACGACGTGAGACGGATCTGAACGGTAGCGTCTTAACATTGAAACATGGAACACATTATGCATCTGTTTCAATTCTGCAGGTAACTCCAATTTATAAGCCACTGGTCCCACACGTTTCAATACCCGATAAGGCCCGATGAACCTAGGACTTAGCTTGCCCTTTCATCCAAACCTCATTACCTTCTTCCAAGGTGAAACTTTCAAGAAGACCCGATCACCCACCGTAAACTCTATTTCCTTCTGCGTAAGATTTCTGCCTATCGGATGCTTCTTTCAACCGAGCCCTAATTAGCTTAACCTTCTCCTCTGTCTCAACAACCAATTCTGGACCCAAAAGCTGGCATTCACTCAATTTTGTCCAACAGGTAGGAGTACGACACCTCCGTCCATACAACACTTCATAGGGCGCCATCTGAATACTAGCTTGGTAGCTGTTGTTGTATGCGAATTCTGCAAACGGTAAGAATTCTTCCCAACTACCCTTGAAATCGATGACACAGCCCCTCAACATATCCTCCAAGATCTGAATCACTCTCTCAGATTGACCATCAGTCTATGGATGAAAAGCTATGCTGAAGTCCAGTCTTGTGCCCAATGCATGATGCAGTGCTTTCCAGAATAGCGATGTAAACCTAGGATCTCTATCTGATATGATCGATACTGGTACTCCATGCAATCTCACAATTTCTTCCACATAGAGCTTCGCCAACCTCTAAAGAGAGTAGTGGACATGAACAGGTATGAAATGGGCAGACTTCGTCAACCGATCCACAATTACCCATACCGAGTCTTTCTTAGTAGGCGTAAGAGGTAGCCCACTAACAAAGTCCATAGTGATCCTCTCACATTTCCACTGTGGAATCTTCACCGGCTGCAACAACCCCGAAGGCAACTGATGCTCAGCTTTAACCTGTTGACAAGTTAAACACTTTCCCATAAATTTCGTAACCTCCCGCTTCAATCCAGGCCACCAAAACTGTTCACGGAGATTACAGTACATCTTACTTCCTCCAGGATACATAGCGTAAGGGCTACTATGCACTTCTTGAAGAATTATCTGCCTCAACTCCACTTCCTTCGGCATACAAATCTTCTCACAAAAATACAAAACCCCATCACCGTTCAAACTGTAATCTTCTACCCCACCATTCTGTACTTGCAGAAGTCGAGCACTCAAGACCTCATCCGATAACTGTTTCTCTTTAATCTGATTGACCCACGTCGGCTTCACTTGAAGTTCTGCTAACAGACTCCCGTCCTCATACAAACTGAGATGGGCAAATATCACTCTCAAGTCTGATATTACCTTCCGACTTAAGGCATCTGCTACCATATTAGCCTTACCCGGATGATATTCGATCGAGCAGTCATAATCTTTCAACAGCTCAATCCACCTTTGCTGCCTTAGATTCAGCTCTTTCTGACTTAGAAGATATTTTAAACTCTTGTGGTCGGTGTAGATAACAGACTTCTCCCCATACAAATAATGTCTCCAGATCTTCAGAGCGAAGACCACCGCAGCCAACTCCAAATCATGCGTGGGATAATTAATCTCATGCGGTCTTAACTGCCGAGATGCATACGCAACGACTTTCCCATCCAGCATTAACACACATCCCAATCCCGTGTGTGAAGCATCACAATAAACCACGAACTCCTTTCCAGCCTCAGGCTGAATCAACACCGGAGCCTCTTTCAAAATCCTCTTCAGCTTCTCAAAACTTTCCTGTTGCTAGTCAGCCCAAACAAAAGGTACCCCTTTCCTCAACAACTTGGTTAAAGGTGCCGCAATTAATGAGAACCCTTCAACGAACCTTCGGTAATATCCAGCCAGACTAAGGAAACTCCGAATCTCTGCCACAGACTTAGGCAGTTTCCAATCCGACACCACTTCAATCTTCTGGGGATCCACCCAATCCCTTCTGCAGATACCACATGACCTAGAAAAGTAACTTCCTTCAACCAAAACTCACACTTGCTAAACTTGGCGTACAACTGCTTCTCCCTCAAAAAATGCAGAACCACTCGAAGATGCGAATCGTGTTCCTCCTCAGTCTTGGAATACACCAGAATGTCATCTATGAATATTACAACGAATCGGTCTAAGTAGGGTTGAAAAACCCGGTTCATCATATCCATGAATGCAGCTGGTGCATTTGTCAACCCAAACAGCATCACCAGGAACTCGTAATGACCATAGCAAGTCCGGAAAGCCGTCTTGTGAATATCCGCTTCCTTGACCTTAAGTTGATGATATCCCGACCTCAAATCTATCTTTAAAAAGACCGAGGCCCCTTTAAGCTGATCAAACAGGTCATCTATCCTCGGCATCGGATACTTGTTCTTAATAGTCAACTTGTTCAACTGGCGGTAGTCAATACACATTCGCATGGACCCGTCTTTCTTCTTCACAAACAGCACCGGCGCTCCCCACAAAGACACACTGGGTCGGATAAATCCACGATCTAACAACTCTTGGATCTGAGCTTTAAGTTCAACCAGCTCCTTCGGCGCTATCCTATAAGGGGCGATGGACACCGAAGCCGTTCTTGGAAGTAGCTCAATTCCGAACTCCACCTCACGATCCGGAGGTAACCCTAGAAGCTCTTCCGGAAAGACATCCACAAATTCCTTTACCGTTCTAACCTCATCCACGGTCACTTCCTTTGCATCCAAGGCAGTGACATAGGTTAAGAAAGCCATGCACCCTTTTCTTACCATTCTCTCCACCTTAAGAGCAGACACTACATTGGACAAGTAGTCTCTCCTCTCGCCTATCACCAAAACTTCATCATCCTCAGAAGTCCTTAACACCATTCGCTTGGTAGCACAATCCAAGTTTGCTCGATATCTTACCAACCAGTCCATGCCTAAGATTAAATCAAACTCCCTGAACGGTAGTTCCATCAGATCAGCCGGGAAAACCAACCCTTGTACTTCTAGAGGCACATTCCTAAAAAGTTTGTTTACCACTACAGTCTGTCATAAGGGACTAAGTACAGTCATCTCCCTAGAAGTAGTTTCAGAGTTCATGTTCAAGGTTCCAGACACCACACTAGCAACATAGGAATGCGTCGACCCAATATCAATTAATGCAGAAAAGGGTAAACCGAAAATGAGGAACGTACCCATTATAACATCTGGTGCATTACCCTCTTCTTGACGTCTGGCTACATAAACTAAGCCAGGCTGTCTTGCCTCTGCATTCCCAGCACTCCTGCCCGGTGCTTTGCGACCCTGACCAGAACCATTCCCTCCTCTAATCAGACCACGACCTCTCGGCATCTGCTGTCCCCCCTTCCTGGCTGCACATACCCCTGACCTACCATCCAAGCTCTGTTCCTTTCCAGCAGGCAGTCCCTGATCAGATGATCCTTTGACCCACACCTAAAACATACCCTATCTTTTCCCCAACACTCTCCTGCGTGTGACCTCCCACACTGAGCACACTGTCGAAAGATAGTAGCTGGCGTTGTAACGCAACTCGGCCCATCAACCCTAGGCCTCTTCTGGAAACCCCCAGATGACCCTGACGGTCCATAACTTCCCTTATTTCTGCCCCTATCCTTTTCCTTATTCTGCCCCTCAGTCCATTTCACCTCCTCGGCTATTTTAGTCTTTTCCACCAGGATAGCAAAATCTCTCTCCCGCTGAGGAGCTATCAACACTCGCAGCTCGTCACGCAGCCCATCTTCGGACAGCACACAATGCTCATAGTCAGTCGCAACTATTCCCCGGGCATACGTGCTGAACCGCAGAAATTCTGCCTCATATTCGGCTATCGACTTACCCCTTTGAACTAAATTCAGGAACGCTTTCCTCTGAGCATCCACGTAACTGGCCCCAACGTACTTCCCTTGGAACTTCACCTTAAAGAAATCCCAATCAACTTGGTCCGCCAGAGTACCCTCTCTCACGGTGAGCCACCACTAATAGGCCTCATCCCGAAGTAAAGACACCGCGCCCTTCAGCTTTTCCTCTGCTATGCAGTCCAAGTCATCCATAATTCTCTCGACTGCCTCTAGCCAATACTCAGCCACGTTAAGAGCTACTCCAGAGATACCTCTAAACATTTCAGCTCCATTAGCTTGAAGTCGCTCAGGAATGGACTTTCGAGTTGCTGTTCCACTGCCTGCCCCGACCACTCGTTCCAACACACGCAACATTGCCTGAGACAGTGCATTATCTCCACCAGTTCTGTCTTGCGATCCCGTTTCCACCACAGGTGATGCTGGCGCTTCACCCTCAGGCTCATTTCTCGCTTCTGAGAGTTCAACCTCAGTACCCTGGCCCCTCCCATGGCCGTGTGTAACACGTCCACATCCTCTACCACTCATGTCTACCGTTCCGTCTTAATCTGATTTCAAAATTTTATGAATTAGCATTTCTTTCCACTATTGATTAATGAGTAGTTTTATGAAAATAGGGTTACAAGTAGTTTTTTCCGCAAGCATATGTATACCTAGGGTTTTCATTTCTACAGTAAAGTTTCTTAATTCTATCATCCATAGCGATATATCCACAACAACGTGTTCACACAATACATCTACTTTATGCAAATTACTTAACAATTAGAGAACTTACCTAGCAGACTTGGGCTGGAGACTCGGGTGCCACACTTCAAAAATAGATCCATATGTATTATATTTTGAAAAAATGAAATTTGGAAAACGTTTTGAACCCAAAACCCAAGGCTGAGCTTTTTAAACCGGGCTCTGATACCAAAATTGTAACACCCCAAACCCAGCCCAAACACTACGACTGGATCTGGCATGCCACTAGGAAGAAGTTTAGGAAGTTTGACTGGTTTCGAAAAGATTCTAAGTCATTTTAAAATCCCAAATTTCGTGGTTCAGTTGCAAACTCGTTGTTTAGTTAACTCTGAAATTTAATTTGTTGAACTTTACAATTAGGTGACATCTGTAAGCACTTACCAATTATTCGATTACCAGGTTTTAATAAAAAAATGATTTTTATTATAAGAAACGTTGTTTGGCAGGTTATAAGAAAACTTTAGTTTGTAATTAAAATTTTAAAACATCCATTGAGCAGTCTGTAATTAATATGTCCAAACTTTAAACCCGAAAAAAAATTCTAATTGTTATAGTGGCCTTATTACAAACCAAAGAAAAGTCCCCAAAAGTTATAAACGGTAAACAAAATAAAATTTACTCATAAAATCCATGCGTGGCCACCTCGAGGTCCCTCCAACCCAGTCCATTAAGCTAACAATTACCTGCAATTGTTTAAAGAAAAGTGTGAGCCACAAGACTCAGTGTGCAATTATTCCACATACTCCACAAATGGGCCTTAGCCCCAGAGCACCATTGGCCGAAGCCCAATTAACACAGCATAACCAAGTGAATCATATGAAACCCAACCCAACCTAGTTTCCATCCTCTACACTCCACTTTGTACGTCCAACTTCAACACACCTGGGGATTTCTACAATCAACCCTTCATCCTCTACACTCCACTTTGGCAGTCATGCTGGCAGACACACTGCTCAAAGACAATATAACGTGGCCTAGCCACCGATCACCATGTGACCAAATATAACGTGGCCTAGCCACCGATCACTATGTGACCAAATCATCGATAAATAATGTGGCATCACGCCATCATTCGGTGTGATATTGTCACCCATAAGCACTTCCCCTTCATATCATAATATCCCAATATCCCCATGCATATGTAACATAGTATAATAACAGGTTATATATGATGTCACACACACAATCATGCTATCAAAATTTAAAGGTTTAACCATGATACACTGACCTGATGTTTCGGCTTTACCCAACAGGGGTAACTCAATCACCATTGCCGGGATTTCTGGCTTCCATAACACATACATAATTATTACAACAAAAAGAAGTAGTGTGATAAGTACATACCTGTGAACATGCAAGATTACATTATCGATCTCGCTAACGTCCTCACTTACAGGGATCACAGCGATCTGTTTATCCCTTTTAGAAGCCGGCCCATAACCCGGTGGCCAATCCCGAACGGCAGACACCGCACATCTTTTAAACTTAGGGGCTGGGTTTACGGGTCCAGCCCCCTCCTTTTCCTGACTAGTACTTGATTCCATGAAACGATCTTGGTCAAAAGATGCTATAATGAAATAGCACTTGTTTAACAAAGCATTGGGTTAAGGCAGCCTAATAACGAATGAAGAACCCGATCGAATAACTAGAGAAAGAAACCCTTACCTTAACAACAGAAACTGAGGATTAGCAGACTTGGATTAGGAAGCCGATTAAATCCCTACATAGTCCTGAATCGGCATCGATCAAATAAACAAACTAAAAGAGATGATCTCTCGGCCAAACACCACTTACCAAGGCCCTTTCTACAACTTGCCACACGGAAGAGATGTTGAATCTACTACCCCCTACAATCGGCCAAAGCACCCCAAAGTGTAATGTCCCGAAATAGGGGTTGCGAGTTTGAAGAATAACTCAAGTGTTAGTGGGCCTCAAGAGTGGTTTTGATGTGTTTTTGGAGTTCCTAAAGCTCGAGGATAAAAAGGGAGTATTTTGGAAATTTTGGAAATTTTGGGTTAAAAGCGGAAATTGGGTGATGGAGGCCTTAAGAATAAATTTTGTAAGGTTGTGGCATATAAAATGCCCTGGTAAAGTGGCTTCCGTGTGCCACTTAAGGTTTGGGTTTGGCGCTAAGCAGGTCAGGGGATCGAGCAACGCTGGGCGCATGGTTTTTTATTTTTGGGTTGTAAAGAGTGATGGGCTGAGGAGGCTTTAAAAGAATTTATGCGAGGTTTATGACCCATGAAACCACTTGGCAAGGTGGCTAGGAGCGCTAAGGAGCAAGGAGGAGACTTTAAGATGGCCTGGGTTCGAGGGGCGGCGGCAACAAGCGTGTTTTTATTTTTGGTTTTTAGCGCTAAAGCAAAGGAAGCCAAGGAAAGAAAGGCTTAAAAGAAATATGTGCCGCGATATTGTCATGAAAGTCAAGTTGGCCGAGTTGCTGAGGCGCGGAGAGGGATGCTTCAGGTCTGGGGTTCGAAACCCAGGAGCAGCGCATGGTTTTCTTTTTTATGCCGGCGTGGGGAGGGCCTGCATGGCCCATGCACGCATGCACGCATGAAGCAAGGTGATGGGAGTGTTTTTATTTTATTAGTTTTATTATTAAATTATGTAGGAAGCATGGGTTTTATTTTATTATTATATTATGTATAGGAAATGATGTAGTATAGGGGGATAGATTAACAATGGAAATTGATGTTTGAAATTAGCAAAAAGAAAAGCATGGCCGTGGGAAGCATGGGAGAGGAGCATGGTCGGTTTTGGGGTTTGCCAAGAGAGCATGGCCGAAATTTTCTTGGGATATTTTATTTTTATTCCCCATTTTTGGTGCTTGGCCGATTGAATCTCTCTCTAGGGGCTATCTTGGTCGGTTTTTTCTTGTAGCAAAGGAGGTGCCAAATTCCTTGTTTTGCTTTCCTTTCTTCCCATTTGTGCTTGGCCGATTATAGGACCCTTTAGAGTAGTATTTTCGGCTTTGAAAGGTGATCAAGGAGTGCCGAATCTCTTTGCTTTGCTTTCCTTCTTCCTACATGTTTGCATGGCCGGTCTTGTGATGCAAAAAGGATGGCCGAATGCTTCTTTTTGTCTTTCCTTTTCCCCATTCTTGTGCATGGCCGATTGGAGCTTGCTTCAAGGTCTAGCATGTTCGGTTTTCAAGTAACAAGTGAAGTGGCCATTGTGTTGCTTTGTTTCCTCTTCTTCCCTTTTTGTGTTCTTGACCGAGAGAGAGAGAGATAGAGCAAGTTTGAGCTTCGGTCTTGAAGAAGCTAGAAAGTATTTTGGCTAGCAAATATTGCTTGCCTTGTTGTTAGCCGCACGTTTCATTAACACTTGAACCATAGCCGAATCTCTATTGTGCTATCGACTACGTGTTTCTTTTGCATGTGTCAGCCTTAAGATGCATTAAGGGAACTCCCGAGATTTTGAACATCAAAGGTTTTCGTCAAACCCAAAAGCAAGTGATAGTTTCAGATCTTTTAGCAAAGGTAAGTGATTGTTGACCTTCGGCCATAGACTATATTTTGGGCTTTGTGATAACCGAATGTTGAGCTTGGCTTTAGGGATGGCCGAATATATAAGGCCATAGTGATGTGTTCTTTTTCTGTGTAGCTAGTGTTGAGGAGCATCAAAGGAGTCTTTCGGAAGTGGAACTGCTCAAGAGACCTTGTCGAGCAAGGTAAATGGTAAGTATGACATGCGGCCAAGGGCCATTGCTCATAAACCTGTGTGTTAGCCGATTTCTAACAATGTTTTAATAGGAATTTCGATAACTTCGGAGCAAATCAACAGGAACAAGTGGTATTTCGGGATCGAAATAAGCTAGGTAAAAAGACTCATGGTATTCGGCCTAAGGCCATATTATTGGTACTAAGTGTGACCGATTTCGGTTATGTGTTCTAGGGGCAAATCGATAGAAGTAGCAGAAGTTTCCGGGATTTTAGATTGTGTTAGATAAATCGAATATCGTTTTAATCAGGTGCGTAGTTATCGCACTGTTCTCTTGTTTGCTATATGTGTTGTATGTGTTATTTCATGTAAATATATATGTTGTACATGTTAGCCGAGATAAGGGTTAAGATAATGGATACCCGAGGTGAATAATCGATTAATCAAGTTAATGGTTATGATATTTACCTTTCGGTGATTTGCAATAATAATTGATTTTTGATGAATGTATAAAAATGAGATGGCATATGATGTATAATTGTTTTAAGTAATATGTTATCACGATACATATATTTATGCATGGAACTTGGAATGTGACTATTGGAGACAAGGGTATACACTATGTGAGTGGTCTAATGCTAGCCTCGTGCTACATTCGTGCTTGATGATTAGCGAACTGATTAATATGTGGGATCCCTATGGGATCGGTGGCTTGGCCACGGCCTTGAGCAGTAAGTCTGCCAAGGTAAGATATGTGGATCACTATGTGGATTGGGCTTCATAATTGTATATTCATAATTGCATATTTATAATTGCATGTTCATATATATATGGATTGTGGGGATATAGGATAAGCTCATATATGAGGACATGTGTATTAACTATGCACTGAGTCTTGGTGACTCACTCAATTTTTCTCAACCCTTTCAGGTGGCGCGTAAAGCTTGGACCGGGTCGTAGAGGATACAAAGCTGGCCATGAGGAAATGGACTTTTATGAAAAAGGACGTTTTGTTTGATTTATTAAGCATCTATATTTTCAATAATTAAGTATGTATTGTAAGAAGGCCCACTAAAGTATTTCAGTTCTTTTATTAAGTATCTTTATTATTATGCCCTATTATGGATGGATGATTTAAAGGTTGATTGCAAATGGTTTTATTTCCTCAAGTAAAGCTTGAATCCGATATTTTTATAATAAACTTCAATTTTTACTTAGAATATTACAAGTCACGAAAATGTTTTACTAAAGGAAACAAATTTTCATCGGTTTTACTATTAAGAAAGAATGTTTTTGAAAGTATTCCGCAGTGGCATTCCAAATTCGGTCGGAGTAAATGGGCCGGGTTTGGGGTGTTACACAAAGTACCACAGTTAACATCTTGATTAAATCGACCGATAAGGAAAAGAAAGAGTCGAAAGAGATGAAGAGGGCTTACCACTAAACAAGAAGAATTCGATTAAAGGATATAAGAAGATGAGTAGCGGCGATCTACTGAAAACAAGAATCAAATGCAGAGATATGTATACCAGAGAGATTCGGCTAACAAACAAATAAGAACAACCCAGAAAAGATAATAAATTTCGGCTTTTAGAGTAACCAAGGAAAAGAAATAAGAAAGAATGACTAAGAAGATTCATCTTTTACAAGAGAATAAATAAGTGGTAAGAATGTGTTAGTAGTTTAATCTCTTTAGTATTCGTTTAAGCCGAAGGCTATTAACATGTGATTGCCGATTTAGGGAAGAGCGCTTGGAGTGTGGTGGCTAGTATTCAAAGGCATTTGGGTAAGGTTTCGAGTTCACAAGGAACCCTTTGCAATTAATTTGGTTTGGCCGAATAGGCCATGGCACTAACCTTGTGTTTGGCCGAATATAGGGCAAGGATATTGTGGGTGGTCGATTGGTTATTCCGGGATTTAAGGCTTTCGTTAATTTCAGGTGTGTGTATACACACTTTATGATTAATAAATTGTGCTAAATGTTTATGTATGCTAAATCTGGTTCATGTAGCTTTGGATTTAATACCATAACGGTATAAGCGATGATTCAGGTAAGTTCCTGACAGTATGAGTTACTATTGATGCTTTTGGGAAGCATGGCATACTTGATATATGTGATTTAAATATATGTTGGCATGAACTCTGTTATATAATTGATTGATGTGGGTTGATGAGAGGAGGGGGCAGTGATATTCGTGTCGACGGACACCAGTGGTTTGGTACCACATTGTGACTACGGTCACCAGAGGTTTGGCACCTCCAGAGGTTTGGCACCTCATAGCGTCTCGTCCCTGTGGCTTAGCACCACCGTGGGTTGGCCCCACTTTGAGATATGGGATTGACGCCAGTGATTTGGTATCACACGATGGGTTGGCCCCATCATTTGATTTGTGACTTCGGGTCACCAGTGGTTTGGCACCACAATATGACGGATTTCGTGACTATACGTCACCAGTGGTTTGGCACCACAAGTGGTTTGGTACCACACGGGGTAGAGAAAGGTGTTTGGATGGCTAGGTTGGGTGCATATTAAACTTGTGCATAGTAAATTAATTATGATTTGTGTATGATGTTACATTAAACCGGGAAAAAAGGGTTACACATTGGGTCTTGATGACTCACCTTTTTCCTTTAACATTTTCAGGTGACTCGTAGCTGCGGATAAGGAGCCGGATGGACTCGAGGTGGCCATGCAATGAAAATGTGGACTAGGTGGATTTTGAACTATTTTTATTTTATTATGGGTTTATTTTATTTAAGTTATAATAAGGCCTCCTAATATTGCACTTGGATTATTTTTCATGTTTTGGATAATTTGCTTAAACTACTTCATGATATTAAAATGAGTACACATGTTTTCTCAAATTAATACGCAAAATGTTTTATTGTGCCATCGGGTACACTTGAACCTGTAACAACCTGACCTAATATATTTTTAAACAACACTAAGTAATATTTTCTTCATACACCTCAAAATTTTTAAAACAAGACAGTATCTTTTATCAAAAATTTAAATCGGCTTAAAGGGTTTTTCAAAATTTTTTTTTTCCGTAGCATACCAAATTCGGTCGTATTGTTTGGGCCGGGTTTGGGGTGTTACAATCTACCGATTCTTGATCTATACAATAATTTTTATTTCAACTATCGGTCCCAAATACATTATAAAAGTCCTTTTAATATGTATGATATCTTAATTTATATTTTTCACAATTTCCCTAAAGTTTTGCACTTTATTCAATTTTAGTTCTTAATCCCAAAACTTTAACATTTATCACAATTAAATCAAATTCAAGATAGTCAAATTCCCTCTCATACATAAAACATATAATAATTGAATTTTCTCAAGAAATTCATGCTAAATTTTCTATTTTATCAATTTAGTCCTTAAACTTTTAAATCAACTAAAATCACTTTACAAAATAATCCTAATCATCAACCAATACTTCAAATTCATCATTTAACATTAAGAATAACAAAGATTCATCAATGGAGAAATCCAAAATCTTTAACAGTTTGAAAAATAGAGATACGAATTAGTTGGACCTAGTTGCAGTAATCTCAAAAATATAAAAATGACTAAAAACGGGCTTAGAAAACATTACCATGCAAGAAAAATGGTTTGGCCGAAAGTGAGAAGCTCTCAACCATGGCTATTCGGTGTAGAGAAAAAGAAATGAAGAAGATGACTTCATTTTTTAATGCTTTTCATCTTTTAATTCATTCATTTTAACTTAATTTAATTAATTTATAATAATAAATATTCATTTATCACATACATCAACCGCCCAATAAGATAACAATGGAATAATTGCAATATATATCTTTAAATAATTTTTAAACTACTCTTTTTAACAAATAATAATAAATATCAAATAACTTTTATAGTTTTTACGATTTAGTCCATTTCCATAATTGACCAATCAAACATTAAAATTTTAGAACCAAACTTTTACATACTAAAATATTTACTCCTTAAATAATTAATAAAAATATTCATGATCTTGATTTACAGAAACGAGGCCCCGATACTTCATTTTCTGAAACCACTTGACTTTTAGGGCAACCACCTATACTTAACCATTTATTCAATTAGTTAAATTTTATCTAATCAAAATTCAATATAAAACTATAATCGACTCGTATGAATAATATGGACTTACTCATCGGATTTGTGGTCCCGAAACCACTATTTTCGAAACCACTAGAAAACGGGTTGTTACATGGAAGCTTTTTCAGGTGATAAACCAAAAGGTGCTTCCAGCTAGAAGCTCTTTCCACCATTTTCAGCAAAAGCGCTTCCTGCAGGAAGTTCTTTCAACCAAGTTGGCATTCCCAAACGGTTACCTACTTTGGCTATTTAATTAGTGGCTACCCCCCTCCAACGATAAAAAAAAATTATCCTATAAACCCCAAATTTCATTTTTTTTCCAATTCAATATCAACTCTCTCTCATATTATCAATTCTCTCTCAAATTCCTCTCAAAACCCACTTAAATTCTCTCTTTTTTTTTTTTTTGCTCTCTCAATTTTATTTATTTTTATTTAAATTATCTTAACATTTTCCTAAAATGTTTTTTCTAATACAAAGTATTCTTTTTTTTTTTTTTGAAATTATCAATGGCAAGTTTTGTAATCTATCATGATAAGAACCACATTTTCATCAATCAATTGCAAATGGTAAGAATATTTCTTATTATAATTTAATATTGTCTAATTTTTATGTTTTTTTTAATTTTTAATTTAATATTTTGTACATTTCTTTCCTTCATTAGGCGGAAGATCGAATTTTGCAAACCAACATTCGTAATCTACTCGCTCCTCTAGCACCCCTAATCGAGCCCTACTTGAGAGAAGTCAGTTTTTCACACGTGGCCCTTGTAGGTAGGGGTGTAAGTTGGACCCGACACTCGTAAACGCTTTGGTGGAAAGGTGGAGACCCAAGACTCGCACTTTCCATCTTCCATGTGGTGAGTGTACTATCACTCTGGAGAACGTGCAATTACAGCTCAGGTTACCAGTGGATAGGCCCGTAGTGACTAAGATTGTTAATGTCGATTGGAGAGTAGTATGCGAGGAACTTTTGGGGCTAGTTCCAAAGACAATTTTTGGAAGCCGGATAGAAATAGATTGATTAAGAAGAATTTTAGTAAACTCGATGAGAATTTGAAGGAAACCAAAAGAGAAAAAAAATGCTTGTGCTTACCTCCTTATGATAATCAGAGGTATCCTAATGCCGGATAAGTCACGAGATCTCGTCCATTTAAGGTGGCTGCTGAAACTCGTTAACTTTAGAGAAGCAGGAGAACTCAGTTGGGGATCTGTCGTGTTGGCGACATTGTACCGGGAGATGTGTTGGGCAACGCAACCACCAAAATTTAAAATTGGTGGTTGCATGTTACTACTGTAGTCATGGGTGCGGTAACGACTACCATTTTTACGTCCTGAAGCAAACTACCCTTACACGTTTCCACTTGTAACAAGGTAAAATTTATTAGATAATCTATTTACCGTGATAAAATAATTTAAAGTTTAGATTATTCTGTTAACAAATTATTCCAATAGGTGGAATCATGGATCGAGTTAAGCGAGAGAATTGAATGAGCTGCAAGATATATGACTTTTGTAAGACCAACGATCTGAAGAGGAGGTTAGTATATATATAACTAATTGATTTAAGATTAAGATTTAACGTATTTGATTTAAGATTTAACAGTATATATATAACTAATTATTATTATAATATAGTTTGTATAGACGCCATACGAGAATCCGGCAATTCGGGAATGTATCCCATCAGAATTTCTAGTGAATCCCAACATCTGGCACGTGAAGGTGCCATTGGTAGTTGATGCTACCGTGGAGATGCATGAGTTGGATAGGGTGATGTTGGAATTCAGGTTCAGACAATTGATTCTATTGGCACCTCAGGACCTCGATGATCTCTATCCTATTGACTTGAGGGGGAGGCCAGATGATAATTGTATTAGATTTCACGGTGAATATATCAACATGTGAAATAATCGGTACGAGTTTTTACCTCATTGCGAGGCGATTGTCACTGAGGAGTTAGCTTGCTACTTGAAGCACATACCTTGGTTTAGGCTTGTTGAAAAGCCATACTTGCTAAGAGAAGAAGATAGGATGGGGCAACTACATACGAGGAGGCCATGACGACCATCGATGCATATAAGGTCTGACGAGGCAGGTTCGTCATCTACACTTATGCAAAAGCCAACACCGACACCCACACCACTCCCTGGTTGGTATGTGTTGTCTATTCTGGTGCATATTCGAACCTTGTTATTTTTACACAAGCACCATATATTCCACCATATTTTGCTGCTTCTACTTTGATGCCAAATTTTTCTTTCAGACCTTCGTCCCCAGCATATTACACACCTACGCCGTCGACATTTTCGACCACAACGATGCTGACGATGACATATAGGCTGTCCATGATTTGGCCACCGATCGAGAGTCCAGTCGATCATCCATCGGTAAACGAAACAAAATATAGTTATACCCTTACGCCGATGGTGACGCAAACGCCTTCTGGGTCTTTGTTCTATCAAGATTGCTCATCTTCCTAACCATCTATTCCTAAATCAGATGATGGACAATGGCAACCAAGGAGCACCCGATAGCAATCAACTATGGACGAAGGCGAATAAGAGGAGAGGCCTGTACTACAACCCCTGCCGAAGGCTCAACCAAGATGGAATCCGGCTCGCAATCGTTGACCGACCTGGTGTGGTACACATTCTGACATGGGATTGGATTAATTTACTTTATTATTGTACTTATCATGTTAACATTTCAATAAATATCAAATGTGTTTATTGCATTCATGTCAAACATCGTTATTTATTAAAGTTAATAAAAGTCGTTATTTCATTAAAGTTGGTCGTTGTTAACAAATTATTGATTTGTTTTGTATGGAAAAATCGTTAAAGTTAATAATTTTTTTCATTAAAATACAACAAATTAATTGCAGTGAACAATTTAATAGATCTACTAATGAGATTTTGTACTTGTATCATCCCTTCGATGTGGACATGACTGTTAACTGTTATATTAAACATAATGTGAAAAAAATATTTTTTTAAATAAATAAAATTTATTGAGTTGGAATCGATTTACTTACAAAAATGCTTTTTGGTAGAAAAACTTTTTAAACTAATTGATAGGAGGCTAATCTATTTTTGGTGTTAAAAGAAAATAAAAATTAATAATAAATAAGGGGGTTTAGGCTGCAATTTACCCTTTTAAAGTTTGTTGCGGTCAGGCAGCACCCTTGAAGCTTTTTTTCAGCTGCCAATTAAAACAGAAAATTTACATATAAGATGCCTGAAGTTTTTAGATCATCACATTTTAGTCTATTGCCGCCGATTAGTCAGGCTGCACCCGAATTTTTTTTAAAAAAACCAAGTGGTGCTGCCATTTGTCTATTCTCGTAAATATTAATCCCCTTATCCTATTATAATATTTATTTATTTTATATTATTAATGTAAAAAACCCAAAAAGATTTTTATAATTTTACAATTAAGTTGAATCTGAATTAATGAGTGACTTCAACATATTCAAATACTTGGAGTAATAGTACTGAAATGTTGATGAACTGAAGCATCGTCACATAACAGTACTAGAGAGTAAATGTGATAGGGAGAGCTTTGGAGCTAATGCCATCTGCCCTGAATAACAGGACGAAAAGGAACAACTGGAAAGAAGTACATCCTAAAGTTGTCTTGAGTACTTTTCTTATGTTCTTAATATTTCACTCTTTTTTATTCAATCAAATCCACATACCAATATGTGGGTTTCAATAATATTGAAACAGAGGAGTCAAGACTCAAGACTCGTGAAAATTGTAAAATTCCATTCCCGGTAATGAAATTTGGTCCTATACCTATGTTAGTCTGTAATAGAAAGTAGTAGAAACATTGACATCAAATTTGGTACTCCCATTCGTCTGTATCTATTCCTTTGATGTCTCAGTCTCATAATAAAAAGTAACTTTAGTTACAATGAATCCTTTTGGTCAATTTGCAATGTGGCGTTCCTTACCACAAATATCAGAAAGTAGGGTGCCCATACTCCCAAATGTAACTGAAAATTTAAGATGCCACAACGACCAAACAAAAGTTGGTGCAAAAAGATTTTATAAACACCTTGAGGGAAAGAGTCCCTTAGCCTCCTCAAAAACCCAGCCAGAAAGGAAAATAGAAACACCTCTTCTCCTTGCTCAGGAGCATCGAAGCCAAACAAATGGCTGCAAAGAGAATTGTAGCTCAGACTTTACTGATACTGATGCCTGCCTTGCTGCGGTTGTCCCTTGCAGCTGTTTACAAGGTTGGAGACTCTGCTGGTTGGACCACCATTGGCAATATTGACTACAAACAGTGGGCTGCAACAAAGACCTTCCAAGTTGGTGACGTTATTCGTAAGTTTCCCTTTAAGCTTTGTGCTTTCTCCTAAGTCTCTGTTAATATTATCGGTGATCATTCAATTTTTAAGCTTACATCTTTTCATCACAATTCGTCTCTTAATGGAACTGGCTAGTGGATACCCTCTTAGTAACAGAAAACTTTTCTGGATCCACTCTTCCTTTACCGGCGGGGGTTATTCGATACTTGCACTAGCTTTTTGTCCTATAAAATAAATCACCTTTCACCTCTATTTTCTTCTCACTATGGTCCACCTTAAAGCTGGTGCGGGGTTTACAGTTTTCTGGGAGTCAAATTCCAAGCAGCCAGGTTCCTAATAAATGCTCCCCGTTATATGTTTAATTCCTTGTTTTGGTTTTTCAATCCATCATAACTGGTAAAGACTTGCAAAGAAACTGTTGTTGTTGAGAACGGAAGACACAAGTAATCTAAAAAGACAGTTGGCAAACATACATACAATGTTTTTAATCATATCAAAACGGGTACCAACATTCAGCAACTTGGTGGGGTCCAAAGTATAAATCTCACTTTCGCATGCCTCTCTCATTATAACTTTCAATTCACACCATCCAGTCTATGTTTGCCTAAAAAGACAAAAACTTACCTTTTTCTTTCGGTTTATAGGCTAAAAGTTTAATAACTATTAAATGATTAAATTCTTTTATATAGAGAGACATAAAAAGCACAGTATGTAATCAAAATTTGAAAAATCCTTCGTAATTTATCGGATATATTATCTATCTATGAGTAACTAATAATAATCCTAAAATATTTTTGATTAAGAGTTAGTACAAATAGCATCTATGAGAAATGAAAAAGACTAAAGGCAAGTTCAATGGATTCATGTTATAATTTTGGATAATAATAAACTTTTAATATATGTTTGATTATTTTTTATTTTTGATTTTTTTCTTGAATTTCAATACTTTAAAGAGGAAAATTGATGCAAATAGGACACAAAAATTTAAAAGAAAATTCTCTCGACTGAACAGCGATGTCAAATTATGAAAAATATGATATATATTAATAATTTATTAGACATATATACATATGAAAATCACGTATTTAAAACATAAAAATAAAAATTACATATTTTTATATGCACATAAAAAGTCAAAAGCATACAAGTAATCATATAATTTACTTTATAAATAAAATAATTTTTTAAGATTCGGTTGATAGTTAATATCAACTCACTAAAAAAACTTTATAAATAATAAATATAATAACAAATTTTCTTTAAATATATATATATATAACAAATTTGTATAATAAATATACTTATTATTACATTGCTTTGGGACAACTTTTTATTATTTGTTAGTATAGATGTGGCAGCTTTATTATAATGTTCAACAACTTTATTGATGGAAAAAACAGGGGGCCTGGCTGTGTGTTCTAAATATAATGCGTACCCACTTTTCATCACAGTTTGCATAATATAATTGGAAACCCTGTCTAATTTGTCAAGATTCAATGATAGTGGGGGCTACGCACTCTAGAATTATTTACAGAAAGGAATCATGAGGGAAAGCAGTGCTATGAATATGATAACAATCTAGTTCATCCACAAATTGTCTGATGATTTTGGATAATTTTGAAGTGATTTTGTGATTTTAATGGGTGGTTCAAGATTTAAATTGGTTTAAATTATGGTCCTAAGCCCATATCCATCCACCGCAAATAATCGTGAAATTCAATAGTGGGTTGATTTTTGAATTAATTAAAACTAGTTTGGATATTAATGCAATACATAGATTGATTATATGAATAAATCAAAATAATATTTAATCATTTCAGAATTTCTTATAATAAGGTTTTAATTAGATATTAGTTTTAATTTTTTAATAAAGTGAAGTGTTTATATAAATATATATGTTGCTTAAATTTTATTCCAAACATACCTTTTTTGTATAATATTTTAAATACATTTATATAGATTTTTAAATTAAATTTAAATTAGTTTTTGTAAAAAAACTATCTATTGAAAAAATATTATAAATAAATAGTTTTAAATAATTTGAAAATATCATGTTAATGGTTTTAAATTTATATTTTTAATTAAACAATTGTAGTATACTTTAACATATTTTAATCGTAAAAATAAAAATATGTTTGTTAAAAGTTTTGTTTCCTTTTTAAATTTTATTAAAAATTTTAATGTACAAAAATTTTTTAAAAATAAATTAATTTAAAAATTAAATATATTAATTAAAAATATTTTCAAAAGATTGACAATGCTAAAATATTTTTCTAACAATTTTAACGTTTAAATTTATTAAATTATTTATGAAAATATGTTAAAGTAATTTACAAAATTATTATTTTTTAAATAACATTGTCTATGTGTTAAAAGCATTTAACTTTTTTTTTTTTTGTAGTTTTTTAAACCTAAAAGGAAAAAAAAACACCCACTTTGAATTGTTCATGGCAAGCTTCCATTTATTTTCCTATATTTCTACTTTTATTTTGTAAAATCATTCATTATTAAGTGCAAATTAGATCATAAGTTTTTCTTTTAACAAAGTCTTATAAATAATTTACTAAAAAGTAATAAAAAATTAACATATTATAGATTAAATTATAGTTTTCATATTTTATAATAATTATTAACAATAAGTATTTTTAATATATTAATTTAAATAAATGAAATTATAATACATTATCAATACATACTGAGGCAAATTTTTAATGATGCACAGATCTAGTTGTATGTATCAATCAAATTTTATAACATTTTAACAATACTAATATTTAGAAAATAATAACAAGCTAATATAAATATTAATTTTTAGAATTATGATTTTGTATTATGATAAATATATAAATTAAAAAATTTCTATTCAAAATAAAGGTGAATTAATATAACTCATATCAATTCATTTAATTCAATAACATTAACCATGTATTGAATATTTAATATTCAAGAGTCTATTTAAAAAAAATCTATTCACTTAGGCAACTTTATATTCACCTGTGCATTTTTAATTTAATATATTTGTTGGGGAAAAACAGCTGTAAGTAATGAATGAGAAAATTAACGAAGAAATTGAAAAGGTCGAACACGCAAATTTTACGTGGAAAAACTCCTTTGAAGAGAATAAAAAAACCACAGGCACGACGTCGTTTTTGCTTCTCCCCTATTTTGTCGTTGCGTCATCGTCACGTCGCATGAACCCTTGTCACAACGTCGCTTTCTGTTTGTGTCTTAATTCGACCAAAATGCGAGGCAGACTCCACAAATCTCCACATTAACTCGTATTTCCACAATGCCTTCTTTGTCAAGCCCACCACGGGCCTATCTTGAACTTTGCAGAATATTAACTGAGTCCATGTTGTGCTTGAACTTTGAAACTGGAAGACTTCTAGTCTTCGACGTGTGTACTGCCAAATCAAAACTGATCCAGGTCTTCTTTCCATGAATGCAGTGCTCTGTTTTTCCAAATCCTGCACCCAAAAGGGAACTTCTTTTTTTTTAAAATGGTCATACATTTTTCCCTTCTATGACCAAATTTCCTTTGCTTCAAACGAGTCGACTCCGACTCCTTAACAGATAAGGAACTTGTTGTTTTACTAGTCACCATTGAACCTTGAAGAAGATAAAGATTGACTGTCTTTCGACCTTTCATCAAAATGAGAGCCCTACAAGACACTTTAATGCCGCTTGACTCGATGTTAATTTTACAACTCTTCGAGTCTAGCATACTCAAGGAGATGAGATTCTTCTTTAAATCAAGTACATATCTAACATCTACTGTCCTGTCATTCATCCTGATCTGAACGGTATTGTAACAACCCTTACTTGGTCCGATTATCAGACCCAAGTTACATCATGCTACAATAGTTAACTGAATAATTCACAAACATTTGTAACTTAAACATTCAATAATATCAATAAAACAATTCATATCCCATGTTTCGCAAGATTTACAAACAAATTCAAGTCTAAATCAAGCTTATAAGAACTCATAAACCAACCCGGGATCAAATAGGGACTTAATTGAGAACTTAACAAAAAGTAGGGAAAATTCAGTAAATAAAGGTCACACAGCTGTGCTACAGACTGTAACTGTATGTGCCTGAGTTACACGACTGTGTCGTCTGGTTGTGTAACTGACTGAAGCCAAGTATAAAGGAGTCGCACGTCCGTGTTGTAGGTCATGTAACCAAATGAAGCTATGTGGACCTAAATGAAAAATTTTCAACTTAAAGTCACATGACCATGTCCCTGAACTGTGTATATGAATGACGCTGTGTGAAAAATTACTTGACCAAATCTATAGTGTCACACGAGCGTGTGGCTAGCCTATGTAACAAGCTGAGGTCATGCTAACCTAGAAGCTCCCAAATTAAAAACAAGCACAAGGTCGTGCCGCATGCCTGCGTGTGACATACGGCCGTGTATGCCAAAAAGGTACCTTAATATGCAAGCTATTAAATCAACACCTCAACTATATCATGATGTGTAATAAATCATACCTAAAACCTGTCCAAAAATGCACAAAAATATGCCCAAACACAATGTATCCTATTTCTAACCAATATGCCTCAAGGCACCTTCATACATTATAAACCGAATCTACAATGCACTACCATTCAAGCCAAGTTAATTTAACAACTTGCCAAAACACATTTATAAATATGCTTATATACATACCATCATCACTCATTAAAACTCATAACTAATTAACCTATCATTATAAACAACAAAGCTAGTTATCAACCATTATCTAAAAACATTCAAGCATACTTTTAACTCTCATCAACCATCTAAAAATTCAAAGTGACAACCCTAGGTATATGCCAATTTACATAACCAACATGGAATACAAATTTTAGGGAGTTTGGGGCCTCGGTTGGATGCTAAAGTGAGATACAAAATGTAGCTACAACCTAACCTACACACAAAAAGTAAAACCTCACGATAAGTAAGTAATGCCTTATATCTTTATACATTATGATGGTATAATAAAACCATTCAATCTATAAGCATTTAGATTAATAGAAATGTTCTATGCCATTAGGTTTCAATATGATTTTGATCACTAAATTCTTTCCCTTTTCATTTCAATATTAACGAATGTCATTTTGCATTCTGCTTCGACTAAAATTTTTGAACTAGTAAATACATCTTTTTCACTTTTTAATATCATTCTGGATTACCCGACAACAATATCTGCCATCCCAGGCTTACCACCTTAGATTGCTTGATAACAATGACCGCCATCCCGGGTTGCCCGGTAACAATGGCTTACCACCCCGGATTGCTCAACAATGATGATTTCTTAATTCATTTATGTCATCTCGGATTGCTCGAAAATGATGACTTGCTGTAACACCCCGCACTCGTATTCAACACCGGAATAGGATTACGGAGCATTACCGAACTTTTAACACATTTATACATATATTTAATTAATACATGCAATCATCATTCAATCACAATCAATTTATCCCTAATACGAGCCTATGAGGCCCTAAACATACATTGGAAGTGGTTCGAGACTAAACCTATAACTCAGGAAAATTTTCAACACTTAGCAATTTTTTTCTCAAAACAGAGGACACACGCCTGTTTGGCCAGGCCGTGTGTCTCACACTGCCACCAGACACACCCGTGTCATAGGCTATGTGGACATTCGAAATGGGAGCACATGGCTGTGTCCGAGCCCGTGTCATACCCCCGTGTCCAAACAAGTGAGCTTACTGACTTGGGTCACACGGCGAACCACACGCCCGTGTGTCTAGCCCGTGTGCCTTTCAAAGTGGCCACACACGCCCATGTGCCAGGCCGTGTGCTAGGCTGTGCCAAACCTATAGGGTATACTGACTTATGCAACACGACCAAGTCACATGCCCGTGTGGTAGGTCGTGTACAAATTAAGGGGTATACTGACTTATGCCACACGGTCGATCACACGCCCGTGTGTGAAACCGTGTGAAGCATACTGACTTTATTCCCATTTCAACTCCAAGGGACATACGGCCGTGTAACATGACCGTGTGTCACACACGGCTGAGACACACGCCCGTGTCTCTGCCCATGTGGACAAAAATAGGCTATTTTCCAAGCCATTTTGCCACCCCTTCACCTACACAAATGATACCAAACCATAGCATAATATGCAATCCAAAACAACCAAGCCAAGCCTAAGTCCTACCATTTCAATACTAATCAATTCAAAGCACATAAATACCACAATATGCTATCTTAATTCACACCAATTCTTGTCTTCTCAAATCATCAAAATGACCATTATTAAATATGCAATATATGGTCTTATTTCACAAGCATACCTATATCCACAAATCATTAATTTACCATTCATGGTACCTATTATCATCAATAATCACATAACTATCAACCAACTCAATTTACAAGACATAATTATACATATATGTACATTATTCAAACAAGCCAAACAAACCAAAATAATTCATCACACATGGCTATATATACAAGCCAAAAACATAAACATTTACAAGCCAATCCAAATGGCCAATATCCAAACCAAGATATAGCCAAAATGACTCAAAATCCCTATACATGCCATATACTTAAAATACCAAATTTCAAAGGTACCAAGTGATAGGTGGTAGTGTGAAACGACCTTCGACGATCCGTGAATTCGAGGTAGCTTCGAAATCACTATAAAACACAGAAAAATACACAAAGTAAGCTATAAAGCTTAGTAAACTCGTATGAAATACACTTAATACAATTACATAAATATAATTCAAAAATTTGAATACAACAAAATGTAGCTTATATTAGCTAACAAACCTTTCAAATACTCATTCACAAAACTATATACTTTCATCATCATTTTCTCAATCTAATACTAAAATAGTTTATACACATACATGTACCATCTTGTACAATTCTCATACACAATCTCATCTTTCATTTACCCGTTGAGCCGCTCGAAATAGAAGTCGAATACTCAAGGGTCTCACACGATAAGTACCTATACCATGGCCCGAAGCCAAATCAAGGTAGCTTATTCGAAATACTAATATCATGGCTCGAAGCCCAATCAGCGGATATGCATAGAACGAAGCCAAATCAATTCACCTCGCACTCAAAGTGTTATATCATGGCCCGAAGTCAACTCAAAGTACCCCTAATGACATGTCACTAGTATCCTAAACTATTCCTAAGGTTCAGCCGGGATTCCAACTGTCGAATCATCGTCGAGTCATTTCCAAACTTGTCCATAGTCACATAATCAAAATTTATGCTATATCAAAGCCTATAGAATACATTTGAAATGAAATTATAACATACGTACTTACCTCGATTCAAAAACGATAAAATTGTCGATTAATCGAGTACTTTATCTTTTCCCCGATCTAAGTCCGTATTTCTCCTTTCTTGATTTAAATATATTAAAAATTAACTTATTTAATCATCTATTTATTCAATTCAATCCAAAATATACATTTGAGCTAATTTACACATTAGCCCCTAAACTTTCACATTTTTACAATTTAGTCCTTATTACACAATATCACAAATTGATGCAATTTCATCCACTCACATGCTAGCCGAATTTCCCTAATACACATATCAACCTAAAATTTTCATTTATTCACATATTTAACTACATATTTTCACATTTTCACAAATAAATCCCTATTTTGCATTTTTACTCAAAATCACTTAACAAAACTTATTTAACTATCATTAAAAATGGGACAAAAATAATACCTTAATGAGCAATAGAGGCTTGGCCGAATGAAAGAGCAATAGAGGCTTGGCCGAATGAAAGCCCTAAAATGGCTTCTTTTCTCCTAAAAAATTCGGTGGAGAAGATGAATGAATAGATTTTGTTTTGCTTTATTAATTAAGTTTTAATTACTAAATTACCTAATTAACCTTATTTTTAATTCAATATTTCAATAATGCCAAACCAATATCATCCACTATCAAATTAATGGACTATTTATCACATAAGGACCTCTACTTTAAGGTTCTATAGCTATTAGACACCTTTAGCTAATAGAACTCAAGTTTTACACTTTACGCGATTTAGTCTTTTTTATCAAATTTACCAACCAAACTATAAAATTTCTTAACGAAACTTTCACACAATCATTCAATCATGCTGTAAGCATTGTAATGATAAAATAAATATTTTGACCTCGAATTTGTGGTCCCGAAACCATTGTTCCTATTTGACCAAAAACGGGCTGTTACACTTGCCACCCTGGGTTGCCTGACGGTGATAGCTTACAACCCCGAATTGCCTGGAAAAGATGGTTTCTTAACTCATTTTTGTCATCCCAGATTTCCTGACAACAATGACCTACCACCCTATGTTGTCCAGCAATGGCTTTGTCGAGTCTAGTCCACTAATACGTTGATCATGTTCACCTCTTATCGTATGGATAAAGTCAATACCTCTTAATATCTTGATTTTTATCTTCACAACGCTTCTGTCGAAATTGTACCCAATAGCAATATAATTCAACTCCGCAATCATGCATCTATTCATTTTGATACTTATCTCGATATTCAAATGTAATATCCCAAATCATTTCACTTGTCACCAGACAATTGATCGTAGTAGTACACAATATATAATATTATAAAAATATGAAAATTAAATAAGTGTTTGACCATAGAAACACTTACCAAAACTCGAGTTATTCGTCGTTGATTTTTTCTTTCACCGTTCTTTTTTATTTTCCCGTGTCATCTTTAGTTACGAATTAACATAAACATGCCAAATCATCAATATACCAAGAAGTTCACACTCAATTTGAAAATTTAAGCAAATTTTAGATTTTATTCAATTTAGTCCCTAAAACTGAAACAACTATATCTTCACATCTAAGCTTCCTTTTGCAAACCATTTTTAATTACACCCTTATACAACCCTCCAAACTCAGTAATTTTAGAAAATTTAAGTTAATTTCAATTAGTTTTCATTTTAGTCCCTAAACTCAAAACTAACAAATATCACTTTACAAGTTACTCTTTGTTTCGTCTTCAAGCTTATAAATTAGCATATCAACACTAAAAGCTTCAAGATTCATCAATGGTAACTTTTATAAACTTTAAGAGTTTCACAAAATAGTCCCTGGTTGAGAAAGATGAAAATAATGGTTTTTTCTCTTTCTCCTCACTTTCTTTCTTTTATTTTATGTTTTACATTTCAATTTTAAAATTTAAAATTTTAAAATTAAAATTTTCATGCAAAATGCATAAAACCCATGCCACCACTGTCCACTATTATTTAACTAGTGGTTTATTTCCATTTAGGTCCCTAGTACAATTTTTACCTACAATTTCTTTAGCAATTGAAATTTTACTACTTATATAATTTAGTCCTTGTACATTAATTAACTAACAATTCACAAAAATTACTATTCCAAAACTCAATAGATTTATATTTAGATTCATAATTATTAAACAAAATATTCACAGACCCGGTTCACAAATATGTATTCCCAAAATCGTGTTTTTCGACATCACTAACTTTCAGACCATTATAGGTACCTACATCGATTGACTTAATGGATGGACCGTTCCCCATATGCATAATTCCACCTTCAACTAAACTGTATGTGGAGAACCAGTCCCTGTTGGGACACATATGGAAAGAACATCCTGGATCCAAGATCCATTTGGATGTAAACTTAGACCTTTCGATCGTAGACACCAATAACCAATCATCATCCTTGTCGTTACCCAAATTAGCTTTAGCTAATTCTTCCTCGTTGCTCTCACCAACCATCTTATGTTGCAGTTTGTAACTATCTACCTTAACGTCACCTAACTTCATGCAGTAGCGACATCTTTTGTCTTTATTCCTTGATGCTATCAAAATTGCGGCTTGCCTATCTAACTTTCTATTCGAACTAAACTTATTGTCGAGTTTGTCTTTGCTCAACAAGTGATCCTTCACATCCTTGAGCAATAGTTTATCTCTGCCATAAATCAGGGTCTCCCTGAAAGACTTATATGAAGGGGGTAAAGAGCACAATAATAGCATAGTTTGATCTTCATCATCAATATGAACCTCAAAGTTCTTTAGATAATTTAAAAGAATAATAAATTGATTGATGTGACCTCTAAGGTGCTCACCTTCATCCATACGAAACGTGTATAACCACTATTTCAACATCATTTGATTAGCCAAAATCTTTGTCTCGGAAAGGGTGTCAAACCTTTTCCACAAGGTGGATGTCGTTTTCTCCATCAACACCTCCTTCAATACACTATTCGTTTGGCAAACTTGTATTGCAAACAAGGCCTTCTCATTAAGCTCTTCCTATTTTGACTGCTCTAGATTATCGAGCTTTTTCCTGGTAATGACATTTTCCAAACCATTCTGAACTAGAATTGTTGTCATCCAAACTTGCCACAGATTGAAATTTGTGATGCCACGAACCCCTCAATGTTGAACCTTGTTGTTGCCATCTCTGAATGGGTTGAATGCAGAAATTGAACCAACCTTTGATACCGATTTGTTGGAGAAAATCCCGTGTAAGCAACGAACAAGAAAAATAATAAAGAAATTGAAGTGATCAAACAAATAAATTTTATGTGGAAAAACCCTTTTGAAGAGGATAAAAAAGCACGAGCAAAGATAATTTTACTAAACCGACAAAAATGAAGAGTACAAAGGTGGAGATAAAATCTAAATCCCAAAACCCAAAAATAAGAACCCTCAAAACATAAAACCAAAATTCTCTGAAAGCTTGTAAAAGCTAATACTTAAATGTGTTAGGGGTTAATCTTTCTAAGGTAGAAAATGGCCTAGTTATAGACTAAATTTGTACGTCAAATAATCTTAAAATATTTTATGCTAGTCAACGTTAGTCTGGGACAAATAATCAGAGTTTGATTGGATGAAAAAAAATCAAGAAAATTGCATGACATGTCGCCACGTGGCAATGTTGTTTCTATTTCTCTCCTATTTCGTCGTCACGTCGTCGTAACGAGGAGCCATGCGACGTCAATTCAATGATAGTTGAATAAATTACTTCATAAATACACAATTAACATTCAGATTAAGCATGAGTCACATAATGATAGTCAATTCAATGCATAATCATAGAATATAACTTTTCTCGGGCTTTAAATGAACTTACATATGTTCTAATATTAACTAAGAATTTAACTAGGACTAATTTGTAACATTTCAAAAATTATAGATAAATTAAATCATAAATAAACCCATCAAATAATCAATCATGTCATAATCATTCAAATATTATGACATACAATTAAATTCAAGTCTTATTCAAGCTTATGAAAGCTCTTAAGTTGATCCGAGTACAAATAATGACTAAATTATTTTTTTTCAAAAAGTTAAGAAATTTTTAAAAATAGGGCCACACGGCCGTGCTACAAACGGAGATCATGTGAAATTTAGAGTCACACGGTCGTGTATCTAGGTCATTTAACTCACTGAAGTCGTGTGGACCTAAATGCAAAAATTCAACAAAAGTCACACAACCATGTAATTAACTGATACCGTGTGATACACAGCCGTGCCACAAGCCCATGTGTGACATATTGCCGTGTGGCTAAACCATGTGGCACCAAAATATGTCATTTAAGGGCTTGTAACAAAACCAACCATTAAGGTAACTTGAAAAATGCATTTTGACAACTTTAAACCTGTTCAAAACATTTCAAAAGCTAAACTAAAATACTTCATATAATATCGTACTAATGCCTAACCAATATGCCACAATGACACCATCACAAAACAAGAGTTTTAAAACATTTCAAATCATTGAACTAGTTTAATACCATTCATGCCATAAACTAATATTACCATTTCACATTCTAAGTCAAACCATTTGACATCCCAACCTTAGTAACATTCCCAGTGTTTACCATTCATTTATCACAAATATACCTTAAGCATTCCATCATCATCACGAACATATAAGCATATTTATTTCAAAAGTTATATACATATTATATATAATCACTCAAGGTCAAGCATGATATATGGACCTTAATCTTTATTACTCAAACAACCGCTTATACTTTTCAAAGCCTATATACATAAACATAGTAACACATCCCAAAATAAGCTTTCAGCCAAGAATCATTTCCTCAATATCCGAAATAAACATCTAATCACTTGCCACTAACCGAATCTAGAACGATAAAAAATCTACCGAGACTGAAATTCGATAGTGTGTGCCTTGGAATTGATCCGATGGACATGTTCCGCATGAATGCCAACTACAAACACAGAAAATGAAATAGAGTAAGAATTACAAATGCTTAATAAGTTCATAGGAACTAAAACAGTAAACTTACCTCAATCTTTATTAGTATACCAATTTAGCTTCTAAACAACTTTCCTATTTTCACATTTAACAACAATAAGGTGATATCATCAGAAAAAAGTCTCAAACAATTCAATTTATAAAGTGCCATATAACTCAATTCAATGTCATTTATATCAGTATCATCAACAGTTTATATATTTTGACTACATTATTCAATCATCATATAACATATCCATTCAGAACACATATCTATACTTCAAACATATAACATTCTCCATTTATATAATTCAATCTAGTATCATTTCTGTTTAATTTTCGAACATATACATCATTTATTCAGTTCAATTGTGTAACACAAAATATTTGTATGCACACATCGATTTTCATATATCATATAAAATCAATCAATTCCTTTCCTTTTAAACAATTATCCTGATTAACTAAAATAATAAGATATAGATACGCAGGTAACTACACCACACCAGATAGCTCAATAGAGTGATAACTACAGCATACCAAATGGTTCGATAGAGCGATAACTACACCTCACCAAGGCATCGTAGTGAAAAGCCCGTAGGCATAATATCGTATCATATAAAGTATCATCCCTCCACCACACTAATGTATCCGTAGAGACAAAGCCTAGTAATCCGCAACAAATTTAGGATTCCAACATAAACAATGATATCCCCATCATATCTTTTACTCCAGATCATCTTTCACTCGTATACCTTACTATTTCGCAATCAACAACATTGGCATGTCATTCGTATCCTAATCATTTACTATGTTCAAAAGGGCATTTATACAAGATTTGTAACACTTATTATACAGGGGCACTTACATGTTTTTAGTACGAAAGACATGATCAAATCACATTCATTCAGAATCCACACAAATCATGTTTCACAAGTATTCAAACTTTCAATTAGATCATTTAATTTCCCATTTTTAGTACTAAATTATAAACCTTGTAAAATTTACAATTTAATAATATATAGTTATAGATTCAAAATTTAACCACCATCAATATATAGAAACACATTTCAATACTATATGAACTTAGCAGGTACAAACAACAACAATTGAAGTGCCAGATACTAATATGCAATTTCTTTTATTTCTCGATTAACTTTTGATTGATTTAATTCCAAATCTATAATAATTCATTACAATTTATTAATTCCAACAACCTTATAACATCTTAATATACATATATAACAACTTAATTTTATTTTACACAATTTCCCTCAAGTTTCACATTTTATTCAATTTAGTCCCTAAAATCGAAATGATTATATCTTTAAGTTTTAAGCTTCATTTTTCAATTTGGTTTCAATTTCATCCCTTGACATCCCTCTAAATACAATAATTATAGAATTTTCATATCAATTTTGACACATTCACATTTTAGTCCCTATACTCAAAATTAACAAATTTTACTTTACAAATTAGTCCTATAACATGAAATCCTACCATTAAACATTAAAAACCTTAAAAAATAATCAGTGGAAGCATTTCAAAACTTTAACAATTTTACATTTTAATACCCTGGCTAGCTACATTGAGCTACAACGATATAAAAAACATAATTTTTTTTTTAAAACGGCTCAAAATTCACTCACCATAGAAAGACACAAGTTTAACCTAATATGAAGCTTCACCATGGCTTCTCAAGATTTTCTCTTTGTGAAGAAATGTTGGTGATAAAAAACTAAAGATGACTTTGATTTTATCATTTTTTATACTTTAAAATCTTATTTTAATTTAGTTATTATATTTTTTAAAACATTGTTTCCAATAAAACACTACCTAATCGTCCACCACATTTCTAGATGTGGTCCAATTTCCAATTTGGACCTTAAATGATTTCCAATTATGTCCTTTAACTAATAAAAATCTACAGCGATAAACTTTTACGGTTTTTACGATTTAGTCCTTATACCTTAATTAATCACTAAATTGACAAAATTACTTATAAGAAATTTAATTTACTTATACAATAACTCCATAAATACTTAATGAAAATATTTACAACTTTGGTTTATAGAAACGAGGTCTCGATACCTCAATTTCTAAAACCACTGACTTTTGAACCAATACACTTTGTACCTTGACTAACTTTCCACATAACCAAATTTATTAGACTAGAATTTATTATATTATTGTAAGAACCTTGTAAATAGTAATAAATAATATATGCTGACACAATCATCAAAAACTAAAGTTCCAAAACTACTGTTTTCGGTACAATTGAAAATCGAGTTGTTACAACTCTCTCCCCTTAGAAAATTTCATCTTCGAAATTTATTAACTTAAAAATAGGTCCGAGTGTTGTGATCTCATAGAGTCTTTAGTTTCTCACGTAGCTTCCTTAGTACCATGTCGGTGCCTTAAAACTTTCACTAACAGTACTCGTTTATTCCGTAGTTCTTTTATTTCCCGAACTATAATCTTGACTGGTTCTTCTGAATATGATAAGTTAGGCTATAATTCTATTTTGTTGGGAATAGTCATATGGGAAGGGTCTGATTTATATCGCTGTAACATAGAAACATGAAAAACATCGTTGTAACTTTCCTCGATAATTTCATATAGTCCTATAAACCTCGATTTGAGCTTTACTTTCTTATCGAATTATAACATCTTTTTTCAAGGCGAGAGTTTTAGGAATACATTGTCATAAGTATGAGACTCGATATCCTTTCCTTTTTTTGGTATACAATATCTTACAGTCTGAGGTGGCTTCCAAATAGTTTGAGATAATACGAACTGTATGTTCTATTTCACTGATCAAATCAGTCTCAACTAGCTTTCTTTCACTCAATTCTGACTAATGTAATAAAGTTATGAAATTTCAACTTTCAAGTGAGTAATTTGTTTTAATCGAAATGAAATGTGTGGATTTGGTGAGTATCAACAATAACCCAGATTGCGTCTTTGTTTTTTAGTGGTAGCCATAAACTTGATACGAAGTTCACAGTGACTTGATCCTATTTCCATTCTAGAATCATCATAGATGGTAACAAACCTGACAGAACTCAATGCTTGTCTTTAGCTTGCTAACATAACAAACTTCTTATCACATATTTTGAAATCTTTCTTTTATACTTTACTACCAATACAACTATTTTATATAACTGTACACTCCAAAATTGCCCTGATGAAACAAATAGGTACTACTGTGAGCTTCACATAAGTTATCTCATTTCAGTTCTAAATCTTTCGGCATACTCAAATAGTTACGAAGACATAGATTTTTTTTTACCATCAATACTGAACTCAGAAGTACAAGTCTTCTTTTAACTAGCAAACTTCAAATTATCTTTTTGAAATTCTCGAATTCCTTGAAGAAATACTGGTTTAGTTCTCAAGTCTGCAGAAAATAAAATTGTCATAATTTCGAGTCAAATGAGTATTCACAATAAGCTCTGTCAACCATTTCCTAACCCAATAAAACTAGTAGTTTTCTGTACTAGTTTCGTTAACGGTAATTTGATCACCATGAAGCCTCAATTAACCATTTGTAACACTTACCCATTCTAAAAAAATGTCCCCTTTTGTAATTCTTCGTAAGTTTCCAAATCAGATCTAATGATCTTTTGTTCGGATCAATACGAATACCTTTATCCCATAATACATGTTTCAGAAATATTATTTTTAGAAGTTAGAATTCACATTACATAAATTTTGCATACAACTACTTTTCTCATAAATTCTTCAATACTGATCTCAAATGTTGATCAAGTTTATTTTTGTTCCTTGGGATATCAGTATAGAACAACAAATATCTATTATTTACAATAGTTTCGTTTAGTTGTCTACAACCAATACAAAATCTTAAATTTTCATCTTTCTTTTTCACAATTAGGACCAAAGCATCCCAAGGTGACACACTCAATTGAGTGAACTCTTGGTTTAATAGCTCTTTCAACTAAGGCTTCAATTCTTTCGATATTATCGGTGCTATTTAATATGGTGTAATAGATATTGAAGCAGTGCCCAGTGATAATTCAATAACAAAATCAACCTTTCTTTTGGGTCAGAACTTTGGCAAATCTTCTAAGAGCACATTAAAATATACATTAATCGTCGGACTTGTTTCACCTTCAATCTCTATATTCAGTACTTAAAGTGCAAGACTTTCCCTGTTAAGTATTTGAGAAGATAACACTACCTTGATATTGGTGGAACATTTAGATTTGTCAACACTAACATTAATCGATTCACTCTTTTGACATCAATACAATTCTCTTCTATTTACAATTTCTACCATATCATACAAAGTCAATCAATCCGTAGCAAGAATAATATCAAATTTGTCAGTGGTAATAATATCAGAACAATAGAAAATTCACAGTTCAGTATTTTTAGAGAACACTTTTACACATTTATATAATGACATGTTCAATCCACTCTACTGATATATTTCTTTCGATCACAATATCCTTGGTATATTTACTGAGTTCGATAAATTCTCATTCATTCTTTACTATAGACATAATTCTTTGTTTCAACTCTAAAAGTTCTCTGTACTTCTTATCTAGGTACCATCTACTAGTGTATTTCTTTTTTAACTATTAGAAAAAATTACAATTTACTCGATCTTTAAGAACAACTGTTGTCAAAATTATTCATCTCCTATAAGCTTCATCTTGCCAAGTGACATAACGTTTTAGACTGTTTTAAGAAGAACATATTATTTCATAAAAAATGCATTAAGTATTTTCTAGCTATATTCAGTTTTGATCGAATAATCATCAGTTTTATCCCTGAATCATTCAATTCCATGTTTTTGAATCTTATCAATTGGAAGTCTATGAACATTTACCGACCTTTGAGGACAATAGACTATTCAGGAAGGCATAATCAGGGATGAAGGTTGTAGAGCCAAAAGATTAGCTGGCAAAGACTCTAAGAACCATTAGTTCATCTTTTAACAAAAAACAAATCACATATCACTATCTGGCTCTTGTGGAATGGTCGCACTATGACTAGCTCCCTAATTGGAAGCGAATCATTACCATTTACCTCATTAGATACGACACGATTAGGCTCGACTCACATAGTATATCTATAAGAAAATAGAGTCAACTCGGATCAAAAGCATCACACTACCACAAGTTACTGTGACATGTATTTCTAGGCTCATCACACACTAAGTTCATTCCTAGAATTGACTAAATCATAACTCTGATACCATTAAATATAATGTAACATCCCTTACCCGCATTCGATGCCGGAATAGGGTACGAGGCATTACCAAACTCACACCACAAGCAATCATACATTTCTGAGCCATAAATTTGCGTCCAATTTAAAACCATTCATATTCAATCATAAAGTCTCTAATATGAGCCTACGAGGCCCATAACATGCTTTGGAAATGGTTCGGGACTAAACTGAGAACTTAGGAAACTTTTACAAAACATAGAAAATTTTTACTAATTGCAGGGCTCACACGCCCGTGTGGTCCAAAGGGACACGCCCATGTGACCTTGGGACACGCCCGTGCTTCAGACCGTGTTCAATTTAGGGAGCTCTCTGACTTGTGCCACACTGTCGTGCCACACGCTCGTGTTCAAGGCCGTGTAGCACACACGGCTGAGACACACGCCCGTGTCTCTGTCCGTGTGCTATATTCTGGACATTTTGTTTTGCAAAATTAAGTTGTAGGGGACACACGGCCGAAACACATGCCCATGGGGCAAGCCGTGTGTCTACCCGTGTGGACAAAAATGTGGCTATTTACCAAGCCATTTGCCACCCCTTTAATGCACACACCTACATAACATAACATAACACCAATTCAAACTTATACATACAATCAAATCATCCACAACCAAGACATCAACACATCATTCACATGCTAACATCTATCATACATAAACATCACATAACTTATCAACTCAAATCATGCAAGTTTCCACATTCATGAAAGGCATCATCACATGACTATACTTATACCAATATTAGCCAATTTCAAATGGCCTTATACAAAATGAACTTCTAACCAACATAAGCCAACACATTTGGCCAAATCAATTATGACACATAACAAAATGACCAAGTCCCCTTTACATGCCATAACTCAAAATGTTGAATTCATTGATACCAAAATAATTGTTGATAGTGCGTATGGATCTCCGACGATCTTCGAACCGGAGCTAGCTTGGTGACACTGTAAGACAAGGAAAAGAAAGGGGAGTAAGCTATATAGCTTAGTAAGTTCCTATGCAAATAATAAGCATCATAACCACACATTTAACATAAAATTAACATGATAAAATTAACATGAATGTTATTAAAATCTTATAATCATAACTTACTCAATCACCACCTTACCAAGGGTTAATCACATATCGAGCTCAGTACTTATGAGTTTTACGTACATACCTGTACCAACTCGCATCATAGTCATATCCTTTCACAACTTTGACATTCCTGTTGAACACTCAGAATATTAACGGATACTCAGAAATCTTGCACATAAGTGCCATATATGTAGCTAAAGCTACCTCATATCTCATAATACATATAGGCTCACTTTCAAGCTATTCGCGGGACTGCTCACACAAGCTGTCAATCAGGACGTAGCTACATAGTGCTGCTCACACAAGCTGTCAGGTATTCGTAACACATGTCGGACTACCCAACCACTAGTAGGACGTACAAGACCAGCACTTGGATCACATAATCACATATACACATGGGTTCCTAGTGACATGTCACTCGTATCCTATTCTATTCCTAAGGTTCAACCGGGGTTTCTCGTTTTTTGAAACTTTTTCAAATACGTCGAAAGACTCAATCACAATTCATACAATATTAAAACATTTAAAACATAAATATAACAATGCATTATTTACATACGAACTTACCTTGGTACAAAAATAGTAGAATTGGACCTAATCGTCAAACACTTTGTTTTTCCCCCGGTCTAGGTTCGAACCTCATTTTTCTTGGTCTATAATAACAAATTTGACTCATTTAATACTCACATTATTCAATTTAGCCCAAAAATCATATTATGGAAAAATACATTTTTGCTACTAATGTTTCACATTTTTACAATTTAGTCCCTAGGCTCGTAAATTGAAACGTATTCCATTTATTGAAAACACAAGCCTATCCGACCTATATTCATACTCATACCAGCCCACATTTTCCATTTAATCACACTTTTACTACTCATTTTATAACTTTTACAAATAAGTCCTTTTTGACATTTTCATAAAAAAATCACCTAGTAAATGTTGTTTATCTAACACCAAACATACATTTTCTACCATTAGACATCAAAATACACAAATATCTATCATGGGTAAAATTTTAAAATTTGACGATACTTCAAAATAGTCCTTGGAAAAGCTAGATTAGGGTACAAAGAAGATCTCAAAAACATAAAAAATCATTAAAAACAGGGATAGAACGGACTTACAATCGAGCTTGAAAGTGGCCAAAACCCTAACTATGTCTTCTCTTGCAATATTCGGCCATGGGGGACTAAATTGATGAAGATGAAGACTTTTATTTAGTTATTTTGGCTTTATTTACTAGATTACCAAAATGCCCTTCACTAAACTTTGAAAATTTTCTCTAACCACACCCATTTTTGTCCATACTAAAGCATAATGGTCTAATTACCATCTAAGGACCTCCAATTTAAAATTTCATAACAATTAGAAACCTCTAGCTTCTAGAACTTTCATTTTGCACCTATTGCAATTTAGTCCTTTTAACTAGATTGAGTGCCCAATCGATAAAATTTTTGAACAAAATTTTCACGAAATAATTCCATGAAACTGTACACCATAAAAATATAATAAAAACAAATCTTTCTACGTCGGATTCGTGGTCCCGAAACCACTATTCCAGCTACACCCAAAATCGGGCTGTTACATATAATACCCCTCACCCGGTCCGATCGTTGGACTCGAGCTATGGAGTGCTACAGTCAAGCCGGAACAAAACGTATTCAATTAACATTAATTAATTCAAATAAACATATAATGACTTCATAAATACACAATTAACATTCAGATTAAGCATGAGTCACACAATGACAATCAATTCAATGCATAATCATCAAATATAACTTTTCTTGGCCCTTAAAGGAACTTAAATATGCTCTACTATCAACCTAGAATTTGATTAGGATTATTGAAACATTCCCAAAAGTATAGATAAATTAAATCATAAATAAACCAGTCAAATAATCATTCATGTCATAATCATTCAAATATTATAATATACAATTAAATTCGAGTCTTACTCGAACTTACAAAAACTCTTAAGTTGATTCGAGTACAAATAAGAATTAAATTAAAAACTTTTCAAAAAGTCAGGAAAATTTTCAAAACAGGATCACATGGCCATGTGCTTAGGCCATGCTACAAACGGAGATTGTGTGAAATTTGGAATCACACGACCGTGTAACTCACTGAAGCCTTGTGGACCTAAATGCAAAAATCCAACAAGAGTCACACGGTCGTATAACTAATTGAGATCGTGTGATCTAAATGCACCTTATTTTCTAGTGGTACATGATCATGTCACAAGCCCGTGTGTGACACACAACTGTGTGGCTAAATTGTGTGACGGCAAAATATGTCATTTAATGGCATGTATCAAAACCAACCATTAAGGTAACATAAAAAAATACATTTTGACAACTTTAAACTTGTTCAAAACATATCAAAGCTAAACAAAAATATGTCATATAACATCTTACTAATGCTTAACCAATATGCCACAATGTCACCATCACAAAATAAGAGTTTTAAAACATTTTAAATCATTCAACTAGTTTAATACCATTCATGCCATTAACCAATATTACCATTTCACATTTTAAGTCAAACCATCTGACATCCCAACCTTAGTAACATTCCGAATGATTACATTTCATTTATCACAAATATAACTTAAGCATTCCATCATCATTATGAACATATGCACATATTTATTTCAAACCTTATATACATATTATATAAGTACTCAAGATCAAGCATGATATAGTAATCTTTATTACTCAAACAACCACACTTATACTATTCAAAACCTATATACATAGCATAGTAACAAATCCCAAAACAAGCTTTATACCCAAGAATCATTTTCTCAACATCCTAAATAAACATTTAATCACATTTAAACCTAAACACATGCCACATAGTCGAGTCTAGAACGATCAAAAACCTACCGAGATTGAAACTGGAATGTGTGAGCATTGAAATTGATTCGACAGACACGTTCCGCAAGAATGTCAACTATAGACACAAAAAATGAAATAATGTAAGCATTACAAATGCTTAGTAAGTTCATAGGAACTAAAATAATAAGCTTTCCTCAATCGCTCTTAATATAACAATTTAGCTACTAAACAACTTTCTTGTTTTCACATTTAACAACAATAAGGTGAGATCATTAGAAAAAAGTCTCAAACAATTCAATTTATATGGTGCCATCAGCATCATCAACTGTTTATATATTTTGAATACATTATTCAATCATCATATAACATATCCATTCAAAACACATATCTATAATTCAAACATATAACATACCCCATTTATATAATTCAATCTAGTATCATTTATGTATAATTGTCGAACATATACATCATTTATTCAATTCAACCATATAACAAAAAATATTTGTATGCATACATCCATTTCTATATATCATATAGAATTAGTCAATTCCTTTCCTTTTAAACAATTAGCCCGATGAACTAAAATAATAAGATATATATATGTGGGTCTACACCACACTAGATAGCTTAATAAAGTGATAACTACACCTTACCAAGGCACCATAGTGCAAAGCCCTTAGGCACAATATCGTTTCATATAATGTATCATCCCTCCACCACACCAAGGTCTTTGAAGAGACAAAGCTTGGTATTCTGCAACAAGTGCAGGATTTCGGCATAAACAATTATATCACCATCATATCTTTTACTCCACATAATCTTTTACACATATCCCATACTAGCGCGCAATCAAACCTATTGGCATGACAATCGTATCTTAATCGAATACTACGTTCAAACGGGCATTTATACATGATTCGTAACATTTATAATACATGGGCACTTCCATGTTTTTAGAGCACAAGCCATAATGAAATCACATTCATTTCAAATCCACACGAATCATGTTTCACAAGTATTCAAACTTTCAATTAGATCCTTTCATTTCTTACCTTTAGTACTAAATTATAAACCTTTTAAAATTTACAATTTAGCAATATATAATTATATATTCACAGTTTAACCACCATATATACATATAAACACATTTCGATACTCTATAAACTTACCAGGTACAAACAATAATAATTGAAGTGCCAGAGACTAATTTGTAATTTCTCCTATTTCTCGATTTAACTTCCGATTGATTTAATTCCAAATATATAATAATTCGTTACAATTTATTAATTCCAACAGCCTTATAACATCTTAGTATATGTATATAACAACTTAATTTCATCTTACACAATTTCTCTAAAGTTTCACATTTTATTCAATTTAATCCCTAAAATCAAAATAGTTATATCTTTAAAATCTAAGCTTCTTTATTCAATCTGAATTCAATTTCATCCCTTTATAGCCCTCTAAATACAATCATTATAGAAATTTCTTATCAATTTTGACACATTCACATTTTAGTCCCTACACTCAAAATTAACAAATTTACTTCACAAATTAGTCTTATTACATTTCTAAGCATCAAATCCTACCATTAAACATTAAAAACCTCAAATATCATCAATGGAAACATTTCAAAACTTTAATATTTTTATGATTTAATACCCAGGCTATCTAAATTAAGCTATAATTATCTCAAAAATATAAAATTTATAAAAACAGTTCAACATTCACTCACCATGCAAAGACATAAGTTTGGATGAATATGAAGCTTCAACCATGGCTTCTCAACCTTTTCTTTTTGCAAAGAAATAGTGCTGGTAAAAAAATAAAGATATGACTTTGCTTTAATAATTTTTTATACTTTAAAATCTTATATTAATTTAATGATAACAATTTTTTAACATTGTTTCCAGTAAAACACTACCTAACCGTCACCATAATTCTAGATGTATTGCCACCTTGGTCCTTAAATGATCTCCAATTATTCCTTTTAATGAATAAAAATCTATATCGATAAACTTTTATGATTTTTACAATTTAGTCCTTGTACCTTAATTAATCACTAAATCGATAAAATTACGTATCAAAAATTTAATTCACTTATACAATAATTCCATAAATATTTAATAAAAATATTTACAGCCTCGATTTTTAGAAACGAGGTTTTAATACTTCAATTTCCAAAACCATTGACTTTCGAACCGATACACTTGTACCTTGACTAACTTTCCACATAACCAAATTTATTAGACTAGAATTTAGTATAATACTGTAATAACTTCGTAAATATTAATAAATAATATTTACTGACTCGATCATCATAAAACGGAGTTTCGAAACTACTGTTTCTGGTACCTTTGAAAATCAGGCTGTTACACAATACATATTTTTATATTTTCCAAAATAAAAATTAATTTTCCAATTAAATAATTTTCTCATCCTATTTTTACCATCGGTAAAATTTTGACGATTATACCACTAGTAAAATTTCCAATAAAATATATTCAATATTTCACAACTCAAATTCTTCACTATTACTGAATGGTTTATTTCCATTTTCGGGCTTTAAAAAAAATATAAACTCATTCTTCTGATCATTTCTGAATAATCCATATATATTTGCAAATGGATCATTTCTCATTTTCAGTTCCATTTCTATTTGCATACTTTGAGAAACCCACATTCATGTCCAAATGGTTCCATTTCTCCATTTCATAGAAAACCATTATCATTTTTTTTATTGTTTTCCATCTCTTTATTTCTATTTGTTCTGTTCATTTTGATTCAAACATGTAATTCATTTCTAGTTTCAACGAGCTAGAGGAGAGGCTGATTGAACATAGGTAATTAGGGATCAAATGATTTATAATTAAGTTTCAACTTTTCGCCTATTAATTATAAATTTATTTAGTCACGAAATCATTCCACAATAGTATCGTGACTGAGCTCTTCCAAGCGACATACCATTACAAAAACAACTATTCAGTGCTTCTTCAACGACCTTGTCATAAGTGTGTTACCCTCATAGTATATCCTTGATCTCTTTGGGATAATACCTGCTCTCCCAATGTGGTCCTATTTTATCTCATGGTAACCATTACATCTTCCTTCATGAAAAGTCAATCACTATCAAATAGTGATCAAGTCATTCATCACAAGGGCAAACAACCCTGTGGCCACATTTACTTTTTCATTAACGATGTAATGTGAATGAGAGGATATCATTTACCCATGTCTTGGGCTATGAATTATACTGTTGTGAATGGCGTTACATACTGTAGAAGTCGTACACCAAATGCACCAGCTTTCGGTTCCTTATCTATTCGAACTCAGGCTTTTACATACATTAAAGTGTACGAGTCACGCATACATAGTCTGTCATCCACTTATAATGTAGGTATGTCACATTATGAACGCCACAAGTGAAAATCTATAAATGGATTCGGGATCTATTCTGCTTGGGTCCTATTCGATGTACTGTTAGTCCAGTCAATCACATCTATGTCTCTATCTTCCAGGAGTCATCCACTCCGATGCCCAAGACAAAGCATCTACCCAATTGGACTTTTTAACACCCCAAACCCGGCCTAGACGATACGATTGGATCTGACGTGTCACATCGAAGTGTTAATTTGAAAACCGGTCGTGTCGATGAAAATTCGTGACTAAAGTTTTAAATCCCTTTTCAAACTAATTACTATTAAAAATGTTGGGGTTGTAAAATCAAAACTTGTTAATCACTCATTGGTCATATCATTTATTACAAGTTTATTAATATGAATTAAAAACCACAGAAGCTTTTGTAAAATTTGAAATGTGTGATTTCCTTTGGAAACAATTATTATTTTGAAAACCCGTGTTTCCTAATCTAGCAGGTTGAAGTAATAAGTTAAAACCAAATAAAAGTTAAAACCTCAAATGGCCTTATTACATAAATATCAACCCCAAAATAATATATTTAAAAAGCTAGGTATAAATTAAAACACTCACGAACATGTGGCCACCTCCGAGTCCCTCGCAGCTCCAAATCATCTAAGGCTGAGGATTACTTGTACAGTTAAAAGAAAAGGGTGAGTTTGCAAAAAAATAAGTGTGTAATCCCCTATCAGTCGAATAACAATCGGTGCACGCAGAAAAGAATAGCCTAAGCCCTATACAGTAACAGATCAATCTGGGCTTTAGCCCTATACAGTAACAGAGTGGGTCTAAGCCCAAAGTAATAACGGTGCAGAACAGAGATGCAACCCAACCCAATCCAGCCAACACACCACCTGTACCAACCAACACACTATGTGGGGACTAAGTCGACCCACCCAACCAACACACCAATATCGTAGCACAGCTGCTAATAGTTACGCAGCAAAGCTGCTAGTAACAGTAAACATGGCCAATTCACTAAAATCAGAATACGTGGCGAAGCCACTAGAACAGTAAAAATGTGGCAGAGCCACTAATACAGTACTTCCTCCAAATCAGAATCTGAATCCCAATGCAGAATGTCGTGTAATATATTTTACGTGTATGCAGTATGTCATATTCATAACCAATCATATAGATATCATACACATATCACTAAACTACCACTAAGGGTATAATGGTCCTTTTGTCGGTTATGGGTAAAACGGTAATTTCACCCCTCAGGGGTATTTCGGTAATTTTACCCTACAAGGGTATTTCAGTAATTCTACCCTACAAGGGTATTTCGGTCATTTTAATTACTAGGGTTATTTCAGTCATTTTACTCATTAATGGTATTTCAGTCATTTTACTCATTAAGGGTCTCGGCACAGATGACGACCCTTCCGAAGGTCTATAGTCGTCCCGTACGACTCGGATAACCTATATGGTGAAAACAGTGTAAATGGGCCCAAAGCCCATTATTCGGCCCAAGTGGGCCCACACGCTCGTTGTAACACCCCAAACCTGGCCTAGAAGTTAGGCCCGAATCTGGAATGTCACATTAAAGGCGCACTTCAAACAATTTACTATTTAACCATTTAAGGCCCAAAAGCCCAAAACAAAAGTTTATTTCGAAAACCATATTAACACTTTAATAATTTTATGAAATTTCTTAAGTGGAAAATTGAAACAATAATAATAACCCAAAATATAAATTCAGTTAGGAGTTACATGGCCTTATCGCAATCCAATAAAAAAACAAAGTATTTAAAACAAAATCATTTGAATAAATTAAAACATTTGAATAGCTTCTAGTGTGGCCATCTCCGAGACCTCTCCCACGTCGAGCCGTCTATTCAGGATCACTTGAAACATTAAATAAAAGGGTGTGAGTTTCGAAACTCAGTGTGTACAACCCTTGGCAATCAAATCACATACAATTATTCACATTGGGCCTAAGCCCTATCAATATTGGTGGTCTTGGGCCTTAGCCCACAATGACCTTATATCACATCATATCGCATCATATACAAACAAGATAATGCAAAACCCACCCCAAAAGTCCATCCGCTACACACACCATTTCTCTTCCGACCTTGTGACTCCTGTGGGGAATTCTAGCTCGACCCACCCCTCTGCTACACACCAAGGGTAGCCCGATTGCGGTACTACCGTACGTTGCAGCAAAGCTGCTAATCATATATTGGGCTTAAAGCCTCCGATGGATCCATACCATACGACCATGAGATCCTGGATCCATACCATACGGCCATGCGATCCTCAAATCTTCCTCTGTACCATGATTTCCCACCCATATGCATCCTAAGCAGAATATCATATGAATGCATCAAACACACAAGTAACATCTATAAGCTTATGTTCGTCACGTAGAGGTATTTTCGTCATTTCACTACCCAGGGGTATTTTCGTAATTTTACCCTACAGGGGTATTTTCGTAATTTGGCAAAATAGGGGCATCTAGGTAATTTTGCAAAACAGGGGTATTTTGGTACTTTCGTAAAACAAGGGTATTTTTGGTAAATTTGCAAAACATGGGTATTTTGGTAATTTACAAACTAGGGGTATTTTAGTAATTTTACGAGGATAGGGTATTTGGTCCCTTTCGGGTTTTAGTTATGAACTTTGGCCAATAAACAAGTCCTCACGGTTAAAGTCAACAGACACTATGCACCAGGTAGGATTCCAAAGAAGAGGAGGTGGGCCACTGAGACCGCTTAAGTACCAAGCTCTCCCTAGATCCAATCCTAGACATGCGTACGCCCGTTGCCACACCCTAACCCAGCGACTTGTTCGCAGACATGTTTAATTAAATTAAGTCTTATGAAATTTCAGAGTTGTTCAAACTAGGCCTAAAGCCTATTAACCCTAACTTACTTGTCTACGTCCCCATAAGCCCATCAAGCCCATTTCATGTCCTTACACCCATTAGGCCCAAATCTCATCATATGGCCTATTAGGCCCAAACAAATATAGATCATGTATCATGCATGGCTAATTCAATTCGTATTACCAACCAAACCATTTCATCAAACTTAGCCTCAGGGCCCACTGGGCCCATTTAGCCACTTTCGGCTTTTCAGCTTTTCAGCATTGCTGATATCGTGTGTGTAGTGTTTGTACACACCTGGTAACCTCGCATGTTGCAAACCCCTTAGTCACGAACCTACAATAGACATTACTAGCAATTAACCAAAGCTTTAACATACACTAACTAAAAACCGAAACCTCACCATACCCTTGCCGTGTACCTCACGTTCTAGTAGCCCTTCCTTTGCTACTATTGGCGATTATCCTCTAGATCTGCACCCAAACACCTATATCGTCAAAACCAAGTGACCCATATTGATCATAAGTCACCCCTATGAGTCACAATAGATTCGGTCACTTATTAAAACTCTAACTGAATCGAGAATACTTGCTGCCTTGATAACCATCCTTACCTATCGCGCTTGCGATTGCTGAGCCTCACCCTTGTTAGTACATGGTAACGGGAAAGAGGGGTTAGATAGCCCTTCGGCTTTTAATAAAACACACTAAAAATTCAACTAAGCTCTTACCAAAATCTTCCTTTGATCCTACAGCTTAAGTCTGACTTTTGAGACTAGTAAGGTGACAGAGGCAATTCGGCAACACTAGGGGGAATAAGAAATAAAAATGATTCGGCTAGAACCGAGTGGTGAACCAAAAAGGAATTTGAGGAGGGGGGATATGAAGGTTTTGGCTTTGGAACACTTAGAAGAAGGAAAAAAAAGTCTGCCTCTCACAAGTGAAGAAATTCGGCTAGCAGGAAAGCAATAATTCGACATTAACCTAGGAACTTAATTCGGCACTCAAATATATAGCCCCTAGCCGAATTTCTCTTCCCTCAGAGTCCAATTCGGCACCACTATATCCACCTCCCAATCCCTATCGTTTCTCCCTTATCTGCACCTTAAATTTCTCTCCTGAACACTCCCTTACAGAGTCCCCTCCAACGCCAACTCCTTCTATCCAGGCACAAAATAAAACTCCTTAATTTCCCCTCCTAAGCCTCGAACCTTGAACCTCCTTAACTGCTTAACACCCCACCTCATAGCTCCTGTATAACGCCACTTTCCACTGGACTACAAGCTCATCTGTGTCCCTTTTCTTCTCTTAATCCGCTTATGAGGCCTCCTACCTGAGACTAGGGTCCATTAAGTAAGAAAGAATAAATTTCTCCCTATGGTCTTCCCTATCTCTAAGGCCTCAAATAAACCCGATGATACCTTAACATTATTATTCTAAGTGCTACTCATACATACCAACCTCAATGTACAAAAAAAATTTAAAGTTTTGGGATTTTTGGGGCGTTACAACCCAATAGGCCCAAATCTACTAGGCCCAAATTCGGGGTGTTACACTCGTGTGGCCCATTCAGCCCAATTTCAGTCATGGCTATGCGAACTTCGCAGTCCAATCCATTATAATTAGCTTACCGTATGTGGGGCCCATGAGCCCATATTCATGGGCTCGGTTTACCACACGCACAATCGTACGCTCGTATGGCATCATACGCCCTATTTTCGGCTTTTCAGCATTTTGCCAATCTACAATCATAGCAGTGTAACATTACCTACTTTCGGCTTTTCAGCCAATCATTGAAAATACTGCATACGATTACACACCTATTCGTGAAACTAGCTAAGATCCACACTCTCCGAATCCTATAATCAACCAACATATCGTATCAGATTTACAACTAATAAAGTTAATAACTGTCCAAGCCCAAAACGACAATCCATACTTACCTTGACTGATCTCTAATCGGTTTATTTCCCTTACATCGCAGGCTAGAGTTGATCACACACCTCTTTGACGATTAACTGCATTACAAATACAAAGTATCAACCACGATGGTCTAAAACTATGGTTAGCACACATTAGTCTAAAGGAAGTACATGCAACCCTTCCCCCAAAAAGGGAAAGTAACATTCGGCCAAAACACTTACCCCCACGTAAACGCTTCAGATGCCCTGCGATATCAGAGAAACCTCCCCCTTCGAAAGCCAAAACCGAATACTGGAAAAGAAAAGAGTAATGCCAAAAGCTTGAGTATTCGGCCAGTTGAAAGAGGTTGGCGTCACAAGGAAAAGAGAAATAATCGGCTCAGGGAATCAAGAGAGACAAGGAAGTTATGTTCGGCCAAAGGAGAAAACCAAGAGGAGAAGAAGATGAATGAGGGGAAAATTTGGATGTTGAAAATGAATTGACAGAATAATACGAGGAAAAGGGAGAAAGGATTCGGTGTAAGCAAAGAAGATGAAATATATTCGGCCAAAGAAGAAATTAAGGGAAGAAGAAAAGAAGGCTTTTAAGAGAATTTGGCATTTGCTCACTTGAGTTTCGGCAAAAGTGACCTGAAAAGAAAAAGACCCAAATGGTCAAAACACTGCATGGAACGTCACAAGTAGAGAAAAACCCAAAACGAAGAAAAAGGAAAATCCCAAAAAGAGAAAATAATCGGCTTCTACACTCTCCCCCCAATTGCTGAAAATTCACCAATGAATGCTCATAGCCGAATTCCTCTACTTTAGCTACCCCATTCGGCCATGACTCCCTTCACATCCCAACTCCTTGAAAGTCTCCACCAATTCCTCCTAGATTCACTCCACACCCCCCATTCAAACTCATTCAAATTTGATGACCAAGACTCCAACCACCTCTACAAAGTTTGAATCAAACTCTACCTCTCACGCCACAGAGACATAAAATAAAACCTTCTCTTTGCATGCCATAGGATTTGAACCCACTCCCTCTTAAAAGCCCAACACGCCACTTGCCACCACAACACAAGATCTTTTTGTGTCATAAAACAAACCCAACTTAATATATGCCCTTCAAACACTGCCGTCTCCCTTGTGATACTTTATATCAATGAGTTTTGTCCTTATGTGGTTTCTTTGAGTTGTAGCTATATCCACACTATTATAGTGCTATAGCTTTTCTATACCTTATACTCGGCCTTCCATGGTGAAGTTAGCAATGCAACCGTTCTTGACACTTATTCACACTATGGACTTGTCGTCTAGGATAAAACACAACCCGATGCCGATTTCCTCGAATCCCGACATGTCTGAAAGTCAAAATCAAAATCAAAATATCTAATAGTAGTAAGATATCCTCTTGAATACACAAAAATATAATCCCTCATTCTCCATAAATACTTGAGTATATGCTTAATTGCTTGCTAGTGTCTTGGTCTGGATTCGCCTAATATCGGCATACCAACCCCATTACAAAGTAGATATATGTGTGTGTGCATAACATAACATATATGATACTTCCTAATATCGAAGCATAATGAACCTTTCTCATGTTCTCTCTTTCTTCCACTATTTTAGGAAAGTCCTCTAAAGAGAGATTAACAATCATACCTCTGTATTTCATGTACATTTTTATAACAATTTGTCTTGGTTTCAAACTACTTCATATTGGAGTTTTACTTATCAATTTATTTGAAGCATTATCTTTACACATATAGTGCACTTGAGGTGCACAATTCTATAATTATGAATGAACACATTTATCAAACATATGCCATGTTTTTATGTATACCATAGTCTCATATTTCCATGTATCAATTACCATCATTTCCTCTTATTTCGACAAATACGTGTAACAATTCATAAATATGCAATTCACTAACTTTTCCTGCCAATCACAATTTAAATTGACAAATCACTTATTGAGCCCAATTTCAATGTTCACTAAAATCTATCATATAAATTTGGATGTATGTATCAACCAATAAGTTCCATGTACTGGTATCATCATCTCATATTTCCACATACATTTACTTTCCACACTATGAACTCAAATAACATATACAAGACATACAAATGTATTTCAAATATGTTTTCATAATATTTCATTTAGAATTCAGATTATTTCATATTAGAACTCTTCTCATTAACTCATTTGGAATACCAATTCATACGGATAATACATTCAAGGGTTTACAAATATATAATCACAAATGAACTCATTTATCAACCAAGTTTTATGTTCATGTCTCATCAACTCGTATTTCCTTCTATCACATAATATATACCATGATTGATGAGCTCATCAATACCATGATTTCCATTTCATTGTTATTTTTCCATATTTATCCCGTTGAATTTCTCAAAATTTCGATGGATTTTCAGGGGTACACTTTAGTGTACAAATTCAGGTCCGTCAATTCATATTCATGTGCGCACATTTCCATTTCAGAGAGCACACTCCCGCGAACCTCATCCTTACAGTGGGATTACCAGTCTAGGCTAAATTCCCTGTAATATGAACATTGTCGGGATTACTAGTCCAGGCTAAATCCCCTGTAACGACAATTACTCTAATGAGCTTGGATCTGAATTACCAGTCCAGGCTAAATTCAGACCCTAATTCGGATTACCCGTCTGGGCTAAATCCATTTTCCACATAACGACAATATAAACTCATGTTCTCTCTTTCTTCCACTATTTTAGGAAAGTCCTCTAAAGAGAGATTAAATCTCAATACGGAGGGTTGATTTCCCTTCTTTAAACCGGTTATTGCATAATGCTTTAATATCTTGTCTATGTATGAAGCTTAAGATAGTGCTATCACTTTGTTCTTTCGATCCCTAAATATTCGCATGCCTAGAACCAAATTAGCTTCTCCCAAGTCCTTCATACTAAATTGTTGGGCTAACCACAATTTAACTGATGACAATGTCCCTACATCATTCCCAATGAGTAGAATGCCATTTAACATATAGAACGAGAAAGACCACCTTTTCATCCCCTAAAAATTTATAAACATAAGGTTCATCTATGGTTTTGATCAACTCCAAAAGTCTTGATTGGTAATCGAGAGTTGCCACAATAGATAACAATATGCAGATTGAATTGAGCATGAAAATTACAGAGAAGGTTTCTTTGTAATTCATGCATTCTTTCTAAGTATAACCTTTTGCTTTAAGTCTGGCCTTATAAGTTTCCACTTTTGCATCTGCATTTCTTTTCCTCTTGTAAATCCACTTACACCCAATGGGTTTTATTCCTTCGGTAAGTCTACAAGTTTCCATATTGAGTTTGAATACATGGAGTCCATTTCAGCTTCCATAGCTATTTTCCAAAGCCTTGAGTGAACACTCTGCATTGCTTCGTCATGTATGAGTGAGTCATCATCTTCCTATTCGACAAACTTAGTGTTAAAAACAATTCTTCTAGATTGGAAGAACTTAGGCCTACGAGAGACCCTCTCACTATGAAGAAGCACCCTATGTTGTTGATCATTTGCAGGTACACTCTTAGGAGTTAGTTTTGGAACTGTTTCATTAGGTTTTTGTATATTTCTTGAAGGTTCCTCGAGTACCTTTTTACTCCTAGGTTTGAAGTCATTCCTGTAACTTTCTTCAAGGAAAGTAGCATGAGTTGACACTATAACAATTTTCTCTTTTGGGTTATAAAAAAACCACCCTTTGTTCCCTTAGATATCCTATAAACATGCACAATTCTGTCTGAGTCCAACTTCTTCGTATTTTTGTCCAATATGTGGGCTGGGTGTCCCAAATCCTTAAATGTTTTAGACTTGGCTTCCTGCCATGCTACAATTCGTATAGAGTTTTCGATGTTGTCTTAGTTGGCACATCATTCAGAATATAGCAAGCCATTTGTACTACATATTCCTATAAAGAGATTGGCAACTTCGAATAACTTAACATTAAATGTACCATGTCTAACAATGTTTCATTTCTTTTCTTCGCTATACCATTTTGTTGTGGAGTGCCCGACGCGGTTAAATGGTATAAAATCTCGTTCTCTATGAGATACTCTAAGAACTCATCAGATAAATATTCCCCACCTCAATCTGACAGAAGTGCCTTTTTAGGTAAATCTAGTTGTTTCTACACTTCCGCACGGCACTCTTTGAATGTATCAAAGGTTTCACTCTTATGATGTATTAGGTACACATACCCATATCTGGAATATTCGTCAGTAAAGGTTACATAATACTCATAACCCCCTATTGTACTAATGCTCGTGAGGCCATATACATCAGTCTACACAAGTTCTAGAGGTTTTCTGGCCATGTTCCTTTTACATTAAAAGATCACTTAGTCATCTTACCTTCCAAGCAAGATTCACATTGTGGAAGATCAAATTTTTTAAAGTGAACTTAAGATGCCGTCATTCACAAGTCTAGTGATTCTTTCTCGGTTAGTATGATCAAGTCTCAAATGCCAAAGGTACTCCTCATTAGAGTGAGAAGTTTTAAGTCTTTTATTTGATATTTCATTCTTAAGTAGTGTGTACATCTTTGGTTTGATGAAATACAGATTATTTGAAATTCATGCATTATAGATAAGATTGCGATTTTGAAATATTACAATTCCATTATTAAAAGTCACGTTCAAGCCGTATTTATATAAGCAGGCAACATAAATTAAGTTTCTTCTGAAACTTGGTACATAGAAAATGTCTCTTATAATAATCTTCCTAAAATTATCAAAATAAGATTGTACATCTCCCACTACTTGAATTACCACATTTGTCTTGTTCCCGATCTACAATGATAAATTCTTATCTTTAAGATCTTTCCTCTCCTTAAACCCTTGTAGAGAAACACAAACATGATTAGTGGCTCTCGAATCAATGACCCTGTGGTCTATCGAATCCTCCACTAAATAAGCTTCTATCATAAAGAGTTTCATACATTTCCCTTTGATAGCTAGGTGTTCCTTCCACTCTCTATAGTTTCTCTTAAAGTGCCCTTTCTTACTACTGAAAAAGCATTTAGACTTAGATAAGTCTTTATGCTTCCTGGTTCTCTTCCTTTCCACCTGTAGTAGCCTAGAGACCTTAGCCTTGCTTTTCTCGTGCGCTTTCCATTCCCTTTTGAGGAAGAAGCGACAACTATTTTTGCTTCTGCTCTTCGGATCGACTGATCACCATTCAACATCAACTTATAGGATTGTAACTCCTTCATGAGTTGTGTAAGCGTCAGGTTTTGTTGTGAAGGTTACATGTGGCCCGAAAGCTAGAAAATCCTTGGACAAGCTCTTGAACACCATCTCAATTTGAGTTTTCTGATCTAGATTGGTCTCATTGTCCATGGCCTAAAAAAAGTATCCCAAAAGAGCAATCATATGGTATTTGACCGGAGTGCCAGGTTTTGCTGGGCATTCATCAAGCTAGTTATAGAAGATTATCGAGCCATGGCAGCCTGACCTCCGAACATGTCTTCTAGTTTATCTAGAATCACTTTAGCAGTCTTACAACTCGTTATTTGCTTATATAAGGTGTTGGTCACGCTTGCCAGCATATAGCAACGAGCTATCTGATTAGACTCCTCGCAACATTGTCTAGCCTCAACTTGAGTAGTCGGTGGGTGCTTATTATCAAAAACTATTTTAAGCTTCTCACAGCTCAATATAATCATCAGGTTCCTTTCAATTCCTTATAGTTATTTCTCTTTGGTTTGTTTCCAGTTTCCAGTGAGTATGTTCAATAAGGGGGTTCGTACCATTTTCGAACTGAAAGTAAAAAATTCATATATTACTATCATTGTATTAAGCAAATGTTTGAAAATGTTTGGCAACATTACGATATGCATTAAGATGATGCATCCGTCTTACATTAAACTTTGAAAACTTTTGTAAGTCGTTGCAATGATTATTCCTACACCCATTGAATCAAGCCACCTTGGGGTGATCATGATCAACTAGTAAGAGAATGAATTTCCATCCAATTAGTACATGAACCTAATTCCTTAGGCATTCACACATACTAATAATCATGTAACGTTTTGACCATCATTCTAGCTTAAGAATAGATCCTTGGGGAGTTACATAACCATGAACTCAACACCTAACACATCATGAACTCAACATTTATCACTTCATGCACCACAAATGAGTCATCTTAGTACAACCTCATCGAGTAGCATTTTAACTTAAGAATAAAAGCATCAAATTTAAAAGACTCTGAAGAGCCAAAGTTTCCAAGATTTCAACTTAAGAATAAAAGCATCAAATTTAAATGACTCTGAAGAACCAAAGTTTCCAAGATTTCATCCTAGAAAAATAGTAAAATTATAAAATTCACCCCAAATCATACTTTGGGTCTTCAATAATGCCACCACAGTCTGTTGTTGTGGTACCGGTTCACTGCTGACCACTGGCCCCATTGGGTCTAGTTTCCATCATCATGTTTTTCGAGTTTTTGCCAAGAAAGGATTTTACAAAAATTCCTATATTTATTTTTGGCTCACATTTTTATTCTAAACATATAAATAATAAAATAAAACCCTATGTGGAGATGATAGTCCACAATCTAAAATATACATGCTCGAAAAACAAATTAAATTACAAATATATTTTTAGGAATCACAATTTTGGCAAAAATACTTTATCATCCATAAAAACAAAATAATTATATAAATTCACTCACATACATTCCCTTAAACATGTGAATAATTATAAGAATGTCACATCTTATCAAATATTACTCAAATAAGATGAAGAGAGAGATTCGGTCTCAATTTACACTATAAATATAACACAACTTGGAGCTCTAATACCAATTATTGGAAAAAAATCCAGTTTGAAAATAGTTTTCTTGCACAACGAAAAATTATAATTTCAAAAATCAACCCGATTTGTGATATTTATACCTTAGACCAAAATTGTACTTGTATTTTCGGATAAGTGGATCCTTGATGTTTTTCGACATTCAACCAAACGATCTTCTCAGCTATTCTCGTACCACGAATTGCTTTGAGTGTGGGTTCGAACTAATTGAATTAAAACACGAAAGTAGAAAAAAATTCTTTTGTTTTAGGGGTAAAAACGAAAATTCTCTCTTCTTTAGTAAACATGGTAAAACTGTTGTAACACCCTATACCCGGCCCGATCGCCGAGCCTGAATAACAGGACGTTACACCACCGTCTCACATTCTACATATCATACATTGTCAAATTTCATGCAAACATCTTTTATCATGGCACTTATACAAATCTTAAATCAGACATATACTAATTATTAATATAACATGCAAAATCTACCTTAAACGAGCTTATGACATCAATTAAACATGTTTTTGGACCACTTAGCAAAAATACCAAAGCAAGTCACGTAAGTATCTATACTGTAACAAAGGTATTGATATCTCCTTTAGATGGTATCTATACCAATTGGAAAATCAATACCAAAACTGCTTACTGTTTCTCGTTTAAAAACTAAAGTCACAAAAATTATCGGTACCACTGAAAAAGTATCGGTAATTTTACCCTAAGTATTGATACTCATGATATGGTATAGATACCAAATTATGATTCTGACTTCTTGCACATTTGAAAATCATAGATGTATCATTTTTACAACCATAATATCAGTACCTCTGCTTTAGACCCAAAAAATGCAGCACATATAAGCACATAGATCATACCAACTTGTACCAATTCATCATGCTACTATCACATTATCAAATAAATGTCAAAACGGCCACAATAAAGTTTTAACATCAAAAATTATTCCGAGTAGTAGTCAACATAACACGATTTAAACCTCAAAATCCTAAGAGCAATTAAACTATGGAACGTCCAAAACATCATGGCAAACTAGCACAAAGTCTACCATATTGCCTTATTCCCAAAACCAAATTGAATAAACAATAAACACCTACAAAAAGCGAAATAGACTTGCTTGGATCACCCCTCGAAAACCACACCGCTGACACTGACACTTAACTACTCTGCAAGGATATAAAAAGAGTGGGTGAGCTCAACAAGCTCAGTAAATGACTAGAACAACTACCGTGCAAACATGTCATCAAGCATTAGTAGAACACACACACATCATAATTAGAATAATCACAACTTTATCAACATATTCCAATTACACATGCATGTTTAACAGTTTATTTATAAGTCATTACATACACTTTCATATATACATCACAATACATAGAAACATAATTATAGACAATTTCCATAATAGTCACATATCACAACACACACATATTCATATATTATGATAGTTTGAGATAATTTGGCACTTGAGAGGCACTATCACCAGTCATCATATACACAAATCTCCAACACACCACATAGACTCATAGAGTGAAACATGTCCTGTAAGTGAAGCATTAAGCTAACACTTTCCAACACACCAAACATGTCCTGTTGAATGGAGTTTAGCTCACATTCCCTTATCTCTCCAAATATGTCTTAAGGCATCAATGCCCAAATCACATATATATATGGGTGAGTACTTACAATCCTATGGCATGCCAATTATATCCAATGGTCTCAAGTATCACAAGGCCAAAATATACGTATTTAAACACATATGTTACTTACCAATTTCCATTTAGTATCACTGCACATTTGTAACATTTTCACAATATTATCACTGTCACTTAGCATGTATGTCATGCCTACATATACTCTTTCATAACAATAATCATGAACATATAACACATATATAACATCTCATTTCAGTTCACCTTTGCATAATAACACAAGCACATATTCCATAAGATAAACATGAGCACAAGAAAGCTTACACTAAAAATGTAGAGTAGGGGTTTACACTACAACTAAATTCCCAAATAACACATTGAATCATGTCCACAAGCAGCTACTCTAAACACTCACCAATTACAATTTCGCTTAAAAGTCAAAAGCTCAAACTAACTTTTCCTTGCCTTTATCTCTGCTTATAGATGGTCCTATCGATTCCAACGTTTCAACAAAGTAAATCACACAACAACACAATCAACATTCAGTCACAAACTCACATAAAAAAAATCCAAAAACACAAGTCTAAGCTAGGTTCTCTTTTGACCGGAACCTTCAACATAGAAAACTTAAAATTTGCATATCTCGGTTTATACTTAATCTTTTTGCCTAAAATGAATTCCATTCATCTAATTGTTTACCTACGATTGGTTCTCAACCTGTAAACTTCCCAAAACTACTCAATTCATGGTATCGAAATTTTATGAAGTATAATAGGCATTTTTCATTAAAACTCATTAAAACCTTAGAAATCCTTAATGAAACTTTTAAGTAAGTTTAGAAACCTAATAATCATGTCAAAACCTACTAATTAACACTTTAAAATTACATTTTTACTCAAAAACCCAAAATTCACCATTAACGACTCTATTTTTGGCTTTTATTCAAAACATGCAATTTAATGGTTAAAAATCATGTTTAAAATATCATATATCATTTAAAACTAACTAGGAATTGAATTGTTACCTTAGTTGACGAAAAACCGAGCGTTTGATCAAAAATCTGAAAAACTCACATGCTTGACAATAGAGGAAACTATGGTATTTTTGGGTGTTTTTCTTAACTTCTATGGAGGTTTATGACTAGGAGAATGATAGAAATCAAAGGAATAGAGCTTAGGAATCAAAATTGGGTGATTGGGGTTTTAGGGGAGCAATGGGTGGCAACACAAGGGAATGGAGAAAAGTTTATGTGAATATGCTATAGGTGGGAAAGATATTAGGTTGATTTTAAAATTTGGTGAAATTGATTTATAAACACACAAAATTTTAGCCCTTTTACGAATCGGTCCTTAACTAAAAAATAAAGGTTTCTAAAATACATTTTCAAAAATTGATTTGAATTTCTAAAAACCATATTAAAAAATATTACGGATATACCATGTCACAAAATTCCGAACATTTTATGGCTAAAATTCCTAAATTACACCTAAAACTCTTAGCCCTATTTTGGGTTGTTACAATTCTCCCCCTCTAAAAAGAATTTTGTCCTCAAAATTTACCTATTGATACATCACTTGCTTAGTAACAAAATATGCTATTTCTACTTTAAACTAACCATCACACTTTCGTTTTGCACTCTAATTCCTATTTTCTTTAACTTCCTACCGATTTTCTTAAATATTATCTTCACTACCACGGACTATTCTACAGTAACTTCTTTAGCAATTTCCTCTATTCACTACGACACTCTCTCCTCTAAAGAACTCGTAACCGTTTTCCCTAATTCAGCTATCGGGATTCTCTACTTATTAGTTAAATTTCTCTAAATTTACGGAGGCGTAGAACCTAAATCTAACAATGAGATTAAAAGAAGTGATTACAAGGAAACAAATACCCTCAATCTCGTCGATGAATCTTGACACTATGTCTCCCTAACAACATAAACCCAAGCTGCAGCTCCAGACTCAAACTATGTAGCAAAAACATGAGCAAAACTTCATTGCCCAACCGATCTCCAATTACCTCTACCGTGACCACAACCTCTAGTAGGTGCCAAACTCTGAGTTTGTGATACCTCTACTCTATTCAGGCAATCCCTTAGAAAATGTTCCTCTGAACCACACTTAAAATAGCTGCTCATCAACTTACGATACTCACCAGAATGCCTACGTTTACAATGTGCACAAAGCGATCATCTAGAACCACTCGACGAACCACTAGTACTAACTACAACACTGTCTTGCTGCCCAGACTGATTTGGTCACAACTCGTGCTGTGCTCTCTTATCAGAACCCTGAATATCACATCTTCTCTTAGACGGTTGTCTAGATGCATCATTAGAAGCCCTCTTACCAGACTTAGTAACCACAGGATGAGGCAGCTTAGTTAAAGTCTCCTCAACAGCCTTGGCTTTGTCAACTAACTCATCAAACATCTCTACATTTTGTGCTACCAAATAAACCCAAATCTCACGATTAAGCCCAAATCGAAACCTCTTACATCGATCCCTCTTAAAAAGTATCATCTTAAGAACATATTGACTAAGTTATACGAACTCACCCTCATAATTAGCCACTATCAAATCACCTTGAACAAAATCCAAAAATGTATGCTTACGAGGCTCCATTACTATTCACCAATAAACTTCCTCTTAAAAACCTCAAGAAAATATCCCCAAGTCAAACGATCAATAGTAGTACCTCTCTTAACCATATTCCACCAATGACGAGCCTCACCATCGAGTAAGGACATAGTACAACCCAACTTCTCCTAATCAGAACATGACATCTGCGTGAGGATCCTTTCAACTCCCTCTAACTAGTACTCAACTACGGTCGGATCAGTGCCTTTTACCTCATAAAATTCCTTACCACCCAACACCCGAAGATGTTCAAGCGACAACCCTCGGTTAACAAGCACAGGATTGGCAGGTGCAAGAGCAGGTTTAGCATCAGCATTTCGCTGAACCGCTCCAATCATAGCTTCCATCAGAGGGCCTACAATATGTTCACTCTACGCAGCGGCACAGGAGGTGCAGAGGATGTACCATCCTCTTGAGTACTAGCTCTAACATTTACATGTCTAGGAGGAATATCTTATAATCTAGCATACAAAGAAACAAATAAACGGTGTGAGTGTCGAGGAGATGATCCAAGTCTCATTCCTACAAACAAACTTCAAGATCTCAGGCAATGTGTTCCCATTCCAACCCCACATGCAATTCAATCAGAATATTTCAACCTGCCTCATGCAATTCAAGCAATACTATATCACAACTCCAAGAAAATAGAAAAATTTAGACTCATGAGTTTCGAAACTCCAAAGACACAACAATCACCTAGGTCTAAGCATTAATGAACCTAGGCTCTTATAACATTAAATGCAACACGCTATACCCAGCCCGGTCGCCGAGCCTGAGTAATAGGACGCTGCACCACCATCTCGCATCATGCATTGTCACATTTCATGCAAACATCTTTTATCTTGGCACTTATACAAATTTTAAATCAGACATATACTAATTATCAATATAACATGCAAAATCTACCTTAAACGAGCTTATGACATCAATGAAACATGTTTTAGGACCACTTAGCAAAAATACCAAAGCAAGTCACGTAAGTATCGATACTGTAACAATTGTATCAATATTTTCTTTAGATGGTATCAATACCAATTTGAAAATTGATACCAAAACTTCTTACTGTTTCTCGTTTAGAAACCAAAGTCACAAAAATTATAGGTACCATTGAAAAAGTATCGGTAATTTTACCCCGAGTATCGATACTCGTAATATGGTATCGATACCAAATTAAGATTTTGGCTTCCTACACATTTGAAAATCATAGAGGTATCATTTTTACAACCTGAAATCAGTACCTCTACTTTAGACCCAAAAATGTAGCACACATAAGCACATAGATCATACCAACTTGTACCAATTCATCATGTTACTATCACATTATCAAATAAACGTCAAAACAACATAATACGATTTAAACCTCAAAATCCTAAAAGCAATTAAGGTATGGAACGTCCAAAACATCATGGCAAAAACTAGCACAAAGTCTACCACATTGCATTATTCCCAAAACCTAACTAAATAAACAATAAACACCTACAAGAAGGCAAATGGACTTGCTTGGATCACCCCTTGACAACCACATCGTTGACACTGGCACTTAACTACTCTGCAAGGGTCTAAATGGAGTGGGTGAGCTCAACAAGCTTCGTGAATGCCTAGAACAACTATCGTGCAACCATGTCATCAAGCATTAGTAGAACACACACATGACATAATTAGAATAATCACAACTTCATCGACATATTCCATTTACACAGCACGTTTAACAGTTTATTTACTAAGTCATTCCATACACTTTCACATATACATCACAATACATAAAAACATAGTTATAGACAATTTTCATAATAGTCACATATCATATAAACACATATCACAACACGCACATATTCATATATTATGGTAGTTTGAGATAATTTGGCACTTGAGCTACGAAACTTAAAAGTGGGCACAATCACCAATCATCATATACATGGATCTCCAGCACACCACATAGACTCATAGAGTGAAACGTATCTCGTAAGTGAAGTATTAAGCTAACACTCTCCAACACACCAAACATGTCCTATTGAATGGAGCTTGGCTCACATTCCCTTATCTCTCCAAACATGTCCCAGTGTCTCAACGCCCAAATCACACACACATATATATATATATATATATATATATATATATATGGGTGAGTACTTACAATCCTATGGCATGCCAACTATATCCAATGGTCTCAAGTATCATAAGGCCAAAATATCCGTATTTAAACACATATGTTACTTACTAATTTCCATTTACTATCACTGCACATTTGTAACATTTGCACAATATTATCACTGTCACTTAGCATGTATGTCATGCCTACATATACTCTTTCACAACAATAATCATGAACATATAACACATATATAGCATCTCATTTCAGTTTACCTTTTCATAATAACACAAGCACATATTCCAGAAGATAAACATAAGCACAAGGAAGCTTACACTCAGAATGTAGAGTAGGGTTTTACCCTACAACTAAATTCCCAAATAACATATTGAATCATGTCCACAAGCAGCTAATCTAAACACTCACCAATTACGATTTCGCTAAAAAAGCCGAAAGCCCAAACTAGCTTTTCATTGCCTTTATCTCTACTTATAGAAGGCCCTATTGATTCCAACGATTCAACAAAGCAAATCACACAACAACACAATCAACATTCATTCAAAGACTCACATAAAAAAATCCAAAAACGCAAGCCTAAGCTAGGTTCTCTTTTGACCGAAACCTTCGACATAGAAAACTTAAAATTTGAATATCTCAATTTATACTTAATCTTTTTGCCTAAAATGAATTCCATTATCTAATTATTTACCTACGACTGATTCTCAACCTTTAAACTTCACAACACTACTCAATTTATGGTATTGAAATTTTTTGACGTACAATAGACATTCTTCATGAAAACTCATTAAAACCTTAGGAATCATTAATGAAACTTTTAAGTAAGTTTAAAAACCTCATAATCATGTCAACACCTACGACTAATACTTTGAAATCACATTTTTACTCGAAAACCTAAAATTCACTGTTAGCGACTTTATTTTTAGCTTTTATTTAAAACATGCAATTTAATGGTGAAAAATTCTGTTTAAAAGACATACTTCATTTAAAATTTATTAGGAATTGAACTGTTACCTTAGTTGATGAAAAATTGAATGTTTGATCAAAAACTCGAAAAACTAACAAGCTTGACAATGGAGGAAACTATGGTGTTTTTGGGTGGTTTTCTTAATTTCTATGGAGCTTTATGGCTAGGAGGATGATAGAAATCAAATGAATAGAGTTTAGGAATCAAAATTTGGTGATTAGGGTTTTAAGGGAGCAATGGATGGCAACACAAGGGAATGGAGAAAAGTTTTCGTGAATATGCTATAGGTGGGGAAGATATTAGGTTGATTTTAAAATTTGGTGAAATTGCTTCATAAACACACAAAATTTCCCTCTTTTATAGATCGATCCTTAAATAAAAATTAAAGGTTTCTAAAACAAGTTTTCAAAAATTGATTTGAATTTCTAAAAATCATATTTGAAAACATTACCGATATACCATGTCAGAAAATTTTGAACACTCTAAAGCTAAAATTCCTAAATTACCCCTAAAACTCCTAAGCCCTATTTTGGGGTGTTACAATTATTTTGTTGGATAAAAATATTTAATAGTTGAGAATAAATTCTCTCTATTTTTCGGTAGAGTAAAAATCTCTCAAAGTTATGTAAATAGCTCTACCGGTGCAATCTATTTATAGGGAGAGAAGATAGAACCCTTGTTGAAATTGTAGAGGTTTATTTCAAATAGAAAAAACAACTTCATAGTCCAACTAAGAGAGGGAGAAGGGCTAATAGGGTGTGCTTTCCCTCATATGTATTATGATGGGGATTCAGGTCTCTTATTGTATTGGGCCTAGTTATATGTGCTTTCTAGACTTTTAACCCAGTATTGTATAATTTAATCCAACGTAATACATATATTTCTATTTCCAAAATAAACATTATTTTCCCAATTAAATAATTTTGTCAACCCAATTTTACCCTCGACAAAATTATAACGATTTTACCCTTGTTAAAATTTCCAAGAAAATATATTCAATATTTCACAACTTAATTTTTTCACTATGACCGAATGATTTATTTTCATTTATGGGCTTTAAAACTAGTCAAAAAGATAAACTCATTCTTCCAACCATTATTGAGTAATCCATATATATTTGCAGATGGATCATTTCTAATTTTCATTTTCATTTTTTAAGAATCCTACATTCATTTCCAAATGATTCCATTTCTCCATTTCAGAGAAAATCATAATTTTTTTTTATTGTTTTCCATTTCTCTAATTCTATTCATTCGGTTTATTTTGATTCAAACACACAACTCATTTTTGGTTTTAATGAGTTAGCGGAGGGATCGATTGGACATATATAATTAGGGCTCAAATGATTTATAAGTAAGTTCTAACTTTTCTCTTATTAATTATAAACTCATTTAGGTCATAAATTCATTCCACTATAGTATTGTGGCTGAGCTCTGCATAATGACATACCATTACGAAAGCAACTATCCAGTGCCCGTCCAATGACCTTGTCATAAATATGTTACCATCATAATATATCCTTAATATTTTTGGGATAATATTCATCCTCCTAATATGATTCTATTCTATCTCATGGTAAACATTACATCTTCCTTCATGAAAAGTCAATCACTATCAAATAGTGTGATCAAATCATTCATCACAAAGACGAACACCCCGTGGTCACGTTTACATTTCATCAACCATGTAATGCCAATGAGAGGATATCATTTAACCATGTCTTGTAACCCCCTAAACCCGACGTAGACGTTACGACCGGATCTGGTATGTCACATGGAAAGGTTGTTTAAAGAAGCTTCGCGATTGTTTAAAAATTTTGAGTTTTGGTTTCATTTTGAAAATCAGATTCGTTTTTAAGGTTTCCTTGCAAAAGGTTGTGAATAATACTAACTAACGAAAACTTGTTTTATACTACGAGGACCGAAATCGGTGGATTTTAGGATGTGACATTTTTGAAACAATTATTGTGTTTTAAGAAAATCCCGCATTTTATTGTTTATAACTTGTAAACCGTTTGTTGGTGTTTTGGAAAAATGGTTATTTACATTATAAAACCCCATTTTTAACATTTCATAATATATGATAACCTCATTAAATCAAAAACCAAATTAAAATCCCGGAGACCTTATTACATAACATGTTCCCAAATTAAGAATAAATTTAAATAAAGAAAAATGGAGTTTATGAAAGAAATAATGAATGGCCACCGCAGAGTCCACCTTGGCTCCAAATCTACAAGCTAGGGATTACCTACAAGATTAAGCAGAGGGGTGAGTTAGGAGAACTCAGTGTGCAATTCCCCTAACGAACGAGATCTGGGCCTAAGCCCACAGAAGCAAATTGGGCCTTAGCCCTCACGGTAGCAAATTTGGCCAAAACCCATACGGATCGAATTGGGTCGTAGCCCTAACAACATGGCATATCAGATAATGAATGCAATGCAACCCAGCCTAGCCTAGTACTCCATCTGCTACACACCTCATTGGCAGTCATACTGATAGTCATACAACTCAATGCCAAAATTGTGACAAGGTCACCGAAATATATGGCAAAGCCACCGAAATAATGTGACAGGGTCACTGAGATATGTGGCAGAGCCACCGAAATACACTGCCCCTTATTCGTCAATATCATATCCCAATCCCATGTAACATAATATCATAATGTAATGAATGAAAACATATATCAATGTACATCGGACAATCGAAACATACATATATTCATGCTAAGTTATTTAAATGACGTAGTCATAAAGGTTACTAACCTGGTATCTCCAACCTTACCCACTAGGGTAACTCAACTGCTGTTACAGTTATTTTAGCTTTTAAACAACACACATATTTATTACCAAACCATAAAAGAAAGTGTGAGAATTACACACCTGATTACGCGAAGGACTAAACATTCCTGAACTTCGTTACTCTCACTAGCAGGAATAACCACTATCTGCCTATCCCAAACAGATGTCGGCTCTCTACCACAACCCGGCGGAAAGTCTCGAACCACCGACACCGCACGTCGTTTGAACTTGGGAGCAGAGACTACGAGTCCACTCCCCTCAGGCTCTTTTAATGCTACCCCCTTAGATTGGCTAGCACTCGCATCCATGAAGAAAATCTCGATCAGAGATTGTAATACAATGAGGATTGGTGGTTATCTAACAAGGAGGCTTGGTTATGGCAGAGTAAAACGAAAAGAGACTAATCGTATAGAAACTAGAGAGAAACTCCTTACCTTAATAATCGACGCCGATTAGTTCTATCCCTTTGACTAAGTTCCTAAATAACTCTCGAGTTAGAAATGATGCTCCCCAAAAATAAAGAAGAAATGGCCTTTCGGGCTAAATACTTATATTAAGAATGTCCTTCCATGACCAATATTCGGCCAAAACCAACTTACCAAGATGCCTTAGATTCAGCTAATGCTGACAAAGGCTCCGGCTTCTTACGAAGGAACGAACATGCTTTAAAGTGAAGAGGGTACTTATATTCGGCCTAAAAAGAAAGGAGTAACAGGATGACCGCTTCAATCGTTAAAAGAGTGAAGAGAAAAACATATGAAGAGAGAAACCGTTACCTTACACAAGTAAAGCTGATTGGAAAGGGACTTTCGGCAACCAAACGAATCCTAGCACCTTGTTTCTTGATATTCGACTATTAATAAAAAGATGAAAGAAACGAGTTACAAAAAGATGGAGTAACCAGTTACGGAAGAGGACCCAAATTCAGTTTGTGGTTAAAGGATGAATGGTCAGCTTCCTTAGAAGAAGTAAGGGAGATGAAAGGAATAAAAATGAGAGTTCATTACCTTAGACAGAGAGAAGCCAAATGGAGTCCAAGAAGATTCGACACAAGCAACAAATGCCAAGAAGGTTTCGACTCGAGACTAGCACAAGAAAGAAATGGAAAGAAAGGAAAATGGCAAGCAGAGATTCGGCTATGGAGAAAGAGTGTAGCAAAAGAAGAGAATTGAAATGAAAAGAGAGATGATATGAGTGAAGGAGGGTTCGGCTAAAAGAAAAGAAAGGAATAGAAGAGGATTCGGCTATGGTATTTCGGCAATCACCACGACAAGAGGAAAATATTTGCAAAGAGAAAAGAAAAGAAACAAATGAAGAGTTGGGGTTTCGGTAAGAAGAGAGGCAACAAAGATCAAATAAAATGTTCACCAAAGAGAAGAATTAGTGAGCAAAAGGTACCCGAAATCTTAAGTATCAACTGTCAAAAATGTAAAAGAAAACTAAGACTGCCTAGAGAATTTCAGCACAACACCAAATGGTTCGATTTTTGCCAGCTCAACTCCTCAAATGCCGAAATCCCCTTGCTAAATACCCAATAGCCGAAATTCACCTCCCACCTCTCCAACATTCGGCCAACTCTCACCCACCCTCTCAAATCCCTTATTTTTCTCCTCCATTCACTCTCCATCTCCCATTTTGAATTGGTTGACCAATTCAAACTCCCCAAGCTCCTCTCCTCCATCCATTTGAAAACCTTTGACCCATTCAACAACCACATAGGTAGAGTCCCAGCCGAATGCCACCTCTTCCCCTCCTTGAGCACAAAAATTAAAGCTCCACAATGCAGCAGATGGGATCCGAACTGCTTCCCCCTTGCTCTACCAGTGACACCACATTCACTCCACCTCATGCCCACTTTGTGTCATCAAACACAAATAAATATCCTTAAGGCCTGCTTCCCCTAGCACTCCCTCCTTATGCCTAAAAAGAAAAATTTTACCAAGGCTCTAGCTCGAACCCGAGCCTCCCGGGCCAAACACACCTAATAACAAGCTAAACGAGCCAAGCACATAAAATGGCACCAAATGCAGCACCCCTAATTCTAGGATGTTACATGTCTCAGGCTATGAACTCCAGTGTTGTGAATAACGCTACATACTATAGAAGTCGTATACCAAATGCACCAGTTTCGGTTCCTTAAGTTTTTACTTAAATCAAAGTGTACAGGTCACGCATGCATAGCCCATCATCCAGTTAGGATTTAGGCATGCCACACTATGAATGTCACAATTGAATTTATCCATAAATAGATTTAGGATCTATTTTGCTTGGGTCCTGTTCGATGTACTGTTAGTCTAGTCAATCACATCTCTGTCTCTATCTTCTAGGAGTCATCCGCTCCAATGCCCAAGACAAAACATCTACCAAATTGAACTTGATAAACAACATATTAGTCTTATAATTGGTTTAATCATTTCCAATTATACTAAGGACTTGTTTAGGTTCATCTACTAATAAAAGTTGTCTTTCTGTATTACGATATTAGCACATAATACTGCATTGTATTAGTTAAACATTAGACAACCAATGAGAAACATTTGCTTCCATTTTGTTTTGCGTGCAAAAACCATTTAAGGATATAATAAAAAATATATTAATTGTAATCAATGAATTTGTTTTATTAACCAATCTATTAAAAAAATTACAAGTGTACTTAGACGAAAATACTACATTTAAGGCACTAGATCCAACACCAACTCCTTCACAGATGAGGAAATTACTGCTTTACCAGTCATCTTTGAATCTTGTATAACATAAAGATTGTTGGTCTTTCAACCTCTCATCAGAACGAGAGCTCCATGAGATACCTTAATGCCACTTGACTCGACTTCAATCCTATGACCTTTCGAGTCTCACTTTCCCAAGGAGATGAGATTCTTCTTTAAATTAGGCACATGTTGACATTTGATAGTGTTCTAATAGTTCCGTGGTGTGTCTTGATCTAAAAGTACCAACACTGGTTACCTTACAGGGTGAATTGTTCCCCATAAGCACAACTCCACCTTCAACTAGACTGTATGTTGAGAACAAGTCCTTGTTTGGACACATATAGAAAGAATACCCTAAATCTAAAATCCACTCGGACGTAGGTTTAGACCTGTCAGTCGTAGACACTATTAATCACTGACATTCTCAGCCACACTATCATTGGCTACTTGAGCCTTTTGTTCCTCATTGCTCTCAGCAACCTTCCTGTTTTTATTTTTCAACTTATAACATTATGCCTTAATGTGACCCAACTTCTTGCAGTAGTGACAAGTTTTGTGACGATTCCTCAACTTCGATCTTGACCTAGATTTGTTTTGACCTAAATCCTAAGAGTGTTGCCTGCCTCTAGCAACCAAAAGCTAGGCTTGCTACTCGAACCTAACTCATTATCGAGTTTCTCTTTGCTCAACAAGTTACCCTTCATATCTTCAAATGAGAGTTTATCTCTACCATAAATCAGGATCTTCGTGAAGGTTTTATATGAAGGGGGCAAAGAGCACAATAATAGCATTGTCTGATCTTCATCATCTATATTAACCCCGACATTCTTTAGATCGTTCAAGAGAGTAATAAATTAACTGATGTGACCCTTAAAGTTCTCACCTTTGTCCATATGGTATGTGTATAATCGATGTTTCAAGACCAAGCAATTTGCGAGAGACTTTATCATATATCGGGCTTCCAATTTCCTCTATAGGTTTGTTGTTGTATTCTCCAAAATCACCTCCTATAGTACATTTTTAGTGAGACACAACTGAATTGTTGACAATGCCTTCACATCAAGTTCCTCCCACTCTGTCTAATTCGCATCCGCGGGCTTTTTCCCTGTAATAACCTTTTTCAGACCGTTCTGAACCAGAATTGTTGTCATCTGAACTTACCACAAACTGAAATTTGTGATCCCGTCAAACTTCTCGATGTCAAATCTCATTGTTTCCATCCTGAATGAGTTGATCTGCAAAAGCTGGACCAGGCTCTAATACCAATTTGTTGGGGATTGACTCGTATAAATAATGAGTAAGAAAAGTAGAAAAGATCGAATACACAAATATTACATTAAAAACCCTCAAAGAGGGATAAAACCATGGGCAAAGGAGGCTTTACTTAATGAGAAAATAAATGAAGATTACAGGATGGATAAAATAACATAAATGAGCAAAACCCGAATACAAAGCTATCTAAAAAACTCTCCCCAAAACTCTTCATCAAATCTCATGTAAGAGATATTCTGTTAACTCTCAAAACAAGGTTACAAAGATAGTTTAAATAGGCTAATATTAAAGTCCTAATCTGGCTAAAATATTCTTAGACTAATTGGAGTTCAATTGGGAAAAGATAGTAGTAGACTTTAATGTGGTGAAAAAACCCAATTTAAGTTGAATACACATTGCCACGTCGTGACATGGCATATCGCCTCATTGAGATGTTGTCTATTACATCATCGTGATGTTGTGCTCTTCCTCATCGTGACATCGATTCTGTTTCTTCTCTAGTTTGCTCGAAAATGCAATGCACAACCCACACCATGGTATGCAACACAAATAAAACTCATATAATTGGAGCTCTTTGAGCTTCCATTCATTATTACATATTTTCTATATTCCATATTAGGTGGCCATTAGACCTTATATGATTCCAAGCTTCTTTTTCACACGTGGGCACTATAAGTGTTTTGTGTATACGTACACATTTTCACATTTATTTAGGCCTTATGCTCATGCCTATTTTCATATAATGGTTCCAAATAGTGTAGATTCATAATTTCTTTGTTCATTATCTTTCACACAACAAATCTCATGCTTTTAACAAGGTGTCAACGCTATCAACTAAAAGTAGGAATTTACAATTCTGCACATATTTGTCCATAGTGACGTTATTAGCATTTTCCATATGAATAACTTAGTTCATTCACATTCAATAATCACTTTATGGTAACCAATTCGTATGACATTTTACTAGGAATTTTTAATACCTTATAATCAAGGATTATTAGGCCTTTAGTTTTCTAAGTTTATTTTATCTAAAATTTAATTTATAGAAATTGAACACATACATTTCAATACCATTTTCCTATTTATTTCTCAATTTCATCAAATTTTCGTAAACATGACAACATAGGTAAGGGTATTTATGGATACTTACCTTAGTAGATACTCTACAAAACTTAATCACGCCCCTGTAAGCCTTAATCCATCATCAATTAAGCTTGTAATTCCATAACTCATCATTTCTTTTCATTTTGCATACATGAAAATATAACAAAAAATTAGCATATAATTTTTCCATGCTTTCCCAATGCAACCCATAACAAAACTCAAAGTAAGGATGTAAGAAGTCATTTTTTACCTTATTAGAGCTTTCTCTCATTAGAACCCCTCAAACCCTAGGCTGACTTGGATGAAAATGATGGAGGAAATAAGATTAGGAGGTTGTTTCCATGGTGATTTCATCAAAACTTCAAGGTGGGTTATGACATTTTTTAGAAAAATATGGAGAAAATGCATGAAAATGGAGGAAGAAGAGGACAAATACCAAGGGAGAGCTGGCCAACTGATTTTAGGCTAATAGGTGTTCTTTTTCCCCTATTCTTTATTTTAAATACAACACAAAGGGCTTAAGTCTAAGCATCCATGTTTAATTTTTTTTGTAAAATTGTAGTCCAATTCATGAAATGAGATTCGAACAATCCATACAAATTTAGAATATCAAATATTGCATTTAAATGTTATTTTCATCATGAAACTCTCTAGAAATGAGCAAAATACCTTTACAAGGTCAATTTACCTTTTTACGCATTTATGTATCTTAACATAGTTTCTTCACAATAATAGGCAATCATTAATTCTAAATCTCATAATTCACTTATAATCTTTAATATGAAATAATGAATGGTGAAAATTACATATTTTCCCTTTTCTTAATAAAGTTAGGAAATTTGTAATTTAGTCCTTATACTTTCAAATCCTTTCCAATTTGGTTCAAAATGTGATTTTCACCATACCAATACGTATTCCAACTTACTGTTAGGCCAATTCATCAATAATAACTTACTTTCCTATTTTGGTCATATATGCTCTTTAGTCCCTAAACTTTTCAATGTTTGGAATTTAATTATTTTTATCATGTTTTAACTCCTAAAAGTTCTTTTCAATGAATCTCATATCCAAAATCACTTTATCTTAATTTAAATTCCTTTATTTGACAAAATTTTCTCAATTTCTCAATAATTCATTATATCTGATACCAGAATAATGTCACATGTCAAATCGAAAATTTGGGATGTTCCTTAAGGAATTACAATATAATTACACTTTATTAACCAAACACGTCTAGGGAATTACAAAGAATTGTAATTCCAAGAGAGTGTAATTACTATCCAAGTAATTACATTTTTATCAAATTACTGTGTATTGTCCAAACAAACTAGTAGTGGTCCCATTCTTTTAAGTAAGTGGATTTAGAGTTGAACTAAACTATTATAATGAGTTATATGTTAAATATAAGACATATTATGAGTGTTTTATCCATTTAGGTTCACCACCTTTACCTTGTAATGACATTACTTCGTCCATGACCTTATTAACAATAAACCTTGATTAAGGTTAGGCTTTTTGAACATATATATGCATAGCACATCTAGTTCTTTTGATCTACCTCACTAAGAAAAGGTATAAGGGTATCTTTTTACATGACTCACACATGAGACCTCAGCTATTACATCATTTGATTGTCGCCTATCTAAAGGGCTATTGTGCTACCCAAATAGTCGATCAAACTGAACATGCACCATGCACATGTCAAAACTAAGGCTAATAGATTGTCACTTTGGACTATAAACACATGACCTTGGGCTTACAAAATAAATACTTGTCTTTAGCATCGGGAAGACACTTATGTCTTCTCAACTACCCACTCATAAAATTAGAACACCCTGAACTTATAACTCCACTTATCGTGGGTCTCGGCACACTAATTTGTGAACCACCACCTCATTGACTTGCCTCATTTGCCCCTAACAAGATGGGACACATATATAATATAAAAAATAATTAAAATACAATATAGTAACAAAATAGCACAAACACCACGTGAGTATTGAATAATTGAGTGTGTCAAAATAAATATAAAACAAATTATTATGTATATAATAAATATAAAGTTTTATTTAAATTTACAACACTTTGAACACAAAAAGTGACACTTATATGAAACGAATATACAAAATTCTCTCTACTTTCAATCGAAATATTATACAAAAATATAGGATGAAATAAGATAAAACACAAACATATTCTTAATGCACTAATTTTTCTCGACAAACAATACGAAAAATGAGATGAACTGATATAAGATATGATCATAAAAAATCATTTAAAAAAATATTTTTAGCTAAACAAATGCGACCTTTATTTATATATACAGAGTATTTTAAATATTATATATTTTAACTTTTTAATGTTTATTCATTTTTATTGTGTGGTTATAATTTTTATTTATAATATTCAAATATTATTGTTTCAATTGTTAATTTCTTCAAAAAATAAAATAAAATTGATATACCGAATCACAATTAGAACTAAAATTAGATGAAGGTACATGGTGGTGAAAAAAGTTATGAACAATAATACTTAAGAAAAACTGATATACAAAACAAACAAGACTTTAGATAAAATTATAAAATAAAATTTTGAACTCTATCATGATTTAATTTCAAATCTCATGGGTATTCTTTTTAATATTTATATTAAAAAAAGGATATAACTATCCTTATGGTCATGTTTGTTACTTTATAAAAAAAATTGGTTTTTGATAATCTTTAATTAAATCAGCACCCAACAAATCATTTAAATAATACTATACAGCCGAATTATATTGCAAAACTTTTAAAACCAAACCTGCACAGATATTCTTCGATTCTAGTTTTAAAATTGCCCACGCTTATCTTAATTATACAATTTTATTTGATAGGTAAATTTAGGTAGAGAATATATTTTTATTTTTTAAAATTAAATAAAGTTTTGGTTGAAATGATAGAGTTAGTTTTAGATTTTTATTTTTTATTTTTGTACAAAATAAGTTACAAATTGGAAGATCATAATTATATCAATAGGGTTTAAACTTTAAACCTTGATCATTAGTATCAACAAGAGATATTAACGATTATTCCGTTGTGTTGTTAAGGAAAATTAGTATCTTGAGGTAAAATCTTACTAATTATTATTTAATTTGCATTTTCAAAATTATGTTTATCTATTTTATGTAATAATAAAGAATAAAAATATTGTTTTTGAAATAGAAGGGTATAGCCATTTCAGTACAGTCAGGGACTTGGCCTGCTGCTTAAGATTTTGTCAGTTATATAATTCTGTTTTTTTGTCACAACTTATATCAGTTCATTCGATGACACAATGTTAAACTGACGTACAGTTTTCGAGTACAATGCTCAGTTACACAATGTGATGCGGGTAACCCATTCAATGTACAGGGCCTGCAATACCTCATCCCCTTTGGCTACATATACCACTGGCAATGACTCCATTAAAATAACTACTAAAGGTCACCATTTTTTTTTCTGTGGTGTTCCTGGACACTGTCAAGCTGGACAGAAAGTAGACATCAATGTGCTTCGCTTACCTGAAACAGCTCCGGCCTCAGCTCCCTCTGGGTCAACTTTGAGCCCGCCGCCTGTTCCGTCAGTGAGTGTTCCAGTATCCTCCCCGAGCAACGCTCTCACTTTGAAAGCTTCCAAGGGGAATTTTGCTAAACTTGGTTTAGCAATTACTGTTTTGCAGTTTTTGTATCAGGTTTCCCATTGAACCAAACTAGTTTTGCTTATTCCGTAGAATTATTTAGGGGCCTTTTGGGGGACCTTTCCTGGAATGGTTAATATACTTTTATAATCTCAAAGATTAATAATTGTACAATCAATTATACTAATCAGCAGCTCCTTTATGGAGGATGGCATGCTACCGCTAAAGTACCTCTCTTTTGGCTTATATCATTGTCTTATCTCGATAAGTTGAAATTCATATTATCCATGTCATTGTCTAGTACTAGTTGATCAACTAAAGTTTCAATTGAGTTTCAAATCAAGCAAATTGTGCATAAGTTAAACCAACATAAATAAAAAAAAAATAACTGTAACGTCACTACTCTTACCCTGGTGCCTATGTCATCTCTGAATTTGTTGGCTTTGAGCTACTTCTACTTCAATTCTCATCAATCATGAACTCTTTCCAAATAGGGCGTTTATTCCAGACCCTGTCTACCATGGCATCAATGGGCACATTTTTCGCCTCCGGTAACAAGAACAATGCTTGAGCTATGATGAAGGTGAATAGCATGTTGGAGTTAACTGCAAAGGCAAATTCAGCTGTTCTTGTCTCGAGAGAGAAGGTTTCACTGGGTATCAGTCAACCAAGAGGACCCCATGACCAGGCAAAGGCCATTACAAACAAACACACCACCAACACAACAAACCATGCTTGGGTTTTTGTTAGTGAATCAGTGGCGTGCAAGTGAACAAGAAGAATTGCTCCAATTACCGTCTGCATCACATAACTTGCTATGAGAACCCATCATGGAAGATTAGGCGATATTGACAGATAAAGTTGGTAACGAGTTTGTTTGTAAATCTTGATCTCTAATATGTTAAAACTGACGCATACCTGGCATACAAACATCTGAATACTGGCTTGGAGTAGTATCCTCCTACTAAACTTAACAACTGCAAAGACCAAGACGAAAACATTTACAGATCCAGTAATCACTAAGGACAACAACGAAGCATCATTCTTGAATCCAATAGTTTGAAACAAGACAGGAGCATAAAACACGATGGTATTGATTCCTGTAAATTGTTGGAAAATTGAAGCATCACGCCAATAATCAGAGGGGGCATGCTACAGCGGTTCATGAGTTTATTGCAAGGATGCTTCACTTCCTGGGCAATTTTACTGGCTATCACAATCTGTTCGAATTCCGAATCAACATCTTCAACACCCCTAATATTTTGTAGTATCGTGTGTCCTGATGACTCCTTTCCGTGCTCGGCCAGGCTCACTGGTGTTTCAGTGATGATTAAAGAACCTATGAACAAGACAGTGACCAGCAATCCTCAAAGACACTCTCCATCCGTAAGGGTGCTTATTGGATGTGCTATAGTTAACCAGATTTGCAAAGAACATCCCTATGGTTGGAAATAGCTGGAAAAGGATATTGACAGCTCCACGGTGTTGGGTTGGGACTATCTCTGATAGGAACAATGGAACTGCCTGGTAAATTAGTTTCATCGGTGACTGGAGCATTTGAAGAACCAATTCAGTAATATGTATGATGCATCTAAACATTATAAACAAAGGAAGAACTGAACTTTGAAGAATTTCAGTGGTGTTTTTATCCAATCAAACCTCATTGCCAAAGCCAACACAAATGCGGAGGAGCACCCGCCCAATTAAAAGCATCCAGAGGAGCTGAGCAGCAACGCGTAAGGCAGCTCGAGCGAGGAAAAACATGGAAGCCACTTGAATTGTAGGCTTTCGGCCAAATTTGGAGCAAACCTTTGAAGCAGTACAGCTTGAAACAAGAGCAGCTAGGTACAACGAAGATGTGAAAAGCTGAAGATATCGATCATCATATTTGCAATAATTGTTCTTTTTAGCGTGCATCTTTCCTTCATGGACTTTGGGAAACAATATCATCAAAAAGTCGTCCACGGCTGTCACCCACCTGCATTTTTTTACTTTTTTACAAATTCTTAGAATAAAAACGTAAATTCCTAAGGTTCAAAAGAAAAAAAAAATTCCTAGAATATTTATATGGATACAAATAGAGACTTATTAGAAAGCACATTACTAGCTATCCATTAATTCTTTCCAAACTCAAAATACACAATGCAATATTAATATTGTTATGATATTTCTCGTTACCGACCCAAAATCTGAATATAACCTGGACCATCTATCCACGATCTGTACATTAGCGGCTCATGAGGAGGGCCTGCAAGCCTAGTTCGCATGTCTTAGGTGTTCGTTCACATGTAGAGGGTGCGAAGTCAAACTAGTTGACCAGCGAACACGTGTTAAGTCTAAGATAGTATACGGGTTGGTGTGCATGGAGCCTACCTAGGATGTCACTTTGATGAACAATAACCATGTCTTATAAATACTCGATTCTCCTCACCTTGAGGACACACAACAAAAACACAAAACAATTTGGTGCGTCGAGCGTGGACAGACTTTAGATCAACAGACTTTCAGTTTGAAAAACCAAAATGGCTTACCCAAATGAAAATTTCTTCATTAACTTTTCATTCGGACAAGCTGGAGCTTCAGGTTCAGGTGATCAACCCACTAAGGCAGTGTAACAGCCCAACTTTGAGCCTAGCCGGAACAGTGGTTTTAGGACCACGGATTCGACGAAGTAAAATTTATTTTTATTATATTTTTATGGAATGATTTCGTGAAAATTTCGTCCGAAAATTTTGACGTTTAGGCGCTCAATTTGGTTAAAAGGACTAAATTGCAAAATGTGAAAAATGTGTGTTCCAGAAGCTAGAGGTGTCTAATTGCTATGAAATTTTAAATTAGAGGTCCTTAGATGGTAACTATACCAGTATGCTTTAGAATGGAAAAAAATGGGCACAGTTAGTGAAAAATTTCAAAGTTTAGGTGAAGGGCATTTTGGTAATCTAGTAAATAAAGCCAAAATAACTAAATAAAAGTCTTCATCTTCATCAATTTAGTCCCCCATGGCCAAAATCAACAAAGAGAAGACATAGCTAGGGTTTTTTCATCTTCCAAGCTCGATTGTAAGTCCATTCTTGCCCCGTTTTTCATGATTTTTATGTTTTTGAGATTCTTGCAACCTAATCTAGCTATTTCAATGACTAATTTGAAAACATGTCAAGGTCTAAAATTTTACCCATGTTAGATACTTGTGTATTTTGATGTTTAATGGTAGAAAATGTATGTTTGATGTTAGATAAACAACATTTACCAAGTGATTTTTGATGAAAATGCCTAAAAGGACCTATTTGTAAAAGTTGTAAAATATGTAGTAGAAGTATGATTTAATAAAAATGTGGGCTGTTATGAGTATGAAAATGGTTCGGCTAGGCTTGGGTTTTGAAGAAATTTACTATATTTCATTTTACGAGCCTAGGGATTAAAATGTAAATTGTTAAAAGTTTAGGGGCAAAAATGTAATTTTTCCATAATGTGATTTTTGGGCTAAATTGAATAATGTAAGTATTAAATGAGTTAAATTTGTTACTATAGATCAAAAAAATGAGGTTCGGACCTATATCGAGGAAAAACAAAGTGTTTTACGGTTAGGTCCAATTCTACTATTTTGTTCCGAGGTAAGTTCGTATGTAAATAATGCATTGCTATATTTATGTTTTTTAATGCCTTAATATTGTATGAATTGTGATTGGTTCTTTGGACATATTCGACAAAGTTTCGAAAAACAAGAAATCTCGGTTGAACTTTAGTAATAGAATAGGATACGAGTGACAAGTCACTAGGAACCCATGTGTATATTCGATTATGTGATCCGGGTGCTGGTCTTGTACGTCCTACCAGTGGCTGGGTAGTTCGGCATGTGTTGCAGATACCTGATAGCTTGTGTGAGCAGTATTGTGTAGCTACGTCCTAACTAACAGCTTGTATGAGCAGACCTGTGAATAGCTTGAAAGCGAGCCTATACGTATTATGAGATATGAGGTAGCTTTAGCTACATATATGGAACTTATGTGCAAGATTTACGAGTATCCGTTAATATTTCGAGTGCTCAACGGGAATGTCAAAGTTGTGAAAGGATATGGCTATAATGTAAGTTGGTACAACTATGTACGTAAAAATCATAAGTAATGAGCTCGATATGTGATGAACCCTTGGTAAGGTGGTGATTGAGTAAGTTATGATCATAAGATTATAATAACATTCACGCTAATTTTATCATGTTTGTATGTAAAATGTGTGGCTTATTATGTAACACCCCAAAAATGTAGGGTCTGTAATTTTGCATGTTTTGACAAAAAATGCTTGTTTGCTTGAATGGCTAATTGATTTGGGTGTGTATGGGGGTGTGTGAGAAGCCTGGGTTCAAATCTTGGCTCTTGCAAAATTTTTAGTTTCTCTTAAATGAACCTGGACAATGGCACTTAGGCCTTATTAGTAATAATACTTGTTTTATGACACAAAAGGAGCTTGTGGCTTAGTGGCAAGTGGCGTGAAATGGCTGATGTGAGAGCTTGAGTTCGAATCTCTTGGCATGCAAAGGAGTATTTATTTTACTTCCTTGCATCATGAGAAGTGGAGTTAGGCTGAAACTCTGTAAGGTGAAGTTTGAATTGGTCATGGAGTTGTTGTGGAAGATATCAAGGAGTAAATCAAGGAGGGATAAGGGGAGTGATTTGTGGAGATTTTCAAGGAATTTGAAGTGTGAGGGGAGTTGTGGCTGTGTGGGACTCGAAGGCCTGAGTGAAATTCGGCTAAGGGAAAAGAGGGAGCAATTTCGGCACTAGGGTTTCCTTATTCGGTTTTGTGAGTGTTGAGGGGAGCTGCCAAATTCTTTGCTAGCAGTTTGGGTTTTTGCACTTTTGCATTTCAGGTTCTCTTTAGTTCTTTTTGTGCTACGAAACTGACCATTTGTGTCATTCCTTCTCTGCATCTTTGCTAATCTCTTCCTCTCTTCTTGGCCGAACCTAACATCTATTTTTCCTTACCCCTTTTCTTCTGCAAGCGGATTCTTTCCTAGTCTAGTTGAACCTCCCCTTTCTCTTCTTTTAACTTCTGTTCATCTTCTATTCTAGGCTGGCCGAATATCATTGTTAGTAATCTTTCTCTGCATCGATCTACTGCAAAGGTTTTGACTATTGGTAAGTGTTCAAAATCTATTATCTATTTTTCTTGTTAAAACCGAATACCCCATGCTCTTCTTCTTCTTTTCCAAAACCGAATACTCCCTCTTGCTAACTGATTGTCATTTCCTCTTTCATGTACTGTACTCGTTGTGATTCTAGGGTCATCCTCAAGGAGTGGTGGAGTGTGAATGGTTTGGAGGAGTCACACTTTCGTCCTCAAAGTGCAAATAAGGTAAAAGTGTTACCTTATGTTATTTTGGGTTGGCCGAATGGGCCCTATCACGTACTAATGGGCTGTTGATTGTACTAGGAAACCAACAAGGGCGTGTGATCGTTTCTGAACAGCAATCGCAGAGGGGCTAAGTTCACCCTCATTCAAACAAGGTAAGAAGGGTTTTTCAATTTAAGTGCCATTAAGAGGGTGCTTCATCCTATCGGTTAAAAGTTTAACATTGGATCTTGTTTGAATCTAGGTTGGGTGCTTGTGGAGCGTAGAGCAACATCGTAATCAGGGTTTCTGTTAGTCAGCAAAAGCCAAAAAGCCGAAAAGCTGAAACTTTGGAATTTAAGGCCTCACGAGCGTGTGATTGCTCGTGTGGTAAACCGAGTCCACAATTATGGGCGATAGACTGTAGAGGCCACCACGAGGGTCCTTGTGCTCTTGGGCTGTTATGAGCCTCGTTTGCTGAAATGGGCCGTGTGGGCTCAATGGGCTCGTAGGCCTCACATGGAATAAATCCACGATAAGTGGAAAATACTAAAATACCCCTAAAGAGTGAAATGACTAAAATACCCCTAAGGAGTAAAATGACTGAAATAGGCCTAAAGAGTGAAATGACTAAAATAACCATATGGAGTAAAATGACTGATGTGTTCATGATTTGTATATGATTGTTACTGAGTATGACATTCTGCATATATGTATGATTTATGACATGACATACTGCATGGGGGTGGGATACTGTTATGGAGGAAGTATACTGTACTGGTGGCTCTGCCACATATACTGTTATTGGCAGCCTTGCTGCGTTACTATTACTGGCAACCTTGCTACGTTACTTTTACTGGTGGCTCTGCCACATTACTGCTATTATTGGCAGCTATGCTACAATATTGGTGTGTTGGTCGGGTATGTCGATTTTATCCCCACATGGTGTGTTGGTTGGATTGGGGTGGGTTACATATGTGCACTACATTGATTCTGTACTGGTCTTAGGCCCACATTGATTATTGTAATGGGCTAAGGCCCACACTGTACTGTTACTGAATAGGGCTCAGGCCCAGACTGTTACTGCATGATAGGGGATTACACAGTAGGTTCTCATAACTCACTCTTTTCTTTTAACTGTACAGGTAATCCCTAGCCTTAGATGATTTGTAGCTGCGAGGGACTTGGAGGTGGCCACACGTTCGTGAATATTTTATTTTAGACCTAGTTATTTAATTTTTATATTGGGATGATATTTATGTAATAAGGCTTCTGGTGTTTTCAATTTCTTTTAATTGTGTTTAATTTCTTATTTTGAAACTGCCAAACGGATATAAATAAGTTTTCAAAAATAATAACTGTTTTAAAAGACAAATATACATTTTCAAACTCGAGAAATGACATTAATTAAAGTAGCTTCCGCGAGTTTTTAAACTAAGAAACCAACAGTAACAAACATGGCAATCGATTAAAAAACTATTTTCTCTTAACAAAGCCTGCTTTCGAAAAACACTTCGATGTGACTCGTCAGATTCGGTCGTAAAGTCCAGGCCGGGTTTGGGGTGTTACATATTATTAGCATAGGAACTTACTAAGCTATATAGCTTACTCCCCTTTCTTTTCCTTATCTTATAGTATCACCAAGCTAGCTCGGGATTCAGCGATCGTTGGAGATCCATACACACTATCAACAATTATTTTGGTATTAATGAATTCAATATTTTGAATTATGGCATGTATAGGGGACTTGGTCATTTTGTTATGTGTCATAATTGATTTGGCCAAATGCGTTGGCCTATGTTGGTTAGAAGTTCATTTTGTATAAGGCCATTTGAAATTGGCTAATATTGGTATAAGTAAGTTCATTTGATGATGCCCTTCATCAATGAGGAGAATTGCATGATTTGATTTGATAAGTTATGTGATGTTTATGTATGATAAATGTTAGCATGTGAATGATGTGTTGATGTCTTGGTTGTGGATGATTTGGTTGTATGTATAAGCTTGAATTGGTGCTATGTTATGTTATGTTATGTAAGTGTGTGCATTAAAGGGGTGGCAAATGGCTTGGTAAATAGCCTTATATTGTCCACACAGGCATGTGTCTAGGCCATGTGTGACACACATCTTGCCCTATGGGCGTGTGTATCGGCTGTGTGTCTCCTGCACCTTAATTGTCGCAAAATAGAATGTCTAGAATTTAGCATACGGGTAGAGACATGAGCGTGTGTCTCAGCCGTGTGTGCTACATGGCCTAGAACATGGGCGTGTGTCTTGGCTGTGTGAAACCTGCACTTAATTCAAATTAAATTAAATAAGCACACACCCTAGTACACGGGCGTGTGGCATGACCTTATGGCACAAGTTAGAGAGCTCTCTAAATTGAACACGGTTTAAAGCACGGGCGTGTCCCCGTGTCACACGGGAGTCTCCCATGGACCACACGGGTGTGTGAGCCCTACAATTAGCAAAAATTTTCTAAGTTTTGTAAATTTTTCTTGAGTTCTCGATTTAGTCCCGAACGACTTCCAATGCATGTTTTGGGCCTCGTAAGCTCGTATTAGGGACTTTATGATTGAATGTGGATGGTTTTAATTTTGATGCAACTTTTATATCTCGGAATTGTGGGAATGTTTGTGTGGTAAGTTCGGTAATGCCTCGTGCCCTATGCAGGTGTTGAATACGGGTAAGGGGTGTGTTACATTTAGTGGTATCAAAGCTACGGTTTAGTTGATTCTCGGACTAATGTAGCGTGTGCAAGAGACTAGCTATACATGCTACAAATGAACTGTGATAGTGTAATGACTCCTAACAATTTTAAATTGTGTTTTCATATAGTAAATAAATCTCGACCGAGCTGTAGCTAATGCGCCAGCTCCTACTCAAGAGGCGGGGCCATCTGAAAGTAAACCTCCCACGGTTAGTCAGGGAGGAGGAGAAGGGGCTAGGGAAGCCTTTCTCCACATGATGAACCTGTGGTATTCGGAGTTTGTTCGAACAAATCCGAATGCTCAACATCCTCCACTCCCTCCTTATCCCCAACCAATTCTCGTAGCTCCTCAAGGTGTGGAATTGGTAAGACTGAATAAGCCTTCGGCTGATAAGATTCGAAAGCAAGGGGCTGAGGAATTCAGGGCTAGTGTAGATGATGACCCCGAGAGAGCCGAGTTCTATCTTGAGAATACTATCAGGGTATTTGATGAGTTATCATGTACACCCGCAAAATGCTTGAAATGTGCTATATCATTATTGAGGGACACAGCGTATCACTAGTGGAAGACACTAGTATCTGTGGTACCGAGAGAGAGGGTTACATGGGAATTCTTTCAAGAGGAATTTCAAAAGAAATACATTAGTGACAGAAACATAAAGAATTACTTGAACTGAAATAGGGTCGAATGTTAGTGACAGAGTATGGGAGAGAATTTGTTAGGCTCAGTAAGTATGCCCGAGAGTGTGTTTCCTCCGAGGCTATTTGTGTAAAAGGTTCGAAGATGGGCTGAATGAAGGCATCCGACTATTAGTTGGAATCATGGAACTAAAAGAATTTGTTGTATTCGTCGAAAGAGCTTGCAAAGCCGAAGAGCTAAGCAAAGAGAAAAGAAAGGCCGAGAGTGAAGTTAGAGATGGAAGGAAAAGGCCGATAAGTAAGTCATTTCAATCTCAGTCAAGCAAATCCAGTGAAACATATTCTCGTTCAAATGTTTCAGCTGGGTATTCATACAGAGGCTGCGAGAAGCAACATTCGGGTTTTAAATCTCAAGCTACTTCAATGGCAAGCGTGGGCAATGTTAGGTCTAACAGACCTGGATGTCATCATTGTGGAAAAAGACATCCCGAAGAGTGTAGGATGAATGACCGAGCTTGTTTCAAGTGTGGTTCTCAAGAGCATTTTATTCGAGATTGCCCTAAGATGGCTGAGAAAGAATAATTTCCAAGTGCAAGATCGAGTAATACTACCAATAGAGGTAGGCCACTGAGAAATACCGACAGTGGAACTAGCAGTAAAGGTGTGACGAATGATTCAGCTATGAGTTATAATCTTGGAAAACAAAATTCCATGGTTCAAATCCCTTGAACAATAATAAAGAACAATGATCACTGAGATCAAAAACGAGGTTTTCTCTTACCATTTCAATCTGACTCAAAACTTTCATGGTCGGCAGCATAGAAGGATCATGAAGTGATTGAAAGTCATAATCATACCAAACATGAAGCGATTGTAAGTTACAAATATGTAAATCATGCTCTATTCCTTTAAACCATAATGTAAAACAATTTCCAGAATCAAAAATCTGATTTTGACTTTGCAAGCTGACAAAATTCACATGCTTTGTGTTCAAACATAATGATAAAATTCGGAGCAGTTGAAAGGGTTCAACACATTTATTCACAATAAAATTACGATGCTCTTCTTTTCTTAATAGCAACTTAAGAACATAGGCTCCGGGTTTAAACACATGGTTTTGGTCACTCGTTCCAAAATGCAACAAGAATTTCATTTTCATCAATAAATCACACATGCCAAATGAAAAGGATTTAAGCATACAAATATGCAAACAATCAAGCCTCTCAAATCTCTTTTGAACTGGTATGTAAATGCATGAGTATTTCGCACAAGGATTTAGAGATTTCACATTATCATCGCAATCAAACAGATTAAATGTCTTATGCAAAAACTCTTTATCACATATGACCAAATTTTGTATATAGCAATTTAATTTAACTTTATCAACAGAATTACCAACACAAAACTCATCATAAGAAAAATTCTTCATGGCACTAGTTAGAACGAAATCATCAACATTAATCATAGAATGACAATTAATCAAATCAAAGTGAGGAGATCTTTCGAAGACTAAGTCACCAGCAATTTTCTCAATAGCATTCAAATTTGATTGTCGTGATTCAATGGCTAAAGACTCCTTACCTTGCTTACCTTTAAGCACTTGTGGAATAATTTCACCTTGAACCTTACCTTTCTCGATAAATCGAAATCATCTCTCATCAAGAAGGTAATGAAGTTGAAACTTGTCAATTGAATCTCAAGGAACTTGAAAAGAAGAAACAATACGAGGACAACTCGCATGTAGGTTAGTAAAAACATTCCTCACTTTTTCTTGTTCACTTTCTTTTTCAACAACGTCGCTCTTTCCACTAACACTTTCTTTTATTTCTTCAATCTCAATCTCTTTTTTAATTTTCTTTTCTTGCTCACATTCTTTTGCAATCTCAATCCCTTTTTTCTTTCTTTCACTCTCTTTTCCTTTTTCAAATTCTTTTTCTTTCATCTCTCTTTTTCTTCTCCCAATTTCGTTTAGGATTCGCTCATTTTCTCGCATTAACATTTCTTGCTGCTCTTTTCTTCTAATTTATTTTTGTCTCATTCTTTTGTTACAAGAAGAAGATAACATATAAGAATCAAAACAAAAAACTTTTCATTGGAAGGAAGGGAAAGCATATACATATGTGATATGATCTCCTCTTCGGGATTGGATCTCCGTGGATGAATACTTTGATGCATTTGAAGAGATATTTCTACCATCCCGTTTGTCACCTTGAAAGGTTTCAAACTCGAAGCTTGCTTTACTTCGTATTGAGTTCTTCGTCATATAAGAATCACAATATGGATCTCTTCTCGTATAATCATTGGTCGTTTGTCTCCGTGATGATCTTGTTTCCGTTCTTTGACTTGGTAAAATTTGCTCCCTTTGGTCTCGTTCTACGATACGTTCCAAATGTTCTCACAATGGTTTTAGACGTCTTTGTAACATTTGACCCACCTCGTGAATAAATGCTTGATATGTTGGGTCAGACAAAATATCACCATTATCAACAATCCTTTCGGTACTTCGAGACATAGTATTTTGATCCTTACTACAAAACCTCGCGTTTCACTCAAAAAGAAAAGTAGATGGCACTCCACTCGTGTTTACACTCACTATTTGGCTTTTTCCTCAGTCAAATGAGCTCACACTCTCATACCTTTTACCACTCGATTCTCCTCTCGAAGTTCGTAGAAGACTCGTTGAGACTTAACTACTAGTCTAAGGGTCAGCTTCAAAGGGGTGCAAAGGTAAATGTCATTTCGGTGTTGGGTAGGCTGAAAGAAAGAAATGTATGGTGCTAAGTGTGGCGATTGGTTCGTTTTGGTAGGAAAGAACTTTTGACAATCGGAAGAAACTGTGAACACTTTCAAAGCACTTCTTTTTTTTTTTTTTCTATTTTCAAATTTCTTTTTTTTTCTAAAATGCTGAATGTATATAGAATCTTCTTTGTACACAAATTTTTTTTCAAAATTTTTTTTTGAATTTTTTTTACAAACCTATTCCGGAATTGCTAAAAACATCCTACTCCTCGATTTAACTAGATCTGATACCAAATGATACGATCCTGAGTTGCGAAAGTATTTCAGGTCGTAGTTGTGCCCGATCGTTAAATCTGATGAGTATCGTTCTTACTTGGAGTTTGAATATGTTCGGCTGATTGTAGGCTTAACGAAGGTTTACAAAGAGTTTTAAGGATATGATAGGTGATGGTTCGACTAGGTATGGAAACAAAGTAAGGCAAAGATGATAGCTGGAATGGATAGGTAAGCTTAAGGTCAATAATGAACCAATACTATTAGTGAGTATTGACCCAAGACTTATAAAACACTTAAGGTGATGGAAAGTTGATAGAAAGCACCTTAACCCACTATCTATGAAGAGATAGGAACCAAAGGTATCAAGGGGTTGAGCGCCACACTCGGGGTTGAGTGATAAGTTAAAAGAAATAAGAAAGACGCCACTAGCAAGCTAGACAAGTTTACATGAGTCTTAAACGGAATAAGAGAGTTGAATAACTCACAAAAGTTATAAGCATTCATAAAAGTATCAAAAGTCCCCATTACAACTAATAAGCTTTATATTTATAGCTCAATACATAAGCTAGCTCAATGGTCACTAAGATAACCAAATGGGCAGCTTTGTATTCAACTTAATTAAGCTGGAAACTTCCTTGAACTTTCCAAAAAGTCCCTTGATGCTTCCTAGGCCAACATGATAAATTGAAATGAAATATGAGTTGAATGGAGTTGAATATGACCAGCCAAGAGATGTGAACAACCTTTAAGGGGCTGTCTTGAATAGCTAAATGGTTTTGGACTTTAAATGGCAGCTTGAGCACTCTAATAGCTCCCAAATGATTCAGTCAAATTTTAGATGCTTGGGACATGCATCACTTCTAATTGAAGCTTTAATTGCGTCTTGAACACATAAATTGGCAGTTTGCATTGAGCTGATTCATTCCCTAATTTCGTTGCATGTATGTTCTAGTACATTGGCTGAATTAATTGAGCTACTTGTTCATGAACTTGAGGCATGCGCTTTGTGAATTCAATGTGTGCCATTAAAACCGTACAAGCCCCTTTAGAGTGCTTGGATGGATAGATTTGTCCCTCATGATTAATTACATGCATGAACAGAATGAACAGTCACCTGCTTTATCTTTAAGAAACATACATGACATGAATTTGAGCATCCATGTGATCGGTCATAATGCACCTTCATTGAAGTTGATTCTTGAAAGGTTCTAGTAGCTTTTATGTTCATGCATTCGGTTAATTGAAGGGTCACTCTTGGGACACCAATCGGTCACACATGTGAACATGAATAGAGACTTCTTTGAAATTCGTATATGCATGTATCTCCTTAAATTCGGTCCATTGTATCTTCAATTTACATGCATATTCAGCCTCCAAGGTGAACAGCCTACAATACAAATTAATCCTAGGTTAAATGCAACATTAAGACACAATTTTGACACCATTGAATTTGTCTAAACTTTAGACACAATTAAATATCTTAATCTAAGACACATTAAAAAGATGTACTTATTATAACATATTAATTAAACTTAAGACACATTAAAATGTTGTACTAATTAACATGCATTAATAAACTTAAGAGATATTTAAGACTCAACTATAATTAACTAAAAACAACTAAATCGTAATTAATGTTTTATTCCAGCAACTAAAATGCATAAATTAAAATGAGATAGAATAGAGCTCAAAAAGCTAGGAGCGAGCTAGATAAGCTGGGGAAAACTAAGATTGAGCTCTTTGAGCTGAAATTAAGCTTCATTTTGCACTTGGGCCCATCATGTTTAGGCTAATCTCGGTTTCGTCGAGTTGTATAGAAACATGATGCGGCCTGGGCCGTATCACTGTGTGGCCCCAGTAGATTGAAATTTTTTATATTTCTCCTAAAAAAATACATAGTTTTCGATTTGGTCCGGATTCATTTCTAATGTGTTTTTAGGGCCTTGAGGGCTCGTATAAGGGACAATATGTATGTCATTGATTAGTTTTGTTATGAAAGAATTTGGAATTATATTTTTCTACATATAGTTTTGATATGAACTCGTTTTGTGAATGATTCGAGTCGTTTGATGCCCAATCGTGAATTTGAGTAGAAATGATTCGTTTTGAAATGAACTAAGTTTTAAACAAAGAAACGACAGATGAATGAAAGAAATGGGTTTAAAATAAGGTAACAAAATGGTTAAACAAAGATAACAGATAATTTGACTAAGGCCGAAAAAGAACCAACAATATTGGATTGTTGACTCGGATCTCAAATGGTTCTTAGGTGATTTACGGTTTAGGGAAAACCACAAAGGATAAACCTTGACCCACTATCAATTAGTGATAGGAACCAAAGGTATAAGAACGCCACACTCAAAAGTGATAAGTTTGGGAAACAATGGAAATGATAGACGCCACAAGCTATGCTTGATAAGTCAGATCAGTTCCAAAAGAACAAAGAGAATTGGATAACTCACAAATATCAAATTTAGCATAAATTCAGCAAAAAGTCCCCTACAATAGGCTAAATATAACTATTTATAGTGCTAGCAAAGGCCTAAATGAATGGTCACCTTTGTTTAGCTTAATGAGCTAATAATGAGCTGAAATAAAGTTTACAAACTGTTGAAATTCTAGGCCTAAGTAACTCCTTCCTTCAATATGATTTAATTTTTTAATTCAGCTGATTGAATTCACTTGAATGCTTAGGTTTCATATTTGAGCATCCAAGGTGTTTTAAAAAACTTTTGAAGTCTCCCTTGGCTAGCCGAATGGACACCAGCAGCTTTTAATGGAATTTAAGCTCGTGGAGTGACCATTTAAACAACAATCGATTATGGAACAAGAAAAAGGTTGCTGCCAATTTTACGGATGTGTAATGCTCTCTCTTTTAATTGATATAACAACTCCTTTTAATGATGTATACCCCCTTTGTATGTAACTGATTTCTACTTGAAAAGTCACTTTAATCAATTTGTAACAGCCCTTGAATGTAACAGTTTCCAGCTAAAAAGACACCTGCAATCAAACACATTAAAATAAACACTGTAACGACCCGAATTTGGGCCTAGTAGAATTAGACCTATTGGGCCTTGGCCATGGGAGCGTTTAAAATTTTTGAGAACAAGAGAGCGACACAAACGCAAGTTGGACCTATTAGGTGAGTGATTTTGGAAGGTTAGGGGGCTTCTATGAAGTCTTGGGATCAAACTTGGGCTTTAGGAAAATTTTGGTTTTAGGTGAATAAAACCCTGAAAGTTAGTAAGTAGGCTTTAAGAATAATATATGGAGAAAAATGACACAAAAAGGAGTTGTGGTCTAGTGGCAAATGACGTCACATAAGAGACAAGGGAATTGCGCCACAAGGAAGCAAGGGGTCCAAGGTTGAAGTCTTGGCGCTTGCATTTCATTTTGATTTATTTTTAAGTGAACTTAGACTTTGGCCTATATATTTATATTTAGTTGCACATGTTTTAAGACAACAAGGAGCTAGTTGGTAAAGTGGCTAGCGGCGTGGATTATGTTATAAGAGAGCTTGAGTTCGAACCCCATCGCAAGTAAAAAGGGATATTTATTTTGCTATGTTGGGACGGCCAGAGTTTGTGTTGGAATTAAACTCTGCTAAAGGAGGGATCCCACATCGGAAAGCTAGCAAGAGGGAAGGTGAGAAGCTGGCTTTAAATAAAGCAATCTATGAGGAGTGTAAGCATACCTTGCTGGGCGTTTGGGCATAGGAATGCTCGGAGCGCGGATTAGCAGCTTCAGATTCCTATCAGGTGTGTATTTCGCACTACTCTAGTTGTAGAGCGGCAAATGCCGAAATGCCAGTCACACGGCGATGGTAGCCACACGTGCATGCGAGCGCATGTGTGGGAGCTTCGACGCGATAGTTGAGGCCCTCATGAGTGTTCTCATGAGTCTAGGCTGCCTTGGGCCAAGTGGGCCCAATGGGCTCGTGGGCCCATATGAATAAATTGTATGATTTTGTAGTAGATATTGTATTGGACTATGTGGATCTCATATCTGTGGCTAGATTTGGGCTAAATGGGCCACACGAGCGTGTGGGTCCATTTGGGCCGAGAATGGGCCGTAGGCCCATTTACATCATTATCTCTGCTTAGATAACTTTGGTTTAACTGGGTAAATAGCAATTTGATCGCTCTAGTGAAGGTGACGGCGCTCGTGATTATTCAATACAACTAGTAATCAAGTGTGTAATCTCACACCCCTCTGAATGATTGCTTGTGATGTTTTGCGAATAGACCAATAGCCGAAAAGCCAGAAAATCAGCAACTGTGACCACTCGAGCGTGCGAGCACTCGTAATGGTAAATTGAAACACGAATATTGACAGTAAGCCATTGAGAGTGTCAAGAGCACTCTCGCGAAACTGAGGCTGTAAAGGGCCTAATCGAGCCGAAACGGGCTGAACGGGCCCATTGGGCTATTCGGCCCACATGGGTGAAATTGATGGAAAACTGTCAAAGGGTAAGTGCAGTTGCAAAATCTGAGAATCCGAGACCGAAATCTTGCATTTTGGGCCACACGAGTGTGTGGGCCCGTTTGAGCCTAAAATGGATTTTAGGCCCAATAGTTCCGTAGAGACCCAAAAAGGGTCCCGTGTCACTCGAGGTGACAGTAGGCCTTCGAAAAGGCCGTTAAATGTGAAATTACCGAAATACCCCTGGAGGGTAAATTACCGAAATACTCCTAGAGGGTAAAATTACCGAAATACCCCTGGAGGGTAAATTATCGAAATACCCCTAGAGGGTAAAATTACCGAAATACCCCTGGAGGGTAAAATTACCGAAACACCCTTGGAGGGTGGAGGGTAAATTACCGTTATACCCCTAATTATGGTTGGTTATTATGTATATGCTTTATTTACACTGTTATACGTATGTTGCATTGCATTTATGATATGTTGCATGGGGTGGGATTGATGATAGGAGGAAGTGTTATTCTGGTGGCTCTACCACAATTCTGTCTGGTGGCTATGCCATGTATATTCTGTTATTCTGGTGGTTTCGCCACAAATTCTGTGATGAGCAGCTTGTCTACCATATTGGTGTGTAGGGTTGGGTGGGTTGACTTGGTCCCCACAGGTGTGTAGGGCTGGTACAGGGGTGTGTAGCGGATGGATTATTGGGCTGGGCTGCATACTCTGTTGCATAATCATGTTTATAGGGCTAAGGCCCAGATTGTTACTGATTAGGGCTTTGGCCTAGTCTGCTTCTGTATGGGCTTCAGCCCAGTTTGCTTCTGTATGGGCTCAGGCCCAGTTAATGACCGTTTAGGGGATTACACACTGAGTTCTTGTAACTCACCCCTTTTACTTTAAACTTGCAGGTGATCCCCAGCGTTAGAGGATTTGGAGCTGCGGAGGACTCTGGGGTGGCTATACGTCGGAGTATTTCTCACAAACTTTAGTAAATTTCAATTTTGCTTTATTTTAAGATTATTTTAATTTGGGTTTAATATTATGTAATAAGTCCAGTGGATTTTATTTTTTTCTTTAAACTTTCTTTTCAGTTATATTCAAACTATAAATGATTAAACTCTGGATTTTCTTAAAACGACAATAACTGTTTTCAAAATATCACATCTTCGCAATTCGCTGAATCTTATTTCTGTTATAAACAAAGTTTTCGGAAATAATAATAATATGAACATTTTTACAATAAAACCATAAAAGCAAATTTGAGTTTCACAAACAACAAAGCTCGAAGTTTCAAAAAGAATACGAACTTTTTTTATAAACGCGCAGTTTTTAAACAACCCTTCTATGTGACATGCTAGATTCGGTCGTAACGTCTAGGCCGGGTTTAGGGTGTTACAAACACATTAATCACTTTTAAACTCATATTAAACACAAAACACATTAAACACTTAACTTAAATAAATAAACTTAAAACTTATGCATCAATAAATCATTCTAGCAACTAGATTAATTAAGAGAAACATATATTAAATAAAGTTCAACAATAACTTAATTGTTTAAACTAAGATGAGTTGAATAAAGTCTAGCAACTCATTTATTAATCTAAGATGAGTTTAATTAAAAAAAAATTCAACTTGCAATAAATTGCAAGTGACGCCTATTGGGCTGGCCCAAGCTTGACTATTGAATTCGGCTACTTGCTCTCCCTAAGCTCGATCCACATAGCTTGCTAATGCATCTCTAAACTTCTTAGCTCGTGACTGAGTTATAGGCCCTCGTGGTAGCTCAATGGATTCGGTAATAACTTCTCGAGCTAAGGTCGCATCATTCCCCCTCTTCGAGGTGATTTGTCCCCAAATCGTCACCTACATCAAAAAGGGATAAATCAGCAACATTAAAAGTAGCAGTAACCCCATACTCACCAGGTAAGTCTAACTTATAAGCGTTATCATTAATCCTCTCCAAGACTTGAAAAGGACCATCTCTTCGTGGCAAAAGTTTGGAATGTCTTTGAACGGGAAATCTCTCCTTGCACATGTGAACCCAAATCACTGGGTTCAAATATCACTCTTTTACGACCCTTGTTAACTTGACGAGCATGTTGCTCCATTCTTCGTTCAATATTATCCCTAACTCGTTGATGCAATTTTTTCACAAAATCTGCCTTTTTCTTTCCATCTTCATGCACCAATTTATGAAAAGGTAAAGGTAACAAATCCAATGAAGTTAAGGGATTAAATCCATACACTACCTCAAATGGTGAATACTTGGTAGCCGAATGTACCGATCAATTGTATGCAAATTCAATGTGGGGTAGATACTCCTCCCAAGTCTTCAAATTCTTGCGAATAATTGCACGCAGTAGTGTTAACAAAATAGGATTAACAACTTCAGTTTGGACGTCGGTTTGGGGCAGCTTGTTGAAAATAACAGCTTGGTGCCAAGCTTTCCCCATAAGGTCCTCCAAAAATGACTTAGAAACTTGGTGTCTCAATCTGAAACAATGGTCCTCAGAACACCATCTATACGTACGATCTCCTTAAAAGACAGATTAGCAACATTTAGAGCATCGTCAGTTTTGTTACATGCAATAAAATGTGCCATTTTTGAAAACCTATCAACTACAACAAACATGGAGTCTTTCCCATTCTTTGTTCTAGATAGGCCTAAAACAAAATCCATAGAAATATCCATCCATGATGCTTCTGGGATCGATAATGGATTATAAAGTCCATGTGGCTGAATTCTTGATTTCGCCTTCTTGCAAGCAATACAGCGGTCGCACACTTTGGCCACATCTCATTTCGTCTTCGGCCAATAGAAGTGTTCTTCAAGAACAATCAAACTTTTGGCAATGCTGAAATGTCCCATTAAACCCCCACTATGTGTTTCATGAACCAACACGTTTCTAGTTGATCCTTGGGGTATGCACAACTTATTTTCTCGAAATAGAAATCCATCTTGCCGATAGTACCTATCATACGCACCATGCACACATAACTTGTAAATTTCTCCAAAATCAGAATCATCAGCATATAATTCCTTTAAATAAGCAATACCAAGTAATTTAACATCCAAATAATTTATAAGAGCATACCTTTGTAATAAAGCATCCGCAATGATATTTTCCTTACCTTGCTTATATTTAATTACATATTGAAAGGATTCTAAGAACTCGACCCATTTCGCGTGACATTTGTTGAGCTTAGTTTGCCCTCTTAAATGCTTCAAAGCCTTATGGTCCGTGTGTATAACGAACTTCTTAGGCCAAAGGTAATGCTGCCATGTTTCTAATGCACGTATCAACGCGTACATTTCTTTATCATAGGTGGAATAGTTGAGCGTAGCTCCATTAAGTTTCTTGCTAAAATAAGCCATCGGTCGCCTATCTTGCATTAAAACCGCACCTATTCCTATACCAGACGCATCACATTCCACCTAAAAAATTTTGTTAAAATCCAGAAAACATAAAAGTAGAGCATTAGTTAAACATTCTTTGATTTTAACAAAAGTAGATTCTTGTTTATCAGACCAAAGAAAAGGGGAATTCTTTTTGATAATCCCAGTCAATGGGCCAGCAAGTGTGCTAAAGTTCGCTACGAATCTCCTATAGAAGCTTGCAAGGCCATGAAATCTTCTAACTTGGCTGATATTGGTCGGATGTGGCCATCCTTGTATTGCTTTGATTTTGTCTTGATCCACCTCGAAGCCACTCTCACTTACAACAAAACCTAGAAAAAAAACTTTTTCAGTACAAAAGTTACATTTCTTAAGGTTTGTAAATAAAACTTCCAAACAACATGTAAATGTTCAAGATGATCAGATAAGGGTTTCCTATAAATTAAAATACCGTCAAAATAAACTACGCAAAAACGACCAATGAAAAACCTCAAAACATGATTCATTGACCTCATGAAAGTACTGCGGGCATTAGTGAGGCCGAATGGCATCACTAGCCACTCATACAAACTGTATTTGGTCTTGAACGTGGTCTTCCACTCGTCCCCTCCCGCATATGAATTTGATGATAGCCGCTTTTCAGATCGATCTTAGAGAACAATTTTGCACCGCTAAGCTCATCCAACATATCATCAAGTCTAGGAATGGGATGACGGTATTTGACAGTAATCTTGTTGATAGCTCAACAATCTACGCACATCCTCCATGAACCATCCTTCTTAGGCACCAACAGGATGGGTACCACACATGAAATCAAACTCTCCCGTATGTATCCTTTTTCCATTAAATTAGTTACTTGTCGTGTAACTCCTTAGTTTCTTCGGGGTTGCCTCGGTAAGCTGGTCGATTCGAAATTGTAGCCTCGGGAATGAAATTGATTTGATGTTTAATACCTCGAATAGGAGGCAACCCACTAGGCACTTCTTTCGGGAAAACGTCTTCGAATTCTTGAAGCAATGAAACAACAGACAAAGGTAAACAGTTATCAAGATCATTAGCATCAAATAAGCACTCCTTGTACAAAAGTACAAACATGGGCTGGCGCATCAACAAGGACTTTCGAATTTATTTTTCCCTCGCAAATACGCCTATTTTTCCACTCTTATTTTATTTTTGATTTTCATGTTCCTCTTGTATTTTTACCTCTTCTTCCTCACTTTTTCCTTTTTTTTTTCATTTTTCTTTTCTTTCTCTTTTTCAATCTTTTTTTCTTGTACTTTTTCTTTTTTTTCTTTCAACTTCAATTGACTTTGGTACACTTATTTTGGAGTCAATGGGGCTAAAGTTACATTTTTGCCTCGATGCTTGAATGTGTACCGATTTGTATATCCATCATGGATCATGTGCCTATCAAACTGCTATGGACGCCCCAAAAGTAGATGTCCCGCATGCATGGGAACTAGATCGCATACCACTTCGTCTTGGAACTTCCCGATGGAAAATGCTACTACAGCTTGTTTCATTACTTTAAGCTCACCTCTATCATTCAACCATTGCAATTTATATGGAGTTGGGTTGTGGCCAAACCGAGCTTTTCCACCAACATGTTGCTAGTACATTAGTACAACTTCCACCGTCAATAATCATACTACATACCTTGCCTTGGAAGTGGCATCGGGTGTGGAAAATATTCTCCCTTTGTTGATCAGTTTCAATACTTTGAACGCTAAGGCTTCGCTTCACCACAAGAATCTCTCCTTCAACAGGTAACTCTAGTTCTTCTTCTTCTTCATCGGATGGTACTTCAGGCTCATTTTCATCCTCCTCCTCGGATTTGATTTCACCGTTGGCCCTTATTACCATAATACGTCGATTAGGACATTGGCTTGCTATGTGTCCTTGGCCTTGACACTTGAAACATTTTATGTCTCTCGTGCGATTTGGCACTTGCTCGTTTTTATTGCGACTAGACTCACTAATAGGCTAATTTGATTTAGCTGCTACAATCGGCTCCTTTGTTCAAACAGGGGGTTTGTGAACTCTTTGACTCCATTTTTTGGTTGAAGGATTGGCATAGGATCGACTAACTCCTTTTCGCTTGAGTTGTTTTTCAACCTTAATTGCCATGTGGACCATGTCCATCACTTCAACATAATGTTGAAGTTCAACTATGTTAGCGATGTCACGGTTTAAACTCGCAAGGAACCTGGCCATTGTCGCCTCTCAATCCTCCTCGATATCAGCTCGGATCATCGCTACCTCCATCTCTTTATAATAATCTTCAACGCTTCTATTACCTTGAGTAAGGTTTTGAAGTCGTTGATAAAGATCCCAATGCTAGTATGATGGAATAAATCATTTCTGCATGATTGATTTCATTTCTCCCCAAGTAGAGATGGGTCTTTCACCGTTTCGTCTTCGACTCGTTACAAGCTGGACCCACCACACTATGGCATAATCTGAAAATCAACTACCGCAAGCTTCACCTTTTTACTCTTCGAATAGTTGTGGCATTCAAAAATAAGCTCGATCTTCTTTTCCCACTCCAAATAAGCTTTAGGGTCATTCTTACCCTGGAATGGTGGAATTGTCATCTTGATATTCTTAAGTTTGTCATCTGGACGATCACGATCTCTAGGGTCCCGATGTCGTTGGCGGCCTCGTTGTCGTACACTTTGGGCAGATGAATGATCACTCTTTTGCTCACTTGCTTCATAAGGATCTTGTATTGGACGTCCTCGCTCTCGTCTTGCACCTTCTGGAGTTGCCTCACGTTGTTCTCGTGTCTCGACTCAAAATAACTGATCTTCGATTGGTTCGAGTTTTCGATCAAATAATCGCTCCATCTCTCGCATAAGTGCTTGAAGGGTAAGATCTGGTACACCTCCTCCAACGTTTCTTACAGGACGGAACCCGCCTTCCACATTTGGATTTCTTTTCGTGCTTCGTGACATTTTTTTGTTAAGAACTCACAACAAAGAACCTCACGATCCACTCAAAACGAAATCACACACACTTGGCTTTTATACTCTCGCATAGACTCACTATTCTCTTGCCTTTTTTTGCTCGCTCCTCCTTTCTAAGTTCTTAAGGAACTATTTAAACTTAAAAAATAGCTCTTGTGGGTCGGCTTGCAAGTTTGATGTTCGAGTTTGGTAGGAAATATTGTAGGACAAAAGTAGGCTTGAAACAAAAAATGAAGAAGATTGAGTGTGGTCGAATGGTAGAATGTTGTTTGGGTATTTCCGGACAACAAGCAAAATTTTCAGAAAACTCGACAATGAAAAAGAAACTTGAACAATTTTCTCTTTTTTTTTTTCACGATTTTTTTTCACGATTTTTTTCTACTTCTAAAACTTGATATTCTCTCATTGAATTTGTATAGAGGCTGAATTTTTTTAAATTCAAATTTTTTAAAATGAAATACAATACCGTAATGCCAAAAACGTCGATTCTTACCCCAAATTCGCTAGCTCTGATACCAAATGATACAAACTCGTTTCATGAATGATTCGAGTCGTTTGATGCCCAATCGTGAATTTGAGTAGAAATGATTCATTTTGAAATGAATTAAGTTTTAAATAAAGAAAAGGCTAATGAATGAAAGAAATGGGTTTAAAATAAGGTAAAATAGTTAAACAAAGATAACAGATAATTTGACTAAGGCCAAAAAAGAACCAACAATATTGGATTGTTGACCCGAATCTCAAATAATTCTTAGGTGAATTACGGTTTAGGGAAAACAACAAAGGATAAACCTTGACCCACTATCAATTAGTGATAGGAACCAAAGGTATACGAATGCCACACTCAAAAGTGATAAGTTCGGGAAACAATGGAAAGCATAGGGGCCACTAGCTATGCTTGATAAGTCAGATCAGTTCCAAAAGAACAATGAGAATTGGATAACTCACAAATCTCAAATTTAGCGTAAATTCAGCAAAAAGTCCCTACAATAGGTTGAATACAACTATTTACAGTGCTATGAATGTAACACCCCAAACCCGGCCTAGACGTTACGACCGGATCTAGCGTGCCACATAGAAAGGTCTTTTAAAATAGATTAATCGCGTGTTTGGTTGAAAAGTTGGAACCTTCAGTTTAGAAGTTTGTTGGGAAAACTAAGCGATTGTTTAGAAAAGTTGCGCGTTGAAAATGTTGCGTCTCTTTCAAAAACTTTGAGCTTCGTTTTCATTTTGAAAACAACATGACTTGTTTACCGTCCAATTCTTAAAGAAATTGTTATCATTTTGAAACTGCCTTAGTTACAAAATCCGAATTTGAATATTTGCGAAATCGTGATATTTTAAAAATAGTTTGTTAACACTTCTAAGAAACTCTCGTATTAAGCATTTTAACGATAGATATTAAAAGTTAAACATATTTAAGAAGGGAATTTAAGTCTAGAGGCCTTATTACAAAACATTAACCCAAATAGAAAAAATACTCTTAGAAAATAAAGCGAATGGAAAATTTACTATGGTTTGCAAACGACGTTCCTAAAGCCTGGCCTCCTCCGAGTCATCCACGGCTCCAAATCCTCACTGCTGAACATTACCTGCGAGGTTAAAGAGAGAGGGGTGAGTTACAAGAACTCAGTGTGTAATCCCCTTACCGCCACCCACTGGGCTTGAGCCCATATAACATCAATTTGGGCCTAAGCCCATTAAACCTAATAATAATGCAAATGGATTAATGCAACCCTACCCACCTATCCAGCACACCCCCGACCAGCCAATCACACCTGTGGGGATCAAGTCAACCCACCCCGCCGCTCACACCAAAATGCAGTTAAGTTGCTAAACATAAGTTACTAGTGGCTGAGCCACTAGAATCATATTTACGTAGATACATATCTAAAATTGTGGCTATGCCACCAGGCTACACTGCTCTTCATTCAAATTCCCGTCCCGTGCAATATGATAAGATGCAACATACATATCAGAATATACAAGTGTAAAGCAGACATTCAACCCAGCGAGGTATTTTGGTAAATCAACCCAATGAGGGCATTTCAGTAAATTGGCCCACTAAGGGCATTTCGGTAAATCGGCCCATCAAGGGCATTTTAGTAATCGGCCCATCAAGGGCATTTCGGTAAACTAGCCCGTTAAGGGCATTTTAGTAAATTGGCCCATTAAGGGTATTTTGGCGATTTTCAGAGATGGCATGGGTTAAGCGTGTTATTCGATTGTATACAATAATTCGATTCATTAAACTTATGAGTAACGATGGTTCAGTTTTACCAGCATGGTAGCGTATACGAAACTAAGCAGTTACAGTGTGAGATTACACACCTGATTACGTAGAGAACTATACCCTCCTGCTCTTTGTCACCTATACCAATCATATCAACAATCAACTATCAAAAGAGAGATCCTTAATCCGAATCTAAGCGAACGATTTACAACACTTACCCTTACTATCGCGCACAACCACGATTTGCCTATTCGCACCGGATGTTGGCTCCCTTCTACAACCCGGTGGGAAATCCCGAACTGCAGACACTGCCCTACGTTTGAACTTGGGAACATGGGTTACGGAACCACTCCTTCAGTTCCCCTAGTGTTACCCCTTTTGACTGATTATCACTTGCATCTATGAGGAAAACCCGATAAGTAAAGTACCACAATGAAATCGGCAAACAATGGGTTTCGGCTCTTACCACTATTTCCAAACGATCACAGAGCGGAGGCGAACAAGTTGTTTAATCCCTAAAAGAAACGGTCAGACAAAACTATTGATCCAATTTAGTAGAGTAATCGAACAGAGAGAAATCGAAATGAATCATATAGGAACCCCCTACCTTGATCAAAGATGAACCTAACTTCCACAGATTCGGCTTATGCCTATAGATGAGTAGACAAGAAAGTGAGATTCGACCACCCCACTAGAGCACTACAAAAGGAAAACACAAGATGAGGGAGTGGGAGGAGATGGTGTTTCGGTTAATGTGATATAACCACCCAAAAGAATAAAAGAATGGTACACATTCGACCAAAGGAAGGGGAAAGAAAAAGAAGAAAAGAGAAGAACTCTCACTTACTAGATTCAGTAAGGAAATAGGTGCTAAAACACGCAGAGGAAGAAAAGAAGGAGATGAAGTGTTGAAGAGGTTCGGCTACTTGGAGAAAAAGGGCTAGAGAGGGATTCGGCCAACAAGTGTTTGTCCACAACTAAGATGAGAAATTGACCAAAGAAAATATGAGAAAAGCAAAAGAAAAAGTCACTCAATGGTCACAGTTTCGGCAAGGAAAGATACACCAAAATGGTAAAAAGAAAAGAAACTCTTAAAGCCCCAAATGCTCCACAAAAAGCTTAAGAAAATTCGACAGATGCACTCCCGATCAAAACCGAATGCACTACTAACCCAAAAGGCCTCTCTTGACCGAAATTCTCCCCCCTTGCACTTCCCCAAATTCAGCCAACACCCCCTCTCACCTCAATCCCTTAATTTGCTCCTTGATTTTCTCCTCAAACTTCTCTCCATCACTCATTCAAATTCATTTGAATGAGTCTTCAACTCTTCCTGCAGAGTCTAAGTTGAACTCTACTACCTTCACCTGCTTATCACAAAATAAATTAAACAGTTGCAGCAGGTGGGATTCGAACTCCTCCCCCTTAGCTCCTACAAGTGACGCCACTCCACCTTGCCACTAGCTCCTCTTGTGCTAGCAATTTACCAACTTTTTCCTTTATGTCCTGATGCCACCTGCCTTCTCCCCCTTAAGTGCTCAATCACTAAAATTTTTCCAAGTTCCAACTCGACCCCCAGGCCTTCTTAGGCCTCCCAAACATCCTTAAATAACCTGCAGAACTAGCATAACATGAAATTGCACAAATTTACAGACACTTAGATTTTAGGATGTTACAATTCTACCCCCTTAAAGAAATTTTGGCCTCGAAATTTTACCTGGTTAAAAGAGATGAGGATATTGCTGTCGCATTGCATCTTCTGGCTCCCACGTGGCTTCCTCTAACTCGTGATTACGCCATAACACTTTGACCAACGGAACAGATTTCCTTCTCAGTGCCTTAACTTCCCGATCTAGAATCTGCACTGGCTCTTCTACAAAAGACAAATCAGGTCCTACCTTGATTTCTTCCACCAGTACTACATGAGATAGATACGAATGATAGAGCCTTAGCATCAAAACATGGAATACATTATGGATCTGACTTAACTCCGGAGGTAACTCAAGCTGATAAGCCATAGGCCCTACTCGTTTCAATACTCGGTATGGCCCGATGAACCTGGGGCTCAACTTGCCCTTCCATCCAAATCTTTGAACCTTCTTCCAGGGTGAGACTTTTAAGAAGATGTGATCCCCCATTGAATATTCTATTTCTCTACACTTCCAATCTGCATACGATTTCTGTCTATCGAAAGCTTCCTTCAACCGAGCCCGAATCATCTTAACTTTCTCCTCAGTCTCTGAGATTAATTCTGGACCCAACAACTGTCGCTCACCCAACTTTGTCCAGCACGTAGGGGTACGACACCTACGACCATACAATGCCTCGTAGGGTGCCATCTGAATGCTGGACTAGTAGCTGTTGTTGTACGCAAATTCCGCTAAAGGCAAATAGTCTTCCCAGCTGCCACTGAAATCAATTACACAGCTCCTTAACATGTCTTTTAAGATCTGGATTACCCTCTCCGACTGACCATCAGTCTGAGGATGAAACGCTGTGCTAAATTCCAATTTGGTACCCAAAGCCTGATGCAATGCCTTCCAAGACCGAGATGTAAATCTTGGGTCCCTGTCTGATATGATAGACACTGGCACCCCATGCAGCCTCACAATTTCCGCCACATACAGCTTGGCTTGCCTTTAAAGTGAGTAGTCAGTACGAACTGGTACGAAGTGAGTGGACTTAGTCAGTCAATCAACAATCACCCACACTGAGTCTTTCTTAGTAGGTGTCAGGGGTAACCCACTAACAAAATCCATCGTTACCCTCTCCCACTTCTAAAGTGGAATCTTAATCGGTTGCAGCAATCTTGAAGGTGACTGGTGTTCCGCCTTCACTTGCTGACACGTTAAACACTTGCTCACGAAGTCGGTAACCTCTTGTTTTAACCCTGGCCACCAATACTGCTCACGAAGATCTCGGTACATCTTGCTTCCACCGGGGTGCATAGCGTCTGGGCTACTATGCGCCTCCTGCAAAATCATCTGTTTTAGCTCAGAATCCTTCGGCATACAAACTCTTCCGCAGAAACATAATACCCTTCACTGTTTAATCCAAAGTCCATCGTCCTACCACTTTTCACTTGCTGAAATCGAGGACCCAATGATTTGTCCAACACTTGTTTCCCCTTAATCTGACTAACCCAAGACGGTTTCACCTGAAGCTCTACCAGCAAACTTCCATCCTCATAAAGGCTGAGATAGGCAAACATAGCTCTCAATTCCGACACTACCTTCCGACTTAAAGCATCCGCTACCACGTTGGCTTTACTCGGGAGGTACTCAATCGAGCAGTCATAATCCTTCAAGAACTCTATCCACCTCCGTTCCCTTAAATTTAACTCCTTTTGGGTGAGAAGATATTTCAGGCTTTTGTGATCGGTGTAAATGATCGACTTCTCTCCATACAGATAATGCCTCCATATCTTTAGGGCGAACACCACCGCAGCTGGCTCCAAATCATGAGTGGGATAGTTCACTTCATGCAGCCTTAATTGCCGAGACGCATATGCTACAACCTTTCCTTCTTGCATTAGCACACATCCTAACCCTGTGTGCGATGCATCACAGTAAACAACAAATTCCTTCCCAGCCTCAGGCTGAATCAATACTGATGCCTCAGTTAAAATCTTCTTTAGCCTCTTAAAGCTTTCCTGTTGCTTATCAACCCAAACAAACGATACTCCTTTTCATAACAACTTGGTTAAGGGTGCAGCAATCAGTAAAAACCCCTCAACAAATCTTCTGTAGTACCCAGCCAAACCCAGAAAACTTCAGATTTCCCACACTAACTTCGGTGGTTTCCAATCCAACACAGCTTCGATCTTCCGGGGGTCAAGTCTAACCCCTTCGGCAGACAAAACATGCCCCAAAAAGGTCACCTCCTTCAGCCAGAACTCGCACTTACTAAATTTGGCATACAACTGTTTCTCCCTTAAAATCTATAGCACAATCTGAAGATGGGAATCATGCTCATCCTCTGTTCTTGAGTACACCAGAATGTCGTCTATGAATACCACCACGAACTGATCCAGATAGGGTTGGAAGATCGAGTTTATCATATCCATAAATGCGGCTGGTGCATTCGTTAATCCGAACAGCATTACTAAAAACTTGTAATGTCCATACCGAGTTCGAAATGTTGTCTTCGGGATGTCTGCCTCCTTAACCTTTTGCTGATGATATCCTGACCTTAAATCAATCTTCGAGAAAAGTGAAACTCCCTGCAGCTGATCAAACAGATCGTCGATTCTAGGTAACGGGTATTTGTTCTTAACTGTGAGCTTGTTCAACTGACGATGGTCGATACACATACGCATCTACCCATCCTTCTTCTTTACGAACAACACCGGCGCTCCCCACGGCGATACACTTGGTCTGATAAAACCCTGGTCCAATAACTCTTGAATCTGAGCTTTTAGTTCCACTAGCTCCTTCGGCGCCATCCTATACGGGGCGATGGACACTAGAGCCGTTCCTGGCAACAATTCAAATCCAAATTCCACCTCACGATCTGAAGGTAATCCCGGAAGCTCCTTAGGAAAGATGTCTGTAAATTCGTTAACTATTCTAAAATTCTCTACCGACAACTCCTTGGCATCCAAAGCACAGATGTAAGCTAGGAATGCCACGAACCCTTTTCGCATCAACTTTTCAGCTTTTAAAGCAGAAACCACATTAGACAAGTAATTCCTTCTCTCACCTAACATCATCACTTCGTTATCCTCTGGAGTTTTGTGGCACAGTCCACGCTCGCACGATGCTTAACTAACCAGTCCATTCCCAATATAAGGTCAAACTCGCCGAACGACAGTTCCATCAAATCTGCCAGAAATACTACTCCCTGCTCTACTAGGGGCACATCCCTAAACAACTTATTCATTACTACAAATTGTCCTAAAGGGTTAATCACAAACATTTCTCTAGCAGCAATCTTAGATTTAATATCTAAAGTTCCAGACACAGCACAGGCAACATACGAATGGGTAGATACAATATCTATCTAAGCGGTAAAGGGTACATCAAATATAAAAAACGTATCGGTTATGACGTTTGGTGCGTCGCCATCCTCTCGGCGTCTAGCCGCGTAAACCAGTCCTGGCTGCCTCGCATCTGTGTTACCCCTGTTACTAGCACCCCTACCACCCCTTGGCGGCTGCTGAGCGCCTCCCGCTGGCTGCGCAAATCTGTGACGAACTACCTGTGTTTGAACAGGCTCTCGAGGACAATCCCTAAACTGATGCTCCTTGGATCCACACCTGAAACACCCGCTAGTTCTTTTCCAGCATTCACCCGACAATCCAGACAAGGCTGTAACTGATTGGTAACAATTAGAACACCCACTCGAGCTGGCCCCTCAAACCTGGGCCTTTTTTGAAACCCTCTTGCAGAACCTGAGTACCCAGAATCTCTTTTGTTCCTACCCCTATACTTATCTCGATTCCGCCTTTCCGAGTGTTTCACCTCCTCCGCAACTTTAGCTTTCTCCACTAATGTAGCAAAATTCCTTTCCCTCTGCGGGGATATCAGTACCCGCAACTCATCACACAGCCCGTCTTGAAAGTGCACACAGTGTTGATATTCAGTTGACACTATTCCCCGGGCATACCGGCTCAAATGCAGAAACTTCGCCTCGTACGCTGCCACAGATCTACCTCCCTGAACCAGGTTTAAAAGTTCCTTTCGTCGGGCATCCACATAGCTAGCCCCGACATATTTTCCCTGGAATGCTGTCTTAAAGAAATCCCAGGTAATGCAATCAGCTTGGGTGCTTTCCCGAACAGTGAGCCACCACTGGTACACCTTGTCTCTCAGCAATGACACAACCCCTTTCAACTTCTGCTCAGTTGTACAATCCAAATCGTCCATAATCCGCTATACAGCCTCAAGCCAATACTCCGCTACATTTAGGGCTACACCCGAAATACCCCTAAAGACTTCGGCCCCATTCGATCTAAGTCGCTCCGATATGGACCCACGGGCTGCCGACCTAGTACTTGCCCCAGCAACCCTTTCCATTACCCGCAGCATCGCTTGGGACAGAGCGTCGTCCCCTCCCATTCGGTCATGTGACCCAGTTTTAGTCACTAGTGATGCAGGTGCATCCATTTCAGGTATATGCCTAGATGCTTCGGACCCAACTCCAGCACCTCGGCCTCTACCACGACCACGTCTACCGCGTCTACGTCCTCTAGCGCTCATGTTTGCTAAGTTGATTTAATCTGATTAAGAATCTTATGAATCAGTATGTAATTCAATGTTTATTAATCAATGTTTTATGAGGTGCAAGTATCAGAGTTGTTTTCGCGAATCGTATTCCTAAAGTCTCAATCTCTATAGTTTTAGCTCCTAAGGCTAAAAGTTCCAGTGTACTACTATCTCGCAAAATTTTCTTACTACAGTCATAATATTATCACAACAATAATCACAGAATCAGAAGACTTACAGATTCGGTGCCGAATACTTGTGGTGCCATACCTCTATTAAAAATGTACATTTTAAAACCAAGTTTCAAACAACTCTGGAAAACATTTTTGAACCCATTCCATAGTCGAGTTTTGCAACCGGGCTCTGATACCATAAAATATAACACCCCAAACCCGACCTAGATGTTACAACTGGATCTGGCGTGTCACATAGAAAGGTATTTTAAAACAGATTAATCGCGTGTTTGGTTGAAAAGTTGGAACCTTCAGTTTAGAAGTTGGAAAAACTAAGCAATTATTTAGAAAAGTTGCGCGTTGAAAATGTTGCGTCTCTTTTGAAAACTCTGAGCTTCGTTTTTATTTTGAAAACAACATGACTTGTTTACGGTCTGATTCTTAAAGAAATTGTTATCATTTTGAGACTGCCTTAGTTACGAAATCCGAATTTGAATATTTACAAAATCGTGATATTTTAAAAACAGTTTGTTAACACTTCTAAGAAACTCCCGTATTAAGCATTTTAACGATAGATATTAAAAGTTAAACAAATTTAAGAAGGGAATTTAAGTCTAGAGGCCTTATTACAAAACATTAACCCAAATAGCAAAAATACTCTTAGAAAATAAAGCGAATGGAAAATTTACTAAGGTTTGCAAACGACGTTCGTAAAGCATGGCCTCCCCCGAGTCATCCACGGATCTAAATCCTCACTGCTGAACATTACCTGCGAGGTTAAAGAAAGATGGGTGAATTACAAGAACTCTATGTGTAATCCCCTTACCGCCACCCACTAGGCCCGAGCCCATATAACATCAATTTGGGCCTAAGCCCATTAAACCTAATAATAATGCAAATGGATTAATGTAACCCCACCCATCCATCCATCACACCCCCGACCATCCAATCACACTTGTGGAGATCAAGTCAACCCACCCCGCCGCTCACACCAAAATGCAGTCAAGCTGCTAAACATAAATTACTGGTGGCTCAGCCACTGGAATCATATTTACGTAGATACATATATAAAATTGTGGCTATGCCACCAGGCTACACTGCTCTTTGTTCAAATTCTCGTCCCATGCAATATGATAAGATGCAACATGCATATATGAATATAAAAGTGTAAAACAGACATTCAACTCAGCGAGGTATTTTGGTAAATCGACCCAATGAAGGCATTTCAGTAAATCGGCCCACTAAGGGCATTTCAGTAAATCGGCCCATCAAAGGCATTTCGATAAATCGGCCCATCAAGGGCATTTTAGTAATCGGCCCATCAAGGGCATTTCGATAAATTGGCCTGTTAAGGGCATTTTAGTAAATCGGCCCATTAAGGGCATTTTGGTGATTTTCGGAGATGGCATTGGTTAAACGTGTTATTTGATTGTATACAATAATCCGATTCATTAAACTTACGAGTAACGATGGTTTGGTTTTACCAGCATGGTAGAGTATACGAAACTAAGCAGTTACAGTGTAAGATTACACACCTGATTACGTAGAGAACTATACCCTCCTGCTCTTTGTCACCTATACCAATCATATCACACAATCAACTATCAAAAGAGAGATCCTTAATCCGAATCTAAGCGAACGATTTACAACACTTACCCTTACTATCACGCACAACCACAATTTGCCTATTCACACCAGATGTTGGTTCCCTTCCACAACCTAGTGGGAAATCCCGAACTGCAGACACTGCCATACATTTAAACTTGGGAACAGGGGTTACGGGACCACTCTCCTTAGGTTCCCCTAGCGTTACCCCCTTCGACTGATTATCACTTGCATCCACGAGGAAAACCCAATAATTAAAGTACCACAATGAAATCGGCACACAATGGGTTTCGGCTCTTACCACTGTTTCCAAACGATCACAGAGCGGAGGAGAACAAGTTGTTTAATCCCTAACACAAATGGTTAGACAAAACTGTCGATCTGATTTAGTAGAGTAACCGAACAGAGAGAAATCGAAATGAATCATATAGGAACCCCTACCTTGATCAAAGATGAACCCAACTTCCACAGATTCGGTTTATGCCTACAGATGAGTCGACAAGATAGTGAGATTCGGCCACCCCACTAGAGCACTACAAACGGAAAACGCAAGATGAGGGAGTGGAAGGAGATGGTGTTTCGGTTAATTTGATATAACCACCCAAAAGAATCAAAGAATGCTACACATTAGGCCAAAGGAAGGGGAAAGAAAAAGAAGAAAAGAGAAGAACTCTCACTTACCAGATTCGGTCAAGGAAATAGGTGCTAAAACAAGCAGAGGAAGAAAAGAAGGAGATGAAATGTTGAAGAGGTTCGGCTGCTTGGAGAAAAAGGGCTAGAAAGGGATTCGACCAACAAGTGTTTGTCCACAACTAAGATGAGAAATTGACCAAAGAAAATATGAGAAAAGCAAAAGAAAAAGTCACTCAATGGTTACGGTTTCGGCAAGGAAAGATACACCAAAATGGTAATAAGAAAAGAAACTCCTAACGCCCCACATGCTCCACAAAACGCTTAAGAAAATTCAGCACATGCACTCCCTATCAAAACCAAATGCACTACTAACCCAAAAGGCCTCTCTGGACCGAAATTCTCCCCTTTACACTTCCCCAAATTCGGCCAACACCCCCTCTCACCTCAATCCCTTAATTTTCTCCTTGATTTTCTCCTCAAACTTCTCTCCATCACTCATTCAAATTCATTTGAATGAATCTTCAACTCCTCCTGCAGAGTCCAAACTGAATTCTACTACCTTCACATGCTTAGCACAAAATAAATTAAACAGTTGCAGTAGGTGAGATTTGAACTCCTCCCCCTCAGCTCCTACAAGTGACGCCACTCCACCTTGCCACTAGCTCCTCTTGTGCTAGCAATTTACCAACTTTTTCCTTTATGTCCTGACGCCACTTGCCTTCTCCCCCTTAAGTGCTCAAACACTAAAATTTTTCCTAGTCCCAACTCGACCCCCAAGCCTTCTTAGGCCTCCCAAACATCCTTAAATAACTTGCAGAACCAGCATAACATGAAATTGCACAAATTTACAGACCCCTAGATTTTAGGATGTTACCATGAAAGGCCTAACCGAATGGTCACTTTTGTTCAGCTTAATGAGCTAATAATGAGCTGAAATAAAGTTTAAAAACTTTTGAAATTCTAGGCCTAAGTAACTCCTTCATTCAATATGATTTAATTCTTTAATTCAGCTGATTCAATTCACTTGAATGCTTAGGTTTCATTCTTGAGCATCCAAGGTGTTTAAGAAAACTTTTGAAGTCTCCCTTGGCTAGCCGAATGGACACCAGCAGCTTTTAATGGAACTTAAGCTCATGGATTGACCATTTAAACAACAATCGATTATGGAACAAGAAAAAGGCTGATGCCAATTTTACGAAAGTGTAACGCTCTCCTTTTTAATTGATGTAACAGCTCCTTTTAATGATGTATAATCCCCCCTTTGTATGTAACTGATTTCTACTTGAAAAGTCACTTTAATCAATTTGTAACAGCCCTTGAATGTAACAGTTTCCAGCTGAAAAGACACCTGCAATCAAACACATTAAAATAAACACATTAATCACATTTAAACTCATATTAAACACAAAACACATTAAACACTTAACTTAAATAAATAAACTTAAAACTTATGCATCAATAAATTATTCCAGCAACTAGATTAATTAAGAGAAGCATAATTAAATAACTTAAAACTTATGCATCAATAAATCATTCTAGGAACTAGATTAATTAAGAAAAACATATATTAAATAAAGTTCAACAATAACTCAATTATTTAAACTAAGATGAGTTGAATAAAGTTTAGCAACTCATTTTTTAATCTAAGATGAGTTTAATTAAAAAACAAATTCAACTTGCAATAAATTACGAGTGACGCCTATTGGGCTAGTCCAACTTGACTATTGAATTCAGCTACTTGCTCTTCCCAAGCTCGATACACATAGCTTGCTAATGCATCTCTAATCTTCTTAGCTCGTGACCGAGTTATAGGCCCTCGTGGCAGCTCAATGGATTCGGTGGTAACTTCCTGAGCTAAGGTCGCATCAAGGTTTGAATGGTAAAATTTATTAATCTATATTACCCTATTTCGGCGATGGATAAGGGTTAGGGGTGTTACATTTAGTGGTATTAGAGCTACGATTTAGTCGGTTCTCAGACTGAACGTAGCATGTGTGAAGTCTAGAAATGCATACCACTACACAACCTATAATAGTGTGATAGCTCCCGACTCTGATGAGATTTGTTTCATTTTCAGACAGAGATGTTTTCCAACCGAGCTAATTCTAATAATGTTGAATGTGATACTCAGGTATATGAGTAAAAATGTTGCTAAGGATGAGTAGAAACTCGGGAAGGTATGAAAAAATATTTATAATGATAATGTTAATGATGAATGCTATGTTATGTGTGTATATATGTGAGAGTAAAATTTAGAGGCATTACGATCTCCACCCCCTCACCCTCAAGGTTTTATACAACGGAATTCACAATATTTATGTTTGTTAAGCCCACAAGTATGAAATCAAAAGGTTCAGTGACTGAATGAAAAATAACGCGGTTAGAGCTAAAAATGGGTTAGCAAGTAAAGAGAGTTTTGGAAGAGATATTAGATTTTTCTGAAGATCATTTGGGATACGCAATGTCGCTGTTAAAGAGAAGGTTAATCACGGGTAATCGACTTATTCAAGTATGGTATCTTAAGAACGTATTAACCAAAATTTCTTCTGAATTGATTTCTTTAGTGAAACGAGATAATGTGAGATCATTGATGACTTTAGTAGTCAGTGGAATAATGTATGAATTTTAAAGATATATGAATGCATCAATTATAGTCGAGTATCTTACGATGATCTCTTCTAGGTATTCTATATGTTCTTTTATCCTCAGAGATATATGCAACCGTTCATATTCAGATGTGATTCTTATCATATAAAAAGGCTGGCTAATCATAACGTTAGACAAAGGTATTGTTAGTCTAGTTGATTTTGATCGGCATTACTCTATTTTTATTTGGCATTCTATTCTATTATGTTTGGTGGAAGATGCAACGATAAGACTCATATGATGTTATTTTCATTCTTCTACTAGTTGATACTCTAAATTATATTTATGCAATCTATGTTGTCTCTGTCACAACTAATTCCAGTGCGTGTGAGTAATATTCTTCTTCTGGACTTTCTCTAGGGTAGCATCAATCTCTTTATCATTCAATATGGGTTGTATTCTCAGAAATTCAGTCGAGCTTTATATGTTGGATTTCATTATTTCAGCTTTCTCATTGTTCTTATGACCTATTCTATCAAACATGGTTCATCTGTAAAGGATTTTCACTGGCAAGAGGTAGGCAAGAGGTAATTACATCTATTACTTTCTTGGTTTGATCATGGGAGCACAGTGATATGGATCTCAGATTATAGAACTTGTATTATTGCACTGGTTATTATTGGTACTACATTCGGTTTCTCTCTTTTGTCTCGGATTACGTTATTGATATTTGAGGTATTGTTCTATCTCAACAGTTGTAACGTTGATTTCATTATAGCACTATGATTTTAATTCATCTGATGGTTACGACTTTGATATGGTTCAAATTTTCAATGTTATTAATTGAAATAGCTTCATTATATATCCCATATCTAGCTTTCATGAAAGGGATAGGTAACGGCAAAAGTATAGACTGTAGAAGATCGAGCTTAAACTTATATATTGTTTCGCATTCCTCAGGTAATCTCAATTTATGCCAATGAGTTAAAACAATATGTTATGTTTCATTTGAGTTAATATAGTTTGAAAAGATCTTTGATTAGTATTCTGAGGGAATTATGATAGATTGTACGTCTGGGTTATCTTGACAACAAGAAGAAAGGATTATTCTGAAATATTATTATCCGATAGATAAAATCGATTTAGTTGTCTTAGTCAGAACTGATTATTCACTAGAAAAGTTAGATGATTTGTAGATATTTGAGTACATCTTTAGATTCGAGAATAAATTTTGCGAATTCACAGGTAAAAAGAAGAACAATGAGAAATACATCTACCAGGTCAGTTATAAGCGAGAAATGATATTATCGCTTAAGTTGTCTCTGTAGTTGCAGCTATCACGTTTGTATTAAATGATATTGCTTGAAGCTTTCCATGAAATAGAACGTCATCAGTTAAAGTTATAGATACAGATGCGTTAGGAACATCAGTCAGATTTTGATAATCTGGGTTTTTCAGTTATGTTTTGACAGACGATTACTGGGAATTTCTCGATAGTTATACTACTAATGATAAAGTTATGACAGAAGAACCTCATAGTTGTTCAGTTAAGTTCAGGTGTAGTATCAAGTTCTAATATGAGTTTTGAATCAAGATGAGTTGTGATTGTTTGTTATAGACTTTGATTGAAAAAGTGGAAGAAAGACTTGACTTAATGGCTTGTATCAGGTGAGAAATTTCGAGGACCAAATTTTTGTAAGTGGGAAGAGTTGTAACAACCCGACTTTTAGTGGTCTTAGAAACAATTGTTACGGGGCCACCAAATCTGACGAGTAATTTCGTAAATATTAGTATTTAATATTTACGAGTCAAATATAGTTTTAAAAATGTTTTTGATTTGATAATTTATGTTATATAAGCGAATTATTAAGTTTAAGTGGTTTGACCTTAGGGTCAAGTGGTTTTAGAAAATGAGGTATCCGGACCTCGTTTCTATAAACTGAGTCATAAATGTTTTTATAAATATTACAGAGTGTCATTAAGGTGGTATTAAAGTTTCGTTAAGAAATTTTAACGTTTCGATAATTAATTAAGGAAAAAGGACTAAATTGTAAAAGTTGAAAAAGACAATCGCTATTAGTTTAAAGGTGTTAAATTGATTAAAGAATTATAATTGGATGTCCTTAATGGGTAAATTACCCATTCTTAAGTTGGTGAGCGATTAAAGCTTATTTTTCTTTTAATTTTATATGTATTTTATATGTTATAATAATATTATTAAAAGATAAAAGATAAAATAAAGAAATAAAAGTTCATAAAATAAGAAAACAAAATGGTTTTCTTCTTCATTTCATATTTTCATCACAGAAACACCATGGCAAGAAGAACCAAGGTCTGGTCATGCTTCAATTCATGCATGGTAAGCCATTTTTCACCAGTTTCTAATAATTTTTACGTTTTTGAAATCGTTGCAACTAGGTCCAGCTAACTCGTACCTTCGATTTTGAAATTGTTAAAGATTTTGAATGTTATCATTGATGAAACTTGTGATTTTATATGTTAAATGATGAATTTGAGTTATTAGTTGTTACGTGAAAGAATTTTGTTAAGTGATTTTTGATAAATTTATCGATTAGGGACTAAATTGTTAAAATAGTTAAAATGTAAGGTTTTAATGTGATTTTTTTTCAAATATGGGCTGATTTGGATGCCATGAATATCTGAATATTATAAATTGGCATTAAAAGTGATTAATTTGCATGTTTTGGGCTCAGGGACTAAATTGAATAAAAGTAAAACTTTATGAGTAATTTTATAAAAATGTCAAAAAATGATTAAATTTCATAAAATACATTGTTTTACTGTCTAAATTAATAGACTGAATTAAATTATTAATTTAGATCAAGATTGGGTGGAAAATCAAGGAGAATGGAAAATTAACAAAAAGCCCTTGTACTTTGAAATTTTTACAATTTAGCTAGGTAAGTTCGTACGTATAGAATTGAACATACCTATAAATATAAATGATGTTAATGCTGATTCATGAATGTATATACTTATATATGATGTTTAAAATTTGAGCGGAAACTCAAAATATTATAACTAAATATAATGTGAGAAAGGATTTATTATAAATCTATTGAATATTTATGAGATATGACATCTATGCAATTTCGGCATGATTATGAATTGTTACAGCATGTGTATCGAGAAATATAAAAGTGATTAATAGATGATCTTAATCTTTATGATTGCACATTGGTAATATGAATATATGTATAGATATTATAACATGTGTACGGAAACAATGAAGTGCCTTTGAATGATAAATATGTTTAAAGGAAATGGATTACATGAAATGCCCGATTGGAAGTAGTAATTACTAGGATACGATTGGCATGTCAATAGGGTTAGAATGTGTGCTTGTACGAGATTTGCACTTCGGTGCCCCTATTTGCAATTCGGTGCCACTATATACACTTCGGTGTCTCTATTCGCACTTCGGTGCCCTTGTTTGCAGATTTGTGCCCCTATCTACACTTCAATGTCCTTGTTATGCGTCTATAATGCCTTTGGTGTGGTGTAGTTACCTGAGTATCCAAGTCAAGTTACTAGTTCGTCGAGCTAACAATGAATGGAATTTATAAAATTATTTTAATGTTAAAGGTTAATGTAAAGTCAAGATATTAGTAAATGTTAAATGTGAAATGTTCAATGAATTACTTGATCATATGTGAGTATCGTTATATTGATGATTATTCGGTTAAAAATATATGTTCATATATATATAAATGAGTTTGGGTTGAATTATTATAGTACAGGAAGCATATGATGAATCATTTTCAATACTAAGCCTATAAGTGCTTCATAAATGCATAACATGTATGATTAATTTATTCATTGAGCTTTAATCTTGTTTAGTGAAGTAAGTGATTCCAGAATGACATGTTTATAGGAAATTTAGAGATGGATGATGAATTATAGAATGATTATTGTTTAAATGTGATAGAGTTATGTTTAAATGCACTAGCTTGTGGTTATGGTTGATGTTTATGCTTATGTCTTGTGAGTTATGCAAATGAAATGGGTGAGATTAGATATAGAAATGATAAGTGCATAGATGTGATGAAATATAATGAAATAAAAAGGATTGTTGAGTTAAAGGACTTACTTGTAAGGAAGGAATTTACTTATGATATATGTGAATTTACTTATGTCATGAATAGATATACTAATTACGTGAATTGATTCGTAATTAAGCCTATGCTAAGTTAATGTAATATTAAGTAAGTAAATGAAATGGTTCACCATTTTAAGAAAAGGCTGATGATTATGTAATTCAACTTATAAGACTTTATTAAGGTATAAATGGAAAGAATTCGGGATGTTAATGAACCTATTCATTTGTGAGTTGATAGTTATATAGTTTGATAAATCTTGAAGCATGGGTATAGGTTTATTTATGACTTATAAAGTTCATAATTTAGAATTTAATGTTATGTTTGAAGTTTATACGAGCTTACTAAGCATCCATTGCTTATGTGGTCATCTTTCTCTTACTTTTTAGATTATCGAAAGCTCGATCGATTTGGAAGCTAGTCGGAGATCTATCACACTATCCAACGATTATATTGGTAGATTTTGATGTTTTAGTCGAGGTTATAATGACATGTATAGGTAGACTTGTGTTGAATGATTTAATTGTTGTGATTTGTATAAGTGTGATTATGGTTGATATTCTTATGGTATTTTGATGCTGGTTCGGAATAACTATATTTGGTATGTTTATAATGAGGACAAGTTGAATTATGCTTTGTGGTAGATATGAGCTATTTGAAATGGTATAAATGTGTTCAAATATGGTGAGTTTATGTTGAAGTGATAAGTCAATTTGTGATGGATTTTGAGATGGAAAATGAATTAGATGTTGATGAATGAGATGTGTTAAGTACATGTATATGTTTAAGTAAATTGTTTGTTTGCATTTGAGGTGCCTATATGGCATATTGGTTGAATGGAATTTGGTCATTTTATGCATGTTTGAATATGTTTTAATGTTTTCGTCATATGTGAAAATTATATTTAGGTGCATGTTGAAATGGGTGAAGGAAATGGCTTGAGTTTGACCAATTTCTTGTCCACACGGCCTAAGACATTAGTGTATGTCTCAATCGCGTGTGACACATGGTTGTGTGTCCCCTGTAGGTTTTAAAGGTTTCTATTCAAAAGTTACACGGCCTAGCACACGGGAGTGTGGATTGTCCGTGCGACCCAGGTCAGAGAGTTACACAGGCTAGGGCACGTCCTTGTGTCCGTATTTCGAATGTCTACACGGCCTGCGACACGGATGTGTGTCTTAGTGGTGTGAGTCACACGACCAGATGATACGTTTTGTGTCCCCTATAGGTTTTAAAGGTTGCTTTTCAAAAGCAACATGGTCTGGCACACGGACTGTATGGCTTGGCTGTGTGACCTAAGTCAGAGAGTTACACGGGCACGAACACTGGCTGGGACACGGCCGTATGTCCCTACTTTGAATGTCCACACGTTTTGAGACATGGGTGTGTGGTTTAGCCGTGTGAGTCACACAGCTTGGCCACACGGCCGTGTGACCATGTAGTTGGAAAATTTCCATATTTCTCCTTAAAAAAATCCATATGTTTCCGATTTAGTCTTGATTTGTTTCTAATGTGCTTTTAGGGCCTTGATGGCTCGTATAAGGGACAATATGTATGTCATTGATTGGTTTTGTTATGAGTCAATTTTGAATTAAATTTTTTTTATATATAGCTTTGAATGGTAAACTTCGGTAATACGCCGTAACCCTATTCCGGTGATGTATACGGGTTAGGGTGTTACAATCACACTATCATAGGTTATATAATTGTATGTATTTCTAGGCTTCACGCATTCTACGCTCTGTCCGAAAACTAACTAAATCGTAGCTCTGATACCACTACATGCAACATCCTTAACCTGTATTTGTTGTCGAAATAGAGTTACGAACCATTACTGAAAACATTTAACTTAAAATATTTGATTACAACCATTTATAAAACACATTATACTCTATTCAAACACATGCATAAGATCCCTTTTTCGAACCCTCGAGGCCTTAGAAAAACTTTAAAAATGATTCAGGACTAAATCGAAAATAGTGAGAATTTCATGGAAGAAGATAGAAAAATTCATAATACAAGGGTCACACGGCCGTGTGGGCATTTGAAGTAGGGACACATGGCCTTGTCCCAGCCCATGTTCATACTCGTGTAACTCTCTGACTTGAGTCACACAGCCAAGTCACACGCCTGTGTGCCAGGTAGTGTAACTCTCAAAATGAAACTTTCAAAAACCTACAAGGGACACTCGGTCCTATCTCGTGGCCGTGTGTCACATACGACTGAGACACACACACCTGTCTCTTAGGTTGTGTGGACAGGAAATAGGCCAAATTAAAGCTATTTCTTTCACCCAATTCAAGCACACCCTTACAAGTCATTTGCACCTATATTCATGCATTCAAAATGTACCTAACACATGCATATTCAAGCTAGATCTTCGTAGTATTTAATCATACAACCAATATGCCCAAAAGGCACCTAAATCACAACAATCAAACATGATTATATATTTTCTAAGTTTAACCACAAATCAACTAACCTTTATAACAAATTTTATGCCAACATTTACCGCAATGTTCACATACCAATATTATACTCATAACACCAATTTGACTATTCAACACCTATCATCACTACCTTAGAAAACTTGACCATATGTTAACACATCCAAACACACCAAACTAGCTATTTATTAACTCAATGTTCACTATAAATTTCCATACCTCAATGATCACATTCAAGCATATCAAAATAATATTTCATGGTGATGGGCTCGAAACTAACTATTATTTCGACAAAGGCAAGTGCACCTATCGAATAGTAGTATAGCTGTGGTGAGTCTGGAATATGGTATCCTTAAGGACCAAGATTACTAGTATTAACTATCTTTTTATTATCTAGTCTAATAGTTAAAGGGAATTTATTTTTTAATCTAAATTTAACTAACTAATTTAACCAACTAAATTATTATGAACGCGACAGGGAGTGAATTGGGAAAATACTTTTGGATGACTTATATGAGATAGGCAATACCTAAGGAAGAATCCACCTAGACTTCACTTATTACTTTTGATTCATGCGATTTATTCACTTGACTTAATCCGTAGAAATCCCTGATTTAGGTTAATATCTCTTTCAAGACTAAAAACAACTGACTCTAGGTTGATTAATTGAAATCTCTTTCTAATTAAAACCCCTATTGTCGCATTAACTCGATCTATGGATTCCCTTATTAGGTTTGACCCTAATCCGGCAGATTTTTGTTGCCCTATTTCTAGGGTTGCAATCAACTCCGCTTAATTGTGTTGATCTACTCTATAACAGGGACTTTTGCTCCACTGAATAAGCACATTCGATTTTGAATCAATAACCTGAATTATCAAAACAAGAATAAGAACTCACAATTAAGAATAAGAACAAGTATTTATCTCATAAATCAAATAATAATAAGATTCTTCTTAGGTTTCATCCCCTCAGGTATTTAAGGGATTTAGTTCATACAAAAAGAGGGAAACATATTAGAATAGGGAAAACAACAAAACATAAGAAAACCCAAAAAGTCCTAAAGAATTTGATGGGAGATCCTCAGTCTTGATGGAGATCCTTCTCCTAAGCTATTCTCGATTGCTGTCTTGGAGTATTTTTTCCTTCTACTCGGCTTCTATTCTACGTCCTGTTGAACTCCCCTTTTAGGTTGTCCCCCAGGGTGTTTATATAGGTTTTGAGATGCCTTTCTTGGCCCACAAGTAACCTTTTTCGAATAGAATTAAACCTGGGGACGGTAGGGACAAGCCCGTGGTGGACTCCTTCGACCGTGGTCGATTCTGCTCGCCACCCACGGTCGTGTGATATGCCCGTGGTCGATGGTCCAGGCCGTGTGATTTCTTAAGTAGGCCCATTTTGCCCCTTTTTGGCCCGTTTCCCATTCTTTTCAACTTCCTAAGCTCTCTTGAGTATAAAACTTGAAATTAAGAGATTAGAAGTATCGAATTCAACAAATCCAATGGAAAATCATCCAAAGTTAAGCCAAGCATGGGGTTAAAATATGTGTAAATTATGGTTTATCACATAGCATGCATTTTATATACCATTCCAACTCCCAACCATTAAGCACGAACATTCTAAAATATCAACCATTATAAGACCACATATACATGCCAACATAACAAGTAATGCATCATCCAAAATACCACAATTACAAGCCAAACATAATGTGTAACACCCCTAACCTGTTCCCATCGCCGGAGTAAGGTTACGAGGCATTACTCGACCCAAACATGACATATAAACTATCATATAATTACTAAAACAAAAATTATATGTGGTATTACTGTTTACTAGCTAAATCCACAAATGCTATTTATACAACTAATTTAAATTGAATCATTATCAAACATTCACATTGAGTCATACATACTAGTTCATATATAGGAATCGTGTTTATGCATTGCTTTTATAATCTCATGTAATCTATACTCAAAGCCGCATATACTACCATCTATCTATTACAATTATTTTCACACTCAAACATTATAAATAGAGCATGAACACTAAACAAACAAATTAACTACCAATTTGATTGTACAAGAACCCTTTAATATCTCATCTTTATTAAGCATAGCATACATCATAACACATTTGTTAACAAACAAAATATACTCAAGCACTTTGTAATTCGGAACTAAAAATCAAATAACCTATCCGAATCATGTATATATTTTATCCATCTTAAAAATTTTGTTTAAAAGGAATCACATACACAAATCATACCTTCAATTACACTCCCATTTAATATATCTACAAGGCCAAATAACCTTAACATGGTTACTGCTAAAAAAGAACCTAATCCGACCATTTCACATGTTATATGCCATTCCTTAACTTATGAAACACACTTATCTAAATCAAGCATTATTCAACCCGAAATTTCATAAACATTCATATATATAAATCAACTCAAACATGTTCACTCCAATCAAGGATAGAAGTAGAGCCATTTTTGCATGGCAATATATATACACACCCAATTCAAAATATGAGTTCAAAATAATAGCTTAGCCTATACATGCCATTCACTTGAAGTATATTCCTAAAAAGGTACCAAGTAGTTGATAGTGTGCTTGACTTTGATAAGGATTCCCGAGCACGAGCTTTAACTTCAAAGATCTATACAACAATCAAACAAACACACACACGTTAAGCTATTATAGCTTAGTAAGTTATAAGCAAAAGGTCAGATGCACAACCAAGCATTATACTAATTTTTATTTAATTCAACTTAATTATCAAATAAGCTGTAACATCAATACGCATAATGGGTTACCATTCATCAATATCATACTCATTAAATTTCCAGAAATTGAATATTCACATACTCCATATCCATATCGAAATAACTTACCTATTTTGCACCAAGATAATAAACTATCATGCATTACGTATATACCTGACACTTTCGATTACCTCTAGTAAGTGTTCTCGTCCTTGAGAAAATCCGATAACCCACACACACAGTGTATCTCACGTAACGTATCGCACACTTAGTGTCGTTACTCGTAAAAGGGCACACTTGTTGCCATTTATTAGTAATGTATCGCACACTTAGTGCCATTACATAGTTTCCACACACACAGTGCCATTCGACCGATTTCGCACACACAGTGCTCGGTGAATAAATTTGCACACATAGTGTCCTTTTTATCTGATTTCCTCCTCTTGCACATAACATATATATACATTGACATTTTGTACATATAACATACTTATGTACATATATTCTAGACAAACCTTTCTTCCCATGACTTACTTTCACAATCGGCCACACTCTTATGTACACATAATTAAATATTCGATCATCACCATTCCCTATTTCAAGGTCCACATTTAAACCTCTACTAAATTCATAAGCATTCATTCAACTCAAGTATGTCATTTCCATGCATAATTCAATACACATTTGGCTAGTACATATATTTAATCCCATACTATGTCACATTTGGCAAAATATATATCATTATACTTATTTCAAATAATCAAGACATTTATATATATAAATACATGTACATGATAATATCACATTCGACTAACACATTTAAAATTGCCTATATCCCATTCGGCAATTGAGAATTTAATTCATAAAATTCAATTGAAAACGTACATTTCATTATGATAACTATTCGTTTAAATCCAATTGCTTATAAACTTACCTCGGAAGTTGACAATTTAAGCTTCTCGGCTACTCGTTCAATTTTGCCTTTCCCCGATCTAATCCCGTTTCCTTTTGTTCTTGATCTAAATAGTTCCGAATTAAACTTATTCAAATATATTTCCATTCAATTTAGTCCCTAAACACATAAATGGGTAAATTACCATTTTGCCCTCAACATTTCACACTTTTACAATTTAGTCCTATTTGCACAAAACACAAAATATGCAAAATTTAAATTAACTCCTTAGGGGCCGAATGTTCTTCATCCCTATACAAGTCCATACAAGCCATTTATTTTGTATTATAGACCCCCAACTATTTATTTTCACAATTTAAACCATCATACTCCATTTCATCAAAATTTCCTACTCAAAACATGTTGATTTTAAACATATGCTTAATATTCATCCATCAAACACAACAAAACAAACACACTCATCAATGGCCGAATCTATAACATGCTTCAAACTCAAAAATTTCAACATGGGTTTGATAATACTCAAGACAACGAACTCAAAAACGTAAAAATTTTTAAAAACCAAGCTTAATTACTAACCTTATTTTAGCATGCAATGATCGAATGGATAAAGGCTATATTTTCTTCTTCTTTCTTTGAGTTTCAGCAATGAAGAACCAAAGATGAAAGATGGTCATCCACTAATTCTTTTATGTTTTCTTTATTTAATCATATTATAAAATATTAATATAATATCACTTACTAAAATAAATAATTAAATACATTTTACAACCATCATGCCATCCACTCACTTAGTTTTTGGGTAATTTACCATGCAAGTCTACTCATGCAAGAAAACAAGTCAATTAAATCACCCAATTTAAATAAAGGCTACTTTTACCACTTAAACAATTTAGTCTTTTTTCTTAAATTGAACACACATACTGAAAAATTTACCCACAATATTTTAACATATGTCCAAACACATATCACATATATCAAATAAAGTATTAAAATATTTTTTCTATCCTGGATTCGTGGTCTCGAAACCACCGTTCTGATTAGGGTTGTAATTATGCTGTTACAACTCTCCCCCTAAAGAAGCTTTCGTCCCCAAAAATCATACCAGCGAATAAGTGAGGGTAACGTTCTTTCATTGATTCTTTGGTTTCCCAGGTTGCTTCCTCAACCCCGTGCTTATGCCACATCACTTTAACTAGCGATATCTTCTTATTTTGCGACTCTTTCACTTCACGTGCTAAGATGCGTATCGGTTCTTCCTCATAAGTCAAATCGGGCTATATTTCCACCTCTGATGGACTAATCACATGAGAAGGATCGGATCTGTATCGTCGAAACATCGACACGTGGAAAACGTTATGAATCTTATCTAACTCAGATGGCAACCTTAATTTGTACGCAACCGGCCCGATATGCTCGAGAACCTCATACGGCCTAATAAAACTCGGACTTAGCTTTCCCTTACGACCAAATCTAAGTATCTTTTTCCACGGCGATACTTTCAAGAACACTCGATTACCCATTTGAAACTCTATATCTTTTCGTTTCAAATCCACGTACGACTTCTGTCGATCTGCTGCATCTTTTAAACTTTCTCGAATTACTTTAACTTTCCGCTCCGTCTCTCTGATCAAATCAACCCCGTGTATCTTGCCTTCACTTAGTTCGGCCCAATATAATGGTGTACGGCATTTTCGACCATACAATGCTTCGTAAGGTGCCATTTTAATACTTGATTGAAAGTTGTTATTATACGCAAATTCAATCAAAGGCAGTATCGTTCCCACGTACCCTCAAACTCAAGAATGCAACATCTCAACATATCCTCGAGTATTTAAATAACACGCTCGGATCAACCATCCGACTGAGGGTGAAAAGCTGTACTGAAGTGCAACTTAGTACCTAAAGCATCCTGCAGTTTCTTCCAAAACCGCGATGTGAACCTCAGATCTCTATCCGAAACAATAGAAATAGGTACTCCGTGTAACCGTACGATCTGTGATAGGTACAACTCAGCTAATTTATCGAGTGAGAAATCCGTATGTACCGGAATGAAATGAGCCGATTTTGTCAATCTATCAACAATAACCCAGATTGAATCTTTCTTACTTGGCGTCAAAGGTAAACCCGATACGAAGTCCATAGTGACTTGATCCCACTTCCACTCTGGTATCATAATCGGCTGAAGTAGTCCCGATGGCACTTGATGCTCAGCTTTCACTTGTTGACACACTAAGCATTTCGACACATAGTCTAAGATGTCTTGTTTCATACCATGCCACCAGTAATGTTGTTTCAGGTCGTTAAACATTTTCGTGCTACCTGGACGAGCTGACAATCTACTACTATGAGCTTCATCACAAATCATTCGAATCAATTCAGAGTTCTTCGGTACACATACTCGATTCTTGAACCGTAAACATCCTTCAGCATCTATCTGAAAATCTGAATCTGCACATGAGCCACAATGACTCTTCTTTGTTTTTAAATAATCATCAACCTCTTGGGCTTCTCAAATCTATTGTACAAACAACGGTCTTGCTTTCAACTCTGCAATGATCACACCATCATCGGTCATAGCTAGATCCGCATTCATTGCCCGTAGAGCAAATAGTGATTTTCTGCTAAGTGCATCGGCAACCACATTAGCTTTTCCCAGGTGATAACCAATTACATGCTCGTAGTATTGGAACAACTCTAACCATCGTCGATGTCTCAAATTTAGATCCTTCTGATTCATTAAATACTTTAGACTCTTATGATCCAAATAGACGTGGCATTTCTCACCAAATAGATGGTGACACCATATTTTCAAAGCAAAAACTATAGCGGCCAACTCAAGGTCGTGCGTCGGATAATTCCTCTCGTGTGGTTTCAACTGTCTCGAGGCATAGGCTACAACTTTACCCTCCTGCATCAATACACAACCCAGCCCATTTAAAGATGCATCGCTGAAAATAACAAACTCTTTACCCGATTCTGGCTGAATGAGCCCTGGAGGTTCTGTTAGTAAGGTCTTCAGTTGATCAAAACTCTTCTGACACCTTCCTGACCACTCAAATTTCACGTCCTTCTGTAATAGCTTTGTCATCAGGGTTGCTATCATAGAGAATCCTTTCACGAAGCGTCTATAATATCCTGCAAGCCCTAGAAAGCTACATACCTCAGAAACATTCCGCGGAGGTTTCCACTCCAATATAGCCGAGATTTTACTCGGGACAACCCGAATACCTGATGCTAAAATAACATGCCCCAAAAAGCTGACTTCTTTCAACCAAAATTCACATTTACTAAATTTTGCGTACAATTGCTTATTACGCAAAATCTGTAACACTAGCCTCAAATGCTCAGCATGCTTGGTTTTGTCTCATGAATAAATTAGTATGTCATCTATAAATACAACCACAAACCGATCTAGATACGGTCTGAATACCCGACTCATCAGATCCATAAAAATAGTAGGGGCATTAGTAAGCCCAAACAGCATCACCAAGAACTCGTAATGCCCGTATCTCATCCGAAAAGCAGTTTTCAGTATATCTGATTCCTTAACTCGCAGCTGATAATATCCTGACCTCAAATCAATTTTCAAGAACACCGAGGCTCTCTTAAGTTGATCAAATAAATCGTCGAGACGTGGCAATGGGTATTTGTTCTTAACTGTCATCTTATTGAGCTGCCGATAATCAATGCACATTCTCAAAGTTCCGTCCTTCTTTTTCACAAATAAAACGGGCGCACCCCAGGGAGAAAAACTCGGTCGGGCGAAACCTCTATCTGTCAATTCTTGCAACTGAGCCTTCAATTCTTTTAATTTAGTCGGTGCCTTTCTATACGGAGCTATCGAAATTAGAGTGGTCCCTGGCACTAGCTCAATACCAAACTCTACCTCGCGAACGGGTGGTAATCCCGGTAATTCCTCCGGAAACACATCTAGATACTCACTAACAACCGGTACATATTCAATCTTCTTTTCTGTTACCTTGCTATCAATCACATACGCAAGATAAGCTTCGCAACCCTTTCTCAAATACTGTCGAGCCAACATCGAAGATATCACAGCCAGTAGTCCATTCAATTCTGCAGACTCAATTCAGATTATCTCGTTATTCTGGCATCTCAAATCAATAGTCTTTTGTCTACAATTCACCATCGCATCGTGAACTTTTAACCAATCCATACCGATGATAATATCGAATTTATCAAAAGGTAATAGTATCAGATCGGCCGAAAAACATAAGTCTCGAACCATCAAAGGGTAGTTCTTGCACACTTTATCAACTAGTACACATCGACCCAGAGGGTTTGAAACCCGAATCACAAACTCAGTAGACTCAGCAGGTAGAGTCTTACTGGATACTAATGTTTCACACACATACGAATGAGTTGAGACAGGATCAATAAAAGCAGTTACACTAGTATCAAAGTGAGTAAAAATACCGGTAATGACATATGGAGATGAGGCCTCCTCTCTAGCAGGGATGGCGTAAGCTCTAGCCGGTATACGGGCCTCTGATTGAATAGCCGCATCTGTAGTCCCCCTCTGTGCACCACTTCTACCTCCCCCAACACGAGATGGTCTACCTCTAGCTGTAGTGCCGCTCGGTCTCGTGCTCTGTGCAGTACCCTTTTCAACAGTCTCCGGGCAATCCCGAATGAAGTGATCCTGCGAACCACACTTATAACAAGTGCGGTTAATAGATTTACCCCAGCACTCTCCAAAATACCGTCTACCGCACTACTGACACTCAGGTTTGCTCGATCGAGCATTGCCAACACTAGCCACTGATGTAGCCCAAGAACTCACTGGTGGTCGTTCTCGTATAGAAATCCCGGTATTAAGTTTGGATTGGCTACCCTCATTCTTGAACTTCTTCATTGCCATCTGCAAAAATTTACTCGCAGATCTCTTCCGAAAATATTTAGATTCAAGCTTAGCTTTCTGTTTTTCTTTCTCCAGCTATTTAGCTTTACAAGCTCGTTCAACCAACACGACGAACTCGTTGATTTCAAGAATACCAACTATAAGCTTTATATATTCATTTAGACCATCTTCAAATCTCCGGCACATAGCAGCCTCAGACGAAACACATTCATGTGCGTAGCGACTAAGTCGCACAAACTTATGCTCGTATTCGGATACTGTCATACGACCCTGTTTGAGCTCGAGGAATTCCTTACGCTTAGAGTCTATAAAGCGCTGACTTATGTACTTCTTACGAAATTCCGTCTGAAAGAAGTCCCAAGTAACCCTCTCTTTCGGAACCACTGATACAAGTGTATTCCACCAATAGTAGGCAGAATCCCGTAATAATGATACGACACACTTCAGACACTCATCGGGTGTGCAAGACAGCTCGTTGAAAACACGAACAATATTATCGAGCCAAAATTTAGCTCGCTCAGCATAGTCATCATCTTCAGCTCTAAATTCTTGAGCTCTGTGTTTTCTAATGCAATCACCGGAGGCTTATTTATTCTCTCAGAATTCACAATCGGGGGTACCACCGGTACTACAGGGGGATTGTTCGGATTCAGGGGTGATTGAACAGCTGGATTGGTTCGTATGTACTGACTGAACCAATCATTCATCCTGCTATAGAAGGCTTGTCTGGCCCCCTCATCAGGATTACTCGTACCCGGTCGAGATTCCTCTGGCGCGGTCCCTTGCCCGGGAGCGGGCGCCACACTCTCGACGTCATCAACTACAGCTCGCTCGGGATCGGGATCCTTTACTGTATGAAAGAAATAAACACATTTCACTGTCAGAAGTCATCACACTATCACAGCATAAAATATGGCATGTATAGCTAGACTCACACGAGCTACGTTAGTCCGAGAACCGACTAAACTGTAGTTCTGATACCAATCAAATGTAACACCCCTAACCTGTTTCCATCGTCGGAGTAAGGTTACGAGGCATTACTCGACCCAAACATGACATATAAACTATCATATAATTACTAAAATAGAAATTATATGCGGTATTACTGTTTACTAGATAAATCCACAAATGCTATTTATACAACTAATTTAAATTGAATCATTATCAAACATTCACATTGAGCCATACATACTAGTTCATATACAAGAATCGTGTTCATGCATTGCTTCTATAATCTCATGTAATCTATACTCAAAGCCGCATATACTACCATCTATCTATTACAATTATTTTCACACTCAAACATTATAAATAGAGCACGAACACTAAACAAACAAATTAACTACCAATTTGATTGTACAAGAACCCTTTAATATCTCATCTTTATTAAGCATGGCATACATCATAACACATTTGTTAACAAACAAAATATACTCAAGCACTTTGTAATTCGGAACTAAAAAACAAATAACCTATCCGAATCATGTATAGATTTTATCCATCTTAAAAATTTTGTTTAAAAAGAATCACATACACAAATCATACCTTCAATTACATTCCCATTTAATATATCTACAAGGCCAAATAACCTTAACATGGTTACTGCTAAAAAAGAACCTAATTCGACCATTTCACATGTTATATGCCATTCCTTAACTTATGAAACACACTTATCTAAATCAAGCATTCAACCCGAAATTTCATAAACATTCATATATATAAATCAACTCAAACATGTTCACTCCAATCAAGGATAGAAGTACAGCCATTTTTGCATGGCAATATATATACACACCCAATTCAAAATATGATTTAAAATAATAGCTTAGCCTATACATGCCATTCACTTTAAGTATATTCCTAAAAAGGTATCAAGTAGTTGATAGTGTGCTTGACTTTGATAAGGATTCCCGAGCACGAGCTTCAACTTCAAAGATCTATACAAAAATCAAACAAACACACACACGTTAAGCTATTATAGCTTAGTAAGTTATAAGCAAAAGGTAAGATGCATAACCAAGCATTATACTAATTTTTGTTTAATTGAACTTAATTATCAAATAAGCTGTAACATCAATACGCATAATGGGTTACCATTCATCAATATCATACTTATTAAATTTCCAGAAATTGAATATTCACATACTCCATATCCATATCGAAATAACTTACCTAATTTGCACTAGGATAATAAACTATCATGCATTACGTACATACCTGACACTTTCGATTACCTCTACTACGTGTTCCCGTCCTTGAGAAAATCCGATAACCCACACACATAGTGTATCTCACGTATCGTATCGCACACTTAGTGTCGTTACTCGTAAAAGGGCACACTTGATGCTATTTATTAGTAATGTATCGCACACTTAGTGCCATTACATAATTTCCACACACACAGTGCCATTCAACCGATTTCGCACACACAGTGCTCGGTGAATAAATTCGCACACATAGTGCCCTTTTTATCTGATTTTCTCCTCTCGCACATAACATATATATACATTCACATTTTGTACATATAACATACTTATATACATATATTCTAGACAAACCTTTCTTCCTATGACTTACTGTCACAATCGGCCACACTCTTATGTACACATAATTAAATATTCGATCATCACCATTCCCTATTTCAAGGTCCACATTTAAACCTCTACTAAATTCATAAGCATTCATTCAACTCAAGTATGTCAATTCCATGCATAATTCAATACACATTCGGCTAGTACATATATTTAATCCCACACTATGTCACATTCGGCAAAATATATATCATTATACTTATTTCAAATAATCTAGAGATTTATACATATAAATACATGTACATGATAATATCACATTCGACTAACACATTTAAAATTGCCTGTATCCCATTCAGCAATTGAGAATTTTGTTGGAACGCCGGTACCCCATGGCGCAGCAAAATAAAATTAGATTCGGCGATCCAAACCATGAATCCATGTGTGAGGAACGAATTGGGGTAAAATAAAGGTTTCGAAATTACCAAAACTTCAATCTGAGTAGACAGCGATGCCTTGGCAACAAGAGTTTTGATCTATTGTCGAATCAAGCCACAACCTTTTCCGATGTCTGCCTCTACGTAATCCACCCGGTTTGACTATGAACGAAAGAAATCCCCAAAACTGTTTTGGAGGTTCATTTGCTTGATGTCTGCTAGACCTAACAAGCAATCACTTAGGTTTTTTTTTTTTATCTGCAGCTTTGTCTCCTTTAATACCTTTTATAATGGGTGTCTTTTTCATTGGGCCTTTTATAATTGGTATCCTTTTAATTGGGCCTTTTAATTTGGCCTTTTATAATTGGTATCTCTTGAATGTATTATAAGATTAAATAAATACAATAAAGTTTTTAACCAAAAATTATAATTACATTAATTATACCCGAAAATTATAATTACATTAATTATAATAAGGATTTCGGTAAACTATATTTATTGAAATTTATATATATGAATCAAATTCATATATTAATAAAATTATGTTATCATTATGTGTACAACATCCTTGTACATATAATATGTTCAATATTTGATTGCCCAATTAAATTAATTCTTTAATTAATTTAATTCATGTGACAACCAAACACAATACCAACTATATTTTATTTCGTTCATTTCAACCATAGGGTGTGACCCTATAGGTTCTTGCAACGTTAGCAGTAATATTAGAACGATTCTATTGTCACAAACAATGAGTGGCATCTAGCAATGCATCATTGCTACCTAAGTTACAAGAAGTCATGATTCGACATAACCTTTTGTGATTAACCTTTCATGCATTAATCCTTAAGTCCTTTATCTCTGGAACGGATACAAGTCATGGGATAGTCACACTTGCATAGTCCATCCCATGTTTCTTGATATCTTGAGTAGACTATGATATACAAATTAGTATGACATCTCATATCAACTGATTTGAGCATGGCCATGCATTTCTAGTCTCACTCAATCAAGTGGCCTAAGATATTACTCTTATTATGTAGGAGGGACTTATCCTTTATTGATCAACCATATCCCTCTACATAGATTGTGGTATATCCAACATCAGCCTTTATAGAACAACCTGTTATGGTGTTCGTTTGACTGTATCAAAATATACAACTCACGATGCTGGGATAATAATGATCTCAAGTCTGAGGATCATATACACATTAATCACTATGAGTAGTGTTGTGACAATTACATAATAATCCAAGAAACATACTTGTAACATCCTAGAACCGGGGCTATTTGTGATTAAATTATTTTTGTTATGTGGTTGAGCTGCTGTGTTATTAATTATGGTGTAGTAAGGCTTAATTATGGATTTTTAGTAGGCTTGAGAAGTAGGAAAAATATTATCTTTAAGCTTTTAAGGTGAGGAGCCTTGGCAGGTAGGGGTTACAAGAATAAATAAGGGATTTGTTGTCATAAAATGAGCCTAGAATAAGTGGCAAAGGGAGGGCCACTTGGGAGCTACATGTGACGCCACTTTGAGCAAGGGAGAGCTTGGGTTCGAGTCGCGAAATTCTCTTTTTACTCTTTAGTATGGACGGCATTAAAGTGGAGATTATCTCATTATTTTTATTAATTATTTCTATTTTAGATAATAAGGATTATTAAGGGATAATAAGGATGTATTTCATTTATTTTAAATGAATTATCATGGGATTAATTGATAGGATAATCAAGGATTTTATTTGATAAAAAGGGATATTATTTGGATATTAAGGATATTAGTGGATTAAATGAATTATTATTTGATTATTATTGAAGTATTCAAATTATTTGGATTGTCTCAAATTAGTGGCCTAGGGAAAAGCAAGGAATTGGCTAGAGTTTAAACTCTTTGGACGGCAAGCATAAGGGGGAGGGGGGGTGCCGAATTCTTTTATAAGCACCCATCTACCCTCTTGATTTTTCTTTTAGCCATTTATGCAAAAAGCCGAATTCTTTCCTAGTCTTTTACTTGACAATTTCGGCTAGCATCCTTCCCAATTGATTATCTCTTTTCCTTTTCTTTCTCAAAACCGAACATCCCTTCCTCTCATCCCTCTCTTCCTTTTATTCTCTTTCTTTCATAAAACTCTTGTGCCGAAACTTACCTTGCTCCTCTTTACCGAATCTCTCTTTCATCTTCATTTTCTTTTCCTCTTTTTCTTTGATAGTCGAACCTACTCCTTAGCCATAGCCGAATTTCCTTCTCCATACTTTGTGAGGTCTTGGCCGAATATTGAAGCAAGGGGTAAGTATACCGAAACTCCTCTCCCATAGCCTTTTCTCTGTCGATTTGGTTAGTTGGAAAAGCCAAAATTTCGGGAATCAGTTGCAAGGGTTCTAACCAGTGTAGAATCGATGATAGGCACTTCGAGATCTCAAAGCAGTGAGATCAGATCTTGCATTCTCTGACAATCAGATTTGGGTAAGTGGTGGTAAGTGCCTACTTATAAAAGATTATTCTTCTAATGATTAAGAAAAGCTAAAGGCTATTAAGTGGCTACTAATAGTTGCCGATTTCAGGGAAGTAAAACCATTCGGAGTTTAGTGACTTGGGTTCAAAGGCACTCGGGTAAGGATTCGGGTTCAAAAAGAGAACCCTTTTTAAATATTTGGTTTGGCCGAATAGGCCATAGTACTAACTCCCATGTTTGGCCGAATATAGGGACAAAGAAAAGCTTGTGTGGACGATTTGTCTATTCGGGTTTAGGACAATCGTCGACATCAGGTGTGTACATACACACTTATAGCAATTAATAACTGTGCTAGATATATGTTGTATGTAAATCTGCTTGATGTAGATACGGATTTAGTACCTTAATGGTACAAGCGAGGATTCCGGTAAGTCTCTGTTAATATGAGATTATTATGCTTTTGGGAAGCATGGCTTATATGATACATGTGATAAATGTATGAGATCTGTTCATGACTATTTGACTATTGTGGGTTAAATGAGTGGAGGGGGCAGTGATATTGTGCCGACGGGCACCAGTGTTTTGGTAACACACTGTGACTACGGTCACCAGAGGTTTGGTACCTCCAGAGGTTTGGTACCTCATTGCGTCTCGTCCCAGTGGCTTAGCACCACAGTGGGTTGGCCCCACATATCATATAAGGGATTGACGCCAGTGATTTGGCATCACACGATGGGTTGGCCATATCAATCGATTGTGTCTATGGACACCAGAGGTTTGGCACCTCCAGTGATTTGGCATCACATCTGTGACTATATGTCACCAGTGGTTTGGCACCACCAGTGGTTTGGTACCACAACGGTGTAGACTGAGGCATTTGGTTGGCTAGGTTGGGTACACTATCTCGTGCATATTAATTGTTGTAATTTGTGTATGAAATTGGTTTAAACCGGGGGAAGGGTTACATACTGAGTCTTGGTGACTCACCTTCTCCTTTACACTTTTCAGGTGATACATAGATCGCGGATATGGAGCCGGGTGGACTCGAGGTGGCCATGCAGTGGACTTGAATTAATTGAACTTTAAACTTAGCTATTTTATTTTATTACTGGTTTATATTTTTTTTTATTTTGGATGTAATAAGGCCTCCATATACTTTACTTTGTTATTTCTCATATGTTGGATACTTTGTTTTAAACTATATTATTAAAATTAAATTAAAATCACATGTTTTCCTAAATCAACACGAAAAATGTTTTATCGTGCCATCGGGCACATTTGAAATTGTATAATAACTTGACTCAATTAAATTTCCAAATTAAACCTACGTATGGTTTCGGCAAGATAACTAAAAATGAGGGGTTTTCAACAAAACTTAAATTGGTTTTAAAATGGTTTTTAAAAAGTTTTTCTCCGTAACAAACCAAGTTCGGTCATAGTGTTTGGGCCGGGTTTGGGGTGTTACAAATTGGTATCAGAGCCAGGTTCAAAGCTCGACTGTGGGGGGCCCAAGGCCCAAAAATGTTTTGGTAGGCCTTTTTGGAATGTTTTGAATTGTTTTGGGTTTTGAATGGCATGGCACCGAGTCTCCGGCACCTATCCGCCCAGGTAAGTACCTCCAAACTTCTTTCTGAATTATTTTCTGTAGAAGGGTAGGAAGCATGGAACGTAGAATAGTCTTATAGGACTTGGACCCTAAGGTTAGATTACTCAAACACACAAACAGAACATAAGACTTAATGAACTAAACCAACCTATGACTAAGTCAATGAGCTAGGGTGTGGTAACCCCTGTACGCATGTCTAGGATTGGATCCGGGATAGCCTGGTATTTAAGCAGTCCTAGTGACTCACCACCTCTTCGCAGGAATCCTACCTGGTGCGTAGCTTCGGTTCACCCTAACTCAAAGGGCTCAGTGGTGTGGCAACCTCTGTGCGCATGTCTAGAAAGGTTCGATGGGAGCTTGGTATTTAAGCAGTCCACGTGACTCACCTCCTCTCCATTCGAATCCTGCCTGGTGCGTAGCTTTGGTTCACCCTGACCAAGAGGGCTCGGTCATAGGCTAACCATAACGACTAAAACCCGAAAGGGAACTAGCCATATTTTCGAAAAGAAGGAAACAACAAAACTTGGTTTCAAAACTTTTAAGAATTACTCTTCCAACCATAAGAACAACCATTTTTACAATGTTTTCCCCGAAAAGTATGGTTAGTGGAAAATTACAAAAAATGCCCTTAGGGGTAAAATTACTAAAATGCCCTTGGTGTATAAAATATCAACTCAATGATTTTGTCCAAAAATTTCAACTACTTCTCAAATATTCAACCCTGCTTTGAAAATCATCAATAAAATACTTTGGTTTTGGAAAATTACGAAAACACCCTCAAATTGCAAAATTACCAAAATGACCTTGCCTTCTAAACTTTTTGCAAACAGAAACGTTTTAAGAAAGAAAAACTTGCAAGAGGAACCCTCAGAGTTTTACAACTGTTAAAATATTCCAGGATTATAAAAAAATTGCATAATTACCCCCGATTGACAAAATTACCAAAATACCCATGGTTTCCGAAATGATGCCATAACTTCAAATTTTACAAATTTTCAGAAATGCTCTTCAATTTTGGGAATTTCAAAGTGACGTGTTTTATTAAAGTTTTGGAAATTTCTCGGATTTGATTACGAAAATACCCCTGTAGGGAAATGACGAAAATACCCTTGGGTTAGAAGTGGACAGAAATGTTCGAGGAGCGAATAGGTATGGAAAGTATTAGGGATTGGATGTACGTACTTCTTTGTGTGAACTAGGATAGAAGACTGAAACCTTGTTTGCTCGAAAGAATCTCTAATTAAAATTCATTCATAAAAGTTCTTCGCGACTAATAAAGTGGAACAAACGCTAATGCATAAAATTTTTCTTAATCAGATTAAAAGCGCAGTAGATAGAATGAGTTCTAGAGGACGTGGACGCCGTGGACGCGGTAGGGGTAGGATGACCGTGTTGGAACCTGTCGAGTTGGGACAGGGTTCGGAAAATGAAGTACCTCCGCCACCACCACCTCCTACTTTTAGAGCTGAGGAGCAGGATCAGACCGGTGGTGAGGCAGTATCGCAAGCAGTATTGCGAGTTCTGGAGATTGTGGCTGGGGCCGATGGAAATCTAGGAACTCAAAAATCGGTTCCCGAGCGAATTCGGTCTAATGGAGCTGAGGTGTTCCGAGGTGTGTCGGGAGCAGCACCTAGTGCATCAGAATACTGGCTGGAATCTACGGAAAGGATCATGGACGATCTGGACCTGTCCAATGAGGAGAAGCTGAAAGGAGCGGTGTCGCTTCTGAAGGATGAAGCGTACCATTGGTGGCTCACTGTCCAGGATGGTGCCACGGCAGAGGACCTTACATGGGAGTACTTTAGAGTTGCTTACCAGAAAAAGTATGTGGGTACCAGCTACACGGACGCGCAGAGGAAGGCTTTTCTGGGATTAGTGCAAGGAGCTAAGTCTGTGTCGGGATATGAGGCGGAATTTCTAAGGCTGAGTAGATATGCTAGAGGCATCGTGGCTACGGAACATGAGCGCTGTGTCCGCTTTGAGGACGGGCTTAGAGATGATTTGAGGCTGCTGATCGCTCCGCAGCAGGTTCGTGAGTTTTCGTCTCTAGTGGAAAAGGCTAAGGTAGCCGAAGGGATCAAGGAGACCGTAAGACAGAAGCATGATAGGAACAACCAGAAAAGAGGCTTTGGATCGCTTGGATCGGGCAGTAATGTGGAGAAGAGGGCTAGAGTTGGGGAATCAGAAAGAGCCACAAAGCCTGCTCAGTGGCCACCTCAGTGTGTTAGATGCGGAAAATCCCAGGGAATGTTTGGCTGGAAGTCGAGGGTGCTTTGAGTGTGGATCGTTGGATCACCGTGTAAGGGACTGTCCTCGAAAGTTAGCTAAGAATCAACCAGAGGGTCAGAATCGTGCTCAGATTAGAAATGAAGGACCACCACAGAGGGGTCGAGGTGCAGCTAGAGGTAATGCTAATGGTAACGGGCGTGGCCGAGGTGTTGAAGGTGCGGAGGTGAAGCAACCAAGGTTGGTTTATGCAATTGGCCGTCGCGAGGAGGAAGATGTGCCGGACATGACAACAGGTAAGTTTCTTATTTTCGAAACACCCTCAATTGTCTTGGTTGTAGTTACGTTAGTTCATTCTCATGATTGCTAGTAAAGAGTATGGAACCTGGATTATGAACGTAAGGAATGTGTAGAAAGTATAATAGTTCTTTAAGATCAGAGTGCACAGCAGTAACGTAGGATGACGAGTTAAGGATACACGATTAGACGATAGTAAGTAATTTCGAGGACGAAATTATTTTAAGGGGGTAGAACTGTAACATCCTAGAACCGGGGCTATTTGTGATTAAATTATTTTTGTTATGTGGTTGAGCTGCTGTGTTATTAATTATGGTTTAGTAAGGCTTAATTATGGATTTTTAGTAGGCTCGAGTAGTGAAGCTTTTAAGGTGAGGAGCCTTGGTAGGTAGGGGTTACAAGAATAAATAAGGGATTTGTTGTCATAAAATGAGCCTAGAATAAGTGGCAAAGGGAGGGCCACTTGGGAGCTACATGTGACGCCACTTTGAGCAAGGGAGAGCTTGGGTTCGAGTCGCGAAATTCTCTTTTTACTCTTTAGTATGGACGGCATTAAAGGGGAGATTATCTCATTATTTTTATTAATTATTTCTATTTTAGATAATAAGGATTATTAAGCGATAATAAGGATGTATTTCATTTATTTTAAATGAATTATCATGGGATTAATTGATAGGATAATCAAGGATTTTATTTGATAAAAAGGGATATTATTTGGATATTAAGGATATTAGTGGATTAAATGAATTATTATTTTATTATTATTGAAGTATTCAAATTATTTGGATTGTCTCAAATTAGTGGCCTAGAGAAAAGCAAGGAATTGGCTAGAGTTTAAACTCTTTGGATGGCAAGCATAAGGGGGAGGGGGGTGCCGAATTCTTTTATAAGCACCCATCTACCCTCTTGATTTTTCTTTTAGCCATTTATGCAAAAAGCCGAATTCTTTCCTAGTCTTTTACTTGACAATTTCGGCTAGCATCCTTCCCAATTGATTATCTCTTTTCCTTTTCTTTCTCAAAACCGAACATCCCTTCCTCTCATCCCTCTCTTCCTTTTATTCTCTTTCTTTCATAAAACTCTTGTGCCGAAACTTACCTTGCTCCTCTTTACCGAATCTCTCTTTCATCTTCACTTTCTTTTCCTCTTTTTCTTTGATAGTCGAACCTACTCCTTAGCCATAGCCGAATTTCCTTCTCCATACTTTGTGAGGTCTTGGCCGAATATTGAAGCAAGGGGTAAGTATGCCGAAACTCCTCTACCATAGCCTTTTCACTGTCGATTTGGTTAGTTGGAAAAGCCAAAATTTCGGCAATCAGTTGCAAGGGTTCTAACCAGTGTGGAATCGATGATAGGCACTTCGGGATCTCAAAGCAGTGAGATCAGATCTTGCATTCTCTGACAATCGGATTTGGGTAAGTGGTGGTAAGTGCCTACTTATAAAAGATTATTCTTCTAATGATTAAGAAAAGCTAAAGGCTATTAAGTGGCTACTAATAGTTGCTGATTTCAGGGAAGTAAAACCATTCGGAGTTTAGTGACTTGGGTTCAAAGGCACTCGGGTAAGGATTCGGGTTCAAAAAGAGAACCCTTTTTAAATATTTGGTTTGGCCAAATAGGCCATAGTACTAACTCCCATGTTTGGCCGAATATAGGGACAAAGAAAAGCTTGTGTGGACGATTTGTCTATTCGGGTTTAGGACAATCGTCGACATCAGGTGTGTACATACACACTTATAGCAATTAATAACTGTGCTAGATATATGTTGTATGTAAATCTGCTTGATGTAGATACGGATTTAGTACCTTAATGGTACAAGCGAGGGTTCCGGTAAGTCTCTGTTAATATGAGATTATTATGCTTTTGGGAAGCATGGCTTATATGATACATGTGATAAATGTATGAGATCTGTTCATGACTATTTGACTATTGTGGGTTAAATGAGTGGAGGGGGCAGTGATATTGTGCCGACGGGCACCAGTGTTTTGGTAACACACTGTGACTACGGTCACCAGAGGTTTGGTACCTCCAGAGGTTTGGTACCTCATTGCGTCTCGTCCCAGTGGCTTAGCACCACAGTGGGTTGGCCCCACATATCATATAAGGGATTGACGCCAGTGATTTGGCATCACACGATGGGTTGGCCCCATCAATCGATTGTGTCTATGGACACCAGAGGTTTGGCACCTCCAGTGATTTGGCATCACATCTGTGACTATATGTCACCAGTGGTTTGGCACCACCAGTGGTTTGGTACCACAACGGGGTAGACTGAGGCGTTTGGTTGGCTAGGTTGGGTACACTATCTCGTGCATATTAATTGTTGTAATTTGTGTATGAAATTGGTTTAAACCGGGGGAAGGGTTACATACTGAGTCTTGGTGACTCACCTTCTCCTTTACACTTTTCAGGTGATACATAGATCGTGGATATGGAGGCGGGTGGACTCGAGGTGGCCATGCAGTGGACTTGAATTAATTGAACTTTAAACTTAGCTATTTTATTTTATTACTGGTTTATATTTTTTTTTATTTTGGATGTAATAAGGCCTCCATATACTTTACTTTGTTATTTCTCATATGTTGGATACTTTGTTTTAAACTATATTATTAAAATTAAATTAAAATCACATGTTTTCCTAAATCAACACGAAAAATGTTTTATTGTGCCATCGGGCACATTTGAAATTGTATAATAACTTGACTCAATTAAATTTCCAAATTAAACCTAAGTATGGTTTCGGCAAGATAACCAAAAATGAGGGGTTTTCAACAAAACTTAAATTGGTTTTAAAATGGTTTTTAAAAAGTTTTTCTCCGTAACAAACCAAGTTCGGTCATAGTGTTTGGGCCGGGTTTGGGGTGTTACAATACTCATAGCGGGTCAATCCAATATGTTGTTCTCTAACACACATATTCATGCATTGATTTTGACACTCCATATCAATGACAACTCTTTATCATCAATCAACTACATGTTAGTCTTAATGCATTATTATTGTCCTAGTCAACAATAATACTTGACTAAAGATCTTTTAAGAATAATCATATTATTCTCAGGACATTATTATAAAACAGTTTATCTATACAGACAGAAAGAAAAACTAAAATAATAATGACAGCGCTTTATATTAATAAACATGGTAAATTAAGTATGTTATTACAACCATCTCATGATTGATCTTTGGGCATACTCTTACAATCTCCCACTAGCATTAAGACCAATCACTCATATATCTAATACCAAGTGACTTAGTGTGACGATCATGCTTCTGCTGTGTCAGAGGCTTGGTCAGGGGATCAGTAATGTTATCATTTGAAGGTACTCTGCATATCTCTACATCCCCTCGATCGATAATCTCTCGAATAAGATGGTAGCGTCTAAGTATATGTTTGGATCGCTGGTGAGATCTGGGTTCTTTAGCTTGTGCAATAGCTCTATTGTTATCACATCGGAGTTCTATAGCATCTGATATGCTAGGCACAACCCCTGGTCCAGTAATGAACTTCTTGATCCAAACTGCTTCCTTTGCTGCCTCACTGGCTGCAATATACTCAGCCTCTGTTGTAGAATCGGCTACTGTACTTTGCTTTGAACTTTTCCAGCTCACAGCACCACCATTAAGGCAAAACAAAAAACCTGATTGCGATCGAGAATCATCCTTGTCGGTTTGGAAGCTGGCGTTAGTGTAACCTTTTACACTTAACTCTTCCTCACCTCCATATAATAGGAATGTATCCTTAGTTCTTCTTAAGTACTTAAGGATACTCTTGACTGTGGTCCAGTGACTTCATCGGGATCTACTTGATACTTGCTCGTCATATTTAAGGCATATGAGACATCTGGACGGGTACATAACATAGCATACATGATAGATCCAATAGCAGAAGCATATGGAATTTTACTCATACGTTCTCTCTCTTGTGGAGTTGAAGGACACATTTCCTTCGAGAGTGAAATAGCATGTCTCATAGGTAGGAATCCTCTTTTAGATTCTTCCATACTGAACCTTTTCAGTACTTTATCTATGTATGTACTTTGGCTTAGACCTATTAGTCGTCTTGATCTATTTCTATAGATCTTGACTCCTAAGATATAAGTGGCTTTGCCCAAGTCCTTCATAGAAAAACAACTTCTTAACCAAGTCTTAATAGACTGGAAGGTAGGTATGTCATTTCCCATGATAAGTATGTCTTCCACATATAGTACCAAGAATGTGATAGTGCTTCCACTAACTTTCTTATAAACACATGGTTCATCTTCATTTTTGATAAAACCAAACTCTTTGATTGCATCGTTAAAACGAAGATTCTAACTTCGAGATGCTTGCTTTAATCCATAAATGGATCTTTGTAGCTTACATATCTTTCTAGCATCATTTGGATTTACAAAACCTTCAGGTTGTGTCATATACACATCCTCTTCAAGTTTCCCATTAAGGAAAGCTGTTTTGACGTCCATCTGCCAGATTTCATAATCATGAAATGCAGCTATGGCGAGCAAGATCCTGATGGATTTAAACATAGCTACAGGAGAAAAGGTTTCATCATAGTCAACACCATGAATTTGGCGAAAATCTTTAGCGACTAATCGCCCTTTGTATGTTTGTACATTACCATCCATGTCTGTTTTCTTTTTGAAAACCCATTTGCACCCTATAGGTTTAACCCCTTCGGGTGGGTCAATCAAAGTCCATACTTGGTTTTCATACATGGAATCCATCTCAGATCTCATGGCCTCAAGCCATTTCTCAGAGTCTGGGCTTGTCACCACTTCTTGATAAGTCCTAGGCTCATCTTGATCTATAAGAAGAACGTCACCATGCGTTGTAATGAGAAATCCATATCTCTCAGGTGCACAGCGTTCTCTTAAGGATCTGCGCGGTGGTTGTGTTTCTACAGCAGTTGTTTGTTCCTCAATTTCTTGTGGAATTTGTTTTTGTTCAATTTCTAGTTCAGTGGTATCTTGTGATTCTCGAATTTCTTCAAGTTCAATCTTTCTCCCACTTCCTTTTCTAGAAGTAAATTCTCTCTCTAGGAAGACACCAGTCTGAGCAGCAATCGTTTTGTTCTCAGTGGGATTAAAGAAATAATATCCTTTGGTTTCTTTTGGATACCCCACAAAAATACACCTTTCAGATCTGGGTTCAAGCTTAGTAGACGTCTGACGTTTAACATAAGCTTCACAGCCCCAAATTTTCATAAAAGACATACTAGGATGTTTCCCAGTCCACATCTCATATGGCGTCTTTTAAACCGATTTAGATGTAACACGATTTAGTGTGAAAGCAGCTATCTCAAGTGCATGTCCCCAAAAGGAAGTCGGTAGATCAGCATGACTCATCATGGATCGAACCATGTCTAACAAAGTTCGATTTCTTCTCTCAGATACTCCATTCCATTGAGGAGTACCAGGAGGAGTAAGTTGTGAGACAATCCCACATTCTTTCAAAAGATCATCAAATTCTAGGCTTAAATACTCTCCACCTCGATCAGATCGAAGTGACTTGATAGTTTTGCCTAGTTGGTTTTGTACTTCATTTTTGAATTCCTTGAACTTTTTAAGGGACTCAGACTTATGGCGCATGAGATAAACATACTCATATCTACTGAAATCATCAGTGAAAGTAATGAAGTAGTGAAATCCACCTCTGGCCTGTGTATTTATTGGTCCACATACATCAGAATGTATTAGGTCCAATAAATCACTAGCTCATTCACTTTTACTAGTAAAAGGAGATTTAGTCATTTTTCCCAATAAGCAAGATTCACATACTTCAAATTGTTCAAAAACAAATGAATTCAAGAGACCATATTTATGGAGTTAGGATATGTGTTTCTCACTTATGTGGCCCAAACGATAGTGCCAAAGATAAGTTTGATTTGAGTCATTTATTTTAGATCTTTTAGTATTTATGTTGTAAATGGGATTCGTTTGATCTAAAATATAGAGGCCATTAATCAATTGTGCCGAACCATAGAAAACATTATAGAGATAAAATGAACAACAATTATTCTTAATAATTATCTCAAAACCAATTTTGTCTAAACAAGAAATTGAAATAATGTTTTTAGTCAAACTGGGCACAAAATAACAATCCTCTAAACATAAAGCAAGTCCACTAGGCAAAGATAAAGTATATGTTCCCACAGCTAATGCAGCAACTTTCGCTCCATTTCCAACTCGTAGATCCACATCTCCTTTAGCCAAAGTCCTACTCCTTTGTAGTCCCTGTACAGAAGTACAAATATGAGAACCACAACCAGTATCTAATACCCAAGAAATAGTAGTTGATAAATTAATATCAATAACATAAATACCTGAAGCAAACATTCCGCTTGCTTTAGCCTTCTTAACTTCTTCAAGATAGACAGGGCAGTTCCGTTTCCAATGTCCAGTCACACCACAATGAAAATAGTTTTCTTCCTTAGACACCCCACCTTTAGGTTTCAGTACAACCTTTCCCTTTCCAAATTTGGGCTTACCTTTGCCCTTAGGCTTTGTTTGAACTTTGGCCTTTCCCTTGCCCTTGTTATTACGAACCATCAGTATGGGCTTGGGTCCAACCTTTTTCAAGTTGCCTTCAGCAGTTTGTAACGTACTGAGCAATTGTGGTAGAGTCTTGTCAATTTCATTCATATTGAAATTGAGGACAAACTGGCTGTAGCTATCCGGCAACGATTGTAAAATAACATCAGTGGCCAACTCTTGGCTCAATGGAAACCCAAGCTTAGACAGGCTTTCAATATAGCCAATCATCTTAAGGATATGAGGTCCTACTGGGCTTCCTTCAGCCAACTTACATTGGAATAGGGCCTTAGAGATATCAAACCTCTCTTGCCGTACTTACCCCTGATAAAGTTCTTTCAGGTGCTCGATCATATCATAAGCAACCATGTCCTCATGTTGCTTCTGAAGTTCAGGATTCATAGTGGCAAGCATAAGACATCCAACATCTATCATGTCATCGAGATACTTCTTGTAAGCATCTCTATCAGTCATCGAGGCATTAGCGGGTGGTTCATTAGGAAGTGGTTGTTCAATGACATATAATTTCTGTTCTTGTTTAAGGACAATCCTCAAGTTACGGAACCAATCAAGAAAATTCAAACCATTCAATTTGTCCTTCTCAAGGACTGATCGCAATGAGAGTGTGCTAGTGTTTGCAGCCATAATATATCTACAACAATTAAATATGCATGTGAGTAAATTTACCAATTTTATATCAATCATTAAAAAGACTTTATTAAATGATATTCCCACTATTTTATTTCAAAATTAATAATCCTCGTATATTAATTTCGGAAAAACTTTCTCAAAAGTATTTCTAGTAGGTTAAGGATCCATATTTCACCACCTCTTAAGTCAGCTTTGGCTTTACTCTTAAGATTATGGTTATTTAGGTAAGCAACATTTGCTAATTACATCATATGTAACTCCTAATATTTGGTGAACAACTCTTCTTCTAATCATCTTATGATTTATCCAATTTACTTGCCTCTAGGTTTCTAATCCTATTAGAGTAACCTAGTTAAGTCTTTAACCAAATTTTTGACCAGCGAATACAACTTGTTTATTCTTCGCGTTTAACCAAGATAAATACTAGTACTTCACTTTGGCAGAACCTACATAGTATTGATCGAGGCCTTAACGAGGGAAAAATTGGAAGGCCATGTTGACTTAATATTTTAATAGAGGGATTTTATTAAGGTTGTTGCATCTCACCAATTATGGTCTACTTTAGCCCATTTAGTCTTCTAATCGATCTCATCAATTAATAGGGTTTATTATCATCAAGTTTCAATTATTATATATATATATATATATATATATATAATTGGCATGCTTTAGAAATCCATAGCATCTCATACATGAATAAATAAAGCAATAAATAAATGCAATAGTTATAGCCCATAAACTAAGGTGGTTCAACCCAAGCCAATGGGAAGACCAAAAAGAAACCTAAAGGTGTATGTAACACCCCTAACCCGTATCCGTCGCCGAATTAGGGTTACGGGTATTACCAGAAGTCAAAACTTTTATTCCTTAAAAGCATCTTAAATAAATATCTTATTCCAACCATTCAATTATAAGCAGACAACTCCCATGTATATAAAATATAAATATAATTAAATAAAGCTATACATATAAGCAAATAGGATCTAATGTATGAAACATATTAGTACTAAATATATATATAAATACAAATTAAGTCATAACTAGCACAAGTATAATTTAAACATACATATTACATTTTTGAATTTAACTACATGTTAATGCAATTTCCATATTTACCAATTCACTTATAAGGACCGAATATGCCAGCATACACATTATTAGCATATGGCCCAAACTACTCATTCAATATATATATTGTATGAATGCATATATATATAATTATATGATTACATACTCAACATTCCGCAATTTCCAACCGAATTTAAGGGACATATAACATAACACTCATAGTCAACCCATATCATTTATATAACATGACCGATTACCTACATAATTCATCAACTCATATTCCTAGTTCAAACCACCATTAGTAACAAGACCAAATTAAACCTATCATCAGCACATTTACCTTAGCCGAATATAACTTAGTCAAGACTTCATACAATTAATACATTCATGACATGAACATAACCATCACTTGTTCATTTCAACCATTCACCTAATTTCCACCCATCAAAAGATATAAACCATATTCACATGGCTAATATATATATATACATGAACAAAGTGCATAACTCAAACATAACCCTTGACAATTCCCTATACATGCCTTTATCTTGTGGACTAAAATAAAAGAGTACCAAAAAGATGATAGTGTATCTGACTTCAACAATGATCCTTCGAGCCCACAGCAGAACCAAAATCTATAAAACGAGCAGCAAAAACACACAAAGTAAGCTCACTAGCTTAGTAAGTCTCAAGCCATGATAAATGTAATAAACATACATGTAACATTTAACCTATAAGCTTATAATATTAAGCATAATTTCAATAGGATAAAAAAATACACATAGCCGAATACCAAGCATGTAATATCCTAAATTAGGGGCTATGCATTTGGTGCATAATTCATGAGTTAATAGGCTCATTGAGTGGGTTGGATGTGTTTTAGGGGTTCTTAAAACTCTAGGATAAAAAGGGAAGCTTTGGAGAATTTTTGGATTTTAAGTGTTAAAAGGGAAACTAGGCTAAAGGGGTCTTTAAGAGAATTTATGAGGAGTTTATGTCACACGAATGGGCTTGGTAAAGTGGCTACAAGGCGCCACTTAGGGCCTTGGTGCATGACGCCATAAGCTGGGAGGAAGGGAAGAAGTTCGAGCAACGTGGGAAGCAAATGGGCATTTATTTATTTTTTTGCGTCAAAAGGGGAATTGGGTTAAGGAAACTTTAAAGGAATTTTTAGGGGATTTATGACACAAGTAATCATGTGGTAAAGTGGCTTGGACGCTTGCGGGAAAGGGAGCTTCAGGAGGGCTCAAGTTCGAGTCTTGTGAGTAGCATAAGCGTGTTTTTATTTTTTATAAGTTGGCGCTAAGGGAGAGGAAGGCCTTAAAAAGAATTGTTGGGGGTTTATGACACAAAGGAGCTAGCAGCGAAGTGGCTGGTAGCGTTTGGTGACTCCAGCAGGTCCCATGTTCGAAACTTGGGGGCAGCAAATGGGTGTTTTATTTTATTTTTGCATGTGACATCAAGAGAAGGGGAAGGAGTTGGACGGCACATGGGTTTCCAAAAGGTAAGGATAAAGCTTGTTTTTTTTATCTTAATTTTTGGCTGGAAGGAAGGGATAAAGATTTGTTTAATTCAAATTATTTTTAAATGATAGGATAAGAGATAAAGGTTGGACTATTCCTTATTTATTTTGTTAGTGTGGATAATTGTAGATTAAATTCAATTTAATTTGAATGGGTGTTGAAGAGATAAAGTAGGAGATTTAATTGGGATATGATAATGAGTTGACGTGGTGGCCAAGTATGGGGCTCTTTTGGGTAAGCAAATTCGGCCATGACGAGGAGATAGGGCCGAAACTATTTAAAGGGGTTATAGGTGTTTTCGGGTTCTTTTTCTTCCTTTTAGTGTGTGCCGAAATTCCTCTACATACTCTTCTTCATCTTTATTTTCTTTCAACACCAAATTCCTTCCTATTTCTTAAAAGTCGAATGCCCTTTTGCCATTAAGAGTGGTTGCCGAATATTCCAACCTCATTAGAGGGCGTAGCCGAACCTTGTAAGTGCTCATACTCCCATTTGTATGTTATTTTTTATTAAAAATCCATAGCCGAATATCAAGTACCCTTATTCCTATTCTTTTGTCGCAAGTCTCAAAAGCCGAAGATCAAGCATTTTCTCTCTTTTGTCGAATACACTCTCTCTTGCACTTCAAACGGGTGATTGTGGTAAGTATTTTCTGTCCTAGCAATCGGTTATAGGTTCTCTTCCATTTGTGTGCCGAAAGTAAGTATTTAAGGCCTTGGTTTTGGTTTGGCCGAATCTAATAATTGTTTAGCAGGGGTTTCGACAAGAATAAGTGGTGATTCGAAAAATAGGTAAGCTTGGTAAGTGACTTGTGATATTCGGCCATAGGCTACATTAAGAGTTCCAAGTGATGACCGATTGTGTATTATGGTTCTAAGGAGCAAATCGACAGGAGTTAAGAGAAGTCTTCGGGATTCTGATCCATCTTTGGTAAGGTTGATAAGTTGTAGTTTATTCGATTAAGATTTAGTACATTATCGTTTAATCGGTTTTTGATTAAATATCATTGATGGATGCGAATACCAGTCAAGGAGGCCAAGGGGTAGTTTCTATCCCTAAGTTCAAGAAGAGATCTGTTTCGGCAGTTCGTGATTGGCCACCAGGGTGTGGGCCAGTGTCAGAACAACAAAGTAGGCATATAGCCGTAGTGTCACTTAGTGATAGCGTCGATTTCGAAAGCGTAGTTCTACAAGTAATCAGGTGTGTAGTTAGCCTACTGTTTTTCAGGTTTATGATTGTATGTGATATCTGTATGTGTGTTATGAATGTGCTAACTAATGCAGTGGAAATTGTGATATGGATACCCTCAAGGGGTATGTCGACAATTCAGTAAGTTCTGAATCTGAATGTGATTATTGATATGAATATGTGATAATATGCGAAATAACATGTACATGCATTATCATCATGACACTATTTTATGTTGCATGTGCATGGGTGGGATATGAAAGAAGGACAGGGTGTACTTCGAGTATGTGGTTTGATGAATGGCTCTGTGCCTCATCGTGGTCGATATAGGGTATGTGCCATATCGTGGTTATTGATGGCTTCGTGCTCATCGTGGTTTTGATGATGGCTTCGGCTACATCGTGGATTGACGTTGACTGAGGTCACGTTGTGGATTATTTGCGATTAAGTTCGCGTGGACGGCATTTGTTTCCATATTGGAGTAAAAAGGAGAGGGAGATTTAATAATCCCCTGGTGTGTGGTAGGCTTGATGAGGGGATGTGTAGAGGATGGACCCTAGGCTGGGTTGGGTTTCATAATTGCATAACATGTGATATGAATAAATGTGGAAAATGGGCCAAGCCTAGTAAGTGATGTGGATATGGGCCAAGCCCAGTAAGTGGAAACATGTGGTTATAACACTATTATAAGAATGTGATAAGGTTATGGGCCAAGCCCAATATGTGAACTCTATGTGATGTGGATATGGGCAAAGCCCAATAAGTGAAAGCATGTGATTAAGTTGCATTAATATCTGTTATATGGGTTATTATATGGTTTGACATGTGGGTGGAATTCAGTGGTCTAATTGCACACTGAGTCTGTTAGACTCACCCAAAATTTTATCAACATCGCATGTGAGGCTTGGACCGGGTTGGGAGTGGATACAAGGTGGCCCATGCCGAAGAAGTTGTTTTCATTATTTAATAGAATTTCTTAATTTCAGTATTTTAAGTATTTTTGAATAGTTAATTGATGTAATAAGGGCCTTAAAGTATTTGAATTTTGCTATGTTTCAGTTGGATTTGTAATTAAGCTAATATTTTGTAAGTTAAATTTTAAAAGCTATTTAAATCTCAAAAGTCATATTAAAGTTTTGAATCTGGTATTTTTATAACAACTTAATTTTTACTTAGAATGTTTTAAAGTACGAAAATGTTTTAGTAAAGGCAACAAATTTTTAACTGTTTCTACTTTTAAGTAAGAATATTTTCAAACGTTTTCCGCAGTGGCATTTCAAATTTGGTCGTAGTGAATGGGCCGGGTTTGGAATGTTACAGTTTCGTATCAGAGCCCGGTTCAAAACTCAGCTTTGAGGGATTTGGGCCCAAAAACTTTTTTCAAAACGGGTTTTTCAAAATATGGATTTTTATGAATTATTTTCAGGTTATTCTGGCATGGCACCTGTATCTCCGACCCGAAGTCCACCAGGTAAGTACCTCTAATTGTTGAAGTGAATTGTATATGTGAATGTTATGGGCTTATTTGGGCTCGTAGAATTGAATTCTTGTGAGCAGCATAAGCGTGTTTTTATTTTTTATAAGTTGGCGCTAAGGGAGAGGAAGGCCTTAAAAAGAATTGTTAGGGGTTTATGACACAAAGGAGCTAGCAGCGAAGTGGCTGGTAGCGTTTGGTGACTCCAGCAGGTCCCATGTTCGAAACTTGGGGGCAGCAAATGGGTGTTTTATTTTATTTTTGCAGGTGACATCAAGAGAAAGGGAAGGATTTGGACGGCACATGGGTTTCCAAAAGGTAAGGATAAAGCTTGTTTTTTTTATCTTAATTTTCGGCTGGAAGGAAGGGATAAAGATTTGTTTAATTCAAATTATTTTTAAATGATAGGATAAGAGATAAAGGTTAGACTATTCCTTATTTATTTTGTTAGTGTGGATAATTGTAGATTAAATTCAATTTAATTTGAATGGGTGTTGAAGAGATAAAGTAGGAGATTTAATTGGGATATGATAATGAGTTGACGTGGTGGCCAAGTATGGGGCTCTTTTGGGTAAGCAAATTCGGCCATGAAGAGGAGATAGGGCCGAAACTATTTAAAGGGGTTATAGGTGTTTTCGGGTTCTTTTCTTCCTTTTAGTGTGTGCCGAAATTCCTCTACATACTCTTCTTCATCTTTATTTTCTTTCAACACCAAATTCCTTCCTATTTCTTGAAAGCCGAGTGCCCCTTTGCCATTAAGAGTGGTTGCCGAATATTCCAACCTCATTAGAGGGCGTAGCCGAACCTTGTAAGTGCTCATACTCCAATTTGTATGTTATTTTTTATTAAAAAGCCATAGCCGAATATCAAGTACCCTTATTCCTATTCTATTGTCGCAAGTCTCAAAAGCCGAAGATCAAGCGTTTTCTCTCTTTTGTCGAATACACTCTCTCTTGCACTTCAAACGGGTGATTGTGGTAAGTATTTTCTGTCCTAGCAATCGGTTATAGGTTCTCTTCCATTTGTGTGCCGAAAGCAAGTATTTAAGGCCTTGGTTTTGGTTTGGCTGAATCTAATAATTGTTTAGCAGGGGTTTCGATAGGAATAAGTTGTGATTCGGAAAATAGGTAAGCTTGGTAAGTGACTTGTGATATTCGGCCATAGGCCACATTAAGAGTTCCAAGTGATGACCGATTGTGTATTATGGTTCTTAGGAGCAAATCGACAGGAGTTAAGAGAAGTCTTCGGGATTCTGATCCACCTTTGGTAAGGTTGATAAGTTGTAGTTTATTCGATTAAGATTTAGTATATTATCGTTTAATCGGTTTTTTATTAGATATCATTAATGGATGCGAATACCAATCAAGGAGGCCAAGGGGTAGTTCCTATCCCTAAGTTCAAGAAGAGATCTGTTTCGGCAGTTCGTGATTGGCCACCAGGGTGTGGGCCAGCTTCAGAACAACAAAGTAGGCATATAGCCGTAGTGTCACTTAGTGATAGCGTCGATTTCGAAAGCGTAGTTCTACAAGTAATCAGGTGTGTAGTTAGCCTACTATTTTCCGGGTTTATGATTGTATGTGATATCTGTATGTGTGTTATGAATGTGCTAACTAATGCAGTGGAAATTGTAATATGGATACCCTCAAGGGGTATGTCGACAATTTGGTAAGTTCTGAATCTGAATGTGATTATTGATATGAATATGTGATAATATGCGAAATAACTTGTACATGCATTATCATCATGACACTATTTTATGTTGCATGTGCATGGGTGGGATATGAAAGAAGGACAGGGTGTACTTCGAGTACGTGGTTTGATGAATGGCTCTGTGCCTCATCGTGGTCAATATAGGCTATGTGCCATATCGTGGTTATTGATGGCTTCGTGCTCATCGTGGTTTTGATGATGGCTTCGGCTACATCGTGGATTGACGTTGACTGAGGTCACGTTGTGGATTATTTGCGATTAAGTTCGCGTGGACGGCATTTGTTGCCATATTGGAGTAAAAAGGAGAGGGAGATTTAATAATCCCCTAGTGTGTGGTAGGCTGGATGAGGGGGTGTGTAGAGGATGGACCCTAGGCTGGGTTTGGTTTCATAATTGCATAACATGTGATATGAATAAATGTGGAAAATGGGCCAAGCCCAGTATGTGATGTGGATATGGGCCAAGCCCAGTAAGTGGAAACATGTGGTTATAACACTATTATAAGAATGTGATAAGGTTATGGGCCAAGCCCAATATGTGAACTCTATGTGATGTGGATATGGGCCAAGCCCAATAAGTGAAAGCATGTGATTAAGTTGCATTAATATCTGTTATATGGGTTATTATATGGTTTGACATGTGGGTGGAATTCAGTGGTCTAATTGCACACTGAGTCTTTTAGACTCACCCAAAATTTTATCAACATCGTAGGTGAGGCTTGGACCGGGTTGGGAGTGGATACAAGGTGGCCCATGTAGAAGAAGTTGTTTTCATTATTTAATAGAATTTATTAATTTCAGTATTTTAAGTATTTTTGAATAGTTAATTGATGTAATAAGGGCCTTAAAGTATTTGAATTTTGCTATGTTTCAGTTGGATTTGTAATTAAGCTAATATTTTTGTAAGTTAAATTTTAGAAGCTATTTAAATCTCAAAAGTCATATTAAAGTTTTGAATCCGGTATTTTTATAACAACTTAATTTTTACTTAGAATGTTTTAAAGTACGAAAATGTTTTAGTAAAGGCAACAAATTTTTAACGGTTTCTACTTTTAAGTAAGAATATTTTCAAACGTTTTCCGCAGTGGCATTTCAAATTTGGTCGTAGTGAATGGGCCGGGTTTGGGATGTTACAAAGCCCACACTTAGCTTAAATGTCATCGATACATGTAATATCATATGCATCGCACTTTTTCAATTCACTTAAACCAACCTTAGGCATTGTTCTTTGAAATTTACTTATACGCATATGATAAACAATTTCAACTCTTTCATCATTGACCTTTTTATTTGTATCCGAGACTACCCAAATAGTACATTTAAGCTCACATTCAATCATATTATACTCATGCACATCAATCTTAATCTCAATTGTACATAACACTGTTTCTTATAAAATTAACTCGACTCAAGTAATATTAAACATAACATACCTTACTTGCTTACCTGAGCCTTTAACTAGATACATTAACTATGTTTTGCCTCGAACAAATTTCGGTTTCTCCTTTTTAAAACACATCACCGGCATCAAGCCTGCTAGGCGTCAAAGCCCGATAAGTAACACCGGCACAAGGCCTGCTAGGCTCAGAGCCCGAAATAAGTCACCGGCACTAGGCCTGCTAGGCTTAAAGCCCGAGATATCAACATTTTCAACATTTCAATGAACATTTCAATAGTATCATAACCACTTATCACTTAAATTTCATAATTCTATCACATTTCCAATTCAACTAAGCTTATTCACTTTTCACAAATAAAACCATTATAACATTGTATAACCCGTATATCATATCGATTATACACATTCACATTGTATTAACAAAACATATCCAATTCAATGTAATATCTTTACATTCAGCTATCACATGAAAATATACCCAAATTTATCAAATATTGTCATTAAATACATTCATAATGCATTCTTTAATATAATCCAGCTTAGGGACTTACCTTGACCGTCGACAGACCGCGTAGACCGGCTATTCGGTAACCTTCGTCTTTCCCCGATCCAAATCCGTTTTTCTTTGTTCTTGATCTAAACACATTAAAATTCAGCTCATTCAAGTACATTTCATTTCAATTTAGTCTCAAAACACATAAATGGGCAAATTACCATTTTACCCCCACTATTTCACAATTTTGCAATTTAGTCCTATTTGCATAAAACTCAAAATACACAAAATTTCACTAATCAACTCAAGGGACGAATATCCATAAGGACTATACAAGTCCATATTTTTCATTTATTTTGCAAATAAGTCCCTACTAATTTTTATTTTTGCAATTTAACCCAAATCATTCAAAATTACTAAAATTTCAATTTCAAAACTTGTAAATTTCTAACATAACTTTAATATTTTTCCATCAAACATCATAAAACATCAACATTTAGCCATAGCCGAATATCAAACATGCTCAAATCTAAAAATTCTAACATGGGTCAGCAACCGATCGAAGCAACGATCTCAAAAACGTAAAAATTATCGAAAACTGATTGAAAACTAACCTTTAATTCAAGCCAACACCATGACCGAATGCTTAAGCTCTCAAACCTATCTTTTCTTTTCTTATTTCGGTAGCCAAAGGATGAAGACAACCATTATTTCATATTTTATTATTAACATATATTATGGTTTTAATCTAATTACTAATTTAACCTTATGTTAAAAATTATATAATAATAAACTAAAGGTTAATCTTGTCATATAGCATCCACTAACTTAAAAATGGGTTATTTACCCATTTAACACCTCACATTAAAAAGCCATGATCAATTAAGCACATTTCACTTTAGTCTGCCACTTTTTCACTTTACGCGATTAAGTCCTTTTTATCAAATTAAGCACTTAAACGATAAATTTTTTCTACAAACTTTCACACGCATTAATTCACATATAATAAACACAAAATATAATATTTAGAAATTTATCGGACTCGGATTCATGGTCCCAAAACCACCGTTCCTATTAGGGTCAAATTCGGACTGTTACAACTCTCCCCCTCTTAAGGATTTTCGTCCCCGAAAATCTTACCGTTAAACAAGGTTGGATATTGTTGCTTCATTGAATCCTCAGGCTTTCACGTAGCCTCTTCAACTCCGTGCTTATTCCATAATACTTTCACTAATGGAATCCTTTTGTTTCTCAACTCTTTCATTTCTCGAGCTAAGATAAGGATCGGTTCTTCATCATATGTCATATCGGATCGGATTTCAATCTCTGACGGTATGATCACATGTGACAGATCTGATCTGTACTTACGAAGCATCGAAACGTGAAATACATCATGTATCTTTTCTAACTCAGAGGGCAACTTCAATCTATAAGCAACAGGCCCAATACGTTCAGTGATTTCATAAGGTCCGATGAATCTCGGACTAAGTTTGCCTTTCCGACCAAATCGGAGTACTTTCTTCCACGGAGAAACTTTCAAGAATACTCGATCTCTGACTTGAAATTCAACATCTTTACGTTTTAAATCAGCATAAGACTTTTGTCGGTCTGAGGCAGCTTTCAAAGTATCTCTGATCACAGCCACTTTTTGTTTAGTTTCTTTGATCAAATCAACCCAGTGTATTTTGTTTTCACTGAGCTCAGTCCAATACAACGGTGTTCGACATTTGCGACCGTACAAAGCTTCGTAAGGCGCCATTTTGATACTAGATTGAAAGCTATTATTGTAAGCAAATTCAATCAAAGGTAGGTATCGTTCCCACGTACCTTCAAACTCGAGAACACAACATCTCAACATGTCCTCAAGTATCTGAATAGTTCGCTCAGACTGACCGTCTGACTGCGGATGAAAGGCTGTACCAAAATGAAGTTTAGTACCTAAAGCATCTTGCAACTTCTTCCAAAACCGCGATGTGAATCTCGGGTCTCTGTCTGAAACAATGGAACTCAGTACACCATGCAATCTCACAATCTGTGATACGTACAATTCAGCAAGTTTATCGAGTGAATAGTCTGTACGAACTGGCACAAAATGAGCTGATTTAGTCAGTCTATCAACTATAACCCAGACGACATCTTTCTTACTCGGTGTCATAGGGAGACCGGATACAAAATCCATTGTAATTCTATCCCATTTCCATTCAGGTATCATGATTGGCTGAAGTAGTCCAGATGGCACTTGATGCTCAGCTTTTACTTGCTGACAAACTAAACATTTCGAAACAAATTCAGATATATCCCGTTTCATGCCCGGCCACCAATAGAACTGTTTCAAATCATTATACATCTTTGTGCTACCCAGATGTATCGACATTTGACTATTATGAGCTTCATCCAACACCATCTGAATCAAGTTAGCATTTTTTGGTACACACAATCGGCCTTTATAGTTCAAACAGTCATTTTTATCAATTCAAAATTCTGACTCCGTATCATTTTCACACTGTGCTCCTTTAGAAGTCGTATCTTTGTCAACTTTTTGTGCATCCCTAATTTGCTGAATAAACAACGGTCTAGCCTTCATCTCAGCTATGATCGAACCATCACCAGCCATAACCATATGTGCGTTCAACACACGAAGAGCAAACAATGATTTTCTACTTAGTGCATCTGCAACAACGTTAGCTTTTCCCGGATGATAGTCAATTACCAAATCGTAATCTTTTAGCAATTCCAACCATCTGCGATGTCTTAAGTTCAGGTCTTTCTGAGTCATCAAGTACTTCAAACTTTTGTGATCTGAGTAAACGTGACATTTCTCGCCGAATAAGTAATGACGCCAAATCTTCAGTGCGAACACAATGGCTGCAAGCTCTAAATCATGCGTCGGGTAATTTCTTTCATGCGGCTTTAATTGTCTCGAAGCGTAGGCTACTACTTTGCCTTCCTGCATCAATACGCAACCCAAACCACTTAAGGAAGCATCAGAATACACAACAAATTCTTTACCCGATTCAGGCTGAGCTAATACCGGAGCTTCCGTCAAAAGGGCTTTCAACTGATCGAAACTTTTCTGACAATTTTTCGACCACTCGAACTTGGCATCTTTTTGTAATAGCTTTGTCAAAGGTGTAGCTATCACAAAAAAAACCCTTCACAAACAGTCTGTAGTAGCCCGCAAGTCCCAGAAAACTTCAAATCTCGGAAACATTTTTCGGTGGCTTCCAATCAAGTATAGCTGAGATTTTGTTCGGATCAACTCGAATACCTGATGCTGAAAGCACATGTCCCAAAAAGATGACCTCTTTCATCCAGAACTCACATTTACTAAACTTCGCATACAACTGCTGATTTCGCAAAGTTTGTAGCACTAATCTCAAATGCCAGGCATGCTCGATTTCATCCTCGGAGTAGATCAGTATATCATCAATAAACACTACTAGAAACCGATCCAAAAACTATCTGAAAACCCGATTCATCAAATCCATAAAAACAGCAGGTGCATTAGTAAGCCTAAAAGGCATAACCAAAAACTCAAAATGTCCGTACCTCGTTCGGAATGCGGTCTTAGGCACATCAGAATCTCTAACTCGCAGTTGATAGTAACCCGATCTTAAATCAATCTTTGAAAACACTGAAGCCCCTTTCAACTGATCAAACAAGTCATCAATGCGAGGTAACAGGTACTTATTCTTTATAGTTACCTTATTCAGTTGCCGATAATCAATACACATTCGCATCGTTCCATCTTTCTTTTTCACAAAAAGAATTGGTGCACCCCAAAGAGAGAAGCTCGGTCGTGCAAAGCCCCTATCTGTTAACTCTTGCAACTGTGCTTTCAACTCTTTTAACTTAGTAGGTGTCATCCGATACGGAGTTATCGAGATCGGAGTCGTCCCTGCTACTAATTCATTACCAAACTCAATCTCTCGTATTGGTACAGATTCAATTTGTTTTTCAGACATTTTATTATCCAATACATAGGCCAAATAAGCTTCACACCCTTTTCTCACATACTTTCGGGCTAACATCAAGGATATTACTGTAGGCAACCCATCCAAAATATTGGATTCAACCCGAATGATCTCACCGTTTTGGCATCTCAAATCAATGATCTTTCTTTTATAATTCACCACTGCATCATACAAAGTTAGCCAATCCATTCCCAGAATTATATTAAACTCGTCGAAGGGTAACAACATTAGCTCAGCTGGGAAACAAGAATCTCGAATCATCAACGGGCAACTTTTACACACTTTATCAACAAGTACACAGCGACCCAAAGGGTTGGACACCCGGATCACAAACTCAGTAGACTCAACAGGTAGAGTCTTACTGGATACTAAAGTTTCACACACATATGAATGAGTCGAACCAGGATCAATCAATGCAATCATAGTAGTATCATAAAGTGTGAAAGTACCAGTAATAACATCTGGGGACGAAGCATCCTCTCTAGCTCGTACAGCATAAGCTTTAGCTAGTGCTCTAGCCTCGGATCGAACTGCAGTGTTCTTCATTCCTCTCTGACTACCACCTACATTGCCTGAATGTCTGGGTGGCCTGCCTCGCGCTGATGTGTTGCTCGACTTAATGTTCTGAACTATATTCTGCTCAGCTAACATCAGACATTCCCTAATAAAATGATCTGACGATCCACATTTAAAGCAAAATCGATCATGGAATCTACAACTCCCGGAATGCCATTTCCCACAGTGCTTGCATTCAACTCGATTCTGTGGAGCGATAACCAACACTGACCATCGAGGTAGCTCGGGAGCCCACTGGAGGTCGATCACGTCTAGGTAAATCTGAAGTAGCTTTATGTCGGCTGAAGTCATCTTTGAACTTCTTAGATGTGGAATGGAAAGTCTTACCCGATGATCTCTTACGAGTGTCTCTAGCTTCTGTCTCAGCCTTTCTTTTCTCCTTCCCGAGCTCTTCAGCTTTGCAAGCTCGCTCGACTAGTGTTACAAACTCTTTGATTTCAAGAATGCCAACAAGCAACTTTATATCTTCATTCAAACCGTCTTCGAACCTTTTGCACATAATGGCTTCAGTTGATACACACTCTCGGGCATATCGGCTCAATCTGACAACTTTTCGCTCATATTCAGTCACAGTCATTTGCCCCTGTTTTAGTTCAAGAAATTCTTTACGTTTCTGGTCGATAAACCTCTGGCTAATATATTTCTTGTGGAATTCATTCTGGAAGAAATCCCACGTTACTTTTTCTTTCGGAACCACTGATACTAGTGTATTCCACTAGTGATATGCAGTGTCCCGAAGTAAAGATATTGTACACTTCAGGCATTCGTCTGGAGTACAAGATAGCTCATCAAGTACTCGAATAGTGTTATCAAGCCACATTTCGGCTCGCTCTGCGTCATCATCGTCATTGGCCCTGAATTCTTCGGCCCCAAATTTCTTGATTTTATCAACTGGAGGTCTACAAGATCTCATCGGATCTACCATTGGAGGTGCTGAAGGTATCGGAGTTGGATATATATATAAATACAAATTAAGTCATAACTAGCACAAGTATAATTTAAACATACATATTACATTTTTGAATTTAACTACATGTTAATGCAATTTCCATATTTACCAATTCACTTATAAGGACCGAATATGCCAGCATACACATTATTAGCATATGGCCCAAACTACTCATTCAATATATATATTGTATGAATGCATATATATATATAATTATATGATTACATACTCACCATTCCGCAATTTCCAACCGAATTTAAGGGACATATAACATAACACTCATAGTCAACCCATATCATTTATATAACATGACCGATTACCTACATAATTCATCAACTCATATTCCTAGTTCAAACCGCCATTAGTAACAAGACCAAATTAAACCTATCATCAGCACATTTACCTTAGCCGAATATAACTTAGTCTAGACTTCATACAATTAATACATTCATGACATGAACATAACCATCACTTGTTCATTTCAACCATTCACCTAATTTCCACCCATCAAAAGATATAAACCATATTCACATGGCTAATATATATATATACATGAACAAAGTGCATAACTCAAACATAACCCTTGACAATTCCCTATACATGCCTTTATCTTGTGGACTAAAATAAAAGAGTACCAAAAAGATGATAGTGTAGCTGACTTCAACAATGATCCTTCGAGCCCACAGTAGAACCAAAATCTATAAAACAAGCAGCAAAAACACACAAAGTAAGCTCACTAGCTTAGTAAGTCTCAAGCCATGATAAATGTAATAAACATACATGTAACATTTAACCTATAAGCTTATAATATTAAGCATAATTTTAATAGGATAATAAAATACACATAGCCGAATACCAAGCACACACTTGGTTTAAATGTCATCGGTACATGTAATATCATATGCATTGCATTCTTTTTCAATTCACTTAAACCAACCTTAGGCATTGTTCTTTGAAATTTACTTATACGCATATGATAAACAATTTCAACTCTTTCATCATTGACCTTTTTATTTGTATCCGAGACTACCCAAATAGTACATTTAAGCTCACATTCAATCATATTATACTCATGCACATCAATCTTAATCTCAATTGTACATAACACTGTTCTTATAAAATTAACTCGACTCAAGTAATATTAAACATAACATACCTTACTTGCTTACCTGAGCCTTTAACTAGATACATTAACTATGTTTTGCCTCGAACAAATTTCGGTTTCTCCTTTTTAAAACACATCACCGGCATCAAGCCTGCTAGGCATCAAAGCCCGATAAGTAACACCGGCACAAGGCCTGCTAGGCTCAGAGCTAGAAATAAGTCACCGGCACTAGGCCTGCTAGGCTTAAAGCCTGAAATAAGTCACCGGCACTAGGCCTGCTAGGCTTAAAGCCTGAAATAAGTCACCGACACTAGGCCTGCTAGGCTTAAAGCCCGAGATATCAACATTTTCAACATTTCAATGAACATTTCAATAGTATCATAACCACTTATCACTTAAATTTCATAATTCTATCACATTTCCAATTCAACTAAGCTTATTCACTTTTCACAAATAAAACCATTATAACATTGTATAACCCGTATATCATATCGATTATACACATTCACATTGTATTAACAAAACATATCCAATTCAATATAATATCTTTACATTCGGCTATCACATGAAAATATACCGAAATTTATCAAATATTGTCATTAAATACATTCATAATGCATTCTTTAATATAATCCAGCTTACTGACTTACCTCGACCGTCGACGGACCGCGTAGACCGGCTATTCGATAACCTTCGTCTTTCCCCGATCCAAATCCGTTTTTCTTTGTTCTTGATCTAAACACATTAAAATTCAGCTCATTCAAGTACATTTCATTTCAATTTAGTCTCAAAACACATAAATGGGCAAATTACCATTTTACCCCCACTATTTCACAATTTTGCAATTTAGTCCTATTTGCATAAAACTCAAAATACACAAAATTTCACTAATCAACTCAAGGGCCGAATATCCATAAGGACTATATAAGTCCATATTTTTCATTTATTTTGCAAATAAGTCCCTACTAATTTTTATTTTTGCAATTTAACCCAAATCATTCAAAATTACTAAAATTTCAATTTCAAAACTTGTAAATTTCTAACATAACTTTAATATTTTTCCATCAAACATCATAAAACATCAACATTTAGCCATAGCCGAATATCAAACATGCTCAAATCTAAAAATTCTAACATGGGTCAGCAACCGATCGAAGCAACGATCTCAAAAACATAAAAATTATCGAAAACCGATTGAAAACTAACCTTTAATTCAAGCCAACACCATGACCGAATGCTTAAGCTCTCAAACCTATCTTTTCTTTTCTTATTTCGGTAGCCAAAGGATGAAGACAACCATTATTTCATATTTTATTATTAACATATATTATGGTTTTAATCTAATTACTAATTTAACCTTATGTTATAAAATTATATAATAATAAACTAAAGGTTAATCTTGTCATATAGCATCCACTAACATAAAAATGGGTTATTTACCCATTTAACACCTCACATTAAAAAGCCATGATCAATTAAGCACATTTCACTTTAGTCTGCCACTTTTTCATTTTACGCGATTAAGTCCTTTTTATCAAATTAAGCACTTAAACGATAAAATTTTTCTACAAAACTTTCACACGCATTAATTCACATATAATAAACACAAAATATAATATTTAGAAATTTATCGGACTCGGATTCATGGTCCTGAAACCACTGTTCCGATTAGGGTCAAATTCGGACTGTTACAGTGTAAGCCATTTCACAAGCTATCAATCCACAATAATTGTCCCACCTTGCTTCTCGTTTGGCCCACAGCAACTCTTGCAAATTACAATATGTAGAAACTCATTTTACATACGAGGGAATAAGATGAGAAGAGAAATAAAAGAGAATAGTAGTAAGGCACGACACGTAGGCCGTATTTATAAAAAAAAAATACAACCTTTATCGAATGGGTTATTGGGCTATAACTATGCATTTCAAACACCGTGCATGTCAAAAATAGCATACATAATTCAATGTTTTTTTTTTCTAAGGTGAATTATAAAATATCCTTTCAACCTTTTGTGGCCCATCAAGTTTATAAATTTATTTTATTAATAAAACTTACCATAATAAGAAGATGGGGTCTGAGGTGGTCGGAGTCAAATGAAACCTCACGATTTGATAACTTTATCAACAGAATCATGTTTTTTTTAGGATTTTAATCCTTGAGGTTTCATATCGGAACAACCCTTGTTCCACTAGCCAGTTAACTCTTACTGAAAACTATAAATACCACCGTCGCATTACTACAGATTTGTTAATAGTTAATAGTAATAACATAAAATCGAATAGGCCACAACACCATGATTAACATTTAATCAATTACCGAAAGTAACAGTTATTAGGTTATGCTTAAACGATTTAAACAATCGAAAATACAATAAGATCAAAACATGCATTTCATACAATTGCATCACCCAAGTATTTAAACCCGAGTTCGTATCACACAAGTGGCTCTGATAGCACTGTTGGAACGCCGGTACCCCATGGCGCAGCAAAAGAAAATTAGATCCGGTGATCCAAACCATGAATCCATGTGTGAGGAACGAATCGGGGTAAAATAAAGGTTTCGAAATTACTAAAACTTCAATCCGAGTAGATAGCGACGCCTTGGCAACAAGAGTTTTGATCTATTGTCGAATCAAGCCACAACCTTTTCCGATGTCTGCCTCTACATAATCCACCCAGTTTGACTATGAACGGAAGAAATCTCCAAAACTGTTTTGGAGGTTTATTTGCTTGACGACTGCTAGACCTAACAAGCAATCACTTAGGGTTTTTTTTTTTTATCTGCAGCTTTGTCTCCTTTTAATACCTTTTATAATGGGTGTCTTTTTCATTAAGCCTTTTATAATTGGTATCCTTTTAATTGGGCCTTTTAATTTGGCCTTTTATAACTGGTATCTCTTGAATATATTATAAGATTAAATAAATACAATAAAGTTTTTAACCGAAAATTATAATTACATTAATTATATCCGAAAATTATAATTACATTAATTATAATAAGGATTTCGGTAAACTATATTTATTTAAATTTATATATATGAATCAAATTCATATATTAATAAAATTATGTTATCATTATGTGTACAACATCCTTGTACATATAATATGTTCAATATTTGATTGCCCAATTAAATTAATTCTTTAATTAATTTAATTCATGTGACAACCAAACACAATACCAACTATATTTTATTCCGTTCATTTCAACCATAGGGTGTGACCCTGTAGGTTCTTGCAACGTTAGCAGTAATACTAGAACGATTCTATTGTCACAAATAATGAGTGGCATCTAGCAATGCATCATTGCTACCTAAGTTACAAGAAGTCATGATTCGACATAACCTTTTGTGATTAACCTTTCATGCATTAATCCTTAAGTCCTTTATCTCTGGAACGGATACAAGACATGGGATAGTCACACTTGCATAGTCCATCCCATGTTTCTTGATATCTTGAGTAGACTATGATATACAAATTTGTATGACATCTCATATCAACTTATTTGAGCATGGCCATGCATTTCTAGTCTCACTCAATCAAGTGGCCTAAGATATTACTGCTATTATGTAGGAGGGACTTATCCTTTATTGATCAACCATATCCCTCTACATAGATTGTGGTATATCCAACGTCAGCCTTTATAGAACAACCTGTTACGGTGTACGTTTGACTGTATCAAAATATACAACTCACGATGTTGGGATAATAATGATCTCAAGTCTGAAGATCATATACATATTAATCACTATGAGTAATGTTGTGACAATTACATAATAATCAAAGAAACATACTCATAGCGGGTCAATCCAATATGTTGTTCTCTAATACACATATTCATGCATTGATTTTGACACTCCATATCAATGACAACTCTTTATCATCAATCAACTACATGTTAGTCTTAATGCATTATTGTTGTCCTAGTCAACAATAATACTCGACTAAGGATCTTTTAAGAATAATCATATTATTCTCAGGACATTATTATAAAACAGTTTATCTATACACACAGAAAGAAAAACTGAAATAATAATGACAGCGCTTTATATTAATAAACATGGTAAATTAAGTATGTTATTACAACCATCTCATGATTGATCTTTGGGCATACTCTTACAATCTCCCACTAGCATTAAGACCAATCACTCATATATCTAATACCAAGTGACTTAGTGTGACGATCATGCTTCTGCTGTGTCAGAGGCTTGGTCAGGGGATCAGCAATGTTATCATTTGAAGGTACTCTGCATATCTCTACATCCCCTCGATCGATAATCTCTCGAATAAGATGGTAGCGTCTAAGTATATGTTTGGATCTCTGGTGAGATCTGGGTTCTTTAGCTTGTGCAATAGCTCCATTGTTATCACATCAGAGTTCTATAGCATCTGATATGCTAGGCACAACCCCTAGTCCAGTAATGAACTTCTTGATCCAAACTGCTTCCTTTGCTGCCTCACTGGCTGCAATATACTCAGCCTCTGTTGTAGAATCGGCTACTGTACTTTGCTTTGAACTCTTCCAGCTCATAGCACCACCATTAAGGCAAAACACAAAACCTGATTGTGATCGAGAATCATCCTTGTCGGTTTGGAAGCTGGCATCCGTGTAACCTTTTACACTTAACTCTTCCTCACCTCCATATAATAGGAATGTATCCTTAGTTCTTCTTAAGTACTTAAGGATACTCTTGACTGTGGTCCAGTGACCTTCATCGGGATCTACTTGATACTTGCTCGTCATACTTAAGGAATACGAGACATCTGGACGGTTACATAACATAGCATACATGATAGATCCAATAGTAGAAGCATATGGAATTTTAATTCATAAAATTCAATTGAAAACGTACATTTCATTATGATAACTATTCCTTTAAATCCAATTGCTTATAAACTTACCCCGGAAGTTGACAATTTAAGCTTCTCGGCTACTCGTTCAATTTTGCCTTTCCCTGATCCAATCCCGTTTCCTTTTGTTCTTGATCTAAATAGTTCCAAATTAAACTTATTCAAATATATTTCCATTCAATTTAGTCCCTAAACACATAAATGGGAAAATTACCATTTTGCCCTTAACATTTCACACTTTTACAATTTAGTCCTATTTGCACAAAACACAAAATATGCAAAATTTAAATTAACTCCTTAAGGGCCGAATGTTCTTCATCCCTATACAAGTCCATACAAACCATTTATTTTGCATTATAGACCCTAACTATTTATTTTCACAATTTAAACCATCATACTCCATTTCATCAAAATTTCCTACTCAGAACATGTTGATTTTAAACATATGCTTAATATTCATCCATCAAACTCAACAAAACAAACACACTCATCAATGGCCGAATCTATAACATGCTTCAAACTCAAAAATTTCAACATGGGTGATAGTACTCAAGACAACGAACTCAAAAACGTAAAAATTTTTAAAAACCGAGCTTAATTACTAACCTTATTTTAGCATGCAATGACCGAATGGATAAAGGCTATATTTTCTTCTTCTTTCTTTGAGTTTCGGCAATGAAGAACCAAAGATCAAAGATGGTCATCCACCAATTCTTTTATGTTTTCTTTATTTAATCATATTATAAAATATTAATATAATATCACTTACTAAAACAAATAATTAAATACATTTTACAACCATCTTGCCGTCCACTCACTTAGTTTTTGGGTAATTTACCATGCAAGTCTACTCATGCAAGAAAACAAGTCAATTAAATGACCCAATTTAAATAAAGGCTACTTTTACCACTTAAACAATTTAGTCCTTTTTCTTAAATTGAACACACATACTGACAAATTTACCCACAATATTTTAACATATATTCAAACACATATCACATATATCAAATAAAGTATTAAAATATTTTTCTATCCCGGATTCGTGGTCCCGAAACTATCATTCCGATTAGGGTCGTAATTAGGCTGTTACATAATGGTTATATCATCAAGCACAAAACACCTATACATGTGCATATGTAATCATTTTTTGATTAACTTGTTTCTATATCAAACATATAAAAATGACCTTACAATTGGGACTAATTATCACATGCATCAAAACAATTTAAATGTCACCATTCTAACCAATTCCAAAAAGTTCCAATAATCAACACATATACATACCAAATTATGTCCAAATGGTCATAATTCAAACAAACAGACTTGACTAAATTTCATATCAAAACATGCCCTAAATGATCACTTTGCAAACATGCCAACTCTTACTACTTTGGCCATAAAACATGTATCAATTTGATCTTATAATCACAAAACTTTAAACATCAAAGTGCCAAAAACACACCAATCATCAAGGCAAGAAATTTCATAAGTTTCACATATTCAAAGCAACATTACATGCCGATATCATTAACTAAACATTAGACATACGTCCACCTATACATGCCATTATAACTACGACCAAAGCATCAAAATATACCGATAAAATTAGTGGATAGTATAATGAATCTCCAACTAGCTTTCAACCCTATCGAGCTTCCGATAATCTGTGAAGTAAGAGAAAGATAACTACATAAGCAATGAATGCTTAGTAAGCTCGTATAAACAACAAACATAATATTACATTTCAATAATGAAATTTATAGGTTAAAAGTAAACCTATACTAATGTGTCAAGATTTATCAAACCATATTCATCAACTCACAACTGAGTAAGTTCATTAATATCGCATATTTATTGACCATTCATAACGTGACAGGATTTCATAAGACATAATATATAATCATCAACCTTTTATAAGATTATATATCTTTCTATTTACTTACTTTCCTTTGCGTTCCCAAATGCTTATCATAAGCCTAAACAATATAAATTGTCTAATTACCATCTAAGTCAACTAACATTTAAATTTCATAGCTAATTGATACCTTTAACTAAATGAACTCCACTTTTGCACCTTTTATGTTTAAGTCCTTTTAACATAATTAAGCATGCAAACGTAAAAAAATTTTTAACGAAATTTTAATACGAACTTACTAACATCCCATACACATTAAAATAATAACAAAATAAAAATTTACTCATCGGATTTGTGGTCCCAAAACCACTGTTCTGATTTCACTAAAAACGGGTTGTTACAATATCCATATATGTCATGCTTTTTCCTTTTCATGATTTTTTGTCCATTTTTCTTTTAGAGGATCATGCACGCAATAATATTCTTGATTCCCCACATACCCTTGCATGTTTCGTCCTCACTTGTTCATACCTTATTGTTACATAGGTTTCGTTGTGACATTCCCTATGGAGCCTTTTCTTTAAGAATCCACTAGACCAAGGCACTCAAGACGCACTCAAAAAGTTCTTACACTTAATCAAATCCTTACGCCGGACACTTAAAACTTACTCCTTAAGTCTTACTTCTACAAGCAATGTTTCGGGTGTTACAATTGGGTATGAACTTTTCTAAAAACTCTACATTGACATGTTCATGCATGACATAAAAATATTTTTAATATTCTATATATTGACTGACTTGAGCACTATATTTACTGTTATTATTGTTTACTGGAGTTATGACTCACACTAAGCTTATTAGCTCACTCTTTCGTTTCTAATTTTTGTTCAGATAGCCCAGGAGGTTAGGACTTGGACAACATTCGGATGAGCAACTCAGATGTTTTTGCTATTAAAATACTTTAAAACTTATGACTATTATTTGTTTTTGGGACTGTATTAATCTTATTTTGGACTGTGGTGTAACACCCAAACCTGGTTTAGACGTTACGACCAGATCCGGTATGTCACAGGGTAAAGTAAAAACGGATTTTTGTTGGATTTAGGAAAATACCGTAAGTTTGAAAGCTTTTCGATTACGGTGATGTTTTGAAAACAGTGATATGTCGTTTAAGAAAAATTTCAAATTTGTGTTAATTGAATATTCGTTATATTTGGTGATACTTGAAAGAAAACGATTATTTTACGTTACTCGTATTTTGAAAATCCCATCTCCACTTTCATGGTTAAGACATAATACTGACAAATATTTTAATAAATAATAAATAATAAAAACTAAATATTAACTTAGAAAGGCCTTATTACATAACAAAAATCCCCAATTTAAAATAGTTTGTAGAAAGGAACGAGTTTACGAAAAGAAACATTTTTATGGCCTCCACGAGTCTGCCTCGGCTCCCAGATCCACAATCTACTGATTACCTGCAAGGTTAAGAAAAGGGGTGAGTCACCAAGACTCAGTGTGTAAATCACCTATATCCCATAAACGGCTCATGGCCCACAGTCGCATATTGGGCCTTAGCCCACTCGAGATGGCATACAAAAGAAATGAATGCAATATGTCCCAGCCTAACCTAGTTTTTCCATCCTCTACACGCCACCCGTACCAGCCCATCACACCGTGGGGATTTCTACAATCAACCCTCCATCCGCTACATGCCTCATACATGGTATCAAACCACTCGTGGTTCCAGACCACCATGATACTAGATCTCCGTGATAGAGTCACTGTTAACATACGTAGGGCCAACCCACCGTGGTATCAAACCACCGTGACAATCCCTGATGAATATATGTAGGGCCAACCCACTGTGGTACCAAACCACTGGGACGAGTCACTAAATCGTATATATGTGGTATTAAACCACCGTGGCACCAAGGCACCGAGACATGGTCACTAAATCAGATATATATGGGGCCAACCCACTTGTGGTACCAAACCACCATGACAGTCTCAAATTCTTCCCCTTTCACATTATAATCCAATCTCATGCATAACATACATATCATAATGAATGCAACATGTTATCAAGCAAAGTAATAGATTACCACATACGTTCATACTCATAAAAGGGAATGTTAAAGTCACGTACCTGGCATCCCTAGCCTTACCCACAAGGGTATTACGACTGTCTACACAGTCCTTTCGGCTTTTCAGCCCATACAGTTAATAACACAAACTAATAACAGAGGGTGGAATTTACACACCTAATAACACACAATATTATGCTTTCTATGTCGACACTATCGTAAGTAGGAACGATTGCTATTTGCCTACTATTCCGTTCTAAAGCCGGTCCACAACCCGGTGGCCAATCTCGAACTGCAGACACTGCTCGCTTTTTGATCTTAGGGGCTGGGACTACGGGTCCAACCCCTTCCTTTGCTTGGCTGGTATTTGAGTCCATGAAAGAGATCTTGGTCAATAGACCGGATTAAGGCATTTAAGAAGAGAAAAAGAAATAAGGATATACACTCAATATGTAAAGATTCCTTACCTAGGTCGACAGAACCCGGAGACTATAAGGCTTGAATTAAGGCACCGATTGAGTACCTAAACAAATACCATGTAAGATTCAGTTTAAAAGAAATAGATTAGAAGATGTGACCTTTCGGCCAAACGAATGACATAATTCTCTCACCTAAATCGACTAAAACCGAGTGTCCCTTAAGACCCTTCAATCGCAGACTAGATGCAGAAAGAATACGGAGACAAGGCCCCTCCTTCATTCGGCCAAAACCATAAAACAAGATTAATGTCTTCGGCAACCAAAATGAGGGAAAAGCGAATTGAAAGGGAAAGAGAATACTTACCACAACTAAAGAGAATTCGATTGAGAAGATTAGAGAATAGAGTGACGGTGATCTTCTGAGATAAGAACGAATGAATGAGATGAACACACAAGGAGATTCGACTCAAAGATGATATCTCAAAGAGAAGAAAGGGAAACAACAGTCAGTGATTCGGCTACAGAGAAAGAAGAATAAAGCAAACTAAAAAGGAGATATGAGCAATAGTTTCGGCCTAGAGAAAAAGAATTAGAAGAGAAAGAATTGATGTGTAAACCAAATATCCAAGAGAAGGATTGAGAGATGGGTTTCGATTATGAGGAACAATTAAGGGAAATATGAAGTATGAAAAAGAGAGAAGAGAGGCTAATGGGTGTTTCGGCTTTTAGTGGAAAAAAGAATGGATGAGAGAATGAGTGATTGCCGAAAAGGTGAGAGTCCCCAAAGGTGATTTCGGTCAAGAGAAAAGAAGTGGAAGAAACCTTGATTGGTAGAAAAGAGAAAAAATATGGGGAAGAAGGTTTAGCTAGGTGGTTCGGCAATAGCCCAAAGAAAAATGGAAAAGCAATCTAAAACCAATCTAAGAGAAGAAAACTCAGGCACCTATTTGGAAACAAAAATTCGGCACCTACAATCTCCAAAACAGAAATTTACTTCAAGAGAACCAAATTGACTTATGACCTTAATTGATTTTCGGCACACCCACTACAAGCCAAAACTGATTTCTTCCCCCTTCCTCAAGCATCCAAAATCCGGCCACTACCTTCACCAACCCTCAATCCCATATTTTCCTCCTAAATTCACTCTTGTTCACTCATTCAAAGTAGTTTGAATAATTCAAACTCCCTCTTCCTCTCATTCAACACTCCCCCCTTTAAGTGTCCTAGCCGAACTCTACTTCCTTCCTTCCAGACGCCAAAAGAATTTCCCAAAAAGCAAATTGTTTGACTCGAACCTACTCCCTCACTGCTTCCCTTGTGGCGTCACTTACCTACACCTTAAGTGGCGTCTCTTTGCCACTTTACTATAGCATTTCTTGTGTCATCAAACCCAAACTATACCACTTAAACCCTGCCTCAACTAGCTCTCCCCTAAAGTGCCCAAAATTAAAATTTTGGCCAAAGCTTCGGCTTAACCCCAAGCCTTCCCTGGACCCCCAAACACACCAAATTAACACACCGAGCATAGCATACACACAGGAACATATTAAATGTAAAGCCCTAATTCAGGATGCTACAGTTCTACCCCCTTAAAGAAATTTCAGCCTCGAAATTACCTTGTCAAAAGAGTTGAGGGTATTTCTGTTGCATCGCATCTTCTGGCTCCCACGTAGCTTCCTCTGTACCGTGATTTCACCACAACACTTTAACCAACAAAACTGTCTTTCTCCGCAATACCTTAACGTCACGATCCAAGAATTGAACTGGTTCCTCTTCAAAGGATAGATCAGGCCTTACTTCGATTTCTTCCACTGGCACAACATGAGATGGATCCGAACGATAGCGTCTAAGCATTGAAACGTGAAACACATCATGAACCTGACTTAACTCCGAAGGTAGCTCGAGCTGATAAGATACCGGTCCCACGCGTTTCAATACACGATAAGGCCCGATGAATTTTGGGTTTAGCTTACCCTTCCGTCCAAACCTTAGAATTTTCTTCCACGGTGACACCTTTAAGAAAACCCGGTCACCCACTGCAAATTTTATGCCCTTACACTTTAGATCAGCATAAGACTTCTGTCTGTCAGAAGCTTCCTTCATTCGAGCCCGAATTAACTAAACCTTGTCCTCCGTTTCAGAAACCAATTCTGGACCCAACAACTGTCGCTCGCCCAACTCTGTCCAGCAAGTAGGAGTGCGACATTTCGGACCATACAACGCCTCATACGGTGCCATCTGAATACTAGATTGGTATCTGTTGTTGTACCCGAATTCCGCAAACGATAGAAATTCTTCCCAACTACCTCATAAATCTATGACACAGCCCCTCAACATATCTTCCAAGATCTGAATTACCCTTTCAGACTGTCCATTAGACTATTGATGAAATGCTGTACTGAAATCCAATCTTGTACCCAGTGCTTGATGTAATGCCTTCCAGAACCTCGATGTAAACCTGGGGTCTCTGTCAGATATGATAGACACGGGTACCCCATGCAACCTCACAATTTCTACCACATACAGCTTAGTTAATTTCTGTAAAGAGTAGTCAACACGAACCAGTATGAAATGAGCGAATTTTGTCAACCGGTCGACAATCACCCATATCGAATCCTTCCTAGTAGGCGTGAGAGGTAGCCCACTAACAGAGTCCATCGTGATCCTTTCCCACTTCCATTGCGGAATCTTCATCGGCTGCAACAACCTCGAAGGCAACTGATGTTCTACTTTTACCTGCTGACACGTCAAGCATTTGCTCACAAATTTGGTTATCTCCCCCTTCAGTCCCGGCCACCAAAATTGTTCTCGCAGATCCCGATACATCTTACTTCCTCCAGGATGCATAACGTATGGGCTGCTATGTGGTTCTTGTAAAATCTTACATCTCAACTCAAGATCCTTTGGCATGCAAGTTCTTCCTCGAAAACACAATACCCCATCACTGTTCATACTGAAATCCGTTATCTCACTACCTGTTCCCAATTGAAACTTCGACTTTAACAACTCATCAACCAACTGCTTCTCTTTAATCAGACTAACCCAAGAAGGCTTCACTTGAAGTTCAGCTAATAAGCTTCCATCATCGTATAAACTAAAGTGAGCAAACATTGCTCTCAAGTCAGAGATCACCCTACGACTTAATGCATCCACCATCACGTTAGCTTTACCCCGGTGGCACTCGATTGAGTAGTCATAATCTTTTAACAACTCAATCCATCTTCGCTGCCTTAAATTTACCTCCTTCTGCGTGAGAAGATATTTTAGGCTCTTGTGATCTGTATAAATAACGGACTTCTCCCCATACAGATAATGCCTTCAACTCTTCAGAGCAAACACTACTGCCACCAATTCCAGGTCGTGCGTGGGATAATTCAACTCATGCGGTCTCAACTGCCGAGATGCATATGCTACCACTTTCCCCTCCTGCATCAGCACACATCCCAATCCTATGTGTGACGCATCGCAGTAAACAACAAACTCCTTCCTAGCCTCAGGCTATATCAACACTGCAGTCTCAGTCAAGATTCTTTTTAGCTTCCCAAAACTTTCCTGCTGCTTCTCAGACCAGACAAACGGTACTCCTTTCCCCAACAACTTAGTTAATGGTACCGCAATTAACAAAAATCCCTCAACAAAGATTCTGTAATACCCAGCCAAACCAAGAAAACTCCGAATTTCTGCCACTGACCTAGGCGGCTTCCAGTCCAACACAGCTTCAATTTTTCGGGGATCAACTATAATCCCCTCTGCCGACACAACATGGCCCAGATATGATAGACACGGGTACCCCATGCAACCTCACAATTTCTACCACATACAGTTTAGTTAATTTCTGTAGAGAGTAGTCAACACGAACCAGTATGAAATGAGTGGATTTCGTCAACCGATCGACAATCACCCATATCGAATCCTTCCTAGTAGGCGTGAGAGGTAGCCCACTAATAGAGTCCATCGTGATCCTTCCCCACTTCCATTGTGGAATCTTCACCGGCTGCAACAGCCTCAAAGGCAATTGATGTTCTGCTTTTACCTGCTGACACGTCAAGCATTTGCTCACAAATTCGGTTATCTCCTGCTTCAGTCCCGGCCACCAAAATTGTTCTCGCAGATCTCGATACATCTTACTTCCTCCAGGATGCATAGCGTATGGGCTGCTATGTGCTTCCTATAAAATCTTACATCTCAACTCAAGATCCTTTGGCATGCAAGTTTTTCCTCGAAAACATAATACCCCATCACTGTTCATACTGAAATCCATTATCTCACTACCTGTTCCCAATTGAAACTTCGACTTTAACAACTCATCAACCAACTGCTTCTCTTTAATCAGACTAACCCAAGAAGGCTTCACTTGAAGTTCAGCTAATAAGCTTCCATCATCGTATAAACAGAAGTGAGCAAACATTGCTCTCAAGTCAGAGATCACCCTACGACTTAATGCATCCACCACCACGTTAGCTTTACCCGGGTGGCACTCGATTGAGCAGTCATAATCTTTTAACAACTCGATCCATCTTCGCTGCCTTAAATTTACCTTCTTCTGCGTAAGAAGATATTTTAGGCTCTTGTGATCTGTATAAATAACGGACTTCTCCCCATACAGATAATGCCTTCAACTCTTCAGAGCAAACACTACTGCCACCAATTCCAGGTCGTGCATGGGATAATTCAACTCATGTGGTCTCAACTACCGAGACGCATATGCTACCACTTTCCCCTCCTGCATCAGCACACATCCCAATCCTATGTGTGACGCATCGCAGTAAACAACAAACTCCTTCCTAGCCTCAGGCTATATCAACACTGGAGTCTCAGTCAAGATTCTTTTTAGCTTCCCAAAACTTTCCTGCTTCTTCTCAGACCAGACAAACGGTACTCCTTTCCCCAACAACTTAGTTAATGGTATCGCAATTAACAAAAATCCCTCAACAAACCTTCTGTAATACCTAGCCAAACCAAGAAAACTCTGAATTTTCGCCATCGACCTAGGCGGCTTCCAGTCCAACACAGCTTCAATTTTCCGGGGATCAACTATAATCCCCTCTGCCGACACAACATGGCCTAGATATGATAGACACGGGTACCCCATGCAACCTCATAATTTCTACCACATACAGCTTAGTTAATTTCTGTAGAGAGTAGTCAACACGAACCGGTATAAAATGAGCTGATTTCGTCAACCGGTCGACAATCACCCATATCGAATCCTTCCTAGTAGGCGTGAGAGGTAGCCCACTAATAGAGTCCGTCGTGATCCTTTCCCACTTCCATTGCGGAATCTTCACCGGCTGCAACAACCTCGAAGGCAACTGATGTTCTGCTTTTACCTGCTGACACGTCAAGCATTTGCTCACAAATTTGGTTATCTCCCACTTCAGTCCCGGCCACCAAAATTGTTCTCGTAGATCCCGATACATCTTACTTCCTCCAGGATGCATAACGTATGGGCTGCTATGTGGTTCTTGTAAAATCTTACATCTCAACTCAAGATCCTTTGGCATGCAAGTTTTTCCTCGAAAATATAATACCCCATCACTGTTCATACTGAAATCCGATATCTCACTACCTGTTCCCAATTGAAACTTCGACTTTAACAACTCATCAACCAACTGCTTCTCTTTAATCAGGCTAACTCAAGAAGGCTTCACTTGAAGTTCAGCTAATAAGCTTCCATCATCGTATAAACTGAGGTGAGCAAACATTGCTCTCAAGTCAGAGATCACCCTACGACTTAATGCATCCACCACCCCGTTAGCTTTACCTGGGTGGCACTCGATTGAGCAGTCATAATCTTTTAACAACTCGATCCATCTTCGCTACCTTAAATTTACCTCCTTCTAGGTAAGAAGATATTTTAGGCTCTTGTGATCTGTATAAATAACGGACTTCTCCCCATACAGATAATGCCTTCAACTCTTCAGAGCAAACACTACTGCCACCAATTCCAGGTCGTGCGTGGGATAATTCAACTCATGCGGTCTCAACTGCCGAGATGCATATGCTACCACTTTCCCCTCCTGCTTCAGCACACATCCCAATCCTATGTGTGACGCATCGCAGTAAACAACAAACTCCTTCCTAGCCTCAGGCTATATCAACACTGGAGTCTCAGTCAAGATTCTTTTTAGCTTCCCAAAACTTTCCTGCTGCTTCTCAGACCAGACAAACGGTACTCCTTTCCCCAACAACTTAGTTAATGGTACCGCAATTAACAAAAATCCCTCAACAAATCTTCTGTAATACCTAGCCAAACCAAGAAAACTCCGAATTTCTGCCACTGACCTAGGCGGCTTCCAGTCCAACACAGCTTCAATTTTCCGGGGATCAACTATAATCCCCTCTACCGACACAACATGGCCCAGATATGATAGGCACGGGTACCTCATGCAACCTCACAATTTCTACCACATACAGCTTAGTTAATTTCTGTAGAGAGTAGTCAACACGAACCGGTATGAAATGAGCAGATTTCGTCAACTGGTCGACAATCACCCATATCGAATCCTTCCTAGTAGGCGTGAGAGGTAGCCCACTAACAGAGTCCATCGTGATCCTTTCCCACTTCCATTGCGGAATCTTCACCGGCTGCAACAACCTCGAAGGCAACTGATGTTCTGCTTTTACCTGCTGACACGTCAAGCATTTGCTCACAAATTCGGTTATCTCCCGCTTCAGTCCCGGCCACCAAAATTGTTCTCGCAGATCCCGACACATCTTACTTCCTCCAGGATGCATAGCGTATGGGCTGCTATGTGCTTCCTGTAAAATCTTACATCTCAACTCAAGATCCTTTGGCATGCAAGTTTTTCCTCGAAAACATAATACCCCATCACTGTTCATACTGAAATCCGTTATCTCACTACCTGTTCCCAATTGAAACTTCGACTTTAACAACTCATCAACCAACTGCTTCTATTCAATCTGACTAACCCAAGAAGGCTTCAGTTGAAGTTCAGCTAATAAGCTCCCATCATCGTCTAAACTGAGGTGAGCAAACATTGCTCTCAAGTCAGAGATCACCCTACGACTTAATGCATCCACCACCACGCTAGCTTTACCCGGTGGCACTCGATTGAGCAGTCATAATCTTTTAACAACTCGATCCATCTTCTGTAATATCCTGGATTATGGCTTATGCATTATTGCTTAATTGAATATGAAAGCATGCCTTTGTGTGTATGAATGTGTTTTTATGAATTTTGGGAACCCTAGAGTATGGGAGAAAGAATTAGAAAATATCATATTTTAAGTTTTAATAAGGGAGATAAGCTTAGTAGGGCCTTAAGAAAAATTGTATGTGAAATATGAGACACAATTGGGCTTGGAAAAGTGGCTTGGAGGTGCCACTTAAGGCCTCTGGAATTGACACCACAAGCAGGTGCAATTGGGCCTAGGTTCAAGTCACAAGGGAAGCAATAAGGGAATTTTTATTTTGTAGCAGAGATGAGCAGCAAGGGACGGCACTAAGGCTAAATTTTAGGAGCTTAATTCCTTTTATTTTTTTTAAAAGATAAAAGGTGATAAAATAATTAAGATAAGGGATAATTGATGGATTAATTTTATTAATCTAAAAAGGTGATAAGAGATAAAATAGGAGATCAACAAGGGAGTTGATAGAGTTGGCCGAATAGGGGATGCTTGGTATAGCAATTTCGGCAGGAAGGGAAGGCCAACCTCTATTCTTTCTTTTCTTCTTTTGTTCATCTACCGAAATCCTCTAGCAAATTTCTCCCTTCTCTTATTTTGTCAAAAGCCGAAAACACAAGTAGTCAAAGCCGAATTCTATTAGCCTTTCTCCTTACCTCTTTTTCTTTCTCTCAACCTTGATTCTAAATCCCCTCCCTTTTGTGGCTGACGTTTCCATCATCAGTTGAAGGGCTTAGCCGAACCTTAAGCCGAAACTCTTTGGGACTTCAAGCAAGGGGGTTGTCGACTTGTGTGCTAAGGGTAAGGATTCAATTGTTGGCATATTATTTCTTTTCCTTTAAGCCGAAATCAAAACTCTAATACCATTAATAATCTTTAGCCGAAACTTGAAGGGCCTTTCGGGAGTTAGGTGCTGTCGACTGCGAAGAAGAATCTTTCGGGATTTTAAAGATCTAAGGTAAGCTATAAGGTGATATTCAGCCATAGGCCATTAATTGATTTAAAGTTAGACTTAAATCTAACCTATGATTATAGGTATCTCGACATCTCCTTGGTTAAGTAACTAATTCCGGGATTTGGAATCATAAGGTAAGTGAAGGTACATATTCGGGTATATTGGTTACTATGTTAGCCGAATCTAACTATGGATATGTAGGGGCAGTCGATAGTGGTACATAAGGTTTCGGGATTTCAAATCGCAAGGTAAGCACTTATGTACAATCGGCCATAGTCCTATTTTGGTACCTAGATCTATTTCTTATTTTGTTTAAAAGCTGAAAACTAATCAAGTCAAATGATCTAGCATTGGCCAATTGAAGGAAGGAATAGCACAAAGTTTTCGGGATTTGTTGGTAACCCAATCGGCAACAAGGTAAGTTTTGGTGCGATAATCCTTCGGGATTTGGTCTTATAGCCGAATAGGCTTTTTGCTAATATGCCTAGAGTTGGCCGAATATAGGAACTAAGGATCTAGGACGTTAGATCGAGGTTTTGGGATTTCAGTAACTTCATTAAGTATACCAGGTGTGTACCCCACACTAAATCTTAGTAGATTACGGCTTTAATTTATTTTATGTTAATAAGAATGTGGAAAATATGGCTAAGTACCATGCTATGGTACAAAGTACTAAGGTACGTTTACCTACTCCTACTATGAGTATGATATGATTTGTTATGCCATGTATGTGAATATGGTAAAGAATGTGAAATAAGGCATTGTACTACATGATATGTATGACATGGGGCATATGGGTGATTATGAAAGGGGAAGTGAATATGGTGACTTATGTCACGATATCTGAATGTGGTGACTTCGGTCACATTATCTGAATGTGGTGTCTCATGACACAAAATAATTATCTGGTGGCTATGCCACAAATTTTATAAGGGCGATGAGCACGTCGACTGCAGCGACTGCCTTCGATGGTGTGTAGCGGATGGAGGGTTAACTTAGTAGTCCCCACGGTGTGCAGGTTGGTACGGGTGATGTGTAGCGGATGGTAACTAGGCTTGGGCTCTGGAATGCATCATTAAATGTATATTGTAATATATATATGTATGATTTGATATGCCTGAATCTGTTTGGACTTAGTGTTGGATGTACACATTGAGTCTGTTTGACTCACCCCGTTGTGGGAATACTTTTCAGGTGATGATCAGTGACGGACCGGGTTGGCAGGAGCTTAGTGGTGGCCATGCTCAGCAAGGAAATTATTTTATTTGGACATTTTATTTTATTTAAGCACTTTAAATTTATTTTGGGTTTGTTTTGATGTAATAAGGCCATAGTACGAACTATCTTATGCATGCGCGTTAATTATTTTCTTATGATACGAAATTTTATCAAATTAAAGACTAAGTAAATTTTATTCAAGAATGAACCCTAAATGTTTTGACACCTAAAAGAAAATGATTTTTAATTTAAAGATGAAACCTAAAACAAAGTCGGTATACCTTTCAATTTAAAGTTTTGGAAACTTAACAATGGAATTTTTATAAAAACTTATGTTTAAAAATAAACTGGTTTCCAACTTAAGCCCAACCCAATTCGAGTTTTTTTCCCAAAAACACTCAAAGATTTTCAAAAGATACAAATCAGATTTGAACTGTTTTACTCGAGGAACATACCAGATCTAGTCGAGACTCGTGGGCCGGGTTTGGGGTGTTTTAGCTTGGTATCAGAGCCCAGTTTTTAAACTCTCGGCCTTGGGTTTAAGGCCCAAAATGTTTTCAAAATTAAGCCCAAAAGAATTTTGTGAAAACTTTTGAGAAATAAGCAGGTTTTCTGGCATGGCACTTAAGTCTCCGACCCGAAGTCCACCAGGTAAGTACCCCTATCTCTTGTGTGATTTATGATATGTAGAAGGGTAGAAATGGAACATAGATTAGCATGATAAGTATTTGAACCCTAGGACTAGTTACCCCAACAATTACATAAGACTTAAATGCCTAATTAAACAAACCTGTGACTAAGTCGCCGAGTTAGGGTGTGGCAACCATTGTGCGCATGTCTAGGATTGGTATTCGGTGGGAGCTTGGTATTTAAGCAGTCCTAGTGACTCACCTTCTCTCCACTCGAATCCTACCTGGTGCGTAGTGACGGTTCACCCTAACCAAGAGGATTTATTCACGGGCTAAACCCAATAACTAAAACCCGAAAGGGACTAGCCATGTTTTTATAAAAATCCTAGTATTAAAATCACTCAATTACCTTTTGATTGGTAAAAACTATTTTTATAAATTTTTCTGAAATATTTCCGATTTATGAAAATTTACAAAAATACCCCTAGTGGTAAAATTACTAAAATGCCCTTGGTTTTTAAAATTTCCATATTACCTCCGATTTCAATAAAATTTTCTTACTTTGCAAAAGTATCCCAAAACCCTATTTTGCAAAAATTTAAGATACCTGATTTGGAAATTTACCAAATTACCCCTGCTTTACAAAATTACCAAAATGACCCCCGATTTCTAAAATTTCTGCAACAACACCGATTTGGAAAACAAGTTCTCCAAAAGAACCCTAAGTTTCGAAATACCTTTGATCTATAGAGATTTTTCAAATTAACCCCGATTTATTACCAAAATACCCCTGTAGGACAAATTACGAGAATACCCCTAGGGTAGGAATAGACAAAAATGTACGAAGAGTGAATGTGTATGGGAGATATTACCGAATGGATGTGTTTTCTTTGAATTAGGATAGAAGACTTGAAATTTGATTGATCAAAAGAACTACTACTAAACACTTTACATAAAATTCCTTCGCGGATAATCAGTGGAATAAAGGCTAATTCATAAAATTTCTTAAATCAGATTAAAGCGCGATCATAGAAATGAGCTCTAGGGGATGTGGTCGTAATGTGCGAGGACGCGGTAGAGGCAGAATGACCGTGTCGGAACCCGTTAGATCGGGTCAAGGATCTGAGAATGAGGTACCACCACCAGCAGCTGTTGGCGCTGAGCAGCAAGATCAGACAGTGGATGATGCTGTGTCGCAGGCTGTGCTGCGAATTCTGGAGATGGTGCCTGGCGCAGGTGGAAATATGGGAGCTCGGAAATCTGTACCCGAGCGGCTCCGAGCCAATGGGGCTGAAGTGTTTCGTAGAGTATCTGGTGTGGCACCCAGTACAGCTGAGTATTGGTTGGAGGCAACAGAACGAATTATGGATGAGTTGGATCTGACCCCTGAAGAGAAAGTGAAAGGAATGGTGGCGCTGCTTCGCGATGAAGCGTATCAATGGTGGCTCACAGTTCGGGATGGTGCCACAGTTGAGGATCTAACTTGGGAATATGTTAAGGCAGCGTACCAGAAAAAGTATGTCGGCACGCATTACACTGATGCGCAGAGGAAGGCATTTCTGGGGCTGGTTCAAGGGAACAAGTCCATGGCGGAGTACGAAGCTGAATTTCTGAGGTTGAGCCAGCATGCTCGAGGGGTAGTGGCTACGGAACATGAGCGATGTGTCCAGTTTGAGGACGGACTAAGGGATGGCCAAAGGTTGTTGATAGCCCCACATCAGAAGCGGGAGTTTTCTGCATTGGTAGAGAAAGCTAAGGTAGCGGAAGGGATTAAGGACTCTGTAAGGCAGCACTCTGATCGGAATAAGCAGAAAAGAGGATTTGGGCCGTCAGGGTTAGCTGGGAATGTTGAGAAGAGGCCTAGAGTTGATGGGCCGTGAGGTCAGCAAGCTGGTACAGGAGGGCAATATCGTACTTGTGATCAGTGTGGGAAGAAGCACTTAGGGGAATGTTGGAAGAAGACAGGAGGATGCTTTAGGTGTGGGTCAAAGGACCGCATGATTAAGGACTGTCCCATGAAACCAGATGGGAATCGACCAGCAGCTCAGAATGTTAATCAGGCTGGTAGAGGTGGACAGCAGCCTCAGCGAGGTCGTGGTCCGAATGGCCGAGGTAACGGTGCTGGAAGAGGACGTGGAACACCTGGTAGAGGTGTTGGTAATACAGAGGCAAGGCAGCCGGGCTTGGTATATGCAGTTCACCGTAGGGAAGATGGACGCACCGGACGTCATAATCGGTATGTTTCTTATTTATGGCAAGCCTTATTTTGCTTTGATTGATATGGGCTCGACCCATTCGTATGTTGCATGTAGAGTAGTGGAAACTCTAGGCATAGCCTCTGAACTATCTGATAGGGAGATGACTGTAGTAAGCCCACTAGGTCAAACTGTAGTGGTGAATAAGATCCTTCGGAAAGTACCTTTAGAGATTTAAGGTGCAGTATTTTCTGCTGACTTAATGGAGCTTCCTTTCGGAGAATTCGATCTCATACTTGGCATGGACTGGCTAGTGGAGCATCGAGCCATACTGGATTGTGCAGCTAAGCGAATGGAGTTAAGGACCCTAAAGGATGAGGAAGTAGTTATGATAGGAGAAAGAAGAAACTACTTGTCTAACGTAGTTTCTACTTTAAAGGCTGATAAGATGGTCCGGAAAGGGTGCAAGGCATTTCTGGCCTTTGTTAGTGCGTTGGATAAGAAGGAAGAAGGTGTTAGTGGAGTTCGAACTATAAGGGACTTTGAAGATGTTTTTCCGGAGGAATTACCTAGAATACCCCCAGATAGGGAGGTGGAGTTTGGAATTGATCTGCTACCGGGAACAGCTCCTGTGTCAATCGCTTCGTACAAAATGGCACCTAAGGAGTTGGTTGAGCTCAAGGCTCAAATCCAAGAACTACTTGATCGTGGGTTTATTCGACCCAGTGTGTCTCCATGGGGAGCACCGGTTCTATTTGTGAAGAAGAAGGACGGAACTATGCGTATGTGCATAGATTACCGTCAGTTGAATAAGCTGACTATCAAGAACAAGTATCCCTTGCCAAGGATAGACGACTTGTTCGATCAGCTGAAGGAAGCAGCGGTATTCTCAAAGATCGACTTAAGGTCTGGATATCATCAGCTTAAGGTGAAGGAAGCCGATATTCATAAGACAGCTTTCCGAACAAGGTATGGGCACTTTGAGTTCGTTGTAATGCCATTTGGTTTGAAGAACGCCCCAGCTGCGTTCATGGATATGATGAACCGGGTCTTTCAACCCTACTTGGACCGGTTCGTTGTTGTGTTCATCGACGACATTTTGGTGTATTCTAAGTCTGAGGAGGAACATGATGAGTATCTCCGGATTGTGTTGCAAGTGTTGAGGGAGAAGAAGCTCTTTGCCAAATTCAGCAAGTGTGAATTTTGGCTTAAGGAGGTGGCGTTCTTAGGACATGTAGTGTCCGCAGAAGGAATAAGGGTGGATCCTAGGAAGATTGAGGCGATATTAGATTGGAAACCACCTAAGTCTGTGGCTGAGGTTCGTAGTTTCTTGGGTTTGGCAGGCTACTAAAGAAGGTTCGTAGAAGGGTTCTCATCAATAGCCGCACCTTTGACAAAGTTGTTGAGGAAGGAAGTACCTTTCGTGTGGACAGAAAAGCAACAGGAAAGCTTTGAGAAGCTTAAGAGGGTCTTGACTGAAGCTCCAGTGTTGATTCAGCCTGAGGCAGGAAATGATTTCGTGGTGTATTGTGACGCTTCTCATACAGGATTGGGATGCGTACTGGTGCAAGATGGGAAAGTAGTCGCTTATGCGTCTCGGCAATTAAGGCCACATGAAGTTAACTACCCGATGCATGACTTGGAATTGGCGGCAGTGGTCTTTGCTCTTAAGGTGTGGAGGCACTATCTTTATGGAGAAAAGTCGGTAATCTACACGGACCACAAGAGTCTTAAGTATCTGTTGACTCAGAAGGAGTTGAACCTAAGACAGCGAAGGTGGGTTGAACTACTGAAGGACTATGACTGTTCGATAGAGTATCATCCGGGCAAGGCGAATGTAGTGGCGGATGCCCTAAGTCGGAAGGTTGTATCAGATTTGAGGGTGATGTTTACACATTTGAGTTTGTATGATGATGGAAGTCTGCTGGCAGAGTTGCAAGTTAAGCCGACGTGGTTGAATGAAGTGAAAGAGGGACAGTGGGTTGATGATGATCTAAGTGCTAAGTTACAGCAAATGCAGAATGGAGAGTTGGAAGATTATGGTATTAGTGATGGGGGAGTATTGTGCTTCAAGGGTAAAGTCTGTATGCCTAAGAACAAGGAGTTGAGGCTGAGGATTCTTTAGGAATCGCATAGTAGCCCTTATGCTGTGCATCCTGGAGGTAGTAAGCTGTACCGAGACTTAAGAAAACAGTTTTGGTGGCCTGGTCTTAAGAAGGAAGTTACAGAATTTGTTGGCAAGTGCTTGACGTGTCAGCAAGTTAAGGCCGAACACCAAGTTCCGTCAGGGTTGCTTCAACCGATAATGATTCTGCAGTGGAAGTGGGAAAGAATCACCATGGACTTCGTTAGTGGGTTTCCCCTTACGCCTACTAAGAAGGACTCGGTATGGGTGATAGTGGATCGATTGACAAAGTCAGCGCACTTCATTCCAGTGCGGTTGACTATTCTTTGCAGAAGTTAGCAAAGTTATATGTGGCAGAGATTGTAAGGTTGCATGGAGTTCTGGTATCAATCATTTCGGATAGGGACCCAAGGTTTACTTCTCGGTTTTGGAAGGCTCTACATCAAGCTTTGGGCACCAAGTTGGATTTCACTACGGCTTTTCATCCACAGTCGGATGGGCAATCTGAGCGAGTAATCCAAGTGTTGGAAGATATGTTGAGAGGCTGTGTGATAGACTTCAGAGGAAGTTGGGAAGAATATTTGCCTTTAGCTGAGTTTGCCTATAACAACAGCTATCAAGCTAGTATTCAGATGGCACCGTATGAAGCGCTGTATGGACGGAAGTGTCGAACTCCTACTTGTTGGACGAAATTAGGGGAACGTCGAGTTTTGGGTCCAGAGTTAGTGGCAGAATCGGAGGAAAAGGTTGAGATAATTCGAGCTCGGTTGAAGGAAGCATCTGATAGACAGAAGTCCTACGCAGATCTCAAACGGAAGGAAATAGAATTTGATGTGGGAGATCAAGTGTTTCTCAAAGTTTCGCCTTGGAAGAAGGTGATGAGATTTGGTCGCAAAGGGAAATTAAGTCCATGGTTTATAGGACCTTATCGGGTACTGAAGCGAATTGGACCAGTGGCATACCAGATAGAGTTGCCACCGGAGTTGCAGCAGATGCACGACGTATTCCATGTATCCATGCTACATCGTTATCGATCGGATCCATCTCACGTAGTACCGGTTGGAGAGGTGGAAATAAGGCCAAATTTCCTACGATGAAGAGCCGATTCAGATTCTAGAACGAGATGTGAAAGTTTTACGAAGGAAGTCAGTTCCTCTAGTCAAGGTGTTATGGCGCAATCATGGATCGGAAGAAGCTTCGTGGGAATCAGAAGAGGCAATGCGACAGCAATACCCTCACTTATTTCAGCCAGGTAATTTCGAGGACGAAATTATTTTAAGGGGGTAGAACTGTAATATCCTGGATTATGGCTTATGCATTATTGCTTAATTGAATGTGAAAGCATGCTTTTGTGTGTATAAATGTGTTTTTATGAATTTTGGGAACCCTAGAGTATGGGAGAAAGAATTAGAAAATATCATATTTTAAGTTTTAATAAGGGAGCTAAGCTTAGTAGGGCCTTAAGAGAAATTGTATGTGAAATATGACACACAATTGGGCTTGGAAAAGTGGCTTGGAGGCGCCACTTAAGGCCTCTGGAATTGACGCCACAAGCAGGTGCAATTGGGCCTAGGTTCGAGTCACAAGGGAAGCAATAAGGGAATTTTTATTTTGCAGCAGAGATGAGCAGCAAGGGACGACACTAAGGCTATATTTTAGGAGCTTAATTCCTTTTATTTTTTTTTAAGAGATAAAAGGTGATAAAATAATTAAGATAAGGGATAATTGATGGATTAATTTTATTAATCTAAAAAGGTGATAAGAGATAAAATAGGAGATCAACAAGGGAGTTGATAGAGTTGGCTGAATAGGGGATGTTTGGTATAGTAATTTCGGCAGGAAGGGAAGGCCAACCTTTATTCTTTCTTTTCTTCTTTTGTTCATCTGCCGAAATCCTCTAGCAAATTTCTCCCTTCTCTTATTTTGTCAAAAGCCGAAAACACAAGTAGTCAAAGCCGAATTCTTTTAGCCTTTCTCCTTACCTCTTTTTCTTTCTCTCAACCTTGATTCTAAATCCTTCCCTCTTGTGGCCGACGTTTCCATCATCAGTTGAAGGGCTTAGCCGAACCTTAAGCTAAAACTCTTTGGGACTTCAAGCAAGGGGGTTGTCGACTTGTGTGCTAAGGGTAAGGATTCGATTGTTGGCATATTATTTCTTTTCCTTTAAGCCAAAATCAAAACTCTAATACCATTAATAATCTTTAGCCGAAACTTGAAGGGCCTTTCGGGAGTTAGGTGCTGTCGACTGCAAAGAAGAATCTTTCGAGATTTTAAAGATCTAAGGTAAGCTATAAGGTGATATTCGGCCATAGGCCATTAATTGATTTAAAGTTAAACTTAAATCTAACCTATGATTATAGGTATCTCGACATCTCCTTAGTTAAGTAACTAATTCTGGGATTTGGAATCATAAGGTAAGTGAAGGTACATATTCGGCTATATTGGTTACTATGTTAGCCGAATCTAACTATGGATATGTAGGGGCAGTCAATAGTGGTACACAAGGTTTCAGGATTTCAAACCGCAAGGTAAGCACTTATGTACAATCGGCCATAGTCCTATTTTGGTACCTAGATCTATTTCTTATTTTGTTTAAAAGCTGAAAACTATTCAAGTCAAATGATCTAGCATTGGCCGATTGAAGGAAGGAATAACACAAAGTTTTCGGGATTTGTTGGTAACCCAATCGGCAACAAGGTAAGTTTTGGTGCGATAATCCTTCGGGATTTGGTCTTATAGCCGAATAGGCTTTTTGCTAATATGCCTAGTGTTGGCCGAATATAGGAACTAAGGATCTAGGACGTTTGATCGAGGTTTCGGGATTTCAGTAACTTCATTAAGTATACCAGGTGTGTACCCCACACTAAATCTTAGTAGATTACGGCTTTAATTTATTATATGTTAATAAGAATGTGGAAAATATGGCTAAGTACCATGCTATGGTACAAAGTACTAAGGTACGTTTACCTACTCCTACTATGAGTATGATATGATTTCTTATGCCATGTATGTGAATATGATAAAGAATGTGAAATAAGGCATTGTACTACATGATATGTATGACATGGGGCATATAGGTGATTATGAAAGGGGAAGTGAATGTGGTGACTTATGTCACGATATCCGAATGTGGTGACTTCGGTCACATTATCTGAATGTGGTGTCTCATGACACAAAATAATTATCTGGTGGCTATGCCACGAATTTTATAAGGGCGATGAGCACGTCAACTGCAGCGACTGCCTTCGATGGTGTGCAGCGGATGGAGGGTTGACTTAGTAGTCCCCACGGTGTGCAGGTTGGTACGTGTGATGTGTAGCGAATGGTAACTAGGCTTGGGCTCGGGAATGCATCATTAAATGTAAATTGTAATATATATATATATGTATGATTTGATATGCCTGAATCTGTTTGGACTTAGTTTTGGATGTACACATTGAGTCTATTTGACTCACCCCGTTGTGGGAATACTTTTCAGGTGATGATCAGTGATGGACCGGGTTGGCAGGAGCTTAGTGGTGGCCATGCTCAGCAAGGAAATTATTTTATTTGGACATTTTATTTTATTTAAGCACTTTAAATTTATTTTGGGTTTGTTTTGATGTAATAAGGCCATAGTACGAACTATCTTATGCATGCACGTTAATTATTTTCTTATGATACGAAATTTTATCAAATTAAAGACTAAGTAAATTTTATTTGTTCTTGATCGTCAATCCTCGGCAATGGGTATTTGTTCTTGATCGTCAACATGTTCAACTACCTATAGTCGATGCACATCCGCATTGACCCATCTTTCTTCTTAACAAATAACACCGGCGCTCCCCAAGGTGACACACTCAGTCGGATAAAACCCCGATCCAACAGTTCTTGAATCTGCACTTTCAGTTCCACTAACTCTTTCGGTGCCATTCTATATGGGGCAATAGACACCGACGCTGTTCTCGGAAGAAGATCAATACCGAATTCCACGTCACGATCTGGAGGTAATCCTGAAAGCTCTTCTGGGAAAACATCAGAGAACTCCTTCACAGTTCTAACATCTCCTACGGTTAGCTCCTTGGCTTCTAGAGCCCGAACAAAAGCTAAGAATGCCTCACATCCTTTCCTCACCATCTTTTCTGCCCTTAAAGCAGACACTACATTGGACAAATAGTTTCTCCTTTCTCCTATCACTAAAACTTCATCATCCTCCAGAGTCCTTAACACCATGCGCTTAGCAGCACAATCCAAGTTTGGTCGATGTTTTACCAACCAATCCATAACTAAGATTAAATTGAACTCCCCGAACGGCAGTTCCATCAGGTTAGCCGGGAAAACCATCCCCTTGTAACAGTCTGAATGTGACCCTAATCTGAATGGTGGTTTTGGGACCACGAATCCGAGTTTCAAATATATTTAAATGATATATTTTGTGCTTATTATATGTGCTTTTATGTGTGTGAAAGTTTCGTAGAAAAATTTAACCATTTATGTGTTCAATTTAACAAAAAGGACTAAATCGCGTAAAGTGTAAAAGTTGCATGCTATAGTGTAAAGTGCTAGAATGAGGATGGCTTTTTAATATGAAGCCTTAAATGGGTAAATAACCCATTTTTAAGTTAGTGGGTGACTTATGACATGTTTAACCTTAATTTTTATATTATATGATTTTATATAATAAGGTTATAATAGTAATTGATTAAATGTCTTATAATATGTTAAATAAAACATAAAAAAAGGCATTATCATCCTTTACCTTGCTTGGTCGAATGTGGAGAAAAGAAATGGGGTTTAGGTTCACTTGAATTTCGGCATTTATAATCACAAATTCAAGGTTAGTTTGATTTTGGTTTTTGATAATTTTTACGTTTTTGAGATCGCTACTTCGTATATTACCCGACCCATGCTAGAATTTTTGAGATTAGTATGTATGTGAGATTCGGCCATTTCCATGTTCATGTGATTTTTGATGTTTGATGATTTTATATTAAAGTTATGTTAAAGATTAACAAGTTTTGAATTAGAAATTTTGGTGAAATTGAGTATTTAGGACTAATTTGAAAAAATAAATTTTTAGAGGGGCTTATTTGCAAAATAAATGAAAGATATGGACTAGTATGGTCCCTATGAATATTCGGCCCTAAGGTACCATATTGAAATTTTGTGTATTTTGTGTTTTGTGCAATTAGGACTAAATTGTGAAAATGTGAAATAGTAGGGGTAAAATGGTAATTTACCTATTTATATGCTTAGGGACTAAATTGAGATGAAAGGTACTTGAATGAGCTGAATTTTAATGTGTTTAGATCAAGAACAAAGAAAAACGGTTTTGGATCGGGGAAAGACGAAGGTTGTCGAATAACCGGTTTACGCGGTCCGTCGACAGTCGAGGTAAGTCCTTAAGCAAATTTATGTCGAAGAATCATTTACGAAAGTAGTATATGATAAAATTTGGAATTTAAGGCTTGAAAATGTATGTTGGCCGGATATGGGGTATGAACTTGTTGTAAATTTGCTTGTTGAATATAATGTGAATAATTATGTTCGGTTTAATATGTGATTGTAAATTAAAGTATGTGAGATGGTTCTGACTTTTGGCATTAAGTAATGTGTATGGGAGTGTTGATTGTGTTGATATTCAGGCTTTGAGCCTAGCAGGCCTAGTGCCGGTGACTTATTTCGGGCTTTGAGCCTAGCAGGCTTTGTGCCGGTGTTACATATCGGGCTTTATGCGTAGCAGGCTTTGTGCCGGTGTTACATATCGGGCTTTGATGCCTAGCAGGCTTGATGCCGGTGATGCATTTTAAATGGAGAAACCATAAATTATTCGAGGTGAAACATAGTCAATGTATCGAGTTAAAAGTTCAGGTAAGCATAAGTTCCTTTGTATTTACCGGGAGTAAGGTAAGTTGTGTTTAATGCTGCTTGAGTTGGGACAATACGATAAGAATGGTGTTATGTGCAAATGAGCTTACGATTGATGTGTATGACTATTAAATGATAGAATTTGAGCTTAAATGTACTATTTTGGAAAATTCGGTTACAAATAGAAATGTTAAAAGTGATAAGATTTTGAGTGTGATAACATAGTTGATATGAATGTTGTACTTATATGATTTGGAGCATGTGATTCATGTAATATATTTACTTTGTACTTCGATGAGATACAGGATTATGGTAATGAAGTGCAATTACTTAGGTTGATGAACTAATAGTATTCGGCCCTGTATAAATTCACATATTGAAATGTTTATATTCAATGTCATAGGTTTAAAGATTAAAATGTTTGAGTGTTTGAATGTTGTATTATCATTTACTTGAGACTTACTAAGCTAGTAAGCTTACTCTGTATGTATTTACTTTACTGTTTTATAGATTGTTGATTCAGCTACGGGCTCAGAGGATCATCGAAGAAGTCGACCACACTATCACCCCTTTTTGGTCTTTAAGTTTAATTTTTGAATCAAAGTCATGTATAGGTTGAATTACAGTTTAATTGAATGATGTTCGGTCTTGTATATATATATATATATATATATATATATATATATATATATAGCCTTGCGAAAATGGCTATTTCTTTTGTTAAACTTACTTATGTGTTAGGTATAATGGCATGTCCAATTGTTAATGATTAAGTGTAATAGTTATGTTCGGTAATGATACTGGGTATGTTCATGTTATTATTCTGCATGGTTGTGAAGGTTTTAGCTAGTATTTGTATTCGGCTATTGTATGTATATATAATAGGTATGGTTTGGTTTTTGTGGTTCATGGCATTTTGAGTTTAAATAATGCTTTGACAGTGCATATTCGATTAAATTATATATATATTCAAGTTGTATAATATTTCATAGTTTATATGTACGACCGTTTGATGTATATGCATTTATATTTATATAAATATACATATGCATGTTTTTACAATGGTGATTTACTAGCATATTTAATTATATGGATTTGGTGTATAATGGTAAGTAATAAGGTATTACATGACATATTTGTGTATGAATTGTATGCAAAAATGATATATGTTAAATAGGATATTGCAACCATTACATGTATATGGATTGTATTTAAATTTCGTTTGATTAAAGTGTAAATAAACATTTAGTTTTATTTGGTGATTAAGTGATCAGAGAATGAGTGGTATTTTGATACATAATTTAGTAACGCGGAAAAGTTATGCATAATGTGTATATATATATATATTTGGCCGTATTGAACTTAGGTTATGTTCGGCCATGGCATATTAATAATAAGGTTGCATGTGTATTGGGTAAAGGAGTAGGTATGTTTTGGCTGACTATATATTTATGTGGTGCGAGTACTTATATATACATACATAGTTATAAAGCAAAGTGTTTAAGTTTTTGATAAGTAACACCTTGTGACCCTAATTCGGCGACGGACACAGGTTAGGGGTGTTACACCCCTGAACTTCTATAGGTACATCCCTAAAGATTTTGTTCACCACTACAGATTGTCCTAAAGGGCTAAGTACAGTCATCTCCCTATAAGTAATCTCAGAGTCTATGTTTAAAGTTCCAGATACCACACTAGCAACATAGGAATGTGTCGACCCAATATCAATCAATGCAGAAAAAGGCAATCCAAAAATTAAGAACGTACCGGTTATGACATCCGGTGTATCGCCCTCTTCTCGGCGTCTAGCTGCATAGACCAACCCCGGCTGTCTCGCATCTGTGCTCCCTGCACCTCTACCTGGTGTTCCACAGCCCCGACCGAAACCATTACCTTCCCTGGCTGGACCATGACCTCTCTGCGGTTGCTGACCACCTCTACCCGGCTGAGCATGACCCTGACCTACTGGCCGCGCTCTGCCCAGCTCCTGTGGACAGTCTCTTACCCGATGATCAGTAGACCCACACATGAAACATCCTCTATTACTCGTCCAACACTCGCCCAAATGAAATTTACCACATCAAGTACACCTCTGAGGCTGACTATCAACAACAGGTCTCGCAACCCGACTAGGCCTATCCAACCTAAATCTTTTCTGAAAACGCCCAGCTGATCCCGACGATCCAAAATTCCTTTTTATTTCTACCTCTATCCCTATCATGATTCTATTTTTTGGACCGCTTCACTTCCTCGGCTATCTTAGCCTTTTCCACTAAAACAGCAAATTCTCTTTCTCGTTGTGGAGCTATCATCACTCGTAAATCATCCCTCAGACCGTCCTCAAACCGAACACAATGCTCATGGTCTGTAGCAACAATACCCCGGGCATAACGACTTAGATGTAAGAATTCCGCCTCATATTCAGCCATCAGTTTATTCCCCTGAACTAAATTCAGAAAGGCCCTACGCTGCGCATCCACATAACTCAATCCGATGTACTTACCCTGGAATGCTATCTTGAAGAAATCCCAGGTAATACAGTCAGCCACTACACCATCCCTGACCGTCAGCCACCATTGATACGCCTCGTCCCGCAGAAGAGACACAACTCCTTTCAACTTCTCTTCCACCGTAAAATCAAGATCATTCATAATGCGCTCTACTGCTTCTAGCCAATACTCGGCTACATTAGGAGCTACACCAGACACACCCCTAAACATTTCTGCTCCATTGTCTCGAAGTCGTTCAGACACAGATTTTTGAGCCACTGATCCTGTGCTCGCTCCAGCAACCCTCTCCAAAACTCGCAACATCGCCTGAGACACCGCATCGTCTCCGCCCGTTTGATCCTAAAAACTTGCTTCCGCAGCTAGCGGTACTGGCATCTCATTTCCTGACCCATGTCCTGATTCCGAGGGTTTAGACCCAACACCTCGACCTCTACCACATCCCCTAGCACTCATTACTACTGTTGCGACTTAATCTGATTAAAAGTTTTATGAGTTAGTATTTCTGTCATTGTTTATTACTCAACAGTCTTATAAGGAGTAGCTTTAGAGAGTAATCCTCGCAAAACATATCTCGACCTAGAGGTTTCAGTCTCTAAAGTTTGGATCTCCTAGTGCTAGCACACATTGATTCATGCAAATAATCATTTCATGCATACATCACCAAAAATTAGAACACTTAACTGCGTGGATCGGGTGCCGGTAGACTCGAATGCCATATTCCAATCAAAACATTTCCTCCAAATAACATTTAAATCGACTTTATAAAACACTGTTGAACCTATTATTCAGCCCGAGTTTTGCAACCTGAGCTCTGATACCAAAATTGTATCACCCCAAACCCAGTTTAGACGTTACGACCAGATCTGGTATGTCACAGGGTAAAGTAAAAATGAATTTTTGTTGGATTTAGGAAAATACCGTAAGTTTGAAAACTTTTCGATTACGGTGATGTTTTGAAAACAGTGATATGTCGTTTAAGAAAAATTTCAAATTTGTGTTAATTGAATATTCGTTATATTTGGTGATACTTGAAAGAAAATGATTATTTTACGTTACTCGTATTTTGAAAATCCCATCTCCACTTTCATGGTTAAGACATAATAGTGACAAATCTTTTAATAAATAATAAATAATAAAAACCAAATATTAACTTAGAAAGGCCTTATTACATAAAAAAATCCCCAATTTAAAATAGTTTGTAGAAAGAAACGAGTTTACGAAAAGAAACATTTTTATGGCCTCTACGAGTCTGCCTCGGCTCCGAGATCCACAATCTACTGATTACCTGCAAGGTTAAGAAAAGGGGTGAGTCACCAAGACTCAGCGTGTAAATCCCCTATATTCCATAAACGGCTCATGGCCCACAGTCGCATATTGGTCCTTAGCCCACTCGAGATGGCATACGAAAGAAATGAATGCAATATGTCCCAGCCCAACCTAGTCTTTCCATCCTCTACACGCCACCCGTACCAGCCCATCACACCGTGGGGATTTCTACAATCAACCCTCCATCCGCTACACGCCTCATACGTGGTATCAAACCACTCGTGGTTCCAGACCACCATGATACTAGATCACCGTGACTGAGTCACTATTAACATACGTGGGGCCAACCCACCGTGGTATCAAACCACCGTGACAATCCCTGATGAATATATATGGGGCCAACCCACTGTGGTACCAAACCACTGGGACGAGTCACTAAATCGTATATACGTGGTATTAAACCACCATGGCACCAAGGCACCGAGACATGGTGACTAAATCAGATATATGTGGGGCCAACCCACTTGTGGTACTAAACCACCGTGACAGTCTCAAATTCTTCCCCTTTCACATCATAATCCAATCCCATGCATAACATACATATCATAATGAATGCAACATGTTATCAAGCAAAGTAATAGATTACCACATACGTCCGTACTCATAAAAGGGAACATTAAAGTCACGTACCTGGCATCCCTAGTCTTACCCACAAGGGTATTACGACTGTCTACACAGTCCTTTCGGCTTTTCAGCCCATACAGTTAATAACACAAACTAATAATAGAAGGTGGATTTTACACACCTGATAACACGCAATATTATGCTTTCTATATCGACAATATCGTAAGCAGGAACAACTTCTATTTGCCTACTATTCCATTCTAAAGCCGGTCCACAACCCGGTGGCCAATCTCGAACCGCAGACACCGCTCGCTTTTCAAACTTAGGGGCTGGGACTCGAGTCTAACCCCTTCCTTTGCTTGGCTGGTATTTGAGTCCATGAAAGAGATCTTGGTCAATAGACCGAATTAAGGCATTGAAGCAGAGAAAAAGAAATAAGGATAAACGCTCAATATGTAAAGATTCCTTACCTAGGTCGATAGAACCCGGAGACTATAAGGCTTGAATTAAGGCACCGATTGAGTACCTAAACAAATACCATGTAAGATTCGGTTTAAAAGAAAAGATTAGAAGAGGTGACCTTTCGGCCGAACGAATGACATAATCCTCTCACCTAAATCGACCGAAACCGAGTGTCCCTTAAGACCCTTCAATCGCAGACCAGATGCAGAAAGAATACGGAGACAAGGCCCCTCCTTCATTTGGCCAAAACCATAGAACAAGATTAATGTCTTCGGAAACCAAAAAAAAAGGAAAAGAGAATTGAAAGGGAAAGAGAATACTTACCACAACTAAAGAGAATTCAATTGAGAAGGTTAGAGAACAGAGTGATGGTAATCTTCTGAGATAAGAATGAATGAATGAGATTAACACACAAGGAGATTCGGCTCAAAGATGATATCTCAAAGTGAAGAAAGGGAAACAACAGTCAATGATTCGGCTATAGAGAAAGAAGAATAAAGCAAACTAAAAAGGAGATATGAGCAATAGTTTCGGCCTAGAGAAAAAGAATTGATGTGTAAACAAAATATCCAAGAGAAGGATTGAGAGATGGGTTTCGGTTATGAGGAACAATTAAGGGAAATATGAAGTATGAAGAAGAGAGAAGAGAGGCTAATGGGTGTTTCGGCTTTTAGTGGAAAGAAGAATTGATGAAAGAATGAGTGATTGCCAAAAAGGTGAGAGCCCCCAAAGGTGATTTCGGTCAAGAGAAAAGAAGTGGAAGAAACCTTGATTGGTAGAAAAGAGAAACGATATGGGGAAGAAGGTTTAGCTAGGTGGTTCGGTAATAGCCCAAAGAAAAATGGAAAAGCAATCTAAAACCAACCTAAGAGAAGAAAACTCAGGCACCTATTTGGAAACAAAAATTCGGCACATACAATCTCCAAAACCGAAATGCACTTCAAGAGAACCAAATTGACTTATGACCCTAATTGATTTTCGGCACACCCACTGCAAGCCGAAATCGATTTCTTCCCCCTTCCTCAAGCATCCAAAATTTGGCCACTGCCTTCACCAACCCTCAATCCCATATTTTCCTCCTAAATTCACTCTTGTTCACTCATTCAAAGTAGTTTGAATAATTCAAACTCACTCTTCCTCTCATGGCCACACATTTGAATTGTTTGACCCATTCAACACTCCCCCCTTGAAGTGTCATAGCCGAACTCCACCTCCTTCCTTCCAGACGCCAAAAGAATTTCCCAAAAAGCAATTTCTGCGACTCGAACCTGCTCCCTCACTGCTTCCCTTGTGGCGTCACTTACCTACACCTCAAGTGGCGTCTCCTTACCACTTTACTATAGCACTTCTTGTGTCATCAAACCCAAACTATACCACTTAAACCCTGCCTCAACTAGCTCTCCCCTAAAGTGCCCAAAATTAAAGTTTTGGCCAAAGCTTCGGCTTAACCCCGAGCCTTCCCTGGACCCCCAAACACACCAAATTAACACACCGAGCATAGCATACACACAGGAACATATTAAATGCAAAGCCCCTAATTCAGGATGATACATGTGGCATGTGAGATTATTTTTTGGATTAGTTAATGGCATGACATTAATGTTTTAAAAACTGTTTTAATTGATATTTAAAATGACTATACATAAAACTTGGTTTTCAAATAAAATTTGTCTACATCACATTTTTTTCTGCAATACTAAAAATGACTTTTTAATAAAATCGAAATTAGTTTTGAATAATGATAAAATTTTATAAATGAAATACTAAATCTATTAGTTTTCTAAAAATTATCATTATTTTGCAGAATTTAGATAAACATTTGATTTCACTATTTTTGAACGGAAAAAGACAATGGTTTTGAAAGCTGTTTGAAATTAAAAAAGTTAAAATTAGGCCATGTTTTGAGGTTAATGTAGCCTTTAGAATTTGGTAATAACATCTACGTTGGGTTAGGGAGGTTACACGAACAAATCTTCACGAGGCAGAGGATATCAATTTTTTTGACAGCTTATTCAACTTTCGATAATCAATGCAAAGTTGTATCGATCCATATATCTTCTTCACAAACAATACTGCAGCTCTAGAAGGCAATATACTAGGATGTATAAAGTTGTAGTCCAAAAGGTCTTGCATGTAACACCCCAAACTCGGCCTAAACGTTACGACCGGATCTGGCATGTCACATAAAAGGGTTGTTTAAAAAAAACTGTGCGTTGGTTAAAAAGTTCGTATTCTTTTTGAAACTCCGTGTTTTGTGGTTTGTTTATAAAAGCCGATTCATTTAATTCCCACTTTACAAAGTTGTTATTAATTTGAATAAAATTGTATTTGTTGTGAAAATCGAGTAATTTTTGAATAAGAAACGGTTTATTATCATTTTAGGAAACTCCCATATTAATCATTTGGAGATAAGCAGTAACCAAATTGATAGCTAAAACCAAATAAAATAACAAAGGCCTTATTGCATAATAGAATCCCAATATAATGAGTTCAAAATAAGGTAATGTAGTTTACAAAAGAAATAGTAATGCATGGCCACCTCGAGTCCCCCACGGCTCCCAATCCTCTATCGCTGGGAATTACCTGAAACATTAACTAAGGGGTGAGTCACCGAGACTCAGTGTATAAACCCCCATCCCGGAAATAACAATGCTCTTACACAATTTCATAAGCCAACATGCAAGTCATGTCACAAATAATATCGGTGTGGTCAAACCACTGGTGACCGTAGTCACAATAATATAAGTATTGTCAAAACTACTGCTGACCATAGTCACAATAATATCTGTGGGGCCAACCCACAATGTGGTCAAAACCACTGATGACAATCCCGTATCAATATGTGGGGCCAACCCATGGTGGTGCCAGACCACAGGGACGAGTCACAAAGATAGCAATATGTGGTACCAAACCACTGGTGGTCAAAACCACTGAGACTTAGTCACAATAATATATAGAAAGCGGGGCCAACCCACTGTGTGGTCAAAACCACTGGTGACAGTCTAAATCATACCTTCCCCCTCCTCTTAGCATACCCATGCAATATGACATAATAATTCGTGTATGCAGTATGTCATGTATGCTAAACATATATCAAACATAAGTATAACATGAATCACCATCATAATCAGATAGATATAAAACAACATAATCACGCTAATCAACCTCTAAGAGTATAACCGTAATTTTACCTACCAAGGGCATTTTCATAATTTACCCACCAAGGATATTTCGATAATCTCGCACCTGTAATGGCCTTTACATAGGCCCAATGTCGCCACGAGCGACTCAACTGCCATTTCTGGTCGTTATCAGACTATTGGGCCTAAGACCCGATTTCGGCCCATTCGGGCCCACACACTCGTGTAGCCCACCTAGCACAAATCTAGCCACGTATATAAGTTCCACCTAGTCTAGTTCACTATATACTAAACAATCATACAGTCTACTCATAAGGGCCCACGGGCCCATTGGGCCCACTTTGGCCCATCGTGGCCCAAGCAGCCTCAACCCACAAGAATACTACCGATGGCCTCAACTATCGTGTCGAAGCCCCACACGTGCGCTCGCACACTCATGTGGCTACTAATGCCGTGGCCGGCACTTCGGCATTTGCCGCTCCACAACTAGAGTAGAGAGAGTTACACATCTGATAGGAATATGGTGCTAAACCGCGCTGCGACCACTCCTGTGCCCAAACGCCCACCAAGGTATGTTAACTCTCTTCCTGGAATGCTCTTTATATAGCTAGCTCTTCACCTTCATTCTTTGTGTCTTTCCGATGTGGGATCCCTTCGTCAGTAGACTTTCAATTCAACTGAAACTCTTGCCGTCCAATCTGCAAAATAAATACTCCCTTGTTTCTCATGAGATTCGAACCCAGGCTCCCTTGCAACATAATCCACGCCGCTAACCACTTGGTCACAAGCTCCTCTTGTGTCTTAAACCATGCGCAACTAAATATAAATTATAGCCAAATTCTAAAGTCCATGTAAAAAGAAAACCAAAATGCAAGAGCCAAGACTTGAACCTTGGACCTCCTTCCTTCCTTATGGCGTCACCCCCTTGTCTCTTATGTGGCGTCACTTTGCCACTGCACCACACACTCCACTTGTGTCATTTTCCTCCACATTTTATTCTTAAGGCCTACCTGCCAACTTCCAGGGTTTTTTTTCACCTAAAGCCAAAATTTCCCCAAAGCAAATATTTGATCCCGGGAATTCATAGAAGCCCTCTAATCTTCCAAAATCACTTATCTAAAAGGTCCAACTTGCATTAATACCGATCTCTTGTTCTCCAAAAAATTTCAACGCTACTACGCCTAAGGCCCATTGGGCCCAATTCTTCTAGGCCCAATTTCAGGATGTTACAAATCTACCCTCCTTAAAGAAATTTCGTCCTCGAAATTTCCAACTATAGGTACAGTCACACATCTTAACCTACAACACTACGCTCACGCTGCGCACTCTGATTCTAAATAACACTAATATACTTTCTAACTAAATCTTGGAACCCCTTCACATAACCAACTATTTAACACCGGCGCAACAGATATTTTTCCCACATACATACAATTCCTATATTCAAGCATCACATCCACACATCGCTGAATAAATACAATCATTCAGCATGTAATAGAATATAGTAAAAAGGAAACTTACGGATTTGGTGCCGGAGACTCGGGTGCCATACTTCCGGAAAAGAGATATATATATTTTCTAAACCATCCTTTGAAAACATTTTTGAACCCAAACAGACAGCCGAGTTTTTGAACCTGGCTCTGATACCATAATTGTAACACCCCAAACCCGGCCTGAACGTTACGACCGGATCTGGCATGTCACATAAAAGGGTTGCTTAAAAAAACTGTGCGTTGGTGAAAAAGTTCGTATTCTTTTTGAAACTCCGCGTTTTGTGGTTTGTTTATAAAAGCCGATTCATTTAATTCCACTTTACAAAGTTGTTATTAATTTGAATAAAATTGTATTTGTTGTGAAAATCGAGTAATTTTTGAATAAGAAACGGTTTATTATCATTTTAGGAAAATCCCATATTGATCATTTGGAGATAAGCAGTAACCAAATTGATAGCTAAAACCAAATAAAATAACAAAGGCCTTATTACATAACAGAATCCCAATATAATGAGCTCAAAATAAGGTAATGTAGTTTACGGAAGAAATAGTAACGCATGGCCACCTCGAGTCCCTCACGGCTCCCAATCCTCTATCGCTGGGAATTACCTGAAACATTAACTAAGGGGTGAGTCACCGAGACTCAGTGTATAAACCCCCATCCCGGAAATAACAATGCTCTTACACAATTTCATAAGGCAACATGCAAGTCATGCAACCCGAAACCTAACCATCCGTACTCCTGTTTCTACCCCGTGTGGTCAAAACCACTGGTGACCGTAGTCACAAATAATATCGGTGTGGTCAAAACCACTGGTGACCGTAGTCACAATAATATCTGTGGGGCCAACCCACAATGTGGTCAAAACCACTGATGACAATCCCGTATCAATATGTGGGGCCAACCCACGGTGGTGCCAGACCACAGGGACGAGTCACAAAGATAGCAATATGTGGTACCAAACAACTGGTGGTCAAAACCACTGAGACTTAGTCACAATAATATATAGAAAGCGGGGCCAACCCACTGTGTGGTCAAAACCACTGGTGACAGTCTAAATCATACCTTCCCCCTCCTCTCAGCATACCCATGCAATATGACATAATAATTCGTGTATGCAATATGTCATGTATGCTAAACATATATCAAATATAAGTATAACATGAATCACCATCATAATCAGGTATATATAAAACAACATAATCACGCTAATCAACCTCTAAGGGTATAACCCTAATTTTACCTACCAAGGGCATTTTCGTAATTTACCCACGAAGGATATTTCGGTAATCTCGCACCTGCAATGGCCTTTACATAGGCCCAATGTCGCCACGAGCGACTCAACTGCCATTTCTGGTCTTTACCGGACTATTGGGCCTAAGACCTGATTTCGGCCCATTCGGGCCCACACACTCGTGTGGCCCAAATACACAAATCTAGCCACGTATATAAGTTCCACCTAGTCTAGTTCACTATATACTGAACAATCATACAGTCTACTCATAAGGGCCCATGGACCCATTGGGCCCACTTCAGCCCATCGTGGCCCAAGCAGCCTCAACCCACAAGAATACTACCGATGGCCTCAACTATCGTGTCGAAGCTCCACACGTGCGCTCGCACACTCGTGTGGCTACTAATGCCGTGGTCGGCACTTCGGCATTTGCCGCTCCACAACTAAAGTAGAGAGAGTTACACACCTGATAGGAATCTGGTGCTAAACCGCGCTGCGACCACTCTTGTGCCCAAACGCCCACCAAGGTATGTTAACTCTCCTCCTGGAATGCTCTTTATATAGCTAGCTCTTCACCTTCATTCTTTGTGTCCTTCTGATGTGGGATCCCTTCGTCAGTAGACTTTCAATTCAACTGAAACTCTTCCCGTCCAATCCGTAAAATAAATACTCCCTTGCTTCTCATGAGATTCGAACCCAGGCTTCCTTGCAACATAATCCACGCTGCTAACCACTTGGCCACAAGCTCCTCTTGTGTCTTAAACCATGCGCAACTAAATATAAATTATAGCCAAATTTTAAAGTCCATGTAAAAAGAAAACCAAAATGCAAGAGCCAAAACTTGAACCTTGGACCTCCTTCCTTCCTTATGGCGTCACCCCATTGTCTCTTATGTGGCGTCACTTTGCCACTACAGCACACACTCCACTTGTGTCATTTTCCTCCACATTTTATTCTTAAGGCCTACCTGCCAACTTCCAGGGTTTTTTTCACCTAAAACCAAAATTTCCCCAAAGCCAATATTATCCCGGGACTTCATAGAAGCCCTCTAATCTTCCAAAATCACTTATCTAAAAGGTCCAACTTGCATTAATACCAATCTCTTGTTCTCCAAAAAATTTAAATGCTACTACGCCTAAGGCCCATTGGGCCCAATTTCAGGATGTTACATTGCAACTCAGCTCTTTTTACTCAGTTGGTACCATATGGTACTAAATAATTAACAAAGGAGTTACTCTTTAAGGAACACATCCAAAAATTCACATACTATCCGAGTCACACGTATATGATTTTCGTCTTAGTTTGAGTTAATAATAAAGGGTACATATGCTTCATAGCCTTGATTCAAGAGCTTATTAGCTTGAACTGAGAAAATAATACGAGTCAAATCACTCAATTTGATGCCTCTAACTTTAATAATCTTGCCTTTTGTCGCGTGTGAATATTATATGCGAATGTGCAAGTGTACACGTCGAATCAAGTAATAAAGTAGTAAGATCGTCTCCTCAGGGATCAGATAGGATTAATTCAGTTAAGCTATTACTATAAACTATATGAATCAGGTTATGGTAAAACAAAATAACAATTTGTAGAGGAATAATCACGTATGCAATATTAAAATCAAATAACTAACTTAAAATGTTGTGGCAAAGATATGGAGACAGAGTTGAGAGGATCTACATTGTTGAATGGGAAGTTTGGGATTACTAAGATTCTTTCCTCATAACACAATAATGCCATGGAAAAATCGTAACCAATCTATTATTTAGATTAAATCTAAGGTAGTTTGTTTCTTTTGAGAGACAGACTTCAAAGGTACCTAACCTAAGGCTTTGCATGTCTACAAGCTTGAAGAAGGATACCCAACACTATTTCTTCCTTTCTTTGTACAGATCACAGCTCAATGTTTAGAGTGCTATGAGTATTCTATCCTATACTTTATTGTATCATTCGATCACAATCCAACAAATCTAACCTTTTCACAATCAAATAAAGTTTATGGACATACCATACATTTATCAATGTCTAGAGACTGCATGCTTACATTTTAAAATAGCGCAAATCGAATGAAACAATAAATCTAAATAAGGATAATGCCTTTGTCATTAAAGGAACTAAACGTTCATTTAGTAATCCCAATCCGATATGATTAGCTCATGAGTTGGAAATTAAAATCCAAAATGAAAGTATCATTCAACAACATATTTCCATAATCAAAATTCACTGAAATCAATTAATATAATGAAGGAAGAACTTCAGGAAGCTTTTGCCAATCCAACCCTCAACTTCAGTTCTACAATATCTTGTGAAGACCAGGGTTGAATGCTTCTCCTTATTCTTTGTGTTGATGCTCTATTCCTTAGCTGTTACCTTCTTTCCTTGCTCCTTTTGATCTCCCATGAGAAATTGTGTGAGAGGAAAAACCACCTCCTTCCTCTCTTTCTCTTTCTTCTTTGGGTAGGTCCCCTTCTCAGCACATATTCTTTACCCCCTCTTCTTTTTGGTGGATATTTCTGGTACAAGTACAACTGGCTGAGAGTGGCACGGATTAACAACATAATCAACATCTTCATGGAATTGCCTTGACATTTGTGCTGACAATCTATCTGACCTTTTGTCATTACATAACTTCACTCCTTCATTTCTTTTCCTCCTTTCTGCATCTATTATAAACAACATGCAATTCATTTCCTCCCACTAGTAAAAGTAACATATAGTGACATTGAAAGCACAATCCATTCTTCATGATGCAATAATATAATTTCCTAAAATGAAACTAAATTTACTCAAGTAAGAACAATTAACCGTCTAGAGACCTGAAATATAACTCTTTTCAAGAACTATCACACCCCAAACCTGAGTTCTTGCTTGTACTCAATCAAAATATGCATGGATGCATGAATGAATGAATAAATGAATTGTCACAACAATATAATTACCTTTTTTAATGTTAGAATATGTAGAGCATATTTTATATTTTAGTTCTCAGCAATCTTCTATTTCCAAAAATTTGCTTAAGTTTCATAAGCTTGTTTAGCAAAAAAAAAAAAAAAAAGTGCAGAAAATGTTGCCCTAAAAATAAAAAATTCTAATTACTCATGCAATTTCGACTATAGTAAGCACCTCCTAATGTATGTAGTGTATCTGTTATCTAAGCTCAGTTTCCTTTGAACAATCTGACCTTGGATAACTCAATTACAAGTATTTTTACTAGGGGATTCATCTTGTCACAAGATTTTCTTTACTTGACAATCTCAGTTAAGCATACACTAAATTGCTAGGTATTTCATCATGTCACAAATTGAATACTCACTCATGAATTTAAGGCTTTTAACTTAGAAGATGGATGGAGCAAACAACTACCCCCTTAGCTACTCAGCCTAGCACTACAGTGGGGTGTCCCTAAATTCATTCTTTTATTGAATCACTGTTTGTAACACCCCAAACCCAGCCTAGATGTTATGGCTGAATCTGGCGTGTCAAGTTGATGTGTACTCTGAAAATTGGACTTGTTGGTAGAAATTAGTTTCTGAGTTGAAATTTCTTTGTTAAAACTCAAATCATCTTGACCATTTACAAACCCATTCAAAAGTCCTTACTTTTTAAATATTGTTTGTTGCGGAAGCAATATCCAAAATGTTGCAAAAATGCGATGTTTTGAAAACAGTTAATCTTTTTGAAAACCAGCGTTCTATGACTATTGGTTAAGTATCAAATAAATAAAGCCAAAATAACATAACTTAGGTTTAAGAGGCCTTATTCCAGGATCAATAGCCCAATAAGAAATTTACATAAATAAGTCTAAGGCAGAACATCAGCGATCGTGTGGCCACCTTTGAGTCTCTCGCGGCTCCAAATCGTCTAAGGCTGGGGATTACCTGTACAATTAAAAGAAAGGGTGGGTTTACGAAAACTCAGTGTGTAATCCCCTATCAGTTAGTCAATAACAATATATGCAGTAATATTCTGGGCTTGAGCCCTATTCAGTAACAGTGTAGTGTGGGCCATAGCGCATTTTAGTAACAGTGTAGGCCTAAGCCCAATGCAGTATCAATACGGTGCAAATATGCAAGCACCCCAATCTAGCCAACACACCACCCGTACCAACCAATACACCATGTGGGGATAAAATCGACCCACCCAACCAGCACACCAATATCGCAACAAAGCTACCAGTAACAGTAACATAGCAAAGTTTCCAGTAACAGTATATATGACAGAGCCACCAGTACAATATACTTCCTCCATAACAGTATCCCAACCCCATGCAGTATGTCATGTATACAGAGTGTCTGGCCCACAAATCATCATATCATTCACAGTTAAGTCAATCAAATCATAGTCATACAATCAGAGTCAAATCAGTCAAACCATAGCACAAATCAGTCATTTACCCTCGAGGGGCAAAATAGTCATTTACCCTATAGAGGCATTACGATCATTTTACCCTACATGGGCATTACTGTAACACCCTTAACCCGTACCCATCGCTGGATTAGGGTTATGAGGCATTACTGAACTAAACTCAAATCGTCATAACCATATATCACAAATCATACATTTATTAAACTCAAAGAGATTTAATTCATGCTTGTACATTCCAAACCATTGAATCATCGAATATATGTTTTTCAAATGTTTATAACAAGTTTGAGTATCCAATATCACTTTATGAATATGTAGTAAACATAAACACATCTATCACTTATTTAATAATCACCTTGTCATTTCACAAATCATATGAATATGCATAATTAATCATAAACTCTCATAGCACTTTATGGGGTATCTATGCACATACGAAAGACTCAATCTAGGTTCACATTTAACAACCAACTTCGAAAAATTTCCTTTTTATGATAATAAATTTATCACATGTATATCAAGATACATATATATATAAATTATACAGATATAACTAAATCCAATGTGTCCATTATACCATGAATTATAAACTCATCTTCTTTACCATTTCTTTACCACTTCATACAACCCTATTTCTTTCATTCTCGATTAATAACAGTTAAAACATATATATGTGCATGCATGGTATGTACGGCTATACTATTCGAATAGTTAGGTTCGGGTTAGAAATGCATTCAATTCATGCACGAATGTGTCATGTACAACTTGAATATATAATAACTAATACACATTATCAAAGCATTATTCTACCTAAATATGCCATAGACCACAAAACCAATTTATACCTAATACAAATATACATGAATACAATGGTCGAATATATACATATTAATTAAAACATCTACAACCCATGCACAATAAAGATATAAACCTCTCCAATCTCATCACCGAATCATAATTAAACATCTTAATATATATATATATATATATATATATATATATAATGGATCTAAGCTTAGGACATAACTAAAAACACATAACCATTAACAATTAAACATGTCACTATACCGAAACAAATGAGTAAAGTTTAGCCAAAAGTAATAGCCATTATCGCAAGGCTATGTTACATACATATATATATACGAGATTAAGTACCATAGGTTTACAATTCAGCCTAGCTTATACATGCCTTTCAAATAAAAAACTAGGTATATAAGTACCAAAAGAGTTGATAGTGTTTTTGACTTCTCCAATAATCCTCTGAGCCAGTAGCTTGATGAAAGTCTATAAAACAGACAACGAACACATATAATGTAAGCTCACTAGCTTAGTAAGTCTAAGGCAAATTTGGTTTTTAACTAAACATTCAAACATTATTATGCATACAAACAAATATCAATTCGAATAGGATTTTAAAAAAAATAATGATTTATCATATAAATTTCACCAAAGCCGTATGTCATGAATCTCATTTAGCAAATTGGCCAACCATCTTTCATAAGCATGAAACCTCAACACTTAAATACCTTAGGTATTTGCATAATTCAAGACTATTAATATAACATATATTTTAACCACATATGATCTGTTATTCACATATACCATTTATACATAGGCCGAATCTCAATAGCATAACCAAACTCATACTTCAATACACCTATCATGTTCATATTTCAAAATGAATGAAAGTGAACTTTAACATTTCAACAAAAGCTTCGGCCATATCTCAATTTACTTGATTCGAAAGGGTATTTATATATATATACTTACATATTTACGTACATCTTAAGTACAACTTAGGCTTACCCGAACGTTTACCTTATTGCCGTAGTTATATCCCACCATGTAAATAATCCATAGATTTTCAATTATAAATATCACCGGTATTAAGCCTGCTAAGCACCAAGGCCCGAAGTACACACCGGCATTAAGCCTGCTAGACCCAAGGTCTGAAATTCAGTCCACCGGCGCAAGGCCTGCTAGGCATTTTGCCCGATATACATATATGTGTAACACAGGCACAAGGCCTGCTAGGCTCGAAGCCCGAATGTCATCATAATTAACCATTTCGTACACATTATTTAATACCAAAGTCACATACAACACATGTATTTTATTATCATTCTACTATCACATATCGAACTTAGATAACTTAATCACTTACATCAAATAAAATTTGAACCTAAGTCACCACAATAACATTCGGCTATTCCACAATTATATATCCAAAATTTCCAATTTCCATCTTTTGTTATACTACGTAAATATTTTTTGACATATAATTGCTCATAGACTTACCTCGACTATCGACAGACGACAAAGATCGGCTATTCGTGAACTTTCGCTTTTCCCCGATCCAAATCTGATTTTCTTTGTTCTTGATCTAAACATATTTAAAATAAGCTCATTGAAGCACATTTCATTTCAATTTAATCCAAAAACACCTAAATAGGAAAATTACCATTTTACCCCTAATATTTCACATTTTTACAATTTAGTCCTATTTGCACAAAACACAAAATACACAAAATTTCATTACACCACCTAAGGGCCGAATGTTCACAAGGTCTATACAAGTCCATTAGTTTCATTTATTTTGCATTTTAATCCTTCTACAATTTGACTTTTGCAATTTAGCCCTAAATACTCAATTTTACCAAAATTTCCAATTCAAAACTTGTAGATTTCTAACATAACTTTAATATTTTTCCATCAAACAGCATAAAACACCAACATTTAGCCATGGACGAATATCAAGCATGCTCAAATTCAAAAATTCTAACATGGGTCAGCTAATATTCGAAGCAACGATCTCAAAAACGTAAAAATTATCAAGAACCAAAATCAAACTAACCTTGAATTTGAGACTATAATTGCCGAAAATCAAATGGAACCAAGCCCTTGTTCTTTCCTCCACATTCGGCCAAGAATAAGAAAAGATGATAGTGGCTTTATTTTTGTTTTATTTTATCATATCATGATAATATAATTACATTACCAAAATACCCTTCATTACTTAATATTATTAACTTATATAATAAGGACAAAGATGACTTTAGCCACCCACTAACTTTAAAAATGGGCTATTTGCCCTTTTAATACCTCATATTGAAAAGCCACTATCACTTAGACACTTTTCACTATGGTTTGCAACTTTTACACTTTACGCGATTAAGTCCTTCTATTGAATTAAACACACAAACGATCACATTTTCATACGAAACTTTCACACATTATAATTCACATATAATAAGCACAGAATATACTATTTAAATATATCTCGGACTCAAATTAGTGGTCCCGAAACCACCGTTCCAATTAGAGTCAAATTCAGTCTGTTACAACTCTCCCCCCTTACGGATTTTCGTCCCCGAAAATCTTACCGTTGAATAAAGTCGGATATTGTTGCCTCATTGAATCCTTAGGCTCCCACATAGCCTCTTCAACTCCGTGCCAATTCCATAGTACTTTCACTAATGGAATTCTCTTGTTTCTCAACTCTTTCATTTCCCGAGCTAAAATACGGATCGGTTCTTCCTCATACGTCATATCGGATCAGATTTTAATCTCAGATGGAGCGATCACGTGTGACGGATCTGATCTATACTTACGAAGCATCGAAACGTGAAATACGTTGTGTATCTTTTCTAATTCAGAGGGCAACTTCAATCTATAAGCAACAGGCCCAATTCGTTCGATGATCTCGTACTGTCCGATGAATCTCGGACTTAGTTTGCCTTTCTGACCAAATCGGAGCACTTTCTTCCACGGAGAAACTTTCAAGAATACCCGATCTCCGACCTGAAACTCAATGTCTTTACGTTTCAAATTAGCGTAGGACTTTTGACGATCCGAGGCAGCTTTCAAACTATCTCTGATTATAGCCACTTTTTGTTCTGCCTCTTTAATCAAATCTACCCCGTGTATCTTATTTTCACTGAGCTCGGTCCAGTATAATAGTGTACGACACTTGCGGCCGTATAGAGCTTCGTAAGGTGCCATTTTGATACTCGATTGAAAACTGTTATTATAAGCAAATTCAATCAAAGATAAGTATCTTTCCCACGTACCTTCAAACTCGAGGACGCGACATCTCAACATGTCCTTAAGTATCTGAATGGTTCGTTCAGACTGACCGTCTGTCTGCGGATGAAAGGCTGTGCGAAAGTGGAGTTTAGTACCTAAAGCATCTTGCAACTTCTTCCAAAATCGCGATGTGAATTTTGGGTCTCTGTCTGAAACAATGGAACTCGGCACACCATGTAATCTCACAATTTGAGATACATACAACTCAGCAAGTTTATCGAGCGAATAGTCTGTACAAACCGGCATAAAGTGAGCTGATTTGGTCAGTCTATCCATTATAACCCAGACTGCATCTTTCTTGCTCGGTGTCGCAGGCAAACCGGATACAAAATCCATAGTGATTCTATCCCATTTCCATTCAGGTATCATGATTGGCTGAAGTAACCCAGAAGGCACTTGATGCTCTGCTTTTACTTGTTGACAAATTAAACACTTTGAAACAAATTCAGATATATCCCGTTTCATGCCAGGCCACCAATAGAACTGTTTCACCTCATTGTACATTTTCGTGCTACCCGGATGTACTGATAGTTGACTATTATGAGCCTCGTTCAAAATCATCTGAATCAAATCCATATTCCTCGGAACACATATTCGGCCTTTGAAATTCAAACTATCATTTGCATCAATTCAAAACTCTGACTCTGCATCATTTTCACACTGAACTCGTCTAGCAATCATATCTTTGTTAATTTTCTATGCATCACAAATTTGCTGAATAAACATCGGTCTTGCTTTCAACTCGGCTATGATCGAACCATCACCAGACATAACTATATGTGCGTTCAACGCACGAAGAGCAAACAATGATTTTTGACTTAAGGCATCTGCAACAACGTTAGCTTTCCCCGGATGGTAGTCAATCACTAATTCATAGTCTTTCAACAGCTCTAACCATCTATGTTGTCTCAAGTTCAAATCTTTTTGAGTCATCAAATACTTCAGACTTTTGTGATCCGAATAAACGTGACATTTCTCACCGAATAAGTAATGACGCCAAATTTTCAATGCGAAAACGATTGCTGCTAATTCCAGATCGTGAGTCGGATAATTTATTTCGTGAGGCTTCAATTTTCTCGAAGTGCAGGCTATGACTTTGCCTTCCTGCATCAAAACACAACCCAAACCATTCAAAGAAGCATCACTATAGACAATAAATTCTTTACCCGATTCAGGCTGAGCTAACACTAGAGCTTCGGTTAAAAGGGCTTTCAACTGACCGAAACTTTTCTGACACTTTTTCGACCATTCGAACTTGGCATCTTTCTGTAGTAGTTTTGTCAAAGGTGTAGCTATCATGGAAAAACCTTTGACGAATCGTCTATAGTATCCCTCAAGTCCCAGAAAGCTTCAAATTTCGAAAACATTCTTTGGTGGCTTCTAATCAAGTATAGCCGATATTTTGTTCGGATCAACCCGAATACCTGACGCTGGAACAACATGACCTAGGAAGCTGACTTCATTCATCTAGAACTCACACTTACTAAACTTTGCATACAACTATTGATCTCGCAAAGTTTGTAGCACTAATCTCAAATGCTCGGCATGCTCGGCTTCATATTTGGAGTAGATCAGTATATCATCAATAGACACTACTACAAACCGATCCAAAAACTATCTGAATACCTGATTCATTAGATCCATAAAAACAGCAGGTGCATTAATAAGTCCAAAAGGCATAACCAGAAAATCAAAATGTCCGTACCTCGTTCGGAATGCATTCTTTGGCACATCTGTATCTCTGACTCGCAACTGATAATAACCCAATCTCAGATCTATCTTTGAAAACACTGAAGCCCTTTTTAACTGGTCAAACAAATCATCAATTCGAGGTAACTGGTATTTATTCTTTATTGTCACTTTATTCAGCTGCCGATAATCAATACACATTCGCATAGTCCCGTCTTTCTTTTTTACAAACAGAACTGGTGCACCCCAAGGAGAGAAACTCGGCCGTGCAAAGCCCCTATCTGTCAACTCTTGCAACTGTGCTTTCAATTCTTTCAACTCAGTAGGTGTCATCCGATACGGTGCTATCGAAATCGGAGTCGTTCCCGGTACTAATTCAATGCCAAACTCAATCTCTCGTACTGGTGGTAATCTCGGTAATTCTTCAGGAAACACATCTGGGTATTCACACACAACAGATACAGATTCAATCTATTTTTCAGACACTTTATTATCCAATACATAGGCCAAATAAGCTTCGCATCCTTTTCTCACATACTTTCGGGCTAGCATCGAGGATATTACTGTAGGTAACCCATTTAAATCACTAGATTCAACTCGGACGATCTCACCATTCTGACAACTCAAATCAATAATCTTTCTTTTGCAATTCACCACTACATCATGCAAAGTTAACCAGTCCATTCCCAAAATTATATCGAACTCGTCGAAAGGCAATAGCATTAAATCAGCTGGAAAGCAGGAATCCCGAATCATCAACGGGCAACCTTTACACACTTTATCCACGAGAACACATCTACCCAAAGGGTTGGATACACGGATCACAACTCAGTAGACTCAACTGACAGAGTCTTACTGGATACTAGAGTTTCACACACATATGAATGAGTCGAACCAGGATCAGTCAATGCAATCACAGTAGTATCATAAAGCGTGAAAGTACCGGTAATGTCATCTAGGGAAGAAGCATCCTCTCTGGCTCGTATAGCATAAGCTCTAGCTAGAGCTCTAGCCTCTGATCGAGCTGCAGTGTCCTTCGTCCCTCTCTGACTGCCACCTATTGTAACACCCCAAACCCGGCCCATACACCATGACCGAATTTAGAATGCCACTGCGGAAAAACGTTTGAAAAGCTTACGACTTAAAGTAAAAACATATAAATTTTTTGTTGTTGGTAAATCATCTCATATTTAAAACTCTAAGTAAAACTTTGGTGTTACAAATTATTAGGATTTAAAACTTTAACATATACTTTTAAAATATAAGTTGCTAAAAATAAAATCATGTCCAAATAGTAATTTAATTGTTAATCCAATTAAAACATAGTAATAACTTCAAATACTTTAAGTGGCCCTTATTACATCAAATAATTATTCAAAAATACTTAAAATAATAAATGCGTAAAACAATTAAAATATCTTCTGCGTGAAATAAATAAATATAACTTCTGCATGGGCCACCTTTGTATCCTCTCCAACCCGGTCCAAGCACACGAATCACCTGCGATGTTGGTAAAATTTGGGTGAGTCAAACAGACTCAGTGTGCAACTAGTCCACTGAATTCCACCCACATATCAAACCACATATTTACCCACATATCAGATATCAATGCAACTTATTCACATGTTTTCACTTATTGGGCTTGGTCCATATCCACATCACATATTATATAATAATGCAATATATCCACATGAGTCCACATATGGGGCTTGGCCCATTTCCACATTAATCCACATCACATATTGGGCTTGGCCCATTTCCACATTAATCCACATCACATATTGGGCTTGGCCCATTTCCACATTAATTTACATATCATACAGATTTATGCAAAATGCACCCAACCCAGCCTAGGGTCCATCCTCTACACACCCCCGTACCCAGCCACCACACACTCGGGGATTAGTAAATCGCCCTCCAACCTCTACACACCAATTTGGCAATTAATGCCGTCCACGCGAACTAAATCGCAAATAATCCACAACGCGACCTCAGTCAGTGCCAATCCACGATGTAGCCCGTAGCTAACATCAAAACTACGATGAGCACAAAGCCATCATTAACCACGATATGGCACATAGCCTATATCAACCACGTACTCGAAGTACACCCTATCCTTCTTTCATATTCATTTCCCATCCCATGCACATGCAACATACGATAGTGACATGATAACAATAATGCATGAGCATGTTCATCAAGCATACCATCACATATACACATTAATAACCACATTTATCAGACTTGGTACTTACCTGATTCTCGACATACCCCTTAAGGGTATCCATATCTTAATGATCACTGCAATTATTAGCACATATTCATAACACACATACAGATACAACATATACCCGAAAAACGGTGGGTTAATCACACACTACACATGCAATTATAACATATATCCTGGAAAACGGTAGGCTAACTACACACCTGATCACTTGAAGAACTATGCTCTCGAACCCGATGCTATCACTAAGCGACACTACGGCTATCTGCCTACTTTCCTGCTCTGACACTGGCCGACACCCCGGTGGCCAATCCCGTACTGCAGAGACTGATCTCTTCTTGAACTTAGGGATAGGGACTATCCCTTGTCCTCCTTGACTGGTATTCGCCTCCATCGCAGAACACTTAATCAGAATCAACCGGTTAATCAACAAGGTCATAATCTAAATATCGAATCTTACTAAATATCCCTTACCGAAACAAACTTGAATCCCGGAGGCTCCTATCTACTTCTGTCGATTTGTCCCTAGAAGTCACAGTCACAATCGATCAACACTTAAAACTCACCATATGGCCTATGGCCGAAAACCATAACCACCTACCTTGCTTAACCAAAACCCGAAACTGCACTTGCTATGGAGTTAACGAAATCCCTGCATGCCATAAGTTAGGTTCGGCTTCAACACATGAATACTTATGAATCAAATCCTTGGCCGAAACTAACGCTTACCTAGATCGAAATCCTGAAACTCTTACTTGCTCCTGAAGTTGTCGATATCCCTATTAACCACTGTTAGAATCGGCTTAATACATAAATCTAGGAAAATGGCCCTTGGCCGAATACTTACACACTTGCTTACCTTAGGTAATCGAATCCTGCAAGACTCCTTTAATGCTCCCTTATGCTGGCTACACACAAAAGAACACACTTATGGCACTATGAACATTCGGCCATGCTCTAAAAATCAAGACCAACCATTGATTTCGGCACACCCATGAAGAAAGAATAAAAATCGATTGCTAAGAGAGAACACACTTGCCACCACACGTTGCTTGTGAAGACCAAAAGAGAGTAGATTTCGGCTTTTAAGACTTGCGACAGAAGAAGGAGAATAAGGCCCTCTTGAGATTCGGCTATGGCTCCAAATGATGATGGGATATTCGGCTAACACCAAAATAAATGAAGAAGTTTGGGAAAGAGATATAGGTTCGGCCAAAAACAAATAGAGAAAGAAGAAGAGAAGAGTTTGAAGAATTTTGGCAATGGTGACTGATGATGGAGTTTCGGCCTTAGCAAAAATAAATGAGAAAAAGGAGAGGATTTTCTTGACTACAAAATTTCGGCAAGAGAGACTAAGGGAAGCAACAACAAAATTCGGCACTTAAGCCCCCTTTCAAAACCGAATATACCAACCCAAGGAACCCCCCATTCGGCCACCACATCAACTCCTTATCATATCCCTTATTAATCTCCTCATTTATCTCTTATCTACTTATTTAAACTAAATAAAATAAAACCTCAATTATCTCCTATCTTTAGCCAAAATTTAAAAGAAAAACCGAGCTTTATCTCATCCTTTTGGAAGTCCAAAGCCGTCCAACTCTACCCCTCTCTCTCAACGCCAAAAACAAATGTCCACAATGAAATTTTTGCAGCTCGAACCTCCTCCCTCCTGAACTCCCCTTTGACGCAAGCTTCCAAGCCCCCAAGGTAGCGTCTCAAGCCACTTTTCCCATGCTATCTTTGTGTCATAAACTCCACCCTTTATTCTTTTAAGGCCTACCTAGCCAAGCTCCCTCTTTTAAACTTGAAAACCAATAATTTCTTAAGACACTCCTCTACATCCTAGGGTTTTAGGAACCCTTAAACACACTCAACCATACACTGAGCCTACTAACTCATGAATTATACATTAAATGCATAACCCCTAAAACCCGGATGTTACACCTATATTGCCTGAATGTCTAGGTGGTCTGCCCCGTGCTGGAGCGCTGCTCGATTTAGTGTTTTGTGTCGTATTTTGTTCGGTTAGCATCGGGCACTCTCGAATGAAATGGTCCGACGATCCACATTTAAAGTAGGACCGATGACTGAATCTATAATTCCCAGAATGCCATTTTCCACAATGTTTGCACTCAGCCTGATTCTGCTGAACATTACCAACACTAGCCATCGAAGTGGCTCGGGAACTCATTGGAGGTCGATCTCGTCTAGGCAGGTCTGAAGTAGCTTTATGTCGACTGGAGTCATCTCTAAACTTCTTAGGCACTGAATGGAAAGTCTTACTCGATGATCTTTTACGAGTGTCTCTAGCTTCTATTTCAGCCTTTCTTTTCTCTTTTCCGAGCTCTTAGCTTTGCAAGCTCGCTCGACTAGTACCATGAACTCTTTGATTTCAAGAATGCCAACAAGCAACTTTATGTCTTCATTCAGACCATCTTCAAATCTTTTGAACATAATGGCTTCAGTTGATATACACTCTCGGGCATAACGGCTCAATCTGACAAACTTCCGCTCATATTCCGTCACAGTCATATGACCCTGTTTTAATTCCAAAAATTCTTTTCATTTCTGATCGATGAATCTTTGACTGATATATTTCTTACGGAACTCGATCTGGAAGAAATCCCAAGTCACTTTTTCTTTCGGAACCACTGATACTAGTGTATTCCACCAGTGATATGCAGTGTTCCGAAGTAGGGATATAGCACACTTTAGGCATTAATCAGGAGTACAGGATAGTTCATCAAGTACCCAAATAGTGTTATCAAGCCACATCTCAGCTCGCTCTACGTCATCATCATCATTAGCTTTGAATTCTTCGGCCCCATATCTCCTGATTTTATTAACGGGCGGCCTGCTAGATCTCATCGGATCTATCATCGGGGGTGTTGAAGGTACCGAAGTTGGATTATTCGGGGGTGGAGGTTGTGGTACAGCTGGGTTATTCTGAACAAACTGGGTAAACCATTCATTCATCATCTGGTAGAAGGCTTGTTTAGCCTCTCCCTCATGGCTACCCGAAACTGGTTGAGAGTTTACCGGCACTGATCCGCGTGTGTGATCAGGCGCTACGCTCTCTACATCATCTGCTACGGCTCTGTCAGGATCGGAATCCATTTACTATAAAAAACACAGTTTGAAATGTCAGAAGTCACCACACTATCATATATACAATTAAGGCATGTATAGCTAGACTCTTACGCGCTACGGTAGTCCTAGAATCGACTAAATCGTAAGCTCTGATACCAATCAAATGTAACACTCTTAACCTGTGCCCGTCGCCGGATTAGGGTTATGAGGCATTACTGAACTTAACTCAAATCGTCATAACCATATATCACAAATCATACATTTATTAAACTCAAAGAGATTTAATTCATGCTTGTACATTCTAAACCATTGAATCATCGAATATATGTTTTTCAAATGTTTATAACAAGTTTGAGTATGCAATTTCACTTTATGCATATGTAGTAAACATAAACACATCTATCACTTATTCAATAATCACCTTGTCATTTCACAAATCATATGCATATGCATAATTAATCATAAACTCTCATAGCACTCTATGGGGTATCTATGCACATACGAAAGACTCAATCTAGGTTCACATTTAACAACCAACTTCGTAAAATTTCCTTTTTATGATAATAAATTTATCACATGTATATCAAGATACATATATATAAATTATACAGATACAACTAAATCCAATGTGTCCATTATACCATGAATTATAAACTCATATTCTTTACCATTTCAAACCTGTCATTAGATCAATCACATATACTACTTCACTTCATAAAACCCTATTTCTTTCATTCTCGATTAATAACAGTTAAAACATATACTATCATGCATTTCTAACCCGAACCTAACTATTTGAATAGTATAGCCGTACATACCATGCATGGACATATACATATGATCAACTCTTCCATTATAGCATATAACAATTTCGCATTCAATTCATGCACGAATGTGTCATGTACAACTTGAATATATAATAACTAATACACATTATCAAAGCATTATTCTACCTAAATATGCCATAGACCACAAAACCAATTTATACCTAACACAAATATACATGAGTACAATGGCCGAATATATACATATTAATTAAAACATCTACAACCCATGCACAATAAAGATATAAACCTCTCCAATCTGATCAACGAATCATAATTAAACATCTTAATATATATATATATATATATATATATAATTGATCTAAGCTTAGGACATAACTAAAAACACATAACCATTAACAATTAAACATGTCACTATACCGAAACACATGAGTAAAGTTTAGCCAAAAGTAATAGCCATTATCGCAAGGCTATGCTATATACATATATATATACGAGATTAAGTACCATAGGTTTACAATTCAGCCTAGCTTATACATGCCTTTCAAATAAAAAACTAGGTATATAAGTACCAAAAGAGTTGATAGTGTGTTTGACTTCTCCAATGATCCTCTGAGCCAGTAGCTTGATGAAAGTCTATAAAATAGACAACGAACACATATAATGTAAGCTCATTAGCTTAGTAAGTCTAAGGCAAATTCGGTTTTTAACTAAACATTCAAACATTATTATGCATACAAACAAATATCAATTCGAATAGGATTTTAAAAAAAATAATGATTTATCATATAAATTTCACCAAAGCAGTATGTCATGAATCTCATCTAGCAAATTGGCCAACCATTTATCATAACCATGAAACCTCAACACTTAAATACCTTAGGTATTTGCATAATTTGAGACTATTAATATAACATATATTTTAACCACATATGATCGGTTATTCACATATACCATTTATACATAGGCCGAATCTCAATTGCATAACCAAACTCATACTTCAATACACCTATCATGTTCACATTTCATTTCAATTTAATCCAAAAACACCTAAATAGGCAAATTACCATTTTACCCCTAATATTTGACATTTTTACAATTTAGTCCTATTTGCACAAAACACAAAATACACATAACTTCATTACACCACCTAAGGGCTAAATGTTCACAAGGTCTATACAAGTCCATTAGTTTCATTTATTTTGCATTTTAATCCCTCTACAATTTGACTTTTGCAATTTAGCCCTAAATACTCAATTTTACCAAAATTTCCGATTTAAAACTTGTAGATTTCTAACATAACTTTAATATTTTTCCATCAAACATCATAAAACACCAACATTTAGCCATGGTCGAATATCAAGCATGCTCAAATTCAAAAATACTATCATGGGTCAACTAATATTCGAAGCAACGATCTCAAAAACGTAAAAATTATCAAGAACCAAAATCAAACTAACCTTGAATTTGAGACTATGATTGCCGAAAATCAAATGGAACCAAGCCCTTGTTCTTTCCTCCACATTTGGCCAAGAATAAGAAAAGATGATAGTGGCTTTATTTTTGTTTTATTTTATCATATCATGATAATATAATTACATTACCAAAATACCCTTTATTACTTAATATTATTAACTTATATAATAAGGACAAAGATGACTTTAGCCACCCACTAACTTTAAAAATGGGCTATTTTCCCTTTTAATACATCATATTGAAAAGCCACTATCACTTAGACACTTTTCACTATGGTTTGCAACTTTTACACTTTACGCGATTAAGTCCTTTTATTAAATTAAACACACAAACAATCAAAGTTTCATACGAAACTTTCACACATTATAATTCACATATAATAAGCAAGGAATATATTATTTAAATATATCTCAAACTCGGATTCGTGGTCCCGAAACCACCGTTCTAATTAGGGTCAAATTCAGTCTGTTACAATTACAGTCATTTTACCTTAACAGGGGCATTACGGTCATTTTACCATACAGGGGTATTTCAGTAATTCTACCATACAGGGGTATTTTGGTAATTCTACCCTACAGGATATTTCGTTAATCTTACCTTAACAGTCAACAGTGTGAATGGGCCCAAGGCCCATTATGCGGTACATGTGGGCTCACATGTCTGTGTGGCCCAATAAGCTAAGAAACAACCTTAGCCATGTGAACGACACAGCCAGGTCCAATAATTTCCACATGTCCTTAAGATTTACCCGTGTAGGGCCCACGTGCCCATTGGGCCCACACTGCCCATTTCGGCCAACGTGGCCCAAAACAGCTTAAGCCATTAGATCGCTTATGGTGGCCTCTACAGTCTAATGCCTATGTTTCGTGGGCTCGGATTACCATATGTGTGATCACATGTTCATGTGGCATCAAGTGCCGTATTCTCTGGCTTTTCAGCTTTTGCTGATTTACAGTTAAGATAGTGTGGATACACACCTGTTTGCGAAAATGTGCTAAGATCCACGAGAACTCCAAACCTAATCAACCAAGATACCCCATCAGTCATTTAATCAATAGGATTTAGATAATCCCTTTCAATACCACTATCCAAAAATGATTTAATACTTGCCTTGATCGACAGATGTGGCTTAGCCTACTTAGATCGCTGGTTAGGATTGATCACCCGTTGCTTGCCGAATATATGCATTACAAGTGCCCTCCTAATAGAAACGATTGCCTAACCCAAAGGTTGATCATACTCCAAAACCCCTAGGTAAAGGAAAGTAATATTTGGCCACAACAAAATATACAGCCAGCACACTCTAGATTGAGCACAATAATAGCAACGGGGTTACCTTCAGACGAATGATTATAGGAACGTTTCAAAATGCTTTAGTATTTCTTTAGTACTGTTTCACTCCTCGCGAAATTCTAGAACCCAAAGAATACAATCACAACAAGAGAATCAAGAGGAGAAAGAAGTATTTGGCTTTCAACAATGTAGAGAGAGATGGCTTGAAAAAGATTGAAAAAAAATACAAGAAAGAGTCGAGAATACTCACCAGTTGCCAGAGAATAGATGTTAAATCGAAAACCAAAATGAAGAAGTAAAGGTTGAAGAAGGAAAGAACCAGTCATGTACCAAGGCCAAAGCCGAAAGAAATGAAAAAGAGGAGGAGAGGAAATAATCGGCCAAAACAAAGTGTTTGAGTGAGAGGGAAAAACGAAGTCACCAAAACTCGAGAGTGGGGGAGAAAAGAAGAGAGAATCAACCCAGAAGAAACTTTAGATGCAAGGAGATGAAGAGAATTGACAAAACCAAATGACACTTGAAGTCTCTCACAAACTTCGGTACAATGGAAAAAGAAATCGATTACCAAAGAATAAACAAAAAGGGTCCCAAAATGCAAAAACTCGAACGCACCTTTACCACCATCGACCTTCAAGCAGACAAAACTGAAACCAAATAAGTAAAAATGAAAAGAGGAGGCAATCATAGCCAAATTCATGAGCCTCCAATTACCCATTTAGCACAATTCTACTCCCCTTCAAACTCCTCTTTTTCCTCCCTTAATCTCTCCCAACATCCCTCCACAAATCTCTCCACAAATCACTCAGCCCTCCAATTTGAACTTCATTCAAATTCCTCCGTAATCCTCTCCACCAACTTCTCCTTGACCAATTCAAATTCCAACTTTGCAGAGTTCTAGTCAAAGTCCACTTCTCATGCGGCAAGGAAGTAAAATAAATACTCCCTTGCGTAACAAGAGACTCGAACTCAAGCTCCCTTGCCACCTTAATCACGCCACTGCCACTAGACTACAAGCTCATCTTGTGTCATAATTTAACCACAACAGTTTAAAAGCCCTCTATCTAGATCTCAAGAATTTTATACTCTAAAAATAAAAATTTTGCTAAAGCCCAGGACTTCTCAGACACTCCCAAACACTGCTAAATCACTTAACCACTGAAGCAAACAGTCAATAGCGTTATTTTCTTGCACACATAAACTTTTATGTGTTCCTACACTCAAGGCCTATTTCTTCTAAGCCCAAATTCGGGGCGTTACACTCTTATTTAAACTTACTTTTCTATCAACAACACGATGGAGGAAACAAAGTGATGCTGACTTACTAGACAATTCTAAACATTGGAGCATTTGATGATATCATTATTTTAAAATATTATATATATATATATATTAATCATTAAGTATTGTCGTTGCACCAAACTTAACCTCAAGAATTTCTAAATTTATTAACAGAAACCAACTATAAACTAATTGTAATTGAAATTAGTGCATTCAACTTTTAGGGGTCAACTTTCAAGTAACTATCCTAAGCTAAACTCACCTAATTCACTGTCACAATTTTCTAGGAATGTCGAAGAATTAAATTCCTCATTGAACATCATAGGCAAAAATATACTCATCATATTCTAACAATTCTTTGGCATTTATGTGTCATGGAAAAATGAATGTCAAAGACAAAACGAACAACTATTCGAATGCAAAGCATTGTCCTCAATGTAAAAATAGACAAAAATTATGAATGCACGAAAAAATATGTGGAAAGAAAATGATAAGACAAAAATGATAAAGCTTGGAGTGAAATCGTTGTTACTTTAATTTGGACGAGTAGATTTTCGTGCAACATGCTTGTAGTGCTGCTTCCTTTTCAACACTTTGATTGGCACCTCATCTTCCTGATCATCTTATTTTATGATATCATCAATCAACTTATTAATCTCACAATCTTGTCATGTCATTGGCACAATCGATTGAGGTAAGATAGGGGCAGTAACATCAACAGGTGGTGCAGAAGTTGGGTTTGCTTCTTCTCCATCGTGGTCAGTCTCAATACTCACTTATTCAGTCTTCTCCTTTCTCCCCCTGGTCCTTTTATGGCCTTTTCCTTAGTGACAAGGTGTGTGGAGATATTTCCAATCTCAACAACCTTTCCTTTATCATCTTCCTCTTTCTTTACATTAGGTAGCAGTTCCTTGGGGAAGCTTGGGAACGTAGGCATAGGCCTGGTGAAATTATTCTAAAGGGATTTCTTGATAACAGCATCTCTCTTCCTTATATAACCCCAGAATAGAGCCATTTCTTTCTGTGCCCTGCCCAAATTAGTAGCAATTCGTGATTGTTACTTCTTGAACAAACTAAGCTACTTGTGCAACCTCTCAAGAGAACTCAGCACTTGTTGCTGAAAGACGTTAGTAGAAGTGGAAGGGGTTGCTGGGGCACAAGTTGGGGTGGAGGATATAGAGGCAGAACCGGAAGGTAGATGTCGTGGCAATTCCTCCCCTAAAAACCTCATAAAAATTTGCTTCGTAATGGCCCCTTTGTTTGGAATCATATCTTCATTTGTTTGAATTAAGACTTTCACACGTTAGCAAAGGGCAATAGTAATAACGGGAGAAAAGTTAAGGCTGCCAGCATTCTTCTGAGGCACACCTATGAACCTCTTTAAGTAGGCTAGAGAGGCTAAGCCACCACAGAATAGGGATGTAATGGACCCTAGATAAGGGCAGATTGAGGTTTACCAGTATTTTCAGAGGCGTCATCCGGGCGAGTGATGGAAGAAGGTAGGTGCTTATTTGGTATGTGGTTCGATGGAGCATAAGATTAGGGATTTTCCTCGTCGTCAAGACCAAGTGCAAGCTCTTGTATAGAGTCAAGGCCCAGTTGGGGGTCAAAATTAGAGAGGTAATCGGGTGGTTGGAGGGGCCGTAATCAGAATCGAAATGGGATTGGTAATTGGGGTCAGAGCACTAGCTCAAGGTGAGAATTGAGCTGAGGCAAGATAACCTACCTTGGTTTATGTGGCTAGGTGCTGAAAGGATAAAGATGCGGCTAACGTCATAGTAGGTACCTTCACTATTTACTCGATACCCTATTTTACTTTGATTGACATAGGATCTACCCATTCGTATGTTCCTTGTAATGTGGTTGTAAAATTAGGGATTGGGGTAGAGGAAACAAAAAACATTGTAACTCTAGTTAATCCCTTAGGATCCTCCACAATTGTGAATAAAGTTTATAAAAGATGTCCTTTAGAGGTTCAAGGGGAGGTATTCCTTGCCAATTTGATGGAACTTCCATTCAATGAATTCAATTTGATTTTGGGGATGGACTGGTTGGTTGAGCATCAAGTTCGATTAGATTGTGTATTGAAGATGGTGACTTTGGTGACTAAGCCTGGGAAAGAAGTTATTATGGTAGGGGAATGTTGAAATTATCTGTCCAATGTAATCTCTGATTTAGTAGCAAAAAAGATGGTGCGAAGCATTTTTGGCTTATGTCTAAGATACAAGCTTCGTTGATCTTATAGGTGAAGGTATTCATACAGTGAGGGAATTTTTCGATGTATTTCCTGATGAACTGCCAGGGTTACCTCCGAAGAGAGAAGTGGAATTTGGAATTGAGTTGTTGTTGGTGTCCATTGCTCCCTACCGCATGGCACCAAAAGAGTTTAAGGAGTTGAAGGTGCAGTTACAAGAATTGTTGGATAAGGGTTTTATTAGACCCAGTGTTGCGCCATGGGGTGTATCGATTTTATTTGTGAAAAATAAAGATGGAACCTTATGGTTGTGCATTGATTATCGACAACTAAATAAATTAACTATCAAGAATAAGTACCCTTTAACAAGGATTGACGACCTATTCGATTAGTTTAGAGGTGCAACTGTCTTTTCCAAAATTGACATAAGATCTGGGTATTATCAACTCAAAGTGAAAGAATTTGATATTCCCAAAATCACTTTTAAGACTCGTTGTAGAAATTACGAATTCCTTATCAAGCCTTTTGGGTTGACTAATGTACCAGCAACCTTCATGGATCTTATGAATTATGTCTTCCAACCTTTCCTTGGGCAGTTCTTCGCGATTTTTATTGATGACATCCTTGTGTACTCCAAGACAGAAATCGAGCATGATGAGCATTTAAAAGTGGTTTTACAGATACTCCATGAAAAAAAACTTTTTGCTAAACTTAGCAAGTGTGAATTTTGGGTCACGTGGTATCAGCTTAGGGTATTCGCGTAGATTCCAGGAAGGTTGAAGCTATCCTTGATTCAAAGAAACTGAAGAATGTTTTGGAAATTCAAAGTTTTTTAGTCTTGCTAAGTATTATCGAAGGTTTGTCTAGGGTTTTTCCTTGATAGCATCCCCATTGACTAAGTTTTTGAGGAAGAATGCTCTATTTAAGTGGGGAGACGAACAACAAGCCAGTTTCAAAAAGTTTAAGTCTGTGTTGACAGAAGCTCCTCTTTATTCAACCAGAGTCTAGTAAGGAATATGTTGTGTATATTGATGCTTTGCATGTTAGGCTTTATTGTGTTCTAATGCAAGATGGTAAAGTTTTAGCATATGCCTCAAGACAATTTAGGCCACATGAATGTAATTAACCCACTCATGATTTGGAGTTGGTAGTTGTTGTTTTCATCCTCAAAATTTTGAGACACTACTTGTATGGTGAGAAGTGTATTATTGACACCGATCACAAGAGTATCAAATATCTCCTTACCCAGAAGGAGTTAAATTTAAGGTAATGCAGATGGATTGAGCTGTTAAAGGATTATGACTGTACGATCGAGTATCACCCCGGAAAGGCCAAAGTTGTGGTTGATGCCTTGAGCAGAAAGGTAATGTCTGATTTGAGGGCTATGTTCGTTCTCTTGAGTCTTTTTGATGATGGGGTGTCTTGGCTGAATTGCAAATAAAGCCTACATGGGTTTAGGAAATCAAGGATAAGGGGAATTTGGATGAAACTCTAACACCTCAGTTTAGACAGGTCGAGAATTGATCGACTGGGGATTTTGAAATTAATTCTGATGGAATTTTGTGCTTTAAAGGGATGTAGTGTGTGCCTAATGATCATAAATTGAGGCATTCCATACTTGAGGAAGAACATAGCAGCCCTTAGGCTATGCATCCTGGTAGTACTAAAATGTATCGAGACTTGAGGGAAGTGTATTGGTGGTCGAGTCTGAAATTGAGGCATTCCACACTTGAGGAAGAACATAGCAGTCTCTCCAAAAGTTAGCTAAGCTCTACGTTTTCGAAATAGTGAGATTACATGGTGTGCCAGTGTCAATTATTTCAAATTGGGATACTAGATTCACGTCTCGATTCTGGAAGAAGTTGTATGAAGCTTTGGGAACTCGGTTGGATTTCAATACGGCTTTGCACCCACACTCTGATGGTCAGTCGAAAAAGGTCATTCAAATATTGGAATATATGTTGAGGAGTTGTGTAATCGACTTCCAAGGCAGTTGGGAGGAGCATTTATTGATGGCAGAATTTTCATATAATAACAATTTTCAATCAAGTATCAAAATGGCACCTTACGAAGCTCTTAATGGTGGTAAGTGTCGCTTGCCTTTATGCTGAAATGAAGTGGACGAAAGGAAGTTGGTTGGTCCAGAATTGGTTACAAAAATCGAGGATAAAATTCAATCAATTCAAGAAAGATCGAAGGCAGCTTCTGATAGACAGAAGTCGTATGCCGATTTGAAGTGCAAGGACATTGAGTTCAATGTGGGGGATTTGGTTTTCCTTAAAGTCTCTCCATGGAAGAAAGTTTTTTAGATTTGGTTAAAAGGGCAAGTTAAGCCCTAGATTCATTAGTCCCTATCAAGTGCTTAAAAGGGTTGGTCATGTGGCTTACCAACTCGAGTTGCCACCTGAGTTAGATCATATTCACGATGTGTTTCATGTCTCAATGTTGAGACGGTATTGATCCAATCCCTCACATATTATTCCAGTTGAAGAGATAGAAGTTAGACCGGATTTATCATTTGCAGAGGAACATGTTGGAATATTAGAACATGAAACCAAAGTGTTAAGACAAAAGAAAATTCCACTAGTTAATGTGTTGTGGAGAAATCATGGCATCGAAGAGGCTACTTGGGAGTCGGAGGACTCAATTCGGCTTCAGTATCCTCATCTTTTCGAAACAAGAAATTTCAAGGATGAAATTTCTTTAAGGGGGTAAAGCTGTAACATCCCAAACTTAGCTCCATAAAATTTGAACTACTTGAATTTGAAAAATAGTTATTAATTTGACAATTGGTTTGAACCCATAAGTGGGTAATTGGGAATTAGAAGATGGTAATTGGTAAGTGTTAGATGGAATGAAAGTATGCAAATGTGCCTTGTTTTATGGTAGACATATAAGTGGAAATATGTATGATATTAGTTAAGTATTTGAATACTATGTGGAATTGGTATCATATGTGTATGAAATGCTATGAAATGGCTGCCTATTAGATTATGAAATGTTGTCATTTATCCTTGACCAATACAAAGGTGTTCGAAATTTCCTACCATACAAGGCTTCATACGGTGCCATTTTAATGCTCGACTGAAAACTATTATTGTACGCAAACTCAACCAATGGTAAATATTTTTCCCATGAACCTTCAAACTCAAGAATGCAACATCTTAGCATATCTTCCAGGATCTGAATAATCCGCTTGGATTGACCATCCGTCTGGGGATGAAAAGTTGTACTAAAATGCAATTTAGTACGTAAAGCCTCTTGCAGTTTCTTCCAGAATCGCAAAGTAAACCTCGGATCTCTATCAGAAACAATAGATAGTGGCACCCCGTGCAATCTCACGATATTGGAAATATATAGCTCAACTAACTTTTCAAGTGAGTAATCAGTTCGTATCGGAATAAAATGGGCTGATTTCGTGAATCTATCAACTACAACTCAAATTGCGTCTTTCTTCCTCGGAGTCAAAGGTAACCCTGAAATAAATCCATCATCACTTTATCCCATTTCCACTCAGGATTCATAATCGATTGTAATAAACCGGATGGTACCTGATGTTCAGCTTTAACTTGCTGACAGATTAAACATTTTGACACAAAATCAGAGATATCTCTTTTCATTCTAGGCCACCAATAAAGTCATTTCAAATCATTGTACATCTTTGTACTTCCCGGATGAACAGATAAGCGACTGCTATGAACTTCTTTCAAAATCAACTAAATCAACTCTGGTTTTCTCGAAACACAAACTCGATCTCGAAATCTCAAACAATCATTTACATAAACTCAAAATCCAAAATCGTTTCGCTTTCAATTCCGCCAAAACTGAACCATCATTAGACAGATCTAAATGAGCATTCATCGCACATAGTGCAAATAGTGATTTTCGACTTAATGCATCAGCAACAACATTTGCTTTAACCGGATGATAATCTATCATAAGCTCGTAGTCTTTTAACAGTTCTAACCATCTTCTCTGTCGTAGATTCAGGTCTTTCTGAGCCATCAAATATTTCAGACTTTTATGATCTGAAAACACATGACATTTTTCATCGAAAGATAGTGGCGCCAAATCTTTAAAGCAAACACAATCGCTGCTAGCTCAAGATCGTGTGTCGGGTAATTCTTTTCATGCGGTTTCAATTGTCTCGAGGCATAAGCTACAACTTTGCCTTCCTACATCAAAACACATCCCAAACCGTTCAACGAAGCATCACTATAAATCACGACTTCTTTACCAGATTCTGGCTATACTGAAACTGGAGCTTCAGTCAAAAGGGCTTTCAACTGATCAAAACTTTTCTGATATTTTTCAAACCATTCGAATTTCACATCTTTCTGAAGTAATCTCATCAGTGGAGTTGCAATCATCGAGAAACCTTTTACGAATCGTCAATAATAACCAGCAAGTCCCAGAAAACTATGAACTTCAGACACATTTTTTAGACGCTTCCACTCTAAAATAGCTAAAATCTTGCTCGGATCAACTCGTATACCAAATGTTGGCACAATATGCCCCAAAAAGCCAACTTCACACAACCAAAACTCACATTTACTAAACTTTTCATACAATTGCTTATCAACTTCATTACATGAATAAATCAAAATGTCGTCAATGAATACAACAACAAATCGATCTAAATACTGTCTGGCAATTCTGTTCATCAGATCCATAAAGACAGCAAGAGCATTTGTTAATCTGAAAGGCATAACTAAGAGCTCATAGTGCCCGTACCTCATTCGGAAAGCAATTTTCGGAATATCTGATTCTTTTACTCACAACTGATAATACCTCGATCTTAGATCTATCTTTGAAAGCACATATGCTCCTTTTAACTGATCAAAAAAATCATTGATTTTGGGCAGAGGATACTTGTTCTTAATAGTCACTTTGTTTAACTGACGATAATCAATGCACATTCTCATCGTGCCATCTTTCTTTTTCACAAATACAACGGGAGCACCCCAAGGTGAAAAACTTGGTCGAGCAAATCCTCTATCGGTCAACTCTTGCAACCGATACTTTAATTCTTTCAATTCTGTAGGTGTCATTCTATACGAAGCTATTGAGATAGGATTCGTCCCCGACACTAAATCAATACCAAACTCAACTTCTCGTATCGGAGGAGTCCCGGTAGTTCTTTAGGAAACATGTCAGGAAATTCACAAACCACAGATACTGATTCAACTTGCTTTTCAGTCACTCTCGAATCAATCACATAGGCAAAATAAGCTTCATACCCCTTTTTCACTTAACTCTGAGCTTTCATCACTGATCACAGTCGACAACCCATTCAGATCATTAGATTCAATCCAAACTATTTCATCATTCTGACATCTCAAATCAATAGACTTTTGTTTACAGTTCACAATAGCATGATGCAATGTTAACCAATCCATACCCAAAATTATATCAAACTAATCAAAAGGTAATAACATCAGATCAACAAGAAAACAAATATCTCGAAACATCAATGGACAATTCTTGCACATTCTGTCAACCAGGACACTTTTACCTAAGGGGTTCGATACTCTAATAAAAAATTCAGTAGACTCTATAGGCAAAGTCTTACTGGTTACTAAGTTCATGCATACATATGAATGAGTAGACCCTGGATCTATCAATGCAATCACATAAGTATCATAAAGAATAAATGTACCCGTAATAACATTTGGAGACGAAGCTTCCTCACGAGCTCAAATGGCATAAGCTCTGGCAAATGCTCTAGCTTCAAACCTCGCAACTGTACCTTTCGTAGCTCTCTGGCTACCATTCACATTTCTTGTGTTTCTAGAAGGTCTACCCCTAGCTGAAGCATTATCTGACTTCAGATTCTGTATAATCTCTTGTTCAACAGACTCAGGACAATCCCAAATAAAATGATCTAATGATCCACATTTAAAACAAGCTCGGTCATTCAATCTACAATTGCCCGAATGTCTTTTACCACAATATCTACATTAAGGTCGCTCAGATCGGACATTTCCAACACTAGCTATCGAAGTTGCTATAGCTTTGAATTTCAAATGCGATCTAACACGATCTCTGTTTGAATGTCCCACATTAACTTTTGAATGACTATGCTCATCTCTGAATTTCTTTGATGCAGACTGAAATTATTTATTTGAGAATCTCTTTCTCACATCTCTTGCTTCTAACTCAGCCTTTCTTTTATCTTTCCCAAGTGCTTCAACTTTACATGCTCGATCAACAAGCACAACAAATTCTTGTGTTTTTAGAATTCCAACCAACAAACGGATATCTTCATTCAGGCCATCTTCAAACCTTTTACACATTATTGCTTCATTAGAAACACATTCCCGAGCATATTGACTTAATCTCACGAATTCTCGTTCGTATTCTGTGACAGATATACGACCTTGATTCAAATCAAGAAACTCTTTTCGTTTTTTATCTATAAATCTTTGACTAATATATTTCTTCTGGAATTCAGATTGAACGAAATCCCAAGTAATTCCTTTTTTTGGAACAACAGAAATTAAAGTCTTCCACCACTGATAAGCTGCATCTCAAAACAAAGAAACAACATATTTCACACATTCCTCAAGAGTACAAGAAATTTCATCAAACACTCGGATTGTATTCTCGAGCCAAAACTCACCTCTCTCAGCATCATCATCACTAGTGGCCCTAAACTCTTCAGCCCCATATTTACGGATTTTATCGACCAGAGGCTTATTCAATAGATTTAGATTCATAATCGGAGGTACAACAAAAGTCTTAAGAGGATGGGGTGGGGGCGGAGGTTGCGAAACAACCGAATTTGTTCTAATGTACTGAGTGAACCACTCATTCATCATTTGGAAGAAGGCTTGTTTAGCCTCTCCTTCCTGGCCGCTAGTAGCCGGTCTAGAATCAGATGACGCTGTCCCTTGAGTGAGAGTAGGCGCATTACTTTCAACATCGTCAGCTACAGCTCTTTCAAGATCCATTTACTATACAAAAAACACATTTTATATGTCAGGATTCATCACACTATCACAGTTCGTATATATGACATGTATAACTAGACTCTCACACGCTACGTTAGTCCTAGAATCGACTAAACCGTAGCTCTTATACCAATAAAATGTAACACCCCTAACCCGTAACCATCTCTGGTCTAGGGTTAAGAGGTATTACCGGACAAATCGGAACTTTTACGAACATTTCACATCACAAGATAATCATCATCATATCATAGTAAAATCATATACATAGAGTCCCTTATATAGGTCTACGAGACCTCAAACTTGCATTAGAAAAGGGTCGGGACTAAATCGAGCACATACAAAAATTTTCTAAAAATCAAACATTTTTCAAAGTTACAGAGGTCACACGCCCGTGTAGGCCGGCCGTGTGTCTCACACGGTCTCAGACACACCCGTGTGTCTAAGCCGTGGCAAAACAGGGCATACATACTGACTTGTCAACACGGCCTAAGACACGCCCGTGTGCTTTACTCGTGGTCGACACTGACTTGCATCACACTGCCTGTCACACGTTCGTGTGTCTGGCCCATGGTCGACCCTGACTTGCATCAGACGGCCAGTCACACGCCCGTGTGTCCAGCCCATGTGCGAGCCTGACTTGAATCAAAATACAATTTAAGGGACATGGTCAAGCCACACGCCCGTGTGCTCAGTCGTGTGGACATATATAGGCCATTTACAAGGCTAATTTTCCACCCATTCTAGGGTCAATCCTACAAGCACAAATAAGCACATTTCATATAATCAAAAGCAACCAATAATGACCATCTTTTCTAACTATTCATGAGCATAATAAATATATCAACTTATGCACAATTTATCTCATAACCATTATAAGCATTTTTATGCAAAACCCATCCAAAAACTTATCAATTCATTATGTCAACCTTTCATAAAAATATACTAACTTTGCATCACAAAATATAGACTAATATTTACTAGACTCACATTCCATTTACATGCCATATCACATGGCTTTATATACATCTCAAACATATCCAAAACAACTAGCCTATACATGACAAACTTAACTATGTACACATTCAAAAGGTACCAAAATAGAGTTTGATAGTGTGGTGATGATCCTCGACGATCCCCGAGCCTTCCTTAGCTTTAATGGTCTATAAAACAATGCAAACACACACAAAGTAAGCTTTCAAAAGCTTAGTAAGCCATATACAAATAAACTTATCATAAAAACATTTAGAACCATATCAAATACAAGATCATTAGCATATTTCAATTGAAAATTCATATTTCTTCTTTGGCTCAATTGTTTTTAACCATTTGCTCATTAAAAAATCACATCTCCATGAATATCATTTGATCAAAGCACATTTATATATATCATATATTATCTCAACAAGTCTGTGTACATGTTTCAAGTTCACTGTAACACCTCATACCCGAGTCCGAGGCTAAGACTGGATAGGAGACATTACAATGCTTGAAACCAGGCGAGCCCTAGATTACACAGAAAGAGAGGAAGAAAATAGATCCAATCCTACTGAACGGATGGATGAAAACAACCCACGACCACACGATGTGGGGGAAAATAATGCTCCACGTACAATGTTTGATTATGCGAAACTGCATTTAACAGGAGCAGAATCTAGTATTGTTAGGCCTGCTATATCTGCTATCAATTTTGAATTAAAGCCTAACACAATACAAATGATTCAACAGTTTGTTCAATTTGATGGTTTACAGGACGAAGATCCAAACACGCACATAGCTAACTTTTTGGAGTTCTGTGATACCTTCAAAATAAATGGTGTTTCTGATGATGCCATACGTCTTCAGTTATTCCCTTTTTCATTGAGAAATAAAGCCAAACAGTGGTTAAACTCGTTACAACGAGGTTCAATCACTACATGGGATCAGATGACCGAAAAGTTTTTAATGATATATTTTCCATCGGTCAAAACGGCCAAATTACAGAATGATATCTCTTCTTTTGTGCAGATGGATTTAGAGACGCTATACGACGCATGGGAGAGATTCAAAGATCTCTTGAGGAGGTGCCCACACCATGATTTACCCTTGTGGCTACAAGTCCAAACCTTCTATAACGGATTAAACCCCTCAATGAGGCAACTAATAGATTCAGCCGCCAGTGGAACGCTGAACAACAAAACTCTAGAAGTAGCCTACAAGTTTATTGAGGAGATGTCACTAAACAATTATCAATGGCAGGCTTTAAGGACTAAACCAACGAAAGCAGCAGGAGTTTTTAACGTTGATGCCATGACCATGTTATCAACGCAGATAGAGATGATAAACAAAAGGCTTGACAGCTTATGTTCTTCACAGGCACATCCAGTCATGCAATGCGACACAGGTGGAAACGTGGTGAATTCTGAGTACCCACCTTACCAACCAGGAGCAGAGGACGAACAAAGGAACTATATAGGTAATAGTTTTTTATCCAATAATAACGCTTATAGTAACACTTACAATCCAGGTTGGAGGAACCACCCAAAGTTTTCGTGGGGAGGCTAAGGCAATCAAGGATATCAAAGGCAACAACCTTCTCAGGACTTCCAAAACTTGCCCTATCCACAAGAGAAGAAACCAACTCTGGAGGAGATGATGGCAAAATTCTCGGCAGGCACAGAGAAACGTATACAAGAAACTGATAGAGTAATTAAAAGCAACGAGAGTCGAATTGGTGAAATTGCTAAGTCGGTCAAGGAAGTGACTAACGCGGTAAAGCAACTTGCAAAGCTGATGTCAGAACGACCACAAGGACGTTTACCAAGTAATACCGAGATTAATCCTAAGGAGCAAATTCAAGCCATCACGGCTCAGGACAGTAAGGGGTTAGAAGAACCCAATTTAACACCAGAAAATAAGGTAGACGAAGGTAAAGTAGAGGTAACACAGGAAAAGCCAAAACCGATAATTAAAGAGTACCAACCTCGCATAACTTATCCAGAAGCAATAAAAAGAGAGGACTCAGATGAATAGTTTGGTAAGTTTCTTAAACTTCTAAAGAAATTACATATTAACTTACCTCTTCTTGAAGCTTTTTTTCAGATGCCAAACTCGGGAAAATTTTTAAAACATATCTTGACCAACAAACACAAAATAGTTGAAGAACACCACGTGGAACTAAACACAACATGTTTGGCAATACTACAGAATAGACTACCTCAGAAACTAAAAGATCCAGGGAGTTTTACAATTCCATGTTTAATTGGTAGTCTAAATATTGATAGTGCATTAGCTGATCTAGGAGCAAGCATAAATGTCATGCCTTATTCACTGTTTAGACGACTAGGTCTAGGGAAGCCCAAACAAACTAGGATGAGTATTCAATTAGCTGATAAAATTGTTAGAATTCCTAGGCGCATTATCGAAGATGTTCTTGTAAAAATCGATAAATTTGTCTTCCCAGAAAACTTTGTTGTCTTAGACATGGATGAGGATAATTCAATCCACTTAATTTTAGGAAAGTGTTTTCTAGGAACTGCCAAAACAAAAATTGATATTGCTACAGGTGAGCTCATACTTCGTGTAGGAGATGAATTGCTCAATCTTCAAGCCCTCGACTCAGCCAGGACAACAGTCGATAAAGGTAAGAAAGTCACTTCAATCGATAATCAAATTGTTCAATCTTCATTGCAAGAAACAGCACAAGGCCTAAACCCTGAGCCGACCCATAAACCCCACGTCGACAAGGAAGAATTACACGAGGAATGTGCTTAGGTGGAGGAGGAATAGACACTGCCTAAGAGTAGATCTAACATAATTAAGCGGAGTTGATCGAACGCCTAGAGATAGGGTTACGAGATTTTGCCGGATTAGGGTGAAACCTAATATAGGAGTCCATTGATCGATTTACTGCTATCCTAAAGGGTTATTATAAGCGAACGAGAGTTCCACTAATTAACCTATGGTTAGACGTTATTCGCCTCGAGAGAGGGTTTAATATAGGTTAGGGAGTCTCACGGATCAAGCTACACGGATCAAGCTAAGTAAAGAAATCATATAATTTGGGGTTAGATAATAAGTGAAGTCTAGGTGGATTCTTCACGAAGGTATCATCGCAATCAACTGAGTTTTTCTTCAAAGTTATTTTCCAATTCGTTCTTCTTGTCTTTGTGTCCTTAGCTTAAGTCTTCGACAATTTAGTTTAAAGCAATCTTCATTCTAATTTTAAGGCTAAATAATAAAAAGAAAGTTAATATTAGTACTTTTAGTTCCTTTGGGTTCGATAATCCTGTCTTGCCTAAGCTATACTACTGTTCGATAGGTACACTTGCCTTTAATCGTTGTCAGAGTTAGTCTCCAAGTTTAATCATTCTTTGATAAATATTTAAAGCTCTAATTTTGACACAATCAGCCATATACAAAAAGAATACTAAGCTTGATAGCCAACACTTTGGCTAATTTTAAAACATAGCTCAAAATGAAATGTTTCCTATACATGCCATACTTAAAATAAACACTTGGCTATACCAAAATATTGATTGATAGTGTGCTTCGAGCTCCGATGACGATGATCCACGAGATTAGCATGGCGGGACTACATGGAAAGAAAGAATAAAAGACGTAAGCATTTAGCTTAGTAAGTTTGCATATAATGAACATAGCAACATACTTGCTTAATATAACCCATTTAACATAAACAATGGTATCATAAATTTCAGCTATTTAAGCCTACTTACTCATACTGATTCTTACATATCTCATGATACTTACTAGTCTCATACTCGTGAGGTAAACAAGGTACCTGTATCACTTGATACATAGATCAACATACTCTACAATAATAATTATAATCTCTAGTTCATCATTCATAATATGAATAATACTCATTTCTAACTTGATAATAGCTTTTCTTACTTATCTTTCTTGTTATCTCATTTTAACTTTACTCATTTGCCCGATGAATTTCTGCGAATAACCGAGGATACTAAATCTCATTCCACATATAACTTGATGCCAAAGCCATATCCTAGATACGTCTTACATGGAATATCCCATCTTGGTTTCGAGGCCATGTCTTGACATGGACTTATACGAAGTCTTTCTCGTGTGTTCCCTTGGGAACTAACCATTGCCATGTCTTGACATGGTCTTACTTGGTATCTTTACTCTTGAACTGGGCAACGTCGAGCCTTGGCTTGGACTTACATGAAATCTTTCTTGTTACTCACCAATGCCATGCCTTGGCTTGGACTAACATGGGATCTCTATCTCTTTATAGCTTTTCAATGCCAAGACTTGTCTTGGACTTACATGATAACTTTGCTTGGAGACTCACCAATGCCATGCCTTAGCTTGGGCTTATATGGGACTTCATCTCATAATAACTCTTCAATGCCAAGACTTGTCTTGGTCTTACATAATAACTTGCTTGATTGCCGATGCCATGCCTTGGCTTGGTCTTATACGGACTTTCTCATTTCATGTGATAGATCGAGTATCCTTGGTAATTCAACTTCAATCGGGACTTTCTCATGCTTAATCTCATTATCTTCTTTGTTTATCATAACATCAAACATTTTCATGGTAATATTGTACATTATGCTAAGCAGTTCAATGATATAAATCATAAAGCTTAGAAATCATACAAACTTACCTCAATATACAAAATGTGTTTAGATATGCAATTTAGTCCTCGACTTTGTTCTTGCCTCGGTTTCATTTTTCTTGATCTATAATAATAATTAGATCATTTAATACTCACATTGACTAAATTGACTCTTAACTCATAGGTTGGAAAAATTACTATTTTGCCCCTAAACTTTCTCATATTTGCACTTTTGCCCCTAGGCCCCTAAAATGATTCTCATTCAACTTTCTTAAACATCATGCTTAGCTCATTCATTTTCTTTGCTATAACAATCATCAATTCTCACTGTTTCTAATAGGTATGACCAATTTCATAACTATTACAAATTAGTCCATACTATCATTTTTCATGAAATTCACGAAGGGAAAGATGTTTATCTAACAGCAAACTCTCACAAACTTCTATAAAATATCATTTTACAAGCATATCATTCTTAGGTAGATTTTTGAGCATGCATCTTAGCTAATTTTATAGTTAAAAATAGCTAATTCATAATACGAGAACTTCAAAAATACGAAGAATATTAAAAACAGGGCTAAGATGAACTTACTAGCAAGCTTGAAAGATGAACAAACCCTAGCTATGGGGTTCTTCAAGTTTTCGGCACCAAGGAAGAAGATGAATTAGATTTTTATCATCTTTTTCCTATTTTAATCATTTAATTGGTAAATGACCAAAATGCCCTTCTCTCTAAATTTTTACAAATTACTAACTCATGTCCAATTTTGTCCAAAAATTATAATTTGGGCAAATTGCTATTTAAGGACTTCTAATTACTATTCTAAAGCTATTTCATACAAAAAGCTTCTAGAAACTCATATTTTGCAACTTTTGCAATTTAGTCCTAATGGACCCTTTAATGGAAATTTTCATAAAATTTCCACATGAAACTTTCATACTATCATGCAAACATTTCAATTATCATAAAAACTCATTTTACTATTTCGGATTTGTGGTCTTGCATCACTGTTCCGACTAGGCCCTAGATCAGGCTGTTACAATTCTCCCCCTTAGGGATTTTCTTCCTCGAAAATCTTACCAGCAAAAAGGTTTGGATACTGGTCTCTCATACTCTGTTCTGGTTCCCATGTAGCTTCTTCTATCCCATGTCTTTGCCACAATACTTTTACTAAGGCAATACTTTTATTTCTTAGCTGTTTGACTTCCCGAGCTAAAATCTTAACTGGTTCTTCACCATAAGTCATGCCGGGATGAATCTCTATATCTGACGGGGTAATTACATGTGAAGGATCTGATCGGTAGCGTCTCAACATTGACACGTGAAACACATCATGTATCTTTTCTAACTTTGATGGCAAAGCCAATCTGTAAGCTACCGATCCAACTTTCTCGGTAATCTCAAATGGTCCAATAAAACGTGGACTTAACTTGCCTTTCCGGCCAAATCTGAGAACTTTTCTCCATGGTGACACTTTCAGGAAAACTTTATCTCCGACTTGATGCTATATCACTTTTCTCTTTAAGTCCGAATAGGACTTCTGTCTGTCTGGTGCAGCTTTTAAACATTCTCATATCACTTTCACTTTCTCTTCAGCTTCTCTAACAAAATTAACCCCGTGAATTTGGTTTTCTTTTAGTTCAGTCCAAAATAAAGGCGTTCGCAAGTTACGCCCATATAGAGCCTCACAAGGCGCCATCTTTGAAATCGACTGAAAACTATTATTGTAGGAAAATTCTACCAATGGGAGAAACTTTTCCCAACTGCCTCGGAATTCGAGAACACAATTGTAACACCCCTAACCCATATCCGTTGCCGGATTAGGGTTACAGGCATCACTAAACTAAATACCAAGTCAATGCACTCCATCTGAACTATCTCTTAATAAATTCATACCATCACGAATAAACATGTAAATCTTGTCTAAACTTAATACATCAACGTCCATGTTACAATTCACATAGTCACATAAAAACAATGGCCGAATATGTATATAGTACTTAAACATTTATTACATTACTATTTTCAACCACAACTTCAAGCATATTCTGTTAGTAAATATATGATAAACTTCTAGTCATGAATACTCCGCATTTCAATATCACATAAGAAAATATCATTTACTTACCTATCTATCTCACAATGGAATATACCAAATCATATTCGGCAATGATCATTTCATATGCATAACATATAGTCATAGGCATATCTTAGCTGGACATTACATTCGTAAATTAACCATTCATTTCTCATGGTCGAACACTCATGTGAACATCCAAAGAATATTTAAAGTTTCCCAACTAAATAAATGTAATGGCCGAATGTTTACAGTTAATTACCAATGAATCGATTTCACTCATAGCTTAATATGAGATAATTTCTAAACTAAACCTATAAGTCATTCAACAAATATTCATTTGCATTATATGAAACACATGCCATACATGATTTCACGATTATGCACCTATCAAAATGAACTTATAACATAGTTGAACATACACACACATAAGCAACATCTCAAGTATAGTTAAGCAACTCAAACTAGTAAGAAAGAAAGCCATATTCGCATGGCCCTTTATATAATATATACAAATTATAAAAAAGGAGTAATTTAGCCTATACACGCCATAGACCTTAAGTTCAAATACAAAAAGATACCAAATTTGATGATAATGTGATTGACTTCAAGATGATCCCTGAGCTCGAGCTTCCACCTTAAAAATCTAAGGAACAAAAGCAACAACACCCAAGTAAGCTATTATAGCTTAGTAAGTTTTAAACAATCTATCATATAATTTCATTATTGTTCAAATTAATATAATCCAAAAATGGTAAACATAAATTTATCATTACTCATTGTAAAATACATCATAGATCACCTATTAACTCTCACATTTGGTTTCGAATACATATGTACTACACTTCTATCATCACTCATTTTCATCTACAAAAATTCAAGACGTTAACACAAATTCATAATATGCTATCTCACATAACCGAATCATCCAAAGGAGCTAAGCAACACTTCATTACTCAAGTAAATAAATCACTTACCAACTCAAGCATTAAAAATTTTAATTAAAAACGAATATAACCTTCCATTCAAGTCGCACTTTACATGTGTATATATATATTTAAGATTTGAATAATAGAGTTTCATAGAACCAACTTACCAATTTCAACCTTTTGATATTAAAGTTGATCGCACACTTAGTGCCCCTCCGCCGGTTTCGCACACTTAGTGCCCGGACATCTTATTCGCACACTTAGCGCATATCGACTGATTTCGCACACTTAGTGCTCGGTACTTTATGAATTATACACTTAGTACTTTACAACCGATATCGCACACACAGTGCTCGGTGTATAAGTTCGCACACATAGTGCCACCAATCCCATGTTTCCTCACAAAGAAGTACACATATGTTCTAATCTTTACTCATATATACATATTATTAATTAGGGATTCACAATATACATCATTTATTCACATAGACATACATCACATCGGCTCACACTTATTATATGTTTAACACATATTCATCATCTACAAATAATCACCTTTCGTATCTCTTTGCTTAAACCATCTTGTATTGCATAAAAACATATTCAACAACTCAATTAAATCAAGTATCACATTCGGCTACATCATGTTAAATTCATCTTCACATTCGGCATTATGACAATTAACTTGCTTAAAATCCTTTAACATATGAGCATAATACAAAATAAAATTTAAATCAATCCAACTGTTTAAAACTTACCTCAGAAATTGACGAATTAAGCTTCCGGGCTATTCGTTTAACTTTGCTTTTCCCCGATCCAATCCCGTTTCCTTTTGTTCTTTATCTAATTAAGTTCAAATTAAACTCATTTCAATACATTTCCATTCAATTTAATCCATAAATACTTAATTGTGCAAATTACTATTTTACCCCCAACATTTACAATGTTTACAATTTAGTCCTTATAGCTCAAAATACAAAATATCAAGAATTTAACCACACCTATTAAGGGCCGAATATTCATAGCCCCTCTATCAACTCATTTCTTCCATTTATCTTGCTATTTAGTCCTTTCAAGAATTTTCTTTTTATGAATTCATCCTTATACTAAACTCCATAAAAAATTCTAAAGAAAATCTTGTTAATCTAACATGCTTATATCATATTCTATCATTTACCACACAAACACCAAATTTCCATCCATGGCAACACTAGAATTATACAACCAAATCAATAATTCGGGTATGAACTAGCTAAATTACATGGCAACAACCTCAAAAATGTTAAAATTAACAAAAACTAAGTTCAATCACTTACCTTATTAGAACATGCAAATGCCGAATGGTTGAGAGCTTAACTCCTCTCTTCTTCTTTTATTTTCGGTGTTGAAGGAATAAGATGATGATGTTTTTCTTTTGTTTTTCTTATTTTAATGATATCATCTTATTATAATATTATTACATAACATATTATTTATTATATAATATAATTAAGCACTCCCCACTAAATTTTGAAAGTCAATGCCATCCACTATCTTTCCAAAAAGGTAAATTTGCAACCTAAATCCTCACGCAAAAGAAAACAATTTAATTTAATCACTCTATTTAATAATTGGCTACTTTACTACTTATGCAATTTATTCCCTTATCTAAAATTAAGCATCCAAACAAACGAATTAACCTACCATATTTTAGGACATGCTCAAACACATAACATAGATATCAAATTAAATATAAAAATATTTATCTAACCCAGATTCGTGGTCCCGAAACCACCGCTCCGATTAGGGCTAAATTCGGGCTGTTACAACTCTCCCCCTTAAGGGATTTTTGTCCCCGAAAATCTTACCGTTGAATAATTGTGGGTAGCGTTCTTTCATAGAATCTTCAAGTTCCCACATTGCTTCCTCAACCCCGTGCTTGTCTCTTATTTTGCAATTCCTTTACTTCACGATCTAAGATGCGTATCAGTTCTTCCTCGTAAGTCAAGTCAGATTGAATTTCAATCTCTGTTGGGCTGATCACATGAGAAGGATCGGATCGGTATCGTCGAAGCATCGATACATGGAAAACATTGTGAATCTTGTTTAGCTCAGATGGAAACATGAGTCTGTATGCAGTCGGCCCAATACGTTCAGTAACATCATACGGCCCAATAAGTCGCGGACTCAGCTTCCCTTTACGACCAAATCTCAGTATCTTTTTCCACGGTGAGACTTTCAAAAATACTCGGTCACCCACCTGGAATTCTATATCTTTACGTTTCAAGTCTGCATACGACTTCTGATGATCTGAGGCGGCTTTCAAACTTTCTTGAATTACTTTTACTTTCTGCTCAGTCTCTCTGATTAAATCAACCCCGTGTAGCTTGCCTTCACTTAGCTCGGTCAAATATAAAGGTGTACGACATTTTTGACCGTACAATGCTTCATAAGGTGCCATTTTAATACTTGATTGAAAGCTGTTGTTGTATGCAAATTCAATCAAAGGTAGGTATCGTTCCCACGTACCTTCCAACTCAAGAACGCAACATCTCAACATATCCTCGAGTATTTGGATAACACGCTCGAATTGACCATCCGAATGAGGGTGAAAACCTGTACTAAAATGTAACTTGGTACCTAAAGCATCCTGCAGTTTCTTCCAAAACCGTGATGTGAACCTCGGATCTCTATCCGAAACAATAGAAATGGGCACTCCGTGTAATCGTACGATCTGCTATACGTACAACTCAACTAACTTATCGAGTGAGAAATCCATACGTACCGGAATAAAATGGGTCGATTTCGTCAATCTATCAACAATAACCTAGATTGAATCTTTCTTACTCGACGTCAACGGCAAACCCGATACGAAATGCATTGTGACTCGACCCCACTTCCACTCAGGTACCATAATTGGTTGGAGTAGTCCCGATGGAACCTGATGCTCGACTTTCACTTGTTGACATACTAAGCATTTTGACACATAGTCTAAAATGTCTCGTTTCATACCATGCCACCAGTAATGCTATTTTAGGTCATTATACATTTTCGTGTTACCCGGATGAATTGAAAATCTACTATTATGAGCTTCGTCACAAATCATTCGAATCAATTCAGAGTTCTTAGGCACACATATCCCATTCTTAAATCGTAGACATCCTTCAGCATCTATCTGAAACTCTGAATTCGCACACGAGCCACAATGACTCCTTTTTTATTTTAAATCATCAACCTCTTGAGCTTCACGAATTTGTTGTACAAACGGTGGTCTCGCTTTCAATTCTGTAATGATCACACTATCATCGGTCATAGTTATGTCCGCATTCATTGCGCGTAGAGCAAAAAGTGACTTTCAGCTAAGTGCATCGACAACCACATTAGCCTTTACTGGGTGATAATCAATCACAAGCTCGTAGTCTTTCAACAGTTCTAACCACCGTTGCTGTCTCAAATTTAAATCCTTTTGAGTCATTAAATACTTTAGACTCTTGTGATCCGAATAGACGTGGCATTTCTCACTGAATAGATAGTGACGCCATATTTTTAAAGCAAAAACTATAGCGGCCAACTCAAGGTCGTGCGTCAGATAATTCCTCTCGTGTTGTTTCAACTGTCTCAAAGCATAGGCTACAACTTTTCCCTCCTACATCAAAACGTAACCCAACCCATTTAAGGATGCATCGCTGAAAATAATGAACTCTTTACCCGACTCTGGCTAAACAAGCACCGGAGCTTCTGTTAGTAAGGTCTTTAGTTGATCAAAACTCTTCTGACACCTTTCTGACCATTCGAATTTAACGTCTTTCTGTAATAGCTTTGTCATCGGTGATGCTATCATAGAAAATCCTTTCACGAAGCGTCTATAATGTTCGGCAAGTCCTAGAAAGCTACGAACCTTAGAAACATTCCGCGGAGGTTTCCAATCTAGTATAGACGAGATTTTACTCAGATTAACCCGAATACCCGATGCTGAAATGAAATGCCCCAGGAAGCTAACTTCATTCAACCAAAACTCACATTTACTAAATTTCGCGTACAACTGCTTATCACGCAAAATCAGTAACACCAGCCTCAAATGCTCAGCATGCTCGGTTTCGTCACGTAAATAGATCAGTACAAACTGATCTAGATACGGTCTAAATACCCTATTCATCAAATCCATGAAAACGACAGGGGCATTAGTGAGTCCAAACGGCATCACCAAGAACTTGTAATGATCGTATCTTGTCCGAAAAGCAGTCTTTGGTATATCCGAGCCCCTAACTCGCAATTGATAATACCCTGACCTCAGATCAATTTTCAAGAACACCGAGGCTCCCTTAAGCTGATCGAATAGATCATCAATATGTGGCAACGGATATTTGTTCTTTACAGTCACCTTATTGAGTCGATAATTGATGCACATTCTCAAAGTTTCGTCCTTCTTTTTCACAAATAGAACTGGCGCACCCTAGGGAGAGAAACTCGGTTGGGCGAAACCTCTATCTGTCAATTCTTGCAACTGAGCCTTCAACTCTTTTAATTCAGTCGGTGCCATTCTATACGGACCTATCGAAATTGGAGTGGTTCCTGGCACTTGCTCAATACCAATCTCTACCTCACGAATAGGTGGCAATCCCGGTAATTCCTCCAGAAATACATCCGGATACTCACCAACAACCGGTACAGATTCAATCTTCTTTTCAGTTATCTTGCTATCAATTACATACGCAAGATAAGCTTCGCAACCCTTTCTCAAATACTGTCGAGCCAACATCGAAGATATCACAGCTGGAAGCCCATTCAAATCCGCAGATTCAATTCGAATTATCTCGTTATTCTGGCACCTCAAATCAATTGTCTTCCGTATGCAATTCACTATTGCATCATGTATAGTTAAACAATCCATATCGAGGATAATATCGAACTCGTAAAATGGTAACAACATCAAATCAGCCGGAAAACATGAGTCTTGAATCATTAAAGGGCAATTCTTGCACACTCTATCAACTAGTACACATCGACCCAGGGGGTTCAAAACCCAAATCACAAACTCAGTAGACTCAACAGGTAGAGTCTTACAGGATACTAATGTTTCACACACATACGAATGAGTTGAACCGGGATCAATCAGAGCAGTTACACTAGTATCAAAGAGAGTGAAAATACCGGTAATGACGTCTGGAGATGAAGCCTCCTTTCTGGCACGAATGGCATAAGCTCTAGCCGGTGCACGGGCCTCTGATTGAATAGCCGCATCTGAAATCCCCTCTGAGCACCACTCCTACCTCCCACAATACGAGATGGTCTACCTCTAGCTGTAGTGCTGCTCGGTCTCGTACTCTGAGCAATACCCTTTTCAGTGGTCTCCGGGCAATCCCGAATGAAATGATCCTGCAAACCACACTTATAACAAGTGCGATTAATAGATTTACCCCAGCACTCACCGCAATGTCGTCTGCTGCACTACTGACACTCTATTTTGCTCGGTCAAGCATTGCCAACGCTAGCAACTGATACAGCCCGAGAACTCACTGGTGGTTGTTCTCGTATAGAAATCTCGGTGTTAGGTTTGGACCCGCTACCATCATTCTTGAACTTCTTCGTTGCAATTTGAGAAAATTTACTCACTGATCTCTTTCGAAAATCTTTAGCTTCAAACTCGGCTTTCCGCTTTTCCTTTCCTAGCTCTTCAGCTTTACAAGCTCGTTCAACCAATACTACGAACTCATTTATTTCAAGGATGCCAACCAGAAGCTTTATATCTTCGTTTAAACCATCTTCGAATCTCTGGCACATAGCAGCCTCAGATGAAACACATTCACGAGTGTAGCAAATAAGTCTCACAAACTTGCGCTCGTATTCGGATACGGTCATACGACATTGCTTGAGCTCGAGAAATTCTTTACGTTTAAAGTCTATGAAGCGCTGACTTATGTATTTCTTACGGAATTCCGTCTGAAAGAAGTCCCAGGTAACTCTCTCCTTCGGAACAACTGATACAAGAGTATTCCACCAATAGTAGGCGGAATCCCGTAATAATGATATGGCACACTTCAAGCACTTACCAGGTGTGCACGATAGCTCATCAAAGACACGAATAATATTATCGAGCCAAAATCTAGCTCGCTCAGCATCATCATCGTCTTCGGCTCTAAAATCTTGAGCCCCGTGTTTTCTAATGCGGTCAACCGGAGCTTGCTTGCTCTTTCAGGACTTATAATCGAGGGTACCATCGGTACTACACGGGGTGTGTTCGGATTCAGAGGTTGTTGAACAGCCGGATTGGTTCGTATATACTGACTGAACCAATCATTCATCATGCTATAGAAGGCTTGTTTAGCCCCCTCTTCAGGATTACTCGCAGCTGGTCGAGATTCCTCTGGCCCGGTCCCTTGCGCAGGAGCAGGTGCCACGCTCTCGACATCATCAGCTATAGCTCGCTTGGGATCAGGATCCATTACTATATAAAAGAAACAAACACATTTCACTGTCAGAAGACATCACATTATCACATCACAAAATATGGCATGTATAGCTAGACTCTCATGCGCTACATTTGTAACACCCCTAACCCGTATCCGTCGCCGGATTAGGGTTATAAGGCATTACCGACCCAGACTCAGATCATCGCAGTCTTTTATTACCAGTCATACTTAAAATTTATAATCAAAACTCTTTAACAAATCAATCTCATATACATCCACAACTCACTATTTTATTAAAGCAAATACACATCTCTGATTTCTAGTATTCAATAAAAAGCTCATAAACCCACATTTTCATTTCATGCAATTCAAGACTTACATTACAAATCATGCTCATAATACAATAACACTATTTCTTTTAATTTATGCAAATTTCGAATCCAATTCATAAACTAAAACCAACTTAAACATGTTTCATACATATATAGTCCAAACTATTTAATTATCGAATCTATGGCATTCAATTATTTGGTACATCTTCAAGCATTCAATATTCACTTTATATATATATATATATATATGATAAATATAAATACCTTAATTACCTTAGTTAAAATTCAGCATATCGTTTCTTACCTTATACATGAATGCATAATAACACATATAAACTTATAGCACTTTGTTTACTATCTATTCACATATGTGATATTAGAACACTATAGCATAACCAATTCTATCCTTGATGCTAATACAATATGCGCATAATTCCCGTAGACAAAACCATATCAATCCATGACTAACAAATTTATGCAATCATTTTATTGACAAGTATATGGGACTAAGCCAAATCACTATTTATGCTTAATAGGCAAGGTTACAGGATTCCACACAACATAATAGGTATACCTATATCTGTATTTCACACAAATAAGCATCTCCCTATGACCACAACCATATTAAAGATTCTTAAATATACAAATCACTACAAAACAAACCAAAAGTATATGCTCAATGACTAACCCGAAATACAAAAGCACAACCATTCCATTTCCATATGTTTGATTTTCAATTCGACTCTCCCATAATCAACTCAAATAATTAAAAACATTTCCTTTCTCAAGCCGAATTACATAATAATAAAAAAAAACAAGAACATGCAGCAATACCCTTTCCATCTTCGAGCATAACATACACACATATTATATTTGAAATTTGATAAACCATAAATTAATAACATTTAAGAACAAGCCAATTTTGCATGGCCTAAATACATTAACAAAACATCACTTGAACACTTAGCTAGCCTATACATGCCTTAATTTAAAACTAGTTTGAAAGTACCAAAAAGGGATGATAGTGTGGCTGACTTCTCCAACGATCCTCAGAGCCTGTAGCTTGACCAAAATCTATAAACAAAACATTTAACATAAACGGAGTAAGCTTTCTAGCTTAGTAAGTCTCAAGCAAATTTGATACACAACTAAACATTCAAGTATAATCATATAAATATGAATACCAATTTGAATATGGTATTGAATACAATGATTTAACTTGTAAACTTCACCAAAGCCGTATGTCATTAATCCATTTACCTAATAAATAACCTCACATTTATGCATATAATTATACCTATACGAATACCTTTCTATTTTCATGCTTTCATATAACAAATTTTCCTCATGGTATAACTTATATACAATTTCCATTTGCCATGTGTATATCACTTTCTTTCATCGTTTCATTTGCCTAACATCATAGCATATATGCATAACATTAAAGTATGAATAATAGATACCTTATAGCTGAACCCACAAATTCACTTTCATAAATTTAAGCTTTCTTGATTTATTTCATAACTTTACTATTACATAACCAAAGTTCGAAAATGAAAACTCACCTGCATAGAACTAGCTAGGCATTAGCCCAAATCGTACACACCGGCACTAGGCCTGCTGGACTTTAGGTCCGAGATTTTAAACACCGGCATTTAGCCTGCTAGGCAATAAGCCCGAAATATTCACCGGCACGAGACCTGCTAGGTATTAAGCCCGATATAGATCACCGGAACAAGGCCTGCTAGGCTCAAAGCCCGAATATCAACACAATTATCCATTCCATACACATTACTTAATACCACTACCACATGTATTACTTATTTTTCATAATTCCACCACATTTCGATTTCAAGTAAACTTATTCACATTACAAATAAATAAACCAACTCAACATTATACAATTCACATTCGGCAACTATATATGTATATTCCTAACATTTCAATTTTCAATATTTATTAGATTACGTAAGTAATTTCCGACATATAATTGCTTAAAGACTTACCTCGACTATCGACGGACAACGTAGACCGGCTATTCGATAACCTTCACCTTTCCCCGATCCAAATCTGTTTTTCTTTGTTCTTGATCTAAACACATTAAAATTTAGCTCATTCAAGCACATTTCATCTCAATTTAGTCCCTATACACATAAACGGGGAATTTACCATTTTACCCCTGATGTTTCACATTTTTACAATTTAGTCCTATTTGCATAAAACACAAAATACACAAAATTTCACTATACCACCCAAGGGCCGAATATTCATAGGGACCATACAAGTCCATTTATTTCATTTATTTTGCATTTTAGCCCACCAAAAATTTATCCTTTGCAATTTAGCTCAAAATACTCAAATTCACTAAAATTTCCAACACAAAACATGCTAATCTTTAATAGAACTTTAATATAAAATCATCAAACATCAAAAACCACAAGAACATGGCAATGGCCGAACATCAAGCATGCTCAAATTTAAAAATTCTAGCATGGGTCAACTAATGTTCGAAGTAACGGTCTCAAAAACGTAAAAATCGACAAAAACCGAGTTAAAATTCATACCTAATTAAGCTTGAACAAGGCCGAATGTATTTAAGCTTTTCTTTCTTCCTCCCTTGCTAACTTTCGGCCAAAAAGATGAACTATGGCTTCTTATTTTATTATAATTAACATATATATCAATATTTATCTAATTATATATTTGGCCATTATTAAAACATAACCAAATTTTATAACTTAAGGTTAGTTTTGTCCATGACCGGCCACTAACTCTTAAAATGGGCCACTTGCCCTTTTAACACCTCATTTTAAGAAGCCATTATCAATTTAACACATTTCACTTTAGTATGCAACTTTTACATTTTATGCGATTAAGTCCTTTTTCTAAATTAAACACACAAACAATTAAATTTTCCTACGAAACTTTCACACACTTTAATTCACATATAATAAGCACAGGAAATATTATTTAAATATTTCTCAGACTAGGATTCATGGTCCCGAAACCACCGTTCTGATTAGGGTCAAATTCAGACTGTTACAACGTTAGTCCGAGAACCGACTAAACCGTACCTCTGATACCAATCAAATGTAACACCCCTAAGCCATATCCGTCGCTAGATTAGGGTTACAGGCATCACTAAACTAAATACCAAGTCAATGCACTCCATCCGAACTATCTCTTAATAAATTCATACCATCACGAATAAACATGTAAATCTTGTCTAAACTTAATATATCAACGTGCATGTTACAATTCATATAGTCACTTAAAAACAATGGCCGAATAGGTATATAGTACTTAAACATTTATTATATTACTATTTTCAACCACACCTTCAAGCATATTCTGTTAATAAATATATGATACACTTCTAGTCATGAATGCTCCCTATTTCAATATCACATAAGAAAATATCATTTACTTACCTATCTATCTCACAATGGAATATACCAAATCACATTCGGCAATGATCATTTCATATGCATAACATATAGTCATAGGCATATCTTAGCTAGACATTACATTCGTAAATTAACCATTCATTTCTCATGGTCAAACACTCATGGTCGCACTGAGCTCTCTTGACTTGCAATTCGCTATCTTCTTTCTGAGCCTCAAAGATCTCTTAAAGGAGTACTGGTCTAGCTCTCATCTCAGCTAGAATGGAACCATTGTCAGATAAGGTCATCCGTAAATTCATTGCCCTTAATGCAAAAAGGGACTTCCTGCTCAAAGCATTGGCGGCCACATTCGCCTTTCCAGGATGGTAGTCAATGACTAACTCATAATCTTTTATTAACTCTAACCATCTCCGCTGCCTTAAGTTTAATTCTTTCTGAGTCATTAAGTACTTCAAACTTTTGTGATCAGTGAAAATCCAACATCTCTCACCATATAGGTGGTGTCTCCATATCTTCAATGCGAAGATTATGGCAGCTAACTCTAAATCATGCGTCAGATAATTCGTCTCATGAGGCTTCAACTGTTTGGAGGCATAAGCAATAACTTTGCCTTATTGCATAAGAACACAGCCTAATTCGTTTAAGGATGCATCGCTGTAAATCACAAATTCTTTCCCTGTCTCAGGTAGTACTAAAACTAAAGCTTCTGTCAACATCGCTTTCAGTTTCTCGAAACTTTGCTGGCATCTTTCTCTCCACTCAAACTTCACATTTTTCTGCAACAATTTAGTCATCAGGGTTACAATCATAGAAAACCCCTTGATGAATCGTCTATAATAGCCGACTAGGCCTAGAAAACTTCTAATCTCAGAGATATTCTTCTGTGGCTTCCAGTCCATAATAGTCGAAATCTTACTGGGGTCTACTTGAACTCCTTCTCCCGAGGCAATATGTCCCAAAAATCCTACTTCCTTGAGCCAAAATTCACTTTTACTGAACTAGGCATATAATTGATTTTCTCGAAGAGTCTGTAAAACTGTCTGTAGGTGCTCAGCATGCTCATTCTCATCTCGGGAATAAATTAGTATGTCGTCAATGAAAACGACTACAAACTTGTCGAGGTATGGTCTAAAAATGCGGTTCATTAAGTCCATGAATATCGCAGAAGCATTGGTCGAACCAAAGGGCATGACTAAAAATTCATAATGCCCATACCTTGTTCGAAAAGCTATCTTGGACACATCTGATTCCTTTACTCTTAACTGATAGTACCCTGATCTCAAGTCTATTTTGGAGAACACAGTGGCTCCTTTCAATTGATCGAACAAATCATCGATCCTAGGCAATGGGTACTTGTTCTTCACCGTCACTTTATTAAGCTGACGGTAATCTATGCACAATCTCATGGTGCCATCTTTCTTTTTTCACAAATAAAACTGGAGCTGATTTATTAATCTATGCACAATATATTTCTTCCCACAATTAACTATTACATCATGGGTGGTCAACCAGTCCATACTAAGAATGATGTCAAACTCATCAAACGGTAGCAACATAAGATTTGCTTTAAAATAATGACCTCTGATCATTAATAGACAATCTTTACATACTTCATCAACTAACACACTCTTGCCTAAAGGATTAGACACCTTAATCTTAAATTATGTAGAATTTATAGGCATATTCATACTGGATACTAGTTTTATACAAATGTAAGAGTGTGTGGATCCGGGATCTATTAAAGCAATAACTTTGATATCATAAAGAGAAAAGGTACCCGTAATAACATTAGGAGAAGATGCCTCTTCGCGAGCATGAATGGCATAAGTTGTAACACCCCAAACCCGGTCAATACGCCACGCCCGAATCTGGTATGTCACTGAGGAAAATATTTTGAATAAAAACGAGTTAACGATAAAATTTTTGTGAAAAACCCTTTGAAATTCTATATTTGTAGAAATCAGGTGTATAATAAGTTAAAACTAATAATTTACTTTGAAATTAAGTAAAACTTTAAAATAAGTGAATAAATCATAGGTTAGAAAACATTTATATTATTTTAAGAAAACTCGAATTATTACTTTGAAAACCAATTGCATTTGAATGTAGAAACTAGATATTTGAAAATCATTTAAATTATCGAAAACACTTAAGTTGTTAAAATTATCAAATGATTTATGTTACCCGATGTAACGTTTTAAAAACCATCGCGTTGTGTAGTTTAGAAAACTTGGTGCTCAATTTATTGTAATAATCAAGAATTTATAACCATATTTAAAACATAATCAAAAAATAAAAATAATCCAAAACATAATTTAAAGAGGCCTTATTACAAACCCATAAAATATGAAAACCAAATTAAAGTAAAATACCCAAATGGAAGTTCATATAAAACCAACTTTTATTGCATGGCCTCCTCGAGTTCATCCGGCTCCATATCCGCGATCTCACGAATCACTTGAAATGATAAGGGAGAAGGTGAGTCACCAAGACTCAGTGCATATTCCCTCTCCCGGGTAATTACCACATACTTACACAAATTATAACAAAGCAACATATATGTATAATGCACCCATCCTAACCATCCATAACTCCTTTTCTACCCCGTGTGGTACCAAACCACTGGTGGTGCCAAACCACTGGTGTCCAAAGACACAATTGTGATACCAAATCACTGGTGACCGAAGTCACGAATAATCCATCTGTGGGGCCAACCCACGTGTGATACCAAATCACTGGCAGACGATCCCATATCTCAAAAGTGGGGCCAACCCACGGTGGTGTTAACCACAGGGACAAGTCGCTATGAGGTGCCAAACCTCTGGTGTCCGAAGACACGAATGTGATACCAAATCACTGGTGACCGAAGTCACAAATCATCAAGTTGTGGGGCCAACCCACGTGTGATACCAAATCACTGGCGTCGATCCCATATCTCAAAAGTGGGGCCAACCCACGGTGGTGTTAACCACAGGGACGAGACGCTATGAGGTGCCAAACCTCTGGTGTTCGAAGACACGAATATGATACCAAATCACTGTAGATACCAAATCTCTGGTGTCCGAAGACACAAATGTGATACCAAATCACTGGTGACCGAAGTCACAATCTTCCCCCTCCTCTCATGTTGCCCATACCAATGCAATATATAAACAAATCATGTCATTATACTTTGATATGAATCATATAACAAAATCTCATAAATCGTAGATCATGATTTCAATCCTCATGTATTAACAACATATCGAAACGGACTTACCCGAATCCTCATTCATACCATCATGGTATCATACCAAAATCTCATCATTTCGGCTTTAACAACATGAAAAGTTATTTAACACACATATATACAAATATGAACCAAGTTATAAAGTGTGTAAGATACACACCTTTCACCAAAGCAAAACTAACTTCCGGAGATCCGATCTATTGCACTAGATCCTTGTCCTACAATCGGCCATATCACAATATTTTAATGAAAACCATTCGACCAACAACATAACTTAATCCAAATAACCTTAGGCTTCCTCAACCAACTTTAAGAGTATAGAATCCTTACCACTTGACTTACCAACTTCGATTTGCTAAAGGAATGGCTTAAATCGATTGCTTCCGAAATCCCAAAGAGCCTAAGAGAATAATCGAATCCTAAAAATGGTTAGAACCTTGCAAAACAAAGCCCAAAGGTTCGGCCTTTGTCCACAAGAAAACATCACAGAAACGAGAAAGAAAAGAAAGAAAACGTCCATGAACACTTACCCCTTTTTTATCCAAAATCAATAGAAGAAAACCAAGGAGAGTCTACCCTTGAATATTCGGCCAAAACAAAGACTAAAAGAGAGGAAGAAGGTTCGGCTATGGTTGATTTGTATTAACAACAAGGATTCAATTAAAATTGAGAAAGAGAAAGGAAAACAAAAGAAGAAGATGGAAGAGATTTCAATGGAAAAGAAATGTTTATGGCTTAAAATAAAAGAAAGTAAAGAGAGATGGAGAGATGGAAGTTTCGGCCAAGAGAGAATAGGAGGAAAATGTAATTTGAACAATATTGAAAGAAAGAAAAAAGAGAGATGTGGGAGAGATTCATCCAAACACTTCTTTGCCAAAAAGAAAGTGCACAAAAATGCACAAAGATAGATTATAGTTTCGGTTTCAAAAGAGAAAATGAAAGAAAGGAAAATGGTATCATTTGATTCAACAAAAAGAGGCTAAAATCAAAAGCAAAATGCACCAAAATGCACAAGACATATTCGGCCAAAGAGGAGAGCTTTGGGGAGGAAAAGAAAAATGCCAAAGATGCACAAAAATGCTAAAATGACTAACCAATTCCCCCCCAAACTACCTATCAAAATTCGACCACCCCCTAGCCTTACATGCCGTCCACATACATGGTCTCCCAAGTCAAATCTATCCACCCAACACTTTCCAAAACCAATTCCTTATATCATGCCTTATGCTCTCCCAACCTTCCTTAACTTTAAGAATCTTATCCCCAATATCAAGCTTTCCTTAAACATATGTTCAACTTACCAAAATTAATAGTCCAACCTATCATAAATAAGTTTGACCGTCCATCAATGCTAGAACACAAAAATAAAGTCATCAAAATGCTAAACATGCTACTCGAACCTCTAACCTTAAGCAACCTTTTAAGCTCCTTAACCATCTTGCCACTTACTCCTCTTATGCTTTAATTTAACACTTAAATTAACTTAAGTGTCAAACTCACTTAATCCACTTCATTAAATAAACTATACTAAAAATTATTCTAGCTTCCTAATATTTCCAAGCCTTCACACAAATATACTAAGCACACAAAAATTCATACCCGAGCTAACACAAATAACTAGACGACATACAAATTTTTCCTAAAGCCCACGGCCCAATCGGCCCAATCCTACTAGGCCCAATTTCGGGATATTACATAAGTCCTTGCAAGCGCCCTACCCTCGGGTCTCGCGGTCTGCTCTCTAGGGTTACCTCTTCCACTTGCCCCACTTCCCAGGTTTCTCTGCGGTCTTCCTCGGACCATACTCCCGGATCTCGGGTTATGAGTTCTCTCTTCTTTCATCGTCTCTGGACAATCTTTTATGTAGTGGTCTTGGGAACCACATATAAAACATGCATTTTCGTGTGCTCGGCATTCTCCAAGATGACGTCTGCTACATTGCGGGCATTCGGGTCTGTCAGATCTAATATTCCCACACTAGCAACTGAAGTAGTTTGTGCTTTATTTCCCTAATACTGTTTACTCTTGTCCTGGAAAATCCAGTGGAAGTAGCCGATCGGTAGGGAAATCTCTTGACTTTTTGGATGAGGATTAGAATGACTTATTCCACTGTCTCTTTCTAGAGTCACGAGACTCTATTTCAGATTTTCTCTTCTCCTTTACCAGCTCTTCGGCTTTACAAGCCCTCTCTACTAGCACAACGAATTCCTTTAATTCTAGGCCAGCAACAAACAGTTTGATGTCCTCATTTAACCCGTCTTCAAATCTTTTACTCATGATGGCTTCAGTGGACACTCATTCTCGAGCGTATTTGTTGAGTCGTACAAATTCACGCTCATAATCAATCACCCACATCTTGCCTTGCTTCAGTTCTAGGAATTCCTTCATTTTTTGGTCCACAAACCTTTGACTGATATACTTTTTCTTGAACTCTTCTTGGAAAAATTCCCATGTGATCTTTTCCCTCGATACCAACGACACAAAGGTGTTCCACCATTGGTAAGCAGAATCTCTTAAAAGAGAGACTCACACTTCATGGATTCCTCAGGTGTGCATGACAACTCATTAAATACCCTGATAGTATTTTCTATCCAAAACTCAGCCTTTTCTGGATCATCATCTTTTCTAGCCAGGAATTCTTCTGCCCCATGTTTCCTGATCCTATCAACTGGAGGTTTGTCTCCTCTTACCACCTCTACAAATTGAGGGGCTGCAGTGATAGGTTGTGGAACAGGCGGGGGTGGAGGGGGTTGTGCATTTGGGTTCGTACGAACGAACTCCGTATACCACGTATTCATCAAATGGTGGAAGGCTTCTCTAGCCTCTTCTCCTCCTCCTTGACTCACCGTAGTGGGTCTATTCTCATTCTCAATCGACACCGTCCCTTCTGCGGGAGTCAGTGCATTACTTTCTACATCATCTGCCACAGCTCTTTCGGGATCCATTTATTATATGTATAAACATAATTTAAGTCGTCAGGAGTCATCACACTATCATTTTAAAAACATTCTTGCGTATGGCATGTATAACTAAACTCGTGCTCCTACTACGTTAGTCCTAGAACCGACTAAACCGTAGCTCTGATACCACTAAATGTAACACCCCATACTCGAGTCCAAGGCTAAGACTGGATACGAGACATTACCATGCTTGAACTTACATAAACATGTACTTACGGGCTGTAAAATTTTGTTCCAAAATAGATACTCTTCTTTCTTAGTCAAAACATACATATCATGGGCCTATGAGGCCTTAAACACATATCAGGGAACTTTAGGAATTCAATCGGGAACTTTTTCTTGAAACAGGGGGGTCACACGCCCATGTCTCCCAACCGTGGTCGACATTGACTAATTTCACAAGGTCTTGACACGCCCATGGACTTAATTCGTGTGCTAGACCTTGATATACTGACTTATTCACACGGCCTGGGCACACACCCATGTTCAAACCGTGTATCACACACGACCTAAACAAACGGCCGTGGGATTAGCCCGTGGTCTATCCTGACTTGAGGTACAAAGGTGCAGGGTGCACACTACCTAGACACACGCACGTGTGTCCATCCGTGTGGGCACTTAGAGGCTATTTACCAAGCCAATGACCACCCTGAAATCAAGACCAAACTCATGCTCAATTCAACAACTCAATTTAATAAATCTAACATGAACAAGGATGCATACTTCATTGATAAATAAAATCATACATACTTAATAATTCATGACCAATCTCTTTCGCCATATACAAAAAGAATACTAAGCTTGATAGCCAACACTTTGGCTAATTTTAAAACATAGCTCAAAATGAAATGTTTCCTAAACATGCCATACTTAATATAAACACTTGGCTATACCAAAATATCGATTGATAGTGTGTCCGAGCTCCGATGACGATGATCCACGAGATTAGCTTGGCGGGACTACATGGAAAGAAAAAAAATAAAGGACGTAAGCATTTAGCTTAGTAAGTTTGCATATATAGCAACATACTTGCTTAATATAACCCATTTAACATAAACAATGGAATCATAAATTTCAGCTATTTAAGCCTACTTACTCATACTGATTCTTACATATCTCATGATACTTACTAGTCTCATACTCGTGAGGTAAACAAGGTACCTGTATCACTTGATACATAGATCAACATACTCTACAATAATAATTATAATCTCTAGTTCATCATTCATAATATGAATAATACTCATTTCTAATTTGATAATAACTTTTCTTACTTCTCTTTCCTGTTATCTCATTTTAACTTTACTCATTTGCCCGATGAATTTCTACGAATAACCGAGGATACTAAATCTCATTCCACATATAACTTGATGCCAAAGCCATATCCTAGATACGGTCTTACATGGAATATCTCATATTTGTTTCGAGGCCATGTCTTGACATGGACTTATACGAAGTCTTTCTCGTGTGTTCCCTTGGGAACTTACCATTGCCATGTCTTGACATGGTCTTACTTGGTATCTTTACCCATGAACTGGGCAACGCCGAGCCTTGGCTTGCACTTACAAGAAATCGTTCTTGTTACTCACCAATGTCATGCCTTGGCTTGGACTTACATGGGATCTCTATCTCTTTATAGCTTTTCAATGCCATTGGACTTACATGATAACTTTGCTTGGAGACTCACCAATGTCATGCCTTGGCTTGGGCTTATATGGGTCTTCATCTCATAATAACTCTTCAATGCCAAGACTTGTCTTAGCCTTACATGATAACTTGCTTGATTGCCGATGCCATGCCTTGGCTTGGTCTTATACGGACTTTCTCATTTCATGTGATAGATCGAGTATCCTAGGTAATTCAACTTCAATCGGGACTTTCTCATGCTTAATCTTATTATCTTCTTTGTTTATCATAACATCAAACATTTTCATGGTAATATTTTACATTACGCTAAGCAGTTCAATGATATAAATCATAAAGCTTAGAAATCATACAAACTTACCTCAATATACAAAATGTATGTAGATATGCAATTTAGTCCTCGACTTTGTTCTTGCCTCGGTTTCGATCCGGGCTTCGTTTTTCTTGATCTATAATAATAATTAGATCATTTAATACTCACATTGACTAAATTGACTCTTAACTTTCTCATATTTGCACTTTTGCCCCTAGGCTCGTAAAATGATTCTCATTCAACTTTCTTAAACATCATGCTTAGCTGACTCATTTTCTCTACTATAACAATCATCAATTCTCACTATTTCTAATAGGTATGACCAATTTCATAACTATTACAAATTAGTCCATACTATCATTTTTCATGAAATTCACGAAGGAAAAGATGTTTATCTAACATCAAACTCTCATAAACTTCTATAAAATGTCATTTTGCAAGCATGACATTCTTGGGTAGATTTTTGAACATGCATCTTAGCTCATTTTATAGCTAAAAATAGATAATTCATAATACGAGAACTTCAAAAATACGAAGAATATTAAAAACGGGGCTAAAATTAACTTACTAGCAAGCTTGAAAGATGAACAAACCCTAGCTATGGGGTTCTTCAAATTTTCGGCACCAAGGAAGAAGATGAATGAGATTTTTATCATCTTTTTCCTATTTTAATCATTTAATTGGTAAATGACCAAAATGCCCTTCTCTCTAAATTTTTACAAATTACTAACTCATGTCCAATTTTTGTCCAAAAATTACTTCTAATTACTATTCTAAAGCTGTTTCATACAAAAAGCTTCTAGAAACTCATATTTTGCAACTTTTGTAATTTAGTCCTAATGGACTCTTTAATGGAAATTTTCATAAAATTTCCACATGAAACTTTCATACTATCATGCAAACATTTCAATTATCATAAAAACTCATTTTACTATTTCGATTTTGTGGTCTCGCACCACTATTCTGACTAGGCCCTAAATCGGGCTGTTACATTCGCAACTCACATAAACTTACTTTTCATACTCAAACTTTGCATATATTTCAAATGTACCTGTATCGGATACACGTTTCACATAGTCATTCATTTCTTGGAATGCCCATTGAACCATTCGGAATAAAATAGGATACTCAGATAACTCGGAATACTCGTACAATGCCAACGTCCCAGACGTGGTCTTACATGTAATCAAATATCGATGCCACTGTCCCAGACAGGGTCTTACACGAAATCATATACGATGCCAATGTCCCAGACATGGTCTTACATGTAATTCTCAAATCGATGCCAACGTCCCACACGTGGTCTTACACGATATCACATATCGGAACCCTATGTCATGACATACGTATCCTAACTATTCCTAAGGTTCGTACGAGACTTATCGGACATTGACATATTATTGATATTTTCTCAGATTTCACATGTATATCTTCTATAGTAATCAATCATAATTCAATTTCATATAAACATGAATAAATAAACTTGAATATATTTATTTGTATATATACTTACCTCGTACGGATATAAACGGACGGAAACGACTACTCGATCCCTTTTGACTTTCCTCTATCTAAATTCGTTTTCTTTGGTTCTTGATCTAAACATATTCAAATTTAACTCTTTTATTCACCAAATCATTCAATTCAATCCAAAAACACACATTTAGGGTATTTTACAATTTATCCCTCATATTTCACATTTTGACATTTAAGTCCCTATTTCACAAAATCACAAAATACACCTAATTTCTTTGTACCCATGCTTAGCCGAATATTCATATGCTTCATCTAAGTCCACACATTTCATTTATTTTACATTTTAGTCCCTCAAAATATTATTTTAACAATTTAGTCCAAATTACTCAAATTCATCAAAAATCAAAAGACAAAACATGTTAATCTAAAACATATATTTCATATTTCATCGACTAACATCACAAAATTTACAAAATCATCAATGGCATATCTCAAAATCTTCATCAAATTCTAAAATTAAGGCATGGGCTTGATAATATACTAAGTAACGATCTCAAAAACATAGAAATTATCAAAAACCAAAACCGAAACATACCTTAATCAAGCTTAAACCTAGCCGAATGAAGCTTTTTCTTTTTCTTTTCTTTTCTTTGAATTTCGGCACAAAGATGATGAATAATGGCTAATTTCATATTTTTGTTTTATTTAATTACTAATTAATATATAAATTACAAAATTAACCTTAGTAATTTTAATCATAAACCATACAATATAAGCCCATAACTCTCCATCCCATGGTTTAATGGCCAAATTACAATAAAATGACTTCTTATTTAATAAGCCATGACAATTAAGCACTTTAACATTTAAAATGTCACTTTTACATTTTATGCGATGAAGTCCTTTTCTCAAATTAAACACAAACAATAAAATTAATTCACAAAACTTTCACACATGCTTAATCACATACTGTAAGCATAGAAAATAATATTAAATATTTTATAACTCAGATTTGTGGTCCCGAAACCACTATTTCGACTAGGATCTGAACTAGACTACTACAATATTTCTTCCAACTACCTTCAAACTCAAGAATGCAACAACGTAACATATCCTCAAGTATCTGAATAACTCTTTCGGATTGTCCATCCATATGCGGGTGAAAAGCAGTGCTAAAATGCAGCTTTGTACCTAAAGCTTCTTGCAATTTCTTCCAAAATAGCCAAGTGAACCTCGGATCTCTATCCGAAACAATAGATAATGGCACTACATGTAATCGAACAATCTCAGAGATATACAACTCAGCCAATTTATCAAGTAAATAATATGTACGTACAGGAATAAAATGAGTCGATTTCGTCAATCTGTCAACAACCTCCTAGATCGTATCTTTCTTTTTCGGAGATAAGGGCAAACCCGATACAAAATCCATTGTCACTCTATCCCACTTCCACTCAGGAATCATTATAGGCTGTAATAAACCTGACAGCACTTGATGTTCAGCTTTAACTTGCTGACAAATCAAACATTTCGAAACAAATTCTAAAATATCTCGTTTCATGCCGTGCCACCAATAAAACTATTTCAAATCGTTATATATTTTCGTGCTTCCTGGATGTACTGATAAACAACTACTGTATGCTTCGTTTAGAATCTTCTGAATGAGTTCAGAATTTCTTGGTACACATATTCTATCACGAAACATCAAATAGTCTTCAGATCCTATTCGAAACTCGAAATCAGAAGTTGACTCACACTGAGCTCGTTTTGCTTGCAATTCATTATCAAGTTTTGAGCTTCACAGATCTTTTGTAGAAATAATGGTCTCGCTTTCAACTCAGCTATTAATGAATCGTCATCAGACAAAACTAATTGTGTGGTCAAAGCTCGTAAAATGAATAAAGACTTTCGGCTCAAAGCATCAGGAACTACGTTTGCTTTCCCCAGATGATAATCAATCACTAATTCGTAGTCTTTTAGCAATTCTAACCATCTCCGCTGACACAAATTAAAATGTTTCTGTGTCATCAGATATTTCAAACTTTTGCGGTCGATGTAAATATGACATTTCTCACCAAACAAGTAATGGGGCCAAATTTTCAATGTGAACACTATCGCAACAAACTCGAGATCGTGCGTCGGATAATTCCTTTCGTGTGGCTTCAACTGTCTCGAGGCATAAGCTACAACTTTGCCTTCATGCATCAAAACGCAACCCAGGCCATTTAACGATGCACCACTGAAAACTACAAATTCCTTACCCGACTTAGGCTGAACTAACACTGGGGTCTCCGTCAATAATGCTTTCAACTGCTCGAAACCCTATTGACATTTTCCTGACCACTTAAATCTAACATCTTTATGAAGCATCAGGAACTACGTTTGCTTTCCCTGAATGATAATCAATCACTAATTCGTAGTCTTTTAGCAATTCTAACCATCTTCGATGTAGCAAATTTAAATATTTCTGTGTCATCAGATATTTCAAACTTTTGCGGTCGGTATAAATATGACATTTCTCACCAAACAAGTAATGGCACCGAATTTTCAATGTGAACACTATCGCAACTAACTCGAGATTGTGCATCGGATAATTCCTTTCGTGTGGCTTCAACTGTCTCGAGGCATAAGCTACAACTTTGCATTCCTACATCAAAACACAACCCAGGCCATTTAACGATGCACCACTGAAAACTACAAATTCCTTACCCGACTTAGACTGAACTAACACTAGGGCCTCCGTCAGTAATGCTTTCAACTGCTCAAAACTCTGTTGACATTTTTCTGACCACTCAAATCTAACATCTTTATGAAGCAATCGCGTCATCGGTGTTGCAATCATCGAGAAGCCTTTCAGAAATCGTCTATAATAGTTGGCTAGTCCCAAAAAAACTACGGACTTCGGTTACATTTCTCAGAGGCTTCCAATCTATAATTGCAGAAATTTTGCTTGGATCTACTCAGATACCCACGGCTGAGACCATATGTCCCAGAAAACCAACCTATCATAACCAAAACTCACATCTGCTAAACTTTGTAAATAAATGTTTATCTCTCAAAGTTTGTAACACGATTCTCAAATACTTAACATGCTCAGATTCATCATGAGAGTAAATCAAAATGTCATCAATAAACACAACTACAAATCGATCTAAATACAGCCTGAAAATTTGGTTCATCAGGTCCATAAAATTAGTAGGTGCATTTGTTAATCCGAAAAGCATAACAAGAAATTTGTAGTGTCCATACCTTGTTCTAAATGTAGTCTTTAGCACATCTGAGTCTTTAACTCGCAACTGGTAATAACCTGATCTCAAATCGATTTTCGAAAATACTGTGGCCCCTTTTAATTGATCAAAAAAATCATCAATCCAAGGTAGAGGATATATATTATTTATAGTCACTTTATTCAGCTGTCTGTAATCAATACACAATCTTATCATGCCATCTTTCTTTTCCACAAACAATACCGGTGCACCCCAGGGAGAGAAACTCGGTCTAACAAAACCCTTATCTGTCAACTCTTGCAAATGAGCTTTCAATTCTTTTAACTCAGTCGGAGCCATTCTTTACGGAGCTATCGATATCGGCATTGTCCCTGGTACTAATGCAATACCAAACTCAACTTCTCTGATAGGTAGTAAACCCGATAACTCTTCAGGAAATACATCTGGATACTCACAGACAACTAGTACTGATTCAATCTTTGTTTCTATCACTTTCGTATCAAGTACATACGCAAGGTAAGCTTCACACCCTTTTTTCACAAATCTCTGAGCTGACATAGATGAGATTACAACTGGCAAACTGTTCAGATCATCAGATTCAATTCTAATAGTCTTATTATTCTGACATTTCAGTTCAATTGTCTTTCGTCTACAATTCACTATAGCCCTATGCATCGTTAGCCAATCCATACCTAAAATCACATCAAATTCGTCGAATGGAAACAACATCAGATTAGCCAAAAAATAGAAATCTCGATGCATTAACGGACAATTCTTGTAGAATTTGTCAAACAAAACACATTTGCCTAAGGGGTTCGATACTCTAATCACAAATTCAATAGACTCTACAGGAAAAGTCTTACTAAATACTAAAATCATACATATGTAAGAATGAGTTGACCCTGGATCTATCAATGCAATCACATTAGTATCATAGAGAGTGAAAGTACCGGTGATAACATCTGGCGATGATGCCTCCTCCCGTGCACGGATAGCATAAGCTCGAGCAGGTGTTCGTGCCTCAGACCTAACAACAGAATCTCTCGTAACACCTCGGTTACCACTCGTATTCCCTGTGTTTCGGGGTGGTCTCCCTTTAGTAGCCGTATTACTCGGTCTCAAATTGTGAACTTTATTATCATCTGGCTCAGGGCAATCTCGGATGAAATGATCTAACGAACCACATTTATAAGAAGCTTTATTATTTTTATTCTAGCATTCTACGAAATGTCATATTCCACATTGCTGACATTCGGGTTTGTTGTCTCTCACACTGCCAACACTCGCTACTAATGTCGCTTTAGCTTTAGAACCTGAGTATTGTTTTCTACGATCTCCAATCTAATATTCATTAGAAACATTTGGGTGAGTATACGAATCTATGGATTTCTTCGATGAAGATTGATATGGCTTACTCATCGATCTTTTTCTCGAGTCTCTAGCTTCTGAATCTGCTTTTCTCTTTTCTTTGTTAAGATCCTCAGCTTTGCAAGCCCTTTCAACTAACATGACAAATTCTTTCAACTCTAGAATTTTGACTAGTAGTTTTATATCTTCGTCCAACCCGTCAACGAATCGTTTACACATAATCTCCACAGTAGACACATACTCTCGAGCATACTTGCTTAAACGTACGAATTCTCTTTTATACTCAGTGACAACCATCTGGCCTTGTTTTAACTCTAGAAACTATTTATGCTTCTGATCGAGAAATCTTTGACTGATGTACTTCTTTCAGAATTTAGATTGGAAAAACTCCCAAGTAACCCGTTCTTTAAGAACCACAGATATCAACGTTTTCCACCAATGGTATGCATTATCTCTCAGCAAAGATAAAACACATTTGATACATTTACACGAGTACAAGATAATTCATCAAATACTCGGATTGTATTTTCAAGCAAGAACTCAGCTTTCTCTACATCATCATCAACTGTAGCCCGGAACTCTTCAGCCCCATGTTTCTGAATCTTATCTATTGGCGGCTTGTTCATCTGTATCGGATCTATAACTTGAGGAATTATAGGGATTTGCTGAGGAACAAGTGGGGGTGGAGGTTGTTGAGCAGCCGGATTCATTCGAATGAACTCTATGAACCACTCACTCATTATATGGAAAAAGGCTTCTTTAGCATCACCAGCGTGACTACTTGACACGGGTCTAGATTCAGTAGGCATTGTTCCTTGAGCGGGAGCAGGCACATTACTCTCTACATCATCAGCTACAGCTCTTTTCGGGATCCATTACTATACGGAAAACACAATTTAAGCTGTCAGGAATCATCACGCTATCGCAGAGTATATATAAGGCATATATAGCTAGACTCTCACACATGCTACGTTAGTCCTAGAATCGACTAAACCATAGCTCTGATACCAATAAATGTAACACCCCTCACCTGTATTCACAATTATGACAGGGTTACGAGGTATTACTGATCAATACATATCATTTTATATACATAACTCATACATTTATGAATCCATTCTTAAACACCAAATCAATGTCAATTACACATTTAACACTTATATTATTAAGCAATAATTCATAAGCACATAACTTCTCAAATTATCAACTTCAATCACACCATATAGATTATTAACCAAACTCAAAATATAACTATTTGATAAATTATGAAACCATAACCACATTCATACCAAAACATACTAAAATAAGCCATCACTCATGGTTATATATACAAAACAAAATATATGCATTTACAAGTCAAATCCTATGGCTATATTCACAACCAAAGTACCACATCTAACCTATACATGCCATATACCATATGTACAATTCAAAAGTACCAACTTAGATGTTTGATAGTGCAATGATGTTCCCGACGACTCCCAGATCCCAGCTAGCTTTAGTTCACTATAAAACATAGAAAAATAACACAAAGTAAGCTTCATAGCTTAGTAAGCTCGTATATGAATAATTTAATTCATCAAATAAATACAAATCAACCAATTGTACATAACATCACCATATACACATTAACAACAAACCTTTCTCATGTCTTAAAGCATGATCAAATACCATTTCATCAACTTTCTCTATTTAATACTCAAATAGGTTTTTTACGTACCTGTATCGCCTCGTACTAACCTCTTTATCCACCACATCATTCATTTACCCATTGAACCATTCGAAATAGAAGTCGGATACTGAAGAATCTCAATTGATAAGTACCTATGCCATGGCCCGAAGCCAAATCAAGGTAACTTATCCCAGAGTACCTATACATGGTCCATAGCCAAATCAAGGTAACTCCTACCATCGACCGTAGCCAAATAAAGGTATCACTAGCACCAGTAGTGCCGCTATCGTGGCCCGAAGTCAACACATAACCTCATGACATGTCACTAGCATCCTAAACTATTCCTAAGATTCAACCTAGAAGTTTCACTTGTCGATTTCATCGCCAAACACATCCGTATAATCGTATTCACAATTCAAACATTATCTATAACCTCATAATCATATAACCTCATAATCACAGTTTATGAAATGTCAAAGCATTTAACATTCATTTATATTGAAATTACCACATACAAACTTGCCTCGTACTCAGAATTGACGAATCGAATTGATTACTTGATAACTTTACCTTTCCCCCGATCTAATTCTGGATTCCACTTTTCCTGATATATATGTATTCAAAATTAACTCATTTAATCACCTGCCCATTCAATTTAATCCTTAAACACATATTTGGTCATTTTTACATATTAGTCCCTAAAATTTCACATTTTTTCAATTTAGTCCCTATTTCACAAATACACAAAATTCACAAAATTCAACAAAACCCATGCTTGGCCAAATTTCATATAAGTCCCTAGCAGCCCAAAACTTTCATTTATTTCACATTTCAACCCCTCAATTTACATATTTCATAATTTAATCCCTTTTTGACATTTTTGTCAAAAATCACTTTACGAAACATTTAAATCTATCAATAAATAGTCATTTTCCATTATCAAACATTCAAAAGCTCAAATATTCATTGATGGCACTTCACAAAATCATGAAAAAATTCAAAAATTAAGGCATGAGCTAGCTAGAATACGAAGCAACGATTACAAAAACATAGAAATCATCAAAAACTGAGCAAAGAACATACCTTAATCAAGAACAATAAGGGTCGAACCCTAAAACAGCACCTTTGGATTCTTTTCTTTTTATTTTCAGTTATAGATGAAGAAAATAAAGATGAAAATGGTGTTTGTTTTATTAATTTTACTTAATAACCAAATTACCATATTAACCCTTAGAAATAAAACATTTAAATCATCTAATATAAGGCCATCTATGTCAAATTCCACTATCAATGGTCTAATAACATTATAAGGATCTTTCATTTAATAAATCATAACAATTAGACACCTTTAACAAGTAGAATGCAACTTTTGCATTTTATGCGGTTTAGTCCTTTTTCTCAAATTGAGCTATTAAATGATAAAAATAGCTTACGAAATTTTCACACATATCAAATATCATCCTGTAAACACCAAAAATAATATTAAAATAATTTTCTGACATTAGATTTGTGGTTTCAAAACCACTATTCTGATTTAGCTAAAACCAGGCTGTTACATTCTTCTAGAGCGAGACTTTCAAGGTCACTTTGTCACCAACAGAAAACTCTATTGTTTCGTTTCAAATCGGCATAAGATTTCTAACGATCAGATACATCTTTCAAATTGTCTCAGATAATTAAATCCACCGGCTAATTTTCTTTCATTCAATTCAGACAAAAATAATGGAATTTTACATTTACACCTGTATAAAGCCTCGTACGAAGCCATTTTTATGCTCGACTAATAGCTATTATTATAAGTGAAATCAGCTAACAGTAAATTTTCCCAACTACCATCGAACTCAATAATACAACACCGCAACATATCTTCCAAAATCTGTATTGTTCGCTCAGACTGACCATCTGTTTGCAGATGTAAAGCTGTATTAAAATTTAATCTGGAGCCCAAAGTGTAACCCCCAAAACTCGGCCTAGACGTTATGGCCGAATCTCGAAGATCATATTAGCCATATTGATGGAACAGAAAATAATTTAGCTATTTTCTCTTAAAAATTATCGTTACTAAAAACGTCCTTGTTGAGAAAATCAAGTTTTGCTTGAAATTGTTTATCTTTGGAAAACTCAAGTTTTTATTAATTTTTTTCAAAAAGTGTCACACTTCAATTAAAACACCGCAGTGGATAATGTGCATATCTAAAACTCTTTTTTCATTTTCAAAACATAGCTTTAATATTTATCTCATAAAATATCAATTTTGTGAGTAGATAGTGTTGAATTTCGAAAACAAAGCATTGAATTTTGAAAACACCCATGTTGGGCCTTGCTTGACTTAGTTATGAAAAATCCATCATAAATTATAAATTTCACAATATTTTAAATGATAATTTTAAAACCTAAATCATGCAGAAAAATCCAAAATCAAAATAATCCAAAGTCCAAAAGAAAATCCCAAGTAAAAGTCCACAGCAATAAAAACACATCCCGAGAATATCAAGAACCAAAATAATATATGTTTTTGAAAATGACTGAGAGCACCTCCGTAAGTCGAGTCGTCCTAACCTCGATTATTATATGAAAAGTTAGAATTAAAAAGCCTAGTGTGAGATCAGCATAAATATAATCACATACATATCAAAATATCAAACTCATTGATAAACCGTAATATGTTCATATTTTAATCCCACATTTAGCATACTTTTGGATGATTTATCCCCTGAATTGTGGAATTTGATGCTCCTAATCCTTTAATTTCATGTTTTATACTTAAGAAAGCACCGGAGGATGAAAAGAATGAGAAACGGACCAAAAAAAGGAGAAAATGGGCCAAAGTACGAAATTCACACGGCCTGGGATTGAGCCACATGGCCGTGCCTCTTCAGCAGACCCGAACACGGCCTGGACTCGATTTACACGGGCGTATGCCACGGGCGTGTCCCTACCGTGACCTGTTTTAATTCCTATAGGATTAGGATACTTAGGGGCAAAGAAAGACATTCCGAAAGCCTATATAAACACCCTAAGTGTGACCTAAGAGAGAGCGTTGCAGGTAGGCCGAGGAGCCAAGCCAGAGAGGCCGAATTGTGGGATTTACTCAAAGATAGCCAGTTGATTCATCTCAAGAAGCTGGAATCATACTCAAGACGGAAGATCTTTCCTTCAATTTCCTTTAGGGGGTTTTAGGGTTGCTCTTATGTTTTGTTTTATACGTTCTTCTGAGATGTATTCTTTTATGAAAATAAACTAAACCCCTCAAATACCTGAGGGGGATGAAACCTAAGACGGATCTTGTTATTGTTTTCTGAACTATATGATAAATACTTGATTTGTTCTTAATTATGTGTTTTTAATTATGTGTTCTTAATTCTTGTTTTAATATTTCAGGATATTGATTCAAGTATTGATGTGCTTAGGCAGTGGAGCAAAAGTCCCTGTTTAAGAGAAGATCTAGCATAGTTAAGCGAAGTTGATCGCAACCCTAGAAATAGGATGATGAAAATCTGTAGGATTAGGGTCAAACCTAACATGGGAGTCCATAGATCGAGATAATGCAATTCTAGGGGTTTTAATTAGAAAGAGATTTCAATTAATCAACCTAGGGTTAGGTGTTAGTAGCCTCGAAAGAGGTATTAATATAAATTAGGGAATCCTACGGATAAAGTCAAGTTGAAAAAATCGTCTGGTTCAGAGTTAAATAACAAGTGAAGTCTAGGTGGATTCTTCCTCGGGTATTGTCTTAATCAATTGGTTTTTCCCAAAAGTATTTTCCCAATTCATTCTCTATGTTTTAGCATCTTTAGCTTAGTAATTAGTTAGTTTTAGATTAAACAACAATGCCCTTAACTCTTAGGCTAAATAATAAAAGGATAGTAATTACTAGTACTCTTGGTCCTTGAGGATACGGTACTTCCGGTCTTGCCATAACTATATACCAAACGATAGGTGCGCTTGCCTCAATCGTTGTCATAAGTTAGTCTCTAGGCTCGATCATTCATTATATAAATTTTAAGACTTTCGAACTACGATCAAGTTTTTGGCGCCGTTGTTAGGGACTAAGATACTAGGAACACTTGATTTTTATTACTTTAGCCATTATTTTTATTTATTTGCAACTTATTTTTATTTTTACTTTTCTAAATTTTTTTTTTCTTTTCATTGCTTCTGATAGGTTTTTCTAGTTTATGACTAAAAGGAACCTGTCAGGACCCTTGATTTTTGACAGCGATATAGAAGGAACCGTTCGCAGAAACCGAAGAAAGAGAAGGCGTAGCCTACAATACATACAAGAAGAGCAAGAAGACGAAACTAATACTACAGAAGAGATGGCTGATAATAATCCGCTACCTCCTGTGGTTGCTGCAAACCCGGTGAATCAAAATCCTGCTCCTCGAACTATGTATGATTATGCTAAACCTAATTTAACAGGAACTGAGTCAAGTATTGTTAGACCTGCTATTGCTGCAAATAATTTTGAACTAAAACCTAACACTATATAGATGATACAACAATTTGTTCAGTTTGATGGTTTACAGGACTAATCACTTGGCGAATTTCCTAGAATTTTGCGATACTTTCAAAATAAATGGCGTTTCTGATGATGCCATTCTTCTTCGGTTGTTTCCCTTCTCGTTGAGGAACAAATCTAAGCAGTGGTTGAACTCATTACCACGAGGATCAATCACTACATGGGAACAGATGACCGAAAAATTTTTGTTAAAATATTTTTTGCCGGCTAAAACGGCTAAGTTGAGGAATGATATCTCTTCTTTTGTGCTGATGGATTTAGAGACACTTTACAAAGCATGGGAGAGATACAAGGATCTATTGAGAAGGTGCCCACACCATGGATTACCCTTGTGGCTACAGGTCCAAACCTATTACAACGGTGTGAACCCCTCAACCAGACAATTGATTGATTCAACCGCCGACGGAACCTTGAATAACAAAACACCCGAGGCTGCCTACGGATTTATTAAAGAGATGTCACGAAATAACTATCGGTGGAAAGTCACGAGGACAAGGCCAACAAAAGTCGCTGGTGTTTTCAACCTCGACGTATTAACCATGCTATCAAACCAAGTAGAACTTTTGACTAAGAAAATTGATGGTTTATGTGGTTCTTCGTAGGTACATTCAGTGATGCAGTGCGACACGAATGGAGGAGGATGAGCAACACAGAATATCCGCCTTACAACCCGAACGCTGAAAATGAGCAAGCTCACTATATGGGTAACAATTTTAGACCTCAAAATAACCCTTATAGTAACACTTACAATCCAGGTTGGAGGAACCACCCCAATTTTTCATGGGGTGGTTAAGGAAATCAAAGTCAACAGCCCCTCCCAAGTTTCCAACAGCAACCTACCATAAGAAAAGAAGCCAAACCTTGAGGATATGCTAACAAAATTTATACCGGTGTCAGAAACCCGTTTTCAAAACACCGAAACAACACTTAAAAATCAACAAGCATCGATTAAAGGGATCGAGAACCAGTTAGGACAACTCGCCAAGATCATATCAGAACGACCACAAGGAAGCCTACCAAGCAACACTGAAACTAACCCGAAGGAGCAACTTCAAGCCATAACAGCTCAAGATAGTGAAGGGTTAGATGAGCCCAAATTAAGCCAAGAGAATGTAGTAGAGGAAGGTAAGGTTGAGGTAAGCCATGACAAACCAAAACCGGTAATTAAAGAGTACCAACCTTGTGTGCCATACCCCAATGCGATGAAGAAAGACAACACAGATTAACAATTTGGTAAATTTCTTAAACTTTTAAAGAAATTACATATTAACTTATCGTTTCTTGAAGCTCTTTCGCAGATGCTAGATTCAAGGAAATTTTTAAAAGAGCTTCTAACAAACAAACAGAAGTTAGACGAAGAGCCAGTATGTTCAGCAATGTTGCAAAATAAACTACCACGGAAATTAAAAGATCCAGGGAGTTTTACAATTCCATGCTTAATTGGTAGTTTATCTGTTGATAATGCTTTAGCTGATTTAGGGGCAAGCATCAATGTTATGCCTTATAAAATGTTTAAACAACTAGGTCTACGGAAACCCAAACAAACTAGGACGAACATTCAATTTAGCTGATAAAACTATTAGAATTCCTAGGGGTATAATTGAAGATGTACTCGTGAAAATTGATAAATTCATATTCCCAGTAGACTTTGTCATTTTAGACATGGATAAAGACAATAATATCCTTTTAATTTTAGGAAGACCCTTTTTAGCATCTGCTAGAACTAAAATTGATGTTGGTATAGGAGAACTCATACTTCCTGTAGGTGATGAATCAATTACTCTTTAGGCTCTTGACTCAACTAGGATATCAAGTAATCATGGTGAGAAAATAAATTCTATTGCTAACCAGTCGGTTAAACCTCCTTTTCAGGAAGCACCACGAAAATACACACCCGAGCCAGATCCTAGACCTCATGACAACAAGGAAATAACTCATGAGGAACGAAGGCTTCAGATCGATGAACTAGATGAGTGGAAGACACATTTCAAGGGAAAACTAAGAATACACGAAGCACAACCAAAGCCGTTCCATGAGCCAAACCAATTTAAGATTAGAGATCAGGTATTGTTGGATAAGAAAGACCCTCGAATCTCCCCATCTAACCTTAATACAAACGAAAAAAAATCCCTTTTAAGGTACTCAATGTCTTCCCTCACGGAACAGTCGAGGTAAGTAATCCTATATTCGACACTTTTAAAGTAAATGCTACTCGACTCGAGCTATATATTGATAATAGAACTAATAGCATGAGAAAGGATTTTCAACTCCTCAAACCACCATGATTATGCGAATGAGAGGTAAGTCTAGCTTAAGACTTTAAATGAGCGCTTCTTGGTAGGCAACTCGAGCACTGACCCCATTAATTTTTACATTTTTATTTTTACTTTTATTTTTCTTTTTTAGCACCTAACTACAAACTAACCAAAGTGCAGGTTTCTCTACCAACACGGCCTTACACACGGGTGTGGTCGTGGCCGCGTGGACACCACGAATGGGTACATGGGCGTGGCGGAAATTGTGCAGAAACAGGACGAAAATTTCCCCAAGACACGGGCTCCGACTAATTGCACCGACTGTGTGATGCTGCCTTGGTCGAAATTACCTAAAGCACACGGGCTGAGATAAATCCACACGCCCCTACTTTAAGGCTGAGGATGACACTGATTTACGAAGACGAGCGTAGGACCCTGCACACAGGCTTGGGAGAAACGAATGAACCACCGCACGGCCGTGCGATACAGCCGTGTGACGTAACATGCCCATGACACACGAGCGTGGGTATGTACCAGATCTGAGATTTCTATTTAAAACACCCCTCTCTCCTTCTCACCTACTCCCCATTCCCCTTCTTCCATACCCTTTACACTCCTATCCCTTTTCATTTTCACCCTTCTTCATTCTCCAAACTCTTGATCTACACCTTATCCATGTAAAAGAAACGAATGTATCCTAATGCAGTCTCCCTCTGCGAGACCGATTTAGATAAGTTCATGCTGGCCGCTTCTTTAACTCGACAGGACAAGGACCTTTAAGTCCATTTAATTTTTCTTTTTCTTTTCCCTTCTCCTTTATTTTCCTTTTCTTTATTTCTCTTACACTTAATTTAGTCTATTTTATTTTGTTATCTTTGATTTAGGTTCTAAAGGCTGTTAAGGAATCACCACACCATGCCTTAGAAATCACACCCACCTCGCGAACCATCTAACAGTAAGGACTTTTCAGTCCATTAATCTTTTCTTTTAGTTTTATTTCACTTTTTACACTCTTTCTTTTTATTTTTCTTTTATTTAAATATATAATTAGTTTATTTTTAATTATTCTTATTATTTCCTGTAACACCCCTATCCTGTGTCCGTCGTCGGATTAAGGTTAGGAGCGTTACCAGACAGATAGGAAACATTCACAGACAAAATCATACATTCAATCATCATTCTCAGACATAATGTCCCTTAAATGGGTCCTCGAGACCTTAATCATGCTTACAAACCGAGTCGGGACCAAACCGGGACATATACAAAATTCACGGAAAATTTAAAACTTTTCTAATATACAGAGGAGACGCGCCCGTGGGAGGAGACCGTGTGCCCTCCACGGCTTTTAGACACCCCCATGTGTCCATCCGTGTCTATATACTGACTTAATCCTCACGGCCACCAGACACGCCCGTGTATCCTGACCATGGTCCTATACTGACTTCCCCACCACGGCCACCAAGCACGCCCGTGTGCCTTGGCCGTGTGCTCTTAGCTAGCTACTGACTTGCACACCACAGCCAGATGACACGCCCGTGTCAAGGCCGTGTGATACCAAACTACATCCTACATTTCACCCACGGTCGTTAGGCACGCCCGTGTGCCACAACCGTGTGACATTATAGGCCATTTACAAGGCCAAAATGCCACCCATAAGGGTCAAACCTACAAGCCATATTTAACAAGATATCTCATGCACATTTAACCATCAAAACATACCAAAATAATCAACCAATTCCTGCATATTTGCCCACTAAGGTAATCACACTACAATCCATTCAAACCAATTCCAAACATACCAATTTGCATGACTAAATGTAACACCCCAAACCCGGTTAAAATGTTACAACCGAATCTGGCGTGCCACGGGAAGAAAATGTTTGAAAATCGAATTGTTAATTTTTGCTTAGAGAAAACGAATTTGAATCTTGTGGTGTTCAAAACGTGTTAAATCTTGTTTTCAAAAAGCTTAGTTACTTAATTGTTACTCCATATTTATTACTTAATCAGTGAGCATTTTAGAAAGCACATACTTATCGAGGGTTTAAAGAAAACAACCAATTCATATTTACAAAGTACGCCTATCGAAAGTTATCAAAAAAACAACCAAATAAAACATCCCAAAATAAAAGTTAGGCGGCCTTATTACAACGTTGAAATCCCAAATTAAAGGAAGTAGCTAAGTCCGAAAAGAAATCTTTGAAATAAATAAATGCTGAGCATGGACACCTCGAGTCCACTCCGGCTCCATATCCACGATCTAAGTCTGGTCTGCAAAATGTAAAGGAAGGGGTGAGTCACCGAGACTCAGTGTATAAATCCCCATCCCAAAAGAAGTTATGCTCCTACACAAATTCATACAATAATATGCAAGTCATGCAATCCATCCAACCTAGTATCCATCCGAGTCTCCCAAATCTACCCCTTGTGGTTCCAAACCACTGGTGGTGCCAAACCACTGGTAACCGAAGTTACAATAATAACATATGTGGTACCAAACCACTGGTGGTGCCAAACCACTGAGACTTAGTCACAATTTCATAATATGTGGGGCCAACCCACTGTGTGATACCAAATCACTGGTGACAGTCTGATAGATCATACTTCCCCCTCCTCTCATCACCCATAACACATATTCATGCAATCAACATACGTATGATCATGCTTAACAAACAAGTATCATGTATACAAATTATCATGCTTTCATAGATCACAATCAATACGGGGAAATCGCAATAACTTACCCGGCATCCTCGCTTTTACCCACAAGGGCATTTTAGTAACTTTTGCCGTCATTCTGGCTTTTTAACAACACACAACATAAGCATATTAAATAAGAAAGTGCGTAAGAGTTACACACCTGATTTTCATACTACCGCTTTTACTGCCTCTACGCTACTGTCACTCGAGACTACCACTATCGGCCTACGATCTACTTCCGATGTCGGCCCACACCCCAATGGCCAATCTCGCACTCCCGATACTGCTCGTTTCTTATACTTTGGCGTTGGATTTACAGATCCAACCCCTACTGCTTGTCTGTTATTATTGTCCATAATAACTCTTTGGTCACTAAACCGAATGTAAATGGTGAGATCTAATTAATTAAATACTTATAGCACTAAATCGCAACCTTACCTAAACTGTCAGATCCTGAAAGTCTTCAAGAAAGCGTCACCTTCCTACCTACATTCGGCCAAGCCCCAAAATATTAAATCAAACCGTTGATCGCACCCTACCAAGTACCATATAACATTCGGCCAAAGACATAAGAATAAGAAAGTGGCCATTAGGCCGAACCTACCACCAACCTACCTTCGGTTTTCCCACAAATCGGCACTTCTGACTATAGTAGGACAGGATTCGGCTTCTAGGGACAGAGAGGGGAAATCGACAGGCATTAGAACAAAGGATCTGGGTTAGATCTTTATGAAAAGAAAGGGAGAAATCGTATAAAAGTAAAATCCCGAAACTCACCAGATTGTTGAGGAATATGCGGCCTATGGTGCACCTTCAGGAAACAGAGATCTCACCTGATGGTTCGGCTATGGAAGAAAGGAATATGAGCAAGAAGAATTCGGCTTTTAGGAAGATGTTGGAGAAGAGAAGAAGGCTAGGGAGTTTCAGTTTTGTCAAGAAGCAGGGGAAAAAGAAAGAAAAGAATTTCGGCTTCAGAGAAAAGAGGAAAAAAATGAAAGAAAAGAGATGATAGTTTGAATAATAATTTCGGCACAACACATATACACACAGAGTTGGATATTCAGCCAACTCTCTCCCTCCTGCTAACTTTATCCATCAATTATCATATCCCTCATCCATTTAATCCTTATCTTTCCTAATTATCATCATTTATCACTAAAAATAAAAGGATTTAAGCTCCTAAATTGTAGCCATTGTGCCGTCCACCCCCTTTCCCTAGAAGTGCCGAATTTTACCCATCCATTTGGGCCCCAAGCGGCCACACAAGGCCCAACTCCTCCCCCCTTTTGACGCCACCTTAATGCCCACTAAAAGCTCCTCCAAACATTGGGCCACAAGCCCAGCTTGCTACCAAATATAATTACTTAAATTATAACTAACACTATTTATCAGCCACTTAACCCAGGTTTTAAAGCCCAAACCCGAGCCCAATACACACCTTAAAGCCTTAGCCAACTAACTCAGCCATGCAACATACCAAATGCATAGACCCACAAAGTCAGGATATTACACTAAATCTCAATTATACCCAAGCTCCTTTCATCAATATATACTTACCACCTCATAGCCATTTCATATATCAATAAATCATACCAAAACAACTTCACATATCGCAATCATTAAAACATATTACCAAAACATAACTAGCCAAATCACATGGCTAAGTTCACTTTAGAACATATACCAAAACTAGCCTATACATGCCATATTGAGCTATATACATTTTCAAAGTGTACCAAAATAAGTTTTAGTAGTGTGATGATGATCCGTGACGGTCCCGAGCCTTCATAGCTTTGACGACCTATAAAACAGAGAAAAATACACACAGAGTAAGCTTTCCAAAAGCTTAGTAAGTCATATACAAATAAACTTGGTATGGAAGGCATATATACAATTAAATACATTGGCACCTATCAATAACTTAGCAACTTTCACATTTTTGCTTTGGTTCATACATTTTTAACCTCATTAGCCATTTTCACCATTCAAGAATCATATAAACACATAGCTCATCTAACCAAAATAATTCTTATCATATCATAAGTTCCATATACAAATTGTCATAGTAAGATCATTTGGATACTTACATTATATACACTTATAGTGTATAATCAACATACCTTAATCGGACATTCATTTACTAAATTTATCAAAGCTCGAAATTGCCATTCGTTTCTCAGACTTGCCCGTTGAACCAATAGGAATCTAGTAGGATACCCAGAAAGCTCGGAATGATTGTACAATGCTAGCATCCCAGACGAGGTCTTACATGCACTCAGATATTGATGCCACTGTCCCAGACAGGGTCTTATACGAATCAATGCGATGCCGATGTCCCAGACATGGTCTTACACGTAAAACATGTATCGATGCCAATGTCCCAGACGTGGTCTTACTCGTAAAACTTATATTTATGCCAACGTCCCAGACGTGGTCTTACACATAATCAGATATCAATGCCACTGTCTCGGACAGGGTCTTACACGAATCTCAGATCAACGCGAACGTCCTAGATGTGGTCTGTAACATCCTGAATTTTAGGGCCTTTGCATTTTATGTAATGAATGCTTAAATATGTTAAATTGAGAATTGAGGTATTAATTGGGCTTAGGAATAGGCTGAGACCTCAGTTAAAATATTATGTTTGGGCATTATAAGTTTTAAAGATAGTTATCTATGTTAAAAATATCAAGATTGGGCTTGTGGCCTAGTGGCAAAATGGCGCCACTAAGAGGGAAGGGAGTTGGCGTCACTGGCAAAGGAGGAGGCCCAAGTTTTGGCCACTTGGAGCCCATGTTTTTGGGTCAAATTCTGCATTTAAAGAGGAGCTAGGGGGGACGGCACAAGCCTATAATTTAGGAAAATTTTAATGTTTTTAATTTGTGGGTAATAAGCTGATAAAGGAGGGAGGAGTTGGAGCTAATTAAGTCTCTTTTGGATGAGTTAGTAGATTAAGATAAAGGAGAAAAGATAGGATTTATCTGCACGGTTAGGTAAGTGCCAAAATTTCTATAAATAGGGGGGATATCTCATCAATTCCGGCAATTGAACCCTACTCTTTTCTTCTTTCCTTGTGCCGAAATTTGCTGTATAGTTCTCTTCATCTTTTTTGTTTTCTCTGCCGAAACCTCCACTCTATTCTCCCTCTCAACTTTCTTTCTTTTCTTTTTCCATTTTTGGCCGAACTCTCTGACAATCTCTTCCTCATCTCTTTCAAATATTTTAGCCAAAATCTCTAAGCCTTCTCTTGATTTTCTTTTACTTCCTTTCAAGCCAAAGCCTAAGCACTCTATTCAGATCTTCTAAAAGCCAAAAATGTATCAGTTCATCTTTTCTGAGATTTCCATAAAAGCCGAAATCCATAGATCTCAACTCTTGTGTTTGCCGAATTCTCTCTGTGGTATATGCTTGTGCCAAATTTCGAAGGAAACTGAAGGGGGATCCATTTGCCTAGATCTCTAAAGTCAGAGTTCAGTAACACTCGAATCATGTTACTTTCAGGATTTCAAGGTAAGGAGATCTATTGTTTTAGCATGTAAATTTGGGTATTTATTAACCTTGGCCAAATGTAGGGGAGGCCTAATCTTCGTATTCTTCCGGCTTTTGAGCCAAGTCATAGATTGAGGGTAGTAGATTCGGATAGCAAGGATATTGACTAAGAGTGTAGTACTACGCGATATCAGGTGTGTAATTTCTCACACCATTTAGATTGTCTGCTAATATGTGCTATTAAATCTGCTTATACTCTGTTAAATGCCAAAATCCTGGCATAACGGCTGAAAACCCGAAAAAGGTAAAGGCGAATCACCAGGTTAGTGATCTTTGACATTCTAAAGTGAATAGTTCTATCAATATGATCTGATATATATATGTATGCTGATTTTTATGTATGCACGGGGTTGGGTGATTAATGAAAGGGTGATTAATGAAAGGGGTAGTGTTCTGTTGTAGTGGCGTTTTGGCCATGATCTGTTGTAGTGGCTTTTGCCATAATCTGTTGTAGTGGCTTTTGCCATGATCTGTTGTAGTGGCTTTTTGCCATGATCTATTGTAGTGGCTTTTGCCATGATCTGACGATGAGCAGCTAACTGCAGCATGACTGCCATCGATGGTGTGTAGCGGTGTGGGTTGATTGTAGAAATCCCCAATGGTGTGAATGGCAGGTAAGGGTGGTGTGTAGCGGATGGAAACCTAGGATTGGGTTGGGCTTTGCATAATTTCTATTATTTCATGTTTTGATATCTGTTCTGTGGGGCTAAGGCCCAATCTGATGGTGTATGAGAGTTGCACACTGAGTCTCGTGACTCACCCTATTATTTAACATCTTTCATGTAGCACCTAGTGCATCGGACCGGGCTGGAGAGGAGCGCAAGGTGGCCATGCGAGAGATTATTTGGATTCGGCAAAAGACTTTACTTATTTTATTTTGGGCTTTTAATATTATTAGACATTTAAACTTATGTTTTAATTAAGCTAAGGCATGTATCAAATTTCAGTTTTTAATTCACTATGGCATTTATATAAAAGGTATATCTTTTACTAAGTACTCATTCATTTAGTTTTCCCGAATAAAAGGTTAAACTCAAGAAAAATATTTCTTGAAATTGTGGCATCTTTTAAAATCTCCTTAGTGACATACCAGATCCGGTCATGGTGTTTGGGCCTGGTTTGGGGTGTTACAAATTCGTATCAGAGCCCAGTTCAAAACTCGACTCTGGGGGTTTTTGGGCTCAAAACATTTTCTAAAGTTGGGTTTTCGAAACATGCATATTTATAAATGATACAGGTCTGTTAGCTCGGCATGGCACCTGCGTCTCCGGCCCAAGTCCGCCAGGTAAGTATTCTAAACCATTGTGTGAAATATATGTGGGCTTGATGGGCTTTATGGGACGTAGACTATTTAGATTAGAACTTGATGGACTCTAGGATTAGCTGAAACAACTCCTTAAATCTCATAAGACTTAATTTCACTAAACAAACCCGTGAACGAGTTGCAAGACTAGGGTGTGGCAACAGGCATGCGCATGTCTAGGATTGGATGCGGAAGAGCCTGGTACTTAAGCAGTCCTAGTGACTCACCTCCTCTTCGCTGGAATCCTACCTGGTGCATAGTGACTGTTCACCCTAGCCAAGAGGATTTGTTGACGGGCCAAAATCTATAATTAAAACCCGAAAGGGACCAGCCACTTTATTTTTACAAAATTACTAAAATACCTTTATTTTGAGAAAAAACCCAAGATACCCCATTTTGAGGAAACCACAAAAATACTCTTGTTTAAAAAAGAAACATGTTTTCCAAAATACCTTTGTTTTTATAAAAAAAAGAAAAAAAAATGTACCAACGTACCTCTAATTCGTAGAAAATCACCAAGATACATTACTTTTGAAAATACCCTGTAGGGCAAAACTATGGAAAAACCCATGGGTAGTGAAATAACAAAGATACCCTTATGTGATGAATGTGAGTTCGTGGATGTTATATATTTGTTGATGTGTGATGGTTGAATGTATGTGGTTTCTAGAATTAGGAGATAAACTTGAGACTGAAACTGTAGATAGGTTCGAATTTGGAAGAACTACTCTTAAAACTACTTCCCATAAGATTGTTCATGGTTAATTAGTGAAAGAAATTAATAATTCATAAAATTTCTAATTCAGATAATATGAGAATCAACGATGAGCGCTAGAAGAGGAAGAAGAGGCCGCGGCCGAGGCCGTGGAAGTGTTAGGACTGATGTGGTGACTCAGCTAGTTAGGGAGGTACTGAACGAGGTTAAAGAAATCGGTGAAACACTTCGGGTTGGGTGTGTAGACTGTAAGAAAAAAGAGATCGTAGTTTTCTAGGGTTACAATCTCATTCTGTTAAGCATGTTAAGGTACGTCCAAACTTTCGGGTTTAGGAATATTGTAGAAGGCGTCATCCAGGTGAATGTTGGAGGAAGTCAGGAACGTGTTTAAGATGCGGGTCTGAGGAGCATAAGGCTCGGGATTGTTCAATCACCATTAAGTCGGTTATGTTTTGTGTGGATGCTATATTTTTGGGTATAGAAACTGTATGCGTGCAATGTTTATATATTATTAAATTAGAGTGCGCAGCGAAAGCATAGTGGTGAGACTTGGGTAGTACGATTAATAGTTAGTTGGAAATTTCGAGGATGAAATTTCTTTAAGGGGGTAGAACTGTAACATCCTGAACTTTAGGGCCTGTGCATTTTGTGTAATGAATGCTTAAATATGTTAAATTGAGAATTAAGATATTAATTAGGCTTAGGAATGGGCTGAGACCTCAGTTAAAATATTCTGTTTGGGCATTATAAGTTTTAAAGATAGTTATCTATGTTAAAAATATCAAGATTGGGCTTGTGGCCCAGTGGCAAAATGGCGCCACTAAGAGGGAAGGGAGTTGGCGTCACTGGCAAAGGAGGAGGCCCAAGTTCTGGCCACTTGGAGCCCATGTTTTTGGGCCAAATTCGGCATTTAAAGAGGAGCTAGGGGGACGGCACAAGCCTATAATTTAGGAAAATTTTAATGTTTTTAATTTGTGGGTAATAAGCTGATAAAGGAGGGAGGAGTTGGAGCTAATTAAGTCTCTTTTGGATGAGTTAGTAGATTAAGATAAAGGAGAAAAGATAGGATTTATCTGCAAGGTTAGGTAAGTGCCAAAATTTCTATAAATAGGGGGGATATCTCATCAATTCCGGCAATTGAACCCTACTCTTTTCTTCTTTCCTTGTGCCGAAATTTGCTGTATAGTTCTCTTCATCTTTTTTCTTTTCTCTGCCGAAACCTCCATTCCATTCTCCCTCTCAACTTTTGAAACACCCCAAGCCCAGCCCACGAGCCTGGACCGGATCTGGCATGCTCCTTGGGTAAAACATTTCAAAAACTCGTTTGTACTTTGGGAAAATTTGGATAATTTTGAAACAAAAATCGATTTGTGTTGTGTCGTTCTTGAAGTCTAGATTTTATTAAAACTTTATTATTATTTTTCAAAACTATAAGTTAAAAGAGTTGCCGAGTTGTTTTAGAGTTTACCGTTAAATTAAAAATCACTGGTGTTTAAGTGTCAAAACATTTAAAAATTCATTTTTAGAAAAAGTTATTAAATCTTGATTTAATAATAATCGTATCATAATAAATCAAATAAAATGCAGACATAAAACAGTCTAATAGTAATGGCCTTATTGCATCAAAACAAAACCCGAAATAAATCCAAAACTTAAATATAAAGTCTCAAAATATAATAAATGCTAAGCTGAGCATGGCCACCACCAAGTTCCTGCCGACCCAGTCCATCTACTGAGTGTCACCTGAAAAGATATCCCACAAAGGGGTGAGTCAACAGACTCAATGTGCAACAACTAACACAAATTCCCAATCGATTTAGGCATATCAACTCATACATAGCAAATATAAGCAATGATACAACCCAACCCAAACCTAATAACCATCCTCTACACATCACCCGTACCTGCCAGTCACACTGTGGGGATTACTAAATCGCCCCTCCATCCGCTACACACCATCGAAGGCAGTCGCTACAGAAGACTTGCACATCGCCCTTATAAATTGTGGCATAGCCACCAGATAATGTGACAGAGTCACCAGATAACAATTTGTGACATAAGTCACCACATTCAGATTATGTGACATAAGACACCAGATATTATGGTAAGAACCACCAGATCACTTCCCTTTTTCATAATCACCCATATGCCCATGCATTCATACAGAAATCATGCCATATTCCTTATCCCATATTCATACGAATTCACATGTGTGCCATTTTCAATATTCATAATATTATAACATGGTATTGAAGGTCAACGTACCTGAATAATCTGTACCATTGAATGGTACCTTTAGCCACATTTTCATATCTCCATTAACACATACATATAGCAAACAATACCATAAATCTATCAAGAATTAGTGTAGGGCTACACACCTGGTTACTATCGTGTTCCCTGAATCCCGAAGGTCTACCAAAACAGCTTATACTCCTCCCTAAAAATCAATGTCAGAATCGACTAGCCACTAATACTTAATATGGCCTTGGCTGAATATTAATACCTTCTTACCTTGCGATTCTAAATCCCAAAAATAGTCACTTGGCTATGAAGATGTCGAAACCCCTACATGGTACATACTAGGGTCAACCTCTTGTACAAAATCTATGAAAATGGCCCTTGGCCGAATACCACACATGACTTACCTTGGATCTTAAAATCCCGAAGAACTCCTCCTTATAGTCGACAACAACCAAATCCCGAAACCCATTCATAGTTTCGGCCAAAGAACAGTAAAAGAGATTAGAGTCGTAATTTCGGCTAACCCAAAAGTAAAGAAAGATCAAAACAACAGTTGATCCTTACCCCTACTACAGAAGTCGACTGCACCCTTGCTTGAACCCACAGAGATATTCGGCTATGCAAGCTAGATGTTGATCAATTGGTTTCGGCTTTTGGAAATTAATTAACAATCGGCTATGGTCTAGAAAGAACTTACTTTCGGCTTTTGGAAAATTGTGAAAAGAAGAAGAGAAAGGTTGAGCAATTCGGCAATGGTGATAAATGAAGATTCGGCTAGCACAAGGAATATTTCAACTTTTTGTGCTATGATCAAATCGGCTATATGGAAGAGTGATTAACTTGAAGAAGAAAAAGATGAAGAAATCGGCTAGGCTTACTTGTGTTTTCGGCTTTGATAAAATAAAAGGAGAAGGGAAGATTCACTTTCAGTTTTCAACAGAGACAGAATTTCGGCAGAGGCACAGTTGAAAAGAAAAGAAAGCAAATGGCCTCATGCTCCTCCCTTTTGCCGAAAATACCACACCTAGACCCCTCCATTCGGCCAACTCTCTTTCCCCCTATCTAATCCCTTCTTTTCTCCTAAAACTTCTCTTTTTTACCCATTCAAAATAATCTAAATAAACAACAATTATCTCCCTACCTTAGCCGAATTTTAAAAGGGATTTGACCACATCCACAGCTCATCCCCTTAGTGCCCCATTGCCGTCCACCTCTACTCCCCTTTGATGCAAAATAAAACTCCTATTTGCGTCCCTTGCTACTCGAACCTAAGCCTTGCACACTGTCTGAGGCGTCACTTACTAAGGCTTTAAGCGGCGCCTCCTTGCCACTTTACCAAGCCCATTTTTATGTCCTATTTCCCCTACATAATTTCTTATGGCCTCATTTCCCTAGCTCCCCCTTTAAGACTTAAAATCAAATATTTTCTAAGGCACTTACCTACACTCTAAAGTTCCCAAAATCTATAAAACACGTACAAAACACACATAGGCATACTACTTCATACAATTAAGCAAAAATGCACAAGCCCACAATCTCGGATATTACAACTTTCTTTCTTTTCTTTTTCCCTTTTTTGCTGAACTCCCTGACAATCTCTTCCTCATCTCTTTCAAATAGTTTAGCCAAAATCTCTAAGCCTTCTCTTGATTTCTTTTTACTTTCTTTCTAAGCCAAAGACGAAACACTATATTCAGATCTTCTAAAAGCCGAAATCCTTAGATCTCATCTCCTGTGTTTACCGAATTCTCTCTGTGGTATCTGCTTGTACCGAATTTCGAAGGAAACTGAAGGGGGATCCATTTGCCTAGATCTCTAAAGTCAGAGTTCAGTAACACTCGAATCGTGTTACTTTTGGGATTTCAAGGTAAGGAGATCTATTGTTTTAGCATGTAAATTCGGGTATTTATTAACCTTGGCCGAATGTAGGGGAGGCCTAATCTCCGTATTCTTCCGGCTTTTGAGCCAAGTTATAGATTGAGGGTAATAGATTCGGATAGCAAGGATATTGACTAAGAGTGTAGTACTACGCGATATCAGGTGTGTAACTTCTCACACCATTTAGATTGTCTGCTAATATGTGCTATTAAATATACTTATACTCTGTTAAATGCCGAAATCCCGGCATAATGGTTGAAAACCCGTAAAGGGTAAAGGCGAATCACCAGGTTAGTGATCTTTGACATTCTAAAGTGAATGGTTCTGTCAATATGATATGATATATATATGTATGCCGATTTCTATGTATGCACGAGGTTGGGTGATTAATGAAAGGGGAAGTGTTCTGTTGTAGTGGCTTTTTGGCCATGATTTGTTGTAGTGGCTTTTGCCATGATCTGTTGTAGTGGCTTTTGCCATGATCTGTTATAGTGGCTTTTGCCATGATCTGTTGTAGTGGCTTTTTGTCATGATCTGTTGTTGTGGCTTTTGCCATGATCTGACGATGAGCAGCTAACTACAGCATAACTGCCATCGATGGTGTGTAGCGGTGTGGGTTGATTGTAGAAATCCCCAATGGTGTGAATGGCGGGTAAGGGTGGTGTGTAGCGGATGGAAACCTAGGATTGGGTTGGGCTTTGCATAATTTCTATTGTTTCATGTTTTGATATCTGTTCTGTGGGGCTAAGGCCCAATCTGATGGTGCATGAGAGTTGCACACTAAGTCTCGTGACTCACCCTATTATTTAACATCTTTCAGGTAGCACCTAGTGCATCGGACCGGGCTGGAGAGGAGCGCAAGGTGGCCATGCCATAGATTATTTGGATTCGGCAAAAGGCTTGACTTATTTTATTTTGGGCTTTTAATATTATTAGACATTTAAACTTACGTTTTAATTAAGCTAAGGAATGTATCAAATTTCGGTTTTTAATTCACTATGGCATTTATATAAAAGGTATATCTTTTACTAAGTACTCATTCATTTAGTTTTCCCGAATAAAAGGTTAAACTCAAGAAAAATATTTCCCAAAATTGCAGCATCTTTTGAAATCTCCTTAGTGAAATACCAGATCCGATCATGGTGTTTGGGCCGGGTTTGGGGTGTTACATGGTCTTACATGATAAAACGGAACAGATACCTATGTCGTGACATAGTCAATTCTATCTATTCCTAGGTTCGTACGGGGCTTCTCGGAATTAATCACTATATCAAACTTATCTCGGAATTCAAATGCATAACCTCTCATAACATAAGCATTCAATATCATCATTAATTATATAAACAATTATAGATGCATACATACACATTTATTTGCATATTGACTTACCTCGGATTCGGTTTATAGGAATAGAAACGGCTACTCGTTTACTTTCGCTTTCCCGCGATCTAAGTTTGTTTTCTTCGGTTCTTGATCTAAACATATTCAAAATTAACCCTTGTATTCACTAATTCACACAATTCAATCCATGGACACATATTTAGGGCTATTTTCAATTTAACCCTCAAATTTGCACACTTTAATAATTTAGTCCATTTTTCACAAAACATTAAATTCACAAAATTCACACATATACATGTTTGGCCAAATACACATACATCACATACAAGTCCACATTTTTCATCAAATTTGCAATTAAGTGCCTCAAAATAATATTTTCTCAATTTTTCCCTAATTAGCTAAATTCATCAAAAATTCAAGAACAAAATATGTTCATCTACCACCAATCTATCATTTAACACCTTAAAGCATCACAAAGCTCAACAAATCAACAATGGCATAACTCACAAACATCATCAATACATTAAATTGAGACATGGGTTTTAAAGCTCTCGAAGCAACGATTGCAAAAACGTAAAAATTATCGAAAATCGATCAAAAACGAACCTTGAATTAAGCTTGATAGTAGCCGAATATGTGAAGAGCTTAATTCTTTATTATTCTTTCTCAAATCAGTGTAAGAAGACCACATTATAGCTTATTTTAAGCTTTTGTTTTATTAATAATAAGATAAAATCTAAGTTACCAATATAATAACCTTTCATAATAATACATATATTATACATAGTTACAAGGTCATTTATGACCTTTGCCACCCACTTATTATAATATTGGCTATATTGCCATTTAAGGCCATAACTTTAAAAAGCCACAACACAAAGGTGCATTAACAAATAGCAAACAACTTTCACATTTAATGCAATTTCATCCTTTTGTCAAATTAAACACACAGACATACAATTTAACTTACGGAAATTTACCTCATGCATAGTCACATATCAACGACACAGAAAATAATATTAAAATATTATTTGGACTCGGATTCGTGGTCCCAAAACCACTGTTCCGACTAGGGTATAAACCGGACTGTTACATTTCCTGGCTAATTCTTCACGAGCTACCCAATTTCTTCATCTTGCGCAGAGATTGTTGGTGGCCACCACACCACGCCTCCTCCAAACTTAACTTTCACCTCCGAATCAAATTTCTACACTTCCAACTCATGGAATCCATCCAAAATTTAGGAAGTTTCACCTCTTCCTATCTCTTATGATTTCATATATATCTTTGTACATTGAAGGCAATGTACATCTTAAGTATGGGGGTGAATTTTATTTTGAAAAGTTCCTAACTTTTTGCATCATTCTCAAATCCCTGAATTATGTCTTGTTCTTAAGTAATTTTTTCATATTACTATTAGAATGAAATTTCTTTTGAGTCATGATTTTTAGTGATATGTTTTGGATTAATTCATTGATAATTGTGCAGTGATGATTTAAACTTTAGGAGACTAGAGAATCAAGCATGATGAGTCTATTTTCAAAAATAAAATAAAATTTTGTTAGGTTGTCTACCTGAATCAAATTATTACCTTGAAGTTTGAAATTTACAAGGTTGATATCAAAAACCCATAATTTTAATTGATGTAATTATTCGAGTCTTAGTTCATCTTTTTAAGTTAGGTAATTTGTCAATTCAATCTCGATTCTAACCCTTTAATTCAGCTTTTATCCACACCTTTAACCAAAGCCCCGTTACAACCCTTAAAAGACCTTTTGATTTGTGTATCATCTCATTTTATAGTGGTGGAGATTTGATTTTCATGCAAGCCTATGGGATTAACTTTTCATGTTCGACTTTTGAGTGCTTAATTTTTAACCTTAAACACTTTGAGTGATTTGAGTGAATCTTTATTGAGGATGTCAACTCTTGTTGATTTCAAATTAAAGGTATTATTTAGGTAAGCAGAAACACCTATGTTTTCATGCTATAAAAACTATGACTTTGACTGTTTAAATCTTTAGGACCCTTCTACTTAAATTATCAATGTATGAATTATCTTTGAATTATGATGAAACACTATTGATGAATATTATGAATTAAGGAAGTTCATTTTAATTGTGAGTTGAGAATTTTGCTTGAGGACAAGCAAATGCTTAAGTGTGGGGGTATTTGATAAACCGTAATATGTTCATATTTTAATCCCACATTTAGCATACTTTTGGATGATTTATCCCCTGAATTGTGGAATTTGATGCTCTTAATCCTTTAATTTCATGTTTTCTACTTAGGAGAGCACCGGCCTGGGCCTAAGCCACACGGTCGTGCCTCTTTAGCAGACCCGAACATGGCCCGGACTCAATTTACATAGGCGTGTGCCACGAGCATGTCCCTATCGTGACCTATTTTAATTCCAATCGGATTAGGATACTTAGGGGCAAAGAAATACATTACGAAAGCCTATCTAAACACCCTAAGTGTGACCTAAGAGAGGGCGTTGCAAGTAGGCCGAGGAGCCAAGCCAGAGAGGCTGAATTGTAGGATTCACTCAAAGATAGCCAGTTGATTCATCTCAAGAAGACGAAAGATCTTCCCTTCAATTTCCTTCAGGGGGTTTTAGGGTTTTTCTTATGTTTTGTTTTATACTTTCTTCTAAGATGTATTCTTTTATGAACATGAACTAAACCCCTCAAATATCTGAGGGGGATAAAACCTAAGACGGATCTTGTTATTGTTTTCTGAACTATATGATAAATACTTGATTTGTTCTTAATTATGTGTTCTTAATTCTTGTTTTAATATTTCAGGATATTGATTCAAGTATTGATGTGCTTAGGTAGTGGAGCAAAAGTCCCTGTTTAAGAGAAGATCTGACATAGTTAAGCGAAGTTGATCCCAATCCTAGAAATAGGATAACGAAAATCTGTCGGATTAGGGTCAAACCTAATATGGGAGTCCATAGATCGAGATAATGCAATTCTAGGGGTTTTAATTAGAAAGAGATTTCAATTAATCAACCTAGGGTTAGATATTAGTAGCCTCGAAAGAGGTATTAATGTAAATTAGGGAATCCTACGGATCAAGTCAAGTGAATAAATCGTTTGGTTTAGAGTTAAATAACAAGTGAAGTCTAGGTGGATTCTTCCTCGGGTATTGTCTTAATCAATTGGTTTTTTCCAAAAGTATTTTCCCAATTCATTCTCTATGTTTTAGCATCTTTAGCTTAGTAATTAGTTAGTTTTAGATTAAACAACAATTCACCTAACTCTTAGGCTAAATAATAAAAAATATTAATTATTAGTACTCTTGGTCCTTGAGGATACGATACTTCCTGCCTTGCCATAACTATACTACCAAATGATAGGTGCACTTGCCTCAACCGTTAGCATAAGTTAGTCTCTAGGCTCGATCATTTATTATATAAATTTTAAGACTTTCGTACTACGATCACTCATCATATCTGTAACACCTCAAACCCGGCCTAGAAGTTAGGCCCGAATCTGGAATGTCACATTAAGGGCGCACTTCAAAATAATTTACTATTTAACCATTTAAGGCCCAAAAGCCCAAAACAAAAGTTTATTTCGAAAACCATATTAACACTTTAATAATTTTATGAAATTTCTTAAGTGGGTAGTTGAAACAATAATAATAACCCAAAATATAAATTCAAATAGGAGTTACATGGCCTTATTATAATCCAATGGAAAAAAAACAAAGTATTTAAAATAAATTCATTTGAACAAAATAAAACATTTGATCAGCTTGTAGAGTGGCCATCTCCGAGTCCTCTCCCACGTCTAGCCGTCTATTCAGGATTACCTGAAACATTAAATTAAAGGGTGTGAGTTTCAAAACTCAGTGTGTACAACCCTTGGCAATCAAATCACATACAAATATTCACAGTGGGCCTAAGCCCTATCAATATCGGTGGTCTTGGGCCTTAGCCCATAATGACCACATATCAAATCATATCGCATTGTATACAAACAAGATAATGCAAAACCCACCCCAAAAGTCCATCTGCTACACAGACCATTTCCCTTCCAACCTTATCACTCATATGGGGAATTCTAGCTCGACCCACCCCTCCACTACGCACCAAGGGTAGCCCGGTTGCGGTACTACCGGACGTTGCAGCAAAGCTGCTAATCATATATCGGGCTTAAAGCCTCTGGTGGATCCATACCATACGGCCATGCGACCCTGGATCCATACCATACAGCCATGCGATCCTCAAATCTTCCTCCGTACCATAATTCCCACCCATATGCATCCTAAGCAGAATATCATATGAATGCTTCAAACACACAAGTAACATCCATAAACTTATATTCGTCATGTAGGGGTTTTTTCGTCATTTCACTACCCAAGGGTATTTTCGTAATTCTACCCTACAGGGGTATTTTGGTAACTTGGCAAAATAGGGTATTTTGGTAATTTTGCAAAATAGGGGTATTTTGGGTAATTTTACAAAACATGAGTATTTTGATAATTTACAAACCTAGGGGTATTCTAGTAATTTACGAATATAGGGGTATTTTAGTAATTTTTAAAATATAAGGGTAATGGTCCCTCTCGGGTTTTAGTTATGAACTCTGGCCCATCAACAAGTCCTCGCGGCTAAAGTGAACAGACACTACGCACCAGGTAGGATTCCAGAGAAGAGGAGGTGGGCCACTAGGACCGCTTAAGTACCAAGCTCTCCCTAAATCCAATCCTAGATATGCGTATGCCCGTTGCCACACCCTAACCCAGCGACTTGTTCACAAACATGTTTAATTAGATTAAGTCTTATGAAATTTTAGAGTTGTTTAAACTAGGCCTAAGTCCATAAACCCTAGCATATTTGTCTACGTCCCCAAAAAGCCTATCAAACCGAAATTACAACCTTACGGCCCATTAGGCCCAAATCTTATCATATGGCCTACTAGGCCCAAAACAAATCCAAATCATGTATCATGCATGACTAACTCAATACGTTTAAAAACCAAACCATTTCATCAAACTTAGCCTCAGGGCCCACCGGGCCCATTTAGCCACTTTCGGCTTTTCGGCGTTTTGGCATTGCCGATATCGTGTGTGTAGTGTTTGTACACACTTGGTAACCTTGCATGCTGCAAACCCCTTAGTCATGAACCTACAATTGACATTACTAGCGATTAACCAAAGCTTTAACATACACTGACTAAAAACTGAAACCTCACCATACCCTTACCGTGTACCTCACGTTCTAGTAGCCCCTCATTTGCTACGATTGGCGATTATCCTCTAGATCTGCACCCAAACACCTATATCTTCAAAACCAAGTGACCCATATTGATCATAAGTCACCCCTATGAGCCACAATAGATTCAGTCACTTATTAAAACTCTAACTGAATCTAGAATACTTACTGCCTTGATAACAATCCTTACCTACCGCGCTTGCGATTGCTGAGCCTCACCCTTGTTAGTACATGGTAACGAAAAATATGGTTAGATAGCCCTTCAGCTTTTAATAAAACTCACTAAAAATACAACTAAGCTCTTACCAAAATCTTCCTTTGATCCTGCGGCTTAAGTCTGACTTTTGAGAATCGTAAGGTGACAGAGGCAATTCGGCAACACTAGGGGGAATAAGAAATAAAAGTGATTCGGCTAGAACTGAGTGGTGAAACAAAATAGAATTTGAGAAGGGAGGATATGAGGGATTCAGCTTTGGCACACTTAGAAAAAACGTCTACCTCTCACAAGTGAAGAAATTCGGCTAGCGGGAAAGCAAAAATTTGGCATTAACCTAAGAGCTTAATTTGGCATTCATATATATAATCCCTAGCCGAACTTCCCTTCCCTCAGAGTCCAATTCAGCACCACTATATCCACCTCCTAATCCCTATCTTTTCTCCCTTATCTGAACCTTAAATTTCTCTCCTGAACACTCCCTTTCAAAGTCCCTTCCAACGCCAACTCCTTCTGTCCAGGCACAAAAATAAAACTCCTTACTTTCCCCTCCTAAGCCTCGAACCTTGGACCTCCTTAACTGCTTCACGCGCCACCTCATAGCCCCTATGCGACACCACTTTCCACTAGACTACAAGCCAATGTGTGTCCCTTTTCTTCTCTTAATCTGCTTACGAGGCCTCCTACCTGAGACTAGGGTCCATTAAGTAAGAAAGAATGAATTTTCCCTATGGTCACCCCTAACTCTAAGGCCTCAAGTAATCTCGATACTATCTTAATAATATTATTCAAAGTGCTATACATATTTAGGCACAGAAATTAGGGCTTTGGGATTTTTAGGGCGTTACAATTCTACCCCTCTTAAAAAAAATCAGCCTCGAAATTTACCTGTTTGAAAGAAGTGAGGGTATTGCCGACATATTGCCTCTTCGGGTTCCCAAGTAGCCTCATCAGCATTATGGTTACGCCAAAGCACCTTGACTAAAGGAACGGACTTCCATCTTAGTACCTTGACATCTTGATCAATTATCTGAACCGGCTCCTCCTCAGAAGTTAGATCTGGTCTAACCTCGATCTCCTCGACTGACACAATGTGCGAAGGGTCTGAGCAATAATACCTTAGCATTGAAACATGGAACACATCGTGTATTTGGCTCAATTCCGGAGGCAATTCCAGCTGGTAGGCAACTGGCCCAATTCGCTTCAATACTCGGTAAGGCCAAATGAACCTTAGGCTTAACTTGCCCTTTCAACCAAACCTTTACACCTTCTTCTAAGGGGAAACCTTGAGAAAGACCAGGTCCCCTACAGCATATTCGATCTCTCTTCGCTTGAGGTCAGCATACGACTTCTGCCTATCTACCGCCTCCTTCAACCGATCCCTAATCAACTTTACCTTATCTTCTGTGTCTGCTACCAACTCCGGACCCAAAATTCGTCGCTCCCCCAACTCAGTCCAACAAGTCGGGTACGGCATCTTCGTCCATACAGTGCTTCATAAGGTGCCATTCCAATACTTGCCTGATAACTATTGTTATACGCAAATTCAGCTAACGGAAAGTAATCCTCCCAACTTCCTCGAAACTCAATCACAGACCCTCTAAGCATATCTTCCAAGACTTGAATTACCCTTTCCGACTGACCATCAGTCTGAGGGTGAAATGCCGTACTGAAATCCAACCTCGTACCTAGTGTAACACCCCTAACCTGTATCCGTCGCCGAATAGGGTTAGAAGGCATTACCGGACAAAACACAACTTTCTTTCATTCACATAATCACTTATATTATATTCGAAATTATAAATATACAAAGTGGTTAGCTAATTTACTTATCAAGCATGCATGGTTAATCACATTGTATACACAAACCATTTAAGTATTTATGCGTGTAGCTACTAAAGCACATGCCATTTCAATATGCATTATTTCATTCATCCTTAAAGTTTATGCCATTATACCTATTCATTTACTAAATAACCAACCTAACATTTCCTTAATACAGCATGTGCGCAAGTTATAAACCAAACAACCCATTATTTACCATTCATTGACCAAACACATATACAACTTTAGTAACAACTCCATAAGGCCGAACATGCTTTAATACTGTTTATTTAACATACACTTTAGCTTATCCATATAAACCATTATAAAAACACCAATACAAACTATACTATACTTCCTTTACATACTAATTATTATGTAAGAAGAATTTACATATACTTACTATTTTATTTCATGATAAATTGGCAACCAAAAGTAACCACATAAATATTACAAGTCTTAGCCATCGAATCACAAGCTAAAATATGCCATTTCATATTCAAATCATATCAATTTTGCACATCATGTAGTATACCAAATTATTTTTCAATTCATACTCAATGTTTCAACTTATACCAATTCACATAATAAAATCATACATATCACTTCACATTTTCCCAAACCTATATCCATTCACCAATTTATCGTATAAAACACTCTTCCAAAATAGGTCTAGATCATGAACAAATATACACATGTTCTTCCATATCTTATAGCCAAACATATATATGCAAATTACTAGTTACTTTCGATACAATTGTAAACCATGACTAAATTCATACAATCATTAGCAAAGCATACTAAACAAGTTACACAAATATATATATATATATATATATATATATATCACATACTCATTCATTTTCAAACAAAACATACACGCATATCACCTCTAGGATAGAATTATATCATCGAACATTAACATTAAGAACTAGCCACTTTCGCATGGCTTTTATACATTATCAAAACATCATTCAAAAACTTAGCTAGCCTATACATGCCTTAAGAACAAAAGTCTAAACATTAAGTACCGACATGAGACGATAGTGTGAATGACTTTAGTGACGATCCCCAGAGCTCGAAGTTTGAATGAAATCTATAAAACGAACAATAAACACAAACAGAGTGAGCTCACTAGCTTAGTAAGTCTTAAGCAACCACATTATATCCTTCTATTTTCCAAGCATTTTAAAAAACTAATTCATGACATTGAATAACATGGCTTAAATTATAATTGCATCAAAACCGAATGTTCTACCTCACTTAACCTGTCAACTTTCACTTATTTACCAAGGTACAACATTACAGAATATTTATATACATATACATATACATAGCACAACATCATACATATCAATATACTTATACGAATAACTTTAACCACTTATGCTTTCATATAACCAACTATCTCATAGCATAGTTCATATTTCATTTCCCACCACTCGATTGTAAATTACATTTCTCATATAATTCCATTTACTTAGTAGCATCATACACAAACATGTACATATAATACATGAATATGAATAATACATACCCTGTAGCCAAATTAACAATTTCGCTTCCATATGATTAGACATACATGATTTATGTCATGACTTTACTACCACATACTATAAGCTTGAAATGGCAACTCACCGGTTTAAAACCTGCTAGACATTAGTCCGAATCTCACACACTAGCACTAGGCTTGCTAGAACCAAGGTCCGAAGTTAAACACCGGCATTAAGCCTGCTAGGCAATAAGCCCGAACTATTTCACCAGCACAAGGCCTGCTAGGCTCGAAGTCCGAAATAACTCACCGGCACAAGGCCTGCTAGGCTCGATGCCCGAAATAACAACATAATTAATCATTCAATATACATTTCTAAATGCTAACATCACAAACAAATCATATACATCATATTACATCCACATATTATATCGAATATACTTATTCATATCACATTAACAAAATATATTCAATCCAATGTAATATCCATACATTCAGCTAACACATAAATTTATACTCAAAATTATCAAATATTATCATTTAACATGTTCATAATTAATTCTTTAATATATATTTACTTAAGAACTTACCTCGACTATCGACGGACAACGTAGACCAGCTATTCGATAACCTTCGTCTTCCCCCTATCCAAATCCGTTTTTCTTTGTTCTTGATCTAAACACATTAAAATTTAGCTCATTCAAGTACGTTTCATCTTAATTTAGTCTCAAAACACATAAACAGGAAAATTACCATTTTGCCCTATTGTTTCACAATTTTACAATTTAGTCCTATTTGCATAAAACACAAATTACACAAAATTTCACCATATCATACAAGGGACGAATGTTCATAAGGACCACACTAATCCATTTATTTCATTTATTTTGCATTTTAATCCCTCAACAATTTAACTTTTGTAATTTAGCCCTAAATACTCAATTTTACCAAAATTTCCATTTCAAAACTTGTAGATTTCTAACATAACTTTAATATTTTTCTATCAAACATCATAAAACACCAACATTTAGCCATGGCCGAATAAAAAGCATGCTCAAATTCAAAAATTCTAACATGGGTCAACTAATATTTGAAGCAACGATCTCAAAAACGTAAAAATTAACAAAAACCGACTAAAAACTCACCTTGAATTTAAGCCTAGAATTGCCAAAAATAAAAAGAACTCAAAGCTTTCTTCTTCCTCCAATATTCGGGCAAGAAAGAACCAAAAAGATGATGGCTTTATTTTATGTTATTTTAACATATATGATAAGTAATTGTTTAATTACTAATTTAACCTTTCAAACAAAATAAAACTAATATATAACTTAAGGTTATTTATGTCATATGCCACCCACTAACTTAAAAATGGGCTAATTGCCCTTTTAATACCCCATATTAAAAAGCCATCATCATTTAAGTACTTTCCACTATAGTATGCAACTTTTACACTTTACGCGATTTAGTCCTTTTTGTTAAATTAAACACTCAAACGATAAAATTTTTAAACGAACTTTTCACACATCATAAATCACATATAATTAGCATCAAAAATAATATTTAAAAAATTTTCAGACTCGGATTCGTGATCCCGAAACCACCGTTCCGATTAGGGTCATATTCGGACTGTTACACCTAGCGCTTCATGTAGCTTCTTCCAAAAGCGAGAAGTAAACCGAGGATCTCAATTAGATATGATCGAGATCGGAACTCCATGCAACCTCACAATTTCTGCCACATACAACCTCGCCAATTTTTGTAGTGAGTAGTCAGTGCGGACCGGTATAAAATGGGCGAACTTAGTTAACCGATCCATAATGACCCACACAGAGTCTTTCTTAGCAGCGTTAAGTGTAGCCCACTAACGAAATCCATAGTAACCCGCTCCCACTTCCATTGTGGGATCTTAATCGGCTGAAGTAAGCCCGACGACAACTGATGTTCCACCTTCACTTGCTGGCATACCAAACATTTGCTCACAAACTCCGTAACCTCACATTTCAATCCCGGCCACCAATAAAGCTCTCGTAAGTCTCGGTACATCTTGTTACCTCCGGGATGCATAGCATAGGAACTACTATGCACTTCCTGTAATATAGACTTCCTTAGCTCCTCATCCCTTGGCACAGAAATTCTACCACGAAAACACAATAACCCATCACCATTTATTCCAAAATCTATCGTTTCCTCTTTCTCAACTTGCTTAAATCGAGAACTCAGAGTTTCATCCAATGACTGTTTAGCTTTAATCTGCTCAACCCACAGTGGCCTCACTTGTAATTCAGCTAACAAGCTCCCGTCGTCATACAGACTCAACCGAGCGAACATTGCCCTCAACTCCAACATAGTCCTACGGCTTAGCGCATCAGCTACCACATTAGCTTTGCCCAGGTAGTATTCGATCGTGCAATCGTAATCCTTTAACAGCGCAATCCAACTGCGCTGTCTCAGGTTCAACTCCTTCTGAGTCAATAGGTACTTCAAACTCTTGTGATCAGTATAGATGGTGCACTTCTCTCCATACAAGTAATGCCTCCAAATCTTGAGTGCGAAGACTACTGCTGCTAATTCCAAATCGTGGGTTGGGTAATTTCTTTCATGAGTCTTAAGTTGACGTGATGCATAAGCAACCACCTTCCCTTCTTGCATCAAAACACAACCCACGCCCACGTGCAACGCATCGCTATAAACCGTAAACTCCTTCCCGTGCCCTGGCTGAATTAGAACAGAAGCCTCCATTAAAACCTTCTTAAGCTTCTCGAAACTTTCCTGCTGTTTATCCGTCCATACAAACGTCACCTCCTTCTGTAGCAGCTTGGTCAAAGGTGCCGCGATTAGGGAAAACCCTTCAACAAACTGCCTATAGTATCCTACTAGGCCTAGAAAACTCTGAATTTCTGACACCGTCTTAGGTCATTTCCAATCCAACACTACTTCAACCTTCCGAGGGTCAACTCTAATTCCCTCAGCGGAGACCACATGTCTTAAGAAACTAACTTCCCTTAGCCAGAATTCACACTTGTTGAACTTAGCATATAATTGCTTCTCCCCTAGAACTTGGAACACAATCCGTAGGTGTGCATCGTGATCTACCTCCATTCTCGAGTATACCAGGATGTCATCTATGAAGACTACTACAAACCGATCTAGATACGATTGAAAAACCCGGTTCATGAGACCCATAAAAGTGGTAGGTGCGTTTGTTAACCCAAACAGAATCACCAAAAACTCGTAATGTCCATAACGAGTTCTGAGGGTTGTCTTATACACATCGGCTTCCTTAACCCTCAGTTGATGGTACCCCGAATGCAAATCAATCTTCGAGAAAATTGAGGCTCCTCTAAGTTGATCGAAAAGGTCATCTATCCTAGGTAGAGGGTACTTATTCTTAAAGGTTAACTTGTTCAACTGCCTGTAATCGATGCACATCCTCATGGACCCATCCTTCTTCTTTACGAATAATATCGGTGCTCCCCATGGAGACACACTTGGTCTGATAAACCCGCGGTCCAACAGCTCCTAAATCTGGGCCTTCCACTCCACTAGTTCCTTTGGTGCCATCCTATAAGGTACGATAGACACTGGCGCCGTACCCGGTAACAACTCTATTCCAAACTCCACCTCTCTATTGGGGGTAAACCAGGAGATTTTTCTGGGAAGACATCTAGGAACTCCTTTACTGTTTCCAAATCTTTAACAGTAACACTCTTCGATTTCGAATCACTAATATAAGCTAAGTAGGCTTCACAGCCCTTCCTTACCAACTTCTTTGCCCTTAAAGCTGAAATCACAATCGACAAATAATCACGTCGTTCCCCGATCACTGCCACTTCCTTGCCTTCCCCACTTCTTAATACCATTAGCTTCATAGCACAATCTAGGGTTGCCTGATGCCTCGCTAACCAATCCAAGCCCAAGATGAGGTCGAACTCACCGAACGACAATTCCATCAAATGCGCTAGGAAAATAACTCCTTGAACCATCAATGGTACATCCTTAAATAGTTTACTAACTTTCACTGACCGCCCTAAAGGACTTACTACAGTCATTTCACTCTCAACTATTTCAAACTCCACCCCTACAGTTTCAGTCCTATTACAAGCAATGTACGAGTGTGTCGACCCCACATCAGTAAGTTCAATATAAGGTAGCTCACAAATAAGGAACGTACCCGTTATCACATCTGGTGCATCGCCTTCCTCTCTACGACGAGCAGCATACGTTGTCTTACTTCTGCTTGACCTGCACCCCTGCCCGGTGCTCCACGTCCTTGTCTTGTGCCATTACCACCTCTGGCTTGACCACGACCCCTTGGTGGTTGTTGTCCACCCCTCTGAGGCTGAAAATTGCCTCCACCATTGGCTTGTTCCTGATCTAGCCTTCTCGGGCACTACCTACCCCTATGCTCTATCGATCCACAGCCAAAACATGCTTCCGTCTTCCTCCAACATTCGCCCAGATGCCATCTCCCACATTCTGCACAACGTGGTACTCCGTTATTAGCAGCAACAACATGGGCTACATCTCTAACCAGCCCATTCACTCTGGCCCTCCTCATAGGCCTTTGTCCGGCTCTCATAGGTTCCATATTCCCCTTGTTCTTACCCTTCTCTTTCTCCCGATTGCCGCACTCTATGCTCTTTACCTCCTCTGCTATTTTTGCCATCTCCACCAAAACCACAAAATCTCGCTCCCTTTGTGGTGCTATCAGCACCCTAAGGCTATCCCTTAATCCATCCTCGAATTGTACGCACCATTCATACTCAGTTGATATTATCCCTTTGGCGTATCGACTGAGGTACAAAAACTCAGCCTCGTACTCTGCTACTAACTTATCTCCCAGAGTTAGATTCAAAAACTCCTTTCTTCAGGCGTCCACATAGGCCGCTCCAACTTATTTTCCCTATAATGCCGATTTGAATAATTCCCAAGTGATCTGCTCCGGTTGGTTGCCCTCCTTAACGGTCAACCACCACTGATAGGCTTCCTCCCTGAGCAGGGATATTGCTCCTTTCAACTTTTGTTCAGCTGTGCAATCCAGGTCATCCATTATTCTTTCAGTAGCTTCCAACCAATATTCTGCCACATTCGGGGCTACACCCGCTACTCCTTTGAAAATCTCAGCCCCATTAGCTCGGAGTCGCTCTACAATCGACCCACGACTCCCCGTACCATTATTGGGTCCAACGACCCTTTCCACGATTCTCAACATGGCCTGCGATACAGCATCTTCTGTAGCGGCAGCCCGTTCATTTGCTCCTCTTTCAGCTACTGGTGAGGCCAGAGCCTCCCCTACTCCCACGTTGGGCATATAGCCGGGCTCGGACGATCCTACCCTAACACCTCCACAGCCTTTGCTGCGGCCTCTTCCACCTCGTCTAACACTCATCGTTGTGTAGTTTTGAATTAAGAATTTTATGCAATTAGTACTTAGTTCCACTTGTTTAGAACACATGTCTTATGTAAGTAATAACAATTTTCTTAAAGTTATTCTAAGATCGAGAATTCACTACAGGCTTAGGTTCCATACGGGCTTTAGTCTCTAAAAGCCTATTTTTAGTAGCCCAATGTCTATATAGTTTAGTAATTTAAACAAGTAAACTAACAGAAAATACTTACTTGGCTCGACGTCAAAGGCTCGGTGAACCACACTTCAAGAATCCTGCAAAAACTTCTTAATTTACTCGTTTTAAAACCCAAAACATAAGGTCCATTTCACAGCCCAAGCTTTGCAACTTGGCTCTGATGCCACTAAATGTAACACCCCAAACCCGGCCTAGAAGTTTGGCCCAAATCTAGAACGTCACATTAAAGGCGCACTTCAAAATAATTTACTATTTAACCATTTAAGGCCCAAAACAAAAGTTTATTTCGAAAACCATATTAACAATTTAATAATTTTATGAATTTTCTTAAGTGGGTAGTTGAAACAATAATAATAACCCAAAATATAAATTCAAATAGGAGTTACATGGCATTATTACAATCTAATGAAAAAAAATAAAGTATTTAAAATAAATTCATTTGAACAAAATAAAACATTTGATTAGCTTGTAGTGTGGCCATCTCCGAGTCCTCTCCAACGTCGAGCCGTCTATTTAGGATTACCTGAAACATTAAATTAAATGGTGTGAGTTTCGAAACTCAGTGTGCACAACCCTTGGCAACCAAATCACATACAAATATTCACAGTGGGCCTAAGCCCTATCAATATCGGTGGTCTTGGGCCTTAGCCCACAATGACCTCATATCAAATCATATCGCATCGTATACAAACAAGATAACACAAAACCCACCCCAGAAGTCCATCCGCCACACACACCATTTCCCTTCCAACCTTATGACTCCTGTGGGGAATTCTAGCTCGACCCACCCCTCCGCTACACACCAAGGGTAGCCCGGTTACAGTACTAGCGGACGTTGCAGCAAAGCTGCTAATCATATATTGGGCTTAAAGCCTCCGATGGATCCATACCATACGGCCATGCGATCTTAGATCCATACCATACGACCATGCGATCCTCAAATCTTCCTCCGTACCATAATTTCCACCCATATGCATCCTAAGCAGAATATAATATGAATGCTTCAAACACACAAGTATCATCCATAAACTTATATGCGTCACGTAGGGGTATTTTTGTCATTTCACTACCCAGGGGTATTTTCGTAATTCTACCCTACAGGGGTATTTTGGGTAATTTTACAAAACATGGGTATTTTGATAATTTACAAATCCAGGGGAATTCTAGTAATTTACGAATATAGGGGTATTTTAGTAATTTTTAAGATATAAGGGTAATTGGTCCCTCTCGGGTTTTAGTTATGAACTTTGGCCCATCAACAAGTCCTCGCGGCTAAAGTGGACAGACACTACGCACCAGATAGGATTCCAAAGAAGAGGAGATGGGCCACTAGGACCACTTAAGTACCAAGCTCTCCACAAATCCAATCCGAGACATGCGTATGCCCGTTGCCACACCCTAACCCAGCGAATTGTTCACAGACATGTTTAAGTAGATTAAGTCTTATGAAAATTCGGAGTTGTTTAAACTAGGCCTAAGTTCATAAACCCTAGCATATTTGTCTACGTCCCCATAAAGCCCATCAAACCCAAATTACAACCTGATGGCCCATTAGGCCCAAATCTTATCATATGGCCTACTAGGCCCAAAACAAATCCAAATTGTGTATCATGCGTGACTAACTCAATACATTTAGCAAACCAAACCATTTCATCAAACTTAGCCTCAGGGCCCACCGGGCCCAAATAGCCACTTTCGGCTTTTCAGCTTTTTGGCATTGCCGATATCATGTGTGTAGTGTTTGTACACACCTGGTAACCTTGTGTGCTGCGAACCCCTTAGTCACGAACCTACAATTGACATTACTAGCGATTAACCAATGCTTTAACATACACTGACTAAAAACCAAAACCTCACCATACCCTTACCGTGTACCTCACGTTCTAGTAGCCCCTTCTTTGCCACTAATGGCGATTATCGTCTAGATCTGCACTCAAACACCTATATCGTCAAAACCAAGTAACCCATATTGATCATAAGTCACCCCTATGAGCCACAATAGATTCGATCACTTATTCAAACTCTAACTAAATCGAGAATACTTACTGCCTTCATAACTATCCTTACCTACCGCGCTTGCGATTGATGAGCCTCACCCTTGTTAGTACATGGTAACGGCAAAGAGGGTTAGATAGCCCTTCGGCTTTTAATAAAACACACTAAAAATACAACTAAACTCTTACCAAAACTTCCTTTGATCTTGCAGCTTAAGTCCGGCTTTTGAGAATCGTAAGGTGACAGAGGCATTTCGGTAACACTAGGGGGAATAAGAAATAAAAGTGATTCGACTAGAATTGAGTGGTGAATCAAAAGAGAATTTGAGAAGGGAGGATATGAGGGATTCGGCTTTGGCTCACTTAGAAAAAACGTCTGCCTCTCACAAGTGAAGAAATTCGGCTAGCAGGAAAGCAAAAATTTGGCATTAACCTAGAAACTTAATTTGGCATTCATATATATATCCCCTAGCCGAACTTCACTTCCCTCAGGGTCCAATTCGACTCCACTATATCCACCTCCTAATCCCTATCTTTTCTCCCTTATCTGCATCTTAAATTTCTCTCCTGAACACTCCCTTTCAGAGTCCCCTCCAATGCCAACTCCTTCTGTCTAGGCACAAAAATAAAACTCCTTACTTTCCCCTCCTAAGCCTCAAACCTTGGACCTCCTTAACTGCTTCACACGCCACCTCATAGCCCCTATATGATGCCACTTTCTACTAGACTACAAGCTCATCTGTGTCCCTTTTCTTCTCTTAATCTGCTTATGAGGCCTCCTACCTGAGACTAGGGCCCATTAAGTAAGAAAGAATGATTTTTCCCTATGGTCACCCCTAACTCTAAGGCCTCAAGTAATCCCGATACTATCTTAATAATATTATTCAAAGTGCTATACATATTTAGGCACAGAAATTAGGGCTTTGGGATTTTTAGGGAGTTACAATATCAATCATCAAAATAATCACAAGTTCTAATACTGATACTTATGCATGAACATGTCGATGCATACATTAAAACGATGCACATTTGATAACTTTTTTTGCCCATCTCCGCTACAAACCATATACCGAGTTCCTCAGAACTCGTCCATCCAAAACACCGTTTGTGGACTAGCCACCACTGATTTGTTGTTAAACTACCATTGATTTGTAGATAAACAGACACTAATTTGCAGTTAATTTGACATTGATAACATTGATGTGGACAAGCCACCAATGAATTGCAATATACTGCCACTGCTTCCTCCTTTCACAAAATCCTTCCCCATGCATATGGTAACCGATTTTCACTTATAACACATATAGATCACTTTTAACATGTTTAACATGCTTTTCACAATAGCTCATAGATCTTGATTTTTCCGACAATGGTGAAGTGGTGGTTCGACGGCAGTGGGCTGTGAGGTTTCAACGTAATAGGGAAGGAGAAATAAGACCCGCGGTGGCGTACGGTGATGAGCACGGCGGCGATTGGAGGAGAAAAAGAGGAAAAGAAAAAAGGTGTGACGGCCATGAGGTATGGTGAACGGTGGTGCAGGGTTTGGTCACGGTTGAGGTAAGGGGCAAAGATTAAAAGAAAGGGTGGTGGTTATTTTGCAAAATAGAGAGAAAACGGATAAGAACAAAAATGAAAAAAAGAGAAAAAAAGGGAGTAAGAGAGATGTAGAGCAGGAAAAGTGAGGTTGGGAGAGTGGGAATAGGTTGGTCAACTAGGTCTAGGTTCAATAAACCTCTTGTATGGCAAGGATGAGAAGTTTTAGCAAGTGAGGGAGACATAGAGTAAAAAGGGGATCATGCACCCTCAACTTAGGGTAAGTTTGACCTATATTGGAAGAAAGGAATCCTCTTATTTATGGTGAAAAAGGGGTGGACGGAAAGCACTTAAGTCACATGGAAAAATTGTAAAAAAAAAAATAAATAGAAGAGTGTGAACATTAGGACTTGAACCTTGGACCACTAGGATAGCTTAGGAGCACTTAACCACTTGACCACTTCACTTCCTTGTTCTCAAACTTGTGCAAATAAAAATATGGGATGATATTTGCTAAGGGTTTGAAACAAATTTGTAGCAAATAGAAATTAACGAGAGCGAATAGATTCGAACTCATATCATCAAGGACAACTCCACCACTACTCAATCACTGTAATTGATATTTATTTCTTATCAAATGAGTAAAAGATTATCTAAATAATAGTTAAGTTGTGACCACTCTCGGTCCATTAACCCAATTTCTACTAACCCAATTTTTGGGATGTGACACAAAGCATCATGTAACTTATCACAGAATCCCAAGGTAAACCTTGAATCATGATCGGATATGATTGACAGTGGTACACCATGCAATCTCACAATTTTTGAAACATATAATTCAACTAATTTCTCTAGTGAATAATCAATTCGAACATGTATAGAATGAGCGAATTTCGTCAAGCTATCAATAATAACCCATATTGAATCATTTCTTTTCAGAGTTAACAGTAACCTTGAAACAAAATCCATACACATTCCTTTATGGAAAGACTTTCCGTAATACACTGTCATTTACCTAAAACTTGATATCTTTTCACTTTACATTTGCATAAGACATTTGATGGTCTAAAATAGATTTTAATTGATCTCAAATAAACTAAACATTTTTCTTCTATTTCAAATAATAAATCAATTCCTGCCTGTTTCATATCATTCAATTTTGATCAGTACAAAGAAATTTTGTATTTACATTTGCATAAGGTCTCATATTGTCATTCTATTACTTTATTGTTAACAACTATCATAAGCAGTATTACGTCTGACGAAACTAACCATTTCACTGTAACCTCTGAAATTTCTCGACACATATCAACAGTTTTGAAAGCACATTTTAGATCATATATCTGCTATTCTTGAATTCCCTGGATGATAATCAATGATCAGATAATAATTTTTTTTCATGCTCTAGATATGTGAGCTATCTCAAATTCAATACTGGAATTTCTGTTAACATAGCTTTCACCTTTTTAAAACTCCACTGATATAAACTAACATTTATCTACAACCTCGTCAATGGTAGAGCTATCATTGGGAATCCTAAACAATTCATTTCTTGAAATTAGAATTCATATTTGATGGTCTTCACATACACTGGTTTCCCTCATAAGATTTGTAGCACAATTTTTCAATGATAAACATGTTCATTTTCATTCCTAACATGAATTGAATATCTTCCATCACATAGCCACAACTTCGATTAGCTACAACTAGAAACTTCTTTCTATTAAATAAATAAAGTGATTGAGCAATTTATAGTTCAAGCGATGTTATCAGAATATCACATTGTTTAAATCAAGTCTAGAAAGAAGTCTTTAGTACATCTGACTCATAATTCAAAGCTAACAACAATCTAATTGAAAGTCAATATTCAAATTACGATATTTCTCTTAACTAAAAAATATGTCAACTATATAAAATAACAAATACGGGTTCTTTATGTTTTTTTCTGATCTGCTATTTGTAATCATTATACGATTTTCATAATCATGTCTTTCTTTTTCATAAACACATTATCGTCTTCCCGGGTTACACACTCAGTTAAACACCTCTTTCTAACAAATAACTACTTCAACAATGTATATAGTTCTTATAATTTTGATAGTACTATTCTATAGAGGACAGTAAAGATCAAAATGTTTTCGAGTATCATGTTAATTACAATCTCATCTTCTCATATGAGTGATAATCTAGATAGTTCTTCTATAAATATATAAATGAATTATTTAATCATTTGTACTTGATTAATCTTCAATTCTGACATTTTGATATCTAAGATACAAATAAGATACAATTCATCATCTTGTAAAGTCAACTAGCCCATACTAAGTATTACTTCAAACTATTGAAACGATAATATCATTAGTTCAGCAGGAAAAATTCACAACTCTAAATTATTAGTGGACATTTTACACAAATCAAATTAACTATGACATTCTTCTCTAACGGTTTAGTTACTTTATCATCAAATTCAGTCTGTATTACTGGTATGTTCTTTTCATATACTAAAGTAGTTCAAAAGTAAGAATGAATCAACCCAAAGTATATCAATGCATATACATTAACATCAAAGAAAGAAAATATACTGGTTATAACATCTGGGTCAAAAGTCTCTTGTTTAGCTTAATGGCCTAAGTTCTAGCAGACACCCTAGTCTGAGATCTGTTTGTTTTATATTTTGTTCCACTATGAATAGTTTTAGAATTACTTCTCTGTCATGGTCGTCTGCCTCCTTGAAAGACAGATATCTATCAAACAACTTGATTTACAAAAATGCCTGACTTCTTTGATCAATCATTCGTAAAAGGTTTGGTAGATACACATCAAAATTAGGCTTCATTCGTAACTCAATGCACATCCTTGAAGAACATTCAACAATGATCACAAACAAATTTATCATCATTACGGACACTGCCAATATTGGCTACCGATGTCCGTTAGAGTCTTGAATCTTTCTATCTTGACTTATTTCTTCCTGTGAATCCAGATAATATGACATTAAGGCTAAAAGTATCTTGGTTTCTTTGAGAGTGAAGATGAAGACAACTTAGATGCATTTCTTTTACTAGAGTCATGAAATTTCACTTCAGTCTTTTTCTTACTATTACAAATCTCATCTATTTACTGCGCTCGACCAAAAAAAACCATGAATTCCCGTATTTTCATTGCTTCAATCAACGTTTTAATTTTATCAACCATTCCATCTTCAGAACGAACACACCTCACTTTTTTAGTTGGTACAATCTCGCGAGTATACTAACTAAGCTGGATAAACTCTCACTCATATTCTGATATAGACTTGTTTTCCTATTTCAGCTCGTGAAACTCTATTTTTTCTAGTATAAGTACCATTTACTAACATATTCCATTCTGAATTTGGTTCAAAAAAGGTCCCAAATAACTTTCTCTTTTGTACTATGGCTACTAGCGTACTACCTGTAACAGCCGAAAGTAGGGCTTAGAAGTTTCGAGGGTATTTAAGGAATTTTATCCCTAGACTGCTCAAAATTTCGTAGCGTGGCAAACAGGTTCGACTATGGCATCTTAGCTGTTAAATCAATTTTTTAAAATAATTTTTAAAAGTTTTTCAATTTGGGTTTGGGGACTGAATTGTTAAAAGGGAAAAGTTGAGAGTTTTGAAGAGGCAATTAGCCCAGATTTTAAAATTTTAGCCTATTTATTCCCTTAAATAGCAAATTCACATTATTTTATTCCTCTCCTCTCCATTGTTGTCATCCATTGTTTTCCCAACATTAAACCACCCGATTTTGATTTCCAATCTATAAGCTTTTGATTTCTCTCAACACCCAAGCCTTAAACATCCATTGAATCTCTTTAAAACACCTAAAATCTCCATTAATTTCACACCATTGTAAAGCTTTTTGGTTTTTTTGGGGTTTTCATCAAAATTTTGAATTCTTATGAGTTTTTTTATGATATCTAGTCCTTAAAACTAAATTATTAGCCATTGAATCATAAGTTTTAAATAAAAGCTAAAAATTGGGACATTAATGGTGTATTTTGGGATTTTGAGTAAAAACATGGTTTCGAAGTGCATGATTAGAAGGTTTCTAAACTTACTTTGAAGTTTTGTTGATGATTCCTCACATTTTAATGAATTTTTTGAAAAATAGCCATGAACATGTCGAAAAAAGTCAATACTAGGAATAGGGTATATTATTGTAGTTTGATAGTTGAGAATCAGTTGTAGGTAAATTATAAGATGAATGAAACTAGTTTTAGGCAAAAAGACTGAGTATAGATCGATATATTCAAATTTAAAGTTTGTTATGTTAATGGTTTTGAGTTACATGAGAACTTACCTTAGGCTTGTATTTTGTTGGTCTGAGTCCTTAGTTGTTATTTGATTGTGTTTATTATATGATTATTGTATGTGAAGCCTCAGATTCATTAGAGCCAACTACGAGTTAAGGAAGAGTTAGTTTAGCTTTTGACTTTTTGGTGAAAACATAAAGTGGTGAGTGTTTGGAATTATTGCTCGTAGAAATGAGTCATATGATATTTGGGAATTTAGCAGTAGCCTAAACCCCAACTCTAAATTCCAAGTGTAAGCTTTCTTGTATCTATATTTATTTTTTTGATTCATGTGCTTATATGATTGTGAAATTGTGCATAGTAATAAGATGCTCAAACATGTGATATGTGGTTATGATAACTGTTGTGAAAGTGCAAATGTGTACATGATATGTATATGTTCAATGTTAGTGACAGTGTTTTGCTAAAGATGTAATTATGCAGTGATAGCACATGGATAATCAGTAAGTGATATGTGTTTGTTTTCAGATATTTTGGCCTTGTGATCTTGAAATCGTTTGATATAGTTGGCATGCCATAGGATTGTGAATACTCATATATATGTACAGTGATTTTTAGCGTAAAGGCCTTAAGACAGGATAGGAGGGATAAGGGAATGAGAGCTAAGCTCCATTCAACGGGACATGTGAGGGGAAATAAGGAGAATGTTTGTAACACCTGTAACCTTTATCCATCACCTGAATAGGGTTACGGAGCATTACCGTACAAATAGAACATTTAAACATACATTTCATGCATTATCATAAACACATTATAAAACAATAATTTACATACATATCATCCCTTAATAGAGCCCTCGAGGCCCCAGAAATACCTTAGAAACAATTCGGGACTAAATGAGAAACATTTGAAAAGTTTAAGAACATTTCATAATATTTTGACTACAAGAGTCACATGGTTGAGACACACGCCCGTGTCTTAGGCCGTGTGACAATCGAAATAGGAACACACGGCCGTGTCCCAGCCTGTGTTTGAACCCGTGTAGCTCTCTGAGTTGGGTTACACGTCCAAGCGACGCGCCCGTGTGTCAGGTTGTGTAACTTTCGAAATAGCCACACACGCCCGTGTGCCAGGCCATGTGCTAGGCCGTGTAATAGCTTGACTTACATGCATTAAAACCTACAGGAGACACACGGCCATGTCACCTGGCCGTGTGTCACACAGCTGAGTCATAGGCCCGTGTCTCAGGCCGTATGGACATGAAATTGGCCAAAATCAAGTCATTTCATCACCAAATCAAGCATGTACCTAAAAGCATTTTGAGCACATAGTCAAAGCATCAAAACCTTACTAAAACTTACATGAAATAACCAATTCAATAGACCAAATCTATTCAACTAATATGTCAAACAAGGCACCTCAAATGCATTCATTCAAATCTTATCTAAACATGTATACATTACCACATATTTATCATGCAGATGAAGTACAATACCTTTTCAAAACAACCCTATCTTGACTATATTCAAACTAATCCATCACATACCATATTGGTCATTGAAACATGCATCAAACTATTGCTACATTAACGAATACTAAATAGGCATCAAAAGTACCAAAATGGCACAAACCAACCAACATCACATGGTGCCAAAACAACTTATACATGCTACAATCATCAACCAATATTCAACTAATGTAACGCCCCAAAATATAGGGTCTTTAATTTTTCATGTTCTGACCAAATTGCTTATTTACTTCAATGGCTAAGTGTTTTGGGTATGTTTTGGGGATTTTAGGAAGCCTGGGTTCAAGTATGGCCTTTGGAAAAATTTTGATTTTTACTCTTTTGGAAACCTAGATGTTAGCTTAAAGGGCATATATATTAAGCGTGCTTGGCTTGTGACACAAAGAGTCTACTGGTAAGGTGGCAAGTGGCTTGTGGAGTGTTCCAGTAGTCTGAGGTTCGAATCCCATGGCATACAATAAGGAAGTTTTATTTTATGTCTCTGTTGTAATAGTCCAGTTTAGACCCTAGTGGGAACAGTGGTTTCGGGACCACAAATCCGAGTCAGTAAAATATTTTAATATTATTTTCTGTGCCGTTGATATGTGATTAAGCATGTGTTAAAGTTTCGTAAGTTAATTTGTCTGTTTGTGTGTTTAATTTGATAAAAAGGATTAAATTGCATTGAATGCAAAATTTGCATGCTTTATGAAAAGACACCCATTTGAGATGGCTTTTTAATAAGGAGGCCTTATGAGGCAATTATGCCAATATTTAGATAGTGGATGGACAAAGGAAAATATGCCCTTAATGTATGTTTGTTTTAATTATTAATTGAAGGGATATTTTAGTAACTAGATTAATAATATGGTAATAATAAAACAAAAGGCTCAATAATAAGCCATTCTCTTCCATCTTCTTACCGACAATCAAACGAAAATAAGGGTTTAAAAAGCTTTCATACATTCGGCACTTGCAAGCTTTGATTAAGGTATGTTTTGACTTTGGTTTTTGATGATTTTTATGTTTTTGAGATTATTGCTTAGTCTACCATCAAGACCATGTTGTAATTTGAAGAATTGATGATGTTTATGAAATGTGCCATTGATTAAATGGTGAGCTTAGTGATGAGTATTGCTGTTAAATGGAAGATATGTGTTTAATGAACATGTTTTGTTCTTGAATTTTTGATAAATTTAGCTAATTAGGGCTAAATTATGAAAATAGCATTTTGAAGGGCTAATTTGTGAAATAAATGAGATATTTGGACTTGTATGAGATACATGAGCATTCGGCTAAACAAGAGTATATGGTGATTTTGTTTATTTGATGTTTTGAGAAAAATGGACTAAATTGATAAAATGTGCAAATATGAGAGCTAAGTTGCAAATAGCCCTAAATGTGTGTTTTTGGATTAAATTGAATGTGTTAGTGAATAAATGAGTTAAATTTGAATATGTTTAGATCAAGAACCGAAGAAAACAGACTTAGATAGCGGGAAAGCGAAAGTAGTTGAATAACCATGTTCGATCGAATATCTGAATCCGAGGTTAGTCTATATACAAATAAACATATTTGTATTGAATTATGTATGTTCATATGACTATAGATAATGATGAATGTATATGAAATGTTGTACACATGAATTCCGAGATAGAATCGACGTAGTGTTAACGTCCGAGAAGTCCCGTACCAACCTAGGAATAGATAGGGTTAACTATGTCAGTTATGTGATATCATGTAAGACCACGTCTGCGACTTTGGAATCAATATGAGATTTCGTGTAAGACCACGTCTGGGACGTTGGCATCGTATTAATTCGTGTAAGACCCTATCTGGGACAGTGGCATCGATATCCGATTACATTTAAGACCACGTCTAGGATGTTGGCATTGTACGACTATTCTGAACACACTGCGTATCCTATTAGATTTCAAATGGTTCAACGGGCAAATCCAAGATACAAACGACTATAAAATTCATATATCCGTTTTAGGTACATTTGATAGGTACACGAAATGTGTATAAAAGGTAAGTGCTTATATGTCCTTACTAAGATAAATATGAGCAATGAAATGATGGAATGAGATGTGAAGACATGTTTAAATTATCTACATGTTATGTGATATTTGAGTTGAAGAATGTGGTAAGATATGGCTAAGTAAATGAGCCAAATACTATATGTGATGTATATGCTATGAGAACCATTATTGTCATTGTATTAATATGGCTATGCGCAATTTATATTAAGTATATTTGTATATGACTTACTAAGCTTTTTGAAAGCTTACTCTGTGTGTGTGTTTGCTCTATTTTATAGATCGTCAAAGCTACTGAAGGCTCGGGGACTGTCAAGGATCGTCATCACACTACCCAAACTTATTTTGGTATTTTTAAAATATGTATATAGCTAAATATGGCATGTATAGGCTAGTCATTTTGGGTTAAGTTCGAAATGTATAAAAATAGCCATGAGATGTGGCTAGATAAATGTTAATGATATGCATGAGTGATTATGATATATGATGCTTAATTTGGCATGGCTTGATAGTTAATGAAATGGTCAAGACTATGGTAAGCATATGAATGCATAATGAGTATGTTTGAATGATCAAGAAGTGGTTACAAGAAAGGTAAATGTGGAACTATCATGCTTGAATATATGTATGTGTTTTAGTAGTGCAATTTGGCATGAACGGAAATAAAATAGAATATGAAGACTTGTTGATTATTTGGCATTTTCTTTTTGTTGTCAATTGTAGATAGTTGAGTTGGTATAATGCTTGTAGGTTTGACCCTAATGTGGGTGGCATTTTGGCCTTGCAAATGGCCTGTTATGCCTACACAGTTGTGGTACACGGGCGTGCCTGGTAGCCGTGTGGATAAGTCAGTAGCTAGCCTAACTTACACGACCATGGTACATGGGCGTGCCTGGTAGCCAAGTGGTTAAGTCAGTAGCTAGCCTAAGATCACACGGCCATGGCACAAGAGCATGTCTGGTGGCTGTGTGGATAAGTTAGTATACATGCCCTGTTTTGGCGAGGCCAGGACACAAGGTTGTGTCTAGTAGCCGTGGGAGACACACGGCCTGGTCACATGAGCGTGTGACTTTGACAGTTTCTAAAAAAGTTATAAATTTCCTAGAATTTCTGTACGTGTTCGGTTTAGTCCCTGCCCTACTCTAAAGCATGGTAAAGGTCTCGCTGACCTATAAAAGGGACACTTGGATTGTATTTGATGTTTAATAATATGAAATGTCTGTATAAGATTTTGTTTGTTCGGTAACTCCTCGTAACCCTAATCCAGCGATGATTATGGGTTAGGGGTGTTACATTTGATTGGTATTAGAGCTACGGTTTAGCCGATTCTCGGACTAAAGTAGCATGTAAGAGTCTAGCTATACATGCCATATATCTGAATTGTGATAGTGTGATTAATCCTGATGTGTAAAATGTGATTTTCGTGTAGTAATGGATCCCGAAAGAGCCGTAGCTGACGATGTAGAAAGTAATGCTCCTGCTCCTGCGCAAGGGACAGCGCCATCTGATTTGAGACCGGCTACGAGTGGTCAAGAGGGAGAAGCTAAACAAGTTTTCCTCCAGATGATTAGTGAGTGGTTCACTTAGTTTGTTAGAAATAATCCAGTTGTTTCATAACCTCCGCCCTCGCCTAATCCCCCTCAGACATCTGCTATGCCTTCGACTATGAATCTGAATCTGTTGAATAAGCCTCTGGTTGACAAAATCTGCAAGTATGGGGCTGAAGAGTTCAGGGCTACGAGTGATGATGATGCTTAACTGTAACACCCGAGTTCTAGGGGTTATGCATTTAGTGCATAACTCAGGTGTTGGCATACTTCAGTGTGTGGTTAGGTGAGTTTTAGGGGTCTTGAGAACTCAAAAAGGTAGTGGTATGCCTTAGGAATTTTTGATTTTTAGTGATAAGAAGGGGAGCTTGGCTTTATGGGGTCTTAAGAGAAATATTTGGGAGGTTTAGACACAAGAATTGAGCTAGTAGAGTGGCAAGGGAGATACCACTTAAAGCATGGAGAAGTGACGCCTCAAGGGTGCTAAGGGGTCTCAGGTTCGAGCTGCAAAGGTAACATTTTGGTTTTGCTTTGCGTCATGAGAAGGGGGGAGGAGTTGGTTTCGGTTTTGGCACTTAAAAGGAGGATTTTGACTTGTTCAAATCGTTTTAAATGAGTGGCTAAGAGAAGGCTTGGGTTGGTTTTATTTTGAATTTGTTTGAAAGGTTGGTGTGGAGTGTTTTTAGGAGGGAATCAAGGGATTGGGTGAGAGGTAAAGGAGTTGGACGGCTAGGGGGTTCTCTTAAGGGCATTTTCGGCCATGAAGGGTTTGGAGGAGTAGCCAAATTCTTTTTAAAGGGTGTGAGCTTCCTTGTTGCCGAATTTTAGCTCTTTGCTTCTAAAACCTTCACTTTTTCTTCTCAAACATTACTTCTATTTGTTCTTGCGAATCCATTTCACCTTTAGGCAGCTTTTGTTTTCTCTTCTTTTCCTATCAATAGCCGAACCTCTGTAAGCCCCATTATTATTCCTTTTCTTTCCTATTCTCACCTAAGCCGAAAGCACTCTTAGCCGAAACCTGTCCCTTCTCTTGTCATCTTGCTTAAGCCGATTCTTAAGGCCGTCAAGTACTCTCTCTCTCTCTCAGTCTCTGCAAGCTTGGGGTGGTAAGTAAGCTCTTCCCTTGTTTTCGGTTTGTTCTTTCTCTTGAGGGGTGCCGAAATCAAAGGGTGGTCTTGGGTTTTGGAGTTGGCCGAATGTTTTTATGGTCTTAATATGGTATTTCTTTCATGTGTAGCCAAGGGAAGGAAACGCTAAGGATCTTTTGAGGCTTGATTTCATAAGGTAAAGGCTAGTTTCGGTCAAGAGAGGTTTTCTTAAGTAATCTTATGTTAGAGCCGAATCTAACATGGACCATGCAGGGTTTTCGACAGCCTTTTAGGTAAGGGGCAAATCGGCAGAAGCATTTAGTAGCAATCGGGATTCGATCAGTTGAGGTAAGAAGTATTTAGTAAGATTAAATACTTAGTTTATTGGCTTGGAGGTTTAACCTTTGTCCTGATTAAGCGTTTTGATGGAGGCCAATACCAGTCAAGGTGGGCAAGGGAAAATCCCTATCCCGAAGTTCAAGAAAAGAGCTGTCTCAGCGGTTCGGGCTTGGCCACCGGGGTGTGGGCCAGCAGCAGGAGAAAGCTATAGGTAGATAGCCGTAGTCTCGTTGAGCGATAGCGTTGGGATCGAGAGCTTAGAACTCCAAGTGATTAGGTGCGTAGTCATCGCACTGTTTCTTCGGTTTTTGCTTGCTAACGTTTATACCTATGTATGATGTGTGGTAGCCGATCATAATGGCTTAAGTGGTAAGTGCTATGTTTGGGTAATCGGATATCAGGTGGGTAAGTTTGTGATATTAAGTTATTATAATGTATACATGTATATATTTATGTATATAAGATGTGGTAATGATATGAGATGTATACTTATTTTATGTGATGATTTGATATGAGGCATTTACAAACATGTATGGAAGTTGGGCTTGATCGAGGAAGGAAGGGAGTACATCTTTATGTACGTGGTCTAATGCTAGCCTCGGGCTACATTAGTGCTTGATGATTAGCTGTGTGCTACATCAAGGGAGATGTTGGCTAGGTGCCCATCTCGGCGGTTGATGGCTGTGTGCATCACCGTAGACGGGTTAATGTTGGGATCACGATGTGATCGGTGGCTCTGCCACGGCCTTATGCAGCAGGTCTGCCAAGGTAGGATATATGGGATCACTCGGTGGTGATCGGTGGGTTAGCCACGGCCTTGAGCAGGGAGTCTGCTAAGGTTGGTGTAATGGATGGACCTAGGTTGGGCTGTGATGCATGATTGCATAAATGGTTCGTGGATTGCATGGACATGGGCTAAGCCCATACATGTGGAACATGTGTTATGATTATGCACTGAGTCTGTGGACTCACCCCATTATTTTTCTTAACCATTTCAGGTGATGCATAAAGTTGGACCGGGTTAGGAGAGGATGCAGGGTGGCCCATGCCGAGGAAGAAGTTTAATTATTTTAAGCTTATTTATATTAAGTATACGGTTGTAAGTATTGGTTGTAATAAGGGCCTTATTATTATTTTTGGAATTATTTTATTATCATTTTAATTATGGTTTGATTAATTTGAATTACTATGTGAAAATGATTTTATTTTAGCAAACTATTTATTCAATATGTATGCATAATAAAGGCTTTAACCCAAACATTTTAGGATAACAAAGTTTACTTGTATTTTTAAATAAACACTATTTTCAAAAGTCAACAAATTTTCATGTTTAATTCTAAAGTCAAAAGAATTTTCACCCGTCTTTCTGCAGTGACATAACCAGATCCGGTCAGGGCTCGTGGGCCGGGTTTGGGGATGTTACAAATTGGTATCCGATCCCGGTTCAAAACTCGGCTTTGAGGGTTTTGGGTCCACAAACAGTTTTCAAAATGGGCTTTTCAAGATATGGGCTTTTATAAAAAGTTTTCAGGTTATTCTGGCATGGCACCTGTACCTCCGGCCCGAAGTCCACCAGGTAAGTACTTCGGACTTTTGAAGTGATTTGTTTATATGAATTGTTATGGGTTTATTTGGGCTCGTAGAATAGAATGTTAGGGCTATTGGACCCTAGGACTAGTCTACTCAAACACATGCATAAGACTTAAGGCTACTAAACAAACCTGTGAAGTAAGTCGCCGAGTTAAGGTGTGGCAACCACTGTACGCATGTCGAGGATTGGTATTCAGTAAGAGCTTGGTATTTAAGCAGTCCTAGCGACTCACCTCCTCTTTACTCGAATCCTACCTGGTGCGTAGCTACGGTTCACCTTAACCAAGAGGACTTGTTCATAGGCTAAACCAATTATTAAAACCCGAAAGGGATTAGCCTTGCTGTTTTAAAATCCTTAGTTTTTAAAATTTTCAAATTTACCCCTTTGGTTTGTACACCCTAAATCTGATTTTGAAAGACGTTTTCTCGATTTACAAAATTACCAAAATGCCCCTAGTGGCAAAATTACAAAAATGCCCCTGTATTGTAAAATTACCGTACTACCCTCAACTTTTGTTAAAATCATTTTACTTTACAAAAATAGCAAAATCTTGAGTTTTCAAAATATCAAGATATTCTGGTTTTGGGGAAATTTACGAAAATACCCTTGGTTGATAAAATTACCAAAATGCCCTTGGTTTCTAAATTTTCATATTACCCTCGATTTTTACTAAAGTGTTCCTACATTACAAAGATATCAAAAAAAAATTTCTGTTTTACAAGTATTAAGATGTCCTGATTTGGGAATTTACGAAAATGCCCATGACTTCCAAAATTACGGAAATAACCCTGACTTCTGAAATTTTTGCAACATCTCTGATTTGAAAAAACAAATTTTCAAGATGAACCCAGGATTTTGTAAATTCTGAAATACCTTTAATTTGAAAATTATTTTCAAGTTAACCCTGATTTATTACCGAAATACCCCTATAGGAGAATGACGGAATTACCCCTGGGTTGGGAATAGTTAGGAATGCCTAGTATGGTGTGTTGAATGTTGTAATTCTCTGAATTAGAGTAATGAACTTGGAATGAAACTTTGATTGATCGAAAGAACTACTTCAGGAAACTTCTTTCATAAAATTTGCTCGTGGATAAAGAGTGGAACAAAATTTCTAATGCATAAAACTTTCTAAACAGATTAAGTCGCGACGCTAGGTATGAGTTCTAGGGGACGGGGTCGCAATTCTCGTGGACGTGGTAGAGGCAGGATGGCAGTATCGGAACCGGTTGGGTCTGGTCATGGGTCAGAGAACGATGTGCCGCCACCACCAGCTGTTGAGGTTGAACATCAGGATCAAACTGGAGGAGACGACGCAGTATCGTAGGCTATGCTGCGGGTGCTCGAGCTAGTGGCAGAAGCCAATGTGGGCAATGGGACTCGGAAGTCAGTGCCCGAGAGACTTAGGTCGAATGGAGCCGAGGTTTTCAGAGGAGTGTCTGGGGTAGCTCCGAACGTGGTAGAGTACTGGCTTGAGGCAGTGGAAAGGATTATGGATGACTTGGATCTAACTGCTGAGGAGAAGCTTAAGGGTGCTGTTTCGTTGCTACGGGATGAGGCCTACCAGTGGTGGCTCACTGTTAAGGAAAGTACCCCTGTCGATGGACTGGGGTTACTTTAAGATCAAGTTTGAGGGGAAGTATGTCGGAGAGAGTTATGTGGACGCTCAGAGGAAGGCGTTCCTCAATTTGGTGCAAGGTGGCAAGACAATAGCGGAGTACGAGGCTGAGTTTCTGCGTTTGAGTCAGTATGCTCGAGGCATCGTGGCTACGGATTATGAGAGATGTGTCAGATTTGAAGATGGGCTGCAGGATGAGCTGCGAGTTTTGATTGCTCCGCAACGAGAAAGAGACTTCGCCATTTTGGTGGAGAAAGCTCGGATAGCGGAAGAGGTCAAGAGGACTGAGAGGCAGAATAAAGATAGAGAAAGGAGCCGGGATAAGAGGAGTTTGGGACCATCAGAATCGTTTGAGAGATTTCAGAAAAGTCCGAGAGTTGAGACTTCTGCTCGTATTTCTAAGGTAGCTACTGGGAAGCCAGATCGTCCGTGTGCTCGGTGTGGAAGATACCATGTTGGCGAGTGCTGGAATCGGGATCGAGAATGCTTCAGATGCAAGTCCAAGTCTCATCTGATTAAAGATTGTCCTCAGGATCCGATTAGGACTCGGACATTAGGCCAAGGTTATGTGCAGCCGGGCAGAGGTGGTCAGCAGGCGATAAGGGGTCGTGGTCCGAACCATGGAGGGAATGGTACCGGCCGAGGTCGTGGAGCGTTAGGCTGCGGTAATGGTGGCTCTGAGGCAAGGCAGCCAGGTCTGGTTTATGCAGTTCGTCGGAGGGAGGGTAATGATGTACCAGATAAGTCAGCTGGTAAGTTTCTTATGTCTGGAATATTCTTTATTGTTTTGTTCGTTATGGTGGCAGTTTGTTTTGTTGCTAGTAAAGTATCTAGAACCTTGAGTGTGGACTTAGAACTGTGCCTAGTAATATGATAGTTCTTTGAGATCAGAGTGCGCAGCTATAGCATAGTGTGGGGTTAGTCTAGCTAAGTAATTTCGAGGACGAAATTATTTTAAGGAGGGTAGAATTGTAACACCCGAGTTCTAGGGGTTATGCATTTAGTGCATAACTCAGGTGTTGGCATACTTCAGTGTGTGGTTAGGTGAGTTTTAGGGGTCTTGAGAACTCAAAAAGGTAGTGGTATGCCTTAGGAATTTTTGATTTTTAGTGATAAGAAGGGGAGCTTGGCTTTATGGGGTCTTAAGAGAAATATTTGGGACGTTTAGACACAAGAATTGAGCTAGTAGAGTGGCAAGGGAGACGCCACTTAGAGCATGGAGAAGTGACGCCTCAAGGGTGCTAAGGGGTCTCAGGTTCGAGCTGCAAAGGCAGCATTTTGGTTTTGTTTTGCGTCATGAGAAGGGGGGAGGAGTTGGTTTCAGTTTTGGCACTTAAAAGGAGGATTTTGACTTGTTCAAATCGTTTTAAATGAGTGGCTAAGAGAAGGCTTGGGTTGGTTTTATTTTGAATTTGTTTGAAAGGTTGGTGTGGAGTGTTTTTAGGAGGGAATCAAGGGATTGGTTGAGAGGTAAAGGAGTTGGACGGCTAGGGGGTTCTCTTAAGGGCATTTTCGGCCATGAAAGGTTTGGAGGAGTAGCCAAATTCTATTCAAAGGGTGTGAGCTTCCTTGTTGCCGAATTTTAGCTCTTTGCTCCTAAAACCTTCACTTTTTCTTCTCAAACATTACTTCTATTTGTTCTTGCGAATCCGTTTCACCTTTAGGCAGCTTTTGTTTTCTCTTCTTTTCCTATCAATAGCCGAACCTCTGTAAGCCCCATTATTATTCCTTTTCTTTCCTATTCTCACCTAAGCCGAAAGCACTCTTAGCCGAAACCTGTCCCTTCTCTTGTCATCTTGCTTAAGCCGATTCTTGAGGCCGTCAAGTACTCTCTCTCTCTCAGTCTCTGCAAGCTTGGGGTGGTAAGTAAGCTCTTCCCTTGTTTTCGGTTTGTTCTTTCTCTTGAGGGGTGCCGAAATCAAAGGGTGGTCTTGGGTTTTGGAGTTGGCCGAATGTTTTTATGGTCTTAATATGGTATTTCTTTCGTGTGTAGACAAGGGAAGGAAACGCTAAGGATCTTTTGAGGCTTGATTTCATAAGGTAAAGGCTAGTTTCGGTCAAGAGGGGTTTTCTTAAGTAATCTTATGTTAGAGCCGAATCTAACATGGACCATGTAGGGTTTTCGACAGCCTTTTAGGTAAGGGGCAAATCGGCAGAAGCATTTAGTAGCAATCGGGATTCGATCAGTTGAGGTAAGAAGTATTTAGTAAGATTACATACTTAGTTTATTGGCTTGGAGGTTTAACCTTTGTCCTGATTAAGCGTTTTGATGGAGGCCAATACCAGTCGAGGTGGGCAAGGGAAAATCCCTATCCCGAAGTTCAAGAAAAGAGCTGTCTCAGCGGTTCGGGATTGGCCACCGGGGTGTGGGCCAGCAGCAGGAGAAAGCTATAGGCAGATAGCCGTAGTCTCGTTGAGCGATAGCGTTGGGATCGAGAGCGTAGAACTCCAAGTGATTAGGTGCGTAGTCATCGCACTGTTTCTTCGGTTTTTGCTTGCTAACGTTTATACCTATGTATGATGTGTGGTAGCCGATCATAAGCTTAAGTGGTAAGTGCTATGTTTGGGTAATCGGATATCAGGTGCGTAAGTTTGTGATATTAAGTTATTATAATGTATACATGTATATATTTATGTATATAAGATGTGGTAATGATATGAGATGTATACTTATTTTATGTGATGATTTGATATGAGGCATTTACAAACATGCATGGGAGTTGGGCTTGATCGAGGAAGGAAGGGAGTACATCTTTATGTACGTGGTCTAATGCTAGCCTCGGGCTACATTAGTGCTTGATGATTAGCTGTGTGCTACATCAAGGGAGATGTTGGCTAGGTGCCCATCTCGGTGGTTGATGGCTGTGTGCATCACCGTAGACGGATTAATGTTGGGATCACGATGTGATCGGTGGCTCTGCCACGGCCTTGTGCAGTAGGTCTGCCAAGGTAGGATATATGGGATCACTCGATGGTGATCGGTGGGTTAGCCACGGCCTTGAGCAGGGAGTCTGCTAAGGTTGATGTAATGGATGGACCTAGGTTGGGCTGTGATGCATGATTGCATAAATGGTTCGTGGATTGCATGGATATGGGCTAAACCCATACGTGTGGAACATGTGTTATGATTATGCACTGAGTCTGTGGACTCACCCCATTATTTTTCTTAACCATTTCAGGTGATGCGTAAAGTTGGACCGGGTTAGGAGAGGATGCAGGGTGGCCCATGCCGAGGAAGAAGTTTAATTATTTCAAGCTTATTTATATTAAGTATTTGGTGGTAAGTATTGGTTGTAATAAGGGCCTTATTATTATTTTTGGAATTATTTTATTATCATTTTAATTATGGTTTGATTAATTTGAATTACTATGTGAAAATGATTTTATTTTAGCAAACTATTTATTCAATATGTATGCATAATAAAGGCTTTAACCCAAACATTTTAGGATAACAAAGTTTACTTGTATTTTTAAATAAACACTATTTTCAAAAGTCAACAAATTTTCATGTTTAATTCTAAAGTCAAAAGAATTTTCACTCGTCTTTTCGCAGTGACATAACCAGATCCGGTCAGGGCTCGTGGGCTGGGTTTGGGGATGTTACATGAACGAGCTGAGTTTTGGTTAGAAAACACTATCCAGGTATGTGATGAGATGTCTTTAACTCCAGAAGAAAGCATTAAATGTGTTGTATCTTTGTTACGAGACGCGGCTTATCAGTGGTGGAAAACTTTAATTTCTGTTGTTCTGAAAGAGCGAGTCACCTGGGATTTCTTTCAGATTGAATTCTAGAAGAAATATATTAGTCAGAGATTTATTGAGCAGAAACGATAAGAATTCCTGGAATTGAAGCAAGGTCGCATGTCAGTCACTGAATATGAAGGAGAGTTCGTAAGGCTAAGTCAGTATGCCCGAGACTGTGTATCGTCTGAAGCAAGAATGTGTAAGAGGTTCGAAGATGGCCTTAATGAAGATATCCGCTTGTTAGTCAGAATTCTGGAAATAAAAGAGTTTGTAGTGCTTGTTGATCGAGCGTACAAAGCTGAGGCACTCGAGAAAGATAAAAGAAAAGCTGAGTTTGAAGTTAGAGATATGAGAAAGAGATTTTCGAGTAAACAATTTCAGTCTGCTTCGAAGAAATTCAGAGATGAACAAAGTTGTTCGAGAGTTAATGTGGCACAATCGAATAGAGATCGAGCTAGATCAAAGTTGAGCTCCAAAGCCTCAGCAACGTCGATGGCTAGTGTTGGAAATGTCCGATCTGAGAGACTTGAATGTAAGCATTGTGGAAAAAGGCATCCGAGAAGTCGTAGATTGAATGACCGGGCTTGCTTCAGATATGGATCGTTAGATCATTTTATTCAAGACTGCCCAGAGTCTGTTGAACAAGAGATGGTTCAGAATCCGAGATCTGATAATGTTCCAGCGAGAGGTAGATCCTCTCAAAACACAAGAAATGTCAGTGATAGTTAAAGAACTATGAGAGACATTGTAGTGAGATCTAAAGCTAGAGCACCTGCCAGAACATATGCAATCCGAGCTCGTGAGGAAGCTTCATCTCCTGATGTTATTGTAACATCCCAAGTTAGGGGGTCTGCATTTCATGTTTCTGTGTGTTCGGCTTGTTTTGCTTGCTATTTGGATGTGTTTGGGGGTCTTAGGAAGGCTCGGGTTCGAGCCGAGGTCTTGGTTAAATTTTGTTTTAGGCCACTTTAGGGGGAAGCTTGTAGAGGTAGGTCTTATGTATAATCGTGTGTGATTGATGACACAAAAAGGGGTCTGGAAGAGTGGTAAGTGACGCCTAGGAAGCAAGGGGGGATGACGCCTCAAGGGGAGCTTGGAGGAGAAGGGAGCAGGTTCGAGTCTCACAGCTTGCATTTTGGAGTTTCTTTTTGGCGCCAGGATGGAGGAGAGGTGGTTTCGGCTAGGACATTGGTGTGTGGGAGTTGAATGGGTCAAACATATTAAATGGATGGACAAGAGGGGTTGTGGGCGGTTTGAAGGAGTCAAAGTTGTTGGGAGATTTCAAATGAGGAGTGGAGAGTGAAAAGTGGAGGAATTCATGGGATGTGGTGAGAAGGAGAGTGTGACCGATTTTGGGAAGGTGAGGGAGGTGTGTGTAGACAGTTTAGCTTTGTAGGTAGGGGTCGAACCTTCATTTGTAGCTCTTAGGCATTTTTGTTGTGCATGTCCGGTCATCTAGAGGGTAGTGCCAAAATTTTTCCCAAATAGGTGCTTGTGTTGGTGCTTTTTCATTTTCTTCCAATATCATTCTCTTTCATTACTTTTGCATTTTTCTTTCAAGCATTGATTCATCACTTTTCTACCAAAATCGCAACACCCTTACTCCATTTCTTCTCCTTCTTGTTTCTTTGAAAATAGCCGAATATCAGAGTGGTTCTTGTGCTTTCATTCTTCCTTCTTCCTCCACTTGCTAGTTGTTTCCCTTCATAGCCGAATCTCCCTAGTCCAATTGCTACTTGTTTCTTCTTCATAACCGAACTTGTAAGTGCCTTAATCGAATCTTATCCCTTACCTTTACTCTTTTTTTTTTCTCTTCTTTATTCATATTTTGTGGAAGTTGAATCCCTTTTTGCGTCAATTGAGGGAACTCTTTCTATTGATTTTGCTAATAGCCGAATATAGACTCTCTATTCGTCATACTGTTGTTTCGGTAAGGAGCCTTCTTCTCTTTTCTTCTCGTTCTTTTTCCTTTCTCTCTATTGTTTGGTTAAACCGAAGTTTCTGACTAACTTATTTGGGCACTGATCGATTGTAGAGGGGCGTATCTCCATCATCTCTTCTTCATGTGGTCTGCTTTCAAGAGGATCTTGGTAAGTTGGATGTTGGCCGAATATGTGGAAGGGGGTCTTTATCGATTTGTTTGGCTGAAAGGCCACTTCCTTTGTTCTATTTTGAGAATCGGTTTTTAACATGGTGATTATTTAGGCACTCATTCGGTTTCTTAGGCCAAGCCTTCTAGCATTCGGCTTCTGTTGATCAAGGTAAGAAACTTCTTCGATTTGGGTACCTATTTTCTCTGTCTTTTTCATTGCCATAACCTAGTTTCCTGATTAAGATCTTTTCATGGATACAAATGCCAGTCAAGTGAAGGAGGGGTTGGACTCGTAGTCCCTGCCCCTAGGTTCAAACGGCGTGCAGTGTTAGCCATTCGGGATTTTCCACCGGGTTGTGGGCTGACTTCGAATCTAAATAGACAGATCACAGTGGTTCGCGATAGTGAGGAGAACATTGATCAAGAGTGCTTAATCCTCTACGTTATCAGGTGTGTAATTTCTCACACCTTCCATCATTTGTTCGTTATTCACTAAGTATATGCGTTATTTTGAGCCTGAATTCAGCAGCCGTTTATTGGGTTACCCTTGAAGGGTAAAATCGAGATACCAGGTTAGTGACTTTCTAATTAGGCCCCTTAAACACTTCAGCATGGATTATATGTGCTTTGATGACATTGCGTATGTTATAAAATGTTGCATTCATTTCCACTATGTTTGCATGTTGCATGGGATTGGGGAAATGTTCATGATGTTAAGGGGAAGTGTATATCGGTGACTTTGTCACACTATTCTAATGGCTCGGTGCCATATTTGTATATCGGTGACTTGGTTACATTGATTCGGTGGCTAGGCCACATCGTATCGACTTTGAGCAGTATGACTGCCAAAGAGGAGTGTAGCGGATAGAGGGTTGATTGTAGAAATCCCCACAGGTGTGCTGAGGTTGGATATGGAACAGAGTGTAGAAGATGGAACATTAGGATGGGCTGGGGCTATCATATTGTTTATCTGGCATGTTATAGTATTTAGGCTTTGGCCGATTGATATATGGGGCTTAGGCCCAGTTATGGTATGTGGGGTAATTGCACACTGAGTCTTCATGACTCACCCCTCCTGCATAACTTTTGCAGGTGATTCTTAGTTCAGTGGATTTGGGCCGGAGTGGACTTCGAGGTGGCCATGCACGGTTTCTATTAAAAGTTAAACTTTGCTTTTATTTATCATTTTCTATTTTGGGGATTTTGTTTTGTAATAAGGCCACTAATAATTTCTGGTTTACTTTTGGTTTAAACTTTAGACACATTAGTTATAATTTGATCGGTAAGACGTTTTCTTTATAAAATGCCAACGAAAGTTTTTTTTTACAACTTAACCAATGAATTTTCAAATGAAACAAGACATCAATCTCAAGTTAACTTAATGCAACATCGAGTGTTTTCAAACGTCACCTAAATGCAAGATTTGGGCTAATTATAACTTTTATAAAATGAACTACTGAACTTGAAATTTTCAAAAGAGATTTTAAAAATTTTTCAGACGATCTCGAAGTTTTATAAGAATCTTTTTTTATGTGACATACCAGATCCGGTCGTGGTGTTTGGGCTGGGTTTGGGGTGTTCCAATTATGGTATCAGAGCCAGGTTGCAAAACTTTGCTATGGGTTTTGGGTTCAAAATGTTTTCCAAAATTGGACTAAAAATGGTTTAGGAATATATATATATATATATAAATATATGTACATGTTTCTGAAAGCATGGCACCCGAGTCTCCGCCACCAAGTCCGTATGGTAAGTTTTTCTGACTGAATTGGGTGATTTGCATGAAGTAATTTACTTATACCATGAATGCTAGAATTAAGAAACTCCACTCTAGAGATTGAAACCTTTAGGTATACGTATGTTCTGCGAAAAACTACTTATAACTCTATTTTCATAAGACTACTCATTAATAAACAGTGAGAAGAAATGCTAATGCATAAAATTTGTAATCAGATTAAGATGATACAGTAGACATGAGTGCTAGAGGACATGGACGTGGTACACGCGGCCGTGGTAGAGGCCGAGGTGTTGAGGTTGAGTTCTCGGAAGCAAGGCATGAGCTTGAAGGTAAAGCGCCAGCATCAACCGTGGCAGAAGCGGGATCTCAAAATAGAACTGGTGGGGATGATGCCTTGTCTCAAGCATTGTTGCGTATGCTGGAGCGAGTTGCTGGGGCAAGCACTAGGACAGTATCTCGAAAGTTTATTCCTGAACGACTTCGAGCAAACGGAGCTGAAATGTTTAGGGGTATCTCTGGTGTGACCCCAAATGTAGTTGAGTATTGGCTGGAGGTAGTCGAGCAGATTATGGACGATCTAGACAGGACGGTAGAGGTGAAATTGAAAGGAGAGGTGTCTCTTCTCTGGGATGAGGCATATCAGTGGTGGCTCACAGTAAGAGAGGGTACTCCAACGGATCGCATTGACTGGGATTTCTTCAAGACGGCATTCCAAGGGATATATGTTGGGGCAAGCTATGTGGATGCCCAGACGAAAGCATTCCTGAATCTGGTACAAGGGGGTAAATCCGTGGCTGAGTATGAAGAGGAATTTCTGCACTTGAGCCGTTACGCTCGAGAGATAGTTGCGGCCGATTATGAGCGTTGCGTACGGTTTGAGGATGGGTTACGAGATGAGTTGAGAGTATTGATAGCTCTGCAGTGGGATAGGGACTTTCTTGTTTTGGTTGAAAAAGCTAAAATAGCCGAAGAGGTAAAGTAGACTGAGAGGCAAAATAACTATAAGGATAGAGGTAAAGATAAGAGGAGTTTTGGGCCGTCGGGATCAGCTGGGGGTTTTCAGAAGAGGCCTAGGTGTGATGGGTCGGGTCAAGTTACGATGCCGGTTGCTGTTGGTCAGTCTTGACAGTGTGCTCAGTGTGGGAAATCACATTTGGGAGAGTGTTGGGGAAGAGATAGGAGATGTTGTAAGTGTGGAGCGAGGGGTCATCAAATAAGGAATTGTATGTAAGAGTTAGCTAGGGCATGGTCAGTTTGCCTGGGTTATGTGCAGCCGGGAAGAGGTGGACAATAGCCGTCGAGAGGTCGTGGTCCGATCAGAGGGGGAAATGGTTTTGGCCGAGGTCGTGGAGCACCAGGCAGGGGTGCTGGTAATGCAGATGCAAGACAGCCGGGTTTAGTTTTTGCAGCTCGATGGCGAGAAGATGGCGACGCACTGGACATCATAACCGGTACGTTTCTTATAGTTGATAAGCCATTTCTTGCTTTGATTAATATTGGATCGACCCATTCTTATGTTGGTTGTACTGTATCTGAGACTTTAAGTATAGAATCTGAAATTGCTGCTAGAGAAATGACTGTGGTTAGCCCCTTAGGACAATCCGTAGTAGGGAACAAGATGTTTAAGGATGTGCCTTTAGAAATTCAAGGAGTAGTATTTCTGGCAGACTTGATGGAATTACCATTTGGAGAGTTTGACCTTATCTTAGGCATGGATTGGCTGGTTAAACGTCGTGCTAATTTGGATTATGCGACTAAGCGAATGGTGTTGAGAACTCCAGAGGATAAAGAGGTGGTTGTGATAAGAGAAAGAAGGAATTATTTGTCTAACGTGGTTTCTGCATTAAGGGCTGTGAAGATGGTTCGTAAAGGGTGCAAGGAATTTCTAGCTTTCATCAGTGCTTTGGATACAAAAAAAGTGTTTGTAAAGGAGGTTAGAACGGTGAGGGAATTCATGGATGTATTTCCTGAAGAGCTTCCTGGGTTGCCTCCAAATCGTGAGGTGGAATTTGGAATTGAACTACTTCCAGGTACGGCTCCGGTGTCCATCGCCCCTTTTAGGATGGCGCCAAAAGAGCTGGTAGAACTTAAAGCTTAGATCCAGGAGCTATTGGAGCATGGATTTATTCAACCAAGTGTATCTTCGTGTGGAGCGCCGGTGTTGTTCGTGAAGAAAAAGGACGATTCGATGCGTATTTCCATTGACTATCGCCAGTTGAATAAATTGACGATTAAGAACAAGTACCCGCTGCCGAGGATTGATGATTTGTTCGATCAGCTTAAAAGGGCTTCAGTCTTCTTGAAGATAGATTTGCGGTCGGGTTATCACTAGCTTAAGGTTAAGGAGGCAGATATTCATAAGACGGTGTTTCGAACTCGTTATGGTCACTACGAGTTTTTAGTGATGCCGTTCGGGTTGACGAATGCACCAGCTGTGTTTATGGATATGATGAACCGGGTATTCCAACCCCATCTGGACCGGTTTCTTGTGGTGCTCATAGACGATATTCTGGTTTACTCAAGAACGGAGGAGGAGCATGATTCGCATCTTCGGGTTGTTCTGCGAGTATTAAGGGAAAAGCAATTGTATGCCAAATTCAGCAAGTGTGAGTTTTGGCTGAAGGAAGTGACCTTTTTGGGGCATGTTGTTTCTGTGGGGGGGATTAGGGTGGACCCCCGAAAAATCAAAGCTGTTCTGAATTGGAAGCCGCCGAAGTCTATAGTAGAAATTCGAAGTTTCTTGGAATTGTCTGGGTACTACAGAAGGTTTGTTGAGGGATTCTCTTTGATTGCGACACCCTTAACCAAGTTGTTACGGAAAGGGGTACCATTTATTTGGGTTGACAAGCTGAAGAAGATCTTCATGGAGGCTCCGGTGTTGATTCAGCCTGATGCTGGGAAAGAGTTCATTGTTTATTGTAATGCTTCACACACGGGGTTAGGGTGTGCGTTGATGCAAGAAAGGAAGGTAGTTGCGTATGCGTCTCGAAAGTTAAGACCGCATGAGATGAACTACCCCACACATGACTTGGAGCTAGCTGCGGTAGTGTTCGCCCTGAAGATCTGGAGACACTACCTGTATGGGGAGAAGTCCATTATCTACACCGACCATAAGAGTTTGAAATATCTCCTCACCCAGAAGGAGTTGAGTTTAAGGTAGCGGAAGTGGGTTGAGCTATTGAAGGATTATGATTGCTCGATCGAGTACCACTCGGGAAAAGCTAATGTGGTGGCGGATGCGTTAAGTCGGAAAGTGATATCAAATTTAAAGGCAATGTTTGCTCATCTCAGCTTGTACGATGATGGTAGTCTGTTAGCCGAACTACAAGTGAAGCCGACGTGGGTAAGCCAGATTTGGGAGAAGCAGTTGTTGGACGATGTGTTAAGTGCTCGACTCCTACAAGTACAGAATGGTGGGGTAGAGGATTATAGTTTGAACAGTGATGGGGTATTGTGCTTTCGAGAAAGGGTCTGCATGCTGAAGGATGTTGACTTGAGACATATGATTCTTTGGGAAGTGCATAATAGCCCATACGCTATGCATCCTGGTGGGAGTAAGATGTATCGAGATTTGCGTGAACAGTTTTGGTGGCCTGGTCTGAAGCGAGAAATTTTTGAGTTTGTGGGTAAGTGCTTGACGTGTCAGCAGGTGAAAGCGGAACATCAGTTGCCTTCAGGGTTACTTCAGCCGGTGAAAATTCCACTGTGGAAATAGGAGAGGATAATGATGGACTTTGTTAGTGGGCTACCTCTTACGCCTACTAAGAAAGATTCAGTATGGGTAATTGTTGATCGGTTGACGAAATTCGCCCATTTCATACCTGTTCATATCGACTATACATTGCAGAAGCTGGCTAAGCTGTATGTGGCAGAGATTGTGAGGTTGCATAGGGTACCAGTGTCTATCATATCGAACAAAGACCCTAGATTTACGTCGCGGTTTTGGAGGGTGCTGCATCAGGCACTAGGTACAAGATTGGATTTTAGTACGGCATTTCATCCGCGGACTAATGGTCAGTCTGAGAGGGTAATTCAGATCTTGGAAGACATGTTGAGAGGCTGTGTTATAGACTTCAGGGTAGTTGGGTGGATTTTCTACCGTTGGCAAGTTACCAATCCAACATTCAGATGGCACCCTACGAAGCGCTGTATGGTCGTTGGTGTCGAACCCTTACCTGCTGGAAAGAGTTGGGTGAGCGACAGTTGTTGGGTCCGAAATTAATCTCAGAGACGGAGGAGAAGATTAAGCTGATTCGAGCTCGGTTGAAGGAAGCTTCCGACAGGCAGAAGTCATACGTAGATCTGAAGCGTAAGGAAATAGAATTTTCAGTAGGTGAACGGGTTTTCTTGAAAGTCTTGCCTTGGAAAAAAGTTTTGAGGACGGAAGGGCAAGCTAAGTCCCAGGTTCATCGGGCCTTATCAGGTATTAAAACGTGTGGGACCAGTGGCGTATCAGCTTGAGTTACCCCCGGAATTGAGACAGATACATGATGTGTTCCATATCTCGATGTTGAGACGTTACCGTTCTGATCCGTCTCACATTGTGCCAGTGGAGGAAATTGAGGTAAGACCAGACTTGTCCTTTGAGGAGGAACCAGTGCAGATCTTAGATCGAGACGTCAAGGTACTGAGAAGGAAATCAGTTCAATTGGTCAAAGTCATATGGCAAAATCACGGTACAGAGGAAGCCACGTGGGAGCCGGAAGATGCGTTGCAATAGCAATACCCTCATCTCTTTTGACCAGGTAAATTTCGAGGCTGAAAATTCTTTAAGGGGGTAGAACTGTAACATCTCTAGTTATGGGGTTCTGCATTTCATGTTTCTGTGTGTTCGGCTTGTTTTGCTTGCTATATGGATGTGTTTGGGGGTCTTGGTTAAATTTTTGTTTTAGGGCACTTTAGGGGGAAGCTTGTAGAGGTAGGTCTTATGTATAATTGTTTGTAATTGATGACACAAAAAGGGGTGTGGAAGAGTGGTAAGTGACGCCTAGGAAGCAATGGGGGATGACGCCTCAAGGGGAGCTTGGAGAAGAAGGGAGCAGGTTCGAGTCTCACAGCTTGCATTTTGGAGTTTCTTTATGGCGCCAGGATGGAGGAGAGGTGGTTTCGGCTAGGACTTAGGTGTGTGGGGGTTGAATGGGTCAAACATCTTAAATGGATGGATAAGAGGGGTTGTGGGCAGTTTGAAGGAGTCAAAGTTGTTGGGAGATTTCAAATGAGGAGTGGGGAGTGAAAGGTGGAGGAATTCATGGGATGTGGTGAGAGGGAGAGTGTGATCGATTTTGTGAAGGTGAGGGAGGTGTGTGTGGACGGTTTAGCTTTGTAGGTAGGGGCCGAACCTTCATTTGTAGCTCTTAGGCATTTTTGTTGTGCATGTTCGGTCATCTAGAGGGTAGTGCCAAAATTGTTCCCAAATAGGTGCTTGTGTCGGTGCATTTTCATTTTCTTCCAATAACATTCTCTTTCACTACTTTTGCATTTTTCTTTCAAGCATTGATTCATCACTTTTCTACCAAAACCACAACACCCTTATTCCATTTCTTCTCCTTCTTGTTTCTTTGAAAATAGCCGAATATCATAGTGGTTCTTGTGCTTTCTTTCTTCCTTCTTCCTCCACTTGCTAGTTGTTTCCCTTCATAGCCGAATCTCCCTAGTCCAATTGCTACTTGTTTCTTCTTCATAACCGAACTTGTAAGTGCCTTAACTGAATCTTGTCCCTTACCTTTACTCTTTTTTTTCTCTTCTTTATTCATATTTTGTGGAAGCTGAATCCCTTTTTGAGTCAATTAAGGGCACTCTTTCTATTGATTTTGCTAATAGCCGAATATAGACTCTCTATTCGTCATACTGTTGTTTCGATAAGAAGCCTTCTTCTCTTTTCTTCTCGTTCTTTTTCCTTTCTCACTCTGGTTTGGTTAAATCGAAGTTTCTGACACACGTATTTGGGCACTGACCGATTGTAGATGGGCGTATCTCCATCATCTCTTCTTCGTGTGGTCTGCTTTCGAGAGGATCTTGGTAAGTTGGATGTTGGCCGAATATGTGGAAAGGGGTCTTTATCGATTTGTTTGGCTGAAAAGCCACTTCCTTTGTTCTATTTTGAGAATCGGTTTTTAACATGGTGATTATTTAGGGACTCATTCGGTTTCTTAGGCCAAGCCTTCTAGCATTCGGTTTCTGCTGATCAAGGTAAGAAGCTTCTTCGATTTGGGTACCTATTCTCTTTGTCTTTTTCATTGCCTGAACCTAGTTTCCTGATCAAGATCTTTTCATGGATACAAATGCCAGTCAAGTGAAGCAGGGGGTTGGACTCATAGTCCCTGCCCCTAGGTTCAAACGGCGTGCAGTGTCAGCCGTTCAAGATTTTCCACCGGGTTGTGGGCCGACTTCGAATCTAAATAGACAGATTGCAGTGGTTCGCGATAGTGAGGGGAACGTTGATCAAGAGTGCTTAATCCTCTATGTTATCAGGTGTGTAATTTCTCACACCTTCCATCGTTTGTTCGTTATTCACTAAGTATATGCATTATTCTGAGGCCGAATTCGACAGTGTTTATTGGGTTACCCTTGAAGGGTAAAATTGAGATACCAGGTTAGTGACTTTCTAATTAGGCCGCTTAAACACTTCAACATGGATTATATGTGCTTTGATGATATTGCGTATGTTATAAAATGTTGCATTCATTTCCACTATGTTTGCATGTTGCATGGGATTGGGGAAATCTTGATGATGATAAGGGGAAGTGTATATCGGTGACTTTGTCACACTATTCTGATGGCTCGGTGCCATATTTGTATATCGGTGACTTGGTCACATTGATTCGGTGGCTAGGCCACATCGTATCAACTTTGAGCAACATGACTGCCAAAGAGGAGTGTAGCGGATGCAGGGTTGATTCTAGAAATCCCCACAGGTGTGCTGAGCTTGGATATGGAGCATAGTGTAGAGGATGGAACATTAGGATGGGCTGGGTCTTTATCTGGTATGTTATAGTATTTGGGCTTTGGCCGATTGATATATGGGGCTTAGGCCTAGTTATGGTATGTGGGGTAATTGCACACTGAGTCTTCATAACTCACCCCTCCTACTTAACTTTTGCAGGTGATTCTTAGTTCAGTGGATTTGGGCCGGAGTGGACTTCGAGATGGCCATGCACGGTTTCTATTAAAAGTTAAACTTTGCTTCTATTTATCATTTTCTATTTTGGGGATTTTGTTTTGTAATAAGGCCACTAATAATTTCTGGTTTACTTTTGGTTTAAACTTTAGACACATTAGTTATAATTTGATCGGTAAGACGTTTTCTTTATAAAATGCGAACAAAAGTTTTTTTTCACAACTTAACCAATGAATTTTCAAACGAAACAAGACATCAATCTCAAGTTAACTTAATGCAACATCGAGTGTTTTCAAACGTCACCTAAACGTAAGATTTGGGCTAATTACAACTTTTATAAAATGAACTACTGAACTTGAAGTTTTCAAAAGAGATGTTAAAAATTTTTCAGACGATCTCGAAGTTTTATAAGAATATTTTTTTATGTGACATACCAGATCCAGTCGTGGTGTTTGGTTCGGGTTTGGGGTGTTACAGTTATTATGGGTACTTTTACTCTTTACGATACTTCTGTGATGGCTTTGATAGACCCTGGTTCTACTCATTCGTATATATGCATGAACTTAGTGTCCAGTAAGACTTTGCTTGTAGAGTCTATTGAGTTTGTTATAAAAGTATCGAACCCCTTAGGTAAAAGTGTCCTGGTTGACAAAGTATGCAAGAACTGTCCGTTGATGTTTCGAGATATTTGTTTCCCTGCTGATTTGATGCTATTAACATTTGACAAGTTTGATATAATTTTGGGAATGGATTGGTTAACTTTGCATGATGTTGTTGTAAATTGCAAAAGAAAGACTATTGTGTTGAGATGTCAAAATGATGAAATAGTTTGTATTAAGTCTAATGATTTGACTAGATTGCTTCAGAAAGATATGAGATATGAATGGTCCGATAAATGTCAGAAAAGCTTTGATCAGTTGAAAACTCTATTGACTGAAGCTCCAGTTTTAGTACAGCTAGAATCGAGTAAAGAATTTGTGATTGACAGTGATGCTTTGTTAAATGGTTTGGGATGTGTACTGATGCAAGAAGGCAAAGTTATAGCTTATGCCTCGAGACAATTAAAGCCACATGAAAAGAATTATTCGACACACGACCTTGAGCTAGCATCAATTGTATTTGCACTAAAGATTTGGCGTCATTATCTGTTCGGTGAGAAATGTCACGTGTTTTCGGATCATAAAATTCTGAAATACCTGATGACCCAGAAAGATTTGAATCTGCATTAGAGATGATGGTTAGAGCTGTTGAAGGACTACGAGCTTGTGATAGACAATCACCCGGGAAAAGCAAATGTTGTAGCTGATGCTTTAATTCGGAAATCATTGTCTGCATTACGTGCTCTGAATGCTCAATTAGATCTATCTGATGATAGTTTAGTGATAGTTGAATTGAAAGAAACACCGTTGTTTTTGTAACAGATTTGTGATGCTCAGAAAGCTAATAATGAAATAATAGCGAAACGAGCTCAGTGTGATTCAAATTATGATTCTGAATTTCGAGTTGATGATGATGATTGTTTGAGATTCCGAGATCGAATTTGTGTTTCGAGAAATTCAGAATTGATTCAGTTGATTTCAAATGAAGCACATAACAGTCGTCTAAGATATAACAAACTTAATACCAATTGCTAAAAGCAACTAAACATGTAATCGACTACATCTCTTACAATTATCAAAGTCAAATTATTAAAACATACCCATCTTATAAATAACCTAAAACATATAAATCAAGCTTCATACATATACATATACATGTCATGTTCGAATATACACAACCCAAAGACATAATCTATAATGCCATTCATACTAATCATGTAAGCATACCTACTATACCCTACAAATACCATGACCGAGTATTCACAACTATGATTAGTTCAATTCATTTAATCCTCACATCTAAACACCATACATATCACATTAACATATATGCACCAAATTAAGATAATACCATGGTCGAATCTATATAAAATCATAATACCACATTGTAGCCATTTTTGCATGGCATTTACACATATACACACCATTGAACATCAGCTCAAAAGTGACATAGCCTATACATGCCATAATTTCAAAAGAAGTACAACTTATAAGGTACCAAAATTAGTTGATAGTGCGATAGACTTGACGATGATCCTCGAGCTCAAACTAGACTTCAAAACCTAATAAACAACACAACATCCACACAAAGTAAGCTATCTTAGCTTAGTAAGTTATAAGCAATCATATAACAATGCCTTAAACATTATAAAAGAAATTTTATGCATAATGACCCTTAAACCGAATAATTCAACCATCAATAATAGGCTTCACACAAGTCTATAACCCATTCCTTACTTTAATATGAATGCATACTAAATTATCACCTTTCATAACTCCAAAAGCCGAATGCTCATACATTTAATAATTGATTTCATATGCATATTCCACTTATCAAATTTATACTTACAATTCAAATAATAACTTCTCATGATATTAAACTTATCGAATTCAATCTTGGATGAAAGTTTACTCATACCTTGAAGGCGCGTTAACCGATCTCGCACACTTAGTGCTCGGGAGTTCAATTCGCACACCTAGTGCTCTTTATCCGATTTTGCACACTTAGTGCTTGGAAGATCAATACGCACACATAGTGCTCTTTGTCCGATTTTGCACACTTAGTGCTCGAAAATTCAATTCGCACACTTAGTGCCTTTTTCTTAATTTTTACTCCTCATTCATACAAACACTTATAAACTTAGCTTTAATTATATATAAATATATATACATATTCGAATCAATTCATTCATCTCAAAACAACATCAACCCATTTGACAATATCCAATACATCATTAAAAAATAATAATTTCAATTCAACTTAATTGCTTAAAAACTTACCTCGAGTATCAACGGACTTCGTTTTCCGACTATTCAATTAACTTCTCTTTTCCCCGATCCAATCCCTATCCTTTTTGTTCTTGATCTAATAAATTTCAAATTTAGCTCATTCAACATATTTTCATTCCATTTAATCCAAAAACAAATAAATGGGAAAATTACTATTTTACCCCTGGCATTTACAATTTTTACAATTTAGTCCCTATTGCACAAAACACAAAATACTCAAAATTTGACCACACTTCCTTAGGGCCGAATCTTCATCATCTTCATGCAAGCTCATACAATTCATTTATTTCACATTTTAGTCCCTCAAAAATTTATTTTTTCAATTAAGTTCTAACTACTCAATTTCATCAAAAATTCAAGAACAAAACTTGTTAATCTAACACATGTAATCAATATTTCATCATCAAACTACAAAAACAACAAGCTTTCTTCAATGGCAATTCACGAAATACATAACCAAATCAAAAATTCAGGCATGGGCTAGCTAAATCACATAGCAACGGTCTCAAAAACGTAAAAATTATCAAAAATCGAGCTAAACACTTACCTTAATCAAGCTCAATCAAGGCCAAATGGAGCTAGGTCTATTTCTTTCTCTTTTCTTTTGTTTTCCGTCAAAATAAGAAGAAGATGAACACTTTTTCTTCTTTTATCTATTATATTATTATTACATATATTAAATTAAGACATTATAACATAAAATATAATAAAAATTTCCACTCACTATTACATGCAAATCATGACCGGCCACTATGCCCATTTTATGGTCAAATTGCTACTTTAAACCTCCAATTTATAAAGACATCTTCAATTCAATACTTACACATTTAACCACCAAATTTTCTTTTTATGCGATTAAGCCCTTTCTTTAAAATTAAGCACCAAAACAATCAAATTTCAATACGAAATTTTCACACACACGAATGCATAATGAGTATGTTTGAATGATCAAAGAAGTGGTTACAAGAAAGGTAAATGTGGATGTATCATGCTTGAATATATGTATGTGTTTTAGTAGTGCAAATCGGCATGAATGGATATGAAATAGAATATGAAGACTTGTTGATTATTTGGCATTTTTTTTGTTGTCAGTTGTACATGATTGAGTTGGTATAATGCTTGAAGGTTTGACCCTAATGTGGGTGGCATTTTGGCCTTGCAAATGGCCTGTTATGCCTACGCGGCTGTGGTACACAGGCGTGCCTGGTAGCCGTGTGGATAAGTCAATAGCTAGCCTAACTTACATGGCCATGGTACACGGGCGTGCCTGGTAGCCGTGTGGTTAAGTCAGTAGTTAGCCTAAGATCACACGGCCATGGCTCACAAGCATGTCTGGTGGCCGTGTGGATAAGTCAGTATACATGCCTTGTTTTGGCACAGCCAGGACACATGGTTGTGTCTAGTAGCCATGGGAGACACACGGCCTGGTCACATGGGTGTGTGACCTTGACAGTTTTGAAAAAAGTTTTAAATTTCCTAGAATTTTCGTATGTGTTTGGTTTAGTCCCGGCCCTACTCTAAAGTATGATAAAGTTCTGGCTAACCTATAAAAGGGACACTTGGATTGTATTCGATGTTTAATAATATGAAATGTCCGTATAAGATTTCCTTTGTTCGGTAACTCCTCGTAACCCTAATCCAGTGACGGTTACGGGTTAGGGGTGTTACATCTGTGGCAAGAGAGGTAGATTTGGATTCAAACTCTACAAAGGTGGTTGGAGACTTGGTCATCAAGTTTGAATGGATTTGAATGGGAGGCTGGGAGCAAAACAAGGAAAAAATGGTGGAGCAGTTGAAGGAGTTGGGATGTGAATGAGTCATAGTCGAATTTTCGAGAGCTTGAGTAGGGGGATTTCGGCTAAGGGGATTTCATTTGTGCATTTCAGCATTTGGGGTGAGTGTAGAAGCTGAATTTCCTCTTTGGTATTTTGGGTTTTTCTTTTGTTGCGCTTCGGGTTTTGCTCCCTGTGGCTTGTCGTGCATCATTTTTGCCCATTTGGGTCTTTCTCTCTTCAACTTTCTTTTTCTCTCTTCCTTGTTTCAAAAGCTGCCGAATCACTCATAGCCGAAAATCTGTTGCCTTTTCCTTTCTTCTAGCCGAACTCAACTTCTTCTTTTCCCTCTCATTGTTTCTTTTCTTTTCAAGATAGCCGAATACTTCTCTCTCAAAACATTTGTTCTTCTTGTGTTGATCAAACATATTAAGGCCTAAACACCTTCTTTTCTTCATCCATAACCGTTTCTTGATCTCTTCGATTTAATGGTAAGTGGTTACTCTAGCTGAATCTTGGTTGGCTTCTTTCTCCATACTCTGTTTTGTATTTCTTGGGCTGAAATGCTATTTCTCCTTGTTTGCCGTGGAGATAAGCTTATCTAACACCTTTTTTTCGTTCAAATGTTTCTAGGGATTCGTTTTCCTTAAACAAGGGGTAGACCGATTACCTTTCCCCTGCAAGGGATCTTTTGATTCACGGTAAGTGCTTTAAGCATAGTATATACATATTCTTAGGGGATTGTAGATTCTTATGAATCGGTTAACGGTTCTTGTGAAGGTATAGCATTGAAAAGAATGCGTGGTTTTGGGACTAGAGCAGATTGCGGTTGTTGATTGGTAAATAGCATTAGTTTGATTAAAGCATTTTCAATATTATGGTGATGGATTAACAAGGGTTTGAGTCTAATTGATGGGGTTTTTGTTATCAAGGTGTTTAATCTTGGAAGCGCTTCAACTACAACCCATAACAGGTGTGTAATCGTACACCCAATGTTGTTTCTGCCAAAACGACGGATAAAGGTATGTATCCATTCCCTTGTTTAATTGTGAATCGGCAAAAGCCGAAAAGCTAAAACTTCGGCATCTGAGGGCTCACGAGCGTACGAATGCTCGTAGGGATAAATCAAGCCACAATCATTGGCAATGGACTGTAGAGGTCGCCACGAACGTTCTCGTGGGCTTAGGTCGTACCAATGGGCTCATGGGCCCCACAGGGACGAAATCCACGGTAAGTGACTAATAGGGGATTGGGCTACGAGGTTCATGTAGCCATGACGGAATATGGGCTGAACGGGCCACAAGAGCGTGTGGGCCCACTTGGCCCAAGTAATGGGCCTTGGGCCCAATTACACTATTTTGCCATATAAGTTATCTGAGTCATTCGAGAGGACGGTAGGCCTTTGGAAAGGTCGTAAACTGTACTAAAATACCCTTAATGAATAGAATTACCGAAATACCCTCGAAGGGTAGAATTATCGAAATACCCTCGAAGGGTAAAATTACTGAAATACCCTCGAAGGGTAAAATTACTGAAATACCATCGTAAGGTAGAATTACAGAAATACCCTCGTAGGGTAGAATTACCGAAATATCCTCATAGGGTAAAATTAACGAAATACCCTTGTAGAGTAGAATTACCGAAATACACCTGAGGGGTGAAATTACCGTTTTACCCCTAACCGACGAGATGACCATTATACCCTTAGTGGTAGGTTATGTTGATGTGTGCATGATATCTATATGACTGGTATGAATATGACATATTGCATACACGTAATATTTATGACACGACATTCTGCATTGGGGTTGGGATTCTGATTTGGAGGAAATACTGTACTAGTGGCTCTGACACGTTTTTACTGTTTTAGTGGCTTCGCCACATATTCTGATTTTAGTGGCTTGGCCACATTTACTGTTATAAGTAGCTTTTCTGCGTTACTATTAGCAGCCACGCTGCGATATTGGTGTGTTGGTTGGGTGGGTCGACTTAGTCCCCACATGGTGTGTTGGTTGGTATGGGTGGTGTGTTAGCTAGTTTGGGTTGGGTTGCATCACTGTTCTGTTCTGTTTTTATTTGGGCTTATACCCATACTGTTACTATATTGGGCTAAGGCCCACACTGTACTGTTACTGAATAGGGCTCAAGCCCAGACTATTACTGCATGATAGGGGATTACACACTGAGTTCTCGTAACTCACCCTTTTCTTTTAACTGTACAGGTAATCCCCAGCCTTAGATGGTTTGAAGCTGTGAGGGACTAAATTTATATCTAGTTTTTTTCTTTTTTTTAATATTATATTTTGGGGTTGATATTTTTGTAATAAGGCCATTAACTTTTATTGGGTTTTAACTTTTTACTTCAACCTGCTAGATTAGGAAACACAAGTTTTTAAAATAATAATTGTTTTCAAAGGGAATCACGCATTTCTAATTTAAATGGTTTATAATTATAAAACCTTTCGTGGTTTTTAATCCAGATTAATAAACTTGTAATATATGATATGATCCACAAGTGATTAAACAAGTTTTGATTTTACAACCCCAACGTTTTCAATAGCAATTAGTTTTAAAAAAGGTTTAAAACTTTAGTCACGAATTTTCATCGACAAGACTGGTTTTCAATTCAACACTTTGATATGACACGCCAGATCCGGTTGTAACGTCTAGGCTGGGTTTGGGGTGTTACATTTAGTATTATCAGAGCCAGGTTGCAAAACTCGACTGTGGAATGATTTCTTGAAAATATTTCTAAAATTGTCTAAATTTTGGTTTTGGAAAGAAAATCGAAAGATTGTTACTGAAAGTGTGGCACACCAAGTCTCCGGTGCCAAATCTGTAAGTTCTCTGTCACTGTTGTAGATTTAAATGTTATACTGAGAAACTACAATAGATAGTAGTACTTTGCTAAAACTCTTTGTCAGGGTAAACTGAAACTGTAGCAGACTGAACTGTAGTGAGATACCTCAATCTGTGAAAACAAAAACTTTAAATACTGATTGTCATAAAACAACAGTTAATAATTATTGGAATTATGAACTAATTCATAAGACTTTTAAAACAGATAATACGCAAAGAGAAAATGAGCGTAGAAGGGGTACTCGAGGTCACGGTAGAGGCTGAGGTGCTAGGGCTGGGTCTTCAGCATCGGGTCACATGCCTACTAGGGAGGCACCAGCCTCACTAGTAACTGAGACAGGGTCTCATGACCGAGTAGTTGGGGATGATGCTCTATCCCAAGCAATGCTACGGGTTCTCGAAAGGGTTGCTGGAGCGAGTACTGGATCAGTGGGACGAGGGTCAATTTTTGAGCAACTCCGGTCTAATGGAGCGGAAGTATTTAGGGGTGTTTTTGGTGTAGCCCCAAATGTAGTAGAGTATTGGTTAGAGGCTACCGAACGGATAAAGGATGAACTCGACTGTACTGTAGAACAGAAATTAAAGGGAGCAGTGTCCTTACTACGAAACAAGGCACACCAGTGGTGGCTCACTGCAAGAGAGGGTACACAGGCCGACCGTTTGATATGGGATTTCTTCAAGATGGCCTTTCAAGGGAAGTATGTGGGCGCAAGTTATGTGGACGCCCGAAGAAAGGAATTTCTGAATCTGACCCAAGGGAATAAGATAGTGGCAGTATATAAGGCGAAATTCTTACGGTTAAGTTGTTATGCTGGCGGAATAGTCGCAACTGAGTATGAACACTGTGTGCGGTTCGAAGATGGCCTTCGGAATGAGTTACATGTGCTGATAGCCCCGCAGAGGGAGTAAGACTTTGCTGCCCTTATTGAGAAAGCAAAAATTGTTGAGGATGTGAAGCGCTCTGAACGCGAGAATCACGACAAAGATAAGGGTAGATTTAAAAGGGATTCAGGGCCCTCAAGCTCTTCTGGAAGGCCTATAAAGAAGGTCAGATTTGATGGGCCAGTCCGAGCAGTTCCTGTTACTATGGTTAGACCGCAGCCTTGCGCAGATTGTGGGAGAGCTCAACAGGGTGAGTGCTGGAAACGAACTGGGCGTGTTTCAGATGTGGGTCAATGGATCATCAGGTCAAGAACTGTACTCAGAGGCCTGTTCAGATGCAAGCCGCAGGTCAGGGCCATGTTCAGCCAGAAAGAGGTGGTCAGTAGCCACCGAGAGGCCATGGTCAGGCCAGAGGAGGAAATGGTTTGGGAAGAGGTTGTGGAGCACCGGGCAGAGGTGCTAGTAACACGGAGGCGAGACAGCCAGGTTTGGTCTATGCTGCTCGCCGTCGAGAGGATGGCAACGCCCCGAACATCATAATTGGTACGTTTCTAATTTATAATGTACCATACACTGCTTTAATTAACATTAGGTCTACACACTCGTATGTTACATACACTGTGTCTGGGACGTTGGGTTTTCAGTTTGGAATTATTGATAGGGAGATGACTGTGTTAAGTCAACTAGGACAGTGGTTAGAGTGAATAAGGTTTTTAGAGACATGCCCCTAGAGGTTTAAGCGGTTGTCTTTCTGGCAGATTTGATGGAACTGTCGTTTGGTGAATTCGATCTGATATTGGGCATAGATTGGCTAGTGAAACACCGTGCGAATTTGGACTGCATTGCTAAGCGTATGGTGTTGAAGTCTTCTGAGGATGAGGAGGTGGTTGTGTTAGGGGAGCAAAGAGATTATATGTCTAATGTAATCTCAGCATTAAAGGCCAAGAAACTGGTTTGCAAGGGTTGCGAGACGTTTTTAGCTTATGTCAGTAGTTCTGATTCTAAAAGTCCTTCTATTGGAGATGTCAGAACTGTTCAAGAGTTTCCGGATGTATTTCCTAAATAGCTTCTTGGGTTGCCCCCAGACTGTGAGGTCCAATTCGGTATCGAGCTCCTACCGGGAATAGCTTCGGTGTCCATCGCCCCTTATAGGATGGCACTGAAGGAGCTGGTGGAATTAAAGGCTCAAATTCAAGAGCAACTGGACCGAGGGCTCATTCGGTCGAGTGTGTCTCCATGGGGAGCACCAGTGTTATTCATTAAGAAAAAGACAGATCCATGCGCATGTGCATCGATTATCATCAACTGAACAAACTGACAATTAAGAGCAAGTACCCTTTACCGAGGATAGATGATCTGTTTGACCAACTGCGAAGAGCTTCGATTTTCTCCAAGATAGACCTTCGATCTGGGTACCATCAGCTAAGGGTTAAGGAGGCGGATGTGTATAAGACTGTGTTTAGGACTAGTTATGGTCATTACGAGTTTCTAGTAATGCCGTTTGGGTTGACGAATGCACTAGCTGCTTTTATGGATATGATGAACTGAGTATTCCAGCCCTATTTGGATCAGTTCGTAGTTGTGTTTATAGACGACATCCTGGTGTATTCCAGAACCTAGGAGGATTATGATGCACATCTTCGAATTGTTTTGCAGATTCTGAGGGAAAAGCAGCTATACGCAAAGTTCAGCAAGTGTGAGTTCTGGTTGCAAGAAGTGACATTTTTGGGTCACGTGGTGTCTGCCGAGGGGATTAGGGTTGACCCTCAAAAAATTGGAGCTGTATTAAATTGGAAACAACCAAAGACTGTATCTGAGATTCGAAGCTTTCTAGGTCTGGCTGGGTATTACAGACGTTTTGCTGAGGGGTCTTCACTGATTGTTGCACCCATGACTAAGTTACTACGTAAAGGGGTACCGTTTAATTGGACCGGTAAGTAGCAAGATAGTTTTGAGAAACTGAAGAAAGTTCTGAGCGAAGCCCCTGTGTTAATACAGCCAGAGTCGAGGAAGGGATTCATTGTCTATAGTGATGTGTCGCACACTGGATTGGGTTGTGTGTTGGTGCAATAGGGTAAAGTGGTTGCTTACGCATCTCGTCAGTTTAAGCCCCACGAGGTGAATTACCCCACTCACGACTTGGAGTTAGTTGCTTGGTCTTCGCACTGAAGATTTGGAGGCATTACCTATACGGTGAGAAGTCTATTATTTACACAGATCATAAAAGTATCAAGTACCTCCTTACTCAGAAGGAATTAAATCTTAGGCAACGAAGATGGATAGAGTTGCTTAAGGATTATGATTGTTCTATTGAGTATCATCTTGGTAAAGCTAACGTAGTAGTCGGTGCATTGAGCCGTAGAGTTGTATCTAATTTGAGAGCAATGTTTGCTCGTCTCAGCCTATTTGAGGATGGTAGTTTGCTGGCTGAACTCTAAGTGAGACCGACCTAGACTGATCAAATTAAGGAGAAACAGTTGTTGGATGAATCATTGGTTCCTCGTTTCTGATTGGTTGAGAAGGGGGAGACTACGGATTTTGAGCTAAATAGTGAGGGAGTACTATGTTTTCGTGGGAGAGTTTGTATACCGAGAGATTCAGATCTGAGGCAGTCTATCCTACGGGAGGCACATAGCAATCCTTATGCCATGCATCCTGGTGGAAACAAGTTATATCGAGATTTGCATGAGTTGTATTGGTGGCCAGGGCTTAAGCGCGAGGTTACCGATTTCGTGGGCAAGTGTCTGACATGCCAGCAAATTAAAGCTGAGCACAAACTACCTTCTGGATTACTGCAACCGATAAAGATTCCACTCTACAAGTGGGAGAGGGTAACCATGGATTTTGTAAGCGGACTACCTTTAATGCCGACGAAGAAGGACTCGGTATGGGTTATTGTTGACCGACTGACTAAATCTGCCCACTTTATATCGGTCCACACAGATTATTCGCTGCAGAAGTTGGCTAAGTTATACATGGCTGAGATTGTGAGAATGCATGGAGTACCAGTGTCTATCATTTCGGACAGAGATCCTAGATTCACATCTTGATTTTGGAAAAACTTACACGAGGCTTTAGGTACAAGGCTAGACTTCAATACGACATTTCATCCTTAGACAGACCGTCAGTCGGAGAGGGTGATACAGATATTGGAGGACATGTTAAGAAGCTGTGTAATTGAGTTCAAAGGCAGTTGGGAAGACTACTTGCCGCTATCAGAGTTCACATATAACTACAGCTACCAATCCAGTATTCAGATGGCACCGTACGAGGCATTATATGGTTGTGGGTGTCGTACCCCTACCTGTTGGACAGAACTTGGTGAGCGGCGAGTTTTGGGGCCAGAGTTAGTTTCTGAAACAAAAGAAAAAGTAAAGTTGATTCGAGATCGGTTAAAGGAACCATCAGATAGGTAGATGTCGTATGCAGATTTAAAGCGTAAAGAGATAGAGTACTCTGTGGGGGATTATGTCTTTTTGAAGGTCTCACCTTGGAAAAAGATTCTGAGATTTGGACGGAAAGGCAAACTGAGCCCTAGATTAATTGAACCTTACTGAATATTAAAGCGAGTGGGACTGTTCGCCTATCAGCTTGAGCTGCCTCCTGAGTTAAACCGGATATGTGTTCCACGTCTCTATGCTGAGGCGATACCGCTCTGATCCCTCATATATAGTGCCGGTGGAGGAGATTGAGGTTAGACCTGATCTGACCTTTGAGGAAGAATTGGTGCAGATACTGGATCGTGATGTTAAGGTATTAAGGAGGAAATCTGTTCCTTTTGTCAAGGTGCTTTGGCGTAATCACGGTACTGAGGAAGCCACATGGGAGCCTGAGGAGGGGATGCAACAACAATATCCTCACCTTTTCTGACCAGGTAAATTTCGAGGCCAAAATTACTTTTTAGGGGGTAGAATTGAAATGCCCCAAAATATAGGGTCTTTAATTTTTCTTGTTCTGACCAAATTGCTTGTTTGCTTTAACGGCTAAGTGTTTTGGGTGTGTTTTGGGGATTTTAGGAAGCCTTGTAACATCCCGAATTAGGGCCTAGTTGGAACAGTGGTTTCGGGACCACAAATCCGACGTAAGAAAATTTATTTTTGTTATATCTTTATGGTCTACAATTTCACGGAACGATTTTGTGAAAATTTCGTTCGAAAATTTTGACGTTTGGCCACTCAATTTAGTCAAAAGGACTAAATTGTAAAAAGTGCAAAACTTGAGTTCTAGAAGTTAGAGGTGTCAAATTGCTATGAAAATTTAAAGTAGAGGTTCTTAAATAGTAATTAGCCCATTGGTTAAATTGTTGGACAAAAATGGATATGGTATATGTTAGATAAGATATTTTTTTGTAAGGGCATTTTAGTCCTTTTGTAAATTAAATGAATTAAAAACAAAATTAAAATGCCAAATTTGTCCATCTTCTTCGTATGGACGAAATTTACCAAGGGAAGACATGGCTAGGGTTTTCTTAACTTTCCAAGCTCATGGTAAGTCCGTTCTAGCCCCGTTTTTCAAGTTATTTACGGTTTTGGAGTCCCGGTAGCTCGATGTAGCTCATGCTACTAATAATTCATGCTAGGGTTCATCTTTGGAAAATTACCCATAGGTGAAAAGTGTGTATTTTGATGTTTTATGGTAGAATGTGAAGCTTGAAATTATGTTAAACAACTTTTACTAAGCGATTTTAAGTGAAAACGAGTAAAACGACATAATCGGTAAAAATACCTAATGTACATAAGTGTATGTTAGAGTAAGAATTTGATGTTTCCATAGAAGGGAAAAATGATCAGCATGTTATAAAACATAAGAGTAAGGGCTGAAGTTTAATTTTCGAGTATTGGGGCAAAAGTGTAAATATGTAAAAGTTTAGAGGCAAAATTGTAATTTTGCAAAAGTTTGAGTTATGGACTGTTTTGAGTAGTACATTAATTAAATCAGTGAAATGTCATGTTTTAGATCCCAAAAAACGAGATTTGGACCTAGAATGGGAGGAAAATCAAAAATCGAGAAAGTTGGTAAATTGCCGTTTCTGGATCCGAGGTAACTTGGTGTGTAAATAATAATGCAATAATGTCGTAATGTATGTTTGAAACCTAAATTGTGGTATTAAATTGATTTTGTTGAATTACATGTTTTGTATATTATGTTGGTGAATTGATTTAATAATAATGTTTATGATAAAAGGTGACATAGGTGATATGGAAAATGGTTTGAAATGTTTTGCTTAATGTGAAATGGAAAGTTGATATGTAAATAATGCATTTATTTTACTTGTTCAATAATTATTTTGCTAGATATTATGGAAATCATTGGGTGATAACTATAATATGAAAATGTATGGAATGTGAAATTCTCGATTGAACCTTCGAAAAACCGAGAGATACGAACAATATGTAGCTAGGTCACACGAGTGATAAGGGACCTTCACCGTGTGCACAAGAAAGCTACGAGATGGCAAAATTTGATATGTAGCTAGGCCACATGGATGATAAGGGACTTTCACCATGTGTGCTAGAAAGCTACGGGATAATAATTTCATATGTACCTAGGTCACATGTGTAATACTGTGTGTATACCATGTGTACAAGAAAGTTACGGGTTATGAGTAGCTAGGTCACATGAGTGGTTCCTAGTGCTGGACACCATGTAGACAAGAAAGCTACGAGATGGAATGGCTAGGTCACATGGGTGATAAGAGACCTTCACCATGTGTACAAGAAAGCCGAGTTATGTGTAGGTGGAGCTATGTGCTGAGACCACCGAGTATCGGGTGTTTTTCGAAGGGGTTCAACAAGATAAATTACTAACGGTGATTGGTGTGATCATGTTATGAATAAGTGCAAGAGTGAATGTGATCAATTAAGAAATGTGGCAAATGTACGTGTGAGCAAGGGTGCATGTGACTATGTGTATATGTGCATAATGTGTTTGACATGTTATACGTGATTGAAATTGTGGTAAGGCTGATATGGTGTGAGCGCCATTATGAGTACTCGTAAATATTGGTGATGATTATTCATTTGTATGGCTAGTATTGAACATGCTTGGTGTTATGTGTGCATATATGGAAGTAATATAAAGAAAACGTGGGAGAGTAAAATTTTCAGTAAAATAGATTGAAACAGCAGCAGTTACGTGATTTTGAAAAATCACCATAAATAGTAGAAATTGAATTATATGTTGGAAGAGATATTTATTTAAATATTATTGAGTCTATTTTCATATAGAATAAATAGAAAAAGCAAAGAAGTTTTATATTTTGAGATATTTAGATTTTTGTGAGACTGGTTCAGAGTGATTTCGACATCCCCTGTTCTGACTTGGAAAAAGCATTGAAAATTGTACAAAAATAATTTTGGGACATAATTTATATGGTTAGATTCCTTATTGAGTTTATTTTTATAATAAACAAACTAGAACATAATTTGAATTCTGTACGAAAAGATAACTAAATTTTAGCAAAGAATGGTCAGAACTATTGGACAGCAGAATAGGGGAGACTTTGTAGAATAAACTGTACTAATTGGCTAAACTAAAAATTCTGAAAATTTTATGGTAATAAGATATTTGAGTCTAGTTTCAGGGAAATTTATTGGATCTTAATTTGGAGCTCCGTAGCTCAAGATATAAATAATTTAGTGACTATGACTCGAGTGGACAGCTTGAGATGAACATGAATAAAAAGTGGAACTATGTGCAATTATGATTGTATTATCTTGAGAACATATTGTGAAGATTTATAAAAGCCTATTAATAAATCACTTATTATTTACATACTTACTTACTAAGCTTTGTAGCTTACTTCCCTTCATTTCCCATATCTTACGGGGTTGTATGCTAACTGGAGTTGGAGATCGCCTGAGATGTAATCACACTATCAAGCTATCATCATGGGGTAAAAGTGAATACAAACCTCTTAAGTTTATGGCATGTATAGGGGACTTAGTCATTTGTATATGTTATAATTGGTTGGCTTAAAATGTTGGCCTTTAATATTTAGCAGTTCATTTTGTATAATTTGGATGATATTTTATGACTCAGTTTAATACGTTTACAAGTGTATGTGTTTTGGTAATGCCTCGTACCCTATTCTGGCGTTGAATACGGGTAAGGGGTGTTACAAGCCTGGGTTCAAGTATGGCCTTTGGCAAAATTTTGATTTTTTTCTCCTTTGGAAACCTGGATGTTAGCTTAAAGGGCATTTATATTAAGTGTGCTTGGCTTGTGACACAAAGAGTCTACTGGTAAGGTTGCAAGTGGCGTGTGGAGTGTTCTAGTGGTCTAAGGTTAGAATCCCATGGCATGCAATAAGGAAGTGTAACACCCCTAACCCATGTCCGACGCCATATTAGGGTTAAAGGCGTTACCGGATAGATTGAAAACTTTTATAAACATTACATACAATCATTCACCAAACACAATCAAAGTGTCCCTTATATTGGTCAACGAGACCCAAATCAGGCTTTAGAGTAGGGTCGGGACTAGGCCAAACACATATAGAAATTCTCAGAAATTTAAAACTTTTCTAAGTTATGCAGAATACACGCCCGTGTGGGCAGGCTGTGTGTCTTCCACGGTCACCAGACACACCCATGTGTCTTGGCCGTGCCAAATCAGGGCATGTATACTGACATTTCCACACGGCTACTAGACACACCCGTGTACCATGGCCGTGTGCTCTTAAGCTATATACTGACTTAATCACACGGCTGCCAGGCACGTCCGTGTGCCATGGTCGTGCTCCCTTAGCTAAATACTGTCATTTTCCCACGGTCATTAGGCACGCCCGTGTGCCATAACCGTGTAGGCAAAACAGGCCATTGTCAAGGCCATAATACCACCCACAATAAGGTCATACCTACAAGCAATATACCAATTCATATCATACTCAATTGACAAAAAAAGACATGCCAAATACTCAACAAAGCTTTGCATCCAATCTCATTATCAAACATACCAATTTGTCCAACTAAATAATATACTTTCAAGCATAATTCATCTATAATTACTTTTCATATAATCTTTTCTTTAATCAAACATCAACACTCGAAATTTCATCCATATGCTTACCATAAAATTTTCATTTTATAGTCATGAAATCATACCAAAACCATCATCAAATACCATATTCATAATGCATAATTTCAATAAATAACTAACCACATCACATAGCTAAGTTCATAACTCAACTTATACCAAATAACTAGCCTATATGATAAACCGTAAAAGTAACATATTTTAATCCCACATTCAGTATACTTCCGAATGATTTATTCCTTGATTCATGTAAAAAGGTGCTTTTAATCCTTTCTTTTCATGTCTTATACTCAAGAAAGCACCCAAGGATGGAAAGAACGAGAAACGGACCTAAAATGAACCAAATTGGGCCAAAGAGGAAATCGACACGGCCTGGACTTAAGCCCACACGGTCGTGCCTCATTGAGCAACTAGAACATGGCCTGATCCCGATTCACACGGCCGTGCCTCATTAAAGAAATCCGAACACGACTTAAAGACCGTTCACACGGGCGTGTGACATGGCCGTGTCCCTGTCGTGGCAAAGAGCAATTTCAATCAGAAAAGGATACTTAAGGCCAAAGAAACGCATTCCAAGAGCCTATATAAACACCCTAAGTGTTACTTGAAAGAGGGCGGTGAGCTAGGCCAAGTAGCCAAGCCGAAAAGGTCAGATTTGTGGGAATCACTTGAAGAGAGCCAGTTGATCCATCTCAAGAAGCCGGAATTCTACTCAAGACGGCGGATATCTCCTTCAATTCCTTCAGGGAGTTTTAGGGATTTCTTATGTTTTGTTTTATCTTTTCTTCTGAGATGTTTTCTTTATTTGTTATGAACTAAACCCTTCAGATACCCGAAGGGGATGAAACCTAAGATGGATCTTGTTATTGTTTTCTGAACTATATGATAAATACTTGATTTGTTCTTAATTATGTGTGCTTAATTCTTGTGTTAATATTTTCGGGATATTGATTCAAGTTGGATGTGCTTAGGTGGAGGAGCAAAAGTCCCTGCTTAAGAATAGATCTAGCATAATTAAGTGGAGTTGACCGCGCGCCTAGAGATAGGGTGACGAGATTTTGCCAGATTAGGGTGAAACCTAATATGGGAGTCTATAGATCGAGTTAATGCGATTCTAAGATTTTTAATTAGAAAGAGATTTCAATTAATCAACCTAGGATTAGACGTTATTCGCCTTGAGAGATGGTTTAATATAACTTAGGAAATCTTACGAATCAAATCAAGTGAATAAATCGTCTGGTTCAGTGTTAGATAACAAGTGAAGTCTAGGTGGATTCTTCCTAAGGGTATCGTCGTAATCAACTGAGTTTTCCCAACGGTATTTCCCCAATTCTTTCTTTTTGTCTTGAGTCTTTAGCTTAGTAGTTAGTTAAATTTAGATTAGATAATAACTTCACTTATTTTAGGCTAGATAATAAAAAGAAAGTTAGTATTAGTACTTTTAGTTCCTTTGGGTTCGACAATCCGGTCTTGCCTAAGCTATACTACTGTTCGATAGGTGCACTTGCCTCAATCGTTGTCAGAGTTAGTTTCCAAGTTCGATCATTCTCATTCATATAAATTTAAAACTCTGAAATCTAACGATCACTATACATGCCATATCTAGCTATATATATATTTCAAAAGTACCAAAACAAGTTGAGTAGTGTGATGATAATCCTCGACGGTCCCCGAGCCTTCAGTAGCTTTGACGATCTATAAAACAGAGAAAACACACACGTAGTAAGCTTTCAAAAGCTTAGTAAGCCATATACAAATAAACTTAGCAAATAATACACATATTCAATTTGATAAGATATCATTTATAGTTCTCATAGCAACTTCATCTCATAATCATTGATTCATATGCTTTGCCATATCATACCAAATACTTCAACTCAAATACCACATATATGTACATAGCTCATTTGAGCATATATTCACATATTGTCTCATCTTTCCATTTCATATATTCATCTTCATAAGCTCACATAGATGCTTACCTTTCATGCATATCTAGTGTACAAATCAAACATACCTGAAACAGATATTCAGATCACATAATCGTTCGTATTTTTTATTTTCCAGTTGAACCATTTGGAATCTAATAGGAAATGTAGCGTGCTCGGAATAATCGTACAATGCCAATGTCCCAGACGTGGTCTTACATGTAATTAGATATTGATGCCACTGTCCCAGACAGGGTCTTATACGAATCAGTACGATGCCAATGTCCCAGACATGGTCTTACACATAAATCTAATATCGATGCCAACATCCCAGACGTGGTCTTATACGAAAGTCTTATATCGATGCCAACGTCCTATACATGGTCTTACACGAAACCTCGAATCAATGCCAACATCCCAGACGTGGTCTTACATGATAACACATAATAGAAACCTATGTCATGACATAACTAATCCCATCTATTCCTAGGTTCGTACGGGACTTCTCAGAGGTTAATACTATGTCGATCTTATCTTGGAATTCATGTACACTTCATCTCATAAGCATTCATTGTTATTAGTAGTCAAGTGAACATACATAATTCAATACAAATACATTTATTTGTACAATGACTTACCTCGAATTTAGTTTAACGGGAACGGATACAGCTACTCGATTACTTTCGTCTTCCCGCAATCTAAATCCGTTTTCTTCGGTTCTTGATCTTTACATATTCAAATTTCATCCATTTATTCAACAACTCGTTCAATTCAATCCAAATACACATATTTAAGGCAATTTGCAATTTAGCCCTCACATTTGCACATTTTATCAATTTAGTCCATTTTTCTCAAAACATCAAATACACAAAATCACCATATACCCATGCTTAGCCGAATGCTCATGTATCTCATACAAGCCCATATTTTCGATCAAATTCACAATTTAGTCCCTCAAATAATCATTTCTCAATTTATCCCTATTTAGCTAAATTCATCAAAATTTCAAGAACAAAACATATTCATTAAACACATATCTTTCATTTAACACCTAAACTCATCACAAAGCTCACTATTTCATCAATGGCACATCTCATGAACATCATCAATTCTTCAAATTACAACATGGGCTTGATAGTAGACTAAGCAACAATTTCAAAAACATAAACATCATCAAAATCCAAAGCCAAAACATACCTTAATTTTGCAATACAATAGGCGAATGCCCTAGCAAGTTTTCTTCTTCTTCTTTCTTCAAACTTTCGGCACCCCAAAGATGATAACACTCATCTTTTCATTTGTTTATTTTTTACAAACATATTATTATACATTTTACCATTTTATCCTTTCATTAAACATATAAGACAAATAACAATAAGGTTATTTTGTCATTTAATTACCCACTAGCTTATAATTGGCTTAATTGCCACATAAGACCTTCACACTTATAAAGACATGACAAATAGGCATCTTTTCATAAAACATGCAAATTTGCATTTCAATGCAATTTAATCCTTTTGTCAACTTAAGCACACAGACGGACAAATTATCTTACGGAAATTTAACACATGTTTAACCACATATTAAAGGCACAGAAAATAATATTAAAATATTATTCAGACTCGGATTCATGGTCCTGAAACCACTGTTTTGACTAGGGTCCAGACCTGACTTTTACAATTCTCCCTCCTTAGGGATTTTCGTCCCCAAAAATCTTACCGTTAAACAGATTCGGATATTGCTATTTCATCGAATCTTCAGGCTCCCACGTAGCCTCTTCTAATCCATGTCGATGCCATAGCACTTTTACTAACTGAATTTTCTTGTTTCTAAGTTGTTTCACTTCACGAGCTAAAATACGGATCGATTTTTCTGCATATGTCATATCAGATTGGATTTCAATTTTAGACAGAGTAATTACATGTGATGGATCGGAACGAGATCTACGAAGCATCGAAACATGAAATACGTTGTGAATCTTTTCTAGCTCAGATGGCAATAACAATCTGTATGCAACAGGTCCAACACGCTCGGTGATTTCATACAGTCTGATGAACCTCGTACTCAATTTGCCTTTTCACCCAAATCGGAGTACTTTCTTCCATGGAGACACCTTCAGAAACACTTTGTCACCGATTTCAATTTCAATCTTTTTTCATTTTAAGTCTGCATAAGACTTCTGACGATCAGACGCTGCTTTCAGACTATCTCGGAAGACTTCCACTTTCTATTCTGTATCTTTTATGAAATCGACCCCGTATATCTTATTTTCACTAAGCTCGGTTCAATACAGAGGTGTTCGACATTTATGTCTTTACAGAGCTTCATATGGTGCCATTTTAATACTCGACTGAAAACTGTTGTTATAAGAAAATTCAATCAATGGCAGATACTGTTCCCACGTATCGTTAAACTCAAGAATGCAGCATCTCAACATGTCTTTGAGAATCTGAATAATTCGTTCGGACTGGCCATCCATCTGTGGATGAAAAGCGGTATTAAAATGCAATATCGTGCCTAAAGCTTCTTGTAGTTTCTTTCAGGACCGTGAAGTAAACCTCGGATCTCTGTCAGACAAAATGGATAGTGGCACCTCGTGCAACATCACAATCTCAGAAATATAAAGTTCAGCTAATCTATCAAGTGAATAATCAGATTTTACCGGAATAAAATGGGCAGATTTCATCAATCGATCAACTACGACCCAAATTGCAAATTTCTTTCTCGGAATCAGGGGCAATCCAGAAACAAAATCCATTGTCACTCTATCCCATTTCCACTCGGGAATCAGAATCGGTTGTAACAAACCAGATGGTACCTGATGTTCAGCTTTAACTTGTTGATAGACTTAACATTCTGACACAAAATCAGATATATCTCGTTTCATTCCAGACCCCCAATAGTGTTGCTTCAAATCCTAATACATTTTAGTGCTTTCCGGATGAACAGATAGACAACTACTATGAGCTTCATTCAAAATTAACTGAATCAACTCTGGATTTCTCAGAACACAGATTCGATCTCAAAATCTCAAGCAATCATTATCATCCACTCAAAATTCAGAATCAGAGTTCAGATCATACTGAGCTCATTTCGCTATTATTTCATTATCAACTTTCTGAGCATTACATATCTGTTGTAGAAACAACGATTTTGCTTTCAATCAGCCAATACTAAACTATCATCAGACAGATCAAATGGGCATTCATAGCACACAATGCAGACAATGATTTCTGACTCAATGCATTAGCAACGACATTTTCTTTACCCGGATGATAATCTATCACAAGCTCATAGTCTTTTAACAACTCTAACCATCTTCTCTACCGCAGATTCAAATCTTTCTGAGTCAACAGATATTTCAAACTTTTATGATCTGAAAACACGTGACATTTTTCGCTGAACAGATAATGTCGCCAAATCTTTAATGCGAACACAATTGCAGGTAACTCAAGGTCATGAGTCGGATAATTCTTTTCATGAGGTTTCAATTGTCTCGAGGCATAAGTTATTACTTTGCCTTTTTGCTTTAGAACGCATCCCAGACCATTTAACGAAGCATCACTGTAAATTACAAATTCTTTACTCGATTCTGGCTGTACTAAAACTGGAGCTTCAATCAAAAGAGCTTTTAATCGATCAAAACTTTTCTGACATTTATTGGACCATTCAAATTTAACATCTTTCTGAAGTAATCTAGTCAACGGAGTAGCTATCATCGAAAAGCCATTTACAAATCTGCGATAATAACCAGCAAATCCCAGAAAACTGTGAACTTCAGATACATTTCTTGGAGGTTTCCATTCCAGAATAGCGGAAATCTTACTTGAATCAACTCGTATAATATGTCCCAGAAAACTGACTTCACGTAACCAGAATTCACATTTACTGAATTTTCAATACAATTGCTTTTCTTGCAGAATTTGCAACATAATTCTCAGATGTTCATCATGTTTAATTTCATCCTGTGAATAAATCAAAATGTCATCAATATATACAACAACAAATCGATCTAGGTACAGTCTAAAAATTCTGTTCATCAGATCCATAAAAACAGCAGGAGCATTCGTTAGTTCGAAAGGCATCATTAAGAACTCATAATGTCCATACCCCGTTCTGAAAGCAATTTTTGGAATGTCTGAATCTTTTACTCGCAACTGAAAATATCCTGATCTCAGATCTATCTTTGAAAATAAGGTGGCTCCTTTAAACTGATCAAATAAATCATTAATTCTGGGCAATGGGTATTTATTCTTTATTGTCACTTTATTTAACTGACGATAATCAATGCACATTCTCATTGTACCATCTTTCTTTTTCACAAATAGAACAGGAGCACCCCAAGGTGAGAAACTCGGTCTAGCAAACCCTCTGTCAGTCGACTCTTGCAGCTAAGACTTTAATTCTTTCAATTCCGTTGGCTCCATTCTATACGGAGCTATCGAAGTAGGTGTCGTACCAGGCAACAGATCAATTCCAAATTCAACTTTACGTATCGGAGGCAAACCCAGCAATTCTTCAGGGAATACATCAAAAAATTCACAGGCTACTGGCACTAATTTAACTTTCTTTTCAGACATTTTCGAATCAATCACATAAGAAAAATATGCCTCATATCCCTTTTTCACATATCTTTTAGCTTTCAATACAGATATCACCGCAGGTAAACCATTTAAATCACTAGACTCAACTCTGACTATTTCACCATTTGAACATCTCAGGTCAATAGTCTTTCTTTTATAGTTCACAATAGCATCAGGTAATGTCAACCAATCCATACCTAGAATGAAATCAAACTCATCAAATGGTAATAGCATCAAATCAGCAGGAAAACAGATATCTCGAAACATTAACGGACAATTCTTACATACTTTATCAACCAGGACACTTTTACCTAAGGGGTTCGATACTTTTATGACAAACTTAGTAGACTCTACAGGCAAAGTCTTACTGGATACTAAGTTCATGCATATATACGAATGAGTAGAACCAGGGTCTATCAATGCAATCACAGAAGTATCATAGAGTGTAAATGTACCCGTTATAACGTTTGGAGGTGAAGCTTCCTCACGAGCTCGGATAGCATACGCTCTAGCAGGCGTTCTAGCTCTGGATTTCACAACAGTATCTCTCGTAGTACTCTGACTACCACTGACAGTTCTTACATTTTCGGAAGGTCTACATCTCACTAGAGCATTATTAGATCTCGGATTTCGGATAGTCTCTTGCTCCACAGACTCTGGGCAATCACAAATGAAATGATCTAATGATCCACATCTAAAACAAGCCCGGTTATTCAATCTACAACTTTTCGAGTGCCTTTTTCCATAATACTTACATTCAGGTTTCTCGGATCAAATATTTCCAACACTCGCTATTGAAGTTGCTGGAGTTTTGGAGCTAAACTGTGATCTAGCTCGATTTCTACTCGAGTGTCCCACATTAACTCTTGAACAACTTTGTTCATCTCTGAATTTCTTTGAAGCAGATTGAAATGATGTACCGGAAAATCTCTTTTTCACATCTCTAGCTTCAGACTCAGCTTTTCTTTTATCTTTCCCAAGTGCCTCAGCTTTGCATGCTCGGTCAATGAGTACAACGAACTCTTTTATTTCAAGAATCCCAACAAATAAACGGATGTCTTCGTTAAGACCATCTTCGAATCTTTTGCACATTATTGCCTCGGTGGATACACATTCACGAGCGTATTGACTCAATCTCACGAACTCTGTTTCGTATTCCAAAACAGTCATACGACTCTGTTTCAATTCTAGAAATTCTTTTCATTTCTGATCGGTAAATCTCTCACTGATGTATTTCTTCCGAAATTCAAACCGAAAGAAGTCCCACGTGACTCGCTCTTTCGAAACAATAGAAATTAAGGTTTTCCACCACTGATAGGCTGCATCTCGTAACAAGGATACAGCACATTTTATACATTCCTCGGGATTCAGTGACATCTCATCAAATACTCTGATTATGTTCTCTAACCAGAACTCAGCTTTTTCAGCATCGTCATCACTGGTAGCCTTGAACTCTTCAGCCCCATACTTACGGATTTTGTCTACCAGAGGTTTGTTCAACAGATTCAGATTCAAAATCGGAGGTATAGCAGATATCTGAGGTGGATTAGGCGGGGGCGGAGGTTGTGAAACAGTCGGATTATTTCTTACGAACTGAGTGAACCACTCACTCATCATCCGGAAGAAAGCTTGTTTAGTTTCTCCCTCTTAACCGCTTGTAGTCTGTCTCGAATCAGAAGGCATTGTCCCTTGCACAGGAGCAGGCGCATTACTTTCTACATCATCAACTACGGCTCTCCCCGGATCTATTACTATACGAAAATCATATTTTACACGTCATGATTCATTACACTATCACAGTTCAGGTATATGGCATGTATAGCTAGACTCTGAAACGATAAGTTAGTCCAAGAATCGACTAAACCGTAGCTTTGACACCAATCCGGATTAGGGTTAAAGGCGTTACCGGACAGATCAGAAACTTTTATAAACATTTCATACAATCATTCACCAAACACAATCAAAGTGTCCCTTATATTGGTCAACGAGACCCAAATCATGTTGTAGTGTAGGGCCGGGACTAGGCCAAAGACATGCAGAAATTTTTGGAAATTTAAAACTTTTCTAAGTTATGCAGGACACACGCCCGTGTGGGCAGACCGTGTGTCTTCCATGGTCGCCATACACACCCATGTGTCTTGGCCGTGCCAAATTAGGGCATGTATACTGACTTTTCCACACAGCCATTAGACACGCCCGTGTACCATGGCCGTGTGCTCTTAAGCTAATACTAACTTAATCACATGGCTACCAGGCACGTCCGTGTGCCATAACTGTGTAGGCAAAACAGGCCATTTTCAAGGCCATAATGCCACCCACAATAAGGTCATACCTACAAGCAATATACCAATTCATATCATACTCAATCGACAAACAAAGACATGCCAAATACTCAACAAAGCTTTGCATCCAATCTCATTATCAAACATACCAATTTGTCCAGCTAAACAATATACTTTCAAGCATAATTCATCTATAATTACTTTTCATATAATCTTTTCTTTAATCAAACATCAACACTTGAAACTTCATCCATATCCTTACCATAAACTTGTCCAGTTTATAGTCATGAAATCATACCAAAACCATCATCAAATACCATATTCATAATGCATAATTTCAATAAATAACTAACCGCATCACATAGCTAAGTTCATAACTCAACTTATACCACATAAGTAGCCTATACATGTCATATCTAGCTATATACATATTTCAAAAGTACCAAAACAAGTTGAGTAGTGTGATGATAATCCTCGACAGTCCCCGAGCCTTTAGTAGCTTTGATGATCTATAAAACAGAGAAAACACACACATAGTAAGCTTTCAAAAGCTTAGTAACCCATATACAAATAAACTTAGCAAATAATACACATATTCAATTTGATAATATATCATTTATAGTTCTCATTACAACTTCATCTCATAATTATTGAGTCATATGCTTTGCCATATCATACCAAATACTTCAACTCAAATATCACATATATATACATATCTCATTTGAGGGTGATGCATCGTTAAATGGGTTGGGCTGTGTAATAATGCAAGAAGGGAAAGTCATTGATTACGCTTCGAGATAGTTAAAATTGCATGAAAAAAATTACCCAACACATGATCTTGAATTGGCTGCAATTGTGTTCGTATTGAAGATTTGTCGTCACTATCTGTTTGGAGAGAAATGTCACATCTATACTGATCATAAGAGTTTAAAGTATTTGATGACTTAGAAAGGCTTGAATTTGTGACAGAGAAGATGGTTAGAATTATTGAAAGACTACGAACTTGTGATAGATTACCACCCGGGTAAAGCTAATGTTGTAGTGAATGGCTTGAGTCAAAAATCGTTAGATGCTTTGCAAGCTTTGAGTAATCAGATAGATCTGTGTGATGGTAGTGCGGTGGTAGCTGAATTGAAAGTTAAGCCGATGTTTATACAGCAGGTTTGTAATGCTCAGAAAAATGATGTTGAAATGATGGCTAAATGAATTCTGTGTGAATCAAATGCTGAATCAGAATTTCGAGTAGATAGTGATAATTGTCTGAGATTTAGAGATCGGATTTGTGTTCCGAGAAATTCAGAGTTGATTTTGATGATTTTGACTGAAGCTCGCAATAGTCATTTGACTGTACATCCGGGGAATACGAAGATATATAATGATCTGAAACAGTTCTATTGGTGGCATGGTATGAAAAGAGACATTTCTAACTTTGTGTCGAAATGTTTAATTTGTTAGCAAGTCAAAGCTGAACATCAAGTTCTATCTGGTTTGTTACAACCGATTATGATTCCTGAGTGGAAATGGGAGAGAATTATGATGGACTTTGTGTCGGGTTTGCCCTTATCTCCAAGTAAGAAAGATGCAATTTGGGTGATAGTTGACAGATTGACGAAATCAGCTCATTTCATTCTGGTGAGAACCGATTATTCTTTAGATAAGTTAGCTGAACTGTATATCAATGAGATTGTGAGATTGCACGGAGTACCATTATCTATAGTGTCTGATAGAGATCCGAGATTTACCTCACAATTTTGGAAGAAATTACAAGATGCTTTAGGCACAAAATTGCATTTCAGTACTGCTTTTCATCCGCAAACGAATGGTCAATCCGAGCGAATCATTCTGATCCTCGAAGACATGCTGAGATGTTGCATACTTGAATTTGAAAGTACGTGGGGAAAACATTTATCATTGATTGAGTTTGCGTATAATAATAATTTTCAATCTAGCATTAAAATGGCACCATATGAGGCTCTTTATGGTCGGAAGTGTCGAACTCCATTGTATTGGACAGAGTTGAGTGAGAACAAGATTCACGGGGTTAATCTTATAAAAGAGACTAAGTGCAAAGTGAAAGTAATTCGAGACAGTTTGAAAGCAGCCTCAGATCGTCAAAAGTCTTATGCAGATTTGAAACGAAAGGATATTGAATTCGGAATTGGTGATAAAGTGTTCCTGAAAGTGTCTCCGTGGAAGAAAATACTTCGATTTGGCCGAAAGGCAAGCTGAGTCCGAGGTTCATCGGACCATATGAGGTTATTGAGCGAGTTGGGCTGGTTGCTTATTGATTGAGATTACCCTCTAAGTTAGAAAAGATTCATAACGTGTTTCATGTGTCAATGTTACGACGGTATAGATCAGACCTGTCTCATGTGATTGTTCCTACTGAGGTTGAAATACAGATGGATTTGTCGTATAGTGAAGAACCGATCCAAGTCTTGGCACAAGAGACCAAAGAGTTGAGAAATAAGAAAATTTCTTTATTGAAAGTATTGTGGCACAAACACAGAATTGAAGAGGCTACGTGGGAGCCTGAGAACGTTATAAGAGAGTAACATCCCCAATTATTCACTGGTAAGATTTTTGGGGATGAAAATCCCTAAGGGGGGAGAGTTGTAACAGCCCGGTTTAGACCCTGGTCGGAATAGTGGTTTTGAGACCACAAATCCGAGATCGTAAAAAAATATTTTAATGATATTTTTTGTGTGAATAGTATGTGATATAGTCTGTGTGAAAATTCTGTGTGATAATTTGATTGTTTGTGTGTTGAATTAAGAAAAATGACTTAATTGCATAAGGTGTAAAAGTTGTGTACTGATTTATAAGTGTCAAATTGTGGATGGCTTTTTAAGGTGGAGGCCTTATGAGGTAATTAGTCCATTTTCAAACTAGTGGATGGTTAAATGACTTATAAACCATAATGTTAATTTGTCTTTTATGTTAATAAAAGGTTAGATGTGTCATTTATGTATTAAAATGTAATAATAATAAAACAAAAAGATGGAAGTGGTCATCTTATATTCATCCATTTTCCACCGAAATTAGAAAGAACAAAAAGGAGAAAGCTTGTTAAATATTTGGCACTTGCTCAAGCAAATTAAGGTATGTTTGAACTCGGTTTTTAATAATTTCTATATTTTCATAATCGTTGCTTTGTGCTCTACAAAACCCATGCTTTGATTTTAGAAATTGATGGTGATTTTGAGTTATGCCATTGATGAATGCTTGAGCTTTGTGATAGTTGATGATGAATTATGAAAGATAGGTGGAGGATTAACATGTGTTGTTCTTGAATTTTTGGTGAATTTAGCTAATTACGGCTAAATTGTGAAAATAACAAATTGAAGGGTTAAAATGTGAAATAAATGAAATGTGTGGGTTTATATAGACATTAGTAAAATTCGGCTAAGCTTGTGCTAGGAGAAATTATGTGAATTTGATGATTTTGTGAAATAGGGACTAAAGTGTCGAAATATAAAAATGTGAGGGCTATTTTGTAAAATTCCCTAAATGAGTGTGTGTGGACTAAATTGAATAAATTATTGATTGAATGAGCTGAATTTGAATGTGTATAGACCAAGAGAGGAAAGATTCGGATCAAGATCGAGGCAAAGAGAAAGTGCTCGATTAATCGACCGTTACAGTATTTTGACATCCGAGGTAAGTTCGGATATAATAAATGTTATTAAGATACATTTTAGAATATGTATATATGTATGAAAGTGAGTTGCTATGTGCAAGATTTTAGTTGATGGCACTAAGTGTGCAAAAGTGAAATCGAAACAGAAATGAATAGCACTGTGTGTGCGATGATATGAAAGCTTCGACTTATTGATTTGGCACTGTGTGTGCGATACCGAGACAAGTCGGTTAAAAGAATAGGCACTAAGTGTGCGATGATGAATATGCTTCGATTAAGTATGTGGCACTGAGTGTACGAATAAATTAAATGAATATCAGAGGATGATCGACATGTAATATCGAGCATCAAATAGTGGTGAAGTTGAACAGCTATGTGGTAGCTAAGGTATGTATTGAACCTTTGTGGTTGATGAGTTTATTGATAAAGCTATGAATGGGTGAATGAGTATTTTAGCTATAGGTAATATGGTATGATAGTGAGAAAATTTATCTATGTGATGGTTCATTATATACATTGGTTTGAATTGATGAGATAATTGTATTATATTTTCGAACTTACTAAGCTTTGGAAAGCTTACTGTGTGATTTGTTTCTCTACTTTGGAGTGTCAGTAAAGCTAGCTCGGATCTGGGATCGTCAGCTTCTCAATCACACTATTGGCAATCTATTTTGGGTACTTTTGAAAAGATGTACATAGTTGAAATATGGCATGTATAGGCTAGTTGTTTTAGATCATGTTTGAGATGTGTAAATGGCCATGTGAAGTGGTTATTTATGTGTTAGTTTATAATATGAATGGCTTGATTATGTTATGCATCTTTTGGTATAGATTGTGAATTTAGAAAATGACTTATGAATGGAAAACTTAGTGATGGTTTAACATCTTATGAAATGGTTAAGATTATGGTAAATGTATGGATGAGTTATGCTTATGATTACATGAGTTTTAGTTTGGTAAATTTGGCATGATTGGATTTGGATTGGAATGTAGAGGTTGGATGATCATTTTGTTATGAATTGGTTGCCAAAATTGTGTGAGGAACTATGCTCAAATGTGCTTGTAGGATTGACCCATATAGGTGGCATTTTGGCCTTGCAAATGGCCTATTTTTGCCACATGGGCGTGCCTAGTTGTCGTGGTCGTAAGTCAGTATATGGCCTAAGAGCACACGGCCATGGCACACAGACGTGTCTGGTAGCCGTGTGGTTTTTGACAGGATCGACCACGGCCAAAGTACACGGGCGTGCTTGGTGGCCGTGGGAGCTAAGTTAGTTTCGACCACGGGGAGGGCACACAGGTGTGTCTAGCAGCCGTAGGAGGCACACAGCCTACCCACACGGGCGTGTATCCCCTGAAACCTAGAAAAGTTTTAAATTTCTGAGAATTTTCTGTACGTGTTTCGGTTTAGTCCCGATCCCTCCCTAACATGTGTTTAAAGTCTTATACTCCTTAATAAGGGACTAATTTTTTATGTTTGATGTTTTATGATGATGTTTGACTTTGTGTCGTAATTGGGTTATAAATAATCCTATTGCCCGGTAATGCCTCTTAACCCTATTCCGGCAACGATTTCGGGTTAGGGGTGTTACAATTACAGCCAATAATGATACCCGAATGGAAATGGGAGCATGTCACAATGGATTTCGTATCGAGATTACCCTTGTCTCCAAGGAAGAAATATGCAATTTTGGTTGTCATTAATCGTCTGACGAAATCTACACACTTTATTCCGGTACGTACAAATTATTCCTTTGAGATATTAGCTCAGTTATATGTTGATGAGATTGTCAGATTGCACAGGGTGCCAGTTTCTATAATTTTAGATAAAGATCCGCGGTTTACATCATGATTCTTGGGAAAGTTAAAGGAAGCTCTAGGTACGGGACCGCACTTTAGCACTGCATTTCATCCTTAGACCGATTGGTCGGTCCGAGCAAGTGATTCAAATACTCGAGAATATGCTTCATTGTTGTGTATTAGACTTCTAAGGCAACTAGGAGAAATATTTATCATTGGTTGAGTTTGCATACAATAACAATCATTAGTCGAGTATAAAGATGACACCGTATAAAGCTTTGTATGGTCATATTTCTGAACTCCCTTATATTGGATTGAGCTCAATGAGAAAAAGATTCACGGGGTTGATTTGATTAGAGAGACCGAAGAAAAAGTGAAAGTAATTGGTGATAGCTTGAAAGTAGCTTCAGATCGACAAAAATTGTATGTGGATCTTAAACGTAAAGACATTCAATTTCAAATCGGCGACAGAGTATTCCTGAAAGTATCCCCCCTGAAAGAAAGTTCTTCGTTTTGGTTGCAAAGGAAAGCTAAGCCCGTGATTTATTGGGTTGTGTGAGATTATCGAAAGAATCAGGCTAGTAGCTTACCATTTAGCTTTGCTGTTAGAATTAAAAAAGATTCATAATGTGTTTCACGTATCTATGTTACAACTGTAACAACCCGTTTTCAGTCAAATCGGACAGTTTTTAGTCAAATCGGAACAAGTGTTTTGGGACCAAAAAATCGAGGTCAAAATAATTATTTTATTGTTAAATTGAGGTCTACAGCATGATAGTATGATTTTGTGAAAATTTCATTAAGAAATTTTATCGTTTGAGTGATCAATTTGATAAAAAGGACTAAATTGCGTAAAGTGTAAAACTTGAGTTCTATTAGCTAAAGGTGTTTAATAGCTATGGAATCTTAAAGTGGGGGGTCCTTAAAATGTAATTAGACCATTAATGTTATTAGTGGACAAAGATGGACATCATTTAGGTGATTTTAATGGTTTATCATTAAGGTTAATTTTATAATTTAGTAAAATAAAGTAAATTAATAAAAGAAAAGATGAAATTAGAACATCATCTTCTTCAAATTAACCTAGAGAGAATCGGTCACCATTGTTAAACTAAGGACGAAGTTTCAGCTAAGCAATTTGCTTACTTTATAAGTGATTTTTGTCCCATTTTTAAGATAGTTGCAGCTTAATCTAGCTAGCCCAAGGACTAATTTGCAAAATTGTTAAAGGTTTAGGGTTTTTCCATTGATGAGTATAGGTGTAATTTGATGTTTGATGATAGAGAATGTATGCTTGTTGTTAGATAAACAACTTTTGTAAAGTGATTTTTGGTAAAATTGTCAATTAGGGATTTAATTAAGTAATGTGGAAAATTTAGGGTAGAAATGTGAAATAAATGAAAAATATGGGCTGCTATGATAATAAGGGAAATTTTGCTAGCATGGGTAGGGATCTAATTGCATGAATTTGTGTTTTTATGAGCTAAGGACTAAATTGTAAAAATGTTGAAATATTAGGGGTAAAAGTGTAAAGTTGCCATAATATGCATTTTAGGCTAAATTAAATAGAATGAAAATTAAATAAGCTAAATTTGATTTCATATAGATCAACAAAAGCGAAGTTCAGATTTAGATCGGGGGAAGAACAAAGTATTGGACTAGTCGATTTGTTTCGTCGTTTTTGCGATCGAGGTAAGTTTGTATGTTGATAAGCACTTGTATAATTGTGTTTTTAATGCTTTATTATTGAATTTAATTGTGTATATGATCCTACGAAAATGTTTGATGAAGATTCGATAATGTGAAATCTCGGTTGAATCTTAGGAATAGATTAGGATACGGATGACATGTCATTAGGGGTTATGTGATTTGGGTGCTGGTCTGTACATCCTACCGGTGACTGAGTTATCCGGCATGTGTTGCGGATTCTCGTCAGCTTTTATGAGCAGCACCGTGTAGCTACGTCATGACCGTTAGCTTGTGTGAGCAGACCCATTGATAGCTAGAGAGTGAGCATTATATGAGATATGAGATTGAGATAGCTTCAGCTATGTATTGGCACTTAGGGTGCGAGATTCCTGAGTATCCGATAGTATTCCAAATGGTTCAACGGGTATATCGAAGATATGAAACGGTGAAAAATAGATATGTATCAGTACAAGTATGTACAGAAACTATATAAACATTGAACTTATGAAAGTTGTAAGTTTATGATTACTTATGTTGATTGAATATATGTTATTCTTATGATTTAATGACTTATAGTATATTATGTTCATACTACTTGACTTGTGAATGAGTGGTGAGCTTTACTTATTAACTATACAAGCTTACTAAGCTTTATAACTTACTCTGTTTACTATTCCATGTTTTATAGTGTTTATCGAAGCTAGCTCAGATTGGGAGTCGTTGGAGATTGCATCACACTATCCAGCTTTCACTTTGGTACTTTTGAATTTATGTTTTGGTTATATGGCATGTATAGGAGTTGGTTATTTTGGCATATGTGAGTAATGGACTTAGCATTTGAATTGGCATGTGAATGATGAATGATTGTTATGTGTATAGCCATGAGACTTGGTTTATTTTTGGTATACTTAGTGATGTATATATTTGTGCATATAGCCTTTTGTTGTATGGTTGATAATTGCCATTTATATGATTATTGTGAATTTGCACTATGGATGTCAAATGGTTGAAATTAGAAGTTGATATGCTTGTGGTTTTAGGCAAAATTGTGCATAATTGAAAGTGACCATTTAGGTGATTTGAAAATGTGAAATTTGTATGAATTGAATGACTTATTTGAATACTTATGTGTCTTGTGGTTGATAGTATGGATTTAGCATGAATTAGGCTGGGTTGAGATTGGTTTGAATGCCTATTTATGCCATGTTATATGCCTTTTTGGTTTGGTGTAGGTGAATGCAATTTGGGTGAGAAAAATGGCTTGGCGAATAGCCTATTTTTGTCTACACGGGCAGAGACACGGGCGTGTGTCTCAACCGTGTGTGACACACAGTCAGGTGATACGGCCGTGTGTCCCCTAGTGTTTAATTAGAAATCAAGTCATTATGATCCACACGACCCCGTACACAGGCGTGTGACTTGGCCGTGTGGCATAAGTCATTATGCCCTACAGGTTTGGCACGGCTTAGCACACGGCCATGCAAAGGGGCGTGTGAGGCCATTTCGAAGGGCACACGGGCTGGTCACACGGGTGTGTGGTTGGCCGTGTGACCCAAGTCAAGGAGTTACACTGGGTCGGACACGGGCTGGGACACGGCCATGTGATCCTATTTCGAATGTCCACACGGCCTGTGACACGGGCATGTCTTTGGCCATGTGAGACACACGGCTGGGCCACACCAGCGTGTGTCCCCTGTATTTTGTAAAATTTTCTAAGTGTTCCAAAATTTTCCTGAGAATCGGTTTAGTCCTAAACCACTTCCAATGCATGTTTTGCGCCTCGTAGGCTCATATTAAGGATAATGTGATTAACTTTGAGTGACATGTATTTGATATTGTTAATTGTATGAGAAATGTATGTTTAATTGTGTAATAAGTTCGGCATTCTGGTAATGAATACGGGTTAGGGGTGTTACAACGACAGTACTAATCTGACCATTCACATGTTATTTCTGTAACGCCTCAAAATCTAGGTATTCATTTTTTGTATGTTTGTAAAATAAATTCATGTTTGCTTCAGTGGTTAAGTGATTTGGGTGTGTTTGGGAGTGTCTGAGAAGTCCTGGGTTCAAGCCTGGGCTTGTGCAAAAAGTTTTGATTTTAGGGAATAAACCCTTGCCTATAGTTACTAGGCTTTTAAATTATTGTGGGTAAAAGCAAGACATAAAAAGCCTGTTGGCCTAGGGGGTAGGTGGTGTGTTACCCATGCCAGAGGACTGGTGTTTGAATCTTGGTGGGAGCAGTGGAGTATTTATTTTGCTGCTGTGCCGTGGAGGTGTTGGAGTTTGATTGAAACACTAAAATGGTTGAGGAGAATTCAAATTGAGTAGTTGAGGGAAGGTGTGATCAGGTGGAGAGATTTGATGAGGGATTTCAGGAGAAAATCAAGTGAGATGAGGAGAGAGGGAGAGTTGTGCCGAAAATGGACTCTGGCACTCAAGAAATTCAGCTAGAGAGGTATACTCCACATTTGGGTTTTTCTGTGCATTTGGTGATTTCTCCTTTTTTTGCTTGAGTGCCGTATGTGGTAGGGGTGTTTGCATATTCGTCCGTTTCACTTTTGACAACTTTTTGTTTAGCCGAATATACCTTTCTCTTCTTGTCATCTCCTCTTCTCTCTTTTTCCTACTGTTGGCCTAATACACCCTCTTCCTCTCCTTGCCTCTTCTTCGTTTCTTTTCCAAAATATTTCTAACTGTTGCTGTTGTTTCTCCTTGCCGAATCAGTGGTCCTGTAGTCTCTCTCTTTGGATTTCCCAAGATATTACTCTTCTGAAAAAGGTGAGCAAACGGTTTCCTTTTCCCTTGGCTGAATTTTCCCCCTCTTTTCACCCTTTCATTTATTTTTAGTGATTCATTTATTTCCCTTATAGTTGACTAATTTCCCCTTCTGTGTCGTTTTGGTTATCATTCTCTAATTGCCGATAAAGTTCTTACACTTCGAAGTGGGTGCTCTTCTCGCGTTGTGGGTAAGTGGATCATGTTTATTGAACCGCCGACGGTATTGGGGTCTTGATAAAATGGCTATGTAACAATTAATAAGTATGTTTAATATTCGACTTTTAAGTTGGTAATTGGGGAATCTTTGTTGATTGTGATGACAACTGAAAGTCTAGAGCGAAGGGTTGTGCTGGTGCTGAATTGTTAAGGGCAGCGTTTGGTGTTCGTAATGTAAGAGTTCAATTAAGGTGTTAAGATGATGTCTTCCGATTTTAGTTAATTGGTTATTGATCGAGGTGTATAATAAAGTGCTATATTGGTTAATTGATAGGTCTTGGGTGCTCATGAGTGCTTTTGCAAAGAATCGGAACTAGGTGTGTGTAAACACTGCCCAAGTCGTAAACTGGCAAAAGCTGGAAAATATGGCAATTGACGCTACACAAGTGTGCGCTCACTCGTGTGGTAAACCAAATGCATAAAATGTTGGCATTAGACTGTTGAGGCCACCATGAGCGATTTCGTGGTCTTAGGCAGTTTTGGGCCATGTTAGGCCGAAATGGGTTGTGTGGGCCCCACACTGGTAAACCACACGAACGTGTGGAGAATATTCGGCCAAGCTGTCTAAACTACATGGCCGAGAGCATTTCTGGGCTATGTGGGCCCATTATGGGCCTTGCGCCCATTTTTACTGTTTGACTGTTAAGGTTGAATGAGTCACCCGAAACGACTGTGAAACTGCTGATGGGTTGGTAAGTATACCTGGACCCCGAAACTGATATTAAAATGACTGTTATGCCCCTATGTTTTAAAATGATTGTATGCTTTATGTTATGTATGACTGTATATGAGCATGCCACTATATATATGTTGCATACATGTATGATATGTTGCATGGGAGGGATAATTATGGTTGGAGGAAGTGTATTGTACTGGCAACTCTGTTGCAAATACTATTTAGTGCTGCAACCGGTGCTAATTTTGGAGTGTAGGGATGGGTGGGTGATTTTATCCCCACATGGAGTGTTGGGCTGGACGGAGTGGAGTGTAGAGGCTGGTTGGGTAGGATTTCTGATTGCATGCCACACTAATACTGATACTGTAATGGGCTAAGGCTCACACTAATACTAATACTGTAATAGGCTAAGGCCCAACTGAACTGAACTGTTATTAATTGGGGCTTATGCCCAGACTGTAATTGCATTGGCTATTTGCCTATAGGGGGTTACACACTGTGTTTTCGTAAACTCACCCCTCTTTTTATTTGTACAGGTAATCCCCAGTCTTAGGGACCGGTGCTGCGAAGGACTCGGAGGTGGTCACACAACCGCACATGCTTCTATACTTGGTTTTTATTTGCAATAATTTAAATTGGGTATTTGTTTTGTAATAAGGCCTCTTTAACTTTTAATTTGGAATTTTAATTTTTTAAATTCATACTAATAGTAGTAGGACGCAGATTTTCAGAAGATGAATGCTATTCAAAACAACACGTTTTTCGTAAAATACTATAAAAGCTTCTGCATCAAACATTGTTTTGAAATATAGTAACAAACTAATATGACCAACTTTCTGCTAGAAACAACTGGAGTTTTAAAATGAACAAGATACCCTAAAATTTTCGTTAAGATCATAAACGAGAGTTAGTAAGAGAACAGGTTTTCCAATGAAACTACATTTTAGAAAAACAATTCAATGTGATATCGCCAGATCCGGCCATAATGTCTAGGCTAGGTTTGGGGTGTTACAATTTCATTGATGTATGTCGAGGTTCAGCCTGATATGTTGTACAATGAAGAACTGATCAAAATTATGGCTCGAGAGGTTAAAGAATTGAGAAATAAGAGCATAGCTTTAGTAAATGTTTTTTGGCAACGTCACAATATAGAGGAAGCCACCTGGGAACCCGAGGAAGCTATGAGAAGCAATATCCGAACCTTTTTTCTAGTAAATTTTTCAAGGACGAAAATTCCTTTAGGAGGAGAGTTGTAACATCCCGTTTTCAGTAAAATTGGAACAGTGGTTTTGGGACCACAAATCCGACTGAAAATATTTATTTTATTATTTTAATGTCTAAGACATGTTAGTATTACCGTACGAAATTTTTGTTAAGAAATTTTACCGTTTGCATGCTTAATTCGATAAAAAAGGACTAAATAGTAAAAGGTGCAAAAGTGGAGTTATAGTAGCTAAAGGTATTAAATGGCTATAGAACCTTAAAGTATGAGTCCTTAAATGGTAATTAAACCACTAGTAATATTAGTGGACAAATATGGACACTTATTTAATGGTTTTAAAGGTTAATAATTAAGGTTAAAGTTGTAATTTAATAAATAAACTAAGTAAAATAATGAATACAAAAATGTTATTTGTTGGTTCATCTTTTTGCATCGAAAATAAAGGTGAAAAACTCCATGGAAGGAGCATGTGTATTCGGCTAGGGTTTTTGTAACAGACCGATTTAGGGTCTAGTGGGAATAGTGGTTGCGAGACCACAAATTCGAAGTAGAAATATGTGTTTTATGATTTTTATGAAGCTTATGAGGTGTTTGCATGATTGCGTGAAAATTTCATGAAGAAATTTTATTAATTAGTGATCAAATTGTCCATTAGGACTAAATTGCAAAGGTTAGAAAATATGAGATTCTAGAAGATTTAAATATGAAATAGAATCATAAAAATTACTAGAGGTCCTTATTTAGCAATTAGACCATTATATGTTAAGATGGACAAAACTTGACATGGGAACGAAAAATCTCAAGAAAGGACCTTAAGGGCATTTTATTTATTTGGTTAATTAATGAATTAAAAAGGAAAAAATAAGTCAAAATCTTGTCCATCTTCTTCCTCTAAGTGCCGAAAATTGCAAGTAGACATAGCTAGGCTTTCTTCAACTTCCAAGCTTGATAGTAAGTGCATCCTAGCCCCGTTTTTAATGTTCTTCGTGTTTTTGAGATCCACGTAGCTTGATTTAGCTATTTCTAGCTATATTTTGAGCTAAGGTTTATGTTTAAAATTTTACCCATGTATTACATGCATGTATTTTGATGTATGAAAAACATCTTTTTCTAAATGATTTTTATGAAAAATGCATAAAAGGACCAAATTGTAAAAGTTATAAAATGGTCATACATGAGTGAAATAGTGGAAGTTGGGGGCTATTGTAGTTAAGAAAATAATTCGGCTAGGCTTAAAATACAAGAAAGTTGAATAAAAATCATTTTACGAGTCTAGGGGCAAAAATGTAATTATATGAAAATGTAGGGTCAAAATTGTAATTTTTTCAAAGTATGATTCATGAGTCAATTTAGTCAATGTAAGTATTAAACAAATGAAATTGTTATTACAGATTAAGAAACACGAAGCCCAGATCAAAACCGAGGCAAGAACAAGATTGTGGACTAAATCGAATATTTACACACGTTTTGAGTACCGAGGTAAGTTTGTGTGAAATTAAGGCTACATATGTTATGATGTTTAAATTACTTATTATTATGAGAAATGTATACTATTCCCATGAAGCTGATTAATGATGCCTTGATGAGAATATGTTAAGTTGAAGTCCCGGTTGAATGTTCGGAATAACGAGGATACCTAAGTCACAACATGAAATAAGGAAGGTCTCGTATAAGACCATGTCTGGGACATGGCATTGGCACCGAATGTAGGTCCCGTATAAGACCATGTCTGGGACATGGCATCAGCACCGAATAAGGAAGGTCTTGTATAAGACCATGTCTGGGACATGGCCTCGACACCAAAAGAAGATCTCGTGTAAGACCATGTCTAGGACATGGCATTGACATCTATATACAATCTCGTGTAACACCATGTCCGGGACATGGCATCGACATCGAGCTAAGAGATCCCGTGTAAGACCATATATGGGATATGGCATCGGTATTAAGAGGTAATCCCATGTAAGACCATATCTGGGATATGGCATTGGCGTCATGATACATGTATGATGAGATTGAGTATCCTCTGACATTCCGAATAGTTCAACGGGCCAAGAGTTACATTTAAGTTAAGGATGATAATGAGTTAAGTTTAAGTTCAAGATAGCATAAGTGCTAAACCATGTGATGAAGTGATACAGGTACCCATGAGTAAAATACGAGTTATGAAACCGTAATGTGATATGTAATGGGTAAGTGTAAGTATGAGTAAGTATGTCAAAGCACTTGGGAAATTGTGTTGTTATTGCTTAATGATAGGAATGGATTTTATTATGAGCCCTTATGTTGCTATTTTAATTCATGAAAACTTACTAAGCTATATGCTTACCCCTCTCTTTTCCCTTTTCCCTATTGTATCGCCAAGCTAGCTCGGGGATCATAGAACGTCGGAGCTCGGATCACATATCAATCATTCTTTTGGTATAGTAAAGTTGATTTATTTTGGGTATGGTATGTATAGGAACTTGGTCATCTTGTGTTATGTCATATTTGGAAGCCAAAGTGTTGGCTACTAATGTTACACACTAATTTTGTAACTGGCCATTGGGAATTGGCCAATATTTGTCAAGTTTCATATATTTAATGATGATGAGTTTGTGAAGTGAAAGTTCATGCAATTGATGGAGTGAAATATGAAGTGTATGAATGATGATTTGTGATTCTTCATAGTGTATTATTGCCATGTTATGTGTTGCTTGTGTTGGTATATGTGTGTTTATGTTTCAGGGTGGCAATTGGCTTGGAAAATAGCCTTCTAATTGTCCACACGGTAGACACACGGGCGTGTGTCTAGGCCGTGTGTGACACATGGTCAGCCCCATGGGTGTGTTGATAGGTCGTGTGTCCTCTGTATCATGGGCCAACACACGGGCGTGTGACTAGGCCGTGTGCCCTTTAAGAGTTCGCTGACGTCATAAACAAGTGTGGCACACTGAGTCTCCAGCGTCGAATTCGTAAGTTTTCTTTATACTGTAGTCTGCTTGAAATGAAATACACTGAGAGACTACTATAGTTAGTAAGACTGTACTGAAACTCTTTAGTTAGAGTAAACTGAGACTGTAGGAAACTGGGAACTGTAGGGAGAACTTGACTTGTGAAAACAAAACTCTGATTACTGCTTTTCATAAGACATCTGTTAATAAACAACTAGAACTATAAACCAATCTGCAAAAAATTGTTAATTTAGATAAAACGCGAATAGACAATGAGCACAAGAGGTACACACGAACGAAGTACAAGAGGCCATGGTAGAGGCCGTAGAGATGCTCGAGTTAAGTCCTCGTCGTTTGGCCATATACCTAATTTGGAACTAGAGTGCGCAGCGGAAGCGTAGTGGTGGAGTCTGGGTTCTGCGACTGATCTGATAATTGGAAATTTTGAGGACGAAATTTCTTTAAAGAGGGGTAAATTGTAACACCCCGAATTTCGGGCCTAGAAGAAATAGGTTTTGAACAATGGAACAGTTAGGAGACTGCACATAAATATTTAGTTGTGCAAGAAAGTGACATAAATGAATGTCTGCTTCAGTGGTTAAGTGATTTAGGAGTGCGTGGAAGTGTCTAAGAAGTCAAGGGTTCAGGCCTTGGCTTATGCAAAATTTTATTTTAAATGAATAAAATCCTTGGATCTAGATAGTAGGTTCTTAAATTATTGTGGTTAAAATGTGATACAAAGGAGTTGTTGGTCTAGTGGTAAGGGGCGTGTGGAGTGTACATGGGGTCTAAGGTTCGAGTGGTGGCGCATCAAAAATGGAGTATTTATTTTGCTGCTTGAGATGTGTAGGTAGTGGAGTTGGACTGAAACACAGCTGATGTAACACCCCTATCCTGTGTCCATCGCCGGATTAAGGTTAGGAGCGTTACCAGACAGATAGGAAACATTCATAGACAAAATGATACATTCAATCATCATACTCAGACATAATGTCCCTTAAACGGGTCCTCGAGACCTTAATCATGCTTATAAACCGAGTCAGGACCAAACCGGAACATATACAAAATTCACAGAAGATTTAAAACTTCTCCAATATACAGAGGAGACACGCCCGTGGGAGGAGACCGTGTGCCCTCCACGGCTTCTAGACACCCCCGTGAGTCCATCCGTGTCTATATACTGACTTAATCCCCACGGCCACCAGACACGCCCGGTATCCTGACCGTGGTCCTATACTGACTTCCCCACCACGGCCACCAAGCACGCCTGTGTGCCTTGGCCGTGTGCTCTTAGATAGCTACTGACTTGCACACCACGGCCAGATGACACGCCCGTGTCGAGGCCGTGTGATACCAAACTGCATCCTACAATTCACCCACGGATGTTAGGCACGCCCGTGTGCCACAACCGTGTGACATTATAGGCCATTTACAAGGCCAAAATGCCACCCATAAGGGTCAAACCTACAAGCCATATTTAACAAGATATCTCATGCACATTTAACCATCAAAACATACCAAAATAATCAACCAATTCATGCATATTTGCCCACTAAGGTAATCACACTACAATTCATTCAAACCAATTCCAAACATACCAATTTGCATGACTAAATCTCAATTATACCCAAACTCCTCATCAATATATACTTACCACCTCATAACCATTTCATATATCAATAAATCATACCAAAACAACTTCACATATCTCAATCATTAAAGCATATTACCAAAACATAACTAGCCAAATCACATGGCTAAGTTCACTTTACAACTTATACCAAAACTAGCCTATACATGCCATATTGAGCTATATACATTTTCAAAGTGTACCAAAATAAGTTTTAGTAGTGTGATGGCGATCCGTGACGGTCCCGAGCCTTCAGTAGCTTTGACGACCTATAAAACAGAGAAAAATACACAGAGTAAGCTTTCCAAAAGCTTAGTAAGTCATATACAAATAAACTTGGTATGGAAGGCATATATACAATTAAATACATTGGCACATATCAATCACTTAGCAACTTTCACATTTTTGCTTTGGTTCATACATTTTTAACCTCATTAGCCATTTTCACCATTCAAGAATCATATAAACACATAGCTCATCTAACCAAAATAATTCTTATCATATCATAAGTTCCATATACAAATTATCATAGTAAGATCATTTGGATACTTACCTTATATACACTTATAGTGTATAATCAACATACCTGAATCAGACATTCATTTACTAAATCTATCAAAGCTCGAATTTGCCATTCGTTTCTCAGACTTGCCCGTTGAACCAATAGGAATCTAATAAGATACCCAGAAAGCTCGGAACCCGAAACCTTTGCCGGAGTCGAGTATAGGGCATTACTAGACTTGACTACTAATTCGGGGCATAAAAATTTAAAACTGTCCAACTGCGTCATGCTGACTTAATTGACCATAACTTGAGTTACAAAACTCAAAATTTAGATCCATAAATTTTCATTGAAACTAGACTCGTATAATTTTTTACCATAATTTTTCCAGAATTTTTCATGTGGCCAATTAGTACAGTTTATTTATCAAATTTACCCCTATTTCACTGTTTGATGATTCTGACCTATCTCTACAAAAACTCAGTTATCTCATTGTACAAAACTTCAATAATGTTCTTGTTTATTCCAATCAAAAATAGACTCATTAAGGATTCTAATAATATAAACTATACTTCATGATTATTTTTGTACAATTTTTAACAATTTTTCCAAGACAGAATAGGAAATCACGAATTCATTCAGGACAAGTCTCACTAAAATTTAAATATCTCATAATATGAAATTTCTTTGCCTACTCTGTTTCTTTCATATCAAAATAGACACAATAAGCTTTAATCCTATATCTTATTCACTTTCTAATTCAATTTATCCTATTTTTGGTGATTTTTCAAAATCACCTCACTGCTGCTAACTAAAAACTATTTCATTGCAAAAATATGATTAACTAGTTTACAACCTCCTTACTCAATTTTATTTAAACTCTATACCTTAACCATACATATATATATACCAAAAACAAATCCCATATGTAATTTAGGCCATGATCAAATTTAAAACATCCATTTACATACGAGCAAGTTATAATATTTCAAACATAGAAACGATACATAACCAAAGGAAATAGCCATTTTCGCATGGCTATGTTCATGTACAAGATTAAACATCGTATGTTTCAAAAACTTCATCTAGCCTATACATGCCTTCTAAATCGTAGCCAAAATTTAAAATACCAAAGAAGGCGATAGTGTGGTCGACTTTCTTGAAGATCCTTCACGAGCTCGTAACGTAACCAAAATCTATAAAACAAAGGAGAACATTTCACACAAATAAGCTTACTAGCTTAGTAAGTCCTAAACTCATGATAATAAAACATTCAAATATTTGTGCAATTAAAGCATTCAACTTATAGCATTTCACATAAGCACTTAAGTAAATTATTTATACAAGGCCGAATACTAGTAATTCATTAACCCAAGTAAATTAGAAATCAATTCCTTCGACCTACATTTCTTTGAAGTTCATATAAGTATATCGCATGGAAATTTCCTTTATTCTTAGCATTTATACTTGAAAACCAAATTTCCATAATAGCACATTTACTTTCAATTTCAATCATATGATACTCACACACATCCATTTTAACCTCAAACATACATAACGTAGTTCTCATAGTATTAGCTTGACTCAAGTAATGTCAATATAACATACCTTACATGCTTACCTGAGCCGTTAGCTAGATTCATTAATTAAAGTGTGCCCTGAATAATATTCGATTCTCCTTTATAAAACGCATCACCGGCATCAAGCCTGCTAGGCGGTAAAGCCCGATAAATAACACCGGCACAAGGCCTGCTAGGCTTAGAGCCCGAAAATAGTCACTGGCACTAGGCCTGCTAGGCTTAACGCCTGAAATAAATCACCGGCACTAGGCCTGCTAGGCTTAAAGCCCGAAATAATTTAATGTGGTCAATCATTTCCCACACCTTTCATAACTGTGTTATGTAGCCAATTCAACTAAGCTTAATTACCTTAACGACTACAATTATTACATCATCGTACAATTTCGCAAGTCGCATCGAGGCGCTTATTCATATTACAATATCAAACTATATAATTAATCTAACACACTTATATATATTCGGCTATGGCATATTTATATACTAAAATTTATCGAACATTGTCATATAATATGTTCATAAGAAATTATTTAATATAATTTGGTTTATGGACTTACCTTGGAAGTCGATAGATTCGAAATTTCCGGCTATTCGATTTGTTTAGCTTTTCCTCGCTCCAATTTTTTTTCCTTTTGTTCCGGATCTAATTTGGTTCAAATTAAGCCAATTCAATCGCACTTTCATTCAATTAAAATCAAAAACATATAAATATGCAATTTTGCCGATTTATCCCCCTCCCAACATTTATAATATCTATAAAATAATCCTTAACATCCAAAACATGAAATATAAAGAATTTGATTTTCCCTTTTTCAAATGTCGAAAGTTTATCAGCTCTAAATAAACCTTTATGAATTAATTATTATAAATCAACAAGCTTAAAATTCACAAAGGCCGAATATATATAAGCTCAACCTCTTCTTCTCTTATGACAGAATTTGCTAATTCAATGTACCCATGCATATTCTTCATTACATGACCTAACAACAAGCTAATTAACCACCATTTATAATCATCCATTACCGCCGAATAGTAAGAGCATCTCTATGCTCAAATCCAAAATAATTTCTTTAGCTCTCACATAATTTAAACCACAAGTCTTCAACTCATCTAAGTCTCTTAAACATTTCATGTTGTTTTTGAATCAATACTAAACATTTTTCAAATCAAATACAACACAAGAGTGTTCATCCTAGGCCGAACCTCACCTTGCCTAATGCTAACAAATTTTTACTTGTTTTCAATGGTGATCAAAGAAATCAACAAATTTCAAAGATGGATTGTTAAGTTAAAGTTCAAAATCTTACCTAGCTTAACACATGCAAACGGCCGAATGGAGAGGATGGATTTTTTTCTCTTCTTGAAGGTGTTTCGGGTAGAAGATGAAGGAGGGAAGAGAAATAAAAATAATTTCCTTTTTTGTTTAAATCTATTAACACATTATTTTAGCATGCTTATAGTATAATAATACTTAATTTATCATATACTTAGAAAACATAATATTCTTGGCATGCTTATAATATAATAATGCATTAAAGATATCATACTAAACAAATTGGAATATGTATTGCATGCTTACCATCCACTATATTAAGTATGGGAAATTTGACATGCAAATCCCTAGGTTTAATAAACAAGTCACTTTGCCCTTCCAATTTCATGCTCACTACTTTGGTCACCTTAGCAATTTAATCTTTTTTGCTTATTAAACACTCAAACGGTTAAATTCTTCTACGAGACTTTTACACACATCAATTCACATATAATAGACATAAGATATAATATTAAAAAATACTTATCAGCTCGGATTCGTGGTCCCGAAACCACCGTTCCGAATAGGGTCAAAATTGGTCTGTTACACCAACGTCCCAGACGAGGTCTTACATGCACTCAGATTTCGATGCCACTGTCCCAAACAGGGTCTTATATGAATCAATATGATGCCGATGTCCCAGACATGGTCTTACACGTAAAGCCTGTATCGATGCCAACGTCCCAGACGTGGTCTTACACATAATCAGATATCGACGCCACAGTCCCGGACAGGGTCTTACACGAATCTCAAATCAACGCCAACGTCCCAGACGTGGTCTTACATGATAAAACGGAATAGATACCTATGTCGTGACATAGTCAATGCTATCTATTCCTAGGTTCGTACGAGGCTTCTCGGACTTAATCACTATACCAAACTTATCTCGGAATTCAACTGCATAACCTCTCATAACATAAGCATTCAATATCATCATTAATTATATAAACAATTACAAATGCATACATATACATTTATTTGCATATGGACTTACCTCGGATTCGGTTTATCGGAATAGAAACGGCTACTCGTTTACTTTCGCTTTCCGCGATCTAAGTCCGTTTTCTTCGGTTCTTGATCTAAACATATTCAGAATTAACCCTTTTATTTACTAATTCATACAATTCAATCCATGGACACACATTTAGGGCTATTTGTAATTTAACCCTCAAATTTGCACACTTTAACAATTTAGTCCATTTTTCACAAAACATCAAATTCACAAAATTCACACATATACATACATGTTTGGCCGAATACATATACATCACATACAAGTCTACATTTTTCATCAAATTTGCAATTAAGTCCCTCAAAATAATATTTTCTCAATTTAGCCCTAATTAGCTAAATTCATCAAAAATTCAAGAACAAAATATGTTCATCTAGCTCATATCTTTCATTTAACACCAAAAAGTCATCAAAAAGCTTAACAAATCATCAATGGCATAACACACAAACATCATCAATTCATTAAATTAAGACATGGGTTTGATAGCTCTGAAAGCAACGATTATAAAAATGTAGAAATTATCGAAAACAGATTAAAAACTTACCTTGAATTTAGCTCTCAAATGGTCGAAACTTTGAAAGCTTATAACCTTTCTTTTTCTTTTGATTTTTCGGTGGAAGAACACTAACCAAAAGACCACCATTTTGTTTATAAAAAACTTTAATAACATTAATAAACATTTTCCTATTTTATCCCTTAAGAATAAATATATATAACTTATTACAGAAGGTCATTTTTGACCATTATCAATCCACTATATTAAAAGTGGTTCAATTGCCACTTAAGGCCATAACTTTTATAAGCCACAACACATTGGTATTTAGCAAATAGCATACAACTTTCACATTCAATGCAATTTCATCCTTTTGTCAAATAAACACACAGACGGACAAATTAACTCACGAAAATTTACCACATGCTTAATCACATATCAACGACACACATAATATTTGGACTCGATTTTGTGGTCCCGAAACCACTGTTCTGACTAGGGTATAAACAGGACTATTACAGCTAAGGGGAGTTTGAATAGAATTTGAAGGGAGTTGTTGGGGGAGTTGAGGAGAAATCGGTGGAGTAATTCAAGGAGGGATAAGGGGAGAGATACTAGGAGAAAATCAAGGAGGTTGATTGAGAGGAAGTGTTGTGCCGTTTGGGGGAACTCTAGCTTTAAGAATTCGGCTGGGGAAAATGTTTGTCGTTTTTGGAATTGGAGGAACATTTTGGTGTTAGCATCTGCCGAATTATCCTTTTCCTTCTCTTTCATTTATCGGCTTTTGGTTCATTCGAATTTGTATTGGTTGTTGCGCAGTATTCAACAAAAGTCCCTTCCTTTTCGGTCAATAGTTGTTAGTCGATTTTGTGAGCAACTCTTCCATTTCTTTTTCTCTCTTCTTCTCTTCCTCAATCTGTTCTCTCTTTTGGCCAAATATCCTTTTTGCCTTTCAATCGGTTTACCTTTTTCAGGCTATTTCTCCTTTTTACCTTCTAGGTTCTGCCCTTAATCGATTTTACTTGGTCCGATCCTTCTCTTTTCGTTTTCTACCTCCCAATATTTTTCTTGTTTTGACCGAGACCTATCTCTCCTTATCGATTATGGTTTAGCCGAATATCACCCTTTTGTTTTATCACTCTCTGCGCCGATCTTCTCTTTACAGCTTCTTGCTGTTCCAGTGTTGCAAGTGTTTCTGATTATCAGTAAAGTGTTTATACTACTCACTTTTTGATTAAACATGTTCTCTTCTATTCTTTTTCTTAAAACCGAATACCCTCCTTTTTATCCTTTGATTAACGACCGTTGATTCTTTCCCCACAGTGTGTTACTAATTACGATTCTAGGGTTTTCCTCGAGGAGTGGTGGAGTGTAAATGGTTTTGAAGTAGTCACAACCCTTGTTCTCAACGTACAATCAAGGTAATACGTTACCTCACTTTTAGAGTTTAGGTCGTATACTGATTATATTCTTATAAGATATCATTTGTGGATTGAGGCCACTTATATGGCCTACCTTGGTTAATGAGATCAGTGTTTGTGGTATAGATAATCGATAAAAGCGTGTGATCACTTTTGGTTAGCGGTCTTGAAGGACTAAAGTCGCCTCATTCAAGCAAGGTAAGGAGGGTGTTTTTGGATTAAGTGTCAATAAGAGGGTGTTTACCCTAACGATTAAAGGACTGACATTGGGTCATGTTTCAATCTAGGTTGGGTGCTTGAGAACTTTGAGCGGTTGTGTAAACAGGTGTGTGTTCACACTGTTTTGGCTGTAGCACGGCAAAAGTCGAAAAGCCGGAAGATAGGGCTTTGAGGTCACATGGGCGTGTGAACGCTCATGTGGTCAAACCGAGGCCATGAATCACGGGCGTATGACTGTAGAGGCCTCCATGAGCATTTTCATGGGCTTAGGCCAAAATAGGCCACGTTGGGCTGAAATGAGCCGTGTGGGCCTAATGGGCTCGTGGGCCCCACACGAATGAAATCTATTATTTGTAGCAAATACTGGACTAGGATATGTAGGTCTCATAGCCATGGCAAAATCTGGGCTAAACAGGCCGCACGAGTGTCTGGGCCCATTTGGGCCGAGTAATGGGCCCTGGGCCTATTTACACTGTTATGACCATTTAGGTTACTGGAGTCGCTCGAGGTGACTGCAGACCTCCCAAGAGGTTAAAATCTGCACCGAGACCTCAAATTAGGTAAAATGACCAAAATACCCTTAAAGGGTGAAATGACTATTTTACCCCTAATAGATGGAAATGACCATTATACCCCTAAAGGTACGTTGATTGATGTGTTCATGATTTGTAGATGACTGTTACTGGGTATGACATTCTGCATATACGTATGATTTATGACATGACATACTGCATGGGGTTGGGATACTGTTATGTAGGAAGTATATTGTACTGGAGGCTTTGCTACTTATACTGTTACTGGCAGCTTTGCTGCAATACTGTAACTGGAAACTTTGCTGCAATACTGTTACTAGCAGCTTTGCTGCGATATTGGTGTGTTGGCTGGGTGGGTCAATTTTATCCCCACATGGTGTGTTGGTGGTACGAAGTGGTGTGTTGGCTGGATTGGGATGTGTTGCATTATTGCACTGTACAGATATGGCATTGGGCTAAGGCTCACACTGTTACTGTATTGGGCTAAGACCCACATTGTACTATTACTGAATAGGGCTCAGGCCCAGACTATTACTACATGTTATATACCGACTGACTGATAGGGGATTACACACTGAGTTTTCATAAACTCGCACTTTCCTTTTAACTGTACAGGTAATCCTCAACCACAGGCGATTTGGTGCTGTTCTACGCTTACTTTTATTAAAGTTTAAAGTTTGTGTTGGGTTTTGTTTATGTAATAAGGCCATTTATGTTTGTTTAAATTTTTAATTGGGGCTTTTGTTTACTTATTTTAAACTGCTAGTTTAGAAGAAGATGAATTTTCAAAATAATTACAGTATTCAAAGACACGACATTTAAACATTAAATTTTTCAGAAGCTTCCACAATTTTAAATCAACCTACTACAACTATAGTAGATAATAAGGTAAATGCTTTGACTAGATGATTTGTTAAATAATTAAAAAGGGGTTTTTAAACTTAGAAACGAATTTTTCCAACAAGTCTAGTTTTCGAAAGACACTTCAATGTGACACGCCAGATTCGACCATAACGTCTAGGCCGGGTTTGGGGTGTTACAGTTTCAATGTTTGATGAATTAAGTTGTTATGTTAGCATATACATGTATTTGGCGCTTGAATGGTAGAAGATGGAATGGTAGTTAAAATGTATGCTATGTGTTGTTCTCAGATATGTTTGATGTGGTTATTTTGGTTTATTAGTTGTAGTTGTTATATACATAGCTATTTGTGCTAATGCTTTGTTAATGGATATTGAATGGCCAAATTGGTATAATGAATGTGACTATAATATGTGAACATGGAGATAATTGTTGGTATGAATTTAGTTACAAATTAGATGTTTTGTGCTTAATTTATGCAACCATTAGGTACATGTTCGATTTGTGATTGAGGTGCCCTTTGGGCATATTGGTTGTATGAATATTTTCTATATTGATTTAGCTTAGTTATGCATATTTTAAGTGCAACTTAAAGGCTTGTGTATATGTGGTAAATTGTTTGTAAGTATGTGTAACAGCCTGTTTCCGGTAAAATCGAAATAGTGGTTTCAGGACCACAAATCTGATTCCGAAAAGGAAATTTATTTTAATATTATTTTATGATCTCTCAGTATGATAATAATGTCGTATGAAAATTTCATAAAGAAATTTTACCGATTATATGTTTAATTTGATAAAGGACCAAATTGCACAAAGTGCAAAATTCTAATAGCTAAAGGGATTAAATAGCTATGGAATTCAAAATTTGAGGTCCTTAAATGATAAATAGACCATTAAAAAGGCTTAGTTGTTAAGGATAATGATTCATCCATAGAAAATAAAATAAAGAAAAGGATGAAATTGGAAAGTGAAAAAAAAATATGATAAATGATAAAAAAATTCAAAATATCATCAATTTATCATCTTCTTCCCCAAAAATACATGGAAACCCTAGGAAAGAGAAAGTAAGCTTTCTTGGCTTAACTGGGTAAGTCTTGTCCCATTTTTAGTAATTTTTATATTTCCGAGATCGGAATAGTTTAATCTATCTATTTTTGGGATTAATTTGTAAAGATATCAAAGTATAGAAAATTTTTCCATGGATGTAAATGCTGAAATTTTGAAATTTATGGTAGAAAATGGAAGGTTATTGATAGATAAACAACTTTTGTAAAGTGAATTTTTATGAAATTATGATTTTAGGACTAAATTGTAAAGTTGCAAAATTTATGGAAAATTTTGAATTTTTATGAAATACATGGGCTGTAAATGTTACATGTAAAATTCGGCTAGGCTTGGAATAAGGATTAAATTGCATTAATTTCATTTTCTAAGTCTAGGGACGAAATCGTCATTAATTAAAAGTTTAGGGGCAAAATGGTAATTTTACCTAAGATGTGAATTGGACTGAATTGAGTATGATGATGTTAAATTTACTCGTATAGATCTGAATAGACTAAATTTGGAGTTAGAGCAAGGAAAAAAGGAAAATATCGGATTAGTAGTCTTTGTGAACACGAACATTGTCGAGGTAAGTTCGTGTAACTAAAATGTGTGTTTATATGTTTAAATTGAATGTTATGATTGTGAAATGTATGATTGTTATGTATAAACATAAATCACATATCTGAAAATGTCTGACAAGTGTTAAGTCTCATTTGAATAAAAGAAATTCGATGGATACATGATTTCCCGTATTGAATGTGGTCCTGCATATGTTGCGGACAAAATATAACTCGGATGAGCAATCCTGTTATAAGCCTCTCGAGCATCCTGTTATATATTTCCTGTGAGCATCCTGATCAGTAGTGATTCTGCATGTGTTGCGCACTACTGCAGCTCTTTGTGAGTGTCCTGTTACACGATTCGATCGGTTGAGATACAGCATTTATTGCAGACACAAAACAGCTCTTCGTGAGCATCCTGATATAGGCTCTTATGAGCTTCCAAAAATGGCTCGCTTGAACTCCTTGATATGCTATCCGGAGCTCCCTGTTAATAACTCTTTAGAGTTACCTGTTAAGCTCAATGAGCTTCTTGTTCTAAACTCTTATGAGTTTCCTCTTTAGCCCGGATAAGCATCCTGTTACATGGCTCATCTGAGCATCCTGATATATGGCTCGAGAGTGTGCTTCCTGATTATGTGCCCTTATGGGTACATCTAAATATGACTTGAAGGATTACAGTTTTGTACACTTCGAGTGTACTTCATATGTATCCATCGATATTTCAAATAAATTATTACACGCACATACTTGAATTACATGGACATGAATTATATATGATATTTGAATACTTAATGTGGAAAGAATGTGCATATGGAAAAATGACTATTACTATTGAGCTAATACAAGCTTATTGATATTCTTAAGAAATGTATATATGACTAACATGTTTTGTACATGCTACATGGATACATGATGAGAGAAGTATTTGAATATATAAATGATATCACTTGATATTGAGGCATGATGTACTTGATACTTGAATGTGGAACATACTTGATGACTTTGTTATCCATGATATAATGAAATATGTGATGAAAATATATATGAATAAATCTTGTTTGGTGAGAGTATAAATTCATAATTATGAACTATTATATGTAATACAATGACTAACATGGTTGAGGAGGATATGTGTTTAGGCACTTAGCCAAACGACTTGGTAATGAAATGTATGTTTACCTTATGTTTATAAAATAGTGGTAAGTTAAATTTCCAGTTATACGAACTTACTAAGCTTAAAAGCTTACTCTTTTTTAATTTCCCTGTTTTAGAGGAATTCAGAAGCTCATTGGGTTGGAAGCTTGGCAGAGATATTACACACTATCATTGGTTTAGTTGGTACAAAAGGTAAATTAATTCCGATTATAATGGCATGTATAGGTTTATTAGCCAATGTTGGCATGTAAATGTTGGTTTGTGATTAGCCATTGGAATGGCTAATGTTTGGTGTATTTTGGTATGTATAAACATGGCATTATGTTGGTTGATATGTATTAACATGGTAAATTAATGGTAAGATTATAGAAATGTAAAGATGATACTTGAAAGCATGAGTAAATGTGTCATGCATAAAACTTGATCATTAGATTGATTTATATGTCTTGAATTGGTTGGTGAATATGTTGAAGTGTTGATGTAGGTATAAGGTAAAAAGGGTGAGAAATAAGGCTTGCAAAATGGCCTTATTCTATCTACACGACCAGACACACGGGCTTGTGTCTCAACCGCGTGTGACACATAGCCATGCGCACGGGTGTGTGGCTTGGCCGTGTGTCCCCTGCATCTTAAAACTAAAGAAACAGAATGCTCAAAATTGATCACATGGATAGAGACACGGGCGTGTGTCTCAGCCGTGTGAGAGACATGGCCCAACACATAGGCGTGTGTCCTAGCCGTGTAACCCCTGCACCTAATTTTTGAAAGTTAAATTGTCCACACGGTCTAGCACACAAGCGTCTGGCTGGCCGTGTGACCCAAGTCAGAGAGTTACACGGGTAAGGACACGGGCTGGGACATGGCTGTGTGCCTCACATCGAATGCCCACAAGGCCTGGGACACGGGCATGTCATTTGACCGTGTGAGCCACACGGCCTGGCCACAAGGCCGTGTGTTCCCTGCACCTAGAGAAAAATTTTGAAATTTCGCAAAAAAAATTCTGAGTTCCCAATTTTGTCCTGACTTGATTCTAATGTTTATTTTGGGCCTCGATGACTCTTATAAGGGACTATATGATTGATTTATGATGTGAATAAGATAATATGTGAAATTTCTGATAATTGTTTTATATATTCCAGTAATACTTCGTAACCCTGTTCTGGCGACAGATTTGGGTTAAGGGTGTTACAGTATGTGCTTAAATGGGTGAGAAAAATGGCTTGGAAATGGTCTATTTTTTGTCCACACGGTCAAAGACACAGGTGTGTGTCTCAGCCATGTGTCCCCTATAGCTTTCAAAGGGTTGCAAGTCAAGCAGTTACACAGCCTAGCACACGGCCTGGCACACAGGCGTGTGAGGCCATTTCGAAGGGTACACGGCCTGGCACACGGGCACGTGGCTTGGCCGTGTAACCCAATTCAGATAGTTACACGAGCTAGGAGGCGGTCGTGTGTCCCTACTTTGAATGTCAATAGGGCTTGAGACGCAGGCGTGTGTCTCAGCTGTGTGAGTCATAAGGTCGTGTGACCCTTGTAGGTGAAAATTTCTATCTTTTTCTGTAAAATTCTATATGTTTCCGATTTAGTCCCGACTTGTTTCTAATGTGTTTTTAAGGCTTCGAGGGCTCAAATAAGGGACAATATGTATGTCTTTGTTTGGTTTTGCTATGGTTAATAATGTGAAATAAATGTTTTAATTTTTTGATTGTTTTGAATTGTAATCTCTGGTAATGCTTCGTAACCCTATTACGGTGAAGGATACGGGTTAGGGGTATTAACTTATCATAATTTAAGTCTTTTCATATACGGTAGCTTAGTTCCATTCTATATAAGTACCAACTTAACTAACTAATTTTCTTTACTAAAATAAGAAACAAATCTATTCAACTACAAACCAAACGAGTTCGCCAAAGCATTTAGGTGTTGTACACTTAATAGAATAGTCTGCCAAACCACAGATTTACGCCAAAGCTAAGAGTTCTCCAAGTGGCGCATACAAAGAATCCTCTACTTTGACAAAATAAACACTTTACTCACTCATATCTACACTTTTTACAAGGACACCAAATAGTAACCAGATACCAAGACTTCGCCAAGTGGACTGTTACAACAATCTTTGAACCGTTGGATATAATGGCATGCATAGGATTGTGAGAACTCACCTTTATATTTTTTTATTTGGACGAAAGGCCTTGGGACAAGTTTGGAGAGATAAGGGAATGTCAAGTTAAGCCCCATTCAATGGGATATGTTGGTGTGTTGGATAGTGATTAGATTTATGCTACACTTATGGGACATATTAAGACTCTTTGAGTCAAAGTGAGGAGTTATAAAGAGATTCGCTTATCCAACAGAAAAGAACATGTGAATAAGATTGTGTTTTCAAAAATATTATGTTTTACAGTTTTAAGATAACTCATAGTGAGTATCTGAGAACCAGGCTTCGTACTGCTACTGCTGCTACTACGGCTACTGTTACTGTTGCTACTGCTACTACTACTACTACGGCTACTACTACTGCTACTGCTACTACTACGGCTACTACTGTTGCTACTACTACTACTGCTACTCCTACTCCTACTATTGCTACTACTGCTACTGCTCTTGCTCCTGCTCCTACTCCTCCTACTGCTACTTCTGCTGCTGCTACTACTACTGCGTTTTGCTTGACATACTTTCTACTCTTTTTTGGCTATTCTATTGTTAGAATAATGTCATATGATTGTTGCTTATGGCTTTAAGTTGGTTAATTTTCTCTTTTATGCATTGAATGATATTTAGTTTGCTCTACTTGTTCTTTTATGTCATATACCATACCTTGTTTTGTAACACCCCTTACCTGTATTTGCCACCAGAACAGGGTACGAGACATTACCAGAACATAAACACATGCAATTGTACAAAATCAAGGCATAATTTTTTTCCAAACTTAAACTTTTAAATTTTTATAAGTAAGTCCCTAATATGGACCTACGAGGCCCAAAACATACTTTGGAAGAGGTCTGGGACTAAACCGATAACTTTGGAAAACATTGAAAAATTTCTTGAAAATAGGGGCACACGCCTGTGTCCAAAGTCTTATCCTTCTCACAACCATTCACATGCCACACTTTTCTTATTTAATCATCACACACTCATTCACCCAAATCATGCATCTCATAAATTGCATCATCGCAAACATATAACTTGAATAATACTAGCCAACGCCAATGGCCTTATACAAAATGTACTACTAAATATTAAAGGCCAACATTTTAGGCCAAACCAATTATGACACATACAAATAACTAAGTCCCCTATACATGCCATAAACTTAAGAGGTATGTATTCACTTTTACCCCACGATGATAGCTTGATAGTGTGATAACATCTCCGGCGATCTCCAACTCGAGCTAGCATATAACCCTATAAGATATAGGAAAGGAAGGGGAGTAAGCTACAAAGCTTAGTAAGTAAGTATGTAAATAATAAAAAATTTATTAACATACTTTTAACAATTCTCATAATATGTACTCAGGATAATACAATCATAATTGCACAAAGTTCCACTATTCATTTATGTTCATCTTAAGTTGTCTACTCGAGTCACAGTCACTAAGTTATTTATATCTCAAGCTACAGAACTCAAAATTAAGATTTGCTAATTTTCCCTGAAACTAGACTCACATATCTTCTTATTATCAATTTTTTAGAATTTTTGGTTTATCTAATAAGTACAGTTTATTCATTAAAGTCACCCCTGTTCTGCTATCCGACAGTTCTGACACCTCTTCACTAAAAATTAATTATCTCATCGTACAAAAGTTGTATAATGTCATCATTTGTTTCTATTGAAAGTAGACTCATTAGGAAATTTAATAATATAAATTATAAACCATAATTATTTTTATATAATTTTTAATGAATTTCCAAAGTTGGAATAGGGGATTCCGACATCATTCTGACCATGTCTCACAAAACTTCGAATATCTCAGAATACGAAATTATTTTGTTTACACCGTTTCTTTTATGTAAAAATATACTCATTAATATTTAATTTCGTATCTTATTCAACTTCTAATTCTATTTCGACCACTTTTGGTGATTTTTCAAAGTCACACAACTACTGCTGTCCAAAACTGTTTTGTTGCTAAATTTACTCTTTCATAGTTTCACTTACTCCATTTCATCTTACCGAAGGTTCGATCAAATATCGAGCACATTGTTCATAAATTTTCACACTTATACCTGCACTTATTCATCACATAATCATATTCAATTACACTTAGTCGTTACATGATCACATGTATTTTCACTTAGTCATTTTCATTTTGAACTCATCGGAATAATAACAGATACACGGTGGCTTGCACATAGTACCACCCTTGCAGCCGAAGATATCTGGTGCACATAGTAGCCTACACTTAGTACTACACATGTGACCAAAACCATCACTTACACATAGTGTGTAACGCCCCGAATTTGGGCTTAGAAGAAATAGGCCTTGAGCGTAGGAACACATAAAAGTTTATGTGTGCAAGAAAATAACACAATTGACTGTCTACTTCAGTGGTTAAGTGATTTAGAAGTGTTTAGGAGTGTCTAAGAAGTCCTGGGTTCAAACTTGGGCTTTAGCAAAAAAATTATTTTTAGTGAATAAAATCATTGGGATCTAGATAGAAGGTTCTTAAATATTTGTGGTTAAATTATGACACAAAATGAGCATCTGGTTTAGTGGCAAGGTGGCGTGTAGAGTTCTATCGAGGTCTAAGGTTCAAATCATGGCAAGGTAAAAAGAGTATTTATTTTGCTCTCTTGTCATGTGAGAAGTAGAAGTCAACTGAAACTCTGCAAGGTGGAATTTGAATTGGTCAAGAGATGATGGTGGAGAAAATCAAGGAAAGGATTATGGAGCAAATCAATGAGGATGGGGGAGTGAGGGAATAGGTGTGCCGAATTAGGACTTTGAAGTCCCTAGTAGTCGGTTTTGGTAGGGAATTTTCACCTTTGGTCAGTTTCTATTTTGCCACCAATTTGTTTCCTTTCTTCTCCCTGTAGTGCCAAATTTTGCATTTGATCTTTTGTGCATTTTTTTGTTTCGGTTCCTAATGTTCTGCCAAATTTTCTGTACTACCTTTTTCTAAGCCATTCTGTTCTCTTTCTTCTATTTCAACCTGTGCCGAAATCACCAATTCTACTCTTGTCTCCTCTCGGTTTCCAAGTTTTGGCCGAATATCCTACCTGTTGTTTTTGCTCCATTGATTATTGTTTTCTGGGCCGAATTCATCCTCTTTTCCTCTTTCTTGTTCTTTTTCTTTCTCGGCATTCAAGTGGATTGTGACCGAAGTTCTACCTTTTCCTCCTCGAATCGGTTTTTTTCCTTTTCACTGGGTGTTTCATACTTTGGCGGAATCTCAGCATTGTCCCTCTATGTTTTTAGTTCTGCAAGTGTTCCTGGCAAATCGGTAAGTGTTCATATTTCCTCCTTTCATTCAAATCTATTCTCTCTAATCATTTTCTAAAAAGTCATATGTTCTTCTCCATATGTTCTCTGACTGCGGTTCTCGTTCCTTCTTTGCAATATGGTGATCGATGGGTTAGGTATTCCCAATAAGTGAAGGGGTGCAAGGGTTACCAAGCCGTTGAGGTCTATTCTTCTGTTATTCGATTAGGTAATTTCAATACCTTGTTTTTGGGTAGGCCGAATATTCATTTATTTTTGAGGATAGTATTCGTGGATTTAAGCCACATTTACAATCGATCATTTCTAATAAAGATCTGTTGTTAGGCAGTAAATCGGCAAGGGACATACGATTTTTCTTAGTCAACGATCTAAAAGAAGTAGATCGCGTGGTACTCAATCAAGGTTGGTAGTGATTATTGTTTGGGGATTAAGTGTTGTGAACAATAATATATGAAAGACTGACTGTATGTGGAATGAATGTAGGTTGGGCGCTTAAGAAACTTGGAACGGTTGCTTAAACAGGTGTGTAACTATTTTCCATAACTGATAGTCGGCTTAAAAGATGAAAAGGGTGTGTAACCGTACACCCTATTTCTATTGATTGGCAAATGCCGAAATCCCGAATGTCAAAATACCGAAATCCTAAAATGTCGAAATGCCGAAATACCGAAATCCCGAAATGCTGAAAATATGACAACGGTTACCATACGAGCACATGAACGCTCGTGTGGGGAAGTCGATACAATGACGGAGGCCACCATGAGCGATCTCATGGTCTTAGGCCGCTTTTTGGGACAAATGGGCCGAAATGGGCCGTGTGGGCCCAATGGGCTCGCGGGCCCCACATGGGCCAACTTCATGAACTTATGTGAATAATGAGCTCGACCATGTCGTTCACATGGCTAACGGCAGTATGTCGTGTATGTCATGCTCAATCATTACACGTGTATGCAAAATGGCCATGCTCAGTAACAGTCATTTAAACATATATTAAAAGCATACCCGTCACACGACCACAGTCAAGTCAGTTAAAACACAATCATACGATCACAGTCAAATCAGTCAAATTCATAATCTACGTCAGTCATTTACCCACAAGGGCAACGCAATCATTTTACCCTATAAGGGTATTTCAATAATCCTACCCTATTGGGGTATTTAGTTAATTTTGCAAACCGGGGGTATTTCGGTAATTTCACAAATTAAGGGTATTTCGGTAATTTTGCAAACTGGGGTATTTTGGTAATTTTGTAAATCGGGGGTATTTTGGTAATTTCACAAATTGGGGGTATTTCGATAATTTTACAACCTGAGGGTATTTCAATAATTTTGCAAACTGAGAGTATTTTAGTAATTTTGTAAACCGGGGGTATTTCAATAATTTTGCAAATTAGGGGTATTTTAGTAATTTTGCAAATCGAGGGTATTTCAATAATTTTGCAAATTAGGGGTATTTTAGTAATTTTGCAAATCGAGGGTATTTCAATAATTTTACAATCCAACGCTTAACGACCCAGCAGAAGGTCCACCGTCGCCTCGAGCGACTTAAGTAACCCAAACAGACACAACGTGTAAATGGGCCTAAGGCCCATTATCGGCCCAAGTAGGCCCACACGCTCGTGTGGCCCAATTAGCCCAGAAATAGCTTGGGCTATACGAATAGCACAGTTTAAACCAATAAAAACCATATAACATGCATTTTATCCGTGTGGGGCCCACCAGCCCATTGGGCCCACACGGCCCATTTCAGCCAAACGATGCCCAAAACGGCCCAAGAGCACGAGAACACTCATGGTGGCCTCTACAGTCTAACGCCCATGTTCGTGGGCTCAATTCACCACACGCACGATCGCACGCTCGTGTGGCATCATATGTCATATTTTTGGCTTTTCGGCATTTTGTCAATCTACAGTTGGAGTGGTGTGTGTACACACCTAATCGCGAAGCGCACCACGAATCCCTAGCATCGAACCTACCATATTCAAAACTAACGATTAATCACTCGATCAATACAGTTATTCTTTCTTTTTTCCAAACACATGCCGAAATCACATTGATACTTGCCTTAGTCGATCAAGATTTGATAGGTCCCTACTAACTGTTAGCAAGAATTGATCCCTTGCTGCAATTATAGTCAAAACTGAGAGTAGGCCCTCGACCGCTTTTGGAACACGCGCCCCTCTTTACTCCTCAAGAACGCCTAGGTATCAACCAACGTTAGTCTAAGGGGGGAAAGAGAGAGAGGATTAGGCAGAAGGGAAAAAGAATCATACTAGCAACAAAAATCCATTTAAGGAATCACCATAACTTACACTTAACATCAGCAAACAGAGGAGAAGAACCCACCGCCTATGATAGGAGAACAGAAATGAGAGTAAATCTGGCAATAGATGAAAGAGAGATAGCAGGGTATTCGGCTTTTACACACTTATGAACAAATGATAACGGTGTTACACAAAAAGGAAATTCGACTTAAGAGAATTAAATGGGAAAATAAAAAAAGAAGAGATGTAGAAGAAGAGAAGAGATGCAATCGGCCAACGGAAAAATAGGCAGAAAAAGTACAAGAAGATGCGTAAATGGTAACGCAGAAACAGCTAAGAAGAAGGTAGAGTGAAACAGAGCAAAAAGAATGCACGAGAGGTCACTTTTAGTGCAGTTTCGGCAGCATCCAGAAAAAGAGAAATGTAGCTTCGGTTTGGTAACTAAACTGATCAAAAGAAAAGAAAAAACAAAACTCAATAAAGCCGAAATATGCACCAAAATCCCTCTTTTGCCAAAAATGTAACACCCCAAACCCGGTCAACACACCACGACCGAATCTGGTAGGTTACGGAGTGAAAACATTTTTAAAATCATAAGTTTGTCGGAAAAATCTTTAAAGAAGACTCTTGCTTTGTTTTAGGGTTTAGAAAACTCAATAATAATTGATGCTGAAGTTGTTCTAGTAGTTGTCGTAACACTTGGAAAACTCGGGTTTAAAACCCATTTGTGTTTGTCGATTTTAGAAAACATTGGATACTTATTAAAACTGAACGCGATAAGTAAAATCAAGTTTAGAACCATTTGCCTTTAAAAACATCCAAGTTACCTTATTATTTTGTGAACTTTGTTACCCGATGGTAACGTTTGAAAACCCGAAGAGATATAGTTTAGAAAGCATTGCTTTTTACCGGTTAATTTTATCAAGTCCATAAATCCAACATATGTAAAATATAGGCATAATAAAAGCAAGTAATAGCCAAAAACCCAAAATAAACTTAGCGGCCTTATTACAAAACCAAAACCAAATTTAAGGAAAATTACTAAAATTGAAGTAGCAGTTTAAAATCAAAACCAACTAAGATGTATGGCCACCTCGAGTCCTCCCCGGCTCCATATCTGCGATCTATGCCTCATCTGCAAAATGTAAAGGAAAGGGTGAGTCACCGAGACTCGGTGTATAAATCCCCAACCCGATAGTTCAAGCACTTACACAGATCATCAGTAAAACATGCAAATCATGCAACCCATAACCTAACCATCCGATCTCCTTTTTCTACCCCGTGTGGTCAAAACCACTGGTGGTCAAAACCACTGGTGACCGAAGTCACAAATATATCGGTGTGGTCAAAACCACTGGTGACCGTAGTCACAAATCAAGTGATGGGGCCAACCCATCGTGTGGTCAAAACCACTGATGACAATCCAGTAATATATCATGTGGGGCCAACCCACTGTGGTACCAAACCACTGGGACGAGTCACAATATCCATGTGTGGTCAAAACCACTAGTGACCGTAGTCACAAATATCAATCGTGTGGTCAAAACCACTGGTGGTCAAAACCACTTGGACTTAGTCACAAATCATATTAATAGTGTGGTCAAAACCACTGGTGACCGTAGTCACAAATCAAGTGATGGGGCCAACCCATCTTATGGTGAAAACCACTGGTGACAGTCCAAATAAATCATCCCCCTCCTCTCATCAATCCCATCATCATCATGCTCATATCATATGTGTCATAATATCATGTATCATGCATTTAAGGCATAGCATAGCATTTAACAAGTCATGATGATGTATAGCAAAAATCATATAACAGGGGACTTACCCGGAATCCAAGCTCATGCCCACAAGGCAAGTCACTAATACCAATGGTTATACAGTAACATAATAAGCATCATTATACTAATAAAGTGTGTAAGAGTTTACATACCTGATTACACACAAGACTATGATCTCTACGTCACTCGACACTACCGCTATCTGTCTACTGCTTTGCTCCAATGCCGGCCCACACCCAAGTGGCCAATCGCGAACAGCCGACACTGCCCTCTTCTTGAACTTAGGGGTTGGGGTTCCGATCCAACCCCCCCTAACGTTTGGCTGACAACAGGTCCATAACGCCTTCGGTCACTAAATCGAACTAACACAGAGATTAATATTGAATAGAAATTAAACCCAAATGAATAGATCCCCTTGTCCTACATTCGGCCAACACTTAGGTTATTAACAAAGGCCATTCGGCTATACCAATAAATCCCGAAGGGTGAGATAACGCATAACTAACATCATCCTTACCTTTCTGCCTTACGAATGCTAACCACAATACCAAGATATGCGAGACTGATCCTCACCCTACAATAGGCCAATAACAAGACTTAGTCTCAATAGCCTTCGGTTTTTCAAACAACTTAAAGAATGATTGAACCAACATGGATCCTTACCACAGACTTAACGAATTCGGTTGACAGTAAATAGATGGCTTAGATCCACTGCTTCATAACCCCGGAGGTCCCTAAAGAGATCGGTTCCTATAAATGGTTAGCCTTACTATCAACAAATGCCGAAATTCGGCTTTTGCACTCATAGGAGTTGACAGAGAGGAAAGAAAAGAAATAAAGAATTCGGCCAAGACTACTTACCCTTCTCAAAACCGATTGGAGAAAAACCAAGAAAGATCCACTCTTGGTTGATATTCGGCCAAAGCAAAACTAGAAGAAAGAAGGAGATTTCGGCAAAGGGTTGAGTGATCAAGATGATTCGGCTAAGGTTTTGAAAGAAGAACAAAAAATGAGATGCGACTAACGAATGAAAGAAGAGAATGGCAAAGTAAAATAAAACGAGATGAATGAGGATTCGGCTTGAGCAAAAATAAAAATGGAAGAAAAACAAAGAGAGATGGGGAAGAAGAAGGTTCGGCCAAGCACTTGAGAAGAAGAAAAAGATGAAGGGAAGAGGGTTACTTTTCGGCTACAAAGAAAAATAAAAGATGAGAGAGAGGCTCCCAAAGGAGATTCGGCCAAATGTCTAAGAAAGAAATCGGCAAGAGTCTAAGGTGCTTGTGACTTTCGGTTTCAAAGGAGAAAAAGAGAGAGAGCTCAAATGAAGGTTCGGCTAGGTGCTTCCAATGGCAAAAGAGAGTTTCGGCTTTCAGCAACAAGAAGGAGAAGAAGTGAACAATCGGCCAGGTGCCCAAATTTGCCAAAAAGAGAAAAGAGATATTGAGAGGGGTGCAATTGGGGTTTCGGTTTGACACTAAACACAAAAAAACAAGACCTACCAAGCTTTGCCGATTTTAGCTACCAACCTAGGCACATTCGGCCACTACCAAAAACCCCAAAATCGATTTCCCCTTTGCCCCAAACACTTTCCCAAATTCAGCTAAGCACACCCCTTCTCCATCCCTTTGTTTCCTCCTAGAAATTCTCCTGGCCACCAATTCAAATAAGTTTGAATTCATCAAACTCCTCAAAATCCTCCCAACCACAACTTTCAAATGTGTTGACCCCTTCAACACTTATCCAAGAAAGTCCAACCTGAGCACTCCACTTCATTAGCTTTGGCGTCAAAAAGAATAAGCAGGAGTGCAATTCCTGCTGCTCGAACACAGCCACTCCTTCCCTGCATGTGGCGTCACTTACCTAACACCTTTGTGGCGCCTCCTTGACCACTTTACCACCTGATTTCTTGTGCTTAAATCCTCCAGTAATTACCTTTAACCCCTAATTCTCCTTGCTCCCCCTACTTAAGTGCTAAAACGCAATTTTTAGCCATGACCCAGGACTAGCCCGAGGTCATGCCTAGACCCCAAAACATATCAAATAAACACAGCAGGCCTACCAATACATGCAAACACATACAAAATGCAGAGACCCCGATTTAAGGATGTTACAAAAAATGCACAAAAGGACTCCCTAGCCGAATATGCACATACCAACTACCCAGTTCAGCTACAACTTCTCCCATTTTCAAATTCCTTAAAAATCTCCACCAATCCCTCCACCGAATTTTCTCCTTAATTTACTCCAACTCCCCATTCAAATTCAATTCAAATTCTTATGACCAATTCAACCACAGAGTTCCAGTCTAGTTCCAACACCTCCCCAACTCAAGCAGCAAAATAAACATACAATTGCGCACGCCATGCCTCGAACCTCAGACTCCTTGCCACACATGTAGTGCCACCTTGCCACTAGATCACCCACTCTCTTTGTGTCACCTTTTACCTTCAAAAAATTTAAAGGTCTAAAGGCCAAAGTCTAGGTTCCTTTAAAAGAAAAACCAAAACAAATTGCAAGAGACAAGACTTGAACCCAGGCTCCCTTGCAACCTTAATGACGCCACAACCACTAGACCACATGCTTCCTTGTGTCATTTTTTTGACACGATAATTTAAAAGGCCTACATCCAAACATCCAGGGTTTTATCCACTTAAAACCAAAATTTTTGCTAAAGCCCAGGTTTGAACCCAGACTTTTCCAACTCCTCCCAGGTCCCTTAACGACTGAAGCAGACATTTAATTGTGTCATTTTCTTGCACAATTAAATACTTATGTACAGCCTCCTTACTAATCCATACACAAGGCCCAATACTTCTAGGCCCAAAATTCGGGGCGTTACAGTAAATGTATGTATATTGAGTAAGATGTATATATATGTCACTATGATATTGAGATGTTCGAGAACCAGAATATATAAATACGAGAAAGCTGTGATAACGTGACGATGATTGAAAAGCCCCGTATGAACCCTAGGAATAGTATAGGATAAATATGTCATGACATAGGATTCCGATATGTGATTTCGTGTAAGACCACGTCTTGGATGATGGCATCAACTTGTGATTTACGTGTAAGACCATGTCTGGGACATTGGCATCCTAATTGATTTCGTGTAAGACCCTGTCTGGGACAGTGGCATCGATATGTGATTACATGTAAGACCATGTCTAGGACATTGGCATTGTACGAGATTTTTGACTATCTGAGTATCCTTATTGATTCCAAACGGTTCAACGGGCATTCTAAGAAACAAGTGATTAGGTGAATGGCATTCCGATTCAGGTAAGTTCAAAGGTATACAATATTTGATAATGAAAGGTAAGTATAAATTTGCAAAGAATGTTATGTGATGTATTTGTAAACGAAATATGAATATGTGCAAATGAAACAAGAACAAATGAATAAAAATGTGATTTCTAAGGTAGTGTAAGTGAAATTGTCAAATACTATATGAAAGAAAGGTGAATTTAAATATAAGTGATGATATGACATTTGTAGGAGAATTATATGTGATTAGATATGTTATTTACAGAATGTGCTCATTTGGATATATTAAAGTGAGAATGGGATGTTAAATGAGAACCAAATTAACTAAGCTTAGGAAAGCTAAATTTAGTAAGTAAGTATATTATTGAATGGTGATGATTTGATATGAAATTGTGTTATAAACTTGAGATAATTTGTGTTTTGACATGTGAGATAGCATATCATGTTTATGACATTGTAATGAAATTATTTGTTATGTTAAGTTTATTACGATACGAGCTTACTAAGCTTTCAAAGCTTACTCTGTGTGTTTTTCCTATACTTATAGATTTTGGAGATTTGCTGGGGTTGGAAGTCGGCAGAGATCGTATCACACTATCTGGATAATGATTTTGGTAATTATACAATTTATGACTTGGCTATATGGCATGTATAGGCTTTATGATTGTTTGATGAGTAGTTGTAATTTGGACAATTGATGTCTATGTGTTTGATGCAATTAGCCATGTGATATGGCTTGATAATGGTTGTGAATATGGTAAATTTTAGTCTATGTTTTGTGATGCAAAGTTGGTTTATTTTTTATGAAAGGATGTCATAATGAATTGGTAAGTTTTTGGATGTATTATACTTAGAAAATGCTTGTGATTAGAATGAGATAAATGGTACATAAGTTGGTATGTTTGTGTAACACCCAAACCCGGCCTAGAAGTTAGGCTCGACTCCAGAATGTCACATTAAAGGCACACTTCAAAATGATTTTACCATTTAACAATTTAAGGCCCAAAAGCCCAAAACCCTTGTATCTTGTTAAGTTACGTTGAAAAGCCCATATTTTAGAAAACATTCATAGGTTAAGTTATTTCGAAAACCATGTTAACTTTAGAAATTTTATGAAATTTATTAAGCGGATAGTTGAAGCAATAATAATAAAACCCAAAATCTAAAGTCAATTAGGAGTTACATGGCCTTATTACAATCCAATGAAAAAAAAACAAAGTATTTAAAATAAATTCATTTGAACAAAATAAAACATTTGATCAGCTTTAGGTGTGGCCATCTCCGAGTCCTCTCCCACGTCGAGCCGTCTATTCAGGATCACCTGAAACATTAAATAAAAGGGCATGAGTTGCGAAACTCAGTGTGTACAACCCTTGGCAATCAAATCACATACAAATATTCATATTGGGCCTAAGCCTTATCAGAATCGGTGGTCTTGGGCCTTAGCCCACAATGACCTCATATCATATCATATCATATCGTATCATATACAAACAAGATAATGCAAAACCCATCCCAATAATCCATTCGCTAGACACACCATTTCCCTTCCAACCTTATACACACCTGTGGGGATTTCTAAATCGACCCACCCATCCTCTACACACCAATCGTAGCCCGATTGCGGTACTACCTAATGTTGCAGCAAGGTTGCTAATCATATAATGGGCTTAAAGCCACCGGTGGATCCATGGCCATACGACTATGCGATCCTCAAATCTTCCTCCGTACCATAATTCCCACCCATATACATCCTAAGCAGAATATCATATGAATGCATCACACACATGAGTAACATCCATAAACTCATATTTGTCACAGAGGGGTATTTTTATCATTTCCCTACCCAAGGGTATTTTCGTAATTCTACCCTACAGGGGTATTTTGGTAATTTGGCAAAATAGAGGTATTCTGGTAATTTTACAAATCTAAGGGTATTTTAGTAATTTACAAATCTAGGGGTATTTTAGTAATTTTACAAATCTAAGGGTATTTTAGTAATTTACAAATATAGAGGTATTTTAGTAATTTTACAAATCTAAGGGTATTTTAGTAATTTATAAATATAGGGGTATTTTAGTAATTTTACAAATCTAAGAGTATTTTAGTAATTTACAAATCTAAGGGTATTTTAGTAATTTTAGAAATCTAAAGGTATTTGGTCCCTCTCGGGTTTTAGTTATGAACTTTGGCCCATTAACAAGTCCTCGCAACTAAAGTGAACAGGCACTACGTACCAGGTAGGATTCCAGAGAAGAGGAGGTGGGCCACTAGAACCGCTTAAGTACCAAGCTCTCCCTAGATCCAATCCTAGACATGCGTATGTCTGCTGCCACACTCTAACCCAGCGACTTGTTCACGGACATGTTTAATTAAATTAAGTCTTATGAAATTTAAGAGTTGTTCAAACTAGGCCTAAAGTCCATAAACCCTAGCATACTTGTCTACGTCCCCATAAAGCCCATCAAACCCAAATTACATCTTTACGACCCATTAGGCCCAAATCACATCCTTATGGCCTGTTAGGCCCAAAACAATTCCAGATCATGTGTTATGCTTGACAGACTCAATTCATACACCAAACCAAACAAACTCATCAAACCTAGCCTTAGGGCCCACTGGGCCCATTTAGCCACTTTCGGCTTTTCGGCTTTTTGTCATTGACGATATCGTGTGTGTAATGTTTGTACACACCTGGTATCCACGCGCGCTACAAACCCCTTAGTCACGAACCTACAATCGACATTACTAATGATTAACCAAGGCGTTAACACATACTTATCAAAAACTGAAACCTCACCGTACCCTTACCGTGTGCCTCACATTCTAGTAGCCCTTTCTTTGCTACTATTTGCGATTATACTCTAGATCTGCACCCAAACACCTATACCGTCAAAACCAAGTGACCCATATTGTACATAAATCACCCCTATGAGCCACATTAGATTCAGCCATTTACTAAACCATGACTGAGTCGAGAACACTTACCCCCTTGTTAGCAATCCTTACCTACCACGCTTGCGATTGTGAAGCCTTACCCTTGTTAATACAAGTTAACGATAAGGAGGGGTTAGATAGCCCTTCGGCTTTTAACAAAACACACTAAAAAGTTCAACTAAGCACTTACTGAAATTCTCCTTTGATCCTACGGCTTAGTTATCTACTGAACAAGATCCGGCTTCCAACGTGAATAAGAGTAGATAATAATCGATTGAGGTGGAGGAACAGCAACAAGGGTTCGGCAAGAATAGAGATTCGACAAAGAAGAATGATAGTAATTTTGGAAAAGAAGAGAATTTGGCTATAGGGGAATTTGGCTTTTAGAGAAAGAAGAAGAATACAACTCTAATAGGAATTTCGGCAAAAAGAATGATGGGTTTTCTTTTCAGAAAATGAAAGAATTCGGCTGAGGGGGAGAAAAGGAAGAAATAGCAGAACCCAAGGAACCCTTCAATGAATTCGGCACCCCCTTTTTATACCAAAGCCGAATCCTACCTTCCCCCCACAGTCCCATTCGGCACCAACTCCTCCCTCTCCCCATCTCCTGACTTTTCTCCCTGATAACACCTTAATCTTATCCAAAATTTCTTCCACATCCAACACACCTGTTTACTTCAAACTCTCCACGGCAAGAGTTCAAAACCAACAGAACTCTGGCCGTCCATACAGTAAAATAAACACTCCACAAAATACCACTACTAAGTCTCAAACCTTGGACCTCTTCAGCTTACAACACGCCACCTTATAGCTCCCAAGTGATGGCACTTACCACTGGACCACAAGCCCATTTGTGTCCTATTTCTTCTTCATTTATTAAAAAGGCCTACTAACTGAGGTCATTGTTCCCTAAGGCTAAAACCAAAATTTTTCCTTTACCCTTACTTGATCCCAGGACATCTCCAACACCCCTAGACACTCCAAATCCATAAATCCTCAAAGCCCACATGCCAATTGTCATTTTTCTCGCTCACTTAAAAAATTTTCTGGAATCCAAAGCCCAAAGCCCAATAAGCCTAATTCTTCTAGGCCCAAATTCGAGGCGTTACAGTTTGATATGCATTTGAATGGTTAGAAAGATAGATATTATTGGTATGATTTGGTTGCATTTTGAAGGTATGAAATGTTTTTGTTTGTACTTGTAGAATTGACCCAAAATGGGTGGCAAATTGGCCTTACAAATGGCCTATATTTGCCCACACAATTGAGCACACGGGCGTGTGGCTCGACCGTGTCCCTGAAATTTGTAATTCAATTCAAGTCAGGCTCGCAAACAGGTTGGACACACGGGCGTGTGACTGGTAGTGTGATGCAAGTCAGTTTCGACCACGGGCCAGGCACACGGGCGTGTGACAGGTCGTGTGATGCAAGTCAGTTTCGACCACGAGCCAGGCACACGGGCGTGTGACAGGTCGTGTGATGCAAGTCAGTTTTGGTTTAGTCCCGACCCCTTCCTAATGCATGTTTGAGGTCTCGTAGACATATTTAAAGAACTCTATGTATATGATTTACTTTGATATGATAATGATATACTTTATGATGTGAAATGTTTATAAAAGTTCTGATTTGTCTGGTAATGCCTCTTAACCCTAAACCGACGATGGTTACCGATTAGGGGTGTTACATTTTATTGGTATCAGAGCTACGATTTAGTCAGTTCTAGGACTACCATAGCGTATGTGAGTCTAGCTATACATGCCATATTTAATCTGTGATAGTGTGATATCTCTCGACTCTGACAAAAATTATTTTGATGAGATAGATAAGTTTTCCAACCTAGCTAATTCTGATAGTACAAAAGTAAATACTCAAATATTTTATTGGAAATGTGTTGATGATGAGTTGAGACTCATAAAGGTAAGGATCAAATTGTGTGACATGTTGTTATTGATAAATGTTGTAATTATATGAGTATATGAGATATTATATTTGAGTTATGATTGCTATCTAAAATGTTCTGGTTGTGAATTAGTGATTTGATGTTGGCATATGAACAATGTGTTAAGAATAAAAGTGATTAAAAGCAAAAGTTTATTAAATGTTTTGAGAATGTGAAATTTAAAAATGAACTTGCTATTTGTGATAGTATATGTTACGTGCATGTATGTGTAAGTTAAATTTGAGGCTTTACTATCCTCACCCCCTTATTAGTGAAATGTTATAATGAAATATGTAAGATTTGGATTGAATAAGCTCACGAGTTTGGAGTTATAGAAGTCTGTGTTTGGAAGATTAGTAATGTCGTCAGAAAAGAGAATGAATCAGCAAATGAAGACAGTACTAAAAGAGATATTGGATAGTTCTGAAGACTATTCAGATTATGTAGAGTCATTGGTAAAGAAGAAGTTAATTTCGACTAAATAGCGTATTCAAGTATGTTATCTAAAGAAAGTATTAAATGGAAGCTTTTTTTAATTTACTTTTGTTAACAATGGGATAATGTGAAAATTTCTAATGACAGAATTAGACAGTTGAATAATGATTGAATTGTATTGATGGTAGAATGCACTGGTTATAGTCGGGCAGTTACTATGATTCCTTTTGGGCATTCTATGTGTACATTTATCTTCAGAAGCATATGTGACTGTTTAATTTTAGAAAGAAAATTCTTATCGTATGAGAACACTAACTAAATGTACTGATAGACGAAAGCATGGTTGATCTGTTTGGGTTATGTTCGATATTGTTATGTCTTTCTCTGATAATTTGTTTCATTGTATGGATATAAAAGTCGACGGTAAAATCTGTATGAGACTAATATTCTATTTCTACTGGTTATTGTTCTGTTGAACATATGTGAAGACTATATTGCTTCTGTTACTGTGGATTTCAATATTTAAGAATGACATCGTTCTTTCTGGACATTTTTTGGAATATCATCTGAATTTTATATCATTCTATATGGGTTGTAATTTTTAGATATCCTGTGTGACTCCATATGCTGAAATTTCACTATTCCGATTTTCTGATGATTCCATGTGATTATTTGCAAGAGATCTCTAATTGACAGAGATGACAACGTCTATTGTAATTATAATTTCCTATTGTAATTATAATTTCTAGCTTGAAATGTGAGAGTACAGTGGTACCGTCCTCAGAGTTATAGAAGTTATGTTTCTGCAGAGGTTACTATTAAAATCATATTTGATTATTCTCTGTGTTCAAATGCTTCACTAACAGTCGGGATAATATCTATTTATAGGGTTGAGACATCGTTCTTATTAAGGCCCAATGATTTCTATTTGGTTAAGGTGATTTTAGTATAATTCAAAGTTTCGATGATTAATATATGAGATAGCTTTATTATAAACTTTTTTCTAGTTCTCATGAAGGTCTGACAATGATAAAAGTGAAAATGATAGAAGAATAAGATCAAATCTGTGAAACCATATGTCTGGGTTATCCTTTTTAACGAGAAGAAAAGATTTCTTCGAAGACTGATTCAATGGTTTAGTCTGATTTGAATTATTTGATTGAAAAGATAATTGGGTTATATGTGCCTGAATCTATCCACCTAACTAGAAATAAACTATGAATGTACATGTGAATTGCGAGATAGTATGGAAGAAGAACTTGTATTTTTGAAGACTTGATACCGAATTATATCTACCGGAATGATTCTATCAGGGAAATGTTGTGATAAATTAAAGTTAGTTCGATTGTTGAAGTTTTCTTTTGCACAAAGATAATTTCGACCGAAATATCAGTTCTGTTCAGTCTTAGTCCAATAAAGAGATTATGATTTTCTTCCTTATGTTAATGAATGGTTTGAAACGTATTCTAATACAAGAATGTGTAGGGATATCTTGTGATTCTATACAGTTAAAGCTGCATAAAAAGAGTTACGTGATATACTTGATGACTAAAGTTTAAAATGTTTAATGTCAGAGAAAGATCTGAACTTGGCACAGCAAGGTTAGCCCCAATCGTCGAAAAACTTTTGAGTCTGTAAGTGATTCTTATCTGAGGAAAATGATTATAGTTTTGAATGTTTTGATTGGGCGATGAAGACGTGATTGATCTTATCAGATAATGAACAGTTGTTAGTTGAATTAGAGGCTAAATAAATGTTTATTTAGTGAAGCTGTGAAATTTAGAAATGTGTCAGCGAATTATAAGTTAAAAAGTGGTTCAGCATAAATTGATTTCTAATTCAGAACCTCATATGTGATATCGATGATTATTTGTTATTTTGAGATTGAGAGTGTATACTGAAAAGCTCTACGAATATATAACAACTGCTACAAGAAACTCCCAGTGGTGTTCATATGGGATTAATAAGATGCACAACAGTCTGGGATATGATATAGATGATGAGTGTGAAATGTGATATTTCTGACTATGTTGATTATAGAAATGGAGGGCTGATGAATTTTGTATCGAGATTATCTTTAACATTGAAAAAGATGGAGTTATCTAAAATATGGTTAACTGTCCTAAGAAATCTCTCTGTACGTATAGATTTTCTCTTTTAATAAAACAGTTGAGTTATTCATTTTTGTGTTGGTAAATCTGTCTATGGTGTCAGTTATCATTGTTTTGGATTGAGATCTGAAACTCATGATAATTCTGAGAGAGATTACAGTAATCTGTGAGTATGAGATTGCATTGAAATCGGGAAACGCAATTCAAATTCTCGAAATATTTATGTCACTGTGTTTTAGAGTTTCAAAACAACTAAGAAAGACTGTTGTTGTTACAAGCAGTTACTGAACTTCGTTATTTCAAGATCGAGCTTTGTGAGAAAATGATTCACTGGATTAATATCGTCAAATTACTTGAGTAGAAAATGAAAACAATTTAATACAGTTATAAGCGGTCTTAGCTAGAGATAATGTACAGCAAAATTCAGATCAGAATTTCAGTTGATAGGTTGCATTGAAATCCGAAGCTATGTGTGAATTTGAAATGTATTGTGTGGAAGCAAATCCTTAATCTACTTTCTGGTAAGATTTTCGAGGACGAAAATCCCTAAAAGGGGGAGAGTTGTAACAGCCCGGTTTAGACCCTAGTTGGAAGAGTGGTTTTGGGACCACAATCCGACATTGAAAAATATATTTTATTACTATTTTAATATTTACAGCATGATATTGGAGTTGTGTGAAATTTTCGTAAAGAAATTTTATCGTTTATGTGGTTAATTCGGTAAAAAGGACTAAATAGCGTAAAGCGTAAAAGTTGGGTTCTATAAGTTAAAAGTGTCAAATAGCTATAGAACATTAAGGGAAAGGTCCTTATGTGATAATTAATCCAATTGTGAGTTAGTGGATGATATTTGGTTTGGCATTTGTGTAAATTTGATTAATTTTAAAGGTTAATTTAGTAAAAAGGTAAATAATGATAACAAATAAAATAAAACCAAATTTCATCTTTCTATTCATTATCTTTCACCGAAAATGAGAAAGAAGAACAGCCATGGAAGCTTCAATATTTGGCCAAGCTTTGTGTTTTATTTGGTAAGTCGTTTTTGCTCGGTTTTTAATAATTTCTACGTTTTTGAGCCCGTTGCAGCTTAACCTAGCTAGCCTATCTCTGTTTTTGAAACTGTTATAGATTTTGAAAGATTCCATTGTTGAATGCTTGGTTGTGTAGATGTTTTATGATAGATTATTAAAGTTTGAATCTAGATTAACAAGTTTTATAAAGTGATTTTTGACAAAAATGTCAATTGAGGATTAAATTGAGAAAAGTGCAAAATTCATGGTTAAATGTGTGAATAAACTAAAAATATGGGTTGCTAGTAGTTTGGGTAAAATTCGACTAGCATGGGCTTGTCCTTAATTGCATGAATTTGCAATTTTATGTGATAAGGACTAAATTGTGAAAATGAGAAATTTTAGGGGCTAAAGTAAAAAATGCCCATTTATGTGATTTGGATGAAATTGAATGAATCGTTGAATAAATTAGTTAAATTTTGATATTATCTAGATTGAGAAAAACGGAATTCAGATCTAGATCGAGGGAAAATCAAAATATCATATTAGTCGACCTAATTCGTCGTTACAGCGAACGAGGTAAGTTCATATTTTAATAGACATTACAGAATTATGTTTTAAATGCATAATATTATTATGATTTAATTCAATTCCAAATGGTAATGTAAATGTATGTATATTGAGTAAGATATATATATGTCACTATGATATTGAGATGTTCGAGAAGCAGAATATATAAATACGAGAAAGTTCTGATAATGTGACGATGATCAAAAAGCCCTGTACGAACCCTAGGAATAGTATAGGATACATATGTCATGACATAGGATTCCGATATGTGATTTTGTGTAAGACCACGTCTGGGACGATGGCATCGACTTGTGATTTATGTGTAAGACCATGTTTGGGACATTGGCATCGTATTTGATTTCGTGTAAGACCCTGTCTGGGACAGTGGCATCGATATGTGATTACATGTAAGACCACGTCTGGGATGTTGGCATTGTACGAGATTTCCGACTATCTGAGTATCCTTATTGATTCCGAATGGTTCAACGGGCATTCTGAGATATAAGTGATTAGGTGAATGACATTCTGATTCAGGTACGTTGGAAGGTATACAATATTTGATATGAAAGGTAAGTATAAATGTGCAAAGAATGTTACGTAATGTATTTGTAAACGAAATATGAATATGTGCAAATAAAGCAAGAACAAATGAATAAAAATGTGATTTATAAGGTAGTGTAAGTGAAATTGTCAAATACTATATGAAAGAAAGTTGAATTTAAATATAAGTGATGATATGACATTTGTAGGAGAATTATATGTGATTAGATATGTTATTTGCAGAATGTAAGCATTTGGATATATGAAAGTGAGAATGGAATGTTAAATCAGAATCAAATTAACTAAGCTTGGCAAAGCTAAATTTAGTAAGTAAGTATATTATTGAATGGTGATGATTTGATATGAAATTGTGTTATAAACTTGAGGTAATTTGTGTTTTGGCATGTGAGATAGCATATCATGTTTATGACATTGTAATGAAATTATTTATTATGTTAAGTTTATTAAGATACGAGCTTACTAAGCTTTCAAAGCTTACTCTGTGTGTTTTTCCTATGCTTATAGATTTTCGGAGATTTGCTTGGGTTGGAAGTCGGCGAAGATCGCATCACACTATCTGGCTAATGATTTAGGTAATTATACACTTTATCACTTGGCTATATGGCATGTATAGGCTTTATGATTGTTTGATGAGTAATTGTAATTTGGACAATTGATGTTTATGTGTTTGATGCAATTAGCCATGTGATATGGCTTGATAATGGTTGTGAATATGGTAAATTTTAGTCTATGTTTTGTGATGCAAAGTTGGTTTATTTTTGATGAAAAGGTTTCTTAATGAATTGGTAAGTTTTTGGATGGCTTATACTTAGAAATGCTTGTGATTAGAATGAGATAAATGGTACATAAGTTGGTATGTTTGATATGCATTTGAATGGTTAGAAAGATGGATATTATTGGAATGATTTGGTTGCATTTTGAAGGTATGAAATGTGTTTGTTTGTACTTGTAGAATTGACCCAAAATGGGTGGCAAATTGGCCTTGCAAATGGCCTATATTTGCCCACACGGTTGAGCACACGGGCGTATGGCTTGACCGTGTCCCTGAAATTTGTAATTCAATTCAAGTTAGGCTCGCACACGAGTTGGACACACGGACGTGTGACTGGTCGTGTGATGCAAGTCAGTTTCGACCACGGGCCAGACAGAAGGGCGTGTGACAAGCCGTGTGATGCAAGTTAGTTTCGACCACGGCTTAGACACACGGACGTGTGACCTCTGTAACTTTGAAAAATGTTAAGTTTTTAGAAAAAACTTCGTATGTGTTCGGTTTAGTCCAACCCCTTCCTAATGCATGTTTGAGGTCCCGTAGACCTATTTAAGGGACTCTATGTATATGATTTACTTTGATATGATAATGATATACTTTATGATGTGAAATGTTTGTAAAAGTTCTGATTTGTCCGATAATGCCTCTTAACCCTAAACCGGCGATGGTTACGGGTTAGGGGTGTTACATCTTAGCTGTGGTAAGCTAAGGTAGTGGAGGTAGGAAATTGGGGCTGAATCACTTTAAATGCTGGAGTCTCTATTGTTTGACATCTTTCCTTTATTTTTTTTAATAACCAATTCAACCTCTCTTGGTGATTATTGATCCTAACGAACTGTTTGCTCTAAGAAATAATATTATAAAAATATTGGAAACAAATTTTTCTAGAAATTAAAAAAATATTGATTAAATCTTAAATTTAGACATAATATGGGGACTAAAGGTTAAATTATACATTTTTATAATATAAAGAAAAAAGGAAAAATGGTACATCTGTCAAAAGGAAGGCCCTTTGTACCTTCCTTTTATATTATACTAGTATGATTCTCTCTCTTCACAATGTGTTGAGTATTTGTTTGTATCAAATTATGTACAAATTTGAATGCTAAATTATACTCTAATTCTACTTTTGAGTTTCAAAATTTTAGACTCTATACTTTTTGAATTTAAAAACTTAGGTCCAATTGTTACAACAGTTAAATTTTTTCTATTAAATTCACTAATGTGACATTTTGAAATTTTTGAAAAAAAGCACTTGTTAATCTTGTAACAACAAAAATAACATTGAAAATGTTTATATGGAATTTTTCTTAAAAATGTTCATTCGAACTCGTCATAATAAAATATTTTTTTTTGCTGGAATATTGTTCCTAAAAACAATTGACAGTCAGCATTTTGATTGAAATAGTTAAGAATGTGAACCTTAGACATATTAGAAGGATAAATTACAACAATAAAAAAAAAAGGCAGCATGGTTTGGCTGCCACGTGTAAGTAAAAGGACCTTTTTATATATAGTTACTAGTATGATTCCCTCACTCACTATTGGGTTGATTATTTGTTTGTGTCAAATTATAGAATACAAATTTGACTGTTAAAATATACTGTTGTACTTTTAGTCTCCAAAATTTAGACTATCTACTTTTTAATTTAAAAATTTATGTCCAATAACTACAGCGATTAAATTTTTTTATTAAATTCATTTATGTTAACTTTCAAAATTAAAAAAAAAAGTCACTTGTTATTCAAGTAACAATAAAAATAATGTTGAAAATGTTTATATAGATTTTTTCTTAAAAACATTCATTCGTACTCATCATGATAAAATAATTTTTGTTAGAATATTGTTCCTAAAAAAATTGACAATATTTTAATTGAAATAATTAACAATCTTGAATGTTTAGACTAACTAATTATATCATAAAACTAGAAGACTAAAACTGAAATTTATCTGTCTTATAATGTAAAAATTAAAAAAAAAAACAGTTAAAATAACATTATAAAAATACAATGACCAAGTTACCTTAGAAATTAAAGTATAACAGTTAAATCACAAATTTAGGCATAATAAAGGGACTAAACTTGAAATTTAATCATTTTTCTTAAACTACAGAAAAAAATGATATAAAACTGACGCAAACATTTAAAAAATTGAAAATCAGAAGTTAACTTCTAAGACTTGGTGTTCAAATTGTATATAACTATGTAATATCTTATCCAAATAATTAATCATATTAACTAATTAAGCTAATTAAGCTAATTAATAACATTATAAAAATGTATAGAATTAAATCTCTAATTTAAACAGTTTCCAAGGGCTCAAATCAAGGATCATTTATCCCTCTCCAATTATAAATTGTAGTGAATACAATACAAAGCGTTGACAACATACAACTAAATCCATCAAAAAAAAAAACCCAGGTAATATAATAATTAAATTTCAGCTAAACCAAAACTAAAACTATTCTTGAACATACTACAAAAAGCGTTGTTGAATTTCAATACAAGTCTGCGTATAACACCAATTGTTTTCTCATGGACAAAACCAAAGCTGAGTTTTCGTCATGCCTGCAAATAGAAAAGGGAATAAGTTACAACTTACAAGTATAAACAATCTAGCAGGAAATATCAGGAATCAATGAATGAATAGCAAGCTGTGTTACACAGGCTCAGCTGTGTATGTGTCTAGAACATAATGAAGTCTAGAAAACTTAAATGGCAAGCTATGTTACCCGAACTCAAGTGTGAGTACATGTCTGATGCAAAGAATGTTCTGATTTTTCCAAGGTTTTTCATGCATGGAGGATCATACTCTTGAACCCATATTTGAATGTGTATTGAACACAAATATCAAACACCAGTTCGTACATAAAACGAAGTCTAGGTAATATGGATGACAAGTAATACTTGGCTCTCTATTCAACAATCAGAGTTAGGAAGTTGATACAAAACAATGTATTTACCTAACCAAATTGCATGCATTTCTACATAAAGTAAAAACTAGGCTATCAGATAGGAGCTCACAGGACCTCAAGAAGATGGAAGACAGGACAGGCACAATGACAAGAATCAATTTCCCACCATAAAAGCTGTAGAAAAAGTAACAATAATAAAGAAAAGTACAATTAGATCTTGGTCACAATCAATAAACCTGTTGCTTTCTCTTTTTTGGTCTCCTCTTTCTACGTGGCTTACGAGCATCAGAATTGGAACTTAAATTACTACTGTTTCCTGTCTTTGAGTTTGAGGATCCCCCTGCCTTAAAGGAAGAACCACTTCTCCTATTTGATGCATTGCTTGATGCAGACATTTCAGCTCTTCGCATGGATGAATTTCGGCTAGATGAAGATCCAAACCTTGATTTCGCATGTACTGAATTTGAAAAGGAATTAGATGATGGCCTGGGAGGTGGCATCAAAGCTCTGGCAGAAACCTGTCTCTGTTATAAGTTGAAGCAGGAACAAAATGAAAGGTAGAAGTGTCAAGTAAAATCAATTATTTTCCTACTTAAGATGCAACTATTGAAGTTGATATTGAACCTGATTCCTTTCATCACTAGACATGCCAGACGCTGCTTTTCCAGAAGCACTAGAAGCCTGTTCCCTGTGCATAAAATGCATAGATGTTTGACTGCACTTTTCATCATAACAAAAAGAGTGGATTAAGTTTAAGATCTTGTCAGAATTAGAGAGAGTTAAATCCAAATAGAATCTACATCTTCTGCCAATGAAAGAGTCAACAGTGATAATGGCTCCGTGTTCATGTGAAAAGTTCTTACTGGCAGCATCAGTCCAGTTATATCTGTACCTTACCCCGTTTTTAAATGTGAAATAAAATCAACAATGGGAAAAAAAATACCATCAACTAGATATAGACAAAAGTTCAAATTAATACAAACAGCAAAGTTCAATTCAGTAGTTCAACTCGCAGATGCAACATGTACCTGGTACTTTTATCTGTCCATTCATCATCTGCATCAGCTTCATCACTTGAGGTTCCAGTCAAAAAGAAATCATCATCACTCAAATCCAACAGTCCATCATCCTCACTCCCTGTCTCTGTTAAGTGAATTCCAAACAGAAGAAATCATTTTTTTAACATAACAATACAAGTTAATAAGAAGAATTTAAGCAGCCACAATAACATGTAATAAGAGAAACATGTCACATCCATAACTAGTTATATAGATTGGGCTAAAACCATGCTCACAGACTACAACCAGTACTTAGAAGAGTTTTCTTTGCGGCATTTTACCTTTATGTGAGTTTCAGTGCAATTGCAATGAGACCTTTATTCTAAAAGGTTTAATTACAATATTCTAAACAATCAAGCAACTAAGTCACTTCATAGAGAATAATGTCGCTAGCTATGGTGAAAAGATAATGCACCTTCCATATCTTTCCCACTGGCAGCAGCAGCAATTAAGTTGGCTTTTATCTGCTTCCGCAATCTATTTCTCCTATCAACTATGTCTGAATCATCACCTCCAGTAAATAAAGATACATATTTCTCGGTCTTAGGGAAAAACTGCATTGGCAAATGAAAAAAAAAAAAAAAAAACTTCAGCTTTGCATAGTTTAGCAAAATTATGCTGAACTCAAGTGCCAATAGTCGGTTAAATAACATTACCCTATCATTAACATTAAAAAAAAAAAAATTCTAATTTTCATTCAGAAGACTGCAAATATAAAAAGAACTAAATTTGCTACAAAGCTCACCCTAACATATTCAAGATCCTCTTTCAATTTAGAAAGCTGGTCAGCAATATCCACGTCTTGTGCCTGACCGGATGAAGTTCTTTGCAGCTTCTCCAAACGCCTAATCCTCCTTTCTATCTTTCTCCTCTCTTCAATAACGATTAAAAATTTACATATCAATGATTCATTACCAAATGAAGTAAATGCTATAACAATTTAAAGAGAAAATGAAAAGATAATAGTAATTCTTTGCTTTTACCAAAAAACTTAATCTTTCTGTCCCTCAAGAATATTTTTCGTTCCACAGCGAGTCGGTTGTGGATTTCTTGTTGTTTCTTAAGCCCTTCTAACTTATTTTCTTGAGCCTCTCTAACTTCAGGTGGAAGATCCTTATATTACAATTTATAACAAAACTTAAAATCCTAAAAATGAAAATTTAAAGGAGAAAATGAAGGAGAACGTAGATGAAGAATACCTTTCGCAGCATGCGTTCAATGGAGCGTATCTGGTTCTTAAGAGAGGGGGCTTTGGGCTTCGGTTTCTTGTCGACGCCAGGTCCCTTGGATCGCCGACCGACGCGGTTCCCTTCGGCCACACGCCGCTTACCATAGCCACCATGGGCCATGTTGTTTCAATCTTTTTTGTTCACTTTTTTGTTCACTTCTTTTTTTTCTTTTTTTTTTTTCCTTTTGCGACTGTTGGTGCTGCTAGAGATTTTTATTTAACCTTAGGTTTATCAGAAATTTTGATGGATTCGGTTTCTCAGTTTTCTGCTTGCCCTAGCAATTTCTGGACCAATTGAATTTTACTTTTTTATATCTATCTATATTTCCATTTTTTATTAAATGATTATTAATATTACTGTAAAGATAATTTTATCTTCCCATATTTTATATAACCTTTAAATAAAAGAATTAAAAACAACCTATTAAAAGCTGAATCATGAGTTTAATAAATTTATAAACAAATTTTGTATCATTTTACCAATAATTATTAAATAAATTTTAAAGAAAAATATTTTTTTTATATATCATACTGTGTAATTTAATATATATTTGATTTAAATTCAAAAAAAAATTGAGAATTGCATTACATTGAAAAAATTTTGAACTTTTATTTTAAAATTGTTATTTTTTAATTATTTTTATATTAAGGTGTTTTAGGGATTATTTGTCTAAAATTTTAAATTCAAATATAATAATTTTCGAAGCCTTCTAAATTAGAGAGAGAAAGAAGTAGTATTATGGGAAAAATTACATGGAGTTTAAGAAAAATAGAAGGAACTTGTCTCTATTTATAGAAGGAATTATTGGTCTAAAAATACTTAAAATATTATGCGAAACTGTTGAAAAATTTTATCTTTTTTATCAATTCAAAAGGTTAGTGGAAAATGAAAATTTAGGGTATATTTTGTAACACCCAAAAGTTTTTGGTGATATCGTACAAGATTCTTTTCGATGATTTTATTTATTAGTTTAATAATAAATTTAATTTTTATGGACTTAATTGTTTTTGGTGAAAAGATAGTTTAAAGGAAAAACAAGAGATGACAAAGAAAAACTAGGGAATAAAGAACCCTTAGTAATATCTTCTTCTAAAGTTTTTTGAATATCTAACGATGACTCTTCGAATAAACATAGATCTTCTTCGTTTGCAAAGGCCATTTTAGCTAGATTGTCCGCTGCTTGATTATCCTTTCTACAAATGTGTTGTATGAACCACCTTTCTTCTTGGAATAAAGTATGTTGAATTCTCCTAACGAGAAAGATACTTGAGACATCTGAATTACGATCACAAATTACTTTGACTGCCTCTAGATTATCTAACATAATATGTAACACCCCTTACCCGGGTTCTAAGCCGAAACCGGACCCGAGGCGCTACCGTAATTAAAACCACTTGATTGCCATTAGGCTCATCGTGACTACTTTCTTAAATCACCTCTACAACCTCATTCTCGACTTACGAGGCCTCACTCATACACACGAGGGCTCTCGAGACTATTCCGGAACTTTTTCGAATCCTAAAATTTTTCTCTTTTATACAGGGCTCACACGCCCGTGTAAGATAAGACACGCCCTTGTAAGATAAGACACGCCCATGTGTAGACACACACGCCCATGCCTTCAACCCGTGTATGAAAACCCAAGCATTCTGCCAATGCCCCACGGCTAGGGTACACGCCTGTGCTCTCCAACCGTGGTGAACACTGACTTCACTTACACGGCCTAGTGCCTAGACACACGCCCGTGTGGCTAGCTCGTGGCCAAATCTAACTTAAAATTTCAACATGCAGGGGACACACGGCCAAGTCACACGCCTATGAGCTGGCCGTGTGTCACACATGGCCTAGGCACACGCCCGTGTGTCTAACCACATGGACAAGAACAAAGCTATTTGCTAAGCCCTTCTCACCCTTATAGCATACACAACATGCACTCATTCAACACATCCATAATCAACTCAAATGAAATCACAATCTCACATGGATAACTACATCTTTTCATATAATATAACAGCCAACAACTATGGCATTATACAAAATAGATTATCCAACTATGGGCTAACACATCCTAGCCATTTACAACAAAATTCACTAACTTATCTAGCCTCTATACAGGCCATATACAAAACATTGAGTCTCATGTACCAGAGTGTGCTGATAATGTGGACGATCTTCCAATTGATCCTCGTATCTCGATTCAACACTTTTACTCTATAAGACAAAGGAAAAGAAAGGGAGTAAGCTTTGAGCTTAGTAAGTTTACACATAAACAATTAAGCATCATAATATAAGCTAAACAAAAATTAGCATTATACTAACATATAATGTACAACTATGCTTACTCTTTCTATCCCTTACCACATTTCCAACACCTCATAAGTCACATACTCATAACCATTGAAATGCACCACTGCATTCAATATCACATTTATTCAATATACAACACAACATCATTTTTCGATAATTCATCCACACAGCTAATTAACTCAATAATACAACCACACAGCTAATCCACACAGCTAATTTCTCGGTGGTTTCACACTTAGCCCACCACTATCAATTAATAAGCTAGTATCGCACTTAGCCTACCATAAAGGTAATCATAGTGGTTTCGCACATAGCCCACTAGACGATATACCTAAACATAGCATCGCACATAGCCAGCTCATCATCAATATGCATTAGGATGGTATCGCACTTAGCCCACCATTTAGCATTCTCACTACATATTCACATATCTACTTACTTAACCATATATCCATTCACAAATTCTACCATATTCATCCCACATAGGTTTTCAATCATTCTCAATCATGCTACACACTAGCTAGCATTAACAAATTGTAAGTACGAATGCATTGTTTATGCATAAACTTACCTCGATACTCAAAAGTATAGAAACGTTCAATTTAGTCCACTACCTTGCTCTTGCATCGGTTTAGATCCGGACTTTGTCTTTCTTGATCTATAATGAATAAATCAACTTATTCAATACACACATTGACTAAATTGACACTTATCTCATACTTTGGCAAAATTACTCTTTTGCCCCTAATCTTTCTCATAATTACACTTTTGCCCCACGGCTCGTAAAGTGATTTTTATTCAACTTTCTAGCCTTTCATGCTTAGCCGAATCACTTACTCGACTAAAGCTATCATCAATTCTCACTAAATTACACATGTATGACTAAACTCAAGACTTTTACATACCAGTCCCTACATGCATTTTCATGGAAAATCACTTAGCAAAACATGTTTCTACTACATCAAGCTTTCATATTCTTTCATAAAACATCAAAATACATGCATGTCATACATGGGTACATTTTTGAACATCCATTATAGCTCATCAAATAGCTAAAAAATAGCTTACTCATGCTACTAAGACTTCAAAAATACGAAGAATATCAAAAACGGGGCTTGGATGCACTTACTAGCAGGCTTGAAAAATTTGAAGAACCCTAACAATGGCTCTCTCAATTTTTTGGCAGCCTTGGAGAAGAAGATGAATGAATTTTGTCATCTTTTCTCCTATTTTAATCATTTAATTGCCAAATGACCAAAAAGCCCTTTTTGATAAACTTCCTATTTTAACTCAACCATGCCCAATTTTGTCCAAAAATTAAAAATTGGGAAAATTGCTATTTAAAGACCTCTAATATAAATTATAAAGCCATTTCACACAAATAGCTTCTAGAATATTACATTTTGCAACTTTTGCAATTTAATCCTTTTGGACAATTTAACCGCAATTTCACAAAATTGCTTCATGAAACTTTCACACTAGCATGCATACATGGCATAAACCTCACAAACTCATTCATAACCCTCGGATTTGCGGTCTCACACCACTATTCCGACTAGGCCCTAAACCGGGATGTTACATAATAAGTATGTAACACCCCAAACCCGGCCCATTTACTTTGACCGAATTTGGAATGCCACTACGGAACACTTTCGAAAAATATCCTTTCTTAATAGTAAAACCGTTAAAAATTTGTTTCCTTTAATAAAAATATTTTCATGACTTATAATATTCTAAGTAAAAATCGAAGTTTGTTATAAACATATCGAATTCGAGCTTTGCTCGAGGAAATAAAGCCGTTTGCAATCAACCTTTCATATTAGGGCATAATAATAACGATACTTAATAAATGGACTGAAATACTTTAGTGGGCCTTATTACAATACACACTTAGTCAAAATACGGATAATGTAAATATTTAATTCATTAATCAAGAGATTCCTTTGCATGAAAATCCACTTTTGCATGGCCACCTTTGTATCCTCTCCGACCCGGTCCAAGCTTTACGCGCCACCTGAAAGGTTTAATAATAATGGAGTGAGTCACCAAGACTCAGTGCATAGTTAATACACATGTCCTCACATATGGGCTTGGCCCATAACCATTCAATCCATATATATATAACATACAATTATAAATATGCAATTATGAATACACAATATTATAAATATGATTACGAATATACAATTACGAAGTCCAATCCACAAAGTGATCCACATATCTTTCTTTTGCACATTATTTCTTAAACTCATGTCTAAGCCACCGATCCCATAGGGATCCCACATATCTTTCAATTCACAAATCATCAAGCACGAATGCAGCACGAGGTTCGGATTAGACCTCTCACATAGTGTACACCCTTTTCTTCAATAGTCATATCACAAGTCTCATGCGTACATATATGTACCATAGCAACATTTTGTGCGAAACCAATATGTATATTTTATATATCATGGTCATATTTTACTCAGAACAATCTACATCACATGTCAATCACTTTATTTTACATTCATCAATAATCAATTATTATCACAAATCACTGAAAGGTTAATATCATAACCTGATTATTCGATCACTTACCTTAGTATCCATACTTTTAGCCTTTATTTTGGCTAACATGCATAACATATTCGTTTACATAAAACAACACATACAACACAAATAATGAATAACAAACAAGAGTACAGTGCGATAACTACGCACCTGATTAAAGCGATATTCGATTTATCGATTTTAACATCAACTAAAGCCTCGAAAGCTTCTGTTTCTTTTATTGTTTAGCCCCTAGAACACACAATCGAAAATCGGTCACACTTGTACCAAAAACATGGCCTTAGGCCGAATACCATATGTCATTTACCTAGCTTATTTCGATCTCGAAATACTATTTGCCTTGATGTACCAAAATCCGAGAGCTCCCTTAAAGATTCCTTTCTTCAACTATACAAAAGAGCACACCAACATAGTTATTGAAGGTTCGGCCACAAGTAAAATAGATTAAGGTTTTGGCTACCCCATCTTAACACTCTTCAAAACCTTCAAAATAAAGATTCGGCTATCACAAAAATATTAAAAACATGGCCCTTGGCCAAAACTACACATCTTACCTATCTTTTCCAAGTCCCAAAATGTTTGCTTGCTCTTGTAGATACCAAATCCCTTGAATAGCCGAAACCAATAAGCTCTTTTAAAAGCTCCTTAACACTAGCACAATAAAAATACATCAATATGGCCTTAAGCATTTTCGGCCATTCTTAAAAATCAAAGTCTAGCCTTGATTTCGGCCTACAAAAAGAAGGAGAGAAGGAACCAACTCTTTAATAGAAGTACTTACCAACATTTGAAGAGGTCACAAACACATAGTTGATAGCACCTTCCATCAAGATTCGGCTAAGGTGTTTCGGCAATGTATTAATGGAGAGAAAATGAGTGATAATGAGGCTATGTTTCAAATAATAATGAAACACGCGGCTACTCAACAATGAAGAAAACTTTAGTTAATCGAAATACTCCCTAGCCTCTCAAACTCGTAACAGAAGAAGAATAAAGCTCTCTCTTGAGATTTGGCTAAAGAAAGAAAACCATGCAAACACATAGCTAGCCAAAAACTCTCTAGTTCCTACCAAAAATCAAACTCAAGCCCTAGGTTTTTTTCTTTCTAGCTTCCAAAACCGAAAAGAAGGCCCCTAGGAAAACCATTTTCGGCCAACTCAAATGCAAAGAAAGCCAAAATCAATTATTTTTTTTGGCCAAGCTTTTGCAACATAGTGCCGGCCATACCTTTTTTTTTTCAACTCCAATGCCGCACATGTCTTTCCCCAAAAGCCAAGACCCATCCTCAAAAATACATTATTTATTTTATCTTCTATCACCTTTCATAATTTGACAAAACATATCCCATACTTCTCTATTTCCATAAAATAATAATAATCCATCATTAAATAAAATAATAACACAATAACATAAAAGTTTGAAGTCTCATGCTTCCAATAACAAATAAAATAAAAAATAATAAAACAATAAAAGGTTATTGTCCAAGCTCCCAACGGCAATGCTTCCAAAAACCAAAACAATAAAGCATTGATTGATTCCTTGCCCTTATCCAATTCCTTTTTCCAACAAATAAAATATGCAAACAAACAAATATAACCCATACTAAAAATAATAATAATAATACTCTCATACCCCAAGCAGCAGGGAAGTAAAAATAAAATAAAATATAATTAAAGCAACACCCATTCAAGCATGCGTGCATGTGCCATGCAACCTTACTCACGCTGGCCAAAACAAAACAAAACCCCAGGTGCAGTCCCCAGGTCTCGAACCCGAGACCTGGAGAGGACTCTTCAACGCCTCAGCCACTCGGCTATCCTGACTTTCATGTCATTATTGCTTCAAAAATTCTTTTAAACCTTACTTTCCTGGCTCTTATGTTTTAGCGCTAGAAGCAAAAATAGAAGGCTTCCAGTGCGAACTCCAGGACTCGAACGCGAGTCCCCTTAGATACAGCTCTCAGCCAAGTCCTTAACCACTCGGCCACGGTGAATTTCATGCAAATAATTGTATCGCATTTTTCTTTTAAACTATCCTTGCCTTGGCTCCCTTCACTTTAGCGCTAAAATAAAAATAAAGCGCCTTATGCGATTTCCAGGACTCGAACATGAGTCCCCTTAGACTCAGCTCTCAAGCCAAGTCCTTAACCACTCGGCCACGGTGAATTTCATGCAAATAATTGTATCGCATTTTTCTTTTAAACTATCCTTGCCTTGGCTCCCTTCACTTTAGCGCTAAAATAAAAATAAAGCGCCTTATGCGATTTCCAGGACTCGAACATGAGTCCCCTTGGACTCAGCTCTCAAGCCAAGTCCTTAACCATTCGGCCAGTGTTTAATTCGTGCTAATAACGCGCCAATAATTTGTTTTAAGCCCTCCTTCAAAGCAGCGCTATTTTTCAAAATAAAAATGCTTTTGCCGCACACGAGACTCGAACCACTGACCTGTTTTGGCGCTGACCCTTAAGTGACACGCGGAATCCACTTTGCTGCCTGGACTTTCATGTCCATAGCTTTACAAAATTTATTATTAAGGCCTCCTCAGCCAAATTTCCATTTTTAACCCCTAATTTTCAAAATTTCCAAAATGCTCCCATTTTATCCTCGGGCTTTAGGAACTCTAATAACTCATCAAAACACTCCCGAGGCCCACTAACACTCGGGTTATTTTCCAAACTCGCATCCCAACTTCGGGATATTACAAAGTACTTTATCATGACTTTGCTTTTGAAGTTGGAGCAACCCATCCAAAATTCTCTATAACTCAGCAACAAAAACTAAAGACTTCCCTAAGATCCATTTGTAGCCTAATATCCACTTCCCCATTTCATCCTTAATCACGCCACCTACAGCAGATAAATCAGTGTTTGTTTGAACAACACCATTAGTATTAAGGTAAACAAATGTACCTGGGGAAAAGGGCGCATAAAGGATAGCATTATTCATTATCGACGTGACTGTATGATCTAAGAAGAATTGATTGGACCAACTAAAAGACACTTTGATGATTTCATTAGGGTCCATAGATATTCCTTATAAAATATAGAGATTTTTGTTTTTGCAAAGATGCCACACTAATAATCCGAAGAAGCAGGCTCAACTAGTATCCCTCGAACTTTGACATGAATGGGCCTTTAAGTTCGAGATCATCTATTCAGTTAAGTTACTTGAGAAGAAATTATGCCGCTTGTCTTGGAGAATAACTTGTAACTAAACATCCTTAGCGGTTGGATAGTCTCTAAGCACATGTAGAACATCCTCAAAATAGTGCCCACTAATAGAGCATGATTCATCCTGGCTAATTTTCCTTCAAACTCTCTCGACATTAGTAATGAGTCACTGCTTGAGGACTATCCAAATGAAGTGTCTTACTCTCTGAGGATAAGGAAATTTCTACACAATATTCCAAGTTGAATTTTTGGGATTCCACGATGCTTCCTTCATCATCCAATAAGTAGTTTTGATAAAGAAATTATCAGTTGTAGAACGAGACCATGAGATTGAATTTGGTCCTGCAGAGTCTAAAGGAGGTGGGATGCTAACAATGTGTTGAATAACATCTTCTATCAGCCAGACACGAAAAAGATCAAGATTCCAGTCACTGTTTTCCATAACCATCTCACTTACTTTGCAGTCTAGGTTGATGTTCACATGACCAAGGGCAAGTTTGGATAGAGGTCCCATACTAGGGACCCATGCATCCACCCAACAATGTACATTATTTCTATTTCCTACTGACCATATCAGATTATCATGTAATAGAGGCCATACCTTAGAAATAGATTTCCATAAAGAAGAACTTTTACTCCACAAGATACAATCTGGTACTCTATCCTTAACCCCATACTTCCTTCTAAGAACCTATACCTATGAGGCCTCAATTTTGGTGATGAAATTGAAACCAAGTTTCATAATGAAAGCTGAATTCTTATCACTGAGATGCCGAAACCCAAACCCTCCGTATGATCTAGGTTGACAGATAGCATCCCAACTCACTAACGCCATCTTTTTGCTGCCACCAGAAGAGCCCCAAATAAATTGCCTCACCAGACCTTCAACTTCATCACAAGCACCTTTTGGGACCATTAAAGACTACATGAGGTAGTTAGGAATGGATAAAATGACCGATTATGCAAGAGTAACCCTTCCGGCGAAAGAAAGTTTCTCAGTCTCCCAACTGGAGAGCTTTTTTTTGAACGTTTTCTATCATAAAACTTAGTGCACCTTTAGTGATTCAGTGGTGAAGGAGAGGGACCCCTAAATAATGGCCAAGATCATGGACAGGCCGACAAGGTTTGTAATCTTCCCCACTAAACCCTCCTTAACCCTTACAGAGAAAAAAACATTAGTCTTACGAGTGTTTACCTTATGCCCTGAATACTCACAGAAGCTCCCAAGGAAGTTCTTAAGAAGTTTACTATGCTTCAAGTCCGCTTTACTAAAAAATCACAAGGTCATCATCAAAGAATAAATGTGATACACCAGGTCCCTTATAAGATAAGCGAATGGGATTCCATTCCCCCAGAAGAAATGGACGAATAGAACCTATGACCCAACCATTCTATGTACAAGACAAACAAATGTGGAGAGAGAGGGCATCCCTGATGAATTCCTCTAAGAGGTTTGAACTTGTCAGAGGGAACACCATGCCAAAGAACCTACATAGTAGACATCGAGATAACCGATATGATGACCTATATCAGAAAATTAGGGATAGTTATAGCTCTAAGAGAAGTTCCACAAAGTCCCATTGATTCTGTCATAAGCCTTTTCCAAATCAATTTTGACCGCCATCCATTCCACAGTACCCTTACTTCTCATACTATGCAGAACTTCTTGCGTTATAATCACATTATCAACAATGTTTCTTCCTTTATTAAATCCCACTTGCTCTTGGCCAATGATATTAGGAAAAATAATCTTGAACCAGTTCGCTATCACCTTCATAACGAGTTTATAAATAACAAAACAAAGACTGATAGGCTAAAATTGAGATAGACTTTTAGGGTTTTAAACTTTGAAGATTAACACAATCAAGGTATTGTTTAGATTCGAATAAATAACATTACCCTCAAAAATCCCCTTAACCTAGTTATAGATTGTTCCTCCGACAACATCCCATTGTTTCTAAAAGAACAAAGTGTAGAAGTCATCACTTCTTGGTGCCTTTAGTGAGGTCATGTCAAAAAGAGCTCTTTTAATCTCCTCTTCAGAAATTGGTCTTCCAAGGAAGTGAGCATCTAAATTCTCAAGTCATGGATAGCCACTAGTAGGAAAATTTCCCATAGAACTAGGAACCTCACCATACAACTTTTGAAAAAATGTAACAGCCTCCGTTTTTATAGTTTTAGGATAAAAAATCCATTCGCCATCTGAGTTACATAAGGTCGTCATATTATTATATTTTTACCTCTGAATTGTTCGCCTATGGAAATACTTAGTGTTGCGGTCTCCTAATTTAAACCAATTACATCTCGATTTCTGCTTCCAGAGTAACTCATGATAAAAAAAATTCTTTAGTTCCTCTCGAGTTTCCACTTTGCGTTGTGCCAATTTATTAAAACCTGAGACATCTATAGTGCACTGAATACCGGCTAATTAGTTCATCAACTATTTTTTTCCAAGTACTGATATGCCCATAGACACATTTATTCCTGCCCATAAGTTTTTTTGTGTGACAATTAAGAGAGCCTAAAATGTTACCATCGAAGCTCTAGTTATCAGCAAGAAACTCTGAAAAATTCAGATGTTCTAGCCATCCAGCTAAAAAATAAAAAAAGCATGCCTTCAAATGGGGAAATGTTTGACTGTAAAGATAGTAAAATAGACCTATGGACTGATTTAATTCTTGGAAGATGAGTCACAACACAGTCAGGGAAAGCCTTTACCCAAGCCTCATTACCCAGAGCCCGATCCAAATGTTCAAAGAGAGTACCACGATGCCAAGTGAAAGGGGAACCCCTGAAGCTTAAATCATGAACTTTATTAGTATCAACAAAATCACCAAAAAAATGACAACCTTCGCCTGCCACTTGGCCACCCTTCTTCTCTTCTACCGAGAGAATAGAGTTAAAATCCCTAATAGCCAACCAAGGATAATGACCCGAAGGGATAGATAACGGTAAATCCTTCCAAAGAAGCCTCCTTTTTTGTTTATCTGGGCTACCATAAATGAAAGCAACAAAAATCAGTTATGACTAAAGAATGGATGAAATATGAGTCAAAATAAATTGAGAATGATTTCTTATCACCTCTATGTTAATAGACTTCTTCCATCCTAGCCAAATACCACCCAAGAAGCCAAATGATTCCACCCGAGGAGTTTTATCCAACCCCAATTTTGCAATAATTTTATCGGCTTTGAGATCATTGACCCTTGGTTCAAGAAAACTAAAATTATCCCGTTTAAATTCATTACTATATTCCTAAAAAATTAATGGAAATTTCAGATTTGCACAACCCTGCACATTCCAAGATAAAATGGATAAATTCATAATAAAATTGAAAAAAGAGGGAATTTACTTACTGACGGCCATGGACAAAACTATCCAATCCTTCACTATCTCCTATCAATTTTTTCTTGGCAGCTTGGTCATCCAACTCTGAGGAGATAAGATCCATCGCCATCATCATGGATCCTGCAAGAGAGACCCTGTGAATTCCCCATAGCCTTAAAAAAGTTACTTGGTCCCTTAAGAGTTTTGTTAATCTTCTAACCACCTTTAGGGTCCCTTGCTTTTCCACCATTATCATGACTATTAACCAAGTTAAAAGTATCTCCCGAATTAGCAGCTTTATTAACGTCATTTACCCTAGTTAAAGTCAAACTAGAGGTAGCATGGAAGGTAATTGCCGAATGGTTGTTAGAGTTGAGAAGACCTTCACTTATGGACACTGCCACAACTTCCATTTCTTCAAATGCAAGATCAAAATGTAGGGATTATCATTAAAACCTACAGGAACCATGAGTACAAAATCACCCAAATTTCTAACTTCCAGATCGTTAATTCGAGCAGACTTTACAATAGCAGTATCAGCTTGCCCAATGTTAGATTGGATCGTCCCACCTATAAACGGTCCTCCAAAAACGCATTTGGCCCAGGTGTACTGATGGGTCCTGAACTTTGCCCAGCCAGTAGCCCATCTATTTTGCTTGGGCCTTTGTCACTATAAGAACACAGGTACACCCTATGGCGCAGCGGAAAAAATAAATTCGGTGATCACATCCAGGGATCCATATGCGAGGAACGAATCGAGGTGAGAAGGGTATGAACGATTACCTTTAATCGTCTGGAAAATCAAAGATAACTATTGTGAAATTGATTACGCTATTGTATGTCGATTCCAAGCCACTACGAAAAGTTTCAGCCTCTACGTAATCCACCCGGTGTGACAACGAATGGCAAGAACTCTCTTAAACTTTTCAAAGAGAATTCATATATAACGGTTTCTAGGCTTCACTCTTTTTATTTTAGGTATGTTAGGTTTTCTTAAAAATCCTATATTTTTTAATTCGGGAATAGTTGATATTTCAATATGAATCAAAATTCATTATAATAATTAATCGAATATAATAATTATAATAATGTTTGACCGAAAAATTACAGTTACAATAATAATATTCGATCGTAAATTATAATAACAATAATTATAACAAGGATTTCGGTAAATCATGTTTAGTTAAATTTTATACGAATCAAATTATATATATTAATTTAACCATATTATCATTATGTGTACAACATATTTGTACATATAATACTTTCGATGTTTAACTGCCCAATTAAATTAATTCTATAACCAATTTAATTCATGTGACAACTAAGAAAATACCAACTATATTTGGATTTCGTTCGTTTCAACCATAGCGTGTGACCTTGTAGGTTCTTGTAACGTTAGTAGTAATACTAGAATGATTCTAATATTAGAACAATGAGTGACATCTAGCAATGCATCATTGCTACCTAAGTTACAAGAACTCATGATTCGACATAACCTCTCTGTGATTAACCCTTCATGTATTAAATCCTTTTATCCTTTATATCTATAATGGACACAAGTCATGGAATAATCACACTTGCATATTTCATCTAATGTTTCTTGATATCCTCGTAGACTATGATAAACAAATAAGTATGATATCTTATATCAACTTATTTGAGCAAGGCCATACATTTCTAGTCACACTCAATCAAGTGGCCTAAGATATTATTCCCATTATGTATAAGGGGAAAATCCTATATTAATCAAATATACCCTACTACATAGATTGTGGTATATCCAACATCAACCTTTATAGAATAACCAGTTACGGTGGATGTTTGACTGTATCAGAATATACAACTCACAATGTAGGGATAATGATGATCTCAAGTCTGAGGATCGTATACATAGTAATCACTATGCGTAATTTTGTGACTATTATATAATAATCCAAGAAACATACTCATAGCAGGTCAATCCAATATGTTATTTTCTAACACACATTCTCATGTATTGATTTTGACATCCCATGTCAATGACAACACTTTGTCATCAATAAACTACACATTAGTCTTAATGCATTATTGTTGTCTAAGCCCACAATACTCGACTAAAGACCTTTTAAGAATAATCATGTTATTCTTAGGGCATTATTATAAAATAGTTTATTTTTATACATAGAAAAGAGACTGAAATAATTATGAAAATGCCTTATATTAATAAATGAGGTAAAACAAGTATGTTATTACAATCATCTCATGATTGGTTTTGGGGCATACTCTAACAGTCACATGCATTGGACCTGGAAGAATTCAAAATAGAGTTAGAATTTTTATTAATTAAAATACCCACTAACCTTTCTCGAGAATCAATTATAGATTTCTTTCCCCCTGATAATGACTTTCCAGAATCAACATTAACAATTTCTTTCCCATTATTTGCCATTGCCGGATATCTCTCCCCTTTCCCTAGATCACTCTCTAGATTATTCAAATTGAGAGAAAGTGCATGGAATCTCGACCCCGACAATTTCTCCCATTTTTCAGTCTTTCCATGTTTGTGTAACATCCCAAAAATAGGGTTAGAAGAAATTGAATTGTGAAATTAAGAGTAGTCATCTCTCGATTTTGAGTTAAGATTTTAGAAATTTTGAACAAGTAAATTGATCTGATTCAGTGGTTAGGTGTTATGGTTATGTGTGTGATGTTCTCGGTTCGAATCCTGTTTCTTGAAATTTTGCTATTTTTTTATCAAACCCCTATTCTTGACCATCTAACATAAGTTCTATTTCCGATCAACTAATGAAAAGAATGAGCCTATTGGTTTAATGGTTAAGCTTCTGTATACTCTCTAGTCTTGTGTTTGAGTCTCTAGGTAAGCAATGGGGAAATATTTTGTGCTATTCTGTAATTTAGTTTGTTTTGTTTGATTTTAGAGAAAATAAGTTAAGTAACTTCTTTCCTGATCTTCCTAGGACGTTCTCCTCCCTTCAACTTTTCTTTTTGTTTTTGCTTCTGTTCCGACCAACTATACTTTTCTTTTCTTGTGCTTCGATATTTTATCATTGAGTCTTTCCATATTCGTTACACCAAGTCCCTTTGTGCATTTAATCTTCAAGCGAATTGTAAGTGGTCTTGATTCAGTTTTATTTTCTTGAGTTTGATAATGGTCAAAGTTACGTTCTTTTCATTGGAATGGATTTCTGATTTGTGTAAGTCTTTGTCAGATGAAGTTCTCAAGAGTAACGTTCTTCCAATGTTCTAAGTTTGTCCTGTTGATTTTGTGTGAAGGTCAGCATTATTCTTCATTTTGAGATTTTGTGTCAAAGTTCTTCGACATAACTTCGGTTTTGGATGCTAATCTTAGTGATTTGTTTCGAATAAGTCATTTGATTTGTTGTTGTAATGTCGTTTTAAGGACATAAATTCATTCTTGTTTCTTCTGCATTGAATCCATATTAGGTGGGTACCGGAAACCCCTTCTTCTTCGAGTTTTAGTCATCGAAAAGTAGGACTGTCGGCACCACACGGTTATGTGAGCACACGGCCGTGTGTCAAGCCGTGTAACTCACTATTCATGAAATAGAGACACACAGGCTAGGGACATGGGTGTGTTCCCAGACCATGTGTGGAAATTTTTTGTGTAGGACTTGCATAGGTTAGGGACACAGGCGTGTGTCTAGGCCATGTGTGAATATTGTTGGATCTTGGGTCACGCAGGCGTGTACCAGGACGTGTTCTAGTCTATGTAAAACATTGTTTGGAACCACATGGCTGTGTGCTAGGCTTTGTGATGGACCGTGTATGACATTAAGAGGGCCACATAGGCGTGTGGGTTAAAACTCTAAAAATTTTACTGAAGATGTGAACGTCGTTCGGATCAAACGCAGGCCTTTCGTATGGTACGCACGATTTGTGTTAAGCTATAAAACTTGGTATTTGTTGATTTGTTAGTGTATAATCTGCTATGTAACGCCTCGAATTTGTGCCTAGTAGAATTGGGCCTATTGGGCTTTGGGCCTTAGAAAATTTTTAAGTGAGCGAGAAAATGACAATTGGCATGTGGGCTTTGAGGGTTAATGAATTTGGAGTGTCTAGGGGTGTTGGAGATGTCCTGGGATCAAGTAAGGGTATAGGAAAAATTTTGGTTTAAGCCCCAAGGGAACTGTGACTTCAGTTAGTAGGCCTTTTAAATAAATGAAGAAGAAAAATGACACAAAAGAGCTTGTGGTGTAGTGGCAAAGTGGCGCCACTTAAGGAGCAGGGAGGTGGCATCATTAGCAGGCAAGGGAGTCCAAGGTTCGAGTAGTGGCATGGTATTTTATTGGAGTGTTGATTTTGCAGATTAGACGGCCAGAGTTTGTGTTGGATTTGAACTTTTGCATTGGAGAGTTTGAATTGGTCTTGTGAGATGGCCGTGGAGGAGATTTAGGATGAGATTGAGGAGTTATCAAGGAGAAAAGTTAGGAGCTGAGAAGTGTGAAGAGTTGGTGCCGAATGGGACTTTGGGGGAAGGTAGTTTCAGCTTTTGGCTATAAAAGGGGGGTGCCAAATTCCTTTGAGAAGTTCCTTGGGTTTTCCATTACTTTTCTTTTCTCACCCTCATTATGTTTCTTCCGTTGCCGAATTCTTCCATTGCCAAAAAACCATCATTCCTTTTTGTCGAAATCCCTATTGGTGTTGTGTTCTTCTTCTTTCTATGAAAGCTGAATATTCCCTTATAATAGAATAGCCCTATCTTTTTGCCGATTCTTTGTTATTTTTTCTCCATCATAAATCGGTCGCCATTATCTACTCTTAATCAAGTTTTAAAAGCCGGATCTCGTTCAGTAGCTATCTAGGCCACAGGATAAAAGGTTGGATTCGGTAAGTACTTAATCAACCTTCTTTAGTGTGTTTTGGTAAAAGACAGAGGGCTATCTAACTCTTTCTTGATGTTAACCCTGTATTAATAAGGGTAGGGTTCAAAGATCGCAAGCGTGGTAAGGATCGCTAGCAAGTGGTAAGTGTATTCGTCTCAATTGTGGATTAGTAAGTAGCCGAATGTAAGCGTGGCTTATAGAGGTGGCTTGTGTGGAATATGAGTCACTTTATTTTTTATAGTATATGTGTAGGTGCAGATCTAGGGGATATTCGTGAATAGTAGCTAAGAAAGGGCTACTAGAACTGGTGGCACACGGTTGGGTTATGGTAAGGCTTCGATTTTTGGGTCAATATTGTGGTTAAGTGTATGATTGATTGGAGATTGGTATTGGTTGTAGGTTCAAGGCTGGGGATAGTGTAGCACGTCCCATTGACCAGGTGTGTACATACACTTCACACACGATAAATCGGTAAAAGCCGAAATACTAAAAAACCGAAAGAGAAGGGAATTAGGGAGGAGGAAGATTCGACCAAGAGAAAGTAAAAAGAAAATGTGGTTTAGAACAAATATCAAAAGAAAGAAAAGAGAGAAATGGGAGAAAGAAATTAGAATTTGGTTCAAACAAAAATGAGAGCTAAAACAAAACAAAAATTGCACCTAATGACCAAGGTACATTCGGCTAAGGAAGAAAATTTTGGAGAGGAAAAGAAGAAATGCCAAATGGTGCACAAAATGCTAAAATTGACCAACTAATCCCCCCCAACTTCCTATCAACATTCGGCCACCCCCCTAGCCACACATGCCGTCCACATTCATGGACTAATGGCCTTAGAATAGTTTCCAAAACACTCTCCATCATCCAAGCCCTTTGTCCCCCCATCCTTCCATAAATCTTAAGATTCTTATCCCAAAATACAAGCTTTCCTAAACTAATATTCAACTTGCCATAAAAATTGAAAGTCCAACCTACCATAATTAGAGCTTGGCCGACACTTAATGTTAGGATACATAAAAATAAAGTCTTCCAAATGCAACCCATGCTACTCGAACCTCTTCCCTCAAGCAACCCTTCATGCATCTTAACCACCTTGCCACTAACTCCTCATGTGCTAAATTTAACACTTAAATTAACTTAAGTGTCAGGATCACCTAATCAACTTCACTAAATTTTCAATACTAAGAATTATTCTAAACCAAATAATTCCAAGCTTTCACAAGACTATATTAGGCACACAATAAAATCATACCCGAACTAACACAAGCAACAAGATGATACTCAAATTTTCCTAAAACCCAATTAAACCCGAGAATTCATAAAAACCTCGTAACCTTCCAAATCCACTTAACTAATAAATCCAATTTGCAAAAACACCATTCTCATATTCTTGAAGATTTTAAACACTCCTAAGCCCAAGCCCAATCCTACTAGGCCCAATTTCGAGATGTTACATATATATATCATGACAATAATATCATTTAGATGAGTATTCAACACATGCTTACCACGATTGCACATATTCATCAGTGATAATTTAATATCATAAAGTACTGACCTGATTATTTGATCACCCCCCATGGGTATCCACCATCTTAGCCCTTATTTCGGCTACCAATCACATCATCTCACACATATATAACAACATACACACATAAACAATCAAGAGAACAGTGCAATAACTACACACCTTTTTGGTACAGTCTACTCAATCCCTAAACTCTCTTATTCCTGTCGATATGCTCCTAAGAACCAAAGTTAGAAATCGGTCATCACTTAAACTCATAAAATGGCCTATGGCCGAATACTACAAACCACCCACTTTGCTTAACTAAATCCCGAATCACCACATAACATTTACCTTGATGAATCGAATCCTTACAATCCTCCTTAAGGCTCCTTACCGTTGGCTACACAAAAGAAACACAATATTATGACTCTACAAACATTCGGCCATCCCTTAGAAACCAAGGCCAACCATTGGTTTCGGCATACTAAATGAAGAAGAAGAGAATTTGATTGCTAAGAAAATACTTACTATACTCGAAACCTATTGGAAGATTGATGAAAAGGAATGTCAATACCCCCTCCTCTAAAGGCTCCAATAAATTCGGCAAAAACTCCCAAATGGAGAAGGGATATTCGGATAACACAAAATAGGTATAGCCCCGAGGTTGAGAAGAAGAAAAGAAGTGTAGATGAAAGTTAGGAGAATTTAGCAATGAAGAACAAAGGTGGAGAGGTTTCGGCTTTGTTGCAAATGAGAGGATGGGTTTCGGTTTTTAGGAAGTGAATGGAAGGAAAAATAAGTTGCAAAAGGAAAAAGAAAAAGATGCACAAAATGACTTCCAACTTTCGGCTTTTGGTCAAGAAATAAGGTGCAAATTTCGGCAATGGCAAGGGTGAAAAGAAAGTTTCGAAAGAGAATACTAAAGAAAGAAAAGAGAAACGAAAAAGAACTTCTAGACCTCTTATAGGAAATTCGGCTATTCCCCCCCACTCATGACCGAAAATTATCACCCAAAAGAGACCCACATTCGGCTACCACACTCAAAATTCTTCTTGCCATCAATTCATACTAATTTTGAATTAAACTCACTCCTAAATTTCTCCTTATTTCCTCCTAATCACATTCAAAATTAAGCCAACCCCCTAGTCCACTATACCGTCTACATTCATGGTCAAAATGACCATAAAAATATTTCCAAAACATCACCCATACATCAAGCCTTATGTCCCCTTATCCTTCCATAACACCTTGATTCCATACATTAACTAATAACTTGCCTTATTCCCTTAGTCTACTATCTATAAATGATAAAGTCCAACCTTATCTTAATTAGAGTTGACCGACACATGCCATACACATGCAAAAATAAAAGTCACCTTATTGCCATCCATGGGATTCGAACCTAAGACCATTAGTACACTCCACACTCCACTTTCCACCTTTACCAATTGACTCCTTGTGTCTAAATCCTCCAACAAATTTTCTTAAGGCCTATTTTGACTAGCTCCCTTTTAAGAATAAAAACATTCTAAAATTCTAAAAACCCTTAAAACTCATCCAAACACACACTAAGCCCACTTACACTTGAATTATGCATTAAACGCATAACCCCTAATTCTAGGATATTACAGAGCGTGCAAACATTTGTGTGGGAACACTGATACGATTACTAGGGCCAAGAGAGCGATCTCATGGTCTCTGGCCATTATTTGGCCGGTCGGGCCAGATGGGGCTAAATGGGCCTGCTGAGCTCGTGGGCCCAAGTCAGCAAGAGTTGATATGTGTAACTGAATGATGGATGGTTGTATGATTTGATTGTGATCGGGCCTAATGGGCTAATAAACATGATTGGGCTTAATGGGCTATATGGACATGATTAGGCTTAGTGGGCCTTATGGGATTTTAGAAATGCATAATAGGGTTTTAATGGACTCTAGGCCTAGTTCTGATAAATTCTTAAATAGCATAAAACTTAATTTAATAATCAAACATGTCTGTGGACAAGTCGCTAGGTTAAAGTGTGGCAATGGACATGTGCATGTCTAGGATTGGATCTAGGGAGAGCTTGGTACTTAAGCGGTCCTGGTGACCCACCTCCTCTTCTCTGAGATCTTACCTGGTGCATAGTGTCTGTTCACTTTAGCCGCAAGGACTTGTTAATGGGCCAAAGTTTATAACTAAAACCCGTGATTTGCAAAATTACTAAAATACCCTCGATTTGTAAAATTACTGAAATGCCCCCGAATTGCAAAACTACCAAAATACCCCTGATTTACAAAATTACAAAAATACCCTTGATTTGTAAAATTACCAAAATACTCTAGTAGGGTAGATTTACAAAAATACCCCTGGATAGTGAAATGACTAAAATACCCCTAGGTGCTTATTGTGTGAAAATGTGTATGTTGCACATGAGATATATGTTGCAGTTGGGTGGGTTTGATGATACGGAGGAGGATATGTGAGGATCGCATAGTCGCTTGATGACTGTGGATCCACCAGTGACTTTAAGCCTATTATATGCTTAGCAGCCTTGCTGCAATGTTTGAGTGGTGCCGCTGTTGGTGCTACCTTTGGGGTGTAGGGATGGGTGGGTTAATATTTATATCTCCATAGGAGTGTAGGGTTGGAAGTGAAATGGAGTGCAGGGTTGGATTTGGGATGGGAGTATTGCATTCGTATGATACTGATGTGATATGAGGTCATTGTGGGCTAAGGCCCAAGACCGCTGATTTTGATAGGGCTTAAGCCCAATGTGATAATTTCATGTTGATTGGATTACGAAGGGTCGTACATATTGAATTTCAAAACTCACACCCTTTTTTTTAAAATGTTTCAGGTGACCCTCAGTAGACGGTTCGACGTGGGAGAGGACTCGGAGATGGCCGCACTGCAAGATACTTAGAAATTTTTGTTTATTTGTTTCGAATGACTTTATTTTATTTACATTGGGATGTAATAAGGCCTAGTATTTCCAAATTGAATTTACCTTTGGGTTATTGTTTCAACTGCTTAATTATTAAACTTAAATAAATTTCTAAAGTTTAACATGGTTTTTGAAATAACTATAACATATGGACGTTTTCTTAAAACGTGGGCTTTCATCATAACTTAACAAGTTGCATAGATTTTGGGTTTCTAAGCCCTAAACTTATGTTTTAACTAAGCGAAGTTGTTTTGAATTATCCCTTTTGATGTGACATCACCGAATTCGACCATAACGTCTGGGCCGGGTTTGGGGGTGTTACATGCAATTTTGACGCATGTCTATTCTGAGTTAAGTAAAGATGATTGCTAATGTATAAGGTACCCCTGTTTGGATGTGTTTGGGTATGTGACTTGTCCAAGTACGATCCATCTTCTGTTAAGTCTGATGGTATGCCTTGTGTTACTCTATGATTTAAAATATGAGATCTTTGAATATGTTGAATTGATTTGTATTGATTCTAACTTATAACCATACATATGATTTCATGGAAATCTGATGTGATCTGTTGAGATTTGATAAATCTATTTTACAAAGCATGGACTCCCATGCCTACTGGTTCTATTATTGTACGATTGCATGACCTATATGCTAATCACCTTGACTCTGTATCTACATGCTATGACATATTGCATGGGATTGGGATCAGGTGCAAGGAAGGAGTTTCTGGTAGTTTAATGATTTGCATTATCTGGTGGTTTATCCATAACTCTATTCTGGCAGCTTGACTGCAATATAGTCGTTCGACCACATGTCTCTGATCTGGCAGTTTCACTGCAAATTTAGGTGGCACTGTCCACAGTTATCTGTTAGTGTGATTTGGTTGGACGAGTTTTGAGGAACTTTATTTTGGTGTGTAGCGGAGTTGGGTAGGACGTTTTCTGATAAATCTGCACTCTGATTGGTTTTTGAAAAAATACTGCATCGACATTGACATATATATTTTGTTATGTTATGTTCTGCTCTGTTCTATACTATTCTATTTGGTTTTGCTCTATTTTGCTCTATTTTATTTTGCTATGTTCAGTTTTGTTTTGTTTTGTTCTGTTGTACTACCACTGTTGGAATCTCTGCGATACTCTAGAATTGTTCCATACTGGTTATACAACTGTTATTAAGTTCTCTGCATTACTATGATTTATATGTTACGATGTATCTATTTGTATTTCAGTTTGGTTATACATAGTGCTTGGTAGCTCATCCTTTGTATTATATTTATCTATTCAGATAAACATTTGACTTTGGATCGGACGACAAACGAGAGCTTGGATTGTTTTTGCATAGATGTAAATATGATTTTTTCTTTTGGGATTTGTAATTTATTTATGAACTTGCCTTGTTTTTAATAATCTCATGAGTATCTGACAAGTTCTAACATGAAGCTACAAAATCACTTAAAACAACTTAAATCGATTTTTGGTTGTCAAAGTTAGAACTCCGAAAAGATTTCCGCTACAAATCGAGTGAAAGTGTTGAATGGTTTCTGAATACTTACCGAAATTAGTTTTCAATACATTGGTATAACTTTTCCCAAATTCAGTTTAACTTCTAGGCCAAGTTTGGAGTGTTACAATTTGTTTTACTCATGTGAGTTGCGTCTGGGCCTCCTCTCCACCAACATCCAAGGACCGAAATTATTGTTTTCGATTACCAAATCGACGTCTATTCGTGGGTTTTCGGTCGTTGAGCATTTTCTGCTGAATTGTTCCCTGATGTTTGTGTATACAGACAACCATCCTTGGAGTGGCCATACCATCCACACTAGAAGCAAACTATCGGTAAGCTTTCATACTCAATTCGTTGAAGATTTCCATTGATTAGGACTTGTGAGATTAGAGGTTTCTCCAGATTGATAAAAATAGCCATATGCGCATATCGACCCCTTGTTTGGTTGTCTGTATTAAAATCCAATTTGGTAACCTCCCCCACCATTCCCCCAATTTCCCTTTATACCTTTTTTTTGTAAAGATGGCTAGGCAGACCTGAGAGTCTAATATAAGCCAGGACATTACTAAGATAGGGACTCATCGAATTGAAATCAATAGTCCAAAAATAATCCATGGACCCTGTGATAAAACCTTTTCATAATCTTCAGCATTTTGGAATTTTGCTAAGAAATATCCATTTTCTATATCCATCATTTGAAAGGATTGAAATGGTCTCCAAAGTCCATAAACTTTATTTTGTAGTGTTGTGAAACCAATGTTCCTTCCCAACAGTTTGAGAATCATAGACGTGGACATGTCTTTAACTAGTAATTCTTGAACTCTATCCGAGAAATCAATGGCGGGGGCATCATTGACAATCGAATTTTTAACATCACCTTCTAGTAGTGAGAAAACCTCATTAGAAGCGTTTGAATCTCTCTCCCCATAAGAAATGGTAGAACCTTTCCCCAGAACCTTATATTTCCAAGACAGGGTTGGAATCGGCTTTGAATCAATAGCCATCACATCTTCAATACTATACGTTGGATCCTTGAAACGGACCTTCTTTGTGTTTGGATTGCCAGAAATATCACCCATTTTTTCATTGCTTTCACAGAGAGAATTCATTATTTTCTATGGACTTAATTATTTTTAAGACTATTGAAAAGCCTTGAGGAGAATTTTAAACCATTTTGAAAGTTTCGAGTTTAATTGATAAAAATACGAGTTAACGAGTAAAATCATAATTGAGTAATTTAATCATTTAATTAAAATATTATTAATAGCTTGTGTGGGTGGTGGTGAAATGGTATTTGACTTTTGAAACTAATTTTTAATCTATACTTTAAAGATGAATCATTAAAAAAAAAAAATTAACGTTCAATATGGCCCCAAGCTATGTTTGTTTTTCCACATTGGTACCTAATTTTTTCTATCTCAGATTGATACTTAAATTATTATTCTGTTACTCAGTTTATCCCTTTTTTTTGGTAACGACGTTAAAAAATTTGATTAACATGTGGTGTTAATTCGAATGTGCCACATAGCACATCCAACCAATCAAAATGTGTCACATGCTAATTATATTTATTTAAAATAAAAAAATTAAATTTAAATTAAAAAACACATTTGACTTTGACCCACCATTGATTGAACTTTGACTGACATTGACTAACTATTGGTTGTTTATGTGGAGCTATTAGAATGCACCACGTGTCCTTTTTGTTTTTATAATATCATATATATTATATTGATTAAAAATGTAAAAAATCATATATATATGAATAATTCAAAAAATTTAAAAAATTCTTTTATAAAATTCTAAAATATAAATATAAATTTAAAAAATCAAAATAATATATAAAATTTGAAAAAAATTATAAAAATTAAAATAGGTATTTAAATTTGAAAAAATTGCAAAAAACCTTTAAAATTTGATAAAATTTAAATACTTTTTAATTTTTTTATAAATTTTTCAATTTTTATATATTGTTTTGAATATTTAAAATTTATGTCAATATATTTTAGAATTTTATAAAAAATATTTTTTAAAGTATTTTTAAATTTTTTGAATTATTTATATATTATATACGATTTTTTTACATTTTTAATCAATATAGTATATATAATATTAAAAAAGACATGTGGTGCATTTTAATAGTGTAACACCCCAAACCCGGTCTAGACGTTATGACCAGATCTGGTATGTCACAGGGTAAAGTAAAAACGAATTTTTGTTGGATTTAGGAAAATACCGTAAGTTTAAAAACTTTTCGATTACGGTGATGTTTTGAAAACAGTGATATGTCGTTTAAGAAAAATTTCAAATTTGTGTTAATTGAATATTCGTTATATTTGGTGATACTTGAAAGAAAACGATTATTTTACGTTACTCTTATTTTGAAAATCCCATCTCCACTTTCATGGTTAAGACATAATAGTGACAAATCTTTTAATAAATAATAAATAATAAAAACCAAATATTAACTTAGAAAGGCCTTATTACATAACAAAAATCCCCAATTTAAAATAGTTTGTAGAAAGGAACGAGTTTACGAAAAGAAACATTTTTATGGCCTCCACGAGTCTGCCTCGGCTCCCAGATCCACAATCTACTGATTACCTGCAAGGTTAAGAAAAAGGGTGAATCACCAAGACTTAGTGTGTAAATCTTCTATATCCCATAAACGGCTCATGGCCCACAGTCGCATATTGGGCCTTAGCCCACTTGAGATGGCATACGAAAGAAATGAATGCAATATGGCCCAGCCCAACCTAGTTTTTCCATCCTCTACACGCCACCCGTACCAGCCCATCACACTGTGGGGATTTCTACAATCAACCCTCCATCCGCTACACGCCTCATACGTGGTATCAAACCACTCGTGGTTCCAGACCACCGTGATACTAGATCACTGTGACAGAGTCACTATTAACATACGCGGGGCCAACCCACCGTGGTATCAAACCACTGTGACAATCCCTGATGAATATATGTGGGGCCAACCCACTGTGGTACCAAACCACTGGGACGAGTCACTAAATCGTATATACGTGGTATTAAACCACCGTGGCACCAAGCCACCAAGACATGGTCACTAAATCAGGTATATGTGGGGCCAACCCACTTGTGGTACCAAACCACCGTGACAGTCTCAAATTCTTCCCCTTTCACATCATAATCCAATCCCATGCATAACATACATATCATAATGAATGCAACATGTTATCAAGCAAAGTAATAGATTACCACATACGTCCGTACTCATAAAATGGAATGTTAAAGTCACGTACCTGGCATCCCTAGCCTTATCTACAAGGGTATTACGACTGTCTACACAGTCCTTTTGGCTTTTCAGCCTATACAGTTAATAACACAAACTAATAACAGAGGGTGGGATTTACACACCTGATAACACGCAATATTATGCTTTCTATGTCGACATTATCGTAAGCAGGAACGACAGCTATTTGCCTACTATTCCGTTCTGAAGCCGGTCCACAACTCGGTGGCCAATCTCGAACCCCAGGCACCGCTCGCTTTTTGAAGTTAGGGGCTGGGACTACGGGTCCAACCCCTTCCTTTGCTTGGCTGGTATTTGAGTCCATGAAAGAGATCTTGGTCAATAGACCGGATTAAGGCATTAAAGCAGAGAAAAAGAACTAAGGATATACGCTCAATATGTAAATATTCCTTACCTAGGTCAATAGAACCCAGAGACTATAAGGCTTGAATTAAGGTACCGATTGAGTACCTAAACAAGTACCATGTAAGATTCGGTTTAAAAGAAATAGATTAGAAGAGGTGACCTTTCGGCCAAACGAATGACATAATCCTCTCACCTAAATCGACCGGAATCGAGTGTCCCTTAAGACCTTTTAATCACAGACCAGATGCAGAAAGAATATGGAGACAAGGCCCCTCCTTCATTCGGCCAAAACCATAGAACAAGATTAATGTCTTCGGCAACCAAAAAGAGGGAAAAGAGAATTGAAAGGGAAAGAAAATACTTACCACAACTAAAGAGAATTCGATTGAGAAGGTTAGAGAACAGAGTGATGGCAATCTTCTGAGATAAGAACGAATGAATGAGATGAACACACAAGGAGATTCGGCTCAAAGAGAAGAAAGGGAAACAACAGTCAGTGATTCGGCTATAGAGAAAGAAGAATAAAGCAAACTAAAAAGGAGATATGAGCAATAGTTTCGGCCTAGAGAAAAAGAATTAGAAGAGAAAGACTTGATGTGTAAACCAAATATCCAAGAGAAGGATTGAGAGATGGGTTTCGATTATGAGAAACAATTAAGGGAAATATGAAGTATGAAAAAGAGAGAAGAGAGGCTAATGGGTGTTTCGGCTTTTAGTGGAAAGAAGAATTGATGAGAGAATAAGTGATTGCCGAAAAGGTGAGAGTCCCCAAAGGTGATTTCGGTCAAGAGAAAAGAAGTGGAAGAAACCTTGATTGGTAGAAAAGAGAAACGATATGGGGAAGAAGGTTTAGCTAGGTGGTTCGGCAATAGCCCAAAGAAAAATGGAAAAGCAATCTAAAACCAACCTAAGAGAAGAAAACTCAGGCACCTATTTGGAAACAAAAATTCAGCACCTACAATCTCCAAAACCAAAATGCACTTCAAGAGAACCAAATTGACTTATGACCCTAATTGATTTTCGACACACCCACTCCAAATCGATTTCTTCCCCTTTCCTCAAGCATCCAAAATTCGGCCACTACTTTCACCAACCCTCAATCCCATATTTTCCTCCTAAATTCACTCTTGTTCACTTATTCAAAGTAGTTTGAATAATTCAAACTCCCTCTTCCTCTCATGGCCACACATTTGAATTGTTTGACCCATTCAACACTCCCCCCTTGAAGTGTCTTAGCCGAACTCCATCTCCTTCCTTCCAGAAGCCAAAAGAATTTCCCAAAAAGCAAATTGTGCGACTCGAACCTGCTCCCTCATTGCTTCCCTTGTGGCGTCACTTACCTACACCTTAAGTGGCGTCTCCTTGCCACTTTACTATAGCACTTCTTGTGTCATCAAACCCAAACTATACCACTTAAACCTTGCCTCAACTAGCTCTCCCCTAAAGTGCCCAAAATTAAAATATTGGCCAAAGCTTCAGCTTAACCCTGAGCCTTCCCTGGACCTCAAAACACACCAAATTAACACACTGAGCATAGCATACACATAGGAACATATTAAATGCAAAGCCCCTAATTCAGGATGTTACAAATAGCGCCACGTTGATCGTCAACTACGGTCAATGTCAATCAATGTCAGTCAAAGGTTTTTTTTCAAATTTAAATTTAATGCTTTTATTTTAAATAAACCTAATTGCCACGTGGCACATTTTGATTGGTTGAATGTGTGACACCCTACACCTGACCCGGTCGCCAGATCCAAATGCTTGACGTCACATTGCATTGTTGAAGCAACTCAAACTAACTCAAACCAATTAGAAATCATTAAACATATAAACATGATATAATTTAAAGGATTTTCAAATACGAACATGATCATGCATTAAAAATGTCCTTTAATCTCATTTAAGTAGTCTCGAGGTTATACGGGGTCAAATATGGAGTTAGGATTCAAATCCAACTTAAGTTAAACCAAATTCAAATACAGTGCGTCTCAAGACCTGGAGGTCCATTTCTTGAGATGTACTTCCCCCATTTTAGATCCTACATTCGATGCTATGGTGTGTCAAGACATTGGAGTCCATGTATCAATACATTATGCTTTATGTCTCGAGACTGGTCTTAGGACATACCTCCCCTGTTTTTAGACTTTAGGTTCGATGTTTAGATATCTCGACATGAAAGAGCACCTATCTCGAGACAAAGCAATTGATGATGTCTTGAGACATGTTCAATGTGTCTCGAGACAATTCCCAGAAATTCCTATAATGATTATTTTATTCTTGATGTCTTGAGACAATAGTATCATTGTCTCAAGACCAAATGGTAAAATGCTAAAATGTAATTTTTATTACAAGTAATAAAGATGCCATATCATACCTATATGAAATCGTCGTACTAATCTATCTTAAAACATTAACTTGACATTTAGAAACTTATCATTAAAACTTAATATCATCACAACTAATACATCACATGTTTACATAATCAACTATATATCAAAACCAAAAATCATATTTACATAACTAAATGATATCGCCAAAATTCACAAAATGATCAAAACATACTTCAAGCTATACCAGTATATCAACACATCATCAAGACTCAACATTTCACTTAAACTACTTAGATGTATATATGTAAAACCATCATAAGACTCAGTTATCAATCATTGATTTGGCATCTGAAACACTTTACCAACACCTGGTAACATCTCAAATAATGCATCACACACACACACACACACACACACACACACACATAAACATATACATGATTCATTATTTAGCAGCATCAAGACTTATGCTTACCTGACTAAATGCCATCATCAAAGATTACAAAGTGGCCAAAATATGTCCCAACATAGATACCAACAATCCATATTAATCAAAAGACCTTATAAGACCCCTAATTACCTTGTTACATGTCATTATACAAAATATAACAAAATATTACAGATATTTAGCTGAGCCGAGATGTGAGATCTAGTTGCTATGGATTCTCCTCAATCAATCCAAAACCCAATAATCACCTACGCACAAAAACAAACAACTTGTACATTGAGCAAAAGATTTCATTGTTGCTTACATAATATGATAACAATGCATATACATAATAAGCAAATATCAAGCTACTAAAATAATTATAAACAGACTATAATGTAAACCACTATTTCACAGTTTTATTTAGTGCATTCTTAAGATCGTCATGGTTCGAAATATGTCTCATTTAGTACATATTATTACGCCCTTAGGGCTCTAGTCTCATTATCTCACATGGTCTTTCACATGTTATCCAAGTTTCTAAAATCGATATCAATTATCAATTATCAATTATTAGGTGTAGTTTATTCATTTGTATACTTGTATTTTTTTAACAAATTGGTTTAATAGAATTATCCATAAATTACATTAACACCTTCTGTATATTATCCTCAATTATTTTTACAGGCAAAGAAAAATAGAAACAAATATTGGCTCATTGGTTATCTAATGTTAAACTAATACTAAGTGGTATTACATGGTCGAATCATGATACAAAAAGACAACTTATATTAATCGATTAACCTAAACATGTAATACCCCAATCGCCGGATCCAAGTTACAAGGTGTCACATTCGTTGTCAGAGCAACTACGATCAACTACATTTCAATTTATACTATTAAATGATCAGTTTCAACTTAATCATGCATATCATACAAAAATAAAACAATTTTTGAGTCTCATATGAACTTACGAAAGCTCTGAAACTAACCCGAGATCAAAATAGGACAAAATTGTAAGAATTCAAAAATATCGAGTTGACATCAAGGGGTTCCTCGTTGTGACGCAACATATTGAGTAGGTCTCATTGCAGTGACCAAAGTCCGACATCGCGCCGTGGCATGGCAACTTGGTCTTATCGCGACGACAGACATTTGACGTCACAACGTGACATACTGATTTCAAATGGTCAAGTTTTGGTACATGTTTGCAAACACCTAAAACTTTTCAAATTTAATTGAAAATATAATTTCAATAAAATCTAAGTACCTAATGAATTCCATTAAATCTAAAATATCATTTATACACATACATTCATACTTTTCAACAATTTCATTTAAGTCCTTTATTGAAGCTAATTGACATTTACATACGTATGCTTATAAACCCATTACCAATTGTACTATTAATATGCCACAAAATATAACCATCCATAAGTTAAGACATTCACCATTTCATATATATAACATATACCCAATTCAAAATACTAATATTGTAATAGTCCTAACCCGTATCTGCCGCTAGAATAGGGTTACGGAGTATTACCACCATAATAGAGCCCTTGAGGCCCTAAAACACATTAGAAACAAATCGGGACTAAATTGGTAACATATAGAATTTTTCAAAAAATAATGAAAATATTCAAAACTGCAGGGGTCACATGTCCGTGTGGGCATTCGAAATAGGGACACATGGCCGTGTCCCAGCCCGTGTAACTTACTGACTTGGGTCACACGGCCAAGCCACACACCTGTGTGCCAGGCCATGAGCTAGGCCATGTAACAGCCTGACTTGCAACCCTTTGAAAGCTATAAGGGACACACGACCGTGTCACCAGACCGTGTGTCACACACGGCCGAGGCACACGCCTGTGTGGACAAAAAATAAGCCATTTCTAATCCATTATTCTCACCCATTCATGCATATACCTACAACCACTTTTGCACCAAAAACCAAGCCATCAAAATGCACCAAGACCATGCATAATCAAGCTATTCAAATATGGTACATTTGCATACAACTAATATGCCCAAAGGGCACCTCAATCTCAACAACTACACATACATAAGCATATACTCAAATTTGCCAAAATGTTCACTAACTTCAAACTAAGTTTACATAAAAAACATACCATTCGGTTTACCTATCAATAACACAACAAATGGTACCAAATGTGCCACTCAACAACTAACATCAATGGCCATTTATGTCATTTATAATAATTTTACCAAATTACCACATTCCAACATATCACAAAACATTTATAACATGCATTTTAAACCACCGTTCCATCTTTAATCATTCAAGCATCAAGAACCAAGATATCAACCACTTTAAGGCCAAATATTTACATACCAAAACTAGTTTATATCATTCCCCAAAATAGCCAAGACAAATAGCTATTTCAACAACCAAAAAACCTATACATGCCATTATAACCAAAACTTAAAATACCAAAAGTACCGATATAGCCGATGGATAGTGTGCTATAACTCCGACAAGCTTCCAACCCGAACGAGCTTTCGATTCACTATAAAACACAGAAAATAACACAGAGTAAGCATAAAATGCTTAGTAAGTTCGTATAATGTAAAACACAACTTACCATTTCAATACATAATAAGTAAGTTAAACATGTCATAATCCAACCACAACTTGGCCAAAGCCTAAGCATGTACACCAAACATGTTGGCCATTTAATCAAATAACATAGGCAATATAATCATGGATGAACACAACATTTAATCATGTATCATATGCATTTATCATCCATTTCAACTCTCGATATACAATGTATCACCATTTCATTGAAATTCACATGTGTCCATGTCTTAGTTTGTATCGAACTCTTACCACTTTCTTTCAGATCATGCCCGTTAAACCATTTAGAATATCGTTGGATACTCAGGATAGCTCACACATAGTGTGCTAAATCATATAACTATAATTTGTCAATTTCTATACATGTATGCTCACATGAGCTGTGAAAATGGGCCTGCTCACACGAGCTGTGGGTCGGAACGTAGCTACACGATGTTGTTCACACGAGCTGTGGAGTATTTGCAACACATGCTGGACCTCAACCATTGGTAGGATGTTCAAGACCAGCACCCGAATCACGCAAACCTTACTGACATGTCATTTATATCCTATGAATTCCTAAAGTTCAAACGGAGCTCTGTAGTCGACGTAACATCTTTGGATATGCGATCGGTATATATATATGGCAATTCACAATACATGTATAATTCAATTAAAAACATATAAGTATAATTTAAGTACACGAACTTACCTCGACGATTAAACCTAGATACGGATGCGACTATTTTAAAACTTTATCTTTGCCCCGATCTAAAGCCGTACGAGGTTTGTCTTGATCTAAACGGATAAATTCAGCTCAATTCAATAATTATTCTATTCAATTTAATCCAATTTCATATTTTAGCAAAATTATAATTTTGCCCATATACTTTTGATTTCTTTTCAATTTAGTCTCTAGCTCATAAAATGGAAATTCATGCAATTTTCCCAAAAACCATTATAGTTGAATTTCATATAGGTCCCTAGCAATCCCTATATTTCATTTATTTCACAATCTCACCATGTATAATTTTCTGTTTTTCAATTTAATCCCTATTTGACAATTTCACCAAAAATCATTTAACAAAAGTTGTTTATCTATCAACAACTAACCATTTTCTTCCATAAAACTTCAAAACTTATACATATTCATTCATGGAAAAACTTTAATCCTTTAACAGTTTCACAAATTAGTCCCTTGGCTAGCTAGATTAAGCTACAACAATCCTGAAAACATAGAAATCATTAAAAAGGGACTAAAATACATACCATGCACTTAGAAATGAACTAGTCGAAGGATGAAGCTTCTCTAATGGCTTCCTAACCCTTATTTTTGGTTGAGGATGAAACAAAAAGATGATAACTTTGCTTTATTTTATTTAATTTGTCATTATTTACCAAATTACTTTTATAACATTTTAAAACATTAAAAATTTCACTAATACCAAGCTATGTACATCCACTAACTTCTTTAATGGTCTAATTACCACATAAGGACTCACACTTTAAGGTTCTATAGCTATTTAATACCTTTAGCTACTACTAGAACACTACTTTTGCACTTTATGCGATTTAGTCCTTTTTATTCAATTAAGCATGTAAATGGTAAAATTTCTTAACGAAATTTTTATATGATACTACTAACATGCTGTAGTAATTAAAATAATAATAAAATAAATATTTTGACGTTAAATTTGTGGTCTCAAAACCACTGTTTTGATTTTTCTTGAAAATGGGTTGTTACAAATTTGACTCAACCTAAGTACATGTCGTATAACCACCACAAGAAACTATACAATCATTTTTGAGTCTAGGATATTTTTTTGGATGATGAAGTTAATGCTCGAGACCTCAGTATAAATCTAACTTACACATGGAAAACAAAAACGTACACCGAGCGATAGATCTTAGTGGTATTTCCATGATTCTAATCAATATAATACAAAATCCAAATCAATTGCATAAGGTTAATTTCAAATGCAAATATGAACTATTCACATATAACTTATGCAAATCTTCAAATCTCATAACAATATGCATATGCCACAAGATACACTTATTATGCTAATTGATTCAACTAAACATATTATCTCAGTTAACAACTAAATGAACATATTATACCAATTTGATTTACATTCACGTTTCTTTCACTTTTATGCATTCAATAAGGTTCACATATCATTTTCAAATTGCAAATAATTCAACCATTATCTTTCGTATTACCCCTCGGGCCCCTTTAACAGGTTCATGTGATCTTTCACATGCTATCGATATTCAAATATCATAAATAAGTACATGTAGTACAATTTTATAACATTTAATCATTTCCAATATTAATAAATCAATTCACACATTATATCCCCTTTTAATATGACTCAGTGTAACACCCCTCACCCATATTTAACGCCGTAATAGGGTTACGGAGTATTACCAAACTTATTTCGCAAATAACCATACATTTCATATACATTTTTTAATTTTAAATAAACATCATTCAAAATGATTCACATTGTCACTAATACGAGCCTACGAGGCCCAAAACATGCATTCGGAGTGGTTCGGGACTAAATCAATAACTTATAAAATTTCTAGAAAACTTAGAGAATTTTACAAAATACAGGGGACACATGCTTGTGTGGCCCGGCCATGTCACGCCCGTGTCACCGATCGTGTGGACATTCGAAATGGGATCACATGGCTGTGTCCCAGCCCAAGTTTGGTCTCGTGTAATCCTCTGACTTGGATTACACGGCCAACCACACGCCCGTGTGACCAGCCCATGCGCCCTTTTGAAATGGCCTCACATGCCCGTGTGCCAGGCCGTGTGCTAGTGTAATAGCCCAATTACGACCCTAATCGAAACGGTGGTTTTGGGACCACGAATTCGAGTTCAAAAAAAAAAATACTTAAGAATTATTTTCGGTGTTAATTATATGTGAATTAATATGTGTGAAAATTTTAATATTAAAAAATTTGAATGTTTATGTGTTTAGTTTAATAAAAGGATCAAATAGTTAAAGTAGTAAAAGTGGTGTGTATGAAGTTAGAAAGGTCAATTGAATTGTCTTATTTCATGTGAGGACTTGCATGTCAAATTTCCCACATTCCATAGTAGTGGACGGTAATGATGATGGGGGAAGACATTTAAGCATTTTAAAATTTTAGTTATTATATTTTAATAATATTATAATATGTATTATATTGATAAAAATAAAAGAACATGTGAAAATTCATTTTTCTCTCTCTTTCTTTCATCTTCTTCATCGATTTTCTTCAAAGAAAAGAAGAAAATGAATGCTCCCTCATTCGGCCATTGCATGTGGTTGTAAGGTAAGAAATTGAGCTTTATTTTAGAAAATTATAACATAATTGAGTTGGTTACCTTGAGTACTATCAAAATCGTTTGAAAATTTTTAAGGTTAAGCATGTTTAGATTCGACCATGGGGGTGAATTTGTGGTTTGTTGTGTCGATGAATACAAGATGAGTTGAGAAAGAGATTTAGATGAAATGGAGATTAGATTTTAAATGGTATGAATGCTATGGAGGTTATTTAATTTGAGCATAGAGATGCTCTTTACATTCGGCTAAATGTTGGTGTGAGCATGTATGAAGTTTATTTAGTTAAATTGTTTGGTTGTATATATATATATATTGAAACATGTATGGAGTGAAATGGCATATTCGGTCATAGGGATGAAGAAATAATTTGTGTTAGATTATTATTTTTATAATGAAATTTCAAAGGGGTTAAGAGGCTAATAAAGGGAGAATTGAATTGATGTAAGGGCTAGGAGTATTCGACCCTCGATAAATATTAGTCAAATCTTGATATTTGTAGTTTTGATTCTTTGAAGACTTGATTAAAAAGGGGTAAACTATAAGAGTAAAATGGTAGAATTTTATAATTCTTAGTATTAAACTAAATTGAATGGAAAATGAATTTGAATGAACTCTACATGACATTTATTAGATCAAGTACAAAAGGAAAAGGAGTTTGGTCGAGGAAAAACAAAACTAAACGAGTAGCCGGGAAGCCTATTCGGCCAACTATCGAGGTAAGTTTTAAGCGATAAAGTTAAATTGAATTTATACTTTATTCCAAGTTTAATTTGAATGGTAGTAGTCTATTTCAATGCATTACCGAATGAATATGTTTATATGTGAGATTTATAAATAATAGTTGATGGTGATATTATATGGATGTTGTATTTACGTGCGTGAAATAGGCAATATTGATAGTGACACTAAATTGGGATTCGGGCATACTAAATGAAATTGATGATAGCTTGATGTGGTATAGGCTGTGTAATGTAGGACTTGGGATGTTGAATACTTTGATATATATATATATATATATATATAAATGTGTATGATTTTGTGTGAAGTGTGATCGTAAATTTTTATATATGACGTTATACATGTCGAATGAACAACAAGTGGTGAAAAACATAGGTTGTGCGAAATGGTTCAATGATCACTACGCGCGAAAGCTTTCAAGTAACGGCTCTATGTGAGCGATACGTTACAAGAATTACTAAGTAACGGCTCTATGTGAGCGATACGTTACAAGAATTACTAAGTAACGGCTTTATGTAAGCGATACGTTACTAAATTCTATCAAAGATCAAGTAAGTATGAGGTTCATTAAAGGATTTTAGTTTTAATGATATTATGCATGGGAAAATGTACGAGTGAATTGTCATGTGTTATTCCGACCGGTTAAGTTTGTAAGGGTAAATATACTAAAGGTAAGTGTTATATCATTGAATTGAGACTTAGATAGTCTGTACAATGAATAGATGAATTAGTGGATGAGTATGATATGTATATTAGTTATATCCTATGTGAAGATGGCATATAGATTATATTTATAAGTACATCAAGTTGAGGTAAGTTCAACTGTTAAATGGGTTGAAGCATTCGGTAAGGGTGTTATAAATAAGTAGGCTCGAATTTTTTTTTATAAATACTTTACGTAAGTATGTGATATTAATTTGCCTAAGCTTACTAAGCTTTGAAAAGCTTACATTGTTTCGTTGTGTTGAAATTGTAGTTTTCTTTTGGAACTCAGCCCACGTTCAGGGATCATTTTTGAAGCTTGTCATACTATCATTTATTTTGTACTTATTTTGGATAGTGCTCTTTTAAAACTTATGGCATGTATAGGTCAAATTCTTTTTGGACTGCGTATGAAAGTCTTGTAAATATGTATATAAACTTATGCCATGCGAAAATGGCTTTGTTTCTTAATGTGTTTAATATTTTCTTTATGATTATGTTTTATGTATATATAGTGGAATATGGTACAAGTCTGTCTCCGAAAGATGAATTATATCAGCATGCGTACTTAATTGAATTTGACTAGTTTTGCTTGATTTGGTTGTTATCGGATATATATATATTTGGATACATTACACGCGTAACTTGAAGTTTAATTCAATTTTTGGTATGTGTGGAATAAGTGAAGTCATAAGTTTGTTCGAATAGGATATATGGTATTTATGGCATAATGAATATTCTTTTTTTTTTATTTAAAATTATATGCACAATATGATTCATATTATGAATGAAGTAGGTTATATTTTGTATATGTGACGAATGAAGGTACTATGTTATTGAATAAGTTGGGGTATGTGCAGTTGTAAGTGTTCGACTATAAGACAGAAATTTACCAAATGAATAGTATTATGCAAATTGATAGTAACTAGTTGAATTGATATTAATGTAGAAATGTGGGAAAGGTTCAATGATGCTTTGATAATTTGAATGAATGTACATGTTAAATCGTGAAAAATATAAAGTTGTTCGTATTAATTATAAAGTAACTTTATAGGTGCTTTGACTTGGAATTGTTTTAGTAATGTTGTAACCCTAATTCGGCGCCGGATATGGGTTAGGGTGTTACAGCTAGGCCATGCCAATCCTGTAGGGTATATTGACTTATGCCACACAGCCAAGTCACACGCCCGTGTGCTGGGCCGTGTGGAGCATACTGACTTGTTTTCTAATTACACACCAGGGGACAGACGGCCATGTAACCTGACCATGTGTCACACACGGCTGAGACACACGTCCGTGTCTCTGCCGTTGTGGACAAAAATAGGCTACTTACCAAGCCATCTTGCCACCCAAATTTTCATACACCTATACAAACCCAAATGGCACATATTCACATCTTCAAATGGCATTCAAACTCTTCTAAACTAAGTATATTTCATGCTATTTCAATACCAACAATACAAGTCTCATAAATACCGCAATATGCCATTCAATTTTATGCTAATTTCACATTCTCAAATCATCTAAATGGTCATTTTCAATTATGCACTAATTGGCCTAAATTCACAAACATACCAAATTCAAATCTCAACCATTTAGTATCCCTAATTTCCAATTATCAACAAGCATCACATATCCCTCATCAAACACATAACTAAAGCCATATGCACATATATATATACATTCATCACCAACACACCAAAATAAGCCAATTCTCATAGCTATATACAAACCAGACACTTAACATTTACAAGCCGATTCAAATGGCCAAAGTTCATTACTAGCATATACCAAAATGATCAAAGCTCCTATACATTCCATATATCCTAAAATCATAGATTCAAAATTACAAAAGTGATAGCTTGATAGTGTGATGAGGTCTCCGATGATTCCCAAATCCGAGCTAGCTTCGATATTCACTATAAAACACGGAAAAATAAACTGAGTAAGCTATAAAGCTTAGTAAGCTCGTATGCTAAATAAGAAAAACCTACCAACCCACAATTCAATAACATAAACATCATATAATGAAATTCAAATTAGAATCATAACTTAACATATATATTCAATCCAAAGATTAAACACCATTTCCATCAACTTCTTCGATTCGATGATTGTATAGTTCACGTACATACCTGTACAAGTTCGTATCGATCTCATACTCATCTATATCTTTGATATACCCGTTGAACCATTTGGAATACTATCAGATACTCGGGAATCTTGCACCCTAAGTTCCAATACATAGTCGAAGTGTAACAGCCCAATTTAAGGCCGAGTTAAAATAGTGGTTGCGAGACCACAAATTCAGAGTAGAAATATGTGTTTTATGATTTTTACGAGGCATATGAGGACTTTGCATGATTGTGTGAAAATTTCATAAAGAAATTTTATTTATTAGTAATCAATTTGTCCATTAGGACTAAATTGCAAAGATTAGAAAATATGAGATTCTAAAAGATTTAAGTATGGAATAGAATTATAAAAATTACTAGAGGTCCTTATTTAGCAATTAGACCATTAAATGTCAAGATGGACAAAAATGGACATGGGAAGAAAAAAATCTCAAGGAAGGGCCTTAAGGGCATTTTGGTCATTTGGTTAATTAATGAATTAAAAAGGGAAAAATAAGTCAAAATCTTGTCCATCTTCTTCCTCTAGGTGTCGAAATTTGCAAGGAGACATAGCTAGGGTTTCTTCAACTTCCAAGCTTGATAGTAAGTGCATCCTAGCCTCGTTTTTAATGTTATTTGTATTTTTGAAATCCTCGTAGCTCGATTTAGCTATTTCTAGCCATATTTTGAGCTAGGGTTGATGTTCAAAAATTCACCCATGTATGACATGCATATATTTCGATGATTTATGGAAGAATATGAAAGTTTGATGTATGATAAACATCTTTTTCTAAGTGATTTTCATGAGAAATTCATAAAAAAGACTAAATTGTAAAAGTTAAGAAAATGGTCATACATGAGTAAAATAGTGGAAATTAGGGGATGTTGTAGTTAAGAAAATAATTTGTCTAGGCTTAAAATACAGGAAAGTTGAATAAAAATCATTTTAGGAGTCTAGGGGCAAAATCATAATTTTTCCAAAGTATGATTCATGGGTCGATTTAGTCAATGTCAGTATTAAACAAGTGAATTTGCTATTTTAGATCAAGAAACACGAAGCCCGGACTGAAACTGAGGTAAGAAAAAATCGTGAACAAAATCGAAAAACTACACACATTTTGAGTACCGAGGTAAGTTTGTGTGAAATTAAGGTTACATATGTTATTATGTGTAAATTACTTATTATTTTGAGAAATGCATATCATTTCCATGAAATTTATTGATGATGTCTTAATGCGAAAATGATGAGATTATGCTAAGTGAAGTCCCAGTTAAAATTTCAGAATAACGAGGATACCTATGTCACGACATGAGATAAGGACGGTCCCGTATAAGACCATCTAGGACATGGCATCGGCACCGAATATAGGTCCCGTATAAGACCATGTCTGGGACATGGCATCGGCACGAAACGCAGATCTCGTATAAGACCATGTTTGGGACATGGCATCGTCATCGAATAAGGAAGGTCCCGTATAAGACCATGTCTGGGACATGGCTTCGGCACCAAAGAAAGATCTCGTGTAAGACCATGTCTGGGTCATGGCATCGACATCTATGTACGATATCGTATAAGACCATGTTTGGGACATGGCATCGACATTGAGCTAAGAGATCCCGTGTAAGACCATATCTGGGATATGGCATTGGCATCGTGATACATGTATGATGAGATTGAGTATCCTCTGATATACCGAGTAGTTCAACGGGCAAAAGAGCTAAGTATGAAAAGATGATATAGAGCTAAATTATACAAGGATGATAATGAGTTCCATTTATGTTAAGGAAGATGATGATTTAAGTTTATGTTCAAGTTAGCGTAAGTGCTAAATTATGTGACTAAGTGATACAGGTACCATGAGTAAAATGCAAGTTATGAAACCATAATGTGATGTGTGATGGTAAGAGTGAGTATGAGTAAGTATGCCTAAGCACTTGAGAACTTGTGTTGCTATTGTTCTATGAGATGAATGGATTTTACCATGAGTACTTATGTTGCTACATTATTTCATGCAAACTTACTAAGGTATATGCTTACCCCTCTCTTTTCCCTTTTCCTTGTAGTATCGCCAAGCTAGCTCAAGGATCGTAGAACGTCGGAGCTCGGATCACATTATCAATTATTCTTTTGGTATAGTAAAGTTGATTTATTTTTAGTATGGCATGTATAGGAACTTGGTTATTTTGTATTATGTCATATTTGGAAGCCAAAGTGCTAGTTACTAAGGTTATACACTCATTTTGTAAATGGCCATTGGAAATTGGCCAATATTTGTCAAGTTTCATATTTTATTGATAATGGGTTTTATGAGATGAAAGTTTATGCAAATGATGGAGTAAGATGTGAAATGTATGATTGATGATTACTGATTCTTCATAGTGTACTATTGCCATGTTATGTGTTGCTTGAGTTGGTATAAGTGTGTTTATGTTTCAGGGTGGCAATTGGCTTGCAAAATAGCCTTATAATTGTCCACACGGGTAGACACACGGGCGTGTGTCTTGGCCGTGTGTGACACACGGTCAGCCCCATGGGTGTGTTGATAGGCCGTGTGTCCCCTGTATCAAATTACGAGAATTTGATTCGTCACACGGGCTAGTACATGGGCGTGTGCCTAGGCCGTGTGCCCCTTAAGAGTTTGCTGACGTCATAAATAGAATGCTAAAGTTTTCACACACGGGCGAGGACATGGGCATGTCTAGGGAGTGTGAGGGACACGGGCCATTGACACGGGTGTGTGTCCGGACGTGTGAAAACCCATGTAGGTTCGAAATGAAAAATAAATTCCACACGGGCTAGGGACATGGGCGTGTGTGACCACACGGCCTACCCGCACGGGCGTGTGGCCCCTGTTTAGGTAAAAATTTTCTAAGTGCCGAAAAGTTTCTGGTTTAATCTCGAAACCTTTCAGATGTATGCTTAAGGCCTCGTAGGCCCATAATAAGGATGTTATGATTATGAATGAGAAGTTTTAAGTTGAAATGAGAATTTAATAGTCCAAGTTGTAATGTTCAAGCAAGTTAAGTCAGGTAATGCCTCGTACCGGGTTTCGGAGTTGAATACAGGTAAGGGGTGTTACATTTAGTGGTATCAGAGCTACAATTTAGTCGATTCTCAGACTAACGTAGCGTATACATGAGTCTAGATATACATTCCATACGTATGAGTATTTACCTAAATGATAGTGTGACGACTCCTGACGATTTAAAATGTGTTTTCTTATAGTAAATGGATCCCGAAAGAGCTGTGGCGTATGACGTAGAAAGTAATACACCAGCTCCTGTCGAAAGGATGGTGCCAAATGAAAATCAGAATAGACCAACGACTGTAAGTCAAAGAGGAGGAGAGGAGGCTAGGAAAGCCTTTCTGTAACACCCCTAACTCGTAACCGTCGTCGGATTAGAGTTAAGAGGCATTACTAATCCATTCCGAACATTTCATATCATTTCACAACCAAACATGTCAATTTACAATCATATAGTCCCTTATATAGGTCAACGAGACCTTAATCACATGTTAGAAAGGGGTTGGAACTAAACCGAACACATATGAAAATTTCTAAAATTTAAACATTTTTTTAAGTTACAGAGGTCATACGCCCGTGTGGGTAGGCCGTGTGCCTCACACGGCCTCGCACACGCCCGTGGGTCCAAGCCGTGGCAAAACAGGGCATACCTATTGACTTGTCCACACGGCTTGAGACACGCCCGTGTGCCTCACCCATTGTCAAAACTGACTTGCACCACATGGCCAGCCACACGCCCGTGTGTCTTGCCCGTGGTCGAGTCCAACTTGCATCAATTTACCAACTTAAAACAACACGGTCGAGCCAAACGCCCGTGTGCTCAACCGTGTGGGCAATTATAGGCCATTTTCAAGGCCAAACTTGCCTCCCACTCATTGAATCACCTACAAGCCTCAATTCAATACTAATTCATGTCTCAAAATGCAGCCAAACATATCAATACAAGCACCAATCCTTCATCAAGCATACCACCTAAAGCCATGCTCAATCTCATCTTAAATAAGTCTATCTAAATTACAACTTTTCACATCCTAACTCATGCTAGCAAAACAACATATAATTAGGCCACAATTTCACACTTTAAACACCATTCTGTACAACTAATTCAAGAATGAAATATACCATTTCCAACCACACTATTTCATACCACATTCATCATATAATTAGCTTACACATAATCATCTAACATTCAAGCCATGTCACATAGCAAGGTCCAACATCACAAATTATATCATAACTTCTAGCCTATACATGCCATATACCATCTATATACATCTTTCAAAAGTACAGAAATAGATAGCCGATAGTGTGATTGAGTCGCTGACGATCCCTGAATCCGAGCTAACTTTACTGACACTGTAAAATAGAGAAACACATCACACAATAAGCTTAAAATCTTAGTAAGTTTGCAATATAATACATTCAAATCAACAAATCCAATACATTATACAAACAAATCCATCACAGAGATCATCTTTCAAATAACCATACCTTACCATCCATAGCTAAAATACCCACTCAACAATTCATAATTCTATACACAAGTACCTCAACCACAAAGGCTCAATACATACCTTAGCCAGCACATAATTATTCACCATCCATGCTATTCATGCTCGATATTGCATTTTCGATCAATCTTTGTTATCCGTTTAATTTAACCGCATACTTAGTGCCAAATTCGTAATTGGAGCATAATTGTCATCGCACACTTAGTGCCTATACTTTAAATCGAATTCATCTCGGTATTGCACACACAGTGCTATTCATCTCTATCTCAATTTCAATTACGGACACTTAGTGCCATTTAATTCAATTCAACACATAGCATTTCTAATCTTATAATCACATACAGATAATCATCTCATAATTCTAAAACATAATTTTACAACACATATTATATCCGAACTTAACTTAGACGTCGAAATACCAAAATAGCCGATCAATCTAGTACTTTGTCTTTGCCTCGCTCTCGATCCGAATCTATCCTTTCTTGGTCTAAACAGATTCAAATTTAACTCATTCAATCACTAATTCATTCAATTTAGTCCAAACACATATATTTAGGGCATTTTACAATATAGCCCTCATATTTTCTCATTTCGATACTTTAGTCCTTAATTCACAAAATTACAAAATACACAAAATCTCACTTCACCCATGCCTAGCTGAATTCTCCCTATGACCATACAAGTCCACACATTTCATTTATTTCATAATTTAGCCCCTCAAAATACTATTTTCTCAATTAAACCCAAATTACTCAATTTCACTAAAAATTCAAATACAAAATAGGTTAATCTTTCTCATATTTTCCATATTTCATCATCAACTATCACAAAGCTCAAACATTCATCAATGGCATATCTCAAAATCACCATCAAATTCAAAAATTAAAGCATGGGTTTGAATGATCACGAAGCAACGATCACAAAAACGTGAAAATCATAAAAAATGAACAAAAATGAACTTACAATTAAGCTCTAAGATGACCAAATGCTTCAAACTATGTTAATGGCTTCTTTAAGTGTATATTCGGTGGATGAATGATAGTGGAAGATGATAAAAACAACTGTTTTGTTTATAATTTATGTTTATTAACCAATTTACTATATTAACCTTATTAATATTCACATGAAATCATCCATTATAAGGTCATTTATGACCAATTCCACTATCCATGGTCCAATTACAATTTAAGGACCTTTATTTTAATAAACCATGCCAAATAAGCACTTCAACAACTAGCACACAACTTTTACATTTTATGCGATTAAGTCCTTTTCGCAAATTAAGCACACAATCAATTAAATTTTCACGCAGAACTTTCACACATGCTCAATTACATACTATAAACACAAAAAATAATATTAAAATATTTTTTTCGACCACGGATTTGTGGTCCCGAAACCACTGTTCTGACTAGGGTCTAAATCGGGTTGTTACAACTTTCCCCCCTTAGGAATTTTCGTCCCCGAATATCTTACCAGTGAATAGGTTCAGGTATTGCTCTCTCACAACATCTTTAGGCTCCCATGTAGCCTCTTCTACTCCATGTTTGTGCCACAACACTTTCACTAAGGAAATTTTCTTATTTCTCAACTCTTTGGTCTCTCGTGCCAAAATTCAAATCAGTTCTTCACTATACGACAAATCTGACGAATTTCAACCTCAGTAGGAGCAATCACATGAGACGAATCAGATCTGTATCGTCGAAGCATCGATACGTGGAACACATCATGAATCTTTTCTAATTCAGGTAGCAACAAAAATCTATAAGCAACCGGCCCAATTCATTCAATAATATCATATGGCCCGATGAACGTTGGACTCAGCTTGCCTTTCCGGCCAAATCGAAGTGCTTTCTTCCTCGAAGAAACTTTCAAAAACACTTTGTCACTAATCTCAAATTCAATATCTTTCAGTTTCAATTCTGCATATGACTTCTGTCGATCTGATGCTGCTTTCAAACTGTCACGAATCACTTTCACTTTCTGCTCAGTCTCTTTTATCAAATCAACCCCGTGAATTTTATTCTCACTCAGCTCAGTCCAATACAATGGGGTTCGACACTTTCGACCGTAAAGAGCCTTATACGGTGCCATTTTAATACTAGATTGAAAACTATTATTGTATGCAAATTCAATCAATGCAAATGTTTTTCCCATGTACTATCAAACTCAAGAATGCAGCATCTCAACATATCTTCAAGAATTTGAATGATTCGCTCAGATTGTCCATCCATTTGCGGATGAAATGCTGTACTGAAATGCAACTTTGTGCCTAAAGCCTCTTGCAATTTCTTCCAAAACCGCGAGGTAAATCTCGGGTCTCTGTCAGATACAATAGATAATGGCACCCCGTGCAATCTCACAATCTCAGCAAAAGACAATTTAGGTAATTTATCAAGTGAATAATCTGTTCTTACCGAAAAAAATGAGCTGATTTCGTCAGTCTGTCAATTATCACCCAAATTGCATCTTTCTTTCCTAGAGATAAGGGCAATCCCGACACAAAGTCCATCTTGATTCTCTCCCATTTTCACTCAGGAATCATAATCGATTGTAATAAACCATATGGAACCTGATGTTCAGCTTTAACTTGCTGACAAACCAAGCATTTCGAAACAAACTCTGAGATGTCCTGTTTCATACCATGCCACCAATAAAATTGTTTCAGATCGTTATACATTTTCGTACTCCCTGGATGAACAGTCAAATGGCTATTGTGAGTTTCATTCAAAGTCAACTGAATCAACTCTAAATTCCTTGGAACACAAATCCGATTTCTATATCTCAAACAATCATCACTATCAACTCGATACTCCAAATTAGAATTCAAATCACATTGAGCTAGTTTTCCTATCATTTCGTCATCACTTTTCTGGGCATCACAAATCTGACGTATAAACATCAGTCTCACTTTCAACTCAGCTAAAACTGAACCATTATCACATAGATCTATCTGAGTACTCATAGCTCGCAAAGCACATAAAGACTTTCGACTCAAAGCATCAGCAACAACATTAGCTTTGCCCGGATGATAATCAATCACAAGTTCGTAATCTTTCAACAATTCTAATCATCAATCTTCTCTGTCACAAATTCAATTTGTTCTGAGTCATCAAATATTTCAAAATCATGTGATTAGTAAAAACATGACATTTCTCACCAAACAAGTAGTGAAGCCAAATCTTCAATGCAAACACAATCGCAGCTAGCTTAAGATCGTGCGTCGGGTAGTTCTTTTCATGTGGCTTTAATTGTCTCGAAGCATAAGCGATGACTTTTCCTTCTTGCATCAACACACAACCCAAACCATTCAACGATGCATCACTGTAAACTATGAATTCTTTACCCAATTCAGGTTGAACTAACACAGGCACCTCTATTAACAATGTTTTTAATTGTTCAAAACTCTGCTGGCACTTTTCTGACCACTCGAATTTAACATCTTTTTGTAGCAACTTCATCAATGGAGTCGCAATCATTGAGAAACCTTTCACAAACCGTCTATAATATCCCACTAGTTCAGAAAACTACGAACTTTAGACACACTTTTCGGAGGCTTCCACTCAAGAATAGCTGAGATCTTTCTCGGATTAACTCGTATTCCCGCAGCTGATACAATATGTCCTAGAAAACCAACCTCACGTAGCCAGAACTCACATTTATTGAACTTTGCATACAATTTCTTCTTGCGCAGGGTCTGTAACACAATTCTCAAATGCTCAGCATGTTGCGTCTCATCACAGGAATAAATCAGAATATCATTAATAAACACTGTAACAAAGCGATCTAAATACGGTCTAAATATTCGGTTTATCAAATCCATAAATACTATAGGAGCATTCGTTAGTCAAAAAGGCATAATTAAGAATTCATAATGTCCGTACCTCGTTCTAAAAGCAGTCTTTGGTACATCTGATTCTGTAATTCTCAACTGATAATAGCCCGATCTCAAATCTATCTTAGAAAACACTATTGCTCCTTTCAACTAATCAAACCAATAATCAATACGTGGCAGGGGATACTTATTCTTTATCGTCACTTTGTTCAGCTGTCGGTAATCAATGCACATCCTCATAGTTCCATCTTTCTTTTTCACAAACAACATAGGAGCACCCCAGGGCGAAAAACTTGGTCGTGCAAATCCTCTATCAGTCAACTGTTGCAATTGTGACTTCAACTCTTTCAATTCTGTAGGTGCCATTCTCTATGGAGTTATTGAGATAGGAGTCGTTCCATGTACTAATTCAATACCAAATTCAACTTCCTGTATCAGAGGTATTCCTGGTAGTTCTTCAGAAAACACATTTGGGAACTCACATACCACAAGTACAAATTCAACTTTCTTTTCTGCCACTTTTGTATCTATCACATATGCAAGATAGGCTTTGCAACCCTTTTTCACATAATCTAGAGCTTTCATTGAAGATATAATAGCCAGTAGAACATTCAACTCACTTGATTCAGTTCGATCCATCTCACCAATTTGACTTCTCAAATCAATACTCTTTCATTTACAATTCACAATGGCATTATACAAAGTGAGCCAATCCATACCCAGAATAATATCAAATACATCAAAAGGTAGCAACATCAAATTAGCTGAAAAACAAATACTCGAAACATCAACAGACAGTTCTTGCACACTTTATCAACCAAGACACACTTACCTAAGGGGTTCGATACTCTAATCACGAATTCAGTAGACTTAACTGGCAGAGTCTTACTAGATACTAGATTCACACACACATAGGAATGAGTAGAACCTGGATTTATCAATGCAATCACATTAGTATCAAATAGAGTAAAAGTACCAGTAATGACATCTGGAGATGATGCTTCTTCTCGTGCGCGTATAGCATAAGTTCGGGCAGGTGCTCTCGCCTCGGATCTCACAGCTGTATTCGTAGTCCCTATCTAATTTCCACTCATATTTCCAATGTTTCTGGGTAGCCTACCCCTAGCAGTTGTGTTACTCGGTCTCACACTCTGAACATTATCTTTTTCAGCTAACTCTGGGCAATCTCTAATAAAATGGTCTCGAGATCCATACTTATAACAAGTTCTATTGTTGTACTTGCCCCAATACTCTCCAACGTGTCGTCTACCACACTGTACCATCCATAGCTAAAATACCCACTCAACAATTCATAATTCTATACACAAGTACCTCAACCACAAAGGTTCAATACATACCTTAGCCAGCACATAATTATTCACCATCCATGCTAATTCATGCTCGATATTGCATTTTCGATCAATCTTTGTTATTCGTTTAATTTAACTTCATACTTAGTGCCAAATTCGTAACTGGAGCATAATTGTCATTGTACACTTAGTGCCTATACTTTAAATCGAATTCATCTCGGTATTGCACACACAGTGCTATTCATCTCTATCTCGATTTCAATTACGCACACTTAGTGCCATTTAATTCAATTCAGCGCATAGCATTTCTAATCTTATAATCACATACAGATAATCATCTCATAATTCTAAAACATAAGTTTACAACACATATTATATCCGAACTTAACTTAGATGTCGAAATACCAAAATAGCCGATCAATCTAGTACTTTGTCTTTGCCTCGCTCTCGATCCGAATCTCTCCTTTCTTGGTCTAAACACATTCAAATTTAACTCATTCAATCACTAATTCATTCAATTTAGTCTAAACACATATATTTAGGGCATTTTACAATATAGCCCTCATATTTTCTCATTTCGATACTTTAGTCCTTAATTCACAAAATAAAAAAATATACAAAATCTCACTTCACCCATGCCTAGCCGAATTCTCCCTATGACCATACAAGTCCACACATTTCATTTATTTCACAACTTAGCCCCTCAAAATACTATTTTCTCAATTAAACCCAAATTACTCAATTTCACTAAAAATTCAAATACAAAATAGGTTAATCTTTCTCATATTTTCCATATTTCATCCTCAACTATCACAAAGCTCAAACATTCATCAATGGCATATCTCAAAATCACCATCAAATTCAAAAATTAAAGCATGGGTTTGAAAGATCACGAAGCAACGATCACAAAAACATGAAAATCATCAAAAATGAACAAAAATGAACTTACAATTAAGCTCTAAGATGACCGAATGCTTCAAACTATGTTAATGGCTTCTTTAAGTGTATATTCGGTGGATGAATGATAGTGGAAGATGATAAAAACCACTGTCTTGTTTTTAATTTATGTTTATTAACCAATTTACTATATTAACCTTATTAATATTCACATGAAATCATCCATTATAAGGTCATTTATGACCAATTCCACTATCCATGGTCCAATTACAATTTAAGGACCTCTATTTTAATAAACCATGCCAAATAAGCACTTCAACAACTAGCACACAACTTTTACATTTTATACGATTAAGTCCTTTTCGCAAATTAAGTACACAATCAATTAAATTTTCACACAGAACTTTCACACATGCTCAATTACATACTATAAACACAAAAAATAATATTAAAATATTTTTTTCGACCACGGATTGGTGGTCCCGAAACCACTGTTCTGACTAGGGTCTAAATCGGGCTGTTACAACTTTCCCCCCTTAGGAATTTTCGTCCCCGAATATCTTACCAGTGAATAGGTTCAGGTATTGCTCTCTTACAACATCTTTAGGCTCCCATGTAGCCTCTTCTACTCCGTGTTTGTGCCACAACACTTTCACTAAGGAAATTTCCTTATTTCTCAACTCTTTGGTCTCGCGTGCCAAAATTTGAATCAGTTCTTCACTATACGACAAATCTGACGAATTTCAACCTCAGTAGGAGCAATCACATGAGACGGATCAGATCTGTATCGTCGAAGCATCGATACGTGGAACACATCATGAATCTTTTCTAATTCAGGTGGCAACAACAATCTATAAGCAACCGGTCCAATTCATTCAATAATATCATACGGCCCGATGAACGTTGGACTCAGCTTGCCTTTTCGGCCAAATCAAAGTGCTTTCTTCCACGAAGAAACTTTCAAAAACACTTTGTCACTAATCTCAAATTCAATATCTTTTAGTTTCAATTCTGCATATGACTTCTGTCGATCTGATGCTGCTTTCAAACTGTCACGAATCACTTTCACTTTTTGCTCAGTCTCTTTTATCAAATCAACCCCGTGAATTTTATTCTCACTCAGCTCAGTCCAATACAACGGGGTTCGACATTTTCGACCGTAAAGAGCCTCATACGGTGCCATTTTAATACTAGATTGAAAACTATTATTGTATGCGAATTCAATCAATGCAAATGTTTTTCCCACGTACTATCAAACTCAAGAATGCAGCATCTCAACATATCTTCAAGAATTTGAATGCTTCGCTCGGATTGTCCATCCATTTGCGGATGAAATGCTGTACTGAAATGAAACTTTGTGCCTAAAGCCTCTTACAATTTCTTCCAAAACCGCGAGGTAAATCTCGGGTCTCTGTCAGATACAATAGATAATGGCACCCCGTGCAATCTCACAATCTCAGCAAAATACAATTTAGCTAATTTATCAAGTGAATAATCTGTTCTTACCAAAAAAATGAGCTGATTTCGTCAGTCTGTCAATTATCACCCAAATTGCATCTTTCTTTCCTAGAGATAAGGGCAATCCCGACACAAAGTCCATCTTGATTCTCTCCTATTTCCACTCAAGAATCATAATTGATTGTAATAAACCATATGGAACCTGATGTTCAGCTTTAACTTGCTGAGAAACCAAGTATTTCGAAACAAACTCTGAGATGTCCCGTTTCATACCATGCCACCAATAAAATTGTTTCAGATCGTTATACATTTTCGTACTCCCTGGATGAACAGTCAAATGGCTATTGTGAGCTTCATTAAAAGTCAACTGAATCAACTCTAAATTCCTTGGAACACAAATCTGATTTCTATATCTCAAACAATCATCACTATCAACTCGATACTCCAAATTAGAATTCAAATCACATTGAGCTAGTTTTCCTATCATTTCGTCATCACTTTTCTGGGCATCACAAATCTGACGTATAAACATCAATCTCACTTTCAACTCAGCCAAAACTGAACCATTATCACATAGATCTATCTGAGTACTCATAGCTTGCAAAGCACATAAAAACTTTCGACTCAAAGCATCAGCAACAACATTAGCTTTGCCCAGATGATAATCAATCACAAGTTCGTAATCTTCCAACAATTCTAACCATCAATCTTCTCTGTCGCAAATTCAATTTTTTCTGAGTCATCAAATATTTCAAAATCATGTGATTAGTAAAAACATGACATTTCTCACCAAACAAGTAGTGAAACCAAATCTTCAATGCAAACACAATCGCAGCTAGCTCAAGATCGAGCATCGGATAGTTCTTTTCATGTGGCTTTAATTGTCTCGAAGCATAAGTTATGACTTTTCCTTCTTGCATCAACACACAACCCAAACCATTCAACGATGCATCACTGTAAACTATGAATTCTTTACCCAATTTAGGTTGAACTAACACAGTCGCCTCTATTAACAATGTTTTTAATTGTTCAAAACTCTGCTGGCACTTTTCTGGCCACTCGAATTTAACATCTTTTTGTAGCAACTTCATCAATGGAGTCGCAATCATTGAGAAACCTTTCACAAACCGTCTATAATATCCCGCTAGTCCCAGAAAACTACGAACTTCAGACACACTTTTCGGAGGCTTCCACTCAAGAATAGCTGAGATCTTTCTCGGATTAACTCGTATTCCCGCAGCTGATACAATATCTCCTAGAAAACCAACCTCACGTAGCCAGAACTCACATTTATTGAACTTTGCATACAATTTCTTCTTGCGCAGGGTCTGTAACACAATTCTCAAATGCTCAGCATGTTGCGTCTCATCACAGGAATAAATCAGAATATCATTAATAATCACTGTAACAAAGCGATCTAAATACGGTCTAAATATTCGGTTTATCAAATCCATAAATACTACAGGAGCATTCGTTAGTCAAAAAGGCATAATTAAGAATTCATAATGTCCGTACCTCGTTCTAAAAGCAGTCTTTGGTACATCTGATTCTGTAATTCTCAACTGATAATAGCCCGATCTCAAATCTATCTTAGAAAACACTATTGCTCCTTTCAACTGATCAAACCAATCATCAATAAATGGCAGGGGATACTTATTCTTTATCGTCACTTTGTTCAGCTGTCGGTAATCAATGCACATCCTCATAGTTCCATCTTTCTTTTTCACAAACAACATAGGAGCACCGCAGGGCGAAAAACTTGGTCGTGCAAATCCTCTATCAGTCAACTGTTACAATTGTGACTTCAACTCTTTCAATTTTGTAGGTGTCATTCTCTATGGAGTTATTGAGATAGGAGTCGTTCCAGGTACTAATTCAATACCAAATTCAACTTCCTGTATCGGAGGTATTCCTGGTATTTCTTCAGAAAACACATTTGGGAACTCACATACCACAAGTACAAATTCAACTTTCTTTTCTGCCTCTTTTGTATCTATCACATATGCAAGATAGGCTTCGCAACCCTTTTTCACATAATCTAGAGCTCTCATTGAAGATATAATAGCCGGTAGAACATTCAACTCACTTGATTCAGTTCGATCCATCTCACCAATCTGACTTCTCAAATCAATACTCTTTCATTTACAATTCACAATGGCATTATGCAAAGTGAGCCAATCCATACCCAGAATAATATCAAATACATCAAAAGGTAGCAACATCAAATTAGCCGAAAAATAAATACTCGAAACATCAATAGACAGTTCTTGCACACTTTATCAACCAAGAAACACTTGCTTAAGGGGTTCGATACTCTAATCACAAATTCAGAAGACTCAATAGGTAGAGTCTTACTAGATACTAGATTCACACACACATAGGAATGAGTAGAACCTGGATTTATCAATGAGTAGAACCTGGATTTATCAATGCAATCACATTAGTATCAAATAGAGTAAAAGTACCAGTAATGACATCTGGAGATGATGCTTCTTCTCGTGCGCGTATAGCATAAGTTCGGGCAGGTGCTCTCGCCTCGGATCTCACAGCTGTATTCATAGTCCCTATCTAATTTCCACTTATATTTCCAATGTTTCTGGGAAGCCTACCCCTAGCAGTTGTGTTACTCAGTCTCACACTCTGAACATTATCTTTTTCAGCTAACTCTGGGCAATCTCTAATAAAATGGTCTCGAGATCCACACTTATAACAAGTTCTATTGTTGTACTTGCCCCAATACTCTCCAACGTGTCATCTTCCACACTGTCTACACTCAGGCTTATTGCTTTTAACACTACCAACACTTGATTCAATTGGAGCTTGAGTTCGTGGACCAACTCTCGCACGGTCCCTACTCGAATGTCCAAACGAAGCATTTACACGATTGATTGCATCTTTAAATCTCTTCGTCGAAGGTTGAGGCGACTTACTCATCAATCTTTTTCTTTCGTCTCTAGCCTCAGAATCTGCTTTCTTCTATTCTTTGTTAATCTCCTCGGCTTTGCAGGCTCTTTCAACAAACACAACAAACTCATTCAAGTCAAGTATTCCAACTAACAATTTAATGTCTTCATTCAACCCTTCAATGAAACGTTTGCACAGAGTAGCTTCAGTTGAAACACATTCCCGTGCATACTGACTTAATCTTACAAACTCCCGTTCATACTCCGTAACTGACATACAGCCTTGTTTCAGCTCTAGAAACTCTTTGCCTTTCTGATCTATAAATCTTTGACTGATATACTTCTTTCGGAATTCAACTTGAAAGAAATCCCAAGTGATTCTCTCACTCGGAACCATAGGTATCAATATCTTTCACCAGTTATATGTCGTATCTCTCAACAGGGAAACAACACATTTAATACATTCTTCAGGAGTCAATGACATCTCATCAAATACTCTAATAGTGTTCTCGAGCCAAAACTCAGCTCGTTCGGCATCATCATCAACTGTGGCCCTAAACTCTTCAGCTCCGTACTTTCAGATCTTATCCACAGGAGGTTTATTCAATCAGATTGGATCTGTAACTTGTGGCACAATAGGTACTTGTGGGGGTGGAGGTTGTGGAGCAGTCGGATTCATTTGAACGAACTCCGAGAACCACTCACTCATCATTCGAAAAATGGCTTGCTTAGCCTCTCCCTCTTGGCTACTATCATTTGGTCTAGATGTGGCTGGCATTGTCCCTTGAGCGAGAGCAGGCGCCTTACTCTCTACATCATCAGCAACTGCTCGATTGGGATCCATTTGCTATATAAAAACACATTTTTTTAACTGTTAAGATTCACCACACTATCGCAATTATATATATGGCATGTATAGCTAGACTAACATGTGCTATATTAGTCCTAGAATCAACTAAACCGTAGCTCTAATACCAATCAAATGTAACTCCCCTAAGTCGTAACCATCGTCGAATTAGGGTTAAGAGGCATTACTAATCCATTCCGAACATTTCATATCATTTCACAACCAAACATGTCAATTTACAATCATATAGTCCCTTATATAGGTCAACGGGACCTTAATCACATGCTAGAAAGGGGTTGGAACTAAACTGAACACATACGAAAATTTCCAAAATTTAAATATTATTCTAAGTTACAGAGGTCACATGCCCGTGTGGGTAGGCCATGTGCCTCACACGGCATCGGACACGCCCGTGTGTTCAAGCCGTGGCAAAATAGGGCATACCTACTGACTTGTCCACACGGCCTGAGACACGCCCGTGTGCCTCACCCGTGGTCGAAACTGACTTGCAGCCAGTCAAATGCCTGTGTGTCTTGCCCGTGGTCGAGTCTGACTTGCATTAATTTACCAAATCAAAATAACACGGTCGAGCCACACACCCGTGTGCTCAACCGTGTGGGCAATTATAGGCCATTTTCAAGGCCAAACTTGCCTCCCACACATTGAATCACCTACAAGCCTCAATTCAATTCTAATTCATGTCTCAAAATGCAACAAACATACCAATATAAGCACCAATCCTTCATCAAGCATACCACCTATATCCATGCTCAATCTCATCTTAAATAAGTCCATCTAAATTACAAATTTTCACATCCTAAATCATGCTAGCAAAACAACATTTAATCAAGCCACAATTTCACACTTTAAACACCATTCCGTTCAACTAATTCAAGCATGAAATATACCATTTCCAACCACACTATTTCATACCACATTCATCATATACTTAGCTTACACATAATGACTATAATCATCTAACATTCAAGCCATGTCACATGGCAAGGCCGAACATCACAAATTATATCATAACTTCTAGCCTATACATACCATATACCATCTATATACATCTTTCAAAAGTACCAAAATAGATAGCCAATAGTGTGATTGAGTCGCTGACGATCCCTGAATCCGAGCTAGCTTTACTGACACTGTAAAACAGAGAAACACATCACACAGTAAGCTTAAAAGCTTAGTAAGTTTGTAATACAATACATTCAAATAAACAAATCCAATACATTATACAAACAAATCCATCACACAGATCATATTTCAAATAACCATACCATACCATCCATAGCTAAAATACCCACTTAACAATTCATAATTCTATACACAAGTACCTCAACCACAAAGTTTCAATACATACCTTATCCAACACATAGTTATTCACCATCCATGCTAATTCATGCTCGATATTGCATTTTCGATCAATCTTTGTTATCCGTTTAATTTAATCGCACACTTAGTGCCAAATTCGTAACCGGAGCATAATTGTCATTGCACACTTAGTGCCTATACTTTAAATCAAATTCATCTCGATGTCGCACACTACAACGCCCTGAATTTTGGGCCTAGATGAATTGGGCTTGGGTCTCATAAATTTTTTTAAAGCAAGAAAATGACAAATGACATGTTGGCTTTAAGGGTTTAATAAACTTGGAGTGTCTAGGGGTGTTGGAGAAGTGTTGGGTTCGAATTTTGAGGAGAAGGAATTTTTCATTAATTGTTAAAGGAACTAAGGCGGTGATGAGTTGGGCTTATAAATAAAAATAGGGAAAAATGGCATCAAAGAGCCTTATGGTGGAGTGGCTAAATGACGCCACTTAGGGTATAGGAAGGTGGCATTATGGGCTAGCAATGAGATCTAGGTTCGAATCCTGGCTTAGTATTTTTTTAGGAGTTTAATTTTGGCCTTCTAGAAGGTTGGAAGTGGTGTGGTGATGGACTCTAAAGAGAGTGATTAGAAGAGAAAATTTAGGAAAAGGATTAGGGAGTTATCAGGGAGAAAAACGAGGAGATGAGATGGGGAAGAGTTGGAGCCAATTGGGACTTTGGGGGGTAGACAGAGTTTTGGTTTTGTGTATAAATAGGGGGTTCCAAATTCCCCCTGTGCTATTTCGGCAACTATAGTGCTCTGCTGAATTCTCTTTCACTTTTTCTATTCTAAACATCGCCTCTTCCTTATGTGTTTTCTTTTCTTCTAAAGCCTTAAATCGAATATCATTCTCTTCTTTCTCCATTGCTTGTGCTGTCCCACCTTTATCTCAATTGTTGAGTACTGAATATTCGTGACTTCAAAAGCCGAAAACCTTTACTCTTGGAGCCAATTTCTTCATCGCCCCAAACCTTGTGCCGAATACTCTAGTGACCAAATCTCAGTCGTGCTGTCATCATTCCTTTGATTTTTGGTGGATCGGATCTTGGAAAAATCAGAATCAAGCTTGGATCTACAAGTCTCTACCGAAAAGCTATCCATACGTTTCGGCTTTTGGGTAAGTGTTCTTGATTTTGGGATAAGTTGGCCGAATAGTCTATAGTAAGGGAAAAGGGTGACTTAAGTGGATACAAGTCACCTATTATTTTGTCTTTAATGATTAGGATTGATGCAGATCTAGGTGATATTCGTGAGTAGTAGCTAAGGAAGGGCTATTAGGACTGCTGGCACACGGTAAGGTTAAGGTAAGGCTTCGGTTTTTGGTAAATATTGTGGTTAAGTGTGTGATTGATTGGAGGTTGGTATTGGTTGTAGGTTTGAGGCTGAGGATAGTGTAACACATCATATTTACCAGGTGTGTACATACACTTCACACATGACAAATCAAAAAAAGCCGAAATACTTAAAAACTGGAATGCCGAAAAGTCGAAACGCCGAAAGGTTGGCGCCGGCAACCGCTTGAGCGTGCGAACATTCATGTGGGAACACCGATAAAACTACCAGGACCAAGAGAGCAATCTCATGGTCTCGGGCCACTGTTTTGCCAACCGGGCCAGAAGGGGATAAGTGGGCCTGCCGAGCTCGTGGGCCCAAATCGACAAGAGTTGATATGTGAAATTGAATGATGGATTGATATGGATGGTTGTATGATTTGATTATGATCAGGCCTAATGGGCTACATGTATATGATTGGGCTTAATGGGCCATATGGACATGATTGGGCTTAGTGGGCCTTATGGGATTTTAGAAATGCATGCTAGGGTTTTAATGGACTCTAGGCTTAGTTCTGATGAATTCTTAAACAGCATAAAACTTAATTTAATAATCAAACATGTCTGTGGACAAGTCGCTAGGGTAGAGTGTGGCAATGGACATATGCATGTCTAGGATTGGATCTAGGGAGGGCTTGGTACTTAAGCGGTCCTAGTGACCCACCTCCTCTTCTCTGGAATCCTACCTGGTGCATAGTGTCTATTCACTTTAGCCAACGAGGACATGTTGACAGGCCAAAAGTTCGTAATTTAAAACCCATACTGTTAAGAATTACTAAAATACCCCTGAATTACAAAATTACAGAAGTACCCCTGAATTGAAAAATTACCGAAATGCCTTTGATTTGTGAAATGACTAAAATGCCCCTATGTGTTGAATGTAAGATTTATGGATGTTACATATACATTTGCTGCATTCATATGATATTCTGTTTAGGATGCATATGGGTGGGAATTATGGAACGGAGGAAGTATATGAGGATCGCATGGTTGCTTGACAACTGTGGATCCAGTGATGGCTTTCTAAGCCTATTATATGATAAGTAGCTTTGCTGCAACGTTAGGTAGTACCGCAACTAGGCTACCCTTGAAGTGTATCGGATGGGTGGGTCGATTTAGAAATCCCCACAGAAATGTTTCAGTTGGACGAAGATGAAGTGTACCGGATGGATTATTTGGGGAGGGTTTGCATTGCATTGCATGAATGATATTATTATGTTATTATTATGATATGTATGCTGTTTGTTTGACGAGGTTCGTACACACTAAGTTTTCAAAAACTCACTCCCTCTTTTATTTTTCTCAGGTGATCCTCAGTAGGCGGTTCGACGGATGGGGGGACTCAGAGGTGGCAAACTAGCAAGACGATTAGGCCGGTTTTTCTAAATGTCTAAATTATAGATTTTAAGTTAGTTACTTTAAGTTATTTATTTTTTCGAATTGTAATAAGGTTTTCCCTCTAGTTATTATTCCATTACTTCCACTATGCATTGAAATATTGAAGCGGAACCTGGATTTATTTCCTTTAAGCATATTTCAAGTTTTTGAAAATAATTGTGTTTTAAGAACGAGCTTCCGCTGTCAAAGGAATTTTTTACATAGTAACAAGGAAATGGTTTTTTTGGCTACATCTCGTTTTGAAAGCAAACTGGATTTTTCTTAATTTTTATCTAGAAGGGTTTTCAATGAAAACAAGGTTTTCGCAAAAACACTTGAATGTGACACGTCGGATTCGGGCCGAACTTCTAGGCCGGGTTTAGGGGTGTTACACACACACAATGCTATTCATCTCTGTCTCGATTTCAATTACGCACACTTAGTGCCATTTAATTCAATTCAAGACATAGCATTTCTAATCTTATAATCACATATAGATAATCATCTCATAATTCTAAAACATAATTTTACAACACGTATTATATCCGAACTTACCTCAGACGTCTAAATACCAAAACTAGCCGATCAATCGAGTACTTTGTCTTTGCCTCGATCTCGATCCGAATCTCTCCTTTCTTGGTCTAAACACATTCAAATTTAACTCATTCAATCACTAATTCATTCAATTTAGTCTAAACACATATATTTAGGGCATTTTACAATATAGCCCTCATATTTAACATTTCGACACTTTAGTCCTTAATTCACAAAATCACAAAATACACAAAATGTCACTTCATCCATGCCTAGCCGAATTCTCCCTATGACCATACAAGTCCACACATTTCATTTATTTCACAATTTAGCCCCTCAAAATACTATTTTCTCACTTAAACCCAAATTACTCAATTTCACTAAAAATTCAAATACAAAATATGTTAATCTTTTTCATATCTTCCATATTTCATTATCAACTATCACAAAGCTCAAACATTCATCAATGGCATATCTCAAAATCACCATCAAATTCAAAAATTAAAGCATGGGTTTGAAAGATCACAAAGTAACGATCACAAAAACGTAAAAATCATCAAAAATCGAACAAAAATGAACTTACAATTAAGCTCCAAGATGATCGAATGCTTCAAACTATGTTAATGGCTTCTGTAAGTGTATTTTTGGTGGATGAATGATAGTGGAAGATGATAAAAACCATTGTTTTGTTTCTAATTTATGTTTATTAACCAATTTACTATATTAACCTTATTAATATTCATATGAAATCATCCATTATAAGGTCATTTATGACCAAATCCACTATCCATGGTCCAATTACAATTTAAGGACCTTTTTTTATAATAAACCATGCCAAATAAGCAATTCAACAACTAGCACATAGCTTTTACATTTTATGCGATTAAGTCCTTTTCGCAAATTAAGCACACAATCAATTAAATTTTCACACAGAACTTTTACACATGCTCAATTACATACTATAAACACAAAAAATAATATTAAAATATTTTTTCAACCTCAGATTTGTTGTCTCAAAACCACTGTTCCGATTAGGGTCTAAAATGGGCTGTTACAATTTCTCCACACGATAAATGCATGGTATACTGGGTTCATTCGTGCGAACCCGAATACACAACCCCCTCCACCGCCACCTATTCCTCAGCCTACCCCCGTAGCTCCCCAAGTGGTAAAAGTTGTAAGAAGAGAAAAGCCCCTGGTTGATAGAATCTGAAAACAATGAGCCGAGGAATTCCGGGCTAGTAAAGACGACGATCCAGAGAGGGCAGAATTTTGGCTTGGAAATACCATCAGGGTATTTGATGAGTTATCTTGCACACCTGAAGAGTGCATGAAGTGTGTGGTGTCTCTTTTGAGAGATTCCGCTTATCAGTGGTTGGACACCCTTGTGCCGGTTGTACCAAGGGAAATGATTACATGAGAGTTTTTCCAAGAAGAATTTTTGAAGAAGTACATTAGCCAGAGATTCATTGATTAGAAGAGAAAGGAATTCCTTGAACAGAAACAAGGAAAGATGACGGTAACTGAGTATGAGCGTGAGTTTGTGAGACTCAGCAAATATGCTCGAGAGTGTGTATCCACCAAAGGCATCATGTGTAAAAGGTTTGAGGATGAATTAAATGAAGATATCTGATTGTTTGTCGGGGTTTTGGAATTAAAGGAATTCGTTGTACTAGTGGACAGGGCTTGCAAAGTCGAAGAGTAGGTTAAAGAGAAAAGAAAAGCTGAGATGGAGTCTCGTGACTCAAGAAAGAGACAAATGAACAAGTCGTTTCAATCTTCATCTAAGAAGTCAAGAGACTTCGCTACCCGATCAGCTACTTCAGTTGAGTTTTCAAATAGAAGTAAAAGTAAACAGTACTCGAGAATTAAGGCTCAGACTACCTCAGTTGCTAGTGTTGGGAACACTCGACCTAACCGACAAAAATGGCCACAGTGTGGCAGACGTCACCCCGGTGAGTGTCGAGCACATGAGAGGGCCTATTTTAAGTGTGGTTCCCAAGATCATTTTATTAGAGAATTCCCTGAGATGGTTGAAAAAGAGAAAATTTAGAGTGCGAGATCAGGAAGCACCACTAGAGGGAGACAACAGAGAAACCCCAAGAAGTGGATGAGTAGTAAGAGTACTTCCAGAGAGCAGGCTGCAAGATCTGAGGGTAGAGAGCCTGCGAGGACTTATGCCATTCCCGCTCGCGAAGAGGCATCATCTCCTGATGTAATTACGAGTACATTTTCTCTCTATGATACTAATGTTGTTGCTTTAATTGATCTGGGGTCTACCCATTCATACATTTTCATGAAATTAGTATCTAGCATGAGCATGCAAGTTGAGTCTACAAAATTTGTGATAAAAGTGTCCAATCCTTTAGGCAAAAGTGTATTAGTGGATAAGGTATGCAAAGATTGCCCATTAATGATTAGAGGTCATTATTTTAAGGCAAATCTCATGCTATTTCCATTTGATAAATTCGATATAATTCTTGGTATGGACTGGTTAACCACTCATGATGTGACTGTAAATTATGGAAAGAAATACATTGAATTGAGATGTGAAAATGGGGACACTCTTCGTGTTGAATCAGATGAACAAGACAGATCGCCTGTAGTGATCTCTCACTTGTCTGCCCAGAGATATGTAAGAAAAGGATATGAAGCATATCTTGCTTTTGTGATGAATGCCAAGGAAACTAAGCTAAGAATTGAATCAGTGTCGATAGTATGTGAGTACCCAGATGTATTTACAGAGGAACTGCCAAGGTTGCCACCGGTTAGAAAAGTTGAATTTGGCATTGAATTAGCTCCTAATACTGCACCTATATCTATTGCTCCATACATAATGTCTCCAACTGAGTTAAAGGAATTGAAGACACAACTGCAAGAGTTAACAAACAAAGGTTTTGCAAGACCAAGTTGTTTCCCGTGGGGTGCTCCAGTGTTATTTGTGAAAAAGAAAGATGGTTCCATGAGATTATGCATAGATTATCGATAGCTTAATAAGGTAACCGTGAAGAACAAGTATCTATTGCCAAGGATCGACGACTTGTTTGATCAATTGAAGGGAGCCACTGTGTTCTCCAAGATAGATTTGAAGTCGGGATATTACCAGTTGAGAGTCAAAGACTATGATGTGCCGAAGATTGCATTTCGGACAAGGTATGGACACTATGAGTTTTTAGTCATGCCTTTCGGTTTGACAAATGCCCCTGTGTATTTATGGACTTAATGAACTGCATCTTTCGACCATACCTGGATAAATTTGTTGTGGTTTTTATTGATGACATATTAATTTATTCTTGTGATGAGAATGAGCATGCCGAGCATTTGAGGACAGTTTTACAGATTTTACAAGGTAATCAGTTGTATGCCAAGTTTAGCAAAACTGAGTTTTGGCTTAAAGAGGTTGGATTTTTGGGACACATTGTCTAGGGAGATGGAATCTGAGTTGAGCCGAGCAAGATTTCAGATATTGTTGATTGGAAATCACCGAGAAATGTATTGAAAGTCAAAAGTTTTTTGGGCCTAGCGGGCTATTACCGACGGTTTGTTAAAGGATTTTCTATGATAGCTACTCTGACGACGAGGCTATTACAGAAAGATATAAAGTTTGAATGGACAGAAAAGTGCCAATAGAGCTTCAAGAGATTAAAGGCATTATTGACTGAGGCTCCGGTCCTAGTACAACCCGAACCGGGAAAAGAATTTGTGATTTATAGTTATGCATCCTTGAATGGATTGGGCTGTGTGCTTATGCAAGAAGGCAAGGTGATAGTGTATGCTTCCAGACAGTTAAAGCTGCATGAGAATAATTACCTGACGCATGATTTAGAGTTGGCTGCCATTGTGTTTGCATTGAAGTTATGGAGACATCATTTGTATGGTGAAAGTTGTCGGGTATTCACCGATCATAAGAGCCTAAAGTACTTGATGACTCAAAAGGAATTGAACTTAAGGCAACGGAGATGGTTAGAGTTGATAAAGGATTATGAGTTAGTCACTGACTACAACCCGGGAAAGGCAAATGTAGTCGCCGATGCTTTGAGTAGGATATCATTGTTTGCATTGAGAGCTATGAATATACGGGTGACTTTTTCATGTGATGGTTCCATCCTAGCTGAGTTGAGGGCCAAATCGATGTTCCTTCAAGCGATTTATGAGGCTCAGAAAGATGACAGTGACTTGCAAGCCAAAAGAGTTCAGTGTGAGTCAAGTGCTAAGTCTGACTTTCGAATTAATTCCAATGGATGTTTGATGTTCAGAGATAGAGTTTGTGTACTGAGGAATGATGAGCTTATTTGAAAAGTTTTGCACGAGGCACATAGTGGACGCCTATCTGTACATCCGGGTAGTGCCAAAATGTATAATGACTTGAAGAAATGGTATTGGTGGCCGAGTATGAAGAAAGACATCTTAGAATTTGTGTCGGAATGCTTAATTTGTCAGCAAGTGAAAGTTGAACACCAAGTATCTTCGGGTTTGCTTCAACCTATCATGGTTCTCGAGTAGAAATGGTACCGTGTTACTATGGACTTTGTAACAGGTTTGCCGTTGACACCGAGCAAGAAAGATGCCGTATGGGTTGTGGTAGATAGACTTACGAAGTTGGCCCATTTCATACCTGTACGTGTTGATTATTCGCTTGATAAGTTGGCATATGCTTTTGAGATTGTGAGGCTACATGGAGTGCCTTTATCAATTATATCGGATAGAGATCTGAGATTCACATCTCGATTTTGGAAAAAATTGCAAGAGGCCTTGGGCACAAAGTTGAGTTTTAGTACAGCTTTTCACCCCCAAGCCGACGGACAGTCAGAAAGATTAATATAGATACTTGAGGATATTCTCCGGTGTTGTGTTCTTGAGTTTCAGGGCAGTTGGGAAAAGTATTTACCATTGGGAGAGTTTGCATACAATAATAGTTTTCAGTCGAGCTTGAAAATGGCGCCTTATGAGGCCTTGTATGGGCGTAAGTGCCGAACGCCTTTGTATTAAACTGAACTTAAGGAAAATCAGATTCACGGGGTCGATCTGGTTAGAGAAACCGAAGAGAAGGTAAGAGAAATTCGAGATTGTTTAAAAGCTTCCTTGGATAGACAAAAGTCTGATGCGGACTTGAAACGAAAATAGATTGAGTTCCAAGTTGGTGATAAGGTATTTTTAAAAGTGTCACCATGGAAGAAAGTTCTCAGATTTGGCTGGAAAGGCAAATTGAGTCCGCGTTTTATCGGACCATATGAGATTACCGAGAGGATAGGGCCGGTAGGCTATCGATTGGCTTTGCCGTCTGAATTGGAAAAGATTCATGATGTGTTTCACGTGTCTATGTTACATTGTTACCGATCAGACCCTTCGCATGTGATTACACCGACAGAGGTTGAAATTCAACCTGGCATGACTTATGGCGAAGAACCGATTAAGATTTTGGCTTGAGAAGTCAAACAGTTAAGGAATAAAAGTATAGCCCTTGTGAAAGTATTGTTGCAAAGACATGGGGTAGAAGAGGCTACATGGGAGCCCGATGAGGTATGAGGAACCAGTACCCAAATCTTTTTGCTGGTAAGATTTTCGGGGACGAAAATCCCAAAAGGGAGAGAATTGTAATAGCCCGATTTAGGGCTTAGTCGGAATAGTGGTTGCGAGACCACAAATCTGGAGTAGAAATATGTGTTTTATCATTTTTACAAGGCATATGAGGTGTTTGCATGATTGTGTGAAAATTTCATGAAGAAATTTTATTTATTAGTAATCAATTTGTCCATTAGGACTAAATGGCAAATATTCGAAAATATGAGATTCTAGAAGATTTAAGTATGGAATAGAATTATAAAAATTACTAGAGGTCCTTATTTAGCAATTAGACCATTAAATGTCAAGATAGACAAAAATGGACATGGGAAGAAAAAAATCTCAAGGGCCTTAAGGCATTTTGGTCATTTGGTTAATTACTGAATTAAAAAGGGAAAAATAAGTCAAAATCTTGTCCATCTTCTTCTTCTAGGTGCCTAAATTTTTAAGGAGACATAGCTAGGGTTTCGTCAACTTCCAAGCTTGATAGTAAGTGCATCCTAGCCCCGTTTTTAATGTTCTTCGTATTTTTGAAATCCTCATAGCTTGATTTAGCTATTTCTAGCCATATTTTGAGCTAGGGTTGATGTTCAAAAATTTACCCATGTATGACATGCATGTATTTTGATGATTTATGGAAGAATATGAAAGTTTGATGTATGATAAACATATTTTTCTAAGTGATTTTCATGAGAAATTCATAAAAAGGACTACATTGTAAAAGTCAAGAAAATGGTCATACATGAGTGAAATAGTGGAAATTAGGGGCTTTTGTAGTTAAGAAAATAATTCAGCTAGGCTTAAAATACAGGAAAGTTGAATAAAAATCATTTTACGTGCCTAGGGGAAAAAGTGTAATTATGTAAAAGTTTAGGGGCAAAATTGTAATTTTTCCAAAGTATGATTCATTGGTCGATTTAGTCAATGTGAGTATTAAACAAGTGAATTTGCTATTTTAGATCAAGAAACACGAGGCCCAGACCGAAACTGAGGCAAGAACAAAGTCGTGGACTAAATCGAAAAACTACACACATTTTGAGTACCGAGGTAAGTTTGTGTGAAATTAAGGTTACATATGCTATTATGTGTAAAATACTTATTATTTTGAGAGATGCATATCATTTCCATGAAATTTATTGATGATGTCTTAATAAGAAATGATGAGATTATGCCAAGTGAAGTCCCGGTTGAAATATCAGAATAACGAGGATACTATGTCACGACATGAGATAAGGACAGTCCCGTATAAGACCATGTCTGGGACATGGCACCGGCACTGAATGCAAGTCTCGTATAAGACCATGTCTGGGACATGGCATCGGCATCGAACGTAGATCCTGTATAAGACCATGTCTGGGACATGGCATCAGCATCGAATAAGGAAGGTCCCGTATAAGATCATGTTTGGGACATGGCTTCGGCACCAAAGAAAGATCTCGTGTAAGACCATGTCTGGGACATGGCATCGACATCTATGTACGATCTCATATAAGACCATGTCTGGGATATGGCATCGACATCGAGCTAAAAGATCCCATGTAAGACATATCTGGGATATGGCATCGGCATCAAGAGGTGATCCCATATAAGACCATATTTGGGATTTGGCATTGGCATCATGATACATGTATGATGAGATTGAGTATCCTCTGATATTCCGAGTAGTTCAACGTGCAAAAGAGCTAAGCATGCCAAGATGATATAGAGCTAAATTACATAAGGATGATAATGAGTTCCATTTATGTTAAGGATGATGATGATTTAAGTTTATGTTCAAGTTAGCATAAGTGATAAATCATGTGACTAAGTGATGATACAGGTACCATGAGTAAAATGCAAGTTATGAAACCATAATGTGATGTGTGATGGTAAGACTTGAGATGTAACATCCTGAAGTAGGGCCTAAACGGAACAATGGTTGCGAAACCAAAATCTGAGATAGAAAATTTTATTACGATTAATTATTATGATTTACCGAGTGATTAAATACATGTGTTAGAGTATCGATAAGAAATTTTATTGATTGCATGCTTAAATTGCCTATTAGGACTTGTTTGCAAAAGTTGCTAAATAAGGGTTCTAATTCATAGAGTACTTGATTGAAATGGGGGTTTGAAGTAGGAGTCCTTAAATGGTAATTAGACCATTATATTTTCCATGGACAAAAATGGACATACATAGATAAAAATAACTAAAGTTTTAATGAAGGGCATTTTAGTCATTTGGAATTAAAAGGGAAAAAGATTGCAAAATGTTGTCCATCTTCTTCATTAGGCTGATATTTCAAAGAGGACACCATAGCTAGGGTTTCTTCAACTTCTCAAGCTCACAGTAAGTGCATCTAAGCCCCGTTTTTAATGTTCTTTACATTTTTTGAGTCCCGGTAACTTGATTTAGCTTAATCTAGAAATAATTTAACCTAGGGTTCATATTTGGAAAAATACCCATAGGTTAAATGTGTTTATTTTGATGTTTGATGATAGAATATGAAGTCTGAAATTCTGTTAAACAACTTTTGCTAAGAGATTTTAAGTGAAAACGAGTAAAACGACTTAATCGGTAAAATTACCTAATGTTCATAAGTACATGTTAGAGTGGGAATTTGATGTTGTCATAGAAGGGAAAAATGATCAGCATGTCATAAAACATAAGAATAAGGGATAAAGTTTAATTTCTGAGCTTTGGGGCAAATGTGTAAATATGTAAAAGTTTAGGGGAAAAATCATGATTTTTTTCAAAGTTAGAGTCAAGGACTGTTTTAATAAATGTGAGTATTAAATAATCTAAATTTGCTATTATAAATCAAGAGGAATAAAGTCCGGAGTTAGACCGGGGAAAGAAAAAGATAGTGGAATAAATCAATATAGTTGATCATATTTTGTTCCGAGGTAAGTTTGAAGTAAATAAATGCAATATTCTATTATTTTACATTTAATACAATTAAATTCCAGAATTTACATATTTATTCTATAAATTTATCATTTAAAGACTCAAGCATGAATTGACGGAGAAGCAATCTCAGAAAGTCCCGGTTGAACCTTAGGAATGTGTAGGATACAAATGTCATGACATTAGGGTTTAAGGAAATCATGTAAGACCATGTCAAGACATGGCATTGATAAGTTTCTATAAGGCAAAGATCCCATGTAAGACCATGCCAAGGCATGACATTGGTGAGTTCATAAAGCAAGGATACCACGTAAGACCATGTCAAGACATGGCAATGGTAAGTTTCAAAAGGAAAGGTACCCGTGTATCCTTAGTATTCCAAGTGGTTCAACGAAAAATTCAAAGAGTATACCAAAGGAAAGGTAATACAAGTTCATGCTAAAAAGATACAGGTAAGAGTTCAAGACTTAAGCATATTGAGTTAAAGGCTTAAATGATCTTGATAAGAAAAGAATAAGATAATTCATTAAGAATGTTGTTATTCATTTACATGCAAACTTACCAGGCTTTATGCTTACTCCCATTCCTTTCTCTCTTTTTATAGTATCGCAAGCCAACTCGGGGATCGCAAGGACGTCGGAGATCGTTTCACACTATCAAAGGATTATTTCAATATTTTGTGACTCGAAACGTTTTAAGTTATGGCATGTATAGGGACTTAGCCATTTTGCATGTATGTCCTTATGATATGGCTAAAGAATGACTTGTAAATACTTGATAATGATTAGCCATTAAAATGGCTAATTAAGAACATGTTTTGGGTGTTATGTATCCCTAAATGATAGTTATTACAAAGAAATTATGAAAGAGTAAAATTTGCAATGGAACAGTTTTTAGACAGCAGCAGTGACATGATTTTGAAAAATCACTAAGGATAGTAGAAATGGAACTAGGGTGTGAACGAGGTATAGAATTAAAGCTTATTGAGTATATTTTTATATGAAAGAATTGTTTTAGGCAAAATAATTTTATATTATGAGATAATTGATTTTTAGTGAAGAGGGATCAGAACCATCAGACAGTGTAACAGGAGAGACTTTAACTAATAAATTGTACTAATTGGCCACACCAAAAATTCTGGAAATATTATAGTAAGAAGATATATGAGTCTAGTTTCAAGGAAAGTTTATGGATCTAAATTTTGAGTTTCGTAACTCGATTTATATTCAATTTAGTGACTATGATGCAAATGGACAGTTTCATTATGAATAGGGAAATAAATTGTTTTGATTTGTTTAAGAAATCAGAAATTTTTTTAATGTTTCTGGTTTGGTCCCAAATCGTTTCAATTGCATGTTTTAGGGTCTCGAAGGCCCTTTTTAGGAACATATTGGATGTATGTGAACGAATTAATTTTAAAAGCAAATTTTTATGCCCCGAACTAGTAAGTTAAGTCTGGTAATGCCTCGTACTTGACTCTGGCGACGGTCTCGGGTAAGGGGTGTTACATGAGAACTTGTGTTGCTATTGTTCTATGAGATGAGTGGATTTTACCATGAGTACTTATGTTGCTGTATTATTTCATGCAACTTACTAAGCTATATGCTTACCCCTCTTTTTTCCCTTTTCCATGTAGTATCACCAAGCTAGCTCGGGGATCGTAGAACGTCGGAACTCGGATCACATTATCAATTATTCTTTTGGTATAGTAAAGTTGACTTATTTTGAGTATGGCATATATAGGAACTTGGTCATTTTTTATTATGTCATATTTGGAAGCCAAAGTGTTAGTTACTAATGTTATACACTCATTTTGTAAATTACCATTGGAAATTGGCCAATATTTGTTAAGTTTCACATTTTATTGATAATGAGTTTTATGAGATAAAAGTTCATGCAAATGATGGTGTAAAATGTGAAATGTATGATTGATGATTACTGATTCTTCATAGTGTACTATTGCCATGTTATGTGTTGCTTGAGTTGGTATAAGTGTGTTTATGTTTCAAGGTGGCAACTGGCTTGGAAAATAGCCTTATAATTGTCCACACATGGGCGTGTGTCTAGGCCGTGTGTGACACACGGTCAGCCCCATGGGTGTGTTGATAGGTCGTGTGTCCCCTGTATCAAATTGCGAGAATTTGATTTGTCACACGGGCCAGCACACGGGCATGTGCCTAGGCCGTGTGCCCTTTAAGAGTTTGTTGACGTCATAAACAAAATGCTAAGGTTTTCACACACACACGAGCGTGTCTAGGCCGTCTGAGGGACACGGGCCATTGACACGGGCATGTGTCCGGCCGTGTGAAAACCCCTGTAGGTTTGAAATGAAAAATAAATTCCATACGGGCTAGGGACATGGGCGTATCCCATTTAAAACACTTTCGGATGTATGCTTAAGGCCTCGTAGGCCCATAATAAGGATGTTATGATTATGAATGAGACGTTTTAAGTTAAAATGAGAATTTAATAGCCCAAGTTGTAATGTTCAAGCAAGTTAAGTCAGGTAATGCCTCGTACCAGGTTCCGGTGTTGAATACGGGCAAGGGGTGTCACACGAAGCTATTTCAATCTCATATCACATATAATGCTCGTTCTCGAGCTATCAACGGGTCTGCTCACACAAGTTAACGGTTATGATGTAGCTACACGGTATTGCTCACACAAGCTGACGAGAATCTGCAACACATGCCGAATAACTCAGCCACCGGTAGGACGTACGGACCAGCACCCAAATCACATAACCCTTAATGACATGTCATTTGTATCCTAATCATTTTCGAAGGTTCAACCGGGAGTTCACATTTGCCAAATCATCGTTGAATATATCCGCAAGGTCGTATTCACAATTAATCCAATAATAAAGCATTTAAAACACAATTATAATAATGCTTATTATTAAAACACAATTAAAACTTACCTCGAATGTAAAAACGACAAAGTAGATCGACTAATCTAACACCTTTTTCCCTTGATCTAAATCCAAATTTCGCTTTTCTTGATTTATATAAGATCAAATTTAGCTTATTTAATCATCAATCAATTCAATTTAGTCCAAAATACACATTATAGCAACTTTACACTTTTACCCTTAATATTTCAACATTTTTACAATTTAGTCCTTAACTTATAAAAATGCAAGTTCATGAAATTCAACTTATACCCATGCTAGCCAAATTTTTCATTTATTTCACATTTTAACCACAAAATTTCAACATCTTTCAATTTAATCCCTAAATGACAATTTTGTCAAAAATCACTTTACAAATGTTGTTTATATAACAACAAGCATACATTTCTATCATCAAACATCAAAATATACATAGATTCATCAGTGGAAAACCCTAAACCTTTAACAATTTTGCAAACTAGTCCATGGGCTAGCTAGATTAGGTTGTAACGATCTCAAAAACATATAAATCATTAAAAACGGAACAAAAATCTTACCAAATTGGACTGTAACATCCTGAGAATGGGCCTATGCATTTTTGATTTAATTATACGAAATGGCATGTCTTATGTGTTATGAATGTATTGTGAACATTTTTGGAATCTTGGAAATGTAAGGAATTGCTTTAGAAATGTTAAGTTTAAAAGAGGAAAGTGAACATTTTTGGAAACTTGGAAATGTAAGGAAATGCCTTAGAAATGTTAAGGAAATGTCTTAGAAATGCAAGGAAATGCTTAAGAAATGTTAAGTTTAAAGTCCAAGAGAGGGACATGAAGCAAGGTGGTCTTAAGAGGAAATGTAGGGAAAATTTGACGCACAAATGGGCTTGGTTAAGTGGCTTGAAAGCACCACTTAAGCCCTCTGGAAATGACGCCACAGGCCTTGTGCAAAGCTTAGGTTCGAGTAGCAAGGAGAGCATTCTTAAGAGTGTCTTGCGTCTGAGTTGGGCTTGTGGCCCAATTCGTTATTAAAGCTTAATGAACCTAAGGGAGGCGCCACTTAGGTGGATGATTTGAGCCTCATATGGCTACAAGGAGCCCAATTCCATAAGTTAAAATTCGGCACATCCATGATTAGGGTTGGACGACATCTAGCTAAGACTTTAAGTGATTTTTTATTTAATGACTTAAAGAGGAAGCAATGGACGGCAATAGGGACTCTTAAGGGATGAGTTTAATTCCTTGTAGAATTCAGATAAACTAAGGATAATTGCTGAATTATTTTTACTAAGTGATAATTAAAGAGATAAAGCTATCAAAATAGAAGAGTGATGGCCAAGTAAGGGATCCTAAGTTAGTAATTTCGGCTACTAGAGGAAAAGAGGGCCATTCATTCTTTCAACTCTTCTCTCTACCGAATTTCCTAGAGCATTTGTTCTTCTTCTTTTCTTCTTTTATTTTTCCAAAGCCGAAATATCTTTGTGTTCTAGCCGGATCTCCATCATCAATCTTTTTCATCCCTTGCAAATTCTCTCAAGCCGAATACTTAAAGAGAACTCCTAGCCGATTACTCCATTAAGTCAAAAGCCGAAACCTTTGATCACTATCCAGCCTTCATAGTCGAAAAGCTCTGTGGCTTCAAGTGAAGGTGCTGCCAATTTGAATATAAAGGGTAAGGATCTATAGTCAACATCTTACTTCTTTTCTTTAAGCTAAAATTTAGAGTCTAATGCCATTAATGTTTTGGCCGAAACCATGGAAGGTTCTTTCGGGATTTAGTGATTATCAACTACAAGAGGAGATCCGTCGGGACTTTCAAAGATCTAAGGCGAGTCAATCGGTCTAAGGTTATTTCTCATGTTTAAGTGATTGAAAATCAGATCTAATACATATAAGTCTATAGGGATTTCGACAGAGGTATACAGGGATTCCGGGATTTGAGAATTTCAAGGTAAGTCTATATGTACATTCGGCCAAGGCCTTAATTATTGATTAAGATCTATTCCTTAATGTTTTACAAAGGCCGAAACTAATTTGTTAAAGTGATTTAAAGCTTGGCTGAATACAAGAAGAGTATAATAAAGATTTCGGGATTTGACACCAAGGTAAGTTTTGGGTTATACAATCCTAATATGATTTGGATTTATGGACGAATGGCTTTTAGCTATAATTTTACATATGGGCCGATTGTAGGGGCTAGGATCTAAGGCTTTAAATCGGGCTTTTCGGGACTTGAAGTGAATTGCTAAGTTAATCAGGTGTGTACCTCACACTATTTCTTCATATATTTATGGCAATATTTAATATGTATGTGACTATAAGAATGTGTAAGAATATGGCTAAGGTACCATGTAATGGTACAAAAGTACTCAGGTACGTTTCCTACTCCTACTAGGAATATGAAACTATGTTATATATGTAACATGTGAAAAGTGATAAGAATGTGAAATTATGTAATATGCATGATATGAATGATATGGGGCATTCGGGTTATATTATAAAAAGGGGAAGTGAATGTGGTGACCTAAGACCACGATATTTGAATGTGGTGACCTAAGACCGGGATATCTAAATATGGTGCCTCTTGACACAAATTATGTATCTGGTGGCTATGCCACGAATTTTATAAGGGCGATGAGCACGTCGACTGTAGCGACTGCCTTCGATGGTGTGTAGCGGATGGAGGGTTGACTTAGTAGTCCCCACAGTGTGCAGGTTGGTACGGGTGATGTGTAGCGGATGGCATCTAGGTTTGGGTTCGGGTTTGCATCATTTTCTTTACTTGTTATATGAATGTGATATGTATGATATGCTTGAATTTGTTTGGATTTAGTGTTGGTTACACATTGAGTCTGTTGACTCACCCCGTTGTGAGAACATTTTTCAGGTGATGAACAGTGATGGACCAGGTCGGCAGGAGCTTAGTGGTGGCCATGCTCGTCAAGGAATTCGTTTTATGTGGACTTTTTATTTAAGTACTCTGAACTTTTATTTTGGGTTTTAATTTGATGTAATAAGGCAATAGCGAACTATTTTATTTCTGTTTTATTTACTATGTTACGAAATTTTAATTATTAAAGATTAAGTCAATTTAATTTAAAATAAACTCGAAATACTTTGTCACCCGAAATAAATGGGTTTTCAATATAAAATAAACTCGTTTTTCAACTCAAGCCCAACCCCAAAACAATCTTTCTTTCAAAACACACAAGTTTTTCCTAAGTAACAAAAGAATTTTGAACCGGTTTACATCGAGGAACATACCAGATCCAGTCAAGGCTCGTGGGTCGGGTTTGGGGTGTTTCAATTTGGTATCAGAGCCTAGTTTTAAACACTCGGCCTTAGGTTTAAGGCCTAAAACATTTTCAAAAATTAAGCCCAAAAGAATTTTTGTGAAAAGCAGGTTTTTCTGGCATGGCACCTAAGTCTCCGACCCGAAGTCCACCAGGTAAGTACCCCTAACCTTTGTGTGATTTATATTGTGATCTGTAGAAGGGTAGAAATGGAATGGAACGTAGATTAGTATGATAGGTACTTGAACTCTAAGGCTAGCTTACCTTAACAGTTACATAAGACTTAAATGCTTAATAAAACAAACCTGTGTCTAAGTCGCCGAGTTAGGGTGTGGCAACCATTGTGCGCATGTCTAGGATTGGTATTCGGTGGGAGCTTGGTATTTAAGCAGTCCGCGTGACTCACCTCCTCTCCACTCGAATCCTACCTGGTGCGTAGCTTCGGTTCACCCTAACCAAGAGGACTTATTCATGGGCTAAACCCCTAACTAAAACCCGAAAGGGATTAGCCACATTTTTATGGAAACCCTATTTTTAAAACTTTTAAAAATTATCCTTTTAAATTGCCAACACGATTTTATAATTCTTTTTGAAATATTCTTGACTTACAAAAAAAAATTACTAAATTATCCCTAGTTGTAAAATTACAAAAATGCCCTTGGTTTAGAAAATGTCCAAACTACCCACGGTTTAATTAAAATTTCCTTATTTTATAAAATATTCAAAAACTCTACTTCTACGAAATATTAAAATACTCCAACTTGGAAAATTTACGAAATTGCCCCTAACTTACAAAATTACCAAAACGACCCTGGTTTTCAAATTTTTGCAACATCACCGATTTGGAAAACAAATTCTCAAAAAGAACCCTCAAGTTTTGCAAATTTTGAAATACCCTTGATTTATTAGGATTTACAAATTTACCCTGGTTTATTACCAAAATACTCTCGAGTTCCAAAATTACCGAAATACCCTCGGACTTCAAATTTCCAAAAATACCCTGGGAATGCAAATTACCAAAATACCCTTATTGACAAAATCCACAAGGAACCTTATTTTGAAAAAAAATTAATTACGAAAATACCCCTGTAGGGCAAATTACGGAAATACCCCTGGGTAGTGGAAAAACAACAACAATGAAAACTACAACATTTCTCTGAATGAACGAAAGTTCATAATTGATTGATGAATGTATGAATGTAAAGACTGTGTGCATGTATGAATACGAAAGAACCACTCCTAAAATTCTTTCCATAAAACTTCTTGGCGGGTAATCAGTGGAATAAAGGCTAATTCATAAAATTTCTTAATTAGATTAAAGCGAAGTCGTTAGAATGAGTTCTAGAGGACGTGGTCGTCGTGGACATGGTCGAGGAAGGATGACTGTGTCGGAACCCATTAGATCGGGTCAAGGATCTGATAATGAGATACCACCGCCACCACCACCCCCAGCTGTTGGTGTCGAGCAACAAGCTCAGACGGGGGACGACGCTGTGTCGCAGGCTGTGCTGCGAGTTTTGGAAATGGTGGCTGGAGCAAGTGGAAATATGGGAGCTCGGAAATCTGTACCCGAGCGACTCCGAGCCAATGGGGCTGAGATGTTTCGAGGAGTATCGGGTGTGGCACCCAGTACGGCTGAATACTGGTTGGAGGCAACCGAGCGCATTATGGATGAGCTCGATCTGACCCCTGAGGAGAAGTTGAAAGGAATGGTGGCACTGCTACGTGATGAAGCGTATCAATGGTGGTTAACAATTCGGGACGGTGCCACAGCTGAGGATCTGACCTGGGAATATGTTAAGGCGGCATATCAGAAGAAATATGTTGGCACACGGTATACTGATGAGCAAAGGAAGGCTTTTCTGGGGCTGGTTCAAGGGAACAAGTTAGTAGCTGAGTACGAAGCTGAATTTCTGAGGTTAAGCTGGTATGCTCGAGGAGTAGTGGCTACTGAGCATGAGCGTTGTGTCCGGTTTGAGGACGAATTGAGGTATGACCTAAGGTTGTCAGTCGCTCCACATCAGGAACGGGAATTTTCTGCGTTAGTGGAGAAAGCTAAAATAGTGGAAGGGATTAAGGACACGGTGAAGCAGAACACTGATCGGAATAAGCAGAAAAGAGGATTTAGATCTTCTGGGAATGCTCAGAAAAGGCCTAGAGTTGATGGGCCGCGAGGTCAGCAAGCTGGTACTGGAGGGCAATATCGTACTTGTGATCAGTGTGGGAAGAAACACTTAGGGGAATGTTGGAAGAACACGGGAGGATGCTTCAGATGTGGGTCTAAGGACCATATGATTAAGGACTGTCCAATGAGGCCGGAGGGGAATAAACCGGTAGCTCAGAATGTCAATCAGGCTGGTAGAAGTGGTCAGCAGCCTCAGCGAGGTCGTGGTCCGAATGGCCGAGGTAATGGTGCTGGAAGAGGACGTGGAACACCTGGCAGAGGTGCTAATAATAATACTGAGGCGAGACAGTCGGGCTTGGTATATGCAGTTCGCCGTAGGGAGGATGGAGACGCGCCGGACGTCATAACCGTTACGTTCCTTGTATTTGGCAAGCCCTATTTTGCTTTGATTGTTGTGGGCTCGACCCATTCGTATGTTGCATGTAGAGTAGTTGAGACTCTAGATATAGCCTCTGAACTTTCTGATAGGGAGATGACCGTAGTAAGCCCACTAGGTCAAACTGTAGTGATGAATAAGATCTTTCGAAAAGTGCCTTTAGAAATTCAAGGCGTAGTATTTTCTGCCGACTTGATGGAACTTCCCTTCGGAGAATTTGATCTCATTCTTGTTATGGACTGGCTAGTGGAACATTAAGCTGTGTTGTACTGTACAGCTAAGCGAATGGAATTAAGGACCCCGGAGGATGATGTGGTCATTATGATAGGAGAAAGAAGGAACTACTTGTTTAATGTAGTTTCTGCACTAAAGGCTGAAAAGATGGTTCGGAAAGGGTGCAAGGCATTTTTAGCCTTCGTAAGTGCGTTAGATGGAAAGAAAGAAGGTGTTGGTGGAGTTCGAACTGTAAGGGACTTTGAAGATGTGTTTCCGGAGGAATTACCAGGAATACCCCCAGATAGGGAGGTGGAGTTTGGAATTGAATTGCTGCCTGGAATAGCTCCTGTGTCAATCGCTCCGTATAGAATGGCACCAAAGGAGTTGGTTGAGCTCAAGGCTCAAATTCAAGAATTGCTGGATCGTGGGTTTATCCGACCCAGTGTGTCTCCATGGGGAGCACCGGTCTTGTTCGTGAAGAAGAAGGACGGAACTATGCGAATGTGCATAGACTATCGTCAGTTGAACAAGCTGACCATCAAGAACAAGTATCCTTTGCCAAGGATTGACGACTTGTTCGATCAGCTTAAGGGAGCGACAGTATTCTCAAAGATCGACTTAAGGTCAGGATATCATCAGTTGAAAGTAAAGGAGGCAAATATCCATAAGACAGCCTTTCGGACAAGGTATGGGTATTTTGAGTTTGTTATAATGCCGTTTGGATTGACAAATGCCCTAGATGCGTTCATGGATATGATGAACCGAGTTTTTCAACCTTACTTGGATAGGTTCGTCGTTGTGTTCATCGACGACATTTTGGTATACTCTAAGTCGGAGGAAGAGCATGATGAGCAACTACGGATTGTGTTGCAAGTGTTAAGGGAAAAGAAGCTCTACGCCAAATTCAGCAAGTGTGAATTTTGGCTTAAGGAGGTTGCGTTCTTAGGACATGTAGTGTCTGCTGAAGGAATAAGGGTGGATCCTAGAAAGATTGAAGCGGTGTTGGATTGGAAACCACCTAAGTCTGTAGCTGAGGATCTAAGTGCTAAGTTACAACAAGTACAGAATGGAGAGTTAGAGGATTATGGTATTAATGACGAGGGAGTGTTGTGCTTCAAGGGTAAGGTTTGTATGCCTAAGGATCAGGAGTTAAGGCGTAAGATTCTTCAGGAGTCGCAGAGTAGCCCCTATGCTATGCATTCTGGAGGAAGTAAGTTGTACCGAGATTTAAGGGAACAATTTTGGTGGCCGAGACTTAAGAGAGAAGTTACAGAATTTGTTGGCAAATGTTTGACGTGTCAGCAAGTTAAGGCTGAACACCAAGTTCCGTTAGGATTGCTTTAGCCAATCAAGATTCCACAATGGAAGTGGGAGAGAATTACCATGGACTTCGTTAGTGGGTTTCCCCTTACGCCTACTAAGAAGGACTTGGTATGGGTGATAGTTGATAGGTTGACTAAGTCCACACATTTCATTCCCGTTAGAGTTGATTATTCCCTTCAGAAGTGGGCGAAGTTGTATGTGGCTGAGATTGTAAGGTTGCATGGAGTTCCGGTATCGATAATCTCAGATAGGGACCCAAGGTTTACCTCTCGGTTTTGGAAAGCTCTACATCAAGCTTTAGGCACCAAGTTGGATTTCACTACGGCATTTCATCCACAGTCCGACGGGCAATCTGAACGAGTAATCCAAGTGTTGGAGGATATGTTGAGAGGCTATGTAATAGATTTTAGAAGTAGTTGGGAAGAGTATTTGCCGTTAGCGGAATTTGCCTACAACAACAGCTATCAAACTAGTATTCGGATGGCACCATATGAAGCGTTGTATGGTCGGAAGTGTCGAACTCCTACGAGTTGGACAGAATTAGGGGAACGTCGAGTTTTGGGTCCAGAGTTAGTGGCAGAATCTGAAGAGAAGGTTGAAATAATTCGGGCACGGTTGAAGGAAGCATCTGATAGACAAAAGTCATATGCGGATCTCAAATGGAAGGAGATAGAATTTGATGTGGGAGATCAAGTGTTTCTCAAAGTGTCGCCTTGGAAGAAGGTGATGAGATGCGGTCGGAAAGGGAAGCTAAGCCCAAGGTTTATAGGGCCTTATTGAGTATTGAAGCGAGTTGGACCAGTGGCATATCAATTGGAGTTACCACCGGAGTTAAAGCAGATGCACGACATATTCCATGTAACCATGCTACGTCGTTATCGTTCGGATCCATCTCATGTGGTTCCAGTTGAAGAGGTGGAGCTAAGGCCAAACTTATCCTACGAGGAAGAGCCGATTCAGATCCTAGAACGAGATGTGAAAGTATTACGGAGGAAGTCAGTTCCTCTAGTCAAAGTATTATGGAGAAATCATGGATCGGAGGAAGCTTCGTGGGAGCCTGAAGAGGCAATGCGATAGCAATACCCTCATCTATTTCAGTCAGGTAATTTCGAGGACGAAATTATTTTTAAGGGGGGTAGAACTGTAACATCCTGAGAATGGGCCTATGCATTTTTGATTTAATTATACAAAATGGCATGTCTTATGTGTTATGAATGTATTGTGAACATTTTTGGAATCTTGGAAATGTAAGGAATTGCTTTAGAAATGTTAAGTTTAAAAGAGGAAAGTGAACATTTTTGGAAACTTGGAAATGTAAGGAAATGCCTTAGAAATGTTAAGGAAATGTCTTAGAAATGTAAGGAAATGCTTAAGAAATGTTAAGTTTAAAGTTCAAGAGAGGGACATGAAGCAAGGTGGTCTTAAGAGGAAATGTAGGGAAAATTTGACGCACAAATGGGCTTGGTTAAGTGGCTTGAAGGCACCACTTAAGCCCTCTGGAAATGACGCCACAGGCCTTGTGCAAAGCTTAGGTTCGAGTAGTAAGGAGAGCATTCTTAAGAGTGTCTTGCGTCTGAGTTGGGCTTGTGGCCCAATTCGTTATTAAAGCTTAATGAACCTAAGGGAGGCGCCACTTAGGTGGATGATTTGGGCCGCATATGGCTACAAGGAGCCCAATTCCATAAGTTAAAATTCGGCACATCCATGATTAGGGTTGGACAGCATCTAGCTAAGACTTTAAGTGATTCTTTATTTAATGACTTAAAAAGGAAGCAATGGACGGCAATAGGGACTCTTAAGGGATGAGTTTAATTCCTTGTAGAATTCGGATAAACTAAGGATAATTGCTGAATTATTTTTACTAAGTGATAATTAAAGAGATAAAGCTATCAAAATAGAAAAGTGATGGCCAAGTAAGGGATCCTAAGTTAGTAATTTCGGTTACTAGAGGAAAAGAGGGCCATTCATTCTTTCAACTCTTCTCTCTACCGAATTTCCTAGAGCATTTGTTCTTCTTCTTTTCTTCTTTTATTTTTCCAAAACCGAAATATCTTTATGTTCTAGCCGAATCTCCATCATCAATCTTTTTCATCCCTTGCAAATTCTCTCAAGCCGAATACTTAAAGAGAACTCCTAGCCGATTACTCCATTAAGTCAAAAGCCGAAACCTTTGATCACTATCCAGCCTTCATAGTCGAAAAGCTCTGTGGCTTCAAGTGAAAGTGCTGCCAATTTGAATATAAGGGGTAAGGATCTATAGTCAACATCTTACTTCTTTTCTTTAAGCCGAAATTTAGAGTCTAATGCCATTAATGTTTTGGCCGAAACCATGGAAGGTTCTTTCGGGAATTAGTGATTGTCAACTACAAGAGGAGATCCGTTGGGACTTTCAAAGATCTAAGGTGAGTCAATCGGTCTAAGGTTATTTTTCATGTTTAAGTGATTGAAAATCAGATCTAATACATATAAGTCTATAGGGATTTCGACAGAGGTATACAGGGATTCCGGGATTTGAGAATTTCAAGGTAAGTCCATATGTACATTCGGCCAAGGCCTTAATTATTGATCAAGATCTATTCCTTAATGTTTTACAAAGGCCGAAACTAATTTGTTAAAGTGATTTAAAGCTTGGCCGAATACAAGAAGAGTATATAAAAATTTCGGGATTTGACACCAATGTAAGTTTTGGGTTATACAATCCTAATAGGATTTGGATTTATGGCCGAATGGCTTTTAGCTATAATTTTACATATGGGCCGATTGTAGGGGCTAGGATCTAAGGCTTTAAATCAAGCTTTTCGGGACTTGAAGTGAATTGCTAAGTTAATCAGGTGTGTACGTCACACTATTTCTTGATATATTTATGGCAATATTTAATATGTATGTGACTATAAGAATGTGTAAGAATATGGCTAAGGTACCATGTAATGGTACAAAAGTACTCAGGTATGTTTCCTACTCCTAATAGGAATATGAAACTATGTTATATATGTAACATGTGAAAAGTGATAAGAATGTGAAATTATGTAATATGCATGATATGAATGATATGGGGCATTCGGGTTATATTATAAAAAGGGGAAGTGAATGTGGTGACCTAAGACCACGATATTTGAATGTGGTGACCTAAGACCACGATATCTGAATATGGTGTCTCTTGACACAAATTATGTATCTGGTGGCTATGCCACGAATTTTATAAGGGCGATGAGCACGTCGACTGCAGCGATTGCCTTCGATGGTGTGTAGCGGATGGAGGGTTGACTTATTAGTCCCCACGGTGTGTAGGTTGGTACGGGTGATGTGTAGCGGATGGCATCTAGGTTTGGGTTCGGGTTTGCATCATTATCTTTACTTGTTATATGAATGTGATATGTATGATATGCCTGAATTTGTTTGGATTTAGTGTTGGTTACACATTGAGTCTGTTGACTCACCCCGTTGTGAGAACATTTTTTAGGTGATGAACAGTGATGGACCGGGTCGGCAGGAGCTTAGTGGTGGCCATGCTCGTCAAGGAATTCGTTTTATGTGGACTTTTTATTTAAGTACTCTGAACTTTTATTTTGGGTTCTAATTTGATGTAATAAGGCCATAGCGAACTATTTTATTTCTGTTTTATTTACTATGTTACGAAATTTTAATTATTAAAGATTAAGTCAATTTAATTTAAAATAAACTCTAAATATTTTGTCACCTGAAATAAATGGGTTTTCAATATAAAATAAACTCGTTTTTCAACTCAAGCCCAACCCCAAAACAATCTTTCTTTCAAAACACATAAGTTTTTCCTAAGTAACAAAAGAATTTTGAACCGGTTTACATCGAGGAACATACCAGATCCGGTCAAGGCTCGTGGGCCGTGTAACATCCTGAAAAGGGCCTATGCATTTTCGGTATAATTGTATGAATTGACATGTCTTATGTGTTATGAATGTGTTTTGAACATTTTTGGAAACCTGGAAATGTATGGAAATGTTAAGTGTAAAAAGAGGAAAGTGAACATTTTTGGAAACTAGGAAATGTAAGGAAATGATTTAGAAATGATTCAAAAGAGGAAAGTAAACATTTCGGGAAACTTGGAAATGTAAGGAAATGTTAAGTCTAAAGGAGGCAAACGAAAATTTTTGGAAACTTGGAAATGTAAGGAAATGTCAAGTTTTAATGTTTAAAAAGAGGAAACGAAGGCAAGGTGGCCTTAAGAAAATTAATAGGAGGAATTTGACACACAAACAGGCTTGGACAAGTGGCCTGAAGATATCACTTAAGGCCCAGGTAGGTGATGCCACAAGCTATGCAAGTGGGCCTGAGTTCGTGTCACTTGGGGAGCAAATAAAAGAGTTTTATTTTGCTGTAAGGAGCAAGGGAGTTGGACGGCACATGGCTAAATTCTAGGAGCTTTTATTCTTTTATAATTAGTGGACAAATAAGGGATAAATAAAGGATTTATTTATCATTATTTTCAAGAGATAATTGTTGGATTAAATTCTTTTAATAAAGTGATAATTCAAGGGATAAAGCTATCAAAATAGAAGAGTGGTGGCCAAGTAAAGGACTCTAGCTAGTAAATTCGGCTATAAAAGGAAAAGAGAGGCAATTCATTCATTCACTTTTCCTTTGCCGAATTTCTTAAGCAAATTCTCCTCTCCCGGTCGAATTTCCTACAGTTTTTATTCTTCTTCTCTTTGTTAGCCAAAGCTGAAATACCTTGTGTTCTAGTCGAATCCTCTATCTTTATTCTTCCTTCTCTTTTCTTTCTAATCCCTCCAAAAGCCAAAAGTTGTGAGAGCATCATTTAGCCATAGCCCAATCTCTGAAGGTTGAAGTGAAGGTGCAATTGATTTCTTCAAGTAAGGGTAAAGATCTAGATTCGGTTTCCTTTCTTTTCTTTTTAAGCCTGTCGAAATCGAGGACTAATCCCATCAATATTCTTGTTGCTGAAACTTTGTGGAGATCTTTCGGGATTTACTAAGTGTCAACTACAAGGAAGGAGAAGTTCTTTTCCCGAAGGTACACCATAGGCCGCGTGTTCCCTAGTTATTCGGTGAGTTTCGGGATTTAAAATCCACAAGGCAAGTGTCTATAGCATTCGGCCAAGGCTTATTTTGGTATGAAGATCTATTTCTTATTTCGTTTAATAGCCGAAACTAATTAGTTAAGTGATTTTAGTGCCTAGCCGATTGCAAGGGGACAACTCTGCGAAGTTTCGGGTTTTGACTATAGTCAATTCGACACCAAGGTAAGTTTTAGTGTACTAATCCTACTAGGATTTTGATTTATGGCTGAATGGCTCTTTACTAAGTATTAAATGATTGATTAAATGTAGAGATCTAAGATCTAAGGCATTAGATCAAGCTTTTCGGGATTTGGATTGGAAACCCTAAGCGAATCAGGTGTGTACCCTACCCTAAGTTTTAATATGTTCATGGCTATGTTTTAGATTAAATGTGTTATTAAGAATGTGAAAATATGGCTAAGTACCATGCTATGGTACAAAGTGCTCAGGTACGTTTCCTACTCCTAATAGGATTATGAAATATGTTATAAGTAACATGAGAATAATGATAAGAATGTGAACTTTGGCATGTTAATGCATAATATGATTTGGGCATATGGGTTATATGAAAAGGGGAAGTGAATTTGGTGACCTAAGACCACGAACACGGTGACCTAAGACCGTGATATTTGAATGTGGTGACCTAAGACCACAGTAATCTGAATGTGGTGACCTAAGACCACAGTAATCTGAACGTGGTGACCTAAGACCACGAATGCGATGACCTAAGACCGTGATATGGAGTGTAGCGGAAGGAGGGTCGACTTAGTAGTCCCCACGGTGTACAGGTTGGTACGGAGGAGTGTAGCGGATGGCTTAATAGGTTTGGGTTTTGGTTGCATCATTATTTTTACCTGTTATTTGAATATGTATGTGATATGATAATGCATGCCTGAAATGTTAAGACTTAGTGTTTGTGTACACATTGAGTCTGTTGACTCACCCCGTTGGGGAACTTTTTCTTCCAGGTGATGATCAGTAATGGACCGGGTCGGCAGGAGCTTAAAGGTGGCCATGCACAACAAGGAAAATTTTATTATTTGGACTTTTATTTTATTTAAGCACTTTAATTCATTTTTGGGAATTATTTGATGTAATAAGGCCATAGTTGAACTACTTTATTTTTCCTTTATTTATTACGGTACAAATTTTTATTAATTAAAGATCAAGTGAAATTTATTTTCAAATAAACTCTAAATATTTTGTCACCTCAAATAAACTCGTTTTCAACTCAAGCCCAACCCAAAACAAACTTTCGTTCAAAACACCCAAGTTTTTCATAAGTCACAAAAGAATTTGAAACGGTTTACACCGGGGAACATACCAGATCCGGTCAAGGCTCGTGGGCCGGGTTTGGGGTGTTTCAGGCCGGGTTTGGGGTGTTTCATGGACAAATTGCCTTGGACGAATTTTGAAGCTAAGAAAATGGCTTTCTTTCCCTTGTATAATCTGTTGGAGAAGATGATAAGAGAATAAAATTGTTTTCTTTTTATTTATTTTACATTAATTTACTAAATTACTTAATTAACCTTTTATAAACCATTAAAATCACTTCAACCATGTACATAAATGTCCACTAACATTAACAATGGTCTAATCACAACATAAGGACCTCCACTATTTAATTTCATATCCATTAGAAACCTTTAACTATTAGAACTCAAGTTTTACACTTTACGCAATTTAATCCTTCTTTAATCAAATTAAGCACTCAAACAATAAAATTTCTTAACGAAATTTTCACACAATCAATCTATCATGCTGTAAACATTAAAATAATAATAAAATAATTATTTTGACCTCAAATTTGTGGTCCCAAAATCACTATTCTGATTTGACTAAAAACAGGTTGTTACACTCATTCTCGAATGGATACATAAATCCCAACCAACACACCATTTTGGCATCCAGTGCCTCATCAGAACGTTTGAAGGAAAATGTGCCCAGTTCTCATCGACATATAGCCAAAGTAACCTATACTCAATCTATCCAATGGCATGCCAACTATATTCAACTTTGCCCGAACATTTAATAGGGTAACTAATTAACCAATTCATCATATAACATAATTTACAGTTCATCATTTCCAATTCATAATCCAATTCATCAATTTATCACATCACATAACATATTTAAGCCAAATTCAAGGTCAATTTCATATTTTCATCAAATTATACTATTTTCTATTCAATTTAATTTAGTTCTATCGTAACAGCTCGATTTTCAGTGGTGTCAAAAATAGTGGTTTTGGGGCCACCAAATCCGACAAGTAAGTTCGTAAATGTTATATTTAAAATTTATGATTCAAATATGGTTTTAAAAAGTTTTTGATTTGATAATTTATGTTATTTAAGCGATTTATTAACTTCAAGTCGTAAGACCTTAAGGTTGAGTGGTTTTAAAAAATGAGGTATCGGGACCTCATTTCTATAAAATGAGTCATAAATATTTTTATAAATATTTACAGAATGTCATTAAGGTGGTATTAAAGTTTCGTTGAAGAATTTTAACGTTTTGATAATTATTACGCAAAAGGACTAAATCATAAAAGTTGTAAAATTTAATGGCTATTAGAAATTTGTGCTAAATGATTATTTAAACATGAATTAGGGATTGTAAATGGTAATTATACCATTTTTTATGGTGGGTCGGTTAATAAGTAAATTATATACTTTTTTCTTATTAAATTATATGTTATTATTATAATAATAAAATTATATACCATTCAATATATTCATCTTTCAAAAAATAATTCCCACCGAAATTGAAAGAAGAAAAAACTCCATTGAAGGGTTCAAGCTTCGGCCATGCTTTGGATGATGCATGTAAGTCCGATTTAGCCCTGTTTTTAATAATTTTTATGTTTTTGAGATCGTTGCAATTAGGTCCAACTAGCCCGTACCTTCGATTTTGAAACTGTTAAATATATTGAATGTTGCCATTGATGAAACTTGTGATTGTTGATGTTAAATGATGAATTTGAAATATTGGTTGATATTTAAAAGTATTTTATTAAGTGATTTTTGATGAATTTTCTGATTAGGGACTAAATTGTTAAAATAGTAAAAGTACAAGGAATTGATGTGAAATTGTTGCAATAATGGGCTATATTGGATGCCATAAGTATTCAAATAGGCTCAATTTTGGGGAAAGTTGGTTAATTTGCATGTTTTAGGCTCATAGACTAAATTGACTAAAAGTAAAACTTTAGGGGCAATTTTGTAAAAATGATAAAAATGACTAAATTGCATAAAATATATTGTTTTACTGTCTAAATTAAAATATTGAATGAAATTATGAATTTAGATCAAGATCGGGTGAAAAATCGAGCATAATGAAAAATTACCAAAATGCCCTTGTACTTTGACATTTCTACAATTTAGCCAGGTAAGCTCATAGTGTTTCAATACATAAATAAATTTCTACTTACATTTTTATAATATAGTTCTTTAATCAAATGTTCATAGTTAATTATTGAATTATTGCACCAACGTGCCCCTGTTTGTACTTTGGTACCCCTGGTTGTAGTTACGTGCCCCTGTTTGTACTTTGGTACCCCTAAATGCACATCTTTGCCCTTGTTTGCAGTTAGGTGCCTCTGATTGCACATTCGTGCTCCTGATTGCACTTTAGTGCCCCTATTATGCACCTATGATGCCCTTGGTATGGTGTAGTTACCCAATTATCCAAGTCAAGTTACTAGTTCAACATCATAAAAAGGGCAAGAACGATAAGTGTATCGAAAGCTAAGTTAAGAACCTATGAAAAGGTATGAATTATTGAAAATAAAAGTATGAATATTCATGATTATGAAAAGTCAGATTTATGTGATGCTATGTTTATGTACCTTATCTTGCCCTGTGATGATATTGCTAAGCTGTGTGTTTAATCACTAACTTATGTTGTTAATGATGCTTAGGTTTGTGCCAAGCTAGTAGTTGAATTATATTATGTTAGTTTAAAGTTATGCATTGAAATAGTAAATGGTCAAATGGAAAGATGCTTATGTTCATGAAAAAGTGGTAAGAATCAAAGTATGTAATTTATTATGAAATGGTTTATCATGAAGTTAATTCTAAAAGGGTTATGTTTAAATGCACTAACTTGTGGCTATAGTTAATGTTATGTTTATGTTTTATGTGTATGCAAATGAAATGAGTGAGAATTGGTAATGAAATGATAAGTGCATAGTTGAGATGTAATGTGATGAAATAAAAGGGACTGTCAAGTTAAAGGACTTATTCGTAAGGAAGGAAATTTACTTATGATATATGTGAATTTACTTATATCATGAATAAATACACTAATTTGTGAGTTAATAACGTAATTAAATTGATGCTAAGTAAATAGATTGGTAAGTAAGTAAAGGAAATGGTTCATCGTTTTAAGAAAAGACTGATGATTATGTAATTCAACTTATGAGACCATATTATGTTATAAATGGAAAGTATTCGGAATGTTAATGAACCTATTCATTTGGGAATTGATAGTTATATGGTTGATAATCTTAAGATTATATGGTATTTTGTGTGGTTGTTAATTTGATTTTGTGTTTGTTAAGATAATGGTAAGGAAATGTTGATGGAAATGGTATGGTAGCAATTAATGGTTGGTGTGGAATGAATGTAGCATGATGTTGAAAATGGCTAGTTATGGTAGTTTAGAAGTGATCATCTTTTGGTCAAATTGGTATGGTACATTTTAGTTTTGGAAATGGTCATTTGGTATTGGTTGTGCATGCATTTTGATATATGAACGTATGGATAAATGTGACATTGAAATTGTTCAATTGGTAATTTTTAGTGAATGAAATGGTTAGGTGTTAGGTAAGTTTGATTTTTGAAATTGAGGTGCCATTTTGCATATTGGTTGAATGATAGTTTCTATGTTGTGTAAGCTTGAATATGCATATGTAAAATGTGTTTTGAATGCTTGATTTTAGGTGCAAATGGCTTATGCATGAGGTATGAGTTTGGGTGAGAAAAATGGCTTGGAAATAGCCTATTTTTCGTCCATATGGGCAGAGACACGGGCGTCTATCTCAGTCGTGTGTGACATACGGCCAGGTGACACGACTGTGTGTCCCTTGTAGCTTTCAAAGGGTTGCAAGTCAGGCTGTTACACGGCTTGTCACATGGGCGTATGGGGTTATTTCGAAGGGTACATGGCCTGGTACACGGGCGTGTGGTTTGGCAGTGTGACCCAAGTCAGTGAGTTACACGGGTAAGTGCACGGGCTGGGACATGGTCGTGTGTTCCTAATTCGAATGTCCACACGGCCTGGCCATACAGCCGTGTGACCCTTGTAGTTTGAAAATTTTTTCCTTTTTCTGAAAGATTTCATTTGTTTTTGATTTAGTCTCGAATCATTTCAAATGTCTTTTTAAGGCCTCGAGGGCCCGTATAAGGGACCGTATGTATGTTTTTGATTGATGTTGCTATAATTTACCTTGTGATCAATTTATGATACTAAATTGTTCATTGTATGATGTTATGCTTCGATAATGCTTCGTAGCCCTAATCCGATGACGGATACAGGTTAGGGGTGTTACGAATCTAAAATAGAACAAAAAAATATGGTACAAATTGAAAACAGGGGTCAGACGGCCGTGTGGTAGAGCCCATATTGTATGGCTAGAAAACATGATCATGTGGCCAAACCGTGTAACAAACTGTCTTTAACACCTCATGTAACCCTTCAAACCAAGCCTAGACGTTACGACCCAATCTAAGTGATTACATGGGCCATAGTTATGGCGAAAACTTGAGTTGAAGTACACTGGTTTAATATTTGAAAAACACGAGCTAGTATTCTCTTAAATACGATATTCTCATAAAAATTTTGAAAGAAACCTTGTTTAATATTTATAAAACAACTTGATGATCTTTAAAATCAAATTTGTTAAATTAAGTTTGTGGAAAAAAATTTATTTAAGAAGATACCAAATTATTTGGTCCATAATAAAAGTCCATGCAAATTGTCTGATGTCCAAAGTTTTAAAAGTCCCATGCCGTAGTTTTATAGTCTAACATAAAATAAATGTCCAAATATTAATAAAGTCCACAAAAGTTCAAAACATAATAGAAATCCATATTTATATAAAACCATTCCCAAGAGCCTCACAAATGACCGCATCCGAGTCTTAACCACGAGGATTATCTGAAACATATAAGTAATGTGGGTGAGCTTTAAAAAGCCCAGTGTGCGATCAACACAAATATAATTGCATACATATCAAAATATTAATCTCAACATATCAATCATCATAATAATCATAAGTTCTAACACTGATACTTATGCATGAACATGTCGATGCATATTTTAAAACGATACACATTTTATAAAATTTCCTACCCATTTCCGTTACACACCAGTATCGTGTTCCCCATAAATCGTCCATCCGAAACACCATTTGTAGACAAGCCACCATTGATTTGTAGATAAAGTGCCACTGATAACACTTTTGTGGACAAGCCACCACTGAATTGTAGATCTACTGCCACTGATATAATTTGTGGACAAGCCACCACTGATATGAAGATATACTACCATTGCTTCCACCTTTCACATAATCCCACCCCATGCATATGATATGACAATTTTACTTTTAACACATATGGATAACTTTTACTCTTATGTATGTAAACATGCTCTCATAATCATATATCACATAATAACTACTTTTTAACATGTTAAACATGTGTTTTCACATTAGATCACGGAACATGATTTGTGATACACACACATATATATATAAGTCGCACATGTTTAAATCATCACATATATCACATAAGCCATACATTACATATCATGAGGATAAGATCTACGCATACTTCATAATCACAATAACAATCACAATCACAATCACATCAATTATCATGCATTTCATTGAATCACTTGGTTAGAGTCACTTACTTGGTGTACATCTTGATAAGTTTTTCAACTCTTCTTGAATATTTAGTGTGCTCATGAGTTATTATAATTAAGTTATTAATATAATAACATAACTATATCACATACAAGGAATAGTAATGATTGCACACCTTTTTGTGGATCCAATTTGCCACAATCCTTATTAATGATGTCACTTTGATCTAACTTGCAAGATGAGTCTAACATAGGAGTAAAGTTTATTAGTTAGGATCCTTTAAAAATAGTTTATCACTAAAAGATCGATTACTAATAGTCTCAACAACACTTACCCCACATTCTAAGACTCTCGAAAGGAGGGTTTCCAATGCGAAGTTAGGGGTCTCCCTATGAATATCGTTCGACCCTTCAAATTCGATATGAAATCGTATTAGTATGATAATAAATCAATAATAAAATATTACGATGTCCCTATGGCATTATGCCATTCGACAATGATAAGAAATCACCAAGAAAAATATTTTACGATCTAAAATAACCCACACTTACACTTGATTAAATTAGATTGGGCGATGAATCGAGAAAGGAATGAATTCGATGAATTGAATGATCCAAAAGGTTGATAGAGTGAGAGAAGGTTTGAGTTTAATCAATTATAAGAAGCAACAAGTGAAATAGGAAGAGAAAGGAAGAATTTTGGTCATCGGCGACGGCATTGGCAGCGACTCAGTGGCAGCCTGATGACAGTGGAGTGGAGGTTTGATGGTGAAAGGTTATGGGGGTTTCAGTGCAAAGGGGAAAAATGAGTAAGAATAAGAAAATAAAGTGGTGAAGGAGAAGAATTGGCAGTGGCTTGCGGTAGTGGTCATGGCGGTGATCAGCGACGGTGGAGGAAGGAAGAAGAGGGAAAGGGTGGTGCTATGGTTGCTAAAAGGTGTTACTGTGATGGTGCTATGGTCGGTTGTGGTGGAGGAAAAGCAAAGATTAGAAGAAAAAATGGGTGGTTGTTATCTTACTAATGGAGAAAATAATGGATGAGAAAAGAAGTGAAAAGTGAAAGGATGGGAGCAATAGGGAGGTAGGGACGACAAAGGGTGGTGAAAGCTTGGTCAATTGTCACTAGGTTCAATGAACCACAATGAAAGGCAAGACATGAAGTTTTAGCAAGGGAGGAAAATAGGGAGTGAAAAATGGATGATGTTACCTCAACATATGGTAAGTAAAGGAATTCTCCTAAACATGGTAACAATGGGGTGGACGACAAGTGCATTATGCACATGGAAATTGTGTTAAAAATTAAATAAAAAGATGAGAACAAATGAGCTTGAACTTAGGACCTTTAGATTAGCTTAAGAGCATTTAACCACTTGACCACTTCATTTCCTTGTTTTTAATTCCTACCACATTTATTTTGAAAACATGGTGTGACCTTTGCAAAGGTTTGAGGCAAAATTGCACCACATAGAAAATAGTGTGAGGGAAGGGATTCAAACACAAGTCTTCATGGGCATCTCCACCACTACCCAACCACTATACTTGATATTTATTAATATCAAAATATCATCAAAAATAAAAAATAAAAAATAAATAAATGAAATTCAGACGACTACTCTCTCGGTTCATTAACCCAATTTCTACAAACCCAGTTTTTAGGATGTGACACCCCAAAATAGGGCCTAGGAGTTTTAGGGGTATTTTTAAGAAATTTAGCCTTAGAGTGTTCGGAATATTTGCGACATGGTATATCAGTAATGTTTTCAATTATGAATTTTAGAAAATCAAATAAATTTTTGATAAAGTGTTTTAGAAACCTTTAATTTTAGAAAGAGGACTAATTTGTAATAGAGACAAAATTGTGAGCATTTATGCTGCAGTTTTACCAAATTTTAAAATTGAACCTAATACCACCACCACCTACAATTTCTCACGAAAGCTTTTCCCCATAGCGTTGTTTTGTCGTCACTTACTCTCCCAAAGTCCAAACTCTTCAACTTTAATTCCCAAACCGTATTCTTTTGATTTTTATCACCACCTAAGTTTTAAATCTCCATAGAATTCCATTAAAACACCCAAAAATCTCATTGAATTCATCATCTTCTTCACGTGTGAGTTTTCTGGGTTTTTAGAAAATCTGTGTTTTTCTTCTACTAAAGGTAACTATTCATTTCTCTATTAGTTTTTAATGTTAATTAGTCTTTAAAATTGAATTATTAACCATTAAATCGTGAATTTTGAATAAAAGCTAAAAATTGGGTCGTTAATGGCGAATTTCGAGTATTGAGTAAAAATATGATTTTAAAGTTCTTTTTGATTAGTATTGATGTAGTTAGAAGGTTTCTAAACTTGTTTTGAAGTTTTGATAAAGATTTCTTGAGTTTTTGAAAAATAGCCATAAAACATGTAAAAATAGTCGATACCATGAACTGAGTAGTTTTGTGTAGTTTAAAGGTTTGGAATTAGTCATAGGTGAATTATAAGTTAAAAAAATTTAATTTAGGTGAAAATATTTAGTATAGAGTGGGATATTTGAATTTAAAGTTTGGTATGTTAAAGGTTTCGGTTATGTAACAGTCCGAATTTGACCCTAATCGGAACGGTGGTTTTGGGACCACGAATCCGAGTCTGAAATATTTTTAAATATTATATTTTGTGTTTATTATATGTGAATTAATATGTGTGAAAGTTTCGTAGAAAAATTTAATCGTTTGTGTGCTTAATTAAATAAAAGGACTTAATCGCGTAAAGTGTAAAAGTTATAACTATAGTGTAAGGTGCTAGAATGATGATGGCTTTTTAATATGGAGTATTAAAAGAGTAATTAACCCATTTTACGAGTTAGGGGGTGGCAAAGGTCATGTGTAACCTTATATTATAAATTGTTTTTATTATTAATTAAAGGTTAAAATGGTAAAACATTAAAATGTTATTATATGTTATATTATATGAAATTAAAAGCCATTTTTGGTTGTTCTCCTTCTTCCATTGCCGTGAGCTAGCTAAGAAAAAGGGGTTTAAAGGCTTAAAAAATTCGGCCATCATCAAGCTCAATTAGGTATGAATTTTAGCTCGATTTTTGATAATTTCTACGTTTTTGTGATCGTTGCTTCGTATACTATTCGACCCATGCTAAAATTTTTGAGATTATTGTGTATGTGATATTCGGCCATTGACATGTTCTTGTAGTGGTTGATGTTTGATGACTTTATATTAAATATATGTTAAAGATAAGCATGTTTTGTATTGGAAATTTTAGTGAATTTGAGTATTTGGGCTAAATTGCAAAAATGAATTTTTGAGGGAGCTAAAATGCAAAATAAATGAAAGAAATGGACTTGTATAGTCCCTATGAACATTCGTCCCTAAGGTACTATTGTGAAATTTTGTGTATTTTGGGTTTTGTGCAAATAGGACTAAATTGTAAAAATGTGAAACATTAGGGGTAAAATGGTAATTTGCCCATGTATGTGTTTTGGGACTAAATTGAGATGAAATGTGCTTGAATGAGCTAAATTTTAATGTGTTTAGACCAAGAACAAAGAAAAACGGATTTGGATCGGGGAAAGGCGAAAGTTATCGAGTAGCCGATCTATGCTGTCCGTCGATAGTCGAGGTAAGTCTTTAAGTAAATTAATTTCGTAAGAATTGATTATGACTTAGTATACATATTGAATTATGAAATTGTGGAATTAAACATGTTAAAGTCGAATGTGAGAAAGAAATTTAGCATTGTGCATAATTGAATTCATTGAGTTAATTATGTGATAGTATGGGAATTATATGTGATATTTGTGATATTGCTAATGTGTAATGTGAATGAGTTGGTTGGGAAATAAATGTTTCGAGCTTATTGCCTAGCAGGCCTTGTGCCGGTGAAATGTTTCACGCTTATTGCCTAGCAGGCTGAATGCCGGTGATCAAAATTCAGATCTCTGGTCTAGCAGGCTTAATGCCGGTGTATATCTCGGGCTTTGATGCCTAGCAGGCTTGATGCCGGTGATGTGTTATAAATGGAGAAATTGTGAATCACACAAAGTGAAACATTTTTCATGCAATGAGCTAAAGGCTAAGGTAAGTATAAGCCTTTTCTTTTACACTTATAAAGAGTAAGGTGAGTTGGTATAGTATTCATTGAATTAAGCATGATATGATATGGTTGATGATTCGATAAGAATTATGATATGTGTTATTGAGTTTACTATTGATGTGTATGAAAACTTTATAATAGAATTTGAGTTTAAATGTACTATTTTGGGGAACCGTTTATAAGTGAAAATGTTAAGGATGAAAGAATTTGAGTGTTTGCGTACGTGCAAAAATAAGGTTATAAGGTTGATATGAATGTTATACTCACATGAATTGGAGTATGCGAATATATGTAGTATATCTCTTTGGTTTCAATAAATTACATGTTTAAGGAAATAAAGTGTAAACACTTAGGTTAATGAATTGATAGTAATCGACCATGTCTAAATTCATATAATGAAATGTTTATATTCAATGCCATAAGCCTAAAGATTAAAGGTTTAAGTATTTAATTGTTATATTATTCTTTGTTTGAGACTTACTAAGCTAGCAAGCTTACTCTATGTATGTTAAATGTTTTGTTTTATAGATTTTGATCAAGCTACGGGCTCAGAGGATCATCTGTGAAGTCATCCACACTATCGACTTGTTTTGGTATTTTCAAAGTTTAGATTCTGAACTTAAGGCATGTATAGGCTAACTCTATGGTTGAATATCATTTTGATGATGTATAGTAGCCATGCGAAAATGGCTTAAATTTTCATATCAAGTTTGGATCTATTTACCCTTGCCTATGTGATTAATATGTTTGGCTTCATTTATTCGGCTAGGGGCTGTTCATTTAATTATATTTTGTGAATTATGCGTAATATATGATTGCTTGTTGTAATGTAATGTTTGTGCTAAACTAGTCAAGAGTTTCGGCTTTTAACTTAATGTTTGCAAGTATGAATTATATTGAGTAATGCAGGTATGTGTATTCGGCCAAGCCTTTGTAACATATTCAAATGTAGTTAACATGCTTAAGAGAATTAGGTATGGTTAATGAATGAGTCTTATGTGCTAGTAAATAATTATGTATATTCGATAATGACTTATATTGTTTTAAGGTATGTTTTATGAATTATATACTTGAAATGATTGGCTTGTAAATAGTTATTGAGAAGTGAATCGAAATGAGGTTATACAGTTATGAAATCAACGTATTTAGAAGTGCACTTTTATGTTATAATTTGAGTGTGAAGATGAACTTATGTTCGGCTTGAGTAGCATGATATTGGATGGACAAGTTTTAGATTTTTGTTACAAGGATTTATGAACTATGAGATATTTTTGTTATGAATCAGGAAAATTAGTACATACATATATGAGTCTATATTGTATGTTTGAATATGCTATTTGAACAATTAGGTTCGGTTTATAAATGCATGAAAGCATATGTTTTTGGATTGTTACAAAACGAAAATGTAATAAATAGGTTTGTATAATATTCGATTTGTATAATGTGCATAAAATTTTATATATATGTCCTTTTATATTCGGCCATGTAAATAAATGTGTGCATGATATTGAAATGAGCTTATATATATATATATATATATGTATATATATGTATATGGGATTGTCTGTATAATTAAATCATTTTATAAGGATGTTCAATTAGGACCTAATTGATTGAATAAAAGTTTTGATTTATCTGATAATGCCCGTAACCCTAATCCGGCGACGGACACGGGTTAGGGGTGTTACAGGTTACATGAGAACTTAGATTAGGTTATGTTTTTGATTTCTTGTGGTGAGTCCATGATTTATTTTTGAATGTATCGTTGTTGGAATTTATTGTGTGAAGTTTCAGATTTGCTAGGACCATCTACGAGCTAGGAAAGTATAGATTGAGCTTTTGACATCTTGGCGAAAGCGTATTGGTGAGTGTTTAGAATCGTTGCTCGTAGACACGGGTCATGTGTAATTTGAGAATTTAGTAGTAGCCTAAACCTCCACTATAAATTTCTTGTGTAAGCTTTCTCATACCTATGGTTATCTTGTGAATTATATGCTTATGTGAATGTGAATATGTGGATTGGGATTAGATGTTATAACATGTGATATGTGGTTGTGATAACTATTGTGATATGTGCAAATGCGTACATGTTATGTTTATGTTAAATGTTAGTAATAATGTTTTGGTAAAAATGCAAATATGCAGTGATAGTACAAGGATAATCGGTAAGTGATATGTGTTTGTTTCGGATATTTTGGCTTTGTGATCTTGAAACTATTGGATATAGTTGACATGCTATAGGATTGCGAGTACTCACCTATATGTATAGTGATTTTGGGCGTCGAGGCCCTGAGACATGTTGGAGGGATAAGGGAATGTGAGGTAAGCTCCATTCAAAAGGACATTTGAGGGGAAATAAGGGGAGTGTTAGCTATATGCTTCACTTATGGGATATGTTTGACTCTATGAGTCATTCGGTGTGAGTAGAGACCTGTGTATCCTATTGATCATTGTGTCAGAGTCTTAAAAATTTATAAAAAGAATGATCGAGCCTAGAAACTAACTGTGACATCGATTGAGGCAAGCGCACCTATCGAACAGTAGTATAGTTTAGTGGCAAGACCGGGTTGTCGAACCCAAAGGAACTAAAAGTACTAATACTACCTTTCTTTCTATTATTTATCCTAAAATAAAAGTGAATTGTTTATTTAATCTAAAATTAACTAATTATTAAGCTAAAGATGCTAAGAGAAAAAGAATGAATTTGGGAAAATACTTGTGGGAAAAGAAACCAATTGATTAAGACAATACCCGAGGAAGAATCCACCTAGACTTCACTTGTTATTTAACTCTGAACCAGATGATTTATTCACTTGACTTGACCCGTAGGATTCCCTAATGTATATTAATACCTCTCTTGAGGCTACTAACGTCTAACCCTAGGTTGATTAATTGAAATCTCTTTCTAATTAAAACCCCTAGAATTGCATTAACTCGATCTATGGACTCCCATATTTTGTTTGACCCTAATCCGACAGATTTTTGTCATCCTATCTCTAGGGTTGCGATCAACTCCGCTTAATTATATTAGATCTACTCTTAGACAGGGTCTATTCCTCCTCTACCTAAGCACATCAATACTTGAATCAATATCCTGAAATATCAAATCAAGAATTAAGAACACATAATTAAGAACAAATCAAGTATTTATCATATAGTTCAGAAAACAATAACAAGATCCGTCTTAGGTTTCATCCCCCTCAGGTATTTGAGGGTTTAGTTCATAATAATAAAAGAATACATCTAAGAAGAAAATGTAAAACAAAACATAAGAAAAACCCTAAAACCCCCTGAAGGAAATTGAAGGGAAGATCTTCCTTCTTGAGTATAACTCCGGCTTCTTGAGATGAATCAACTGGCTTTCTTCGAGTAAATTCCACAATTCTGGCCTCTCTGGCTTGGCTCTTCGACCTCCCTGGACGCCTCCTGAAGGTTGGCCTCTAGGGTGTTTATATAGGCTTTTGGAGTGGCTTTCTTTGCCTCTAAGTACCCTAATCATAGTAAAATTCTTCTTAGTCACGGCAGGGACACGCCCATGTGAATCGTGGCCAAGCCGTGTTCGGGTCTATTAAGGAGGCACGGCCGTGTGGCTTGGGCCCAGGCCGTGTTGATTTCGTGATATGGCCCATTTACTCCATTTTAGGCCCGTTTCTCATTTTTTTCATCTTCCTGTGCTCTCCTAAGTATAAAACATGAAAACAAAGGATTAAGAGCACCAAATTCCATAGTTCAAGGCTTAAATCATCCAAAAGTATGCTAAATGTGGGATTAAAATATGTTCATATTACGGTTTATCAAATACCCCCATACTTAAGCATTTGTCAAGCAAAATTCTCAACTCATAATTAAAATGAACTTCCTTGATTCATAATATTCAGCAATAATGTTCTGTCATAATTCAAAGATAATTCAGACATTGATAATTTAATTAAAAGGGTCATAAAGATTCAAACAATCAAAGTCATAGTTTGTAGCATGAAAATATAGGTGTTTTTCCTTATCTAAATAATCATCTTTAATTCAAAATTGACAAGAGTTGACATCCTCACTAAAGATTCACTCAAATCACTCAAAGTATTTAAGGTTCAAAATTAAGCATTCAAAAGTCAAACATGAAAAGTTAATCTCATAGGCTTGCCTGAAAATCAAATCTCCACCACTGTAAACTGAAATGATACACAAATCAAAAGGTCTTTAAAAAGGGTTGTAATGGGGCTCGGGTTAAAGGTGTGGATAAAGGCTGAATTAGGAGGTTAGAATCGAGATTGAATTGACAATTTACCAAACTAGAAAAAATAACTAATACTTGAATAATTACATCAATTATAACTTCACTAATAATACGAGCTTCTTCTCAATATGTGGAATTTTAAACGTATAAGCTCACTTGATCTTAGAACTAATAATGATTATACTTCATTTTTTTAAGAACAAATCATTACAATAATAAGAAAGAACTTTTAAAAAAAACTGAAAAATAGAACATAGTTAGGCAACTGCTCAAATCAAATCTCAAAAAAAAAAGGGAGTCAAGGAATGGTAATAACAAATACAAGGTGGGTTTTGGGGTGATATTAGTGGGTGAGTCAACAAAAAGGGTTTTTAGGATCAAAAGGGTTCACTAGGGGTTAATTTTGAAGGTAGGCTTTTTAGTGGAGTGAGTGGGTTAAATCCTTAGTGCCTTTATCATCTTAGTATATCATGTAACAGTCCGAATTTGACCCTAATCGGAACGCTGGTTTCGGGACCACGAATCCGAGTCTGAAAAATATTTAAATATTATTTTCTGTGCCGTTGATATGTGATTAAGCATGTGATGAATTTCCGTGAACTAATTTGTCTGTCTGCGTGTTTAATTTGATAAAAGGATGAAATTGCATTGAATGTGAAACTTGTATGCTATTTGTTAAAGTACCTAAGTGTTGTGGCTTTGTAAAGGTGAAGGCCTCAAATGGCAATTAAGCCATTACTCTAGGAAGTGGACGGTATTAAATGACATCTTATATATGTTAAATGTTTTTTATATATTATATGCTTATATAAGTTTATAATATATGTTAAATAGTATATTAAATTATAAGTCATTATATTATATCAATAAAAAGAAAACAAAAGGGAATGACTTTGTTTTTATCAACCTTTGGCCGAATGTCTTAAAGAAAAAAAAGAAAGAACAAAAGCTTTAAAGTTTCGGCACTTACAAGCTTAGATTAAAGGTTAGTTTTTGATCCATTTTCGATAATTTCTACGTTTTTGTAATCGTTGTTTCAAATATTAGCTGACCCATGCTGAAATTTTGTTAATTAACTCATGAATGATGTTCGGCCATTGACATATTCTTGTGATTATTGATGTTTGATGATTTTATTTCAAAGATATGTTTTAGATTAACATATATTATCTTGGAAATTTTGGTAATTTTGAATATGTTGGACTAAATTGAGAAATTTGTAATTTTAAGGGTCCAAATGCAAAATAAATAAAATGAATGGACTTGTATAAGCCCTATGAAGATTCGACCCTAAAGGATTAAAATCAAATTATGTGTATTTTGTGTTTTGTGCAATTGAGACTAAATTGTAAAAGTTGTAAATGTCAGGGGTAAAATGGTAATTTGCCCATCTAAATGTTTTTGGATTAAATTGAAATGAAATGTGTTTGAATGAGCTCAAATTGAATGTGTTAAGATCAAGAACAAAGAAAAATGGACTTGGATCGGGGAAAGGCGAAAGTTAACGAATAGCCGATTCTCGAAGTCCGACGATATCCGAGGTAAGTCTTTAAGCAAGTAAATATCGTAAATATCAATTGTAACCTAGTTTACATGCTGAATTATGAATTTGTGGATTGAAATATATCAAAGCCGAATGTATTAAAGTAATTTAGTAATGATATGTAATTGAATTAATTGAGTTCACTATGTGTAAGGATGCGAATTATATGTGATATTTGTGATATTGATTATGTGTAATGTGAATGAGTTGGTCCGGTAATATGAATATTCGGGCTTATTGCCTAGCAGGCCTTGTGCCGGTGAACTATATCGGGCTTATTGCCTAGCAGGCCTTGTGCCACTGAATTATATCGGGCTTATTGCTTAGCAGGCTAAATGCCGGTGTTTAAATCTCAGACCTTGGGTCTAGCAGGCCTAGTGCCGGTGTGTGTGATTCAGGCTAATGCCTAGCAGGTTTTATATCGGTGAGTTGCAATTTTTGAGCTCAGATTACGAATTAATAAAGTCGAAGAAAATTAAGTAAGCCTAAGCTTTTGGAAATGAATCTTGTTAATTCAGCCATAAGGTATGTGTTTTTCATACTTATATGTTATATATATATGATGCTAATGAGCAAATAAAATGATGAAAGAAATGTTCTGTACATTGGGTTGTTGGAAATTGTATATAAACTGTGCTATCTGGATATTGGTTATTTGAAGTTGAAACATCCCAAACCCGGCCCATAAGCCTCGACCGGATCTGGTATGCTTCTTGAGAAAAACTTGTTTTGTCGTTTTGGAAAACATGTGATTTTGTGGTAAGAGAATAGATTTGAAGTACGATCTTGTTGAAAACCGGGTTGTGATCTAAGTTTGTATCTGAAGTTGAAACACCCCAAACCCGGCCCATAAGCCCCGACCGGATCTGGTATGCTTCTTGAGAAAAACTTGTTTTGTCATTTTGGAAAACATGTGATTTTGTGGTAAGAGAATAGATTTGAAGTACGATCTTGTTGAAAACCGGGTTCTGATCTAAGTTTGTATCTTATTAAATTGTTAACTTTTATGTTTTTAGAAAAATTCATGAGATAAAAGGAGGACCGAATTTAGAAATTATAATCAAGTTGAAAACCATAGGTATTTAGGTGTCAAAACAGTATAATTCGGTTATCGAAAATATTTAATTATTTAGTTGAAGTTGAGCGTAGCAGAATAAAAATTTAAAACATATAAATAAAACAGTTTATGGCGGCCTTATTACAAAAACATAACCCAAAATAATTCCCGAAATAATAAAAGAAAACATAGTAAGTTCAATTAAAAGAAAACCCATATACTGAGTTGAGCAATAGCCACCACGTAGTTCTCGCTGACCCGGTCCATCACGCTAGGTATCACCTGAAAAAGATATCCCACAAGGGGTGAGTCAACAGACTCAATGTGCAACAGTACACTAAAAACCCAATCGATCATAGCAATAAAGCCCATTTAAATCACATTTAGCCATAAGCCCATAATATAACAAATCAGATAATCACATGTACATATAAAATGAAATGCAATCCCCAGCCCACCTAGATATCCATCCGCTACACACCACCCGTACCTGCCAATCACACCGTGGGGATTACTAAATCGACCCTCCATCCGCTACACACCATCGAAGGCAGTCGCTGCAGTCAACTGCACATTGCTCTTATAAATTGTGGCATGGCTACCAGATAATTGTGACAAAGTCACCGGAATCATAATATGTGACCGAGGTCACCGGATACATAATATGTGACAGAAGTCACTGAATACAGAATATATGACATAGTCACCAGATAATGTGGTAAAAACCACCGGAACACTTCCCCTTTATCAATATCACCCATATGCCCATGCAATAAACATATTATTTTGATATCATGCCATATACCCCAAAATCATAACAGAATCATACATATTTCATATCCATGCTTATAGCATTATTAACGAAATATTAGGGGTTTAACGTACCTGAATATCATGTACCACTGAATGGTACCCGCAACCATTACCATACATATTTCTTATTAACACATGCTAACATTAATACTATTAATCTATCGGAAATTTAGTGTAGGGCTACACACCTGATAACAGTGAGAACTATACTTTCCCACTCGTCGATACCTAAATATTTATCACGCTTGATTAGAACACTAATACTTATAAAACTATACAAATGATGAGTAATCTAAATCCTTACCCTCGGAATCTCGAACAACAACTATATGCGATTTCTCTCCGATTGATGGTTCATAACCCGATGAAGAACCACGAACAAACAATGGCTCGGGGGTACGTACGACTTCAAATAATTGATTTTCGCCGGCAGAGGGTCCAATGTCACATATTCTATATTCGGTGACTTCTGTCACATATTATGTATCCGGTGACCTCGATCACATATTATGATTCCGGTGACTTTGTCACAATTATCTGGTGGCCATGCCACAATTTATAAGGGCGATGTGCAGTTGACTGCAGCGACTGCCTTCGATGGTGTGTAGCGGATGGAGGGCCGATTTAGTAATCCCCACGGTGTGATTGGCAGGTACGGGTGGTGTGTAGCGGATGGATATCTAGGTGGGCTCGGGATTGCATTTCATTTTATATGTACATGTGATTATCTGATTTGCTATATTATGGGCTTATGGCTAAATGTGATTTAAATGGGCTTTATTGCTATGATCGATTGGGTTTTTAGTGTACTGTTGCACATTGAGTCTGTTGACTCACCCCTCGTGGGATATCTTTTTCAAGTGATACCTAGCGTGATGGACCGGGTCAGCAAGAACTACGTGGTGGCTATTGCTCAACTCAGTATATGGGTTTTCTTTTAATTAAACTTACTATGTGTTCTTTTATTATTTCGGGAATTATTTTGGGTTATGTTTTTGTAATAAGGCCGCCATAAACTGTTTTATTTATATGTTTTAAATTTTTATTCTGCTACGCTCAACTTCAACTAAATAATTAAATATTTTCGATAACTGAATTATACTGTTTTGACACCTAAATACCTATGGTTTTCAACTTGATTATAATTTCTAAATTCGGTCCTTCTTTTATCTCATGAATTTTTCTAAAAACATAAAAGTTAACAATTTAATAAGATACAAACTTAGATCACAACCCGGTTTTCAACAAGATCTTACTTCAAATCTATTCTCTTTCCACAAAATCACATGTTTTCCAAAACGACAAAACAAGTTTTTCTCAAGAAGCATACCAGATCCGGTCAGGGCTTATGGGCCGGGTTTGGGGTGTTTCAGTTCATGTAGGTATATCTTTATACATAGATATGTGCATATATATTCGGTAAGTGGTATACTTTGTTAAGAAAATGAAAATTGTTAGGTTAAGTGAGATAATGGTATTCGGCTATGGTAAATTTATAAGTTAAACTATTTATATACAATGCCATGAACAGATTGTTTAAAAATGCTTGGATGCTTGAATGTTATAATATAGTTGCTTAAGACTTACTAAGCTAGTAAGCTTACTCTGTGTGTGTTCATTGTTCTGTTTTATAGATTTTGATCAAGCTACGAGCTCAGGGGATCGTCACTGAAGTCATCCACACTATCAACCTATTTTGGTACCTTTTAAGCTGGAATTTTTAAGTTTAAGGCATGTATAGGCTAGCTAAATGTTTAAATGATATTTTGTCGATGTATATAAGCCATGCGAAAATGGCTTGCATTATTATTAAATAATCTAAGGTTATGCAAGATTTGATGGAGGTATAAAAGCAAGTTTTACTTGAATGATGACTATGGGTGAATATAAAATCATGCTTTGCATAATGGTTGTATATGTATGTTTGATATGAAATCGCATAAATGAATTTTTGCTAGTTCATTGGGAAGTGAATATATATACATGAGATAGTATGTTAGGTTATGAATGACATTGGGTATGTGTATTTTAAATTCAATTGATTTGATTTGATAATGAAATGATCAAACTATAGTGCTATGGTTCAGTAGTATTCGGTTTTTGTAGTATGATCTTTAAATGGGTAAATTCGGTATATTAAGCAAGCATATTTTATAGTACATTGATCATGATTATGTTTTAGTTAGTTATATTTATATTCTTGAGGTGTGCATATGTTGTACATATTCGGACATGATAGAAGTTTGTTAAAGTATAGGTAATTTATGAAATTATGATAGAAATATTATCCATAAGTTTAAGTAGATATTTCATGCATGTTTTATGAACTTAACTTAAGAGTTGCTACATGTTATGTTATGTGCATTACATGGGTGTTAACTTGGTTGAATAAGGTTATAATGCATTATAGATAATAGATACATTTTCGCTTGATTTGCATGCACTTATAAGTCAAAACGTGAAAGAATAAAAGAATTTGGTGTATCAATGATTTATTGAATTTATACTCACTTTTGAAATTTTCGTTAGTCGCATGAACTTAGTTGGCGTTATATTTATTTTGGATTTCTTATATATATATATATATATATATATATATATATAATCGGTCAAGAAAATTTAAAGGTTAAAGCAGTGATGTGAAAAACTAGTTATGTTTGCATGCGATTGAATATACATGTGGTAAATTAGTTGGTGTAAGTAGACTTTTGATAATCTGCTTATATGCTGTCACACTCTTCTAAATGACCATATGAATAGTGCTCTATAGTTTGATGTATGTGATCGAATGAACTTGGCGGTTAGTTGAGTAACACCTCGAAACCCTAATTCGGCGACGGATACGGGTTAGGGGTGTTACATATCAAATCAATAATGTGGTCTTGACATGTATAATCGAAGCTAGTTCTAGAATAACAAATCAATGTTGACACATTCATAATCAAAAAGTGAGCATGAAAGGGTGTATGCTCTAAACGGCTCAAAATCTCACAAAAATTATGGGTTTTTGATATCAACCTTGTGAATTCAAACTTCAAGGTAATAATTAAATTCAGGTAGACAACCTAACAAAATTTTAATTTTTGAAAATAGACTTATCATGCTTAACTCTCTAGTCTTCTAAAGTTTAAATCATCATTGCACAATTATCAATGACTTAATCCCAAAACATATCAATAAAAATCATAAATCACAAGAAATTTCGTTCTAATCATAATATGGGAAAATTACTTAAAGACAAGATATCATTCAGGGATTTGAGAATAATGCAGAAAGTTAGGCACTTTCTCGAAATAAATATTCACCCCCCACACTTAAGATGTACATTGCCCTCAATGTACAAAGACATATATGAAATTTAAGAGAAAGGGAGAGGTGAAACTTCCTAAATTTGGATGGCTTCCTTGAGTTGGGAGTGTCGTGGTATGGTGGCCTCCGACAATCTCTGCGCTAGATGAAGAAATTGGGAAGCTCGTGAAGAATTAGCCAGGAAATAATGATAATAATTCAAAATATACAAAATATATATTTAAAGACAAGAAAGATAAAGAGAAAGAAAATAGAAAGTAAAATAAAATTAAAAGAAAAGATTAATAGACCGGAGACTCCTTATTGTTAGATGGTTAGTGAGGTAGGTGTGATTTCTAAGGCCGTGGTGTGTGATTCCCAAGCAGCCTTTAGAAGCTAAATCAAAGAAAACAAAATAAAATAGATTAAACTAAGTAGAAGAAAACTAAATAAAAGGAAAATAAAGGAGAAGAGAAAATAAAAAGAAAAGTTAAATGGACTCAAAGGTCCCTTTCCCGTCGAGTTAATGAAGCGGCCGGCATGAACTTATGTATATTGGTCTCGTAGAGGGAGGCTGTGCTAGGATCCTTCCGCTTCTTCGACATGGATATTGTTAGATCTAGAGTTAGGGGAATAAAAGAAAGAATACAAATGAAGAGGGGATGGAAAGGAAGAAGAAACGTGGGGAGTTGGTAAGAAGGGGAGAGGGGTGGTTTAAATAGAAATTTAATGTCTGGTACGTTCCCACGCCCGTGTTCCATGGGCGTGTCGAGTTACACGGCCGTGTCACACGGCTGTGTTGTGCTTCGTTCGTTTCTCCCACGCCCATGTGCGGGTCACCACGCCCATACTTCTAAAATAGTGTCGGGCATGGCTGCTTTGCACGGCCATGGTGTTCAGTTGAGGGCCGTGGCTTGAAGATATTTTCGTTCTGTTTCGTACTATCTCTGCCATGTTAGTTCGAAAATCTGTAGTATCCAGACGGCCACGGCCACGGCCATGTGTAAGGCCGTGTGGTATAGAAATCTGCACTTTGGGTAGTTTATAGTTAGGTACTGAAAATAAAAGTAAAAATAAAAATGTAAAAATTAACGGGGTTAGTGCTCGGGTTGCCTCCCGAGAAGCACTCTTTTAAAGTCTTAAGCTAGACTTACCTCTCATTCGCACATTCATGGTGGTTTGAGGAGTTGAAAGTCCTTCCTCATGCTATCAGTTCTATTATGAGTATATAATTCAAGTCGAGTAGTGTTTACTTTAAAAATGTCGAATATAGGATTAGTTACCTCGACTGTTCTATATGGGAAAACATTAAATACCCTAAAAGTGATTTCTTCGTTTGTATTAGGGTCAGGATGAGGTATTCGAGGGTTTGCCTTATCTAACAATACCTGATCTCCGATCTTAAATTTGTTTGTCCCACGGAATAGTGTTGGTTCTACTTTGTGTATTCCTAATTTCTCCTTGAACTGTGTCTTCCACTCGTCTAGTACATCGATCTGAAGCCTTCGTTCCTCATGAGTTATTTCCTTGTTGGCATGAGGTCTAGGATCTGGCTTGGTTGTGTAGTTTCGTGGTGCTTCCTGAAAAGAAGGTTTAACCGAATGGTTATTAATAGAACTCATGTTCTCACCTTGATTACTCGATGTCCTAGCCGAGTCAAAAGCCTGAAGACTGATTGATTCATCATCTACACAAAGTATGAGTTCACCTGCACTAACATCAATTTTAGTCCTGGCAGTTGCTAAAAAGGGTCTTCCTAAAATTAAGGGGATACTATTGTCCCCATCCATGTCTAAAACGACGAAGTCTACTGGGAATACGAATTTATCAATTTTTACAAGAACATCTTCAATTATACCCCTAGGAATTCTAATAGTTTTATCATCTAATTGAATGCTCATCCTAGTTTGTTTGGGTTTCCCTAGACCTAGTTGTTTAAACAATTTATAAGGTATAACATTGATGCTTGCCCTTAAATCAGCTAAAGCATTATCAACAGATAAACTACCAATTAAACATGGAATTGTAAAACTCCCTGGATCTTTTAATTTTCGTGGTAGTTATTTTGCAACATTGCTGCGCACACTGCATTTAGTTCCACATGTGATTCCTCGTCTAACTTCCGTTTGTTTGTCAAAAGCTCTTTTAAAAATTTCCTTGAATCTGGCATCTGCGAAAGAGCTTGAAGAAACGGTAAGTTAATATGTAATTTCTTTAAAAGTTTAAGAAATTTACCAAATTGTTCGTCTGTGTTGTCCTTCTTCATCGCATCAGGATAAGGTATACGAGGTTGGTATTCTTTAATTACTGGTTTTGGCTTCTCGTGACTTACCTCGACCTTAAAAGTGTTGTCTCGGTGTTTTGGAGACGAGTTTCTGACACCGCGATAAATTTTGTTAGCATCTCCTGAAGGTTCGTCTTCTTTTCCTGTGGGTAGGGCTATTGTTAGAAGTTTGGAGGCAGTTGTTGTCTCTGGTTTCCTTGATCGCTCCATGAAAAATTGGAGTGGTTCCTCCAACCTGGATTATAAGTATTACTATAAGGGTTATTTTGAGATTCAAAATTGTTACCCATATAATGAACTTGCTCGTTCTCAGCGCTCAGGTTGTGAAGTGGATAGTCTGTGTTGTTCATCCCTCCTCTATTCGTATCGCACTGCATGACTGGATGTACCTTTAAAAAATCACATACGCCATCAATCTTTTTATTTATCAGTTCTACCTGGTTTGATAGCATGGTTACTGCGTCGAGGTTGAAAACACTGGCTGCTTTTGTTGGCTTGGTCCTTCTGACTTGCCACTGATAGTTGTTCAGTGACATCTCTTCAATGAATTCGTAAGTAGCCTCAAGTGTTTTGTTGTTCAATGTTCCGCCGACTACTGAATCGATTAGCTGCCTAGTTGAAGGGTTCACATCGTTGTAAAAAGTTTGGACTTGTAGCCACAAGGGTAATCCATGGTGTGGGCACCTTCTTAATAGACCTTTGTATCTCTCCTATGCGTCTTAAAGTGTTTCTAAATCCATCTGTACAAAAGAAGAGATATCATTTCTTAACTTGGCCGTTTTAGCCGGCAAATAATATTTTAGTAAAAATGTTTTGGTCATTTGTTCCCATGTAGTGATTGATCCTCGTGGAAGAGAATGCAACCACTGTTTGGCTTTATTCCTCAAAGAAAACGGAAATAACCGAAGACAGATGGCATCACCAGAAACGCCATTTATTTTGAAATTATCGCAAAATTCTAGGAAATTTGCCAAGTGATTGTTTGGATCTTCATCATGCAAACCATCAAACAGAACAAATTGCTGTATCATCTGAATTATGTTAGGTTTCAGTTCAAAATTAGCAGCAATAGTAGGTCAACAATACTTGACTCAGTTTCTGTTAAATTAGGTTTAGCATAATCATACATAGTTCGAGGAGCATGATCTTTAGCCACCTCAGAATATAGCGAATTATTCTCAGCCATCTCTTCGGTGGTATTGGTTTCGACTTCTTGCTCTTCTTCTATGTAGTTTAAGCTTCGCCTTATTTCTCTACGATTTCTGCGAATAGTATCTTTAATATCACTGTCGTAAATCAAGGGTTCTGTCGGGTTCTTTCTAGTCAAAAACTAGAGGTACATGCTAAGAACAAAAAGAAGGAAAATTAGCAAATTTAAAATCAAAATAAAAAACAAAAATAAATTGAAAAAAATAAAAATGGCTAAAGTAATAAAAAATTGAGCATTTTTAATATTTTAGTTGCCCGGCAACGACGCCAAAAACTTGATCGTTGTGTCAGAGTCTTAAAAATTTATAAAAAGAATAATTGAGCCTAGAAACTAACTGTGACAACGATTGACGCAAGCGCACCTATCGAACAGTAGTATAGTTTAGTGGCAAGACCGGATTGTCGAACCCAAAGGAACTAAAAGTACTAATACTAACTTTCTTTCTATTATTTAGCCTAAAATAAAAGTGAATTGTTTATTTAATCTAAAATTAACTAATTATTAAGCTAAAGATGCTAAGAGAAAAAGAATGAATTTGGGAAAATACTTGTGGGAAAAAAACCAATTGATTAAGACAATACCTGAGGAAGAATCCACCTAGACTTCACTTGTTATTTAACTCTGAACCAGACGATTTATTCACTTGACTTGACCCGTAGGATTCCCTAATGTATATTAATACCTCTGTCGAGGCTACTAATGTCTAACCCTAGGTAGATTAATTGAAATCTCTTTCTAATTAAAACCCCTAGAATTGCATTAGCTCGATCTATGGACTCCCATATTAGGTTTGACCCTAATCTCGCAGATTTTCGTCATCCTATCTCTAGGGTTGCGATCAACTCCGCTTAATTATGCTAGATCCACTCTTAGACAGGGTCTATTCCTCCTCTGCCTAAGCACATCAATACTTGAATCAATATCCTGAAATATCAAATCAAGAATTAAGAACACATAATTAAGAACAAATCAAGTATTTATCATATAGTTCAGAAAACAATAACAAGATCTGTCTTAGGTTTCATCCCCCTCAGGTATTTGAGGGTTTAGTTCATAATAATAAAAGAATACATCTAAGAAGAAAATGTAAAACAAAACATAAGAAAAACCCTAAAACCCCATGAAGGAAATTGAAGGGAAGATCTTCCGTCTTGAGTATAACTCCGGCTTCTTGAGATGAATCAACTGGCTTTCTTCGAGTAAATTCCACAATTCTGGCCTCTCTGGCTTGGCTCTTCGGCCTCCCTGGACGCCTCCTGAAGGTTGGCCTCTAGGGTGTTTATATAGGCTTTTGGAATGGCTTTCTTTGCCTCTAAGTACCCTAATCCGAGTAAAATTCCTCTTAGTCACGGCAGGGACACGCCCATGGCACACACCAGTGTGAATCGTGGCCAAGTCGTGTTCGGGTCTGTTAAGGAGGCACGACCGTGTGGCTTGGGCCCAGGCCGTGTTGATTACGTGATATGGCCCATTTACTCCGTTTTAGGCCCGTTTATCGTTCTTTTCATCTTCCAGTGCTCTCCTAAGTATAAAACATGAAAACAAAAGATTAAGAGCACCAAATTCCACAGTTCAAGGCTTAAATCATCCAAAAGTATGCTAAATGTGGGATTAAAATATGTTCATATTACGGTTTATCACCTATGTTTGGTGATAGTGCCCACTTTATGTTTCATACCTCAAGTGCCATTTTATCATTATATGTGATTGTGTGAAATGTGCTACATGATGAATGAAATATGAATTATATGATATATGTTTGAATGAGTATGTCAATGCTATGTAAATGAACTAATAGATAATGCATGAATAGGTATTATATGACACTAGACATAAGAATGTTGTATTTGTATATATATATATGGTTGTGTTGTGGATATTCTAATCATTCACTAAGCTTGTTTAAGCTCATCCACACTTTTCAACATATGCAGATTAGTGACGTTTCGGTGTGGGCGGTGTGGTTTTTTCTGGGGGAGTGATCTAAGGAAGACTTATTAATATTTCATAGGTGTTCCTTATTTATTTATTTATTTACGTTTTGGGGAATAAGGCAATGTGGTAGATGTAACATCCTAGATTAGGGGTTATGCGTTCGTGCGTAATTCATGAGATAGTGGGCTCAGTGGGTGTGTTGGATGTGATCTGAGGAGTTTTAGGAACCCTAAGATGTAAGGAAATGTATGGAAATGTAAGGAAATGTATGGAAATGTATGGAAATGTAAGGAAATGTATGGAAATGTAAGGAAATGTAAGGAAATGTATGGAAATGTAAGGAAATGTAAGGAAATGTCTTGTCTTGGAAATGTGAGGAAATGTCCTGGAAATGTAAGGAAAGCCTTGTCTTGGAAATGTAGGGAAATGTCCTGGAAATGTAAGGAAATGATTTAGAAATGTTGAGTTTAAAGGAGGCAAACGAACATTTTTGGAAACTTGGAAATGTAAGGAAATGATAAGTTTTAAAGTTTAGAAAGAGGAAATTAAGGCAAGGTGGCCTTAAGAAAATTAATAGAGGGAATTTGACACAAGAACGGGCTTGGAAAAGTGGCCTGGAGATGCCACTTAGGGCCTCTGGAAATGGCACCACATACAGGAGTATTGGGCCAAGGTTCGAGCTGCATGGGAAGCAAATAAAAGAAATTTTATTTTGCTACAAGGAGCAGAGAGGTGGACGACACATGGCTATAAATTAGGAGCTTTTATTCTTTTATTTTTAAGAGATAAATAGAGGATAAATAAGGGATTTATTTATCATTATTTTCAAGAGATAATTGTTGGATTAAATTCTTTTAATTTGAATAAAGTGATAAATCAAGTGATAAAGATATGAGAGTGGTGGCCAAGTAAGGGACTCTAGCCTAAGTAATTTTGGCCATAAAAGGAAGAGTAAGGCTATTCTTCATTCATTCTTTTCTCTTCAAGAAAACCTCTGCCGAAATTCTCTAAAGTTTCTCGTCTTCTCTCTGCCGAATTTCCTAGAGCATCTCTTCTTCTTCTTTTTGTTAGCCAAAGCCGAAAACTAAAGTAAGCCTAGCCGAATTCATAAACTCCTCAAGATACCATCATTAGCCGATTTCTTTATACCAATCAAAAGCCAAAATCAAGATCTTTCTAGCCTACATAGCCGAATATTGCTAAAGGTTCAAGCAAAGATTGTCGATCTCTAAAGTAAAGGTAAGATCTCATTCAGTTTCTTTTAAGATTTGCCGAAATATAGGACTAACCCCATTAATATCTTGTTGCCGAAACCTTGAAGAGATCTTTCGGGATTTACTAAGTGTCAACCACAAGGAAGGAGAAGTTCTTTTCCCGAAGGTCCACCATAGGCCACGTGTTCCCTAGTTATTCGGTGAGTTTCGGGATTTAAAATCCACAAGGTAAGTGTCTATAGCATTCGGCCAAGGCCATGTTTGGTAAATAGATGTGTTTTATTAGTTATTCAAAAGCCGAAACTAATCTATTCAAGTAATCTAGTGATTGCCGATTTCAAGAAAGAAGGATACAAAGTTTCGGGACTTGATTCTTAAGTCAATCGGTAGCAAGGTAAGTTTTAGTGTACTAATCCTACTAGGATTTGGGTTTATGGCTGAATAGTTCTTTACTAAGTATTAAATGATTGATTAAATGTAGAGATCTAAGATCTAAGGCATTAGATCAAGCTTTTCGGGATTTGGATTGGAATCCTTAAGCGAATCAGGTGTGTACCCCACACTAATTCTTAATATGTTTTATGGCATGTTTAATAAATATATGTATGTGATATTAAGAATATGAAAGTGTAAGAATGTGGCTAAGGTACCATGTTATGGTACAAAATACTCAGGTACGTTTCCTACTCCTACTAGGATTATGAAATATGTTATATTTAACATGAGAATAATGATAAGAATGTGAACTTTTGCATGTTAATGCATAATATGATATGGGGCATATGGGTTATTGAAAAGGGGAAGTGACTGTGGTGACCTAAGACCACGAAATCTGAATGCGGTGACCTAAGACCGCGATATCTGAATGCGGTGACCTAAGATCGCGATATCTGAATGTGGTGACCTAAGACCACAAATTCTGAATGTGGTGACCTAAGACCACGAATTCTATAAGGGTGATGAGCACGTCGACTACAGCGACTGCCTTCGATGGAGTGTAGCGGAAGGAGGGTCGACTTAGTAGTCCCCACGGTGTGCAGGTTGGTACGGGGAAGTGTAGCGGATGGCTAACTAGGTTTGGGTTCGGGATTGCATCATTATCTTGTATTATTATGTGAATATGATATGTATGGTTTGCCTAATTCTATTTGGACTTAGTGTTGTGTACACATTGAGTCTGTTGACTCACCTCGTTGTGGGAACTATTTTCAGTTGACGATCAGTAATGGACCGGGTTCGGCAGAAGCTTAGGGATGGTCATGCACAGCAAGGAATTTAATTAATTTGGATTTTTATTTTATTAAGTACTTTAATTTAATTTTGGGATTATTTGATGTAATAAGGCCATAGTTGAATTTCTTTATTTTTACTTTTATTTGTTATGACTGCGAACTATTATTAATTAATGGATTAAGTAAATTTATTTTAAAACAAACCCTAAACGTTTTGTCACCTAAAGTAAAGAATTTTAGTAAAATAAACTTGTTTTCAATCCAAGCCCAACCCAATAATAGTTTTTTTTTCAAAACACACCAATTTTCCTAAGTCACAAAAGAATTTTGAAACGGTTTACACCGGGGAACATACCAGATCCGGTCAAGGCTTGTGGGCCGGGTGTGGGGTGTTTCAGTAGACTTGTTTATAGCCATGTTAATTCTGAACATTTTGCTAGTTATTGCTTCTGTTTATGAGGTTTATGAGTTACAAATATGCTTATGTTTGTGAACATTGATGATGGCATGATGTTTCTTTCTCGAACACGTTTCTGACGTTTTGAACTGTTAAATTTAGCAGTTTGGATGATTATTTTATCGAAGTACTTGATGAATGATGTTTAGAAACTAAATTGGAATGGACTAAATAATTTTGTATGTTGTATTTTTGAGTTCTGTAGCAGAGGTATTGATATTTCTATTTTAAAAATGATACTTCTATAATTTGAAACGTGCGTGGAAGTCAGTATATAGATTTGGTATCGATATATTTGCTCTATTATTGATACTTGGGGTAAATATATCGATACTCTATGACAGGTACCAATAGTTTTCGACAGTATGATTTTTGTGCGAGAAACAGAATGCAAGTTTGGTATCGATTTTCCAGATGGTAGCAATACTACTTAAAGAAAATACTGATTCCCTAGGGTCAATATTGATACCTATGTGTTTAACTTTGAAATTTTGTTAAGTGGCCCAAATGCTTGAATTTTTAACACGATAAGTTACAATGATATATGTCCAGCATGATTTAATGATTATTAATGTATGTATGTTGTAAAACCTGTGCAAATGCAAAGAATAACATGTGTCGGCTTTAATAAAATGAACACTATAATGTACAAGTAGTGTCTTTATATTTGGGCTCGGCGATCAGGCTGGGTATAGGGTATTACATTTGGTGGTATTAGAGCTCTAGGTTCATTATGCTCGGACCTAGGTGATTGTTGTGTGTTTAGAGTTTCAAAACTCATGATTCTAAATCTCTCTATTTTCTTGAAATTGTTGACATAATTCTGATTGAATTGCATGGAATTGTTTGAAATGATCTGTTTGAATTGCATGTGGGGTAGGAATGAGAACACATTAACTCTAATCCTAAAGTTTGTTTGCAGGAATGATACTTGGATCATTTACCCGCCACGGACACCGTTTATTTGTTTGAGTGTATGCTAGATTATTAGATATGTCTCTTAGACGTGTTAATGTGAGTGCTAGCGCTCAAGAGGATGGTACATCCTCTATACCTCCTGTGTCGCTACGTAGAGTGAACATACCTAATGAAGGTGTAGGCCCTGAGATGGAAGCTATGATAGGAGCATTTCAGCGGATTGCTGGTGCTAACCTTACTCTCGTACTTGCCAATCCTGCACCTATTAATTGAAGGTTGCCGCTTGAACGTCTTCGAGCGTTGGGTGGTAAAGAATTTTCTGGAGTTAAAGGTACTAATTTGATCGTAGCTAAGTACTAGTTGGAGGGTGTTGAAAGGATCCTCAATCAGATGTCCTGCTTTGATGAGGAGAAGTTGGGTTGTGCTATGTCCTTACTTGACAGTGAGGCTCATAATTGGTGGAATACGGATATGAGAGGTACTATTTCTGATAGGTTGATTTGGGGATACTTCCTTGAGATCTGTAAGAGAAAGTTTATGGGCGAACAATATATGAGGGCTCACAAGCATGAGTTTCTTGATTTGATTCAGGGTGATTTGTATGTGGCTAATTATGAGGCTGGGTTTGTACGACTTAGCCAGTATGCTCCTGAGATGATACTTTCTAAGAGAAATCGTTGTAAGAGGTTTTGAGTTAGGCTTAATCATGAGATTTAGGTGTTCTTGGTAGCTCAGAATGTAGAGATGTTTGATGAGTTCGTTGAGAGAGCTAAGGCAGTTGAGGAGACCTTAGCTGAGCCACCTCATTATGTGGTTATTGATTCTAGTAAGAGAGCTTCTGATGGTGCATCTACTCGACCACCTAAGAGAGGACGTGATACTCATAGTTCTGGTAGGGGTGCAAGACGTGGGTCTCGACCGAGTCAGCTTAGGCAGCAGAGTAGTATTGTGGTTAGTGCTAGTGGTTCGACGGATAGTTCTAGATGGCCGCTTTGCATGCACTGTGAGTGTAGGCATTCTAGAGGGTGTCGTAAGTTGTCAACTGAATGTTTTAAATGTGGTTTGAAGGAACTGATGCGATCCTAGTCGCATCATGGTTCGACTCCATCCGATGCCATCGAGAGTGGCCTAAGTTTAAGGGGCCAAAGTGCAAATTGAAGCTGACTCCAACTCTTTGAAATGAACCAACTAAATTGAACTCTTTATTTAATTTTCAACTTTGCATTTAGTTTGCATTTTTAATACTTGCATTTAAGCATCTTAGTTCAATAAATGGTTGCTGGTCATTAATTCAACTCAACTTAGTTTAATTAATTGAGTTCTTTTAATGAATTTAATTTAATAGTTGTTTCTTTAATTAATCTAGTTACTAGGTTAATTTATTGATGCATGAGTTAAGTTCATTTAATGATGCTTTATTTAATTAAGCTAGTTTCTTTAAGTGTTAGTTTATTTAATTAAGCTAGTTGCTGGAATAAATGATGTTTAAGTGTTGGTTTATTTAATTAAGTTAGTTGTTAATTTATTTTAAGTTTAAAAATTGCATTAATTTGTCGGTTACATGTGATAATTGTAGGTGACTTTTCATCTTACATCCATTATTACTATTGAATAAAGAAGAGCATTATGGTTCTTTAAATTTGGCAGCCTCTTTGTCTTCAACTTCCATAACGTTTGCTTCATGGTATTTACTACAAGCTCCATCATTTGGCTGGTGACTTTTCGGTTGATCATGGAGAACTCAAAGGACATTGACAAGCAATTTAATTGAAGAATTAATCACATTGAAGATGGGAGTTATATGACTAGAATTCCAAAAGTTGAGACTTTTCATTTGGCTGGTGACTTTTCAGTTGATCATGGAAGAACTCAATGGACACTTTTTAAGCATTCAAATTCATTTAATCAGCTCATTAGGAGTCATAAAGTTGCTGTTATTTGGCTGGAGGAATTCAAGAGTTTTTAGATTTTTATTTTAGCTATTTAAATGCATATTAAAGTTGAATTCATTTGTCTCTTCAGCTAACCACATGTAAGCACTATATGTACCTGTTATTAGTTTGTAAAAAGGGACTTTTGATTCTGGAATATATTTTATGAACTTTGTTCATCGAGTGAGATTTTCTCCTCTCTATCTTTCGTACGAGTTTCTGTTCCGACTTATCAAGCGTTGCTTATGGCGTCAGTCGTTTCTCTTCCATTCAATTATACCATTGGTTCCTACTTTGTTAAGTAACGGGTCTTTGGTCCATCTTCGATTCCATCTTCCACCTTAAACTATTATAGAAACCAGGGTGACACTAATATAGTGTTGAATCGTTTCTTTGTTTAAGTTCTTTAATCCATTTCCACCAAAATATCACCTATCTTTTATCCATCTTCCTTCATCTTAAAACCAAACCTATCATCTAAACCATCCCCATCATTTCTCAAACCTCCAATCCTAACTTAATCTATTTCTTAAAACAAATTCACTTAGAAGCTTTCGCAATTCTTCCAAATTTTCCTATAATTTCTTGAAAGGCTTGTTTTCTCTTTGTAGACGATCGGGCAACTTCACATACGAGTCGACTCATCGTATCAGGAACATTGTCTGAGGGATTGCTCGAATAGAGTTGAGGTTTTGCAGACTCAAAGTTTAGCACCTGCTTCAGTGCTTACTAGTGGAGACCAGTTGGGCAACGGATTGTTGCACATACTGTTGCTTAACAGGTTGAGTCTGGAGGTCGAACTTGAGTTTATGTTGTTAAGGATCCGGAGGATTAGGATCTGACTGATTTTATCGTAGGTACTTTTACTTTGCAGTCTACTCCATTGTTTTCCTTAGATGATTCTAGTTCGAAACATTCGTATATTTTGAGTGAATTGGCATGTAAGTTAGAGATTCCTGTTGAGACTATTAGTTTAGGTATGACTTTCATTAGTTCTTTTGGTCATATTGTAGTAGTGAATAAAGTTTATCATAGATGTCCTCTTATGATTCAATGACATGTTTTCTCTATTAATCTTATGGAATTACCTTTCTATAGATTTGATGTTATTCTTGGTATGGATTGGTTAACTGAGCATAAGGCTAGGGTAGATTTCGAGACTAAACAAATTACTTTGAGGAACAGTGATGGGTTGGAAGTTGTTGCTGTTGGTGGAAGACCGAGTTTTTTTGTCTAATATGGTATCGGCTTTGAAAGCTAAGAAGTTGATGGGTAAAGGTTTGAGGCTTATTTGCCTTATGTGATGAATACTGTTAGTATGGAGTTAAGAGTTCAGGATATTCGTACTGTTAAGAATTTTCTTGACGTGTTTCTTGAAGAGTTACCGGGTTTGCCACCAAAACGTGAAGTTGAGTTTGAAATTGAGCTCTATCCTGGTACTACATTGGTGTCCATTATGCCCTATCATATGGCACCAAAAGAGCTCAAAGAGTTAAAGACTCAGTCGCAAGAGTTTCTTGATAGAGGGTTTATTCGACCGAGTGTATCTCCGTGGGGAGCACCGGTTTTGTTTGTCAAGAAGAAGGATGGTATAATGAGGATGTGTATTGACTATAGGCAGTTTAACAAGTTCATTATTAAGAATAAGTATCCTTTTCCTCGAATTGATAACAAGTTTCAAGGTGCAACGATGTTTTCAAAGATTGATCTTAGATCTGGGTATTATCATTTGAAGGTGAATGAGTCTGATGTGTTGAAAACTGTTTTTAGGACTTAGTATGGGCACTATGAGTTTTTGGTGATGCTGTCTGGTTTAACTAATGCCCCTACTGTGTTCTTGGATTTGATGAATCGAGTATTCTATTCGTACTTGGATCAATTTTTTGATGTCTTTATAGATGATATTTTGGTGTATTCTCATTCTGAGGAGGACCACGATGAGCATTTAAGGGTTGTTTTGCAGATTCTTCGAGATAAACAATTGTATGCGAGATTAAGTAAGTGTGAGTTTTGGCTTAAGGAAATGGCGTTCTTAGATCATGTTGTTTCGGCAAAAGGGATTCTTGTGGATCCAAAGAAGATAGATGAGATTTTAGAATGGAAGCTGCTTAGGATCGTTATCGAAGTTAGGAGTTTCTTTGGTTTGGCTAGCTATTATCGTAGATTTGTTAAAGGGTTTTATCTTATTGTTACACCCTTAACGAAACTGCTTCAAAAAGATGTGGTGTTTGAATGGATTGATGCTAGGCAGAAGAGTTTTGAATAGCTTAAGATAGTTTTGACTAAGGCACTTGTGTTGGTTCAACCGGAACCTAGAAATGATTTTGCGGTTTATAGTGATGCTATGTATTTAGGTCTTAATAGTGTGTTGATGCAAAAGGGTAAAGTTGTGGCTTATGCTTTAAGACAATTGAAGACGCATGAGCGCAATTACCCTAATCATGATTTGGAACTAGTTGCTGTGGTTTTTGAACTTAAGATTTGACATCATTATTTGTATAGAGAGATGTGTGATATCTATACGTATCATAAGAGCCTTATGTAACACCCCTAACCTGTGTCTGACGCCGGATTAGGGTTAAAGGCATTACCAGATAGATTGAAAACTTTTATAAACATTTCATACAATCATTCACCAAACACAATCAAAGTGTCCCTTATATTGGTCAACGAAACCCAAATCATGCTTTAGAGTAGGACCGGGACTAGGCCAAACAAGTACAGAAGTTCTTGGAAATTTAAAACTTTTCTAAGTTATGCAGGACACACGCCCGTGTGGGCAGGCCGTGTGTCTTCCACGGTCACCAGGCACACCCATGCGTCTTGGCCATGCCAAATCAGGGCATGTATACTGACTTTTCCACACAGCCACTAGACACACTCGTGTACCATGGCCGTGTGCTCTTAAGCTATATACTGACTTAATCACAGGCTACCAGGCACGTCTGTGTGCCATGGCCGTGCTCCCTTAGCTAAATACTGTCATTTTCTCACGGCCATTAGGCACGCTCGCGTGCCATTACCGTGTAGTCAAAATAGGCCATTGTCAAGGCCATAATGCCACCCACAATAAGGTCATACCTACAAGCAATATACCAATTCATATCATACTCAATTGACAAACAAAGACATGCCAAATACTCAACAAAGCTTTTCATCGAATATCATTATCAAACATACCAATTTGTCCAACTCAACAAATATACTTTCAAGCATAATTCATCTATAATTACTTTTCATATAATCTTTTCTTTAATCAAACATCAACACTCGAAATTTCATCCATATGCTTACCATAAACTTGTCCATTTTATAGTCATGAAATCATACCAAAACCATCAGCAAATACCATATTCATAATGCATAACTTCAATAAATAACTAACCACATCACATAGCTAAGTTCATAACTCAACTTATACCAAATAACTAGCCTATACATGCCATATCTAGCTATATACATATTTCAAAAGTACCAAAACAAGCTGAGTAGTATGATGATAACCCTTAACGGTCCCCGAGCCTTCAGTAGCTTTGACGATCTATAAAATAGAGAAAACACACATAGAGTAAGCTTTCAAAAGCTTAGTAAGATATATACAAATAAACTTAGCAAATAATACACATATTCAATTTGATAAGATATCATTTATAGTTCTCATAGTAATTTCATCTCATAATCATTGATTCATATGCTTTGCCATATCATACCCAATACTTCAACTCAAATACCACATATATATACATAGCTCATTTGAGCATATATTCACATATTGTCTCATCTTTCCATTTCACATATTCATCTTAGTAAGCTCACATAGATGCTTACCTTTCATGCATATCTAGTGTACAAATCAAACATACCTGAAACAGATATACAAATCACATAATCATTCGTATTTCAGATTTGCCCGTTGAACCGTTCGGAATCTAATAGAAAATATAGCATGCTCAGAATAATCGTACAATGCCAACGTCCCAGACGTGGTCTTACATGTAATCAGATATCGATGCCACTATCCCTGACAGGGTCTTATACGGATCAGTACGATGCCAATGTCTCAGACATGGTCTTACACATAAATCTCATATTGATGCCAACATCCCAGACGTGGTCTTATACAAAAGTCTCATATCGATGCCAACGTCCCAAACGGAGTCTTATATGAAACCTCGAATCAATGCCAACGTCTCAGACGTGGTCTTACATGATAACACATAATAGAAACCTATGTCATGACATAGCTAATCCTATCTATTCCTAGGTTCGTACGGGATGTCATGACATAGCTAATCCTATCTATTCCTAGGTTCGTACGAGACTTCTCAGAGGCTAATACTATGTCGATCTTATCTCAGAATTCATGTACACTTTATCTCATAAGCACTCATCGTTAGTAGTAGTCATCTGAACATACTGTAACACCCCAAACCCAGTCAAAACGCTACGACCGAATCTGGCATGTCACAGAGAAAAAAACGTTTTGAAAACCAGTTCGTCGTCTCGAGCAAGAAAGAAACTTTTTCGAAATTTATTAGAAATCGAGTTCGTATTGGGCGAAACGTTGAAATCATGTTGAGACTTAGTTTAGAAAAGTGAAGTTGCCTTGTTGTTATTACCTGTTTGTTAATTACCCAATGGTAAAATTTTGGAAAAATCTCGAAAGTTTGTTGAAGTTTTGAAAAACGTCCATTTCATAGTTTACTATGCATGCCCTTAATGTTTAAATAAAAATTTTAAAGAAATTTAACCAAATGCGTAATCCCAAAGTAAATCTAAGTGGCCTTATTATAAAGCTGAAATCCAAACTTAAAGTAAAAATAAATCCGAAATAATCATTTAACTAAAAATCGAAATATTGAGCATGGCCACCTCGAGTCTACCCCGGCTCTATATCAGCGGACTAGGAGTTATCTGCAAAAAGGTAACGGAAGGGGTGAGTCACCGAGACTCAGTGTGTAAATCCCCATCTAAAAGATGTTAAGCTCTTACATAGATTCATATGCAAATATGCATGTCATGCAACCCATCCAACCTAGGTATTCATCCGAGTCTCCCAAATCTACCCCTTGTGGCACCTAGCCACAGGTGGTACCTAACCACTGGTGGTTCCAAACCACTGGTGACCGAAGTCACAAATAATCATATGTGGGGCCAACCCACTTTGTGGTACCTAACCACTGGTGACAATCCCTTATATCAATATGTGGGGCCAACCCACTGTGGTACCAAACCACTGGGACGAGTCACAGAAATATATATATGTGGTACCTAACCACTGGTGGTTCCAAACCACTAAGACTTAGTCACAAAATAATGATATGTGGGGCCAACCCATGTGTGGTACCTAACCAATGGTGACAGTCTCATAAGTCATACCTTCCCCCTCCTCTCATCATACCCATTTTTCATGTACATGCTTACAATATAGTATGATCATGTTTAACGAGTAAGATAACATGGCACATGCAGATTCCAATATATGCAATTAACGTTAGCAACCATGACAGACTTACCTGGCATCCTCGCTGTTACCCACAAGGGTAACCTAGTGATCTCTACCATCACTTCGGCTTTTGGCAAAACATAAATAATAGCATATTAAACCTATGAAGTGTGTAAGAGTTACACACCTGATTACCCGTAATATGATACTTTCAACGCCGACACTCTCGTTGATAGGCACAACCGCTATCTGCCTACTACTTTGCTCAGATGCTGGCCCACACCCAGGTGGCCAATCACGAACAGCAGACACAGCCCTCTTCTTGAACTTAGGGGCTGGGTTCACCGATCCAACCCCTCCTAACGCTTGGCTAGCATTCGAGTCCATGAGCACACCTTAGTCACTAAATCGGATTAAAGCAGCGAAATCAAATCTAAGAGGTTAACACAACACGTAAAGCGAAGGCCCCTACGTAGATCGACAAATCTCGAAGCTTAAGATCTAATCCATAGGCTGAACAAATCCTGAGAATCCAAACGAATGCGTCACCCCTCTTCTACATTCGGCCAACCATCTCACCATCAGGCCAAATAGCCATTCGGCTTTGGCATGAAAACCCGAAAGAGATAACACGAAATAAAAGAAACCGCCCCATTACCTTAACCTGACAGATTCGATCACCCACTAGCAAGATTCAACACCACAACACCCAGAGATGATTCGGCAATGGCTAAATCAAGAGGGAATCCAATAAGAAAACTGAAAGTAGAAATAAAGATCTTCAACAGGATGTTTAGGGGTTTCGACTTTTAGAGAAGAATGAAATAGAGAGGATGGAAAATGAGATTTCGACACTTGCTGAATCAATTGAAGGAAGGAAAAAGAAATAGCAAGGTACTAGGAGAATTCGGCTATGGCTTTTGAGAGAGAAGAAAATGAGAAAGGAAGTTTCGGCAGGGGTATGGCTACAGAGGGTTTTCGGCTTTGAAGAAAATGGCAAAAAGATTGGGACACAAATAATGAATGGAAAGCAAGGTAGGTTCGGCCAAACAACAAAAATAGAAAAGAAGAATAAGCTTAGGAGAGCATTCGGTTTTGGGTAGATGAAAAGAAAAGAAAGAACGAAAAAATGCAAAATATGAAATGTGAGAGTGGTTTAGTTTCGACATAGAAATGAGAGAACACAAACTCTAAGGTTCCCTATCTAGCGAAATATTCACACTTCACCAAGGCCTACACCCACATTCGGCCACCCAACTAAGCTACACTCAATCCGAAAGCCTAACCCCCTTCTAGCTCCTCTCAAATTCGGCTAACACCTATCCCAACTCAATCCCTTCTTTTCCTCCTTGCTTTTCTCCTGATCACTTATTCAAACAAGTTTGAATACTTCAAACTCCTAAATTTTCTCTCCTCCACTTATTCAAATCTGTTGACCCCTTCAACACTCATCCACCAGAGTCCAACCTGAGTGCAACACCTCCTGGTCTTGGCGTCAAAAAGAAACACACAAAAGGGGATTCCCGTAGCTCGAACCAAGGCCCTCCAGTTTACATGAGGCGTCACTCCCTTGCCTCCTAAGTGACGCCTTTTTGCCACTCCACCACTTGGATTCTTGTGTCAAAACTTACCACCAACCTCCCTTCACTCCTACTCCATTCAGCTCCCCCTTCTAAGTGCCCAAAAAGAAAATTTTAGATACAGCTCCAGCCTACCCCTAGCTCACACCTAGGCCGTAAAACACCCTAGACTAGCATGACAACCATACCATCTACATGCAATCACACAAAATACAAAGGCCCCGCTTAAGGATGTTACAGTTCTACCCCCCTTAAAAATAATTTTGACCTCGAAATTACCTGATCAAAAGAGTTGAGGGTATTACTGCCGCATAACATCCTCTGGCTCCCACGTGGCCTCTTCTGTTCCATGATTCCGCCATAACACCTTCACTAAAGGAACTAATTTTCTACGCAAGACTTTGATATCCCAGTCCAAGATCTGTACTGGTTCCTCCTCAAAAGACAAATCTGGGCTCACTTCAATCTCTTCCACTGGCACAACATGAGACGGATCTGAACGATAGCGTCTAAGCAAAGAAACGTGAAATACATCATGAATCTGACTCAGTTCTGATGGTAACTCCAGCTGATAAGCTACCGGTCCCACGCGCTTCAACACTCGATAAGGCCCGATAAACCTAGGGCTCAGCTTGCTCTTCTGACCAAATCTCAGCACTTTCTTCCACGACGACACCTTCAGAAAAACCTTGTCACCCACTGCAAACTCTATATCCCTCCGCTTAAGATCGGCATAGGACTTCTGCCTGTCCGATGCTTTCTTCAAACGAGTTCGAATCAGCTTAACCTTATCCTCCATTTCAGCAACCAACTCCGGACCCAATAACTGCGTTCACCCAACTCTGCCCAACACGTAGGGGTACGACACTTCCGACCGTATAACGCTTCATATGGTGCCATCCGAATACTTGCCTGGTAACTATTGTTATACGCGAACTCTGCCAACGGTAGAAACTCTTCCCAACTACCTCTGAAATCCAAGACACAGCCCCTCAACATATCTTCTAAAATTTGGATTACCCTCTCCGACTGCCCATTAGACTGTGGATGAAACGCCGTACTAAAATCTAACTTCGTACCCAAAGCTTGCTGCAACGCCCTCCAGAATCTCGATGTGAACCTAGGGTCCCTGTCCGAGATAATTGACACAGGCACTCCATGTAGTCTCACAATTTCCGCCACATACAACTTAGCCAACCTTTGAAGAGAGTAATCAACCCGAACCGGCATAAAATGAGCTGATTTTGTCAAATGGTCAACAATCACCCAAACTGAATCCTTCTTAGTAGGCGTGAGGGGTAGCCCACTGACAAAATACATTGTAATCCTTTCCCACTTCCACTGCGGAATCTTTACTGGTTGCAACAATCCCGAAGGTAACTGATGTTCCGCTTTGACCTGCTGACACATCAAACACCTACCCACAAATTCAGTTACCTCTCGCTTTAGACCCGGCTACCAAAACTGTTCCCGCAAATCCCGGTACATCTTACTACCTCCAGGATGCATAGCGTATGGACTGCTATGTGCCTCCTGAAGAATCTTCTGCCTCAACTCCACATCCTTCGGCATGCAAACCTTTCCCTGGAAACACAACACACCCTCACTGTTTAAGCTATACCCCTCTAATCCACCATTTTGCACTTGTAAACATCGAGCGCTTAAGACTTCATCCACCAGCTGTTTCTCCTTAACCTGGTTTACCCACGTTGGCTTCACTCGCAGTTCAGCTAATAGACTTCCGTCATCATACAGACTGAGGTGGGCAAACATCGCTCTTAAATTTGTTACCACTTTGCGGCTCAAGGCGTCAGCTACCACGTTGGCTTTACCCGGATGGTACTCAATCGAGTAGTCATAATCCTTTAACAACTCGATCCACCTTCACTGCCTCAAATTCAACTTCTCCTGAGTAAGGAGGTATTTCAAAATCTTATGATCCGTGTACACAACAGACTTTTCCCCATACAAGTAATGTCTCCAAATCTTCAAGGCAAAAACCACAGCAGCCAACTCCAAGTCATGCATCGGATAATTCACTTCGTGAGGTCTTAATTGTCGAGAAGCATATGCCACTACTTTCCCCTCTTGCATCAGCACACATCCTAACCCTGTATGCGACGCATCACAGTAAACCGTAAACTCTTTCCCTGCTTCAGGCTGAATCAAAACCGGAGCTTCCGTCAAAATCCTCTTTAATTTCTCAAAACTCTCTTGTTGCTTGTCTGACCACACAAACGGCACCCCTTTCCTTAGCAACTTGGTTAACGGCGCTGCAATCAAAGAGAACCTTTCCACGAACCTTCTGTAATACCCCGTTAAACCCAGAAAACTCCGAATCTCCGCCACAAACTTAGGTGGTTTCCAGTCAAATACCGTCTCAATCTTCCAAGAGTCCACTCCAATCCCCTCAGCTGACACCACATGACCCAAAAAGGTTACTTCCTTCAACTAGAACTCGCACATACTAAACTTTGCGAATAACTGCCTCTCCCTCAGAATCTGCAAAACCACACGAAGATGTGCATCATGCTCCTCCTCAGATTTCGAATACACCAGAATATCATCTATAAATACTACAATGAACCGATCCAAATACGGGTGAAACACCCGATTCATCATATCCATAAACGCTGCTGGCGCGTTGGTAATCCCAAACGGCATTACCAAGAACTCGTAGTGACCATAACGAGTGCGGAACACCGTCTTATGAATATCTGCCTCCTTTACTTTAAGCTGATGATACCCCAACCTCAAGTCTATCTTGGAGAAGACTGATGCTCCCTTAAGTTGGTCAAACAGGTCGTCAATCCTCGACAATGGATACTTGTTCTTAATCGTCAACTTATTCAGCTAACGGTAATCTATACACATTCGCATAGACCCGCCCTTCTTCCTAACAAAAAGCACAGGTGCTCCCTATGGTGATACACTCGGCCGAATAAAACCCCAATCCAACAATTCCCGAATCTGCGCTTTCAGCTTCACTAACTCCTTTAGCGCCATTCTGTATGGGGCAATAGACACTGGCGCGGTTCCCGGTAGAAAGTCTATACCAAACTCAACTTCGCGATCTGGAGGCAAACCCGGAAGCTCTTCTGGAAACATATCGCTAAATTCTTTCACCGTTTGGACATCCCCCACAGTTGTTCCCTTAACCTCTAAGGCACAAACATAAGCCACAAACGCCTTACATCCTTTCTTCACCATTTTCTCAGCCTTCAAAGCGGATACCACATTAGATAGGTAGTTCCTTCTCTCACCTATCATTACCACCTCTTCACCCTCGACAGTTCTTAACACCATGCGCTTGGCTACACAGTCAAAACTTGCTTGGTACTTCACTAGCCAGTCCATGCCCAGGATCAAATCGAACTCCCCGAATGGCAGTTCCATTAGATCAGCCGAAAACACTACCCCTTGAAGCTCTAGTGGTACATCCCTATACAGTTTGTTTACTACCACAGAGTGTCCTAGAGGGCTAATTACAGTCATCTCCCTAGAAGAAGTCTCATAGGCTAAGTTTAGAGTTCCCACTATACCACTAGCAACATAAGAGTGCGTCGACCCAACATCAATCAAGTAGTATAAGGCAACCCAAGAATTAAAAATGTACCGGTTATGACGTCCAGTGCGTCGCCCTCCTCTCGGCACCTCGCTGCATAGACCAACCCAGGCTATCTTGCATCAGTATTCCCAGCACCTCTGCCCGGTGCTCCACGGCCTCCTCCGTTACAATTACCACCCCTGCTGAACCTCGACCCCTCTGCGGTTGCTAACCATCTCCCCTGAATTGTGTACGTCCATGACCCTCAGACTGAATCCTAGCTGACCTTCGCAGACAATCCCTTATCCGGTGATCCATCGACCCATACTCGAAACACCCTCTGTTACCCATCCAACACTCCCCCAAATGAGACTTCCCACATCGAGCACACCTTGGTGGCCACTGAGTAGCAGCAGCAGGCCTTGCAGCTTGACTCGGTCCGCCAAATCTAGCCCTTTTTTGAGAACTCCCAGCTGACCCTGATGACCCAAAGCTCCTCTTATCCCTTTTCCTGCTCTGATTCTGTTTCTGGGTCTGGTTCACCTCCTCAGCTATTTTGGCATTTTCCACAAGAATGGCAAATTCCCTCTCTCGCTGTGGAGCAATCAACACCCGCAGCTCATCCCTTAGCCCGTCCTCAAACCTAACACATCGCTCGTGTTCTGTAGCCACGATACCCCGAGCATAACGGCTTAACCGTAAGAATTTCGCCTCATATTCAGATACTGGCTTACTCCCCTGAACCAGATTCAAAAATGCCCTACGCATCTACGTAACTGGACCCAACATACTTTCTCTGATAAGCCGCCTTAAAGAAATCCCAAGTGATATCATCGGCCATCGCACCATCCCTGACTGTGAGCCACCACTGATAAGACTCATCCCGGAGAAGAGACACTATCCTTTTCAACTTGTCCTCAGTCGTAAAGTCCAGATCATCCATTATGCGCTCAGTCGCCTCTAGCCAGTACTCAGCTGTGTTGGGAGCTACACCAGAAACACCCCTAAATACTTCCGCTCCATTAGCTCAGAGTCGTTCGGACACAGATTTCTGAGCCTCCGTACCCATGCCTGCTCTAGCAACTCTCTCCAGAACCCGTAACATTGCCTGCAACACCGCGTCATCACCACCCGTTTGGTCCTGAAACTCAGCACCCACAGCTGGCGGCGGCACCTCGTTTTCTGACCCATGGCAAGACCCCGCTGGTTCAGACAGAGTCATCCTACCCCTATCACGACCACGCGCATTACACCCACGTCCTCGAGTGCTCATGACTAGAGTTCACGATTTAATCTGATTTAAGAATTTTATGAGTTAGCTTTCTTCCACTGTTTATTACGGCACAGTCTTATGAGTAATTTATTAAAGTAATTGTTCTCGCAAGTTCACACAATCCTACAGGCTTCAGTCTCTAAAGGAAATTCCTATTACTAGCATTCACGTCACCATCATTTAAACCATATAAATAGCAATTAGGAGACTTACCGTCGCGGATCGGTGCCGAAGACTCAGGTGCCATGCCTTCCGAAAACATGTATTTCCATCAAAAATCATTTTGCAAACCCTTTATTGAAAATTAGTTTGGGCCTTATACCCACAACCGAGCTTTTGAACCTGGCTCTGATACCATAATTGTAACACCCCAAACCCGGTCAAAATGCTACGACCGAATCTGGCATGTCACAGAGAAGAAAACATTTTGAAAACCAGTTCGTTGTCTCGAGCTAGAAAGAAACTTTTTTGAAATTTATTAGAAACCGAGTTCGTATTGGGCGAAACGTTGAAATCATGTTGAGACTTAGATTAGAAAAGTGAAGTTGCCTTGTTGTTATTACCTGTTTGTTAATTACCCGATGGTAAAATTTTGGAAAAATCCCGAAAGTTTGTTGAAGTTTTGAAAAACGTCCATTTCATAGTTTACTAGGCATGCCCTTAATGTTTAAACAAAAATTTTAAAGAAATTTAACCAAATGCATAATCCCAAATTAAATCTAAGTGGCCTTATTACAAAGCTGAAATCCAAACTTAAAGTAAAAATAAATCCGAAATAATCATTTAACAAAAAACTGAAATATTGAGCATGGCCACCTCGAGTCCACCCCAGCTCCATATCCGCGGACTAGGAGTTATCTACAAAAAGGTAACGGAAGGGGTGAGTCACCGAGACTCGGTGTGTAAATCCCCATCCAAAAGATGTTAAGCTCTTACAGAGATTCATATGCAAATATGCATGTCATGCAACCCATCCAACCTAGGTAGTCATCCGAGTCTCCCAAATCTACCCCTTGTGGCACCTAGCCACTGGTGGTACCTAACCACTGGTGGTTCCAAACCACTGGTGACCGAAGTCACAAATAATCATATATGGGGCCAACCCACTTTGTGGTACCTAACCACTGGTGATAATCCCTTATATCAATATGTAGGGCCAACCCACTGTGCTACCAAACCACTGGGACGAGTCACAGAAATATATATATATGGTACCTAACCACTGGTGGTTCCAAACCACTGAGACTTAGTCACAAAATAATGATATGTGGGGCCAACCCACGTGTGGTACCTAACCAATGGTGACAGTCTGATAAGTCATACCTTCCCCCTCCTCTCATCATACCCATTTTTCATGTACATGCTTACAATATAGTATGATCATGTTTAACAAGTAAGATAACATGGCACATGCAGATTCTAATTGCATTAACTTTAGCAACCATGACAGACTTACCCGGTATCATCGTTGTTACCTACAAGGGTAACCCAGTGATCTCTACCATCACTTCGGCTTTTGGCAAAACATAAATAATAGCATATTAAACTTATGAAATGCGTAAGAGTTACACACTTGATTACCCATAATACGATACTTTCTACGCTGACACTCTCGTTGATAGGCACAACCGCTATCTGCCTACTACTTTGCTTAGATGCTGGCCCACACCCAGGTGGCCAATCACGAACAGCAGACACAGCCCTCTTCTTGAACTAAGGGGCTGGGTTCACCGATCCAACCCCTCCTAACGCTTGGCTAACATTCAAGTCCATGAACACACCTTAGTCACTAAATCGGATTAAAGCAGCAAAATCAAATCTAAAAGGTTAACACAACACGTAAAGTGAAAGCCATTACGTAGATCGACAAATCTCGAAGCTCAAGATCTACTCCACAGGCTGAACAAATCCTGAGAATCTAAACGAATGCGTCACCCCCTCCTACATTCGGCCAAACATCTCACCATCAGGCCAAATAGCCATTCGGCTTTGGCATGAAAACCCGAACGAGATAACACGAAATAAAAGAAACCGCCCCTTACCTTAACTTGACAGATTCGATCACCCACTAGCAAGATTCGGCTCCACAACACCCTAGAGATTATTCGGCAATGGCTAAATCAAGAGGGAATCCAATAAGAAAACCGAAAATAGAAATAAAGATCTTCAATAGGATGTTTAGGGGTTTCGTCTTTTAGAGAAGAATGAAATAGAGATGATGGAAAATGAGATTTCGGCACTTACTGAATCAATTGAAGGAAGGAAAAAGAAATAGTAAGGTACTAGGAGAATTCAGCTATGGCTTTTGAGAGATAAGAAAATGAGGAATGAAGTTTCGGCAGGGGTATGGCTACAGAGGGTTTTCGGCTTTGAAGAAAATGACGAAAAGGTTGAGACACAAATAATGAATGGAAAGCAAGGTAGGTTCGGCCAAACAACAAAATTAGAAAAGAAGAAGAAGCTTAGGAGAGCATTCGGTTTTGGGTAGATGAAAAGAAAAGAAGGAACGAAAAAATGCAAAATATGAAATGTGAGAGTGGTTCAGTTTCGGCACAAAAGAAATGAGAGAACAAAAACTCTAAGGTTCCCTATCTAGCCAAATATTCACACTTCACCAAGGCCTACACCCTCATTCGGCCACCCACCTAAGCTACATTCAATCCGAATGCCTAACCCCCTTCTAGCTCCTCTCAAATTCGGCTAACACCTATCCCAACTCAATCCCTTCTTTTCCTCCTTGCTTTTCTCCTAATCACTTATTCAAACAAGTTTGAATACTTCAAACTCCTAAATTTTCTCTCCTCCACTTATTCAAATATGTTGACCCCTTCAACACTCATCCACCAGAGTCCAACCTGAGTGCAACACCTCCTGGTCTTGGTGTCAAAAAGAAACACACAAAAGGGGATTCCCGCAGCTCGAACCAAGGCCCTCCAGCTTACATGAGGCGTCACTCCCTTGCCTCCTAAGTGGCACCTCTTTGCCACTCCACCACTTAGATTCTTATGTCAAAACTTACCACTAACCTGCCTTAACTCCTACTCCATTCAGCTTGAAACACCCCAAACCCGGCCCACGAGCCTTGACCGGATCTGGTATGTTCCTTGAGTAAAACGGTTGAAAACTTATTTGCTTCTTTGGAAAACTTTGGTTGGTTTTGAAGAAGAATTTATTTGTGTTGTGTTCGAGTTGTAAATGAGTTTATTCTTGAAGTCTAGATTTTTAGTAGAGCTTTATTTACAAAATATTAAGTTCAAAACATTGTCGAGTTCTTAGAGTTTACTATTTAAATTGAAAATCATTTGTATTTATGTGTCAAAACATTTTAAGATTTATTTTTAAGAAAAGTTACTTAAACTTTAATTTGATAGGAATCGTGTCATAACAAAATAATTGAATTGCATGCATAAAAAGTTAATAGCAATGGCCTTATTACATCAAAAACAAAACCCAAAATAAATTCGAAGTACTTAAAATAAAAAGTCCAAATAAAATAAATTTCGTGCTGAGCATGGCCACCACTAAGCTCCTGCCGACCCGGTCCATCTACTGCCGACTCAGTGTGTAACAACCAACACTAGGTCCCAACGATTCAGGCATATCAGATCACACATATACATATAGCAATTAAATATAATGATGCAATCCCGACCCAAACCTAGATAACCATCCGCTACACATCATCCGTACCAACCATCACACCATGGGGACTACTAAGTCGACCCCATCCGCTACACACCATCGAAGGCAGTCGCTGCAGTCGACGTGCTCATCGCCCTTATATATATTGTGGCATAGCCACCGGATAGTTATTTGTGACATAAGTCACCACATTCAGATTTCGTGACATAAGTCACCACATTCAGATTTCGTGACATAAGTCACCACATTCAGATATTGTGGTATAAACCACCAGATCACTTCCCCTTAATATACACCCATATGCCCCATATATCATACATATCATGCAAATATCATGCCTTATGCCTTATTCACATTCTTATAGTCCCACATATGTGCCATAACAGATATTCATAATATTATAACTACAGTAGTAGTAAGTTAACGTACCTGAGTACTTTGTACCATTGCATGGTACCCTAGCAATATCTTTCACATTCTTATTAACACATGCATTAAAATAATACCATAAATCTATTAAGACTAAGGGTAGGGCTACACACCTGATTTACTTAGCGAGTTCACTGAAATCCTGAAGAATCTCGATCTAATGCTCTAGATCTTAGTCCCTACATTCGGCCAGCACTTAGTATTTTAGTAAAAACCTATTCGGCTATATAGTCAAATCCCGAAGGATTATCACAATTTAATCCTTACCTTGCTGCCGATTTGATTACTAATCAAATCCCGAAAACTTGTAATGTTCCTTCTTGCAATCGGCTAGATACTATATCACTTAACTAATTAGTTTCCGGCTTTTTAATAAATAAGAAACAAGTCCAAGTCACTAAATAGGGCCTTGGCCGAATATCATACATGACTTAGCTTGAAAATCTTAAATCCCGAAAATTGTCACTTCTTTTTAGTACTGTCGAATTCCCTATAGGCATATGTTAGATCCAATTCTAACATTTAATCATAATAAGATGGCACATGTTAGATCCACATGCCCTTGTAATTCAATTTCAACACGCCCCGTGTCTAATGGCACACGTCTATGTACCACTGCAAAATTTTTTTGATAAAAATTTGTTTTAATTACCCAAATCATACTTAACAACCATCAATTATATCACATAAGGTACATACCTTAGCCAAAAGCATTACACTCCTTGGCAAGCTATAATTAAACTATGTTAGTATAAAATACATGCTTCAAGCACCATGTTTTCAATCACCATATGAACTCTCATCAACATACCATAAACCATACAACAATTAAGCATAAAAATCAAGCATTAAAGTTATTATAACATCACCAAGATAAAAGTACAAATAAATGTCCAATGGTCATTACAATTTAATTAAAACTAGTCTCAATAAGTGCCACAATTGTAACACCCCTAACCCATATTTGTCGCTAGAATAGTGTTCTAGAGCATTATTAGACTTATCAATTAAACAGTCATATAACTCTCTTATCGAACAAAAATCTTTCAAATACAATCATATAGCCCCTAATATGAGCCCTCCAGGCCAAAAACAAGCATTAGAAGTGGTTCGGGACTAAACAGAGAACTCAGGGAAATTTTGGGAAAACATAGAATATTTCCAAAGTACAGGGGCCGTGTCCTAGTCTGTGTCCTACCCCGTGTAACTCACTAACCTGGGTCACACGGCCAATCACACGCCCATGTTACTAGCCTATGTACCCTTTGAAATGGCCTCACACGCCTGTGTGCCAGGTCGTGTGCTAGGTCGTGTGGAGCTACTGATTTGGTTTCTAAATAAGTACTAAGGGACACATGACTATGTCATCTAGCTGTGTGTCACACACGGCTAAGACACACGCTCGTGTCTCAACCCTGTGGACAAAAATAGGCTATTTTCCAAGCCATCTTTCTCACCCAAAGTGTTGTCAACCTAGGTTCAACAATGCACAAACAACCAATGCATAAATAGGCACTTATAACCAACCAATTTCAAACCAAAATCATATACTACCAATACCAATAACTAAAATGCTCATAAGCATCCCAAATAGCCATGCAAATTCAGACCAATTCCACATCCAAAAATCACCTAAATGATCAAACTCACGTATTAGACTTTGTGCCTAAATCAACATGCATACCACATTCTCAAATTCAACCATTTGCTACCTTTAATATCAAATCTCAATAAGTCATTCCCCACATATTAAAGGGCCATTTACACATATTTACATAACCAAGTTTACCAAAATAAGCCAAATCACATGGCTAAACACGTAACCAAAAACATATATCATTTACAAGCCAAATCAATTGGCTATCAACATTACAAATATATATGCCATATTAACCATAATACCTATACATGCCATATAACCAAGTACACAAGTTCAAAAGTACCAAAACGACGATTGAATAGTGTGATGAGATCTCCGGCAACTCCAAATCCGAGCAAGCTTTGAAATCACTATAAAACATAGAAAAGTAAACAGAGTAAGCTATAAAGCTTAGTAAGCTCATATGGTTAATAAGTATAACTTATCATTCATTTACAATTTAAGTAATCTAAACATAATTGTAACACCCCTTACCCATATTCTACGCCGGAACCGAATACGAGGCGTTATCGTACTTAACTCACATGGTCATACAACTTTGGGCGATCAAATTCCATTCCAAATTAAAAAATTTTCCATACCCACCTCTAATATCCTTATAATGAGCCTACGAGGCCCTAAACATGCTTCTGGAAAGTTTCAAGATAAATCGAAAACTTTTACGCACTAAGGAAAATTTTACCTAAATAGGGGCCACACACCCGTGTTGATCAAGGGACACCCCCGTGTGCCCTTGAGACATGCCCATGCCTCTCACTCGTGGTTGATACTGACTTTTATCACACGGCCAAACACACGCCCATGTCCGTGGCCCGTGCCTCTCACACGGCCTCAACACAGCCGTGTCTTAGCTCGTTTGCTAAAATGTTGGCATTCTGTTTATGATGTCATCATCTCACTAAGGTCACACGGCCAAGGCACACGCCCGTGTCCTTAGACCGTGTGTCGAATTAAATTCCAATTTCAAGATGCAGACTTCACACGGCCCGGGCACACACCCATGTTCGTGGTCGTGCCTACCACACGGTTGAGACACACGGCCGTGTCTCTGCCCGTGTGTTTACTACAAGGCTTACTGATTTGCAAAACCAACATGCCAGGGACACAAGGCCTGGTCACACACTCATGGGACTGATTGTGTGTCACACACGGCCTAGACACACGCCCATGTGCCTACCCGTGTGGACAAGAACAAGGCTATTTGCCAAGCTCTTTCACCCTTCTAATTCAATCAAGCATAAATTCATAACCAAACAACCCAATCATATACCCTACACAATCATGAATACCTCATTCTTTCATTGATCAATAGTATTGAGCCATTAACTATGGCCATGTACAAAAGAATTCGTCTTTAAGGAGCCAATACACACTTGGCCAAAATAACAAACATTTCACCTAGTCTAACCCCTATACATGCCATACTCAAAATGCTAATTCAAAATATACCAAGATGAGTTGATAGTGTGGGTGATCCTCTGATTATCTTCGTATCCTAACCCGGCTCTTTGACTCTATAAAAAAAAGGGAAAAAGAAAGGGGAGTAAGCTTTAAAGCTTAGTAAGTTTACATGTAAACAATAAACATCATAACATGTGCTAAACAATAAATAGCATTTCACAATCCAAGATCATGCTTACTCATTCATCTCTTACCACAATCCAACCATATCACAACCAAATGTTCTTATTATTAACATACATCCCTGCACTTGATCACCACATGACCACATGAAACAACATATCATAATTACACGATAAATCATTCTTATTAATATCAACCACTTGGTGGTATCGCACACAGCCCATCGTGAATAAGTGATAAGGTGGTATCGCATATAGCCCACCAACAAAATAATTAAGGTGGTATCGCACATAGCCCACCATTTATTTACTACGTATGATATTCCGCATCTACATATCTATTTCAACATTCATCTGAAATTTATTCATTGTCTACCCCATCCAATCCATTTAAATCATAGGTGCTCTCAAACATACAATGCACCAATAAACAACAGCATATGAATTTAAAATGCATCATTCACACATAAACTTATCTCGGTGCAAAATGTGTTAATGTGCGATTTAATCTGAAACCTTGCCTTTTCCCCGGTCAAGGTTAATTCTGCGCTCTTCTTGATCTATAAGAACAAAATTCGCTCATTTAATACATTTCATGATCATAATGCATCATAATCTCTACATAGGCAAAATGACCATTTTGCCTTTATATTATGGCAAAATTATGATTTTTTCCCCTAGGCTCGTAAGTCATTTTTCAACACATTTTCTCATTAAACAAGCCTATCTGAACATTTATTCCTCTTACAACAGCCCACAAATCTAACTATTTCATGCATTTATTACCAATTTACAACATTTACAACTTAGTCCCATTTAGGTGTTTTCATGACAACACCTTTCACAAAAGTTGTTTCTCATCTCCCAACATTCATTTTTTCCATAAATCTTTGGCTAACAACATAAACCCTCTCATGAAAAGTCCCTAAACTTTTAACCATTTCACAAATTAGTCCCTTCATTAGCTAGCTTAAGCTTTGGGGACTCTAAAAGTACAAAAATTATCAAATAAAACCACTAAAATCACTTACTTACAAGGATATAGCGTAGCTGAAAGTTTGAACCCCAAAAACTCTATCTTTCTCTTCAATTTTTGGTGGAAGAAGGAGTGGAATAGTGAAAGATGATAACATCTTTTATTCATCTTATTTTATTCATTTTTATCACCTAATTTCCACCAAATTTGACCAACATTTAATATCTTTGTCTCCCTAGCCTCTATATGGTCGGCCATCACTCATTCAATGGCCTAATTTCACTTTAAGGCCCTCCAATTTGATATTGTTTGGCTATTAGACACCCCTCCCCCTTATAATGAAACTTTCGCACTTTATGCGATTTAGTCTTTTTTCACAATTTCACATACAATTGCTAAACTTAAAGCACCAAAAATTTCATATAGCCATATATTAATGCCATAACACATAAAATAATACTAAAATAATTTTCCTCAACCTCATATTAGAGGTCCCGAGGCCACTGTTCCGACTAGCCCTAAAATTGGGCTGTTACAATAATATACAACTCAACTGAATCACAAAGCTAACATATAATCATCCACATAGTAAATCATGAAACTCACAAATTTCATGGATTTAATGCTTATATAGTTTACGTACATACCTGCACTAATATGTATCAATCTCTTACCCTTTCATATCATCAATACACCTGTTCAACCATTTGGAATAATATTGGATACTTGGGAATCTCGTACCCTAAGTGTCAATACATGGTTGAAACCATCTCAATCTCATATCTCATATGTAAATGCTCATCTCAAGCTATCACTGGGTATGCTCACACAAGATGATGGTTAAGACGTAGCTTGTAACAACCCGTTTTTAGTGAAATCAAAATTATGGTTTCATGACCACAAATTTGAGGTTGAATTAATTATTTTATTATTATTTTAATGTTTGCAACATAATAGTGTAATTGTGAGAAAATTTCGTTAAGATATTTTATCGTTTGAATGCTCAATTTAATAAAAAGGACTAAATCGTGTAAAGTGTAGAACTTGTGTTCTTTTAGTTAAAGGTGTCTAATAGCTATTGAATCTTAAAGTAGAGGTCCTTATGTGGTAAATAACCCATTAATATGATAGTGGATGATAATGGCTTGGTAAATTTGAAATTTTTTATAAATTTTAAGGTTAATTTTGGTATTTGGTAATTAATGGTTAATTAAATAAAACAAAACAAAATTTCGATTCATCATCATCTTCTTTAACCTAAAATTGAAGGGAGAAAAGCCATTTCTAGGGTTGATATTCGATCAAGCTTTTCTTGCTCATTTAGGTATAGTTTTTGTTCCGTTTTTAATGATTTATATGTTTTTGAGATCATTGCAGCTTAATCTAGCTAGCCCAGGGACTAATTTGCAAAATTGTTAAAGGTTTAGGGTTTTTCCATTGATGAATGTTGGTGTGTTTTGATGTTTAATGGTAGAAAATGCATGCTTATTGTTAGATAAACAACATTTGTTAAGTGATTTTTAGTAAAATGTCCAATTAGGGATTAAATTGTGAAATGTGTAAATTTTATGGTTAAATTGTGAAGTAAATGAAAAAATATGGGCTACTAGGGACCTAATTAAAATTTGGCTAGCATGGGTTTTGATTGAATTGCATGAATTTGTGATTTTATGAAATAAGGACTAAATTGTAAAAATGTGAAATATTAGGGGCAAATGTGTAAAATTACCTTAATGTATAATTTGGACTAAATTGAATAGAGAGATTATTTAATAAGCTAAATTTGAAATTATTTAGATCAAGAAAGGCAAAATACAGATTTAGATCGGGGAAAAGAAGAAAGTTTCGGATTAATCGACTTAATTCGTCATTTTTGCAGTCGAGGTAAGTTCGTATGTAATAAGCTTTGTTATAATTGTATTTTAAATGATTTGATATTGCATAAATTGTGAATACGACTCTGTAGACATGTTTGATGATAATTCGACAAGTGTGAAAACTCGGTTGAACCTTAGGAATAGATTAGGATACGAATGACATGTCATTAGGGGTTATTATTGTTTTGGGTGTTGGTCTGTACGTCCTACCGGTGGCTGAGTTATCCAACATGTATTGCGGATTCTAGTCAGCTTGTGTGAGCAGCACCGTGTAGCTACGTCATGACCGTCAGCTTGTGTGAGCAGAGCCGTTGATAGCTCGAGAGTGAGCATTATTGAGATATGATATTGAGATAGCTTAAGCTATGTATTGGCACTTTGGTGCAAGATTTTATTGAGATAGATTTGTCTATATAGATTGGCACTTAGGATGCGAGATTCCTGAGTATCCTGTATTATTCCAAATGGTTCAACGGGTAAATCGAAGATATGAAATCATCAGAAATAGATACGTATCAGTACAGGTATGTACGAAAACTGTATATGCATCAAACATATGAAAGAATTGAGTTCGTGGTTAAATTGATGATTGAATACATGTTAACATTGTGATTAAACATTTTGTAGAATGTTATTTGCATATTTTGAATGGTAATTAAATGGTGAGTTTTGCTTATTATTTTCATACGAGCTTACTAAGCTATATAGCTTACTTCATTTATTTTTCCGTGTTTTATAGTGAAACCAAAGCAAGCTCGGATTTGGATATCGTCGGAGACTTTGTCACACTATCATACTATCTCTTGGGTACTTTTGAACTTAAGTGTTTTAAGTTTATGGCATGTATAGGAGTTTGGTCATTTTGGTATATGAATTGGTAATGACTTTGGTCATTTGAAATGGCTTGTAAATGTTAAATGTTTTTAGTTTTGTATATAGCCATGAAGGTTGGCTTAATTTTGTTGGTATGGTTGTGTATATATATGTGTATATGACTTGTGTTGTGAGTTTATGGATGAATATATGATGCTTGTGGATTATAGATATTGTGGTTGTCAAATGGTTGATGTTGGAGAAGTTGTATGCTTGTGAGTTTGAGCATAATGGTGCATGTTTGAAAGTGTCTAATTAGTTGAATGGTATATGTGAATTTGGTATAAATGGAATGGTCTATTTTGTGACTTGTGTGTATTGTGGATGTTGGTATAGAATTAACATGAATTATGCTTGATTTAATTTGTTTGAATGCCTATTTATGCCATGTCTTGGTGCCATTTGGTTTGGTGTAGGTGTGTGCAAGATTGGGCGGCAAATTGGCTTGGTAAATAGCTTATTTTTGTCCACACGGGCAGAGACACGGACGTGTGTCTCAGCCGTGTGTGACAAATGGTTATGTTACATGGCCGTGTGTTCCCTAGTGTTGAATCAATAATCAAGTCAGTATGCTCCACACGGCTTAGCACACGGGCGTGTGACTTGGCCGTGTGGCATAAGTTAGTATACCCTACAGGTTTTGCAGGGCCTGGCACACGGGTGTGTGTGGCCATTTTTAAGGCACATGGGCTAACCACATGGGCGTGTGTGTTGGCTGTGTGACCCAAGTCAGAGAGTTACATGGGGTCAGACACGGGCTAGGGCACGGCCATGTAATCCCATTTCGAATGTCCACACGGCCTGTGACACGGGCGTGTCTTTGCCGTGTGAGACACACGGGCCTGTGTCCTCTAAAAGTTGGAAAATTTTCTGTGTTTAAAAAATTTCTTGAGCTATCAGTTTAGTCCCAAACCACTTCTAAAGCATGTTTAGGGCCTCGTAGGTTCGTTATAAAGACAATGTGAATGTTATTAAATGTTGATTATATGAATTTGAGAATTGTATATGAATTGAATGTTAAATTGCTTTATAAGTTAGGTAATGCTTTGTAACCCTATTCTGGTGATGAATACAGGTGAGGGGTGTTACAGGGTGCTGCTGACACAAGCTGATGAGTAACCGCAACACATGCTGGAAAACTCAGCCTCCGGTAGAACGTACGGACCAGCACCAAAAACACAATAACCTCTAATGAGATGTCATTTTTATCCTATCTATTCCTATGGTTCATCTGGGATTTCATACATCGCCAAATCTTCGTCAAATATCTCCGTGAAGTCATATTTATTAGTAATTCAATAATAAGGCATTTCATACACAATTACATTAATGCTTATTAACATACGAACTTACCTCGAATTTATACAGAGAGAATCAAGCTGTCAATCAACTATTTTGTTTTTCCCACGATCTAATTCTGAGCATTGCTTTTCTTGATCTAAAAATCATGTTTTGGCAATTTTATACTTTTACCCCTTATATTTTAACATCTGTTCAATTTAGTCCCTAGCTCATAAAAATGCAAATTCATGTAATTGAGTCCACACCCATGCTAGCCGAATTTCATCTATGCTCATAGCAGCTTACACATTTCATTATTTCACACATTTACCACATAATTTTCACATTTATCAATTTAATCCCTAATTGACAATTTTATCAAAAATCACTTAACAAATGTTGTTTATCTAACAACAACCATTCATTTTCTATCATCAAACATCAAAAGACATACACAGTCATCAATGGTAAAACCCTAGACTTTTAACAGTTTTGCAAATTAGTCCCTAGGTTAGCTAGATTAAGCTACAACGATTCCAAAAACATATAAAGAAATGGGCTCAAAATCACTTACAATCCAAGCAAATTGCTTAGCCAAAACTTCCTCCTTAGTTTAACAATGGTGGTCGGTTCTCTCTAGGTGATTTGAAGAAGATGATGTTTTAATTTCATCTTTTTCTTTTATTAATTTATTTTATTTTACTTTATTACAAAATTAACCTTAATGATTTATTAAAATTTCCATAAAACCATGTCATGGATGTCCACTATCCATTTAAATGTTCTAATTACCTTATAAGTACCCTTACATTCAGATTTTGTAGCTATTTAATACCTTTAGCTAATAGAACACAACTTTTGTACTTTACTCGATTTAGTCCTTTTTACTAAATTAAGCATGCAAACATCGATATTTCTTAACGAAATTTTTATACGATTATACTATCATGTTGTAGACCTTAAAATAATAATAAAATAAAGATTTCAACCTTAAATTTGTGGTCCCAAAATTACCGTTTCGATTTAACTAAAAATGGGCTATTACAACTCTCCCCCTCTTAAGAATTTTCATCTCTAAAAATCTTACTAGAAAAGAGGTTAGGGTACTGTTTTCTCATAGCATCCTAGGGTTCCCACGTAGCCTCTTCAATACTGTGACATTTCCAAAGAACCTTCACTAAAGCTATGCTTTTGCTTCTAAACTCTTTAATCTCTCGAGCCAAAATTTTGATCAGTTCTTCGCTATACAACAAATCAGGTTGAATTTCAATCTTTGCCGAAGAAATTACGTGTGAAGGGATCTGATCTATACCGTCGTAACATCGACGCATGAAACACATTACGAATCTTTTCTAACTTTGACGGTAACTCCAGTCGATAAGCTACTGGCCCAATTCTTTCGATAATCTCATATAATCTGATAAATTGCAGAGTTAATTTTCCTTTGCGACCAAATCGAGGAATCTTCTTCCACGGTGATACTTTTAAAAACACTCTGTCACCAATTTAAAATTCAATATCTTTACGTTTCAAATACGAATATGATTTCTATCGATCTGAAGCTACTTTCAAATTGTCGTGAATTACTTTAACTTTCTCTTCGATCTCTGTGATCAAATCAACCCTGTGAATCTTGTTCTCATTAAGATCTATCCAGTACAATGAAGTTCGACATTTACGACCATATAAAGCTTTGTACGATGCCATTTTTATGCTCGATTGAAAACTATTATTATATGCAAAGTCAAACAGCGGTAAATATTTTTCCACTTGCCCTCAAACTCTAAAACACAGCAACGAAGCATATCTTCGAGAATCTGAATAACTCTCTCGGACAGACCATCTGTTTTAGGATGAAATGCGGTACTAAAATGCAACCGTGTACCTAGAGCCTCTTACAATTTCTTTCAAAATCATGATGTAAACCGTGGATCTCTATCTGAGATAATAGAAATTGGTACCCCGTGAAATCTAACAATCTCAGAAATGTACAAATCAACTAATCTATCAAGTGAAAAGTCTGTACGTATCGGAATGAAATGTGCAGATTTCATCAGTCGATCAACAATAACCCAAATAGCAACTTTCTTTTTCGGAGATAAAGGTAACCCAGATACGAAATCCATCGTAACTCTATCCCATTTCCACTTTGGTATCATCACTGGTTGTAACAGTCCCAAAGGCACTTGATGTTCAGCTTTAACTTGTTGACAAATCAAGCATCTCGACACAATTTCTAAAATGTCTCGTTTCATGCCCGACCACCAGTATAACTGTTTCAAATCGTTGTACATCTTAGTAGTCCCCTGATGAATAGATAAACAACCATTCTGTGCTTCGTGTAGAATTTTCTGAATAAGCTCAAAATTTCTTGGTACACAAATTCTACATTGGAACAACAAACAATCATCGAAGCTGATCTGATATTCTGAATCAGTAGTTGACTCACATTGTACTCTTTTAACTTGCAATTCATTGTCACATTTCTGAGCTTCACAGATTTGTTGAAGAAACACCAGTTTACCTTTTAACTCAGCTAAAATCAAACCATAATCAGATAATGACAATCGTGTATTCATCGCTCTCAAAGCAAACAAAGATTTTTTACTCAGAGCATCCTCGACTACATTCGCTTATTTTTTACTCAGAGCATCCTCGACTACATTCGCTTTCCCTGGATGATAATCAATTACTAATTCATAATCTTTCAACAATTTGAGCCATCTTCGTTGTCGTAAATTTAAATCTTTCTAAGACATTAAATACTTCAAGCTCTTGTGGTCGGTAAAATATGGCATTTTTCACCGAACAAATGATGTCGCCAAATTTTCAATGTGAATACAATAGCAGCCAACTTTAAGTCGTGTGTTGGATAATTCTTTTCATGCGGTTTTAACTGTCTGGAAGCATAAGCTACCACTTTGCCTTCTTGCATCAAAACACATGGCAAACCGTTCAATGATGTAACATCCCGGTTTAGACCCTAGTTGGAACAGTGGTTTCGAGACCACAAATCCGAAGTCGAAAAAAAATATTTTGGAATTATTTTTTATGTTTATTATATGTGATACAGCCTGTGTGAAAATTCTATGTGGTAATTTTATCGACTGTGTGTTAAATTACGAAAAAAGAACTTAATCACATAAAGTGTAAATGCTGTGTGCTGATTGTTGAGTGTTTAATTGTTGTTGTCTTTGTAATGTGGAGGCCTTATGAGGCAATTAAACCATTATGCATTTAGTGGATGGTGGACGGACATTTATAACCAATTATAATTTATGTTATAATGTTTTATTATAAGGGTAAAATAGTAAAGTTCATCTTCTTGGTGCCGAAATTAGAAAAGAAAAAGGAGGAAGAAAAGCTTTGAAATCTCGTCTAGGGCCGAAATTAAGCTTAATTTAAGGTATGTTTGAGCTCTCGTCTAGGGTTAAGCTTAATTTAAGGTATGTTTGAGCTCGATTTTTTATAATTTTTATGTTTTCGTGATCGTTGCTTCGTGCTCTAGCTAACCCATGTCTTAATTTTGTGAGTTGATAATGTTTTTGAAATATACCATTGATGAACATGTGAGTTCTTGAATGTTTGAATGAGGAAAATGAAAGATATGTGTTTGATTAAGATAATTTGTCTTTGGAGTTTTGATGAATTTGTGTGTTTTGGGCTAAATTGAAAAAAGTGTAAATTGAGGGATTAAAATATGAAATAAATGAAATAAGTGGACTTGTATGAGTATAGTGAGAATTCAGCTTAGCGTGAGTACAAGCAAATTCTGTGTATTTGGTGATATGATGAATTAGAGACTAAAGTGTCGAAATGTGAAAATGAGAGGGTTATTTTGTAAAATGCCCTAAACAAGTGTGTGTGGACTAAAATGAATGATTTAGTGATTGAATGGATTGAATTTGAATGTGTATAGACCAAGAGAGAAGAGGTTCGAATCGAGATCGAGGCAAAGACAAAGTGCTCAATTAATCGACCGTTTCGGTATTTCAACATCCGATATAAGTTCGGATATAGTACAAGTTGTTAATTTATGTTCTATGTAATGTGAATTACATGAATATCTATATAACTATGAGTCTAGAAATGCAATGTGCTGAATTGGATTAGAGGGCACTAAGTGTGCGAAATTAGAAACGAGATTGAAATGATTAGCATTGTGTGTGCGAAATGATAGAAGCTTCGGCTTATTGAATTGGCACTGTGTGTGTGATACTGATATAAGCTCCGTTTAATGTATTGGCACTGAGTGTGTGATGACAACTACGTTTTGTCTATAAATTGGCACTAAGTGTGCGAGCAAAGCAAGAGAATAGCAAAGATTGATCGATATGTGAAGTCAAGTGGTTGAGTAGCATGGTTGGTGACTAACTAAGTGTTAGCAAAGGTATGTATAAAACCTATGTGGTTGATGAAATTGAAAGTATATGAATGGAATGCTATGTGAGTATTGGATATGGTTGGATTTGTGTGACATTGATAAATTATCTATCTAATGGTTTAATGTATATATTGATTTGATTCAATGAATTAGTTGTATTGTATTTCGAACTTACTAAGCTTTTGAAAGCTTACTGTGTGAATTGTTTCTCCGCTTTGTAGTGTCAGTAAAGCTAGCTCGTATTCGGGAATCGTCGGCATCTCTATCACAATATCGACAATCTATTTTGGTACTTTTGGAAAGATGTATATAGATGAAATATGGCATGTATAAGCTAGATGTTATGATATGTTTTGGAAGGTTTAATCCTTGCCATGTGATTTGGCTTGGAAGTTGAATGATGTAGAATTGATGAATGAGCTATGAATGTGGTATATTTTATGACATAGTTGATTGAGAAGGATGTGGTTTGAAGATGAACTTTGATATGGATTACATGATGTTTGAATTACATATGTTTTGAGATGTATATTTGTCACTTTGAATGGCTTTAATTGTGATGATAATGTACATGGAAGTAAATGGTTTAGTTGGTGATTGAATAATGCATGAAATGGTATGTTTGAATGCATTTGAAAGCATGAATTGGTATTGTATTGATGCTTGTATGTATGATCCTATTGTGGGTGGCAATTTGGCCTTGCAAACGGCCTGTTTTACCTACACGGTTATAGCACACGGGCGTGCCTAGTGACCGTGGGATAAAGTCAGTAGCTAGCCCAAGTATACATGGCCATGGTACACAGACATGCCTAGTAGTCGTGTGAATAATCATTATATTGCCTAAGAGTACACGGACTTAGCACACGGGCGAGCCTGGTGACCATGTGGAGAAGTCAGAATACATGCTCTGTTTTGGCACGGCCTTGACACATGGGTGTGTCTGGTGGTCATGTGAGGCACACGGTCTGACTGCACAGGCGTGTGACCTCAACATTACTGAAAAATATTGAAAATTTTGAAAACTTTCATAAGTGTTTGGTTTAGTCCTGACCTTTTTCCAATACGTGTTTAAGGTCTCGAAGGCCTAGATAAGAGACTATATGCTTGTATTTCAATATATTTAATTGATGATTGACTCGTGAAGTGGATGTGAAATGTGCCGATTTTTCGGTAACGCCTTTTAACCCTATTCTGGTGATGGTTTCAGGTTAGGGGTGTTACAAATGACGCATCACTAAAAATCACAAACTCTTTACCCGACTCAGGCTGAACTAAAACTGGTGCTTCAATTAATAATGCTTTCAACTGTTCAAAACTCTGTTGGCATTTCTCGGGCCACTCAAACTTTACATCTTTTTGTAACAATCGAGTTATCGGTGTAGCTATCATCGAGAACCCTTTTACAAAATGTCGATAGTATCCAGCTAATCCCAGAAAACTTCTAACCTCGGATACATTTCTTGGTGGTTTCGAGTTAACAACTGCTGAAATCTTACTCAGATCAACTCGAATGCCTTCCACCGAAACAATATGTCCCAAAAATCCAACTTCTGGGAGTCAAAAATCACATTTCCTGAATTTAGCAAACAGTTGCTTATCTCTCAATGTCTGTAACACAATCTTTAAATGCTTAGCATGCTCTGATTTGTCTCGAGAATAAATCAGAATGTCATTAATGAATACAACTATGAATCTGTCCAAATACGGTCTAAAGATTTGATTCATCAAATCCATGAATAATGCAGGAGCGTTAGTTAATCTGAACGGCATAACAAGAAATTCATAATGCCCGTACCTGGTCCTGAATCCAGTTTTCGGTACATCTGTATCTTTAACCCGCAATTCATAATAGCCAGATCGCAAATCAATCTTTTAAAATATTGTTGATCCTTTCAACTGATCGAACAAATCCTCAATTCTCGGCAAAGGATACTTATTTTTAATTGTAACCTTGTTGAGCTGATGATAGTCAATACACAGTCTCATCGATCCATCTTTCTTCTTTACTACAGTTATCGATCCATCTTTCTTCTTTACGAACAAAACTGATGCACCCCAGGGCAAAAAACTAGGTCGCGCAAAACCTTTATCTATTAATTCTTGTAACCGAGTTTTCAATTCTTTAAACTCTGTAAGAGCAATTCTATACGGAGCTATTGATATCAATGATGTTCCCGGTACTAACTCAATAGCAAACTCAACTTCTTTGACTGGTGGCAACCCAGGTAACTTTTCTGGAAACACATCTGGATATTCACAAACCACTAGCATTGATTCAATTTTCGATTCAGACACTTTTGTATCCAGTACATAAGCAAGGTAAGCTTCACAACCTTTCCTCACATATTTCTAAGATAGCATCGTCGATATCACAATAAGCAACCCACTCGAATCATCGATTTCAATACGAATAATTTCACTATTATGACATTTCAACTCAATAGTCTTTCGTCTACAGTTTACAATAGCATCATGCAGAGTCAACCAATCCATACCAAATATCACATCGAATACATTAAACGGTAAAAGCATCAAATCAGTCAAAAAATAGTAGCCCCGTGTCATCAAAGGACAATCCTTGCAAACCTTATCAATTAGAACATACTGGCCCAAGGGGTTTGATACTTTAATCACGAATTTAGTTGACTCAACAGGTAAACTCTTACTAGACACTAAATTCATACAGATAGATGAATGAGTCAATCCAGGATCAATCAAAGTAATTACATCAGTGTCATAAAGAGAAAATGTACCTGTGATAACATCTGGTGATGATGACTCCTCGTGAGTGCGAATAGCGTAGGCTCTAGCTGGCGCTCAAGCCTCGGATCTCACCACAGAATCATTTGTTGCACCTTTTCTACTAGTTACATTTCCAGTGTTTCGCAGTGTTCTCCCTCTGGCAATTGTATTACTCAGCATTGTATTCATAAATTTTTCTTTTTCAGGTAACTCAGGACAATCCCGAATAAAATGATCTTGTGAGCCACATCTAAAACAGGCTTTAGTATTCATCCAACAGTCTCCAAAATGCCATCTTCCACACTATTGACACTCAGGTTTGTTGGTTTTAATACTACCAACACTCGATACTGAAGTAACTTGAGCTTTTGGACTCGTGTGTTGCTTCCCACGATCTCTGTTGGAATACCCTATTGAAGCAATCGAACGGTTATAATGATCTCTTAATTTCTTTGAAGAGGAATGATAGGGTTTACTCATCGACCTCTTTCTCGAATCTCTAGCCTCAGAATATGCTTTTCTCTTTTCCTTGCTAAGTTCCTCAGCTTTGCAAGCTCTGCTGACCAAAACAACAAATTCTTTCAATTCCAGAATACCGAATAGAAGTTTAATGTCTTTGTTCAACCCGTCTTCGAACCGCTTACACGTAATTTCTTCAATAGAAACACATTCTCGAGCATACTTACTTCATCTTACAAATTCTCTTTCATACTCAATTACTGTCATACGACCCTATTTCAACTCCAGAAATTCTTTGCGCTTTTGATCAATAAACCGTTGGCTTATGTATTTCTTTCTGAACTCAATCTAAAAGAATTCCCATGTGACTTGTTCTCTCGGCACCACAGATACCAAAGTGTTCCACCACTGATATGCAGTATCTCTCAGAAATGATACAACACATTTAACATATTTTGCTGGCATACAAGACAGTTCATAAAATATCCAGATCGTATTCTCAAGCCAAAACTCGGCTCTCTCAGGATCATCATCAACTGTAGCTCTAATCTCTTCAGCCCCGTACTTTTAAATTTTGTCCATAGGTGGCTTACTCATATGCAAAGGTTCAAAACCTTGAGGATCTACGGTAACTAGTTGGGGAATAGGTGGGGGTGGAGGTTGCTGAGTAGCCGGATTTGTTCAGAAAACCTCAGTGAACCATTCGTTCATCATTTGAAAGAAGGCTTCCTTGGCCTCTTCTCCATGACTCTCAGTTATAGGTCTTGATTTAGACTGTGCTACTCCATGAATAGAGGCTGGCGCATTACTTTCTACATCATCAGCAACTGCTCGATTGGGATCCATTGCAATGTGAAAACATGATTTAAAATTGTTAGGAGATGTCACACTATCACAGGTTATATATGGCATGTATACCTAGACTCACACACACTGCGTTAGTCTGAGAATCAACTAAACCGCAGCTCTGATATCAATAAATGTAACACTCCTAACCCGTATCCATCGTCGGAATAGAGTTTCCGAACTTATCAATTAAACAATCATACAATTCTCATATCCAAACAAACATATTTCAAATACAATCATATAGTCCCTAATATGAGCCCTTGAGGTCAAAAACAAGCATTAGAAGTGGTTCGGGACTAAATCGAGAACTCAGGGAAATTTTGGAAAAACATAGAAAATTTTCAAATTATAGGGGTCACACACCTGTGTGTCCAGGTCGTGTGTCTCAGACGGCCAAAGACACGCCCGTGTCATAGCCCGTGTGGACATTCGAAATAGGATCACATGGCAGTGTCCCAGCCCGTGTCCTACCCCGTGTAACTCACTGACTTGGGTCACACGGCCAACCACACGCCTGCGTGACTAACCCGTGTACCCTTTGAAATGGCCTCACATGCCCGTGTGCCAGGCCGTGTGTTAGGCCGTGTGAAAATTGGAGGGTATACTGACTTATGCCACATGGCCAAGTCACACGCCCGTGTCACGGGATGTGTGGAGTGTAACATCCCTTACCCGTGTTCAACGCCGAAACAGGGTACGAGGCGTTACCAGACAATAACACTTGCAACTGAACAAATTCAAGGCATGAATTTTCGTTTAAAATTGAAAAAAATTATCTTATATCATCAAGTCCCTAAAATGGGCCTACGAGGCCTAAAACATGCTTTGGGAGCGATTCGGGACTAAACTGAGAACTTTTAAAACTATTGGAACATTTAGAAAATTTCCTTGTTTTGGAGAGTCACACGCCCGTGTGCTAGACCGTGTCCCCCCACGACTGAGACACACGGCCGTGTCTCTACCTGTGTGGTCAAGAAGTTGGCTATTTTCCAAGCCAATTTCTACCCTACCATGCCCATACTTGAGTATAACTTGAATGACACATTTCATGACAAATTAAAGCTACGAAAACATCCACCACACACACGTAACAAGTCATAGCATGCAATTTACTCAACCATGGAATGCATCATCATGAGTTTATAGCATAACCAATTTATTGGCCACATTAAATGGCCTTATACAACAATGAACTCCAAATATCATAGGTCATTATTCTAGGACAACTCATAGTAACATATACACATGACCAAATTCCCTATACATGCCATAACTTTAAGTATAAAATCACCGATACCTAAATTGTAAACTTGACAGTGTGATAGGTTCTCCGGTGACTTCCAACCCGAGCTAACCTGAGTACATTATAAACACGGAAAACAACGGAGTAAGCTATAAAGCTTAGTAAGTATGTATGATAATAAACAATTGATTACCATGCTTTTAGCAATACTCATATAAGCTCTCGAGATAATACCATACTTATTGCATAAATTTTCACAATTCATTTATGTTCATCTTGAGCTGTTTACTCGAGTTACAATCACTAAATTATTTTTATCACGAGCTACGGAACTCCAAATTACGATCGGCTAATTTTCACTGAAACTAGACTCACATATCTTTTTATCATAAAATTTCAAAAATTTTTAGTTCAGCCAATAGGTGCAGTTTATTCTTTAAAGTCTCACCTATTTTGCTGTCCGACAGTTCCAACCTCTCTTCACTAAAAAATAATTATCCCATTTTACAGAACTTGAATGATGTTACCATTTGTTTCTCTTGAAAATAGACTCATTAAGAAATGCAAGAATATAAATTTTATCCCATGATTATATTTGTACAAATTTTAATGAATTTCCCAATTTAGAATAGGGGATTCCAAAATCATTCTAATCCTGTCTCGCTAAAATCCAAATATCTCACCATATGAAATTCTTTTGTTTATTCTCTTTCTTTTATGTAGAAATAGACTCAATAAGCTTTAATTTCATATCTCATTCAACCTCTAATTCAATTTCCATCATTTGTTTTGGTGATTTTTCAAAGTGATACAACTGCTATTGTCCAAACTGTTTTATTGCTAATTTTACTCTTTCATGTTTCCTTTATATTAATTTTTCATTTACACACATATAACACCAAAGTATATCCATGGTTAGCCATTCCAATAACTAGTCATTATCAAATATTTACAAGCCATTCATTGGCCAATTTGACCTATACATCAACAACAAAGACTTGAACATATCATTTCTCAATTTAATTTGGCCTAAAAGCCTCAGACATGATCATCATTCACATTTACCACATATTCATACATCATAAGCATGGACTTATAATCACAAGGTCATTTTCATAGGTATAACTTACTCATTTACATTCTTACCAAAATTCGATCACATACCGAGCACATTGCTCATGAGTGTATACATACATATACCTGCACTTAATCGTCACATAATCACATTCATTTACACTTTAGTCATTTTCCCGTTGAACACATCAGAATTTTAATGGATACTCGGAACGCTTGCACATACGTGCCACATATATGTAGCCGAAGCTACCTCTTATCACATTTCACATATATGCTCGTTCTTGAGCTATTCACATTTACATTTTCGAGTCTGGTCACACAAGCTGTCGGTCATACGTAACTACTCAGTGCTGCTCACACAAGCTGTCAGGTATTCGCAACACATGCCGGATTACCCAGCCACTGGTAGAACTTATAAGACCAGCACCTGAATCACTTAACATTCACAGGTATGCTCACACAAGCTGTCGGTCAGACATAGCTACACAGTGCTACTCACACAAGCTGTCATGTATCTGCAACATATGCAGGACTACCTAGCCACTGGTAGACGTACAAGACCAGAACCCGGACATCACATAATCACATATCACACATAGCTAGTTCTCGAGCTATTCACATTTACATTCTCGAGTCTGGTCACACAAGCTGTCAGGTATCCGCAATATACCGAAATACCCAGCCACTGGTAGAACGTACTAGAACAGCACCCGGATTCACTTAGTCACAATTTCACATAGTTTTCACATTGTCACACTATGCCATGGTTAGTCCATGGTCTTTTCCGTCAAATTATCATTTAGCACTGAACAGAATAGTTCAACCCTGTGTTTAATTGTTTGAACATTAGTTTCCAATATTCAACAAATAATACGAGTAATTTCATAAATTATTCGTCAATTTAACAAATAAACATTAATGTTTACCATACGAACTTACCTCGACTTAAAATGGCGAAAGGGGCCGAGTCGTCCAATATTCGTCTTTCCCCCGTTCTAAGTCTGAAACTCATTTTTCTTTATCTAAAATATCACATTTGACTTATTAAGTTATTATACTATTCAATTCAGTCCAAAAATCATATTATGGAAAAATTACATTTTTGCCTCTAAACTTTATTATATTTACACTTTTGCCCCTACGCTCGTAAAATGATATTTATTAAATTTCCTTGTATTTTAGGCCTAGCCTAACCATTTTCATAACTATAGCAGTCCACAATTTACATTCATTCACACATTTTCAGACATTTTTTAACTTTTTACAAACTAGTCCTTTTATGCGATTTCATCGAAAATCACTTAGTAAAAGTCGTTTATTACACATCGAGCATTCATAGTCTACCATTAGACATCAAATCACATGCATGTCATCCATGGGTAAATTTTTAAGCACAAACTCTAGCTCAAAATAATGGTAGAAATAGCTAAATCGAGTTATGGGGGTCTCAAAAATGTAATGAACATTAAAAACGGGGCTTGGATGCACTTACTATTGATCTTGAAAGCTTGAAAAACCCTAGCCATGGTTTCCCCTTGTGAAATTCTGCCATGGGGTTGAAGATGGACAAAAATTGGCTTTTAATTTTGTTTATTTAATCATTTAATCACTAAATGACCAAAATGCCTCTAACTTAAAAATATTCTATTTCACCTATTTCATGTCCATTTTTGTCCAACAAATTAACCAATGGTCTGATTACCATTTAAGGACCTCCAATTTAAAATTTCATAACAATTGGACACCTCTAACATGTAGAACTCAACTTTTGCACTTTTTACAATTTAGTCCTTTTGACTAAATTGAGTGCCCAAACGTCGAAATTTTCGAACGAAATTTTCACAAAATCATTCTGTGAAATTGTAGACCATAAAAATATAATCAAAATAAATTTTTCTTCGACGGATTTGTGGTCCCGAAACCACTGTTCCGATTAGGCCCAAGTTCAGGCTGTTACATGGAGCTATTGACTTGGTTTCTAAATAAGTACCAGAGGACACACGGACGTGTCACCTAGCCATGTGTCACACACGGCTAAGACACACGCCCGTGTCTCAACCCGTGTGGACAAAAATAGGCTATTTTCCAAGCCATCTTTCTCACTCAAAGTGTTGTCAACCTAGGTTCAACAATGCACAAACAACCAATGCATAAATAGGCACTTATAACCAACTAATTTCAAACCAAAATCATATACTACCAATACCAACAACTAAAATGCTCATAAGCATCCCAAATAGCCATTCAAATTCATACCAATTCCACATCCAAAAATCACCTAAATGATCAAACTCGCCTATTAGACTTTGTGCCTAAATCAACATGCATACCACATTCTGAAATTCAACCATTTGCTACCTTCAATATCAAATCTCAACAAGACATTCACGTAACAATTATGAACCACATACTAAAGGGCCATTTACACATATTTACATAAACAAGTTTACCAAAATAAGCCAAATCACATGGCTAAGTACATAACCAAAAACATATATCATTTACAAGCCAAATCAATTGGCTATCAACATTACAAACATATATGCCATATTAACCATAATACCTATACATGCCATATAACCAAGTATACAAATTCAAAAGTACCAAAATGACGGTTGGATAGTGTGATGAGATCTCCGACAACTCCCAATCCAAGTAAGCTTCGAAATCACTATAAAACATAGAAAAGTAAACAGAGTAAGCTATAAATCTTAGTAAGCTCGTATGGCTAATAAGTATAACTTATCATTCATTCACAATTTAAGTAATCTAAACATAATATACTACAACTCAACTTAATCACAAAGCTAACATATAATCATCCACATAGTAAATCATGAAACTCAAAAATTTCATGGATTCAATGCTTATATGGTTTACGTACATACATGCATTGATAATATCAATCGCTTACCCTTTCATATCATTAATATACCCATTCAACCATTTGGAATAATATCGAATACTAAGGAATCTCGCACCCTAAGTGCCAATACATGGTCGAAACCATCTCAATCTCATATCTCATATATAAATGCTCATCTCGAGCTATCACCGGGTCTGCTCACACAAGTTGACAGTCATGACGTAGCTACACGGTGCTGCTCACACACGCTGATGAGTAACCGCAACACATGCTGAAAAACTCAACCACCGGTAGAACGTACAGACCAGCACCCAAAACACAATAACCCCTAATGACATGTCATTTGTATCCTATCTATTCGTAAGGTTCAACTAGGATTTCATACGTCACCAAATCTTCGTCAAATATCTCCGTGAAATCATATTCATCAGTAATGCAATAATAAGGCATTTAATACACAATTACATTAATGTTTATTAACATACAAACTTACCTCGAATTTATATGGAGAGAATCGAGCTATCAATCAACTATTTTGTTTTTCCCCTGATCTAATTCCGAATGTTGCTTTTCTTGGTCTATATATAATAAAATTTAACTTATTCGAAGTACATTCTATTCAATTTAGTCTAAAAATCATGTTTTGGTAATTTTATACTTTTACCCCTTATATTTTAACATATTTATAATTTAGTCCCTAGCTCATAAAACTGTAAATTCATGCAATTGAGTCCACACCCATGCTAGCCGAATTTCATCTATGCTCATAGCAGCCTACACATTTCATTATTTCACACATTTACCACGTAATTTTCACATTTCTCAATTTAATCCCTAATTGATAATTTTATCAAAAATCACTTAATAAATGTTGTTTATCTAAAAACAACCATTCATTTTCTATCATCAAACATCAAAACATATACACATTCATAAATGGTAAAACCCTGGACTTTTAACAGTTTTGTAAATTAGTCCATGGGTTAGCTAGATTAAGCTACAACGATTCCAAAAACATAGAAATCATTAAAAACGAGCTCAAAATCACATTCAATGCAAGCAAATTGCTTAGCCGAAACTTCCTCCTTAGTTTAAAAAAGGTGGCTGGTTCTCCCTAGGTGATTTGAAGAAGATGAATCTTAAATCAATCATACCACCAACGTCAAGTGCTCAAAAATTTAGTAACTCATGCTTCAATTAAGAATCCATTCAATCCAAATTAATCTTCCCAAAAGCTTAACACACAAATTTCCAAAAGCCAATTGCAATAATGCTCTTGTAAAATAAAATTAATTTTTGCAAGACCAAATAAGATGTGATTAAGTCATTAAAATCACTATTTAAAACCTCAATTTATTGGTAAAACCCCTAACCCGTATCCATTGCCGAAATAGGGTTACGGAGCATTACCAGACTTGTTACAAGAACAATCATATTTTCTCACACAGTTTTCATTTCCAACTAAAAATCAATCATAATCAATCACATTGTCCCTAATACGAGCCTACGAGGCTCAAATAATGCATTAGAAGTGGTCCGAGACTGAACCGACAACTCAAGAACATTTTTGCAAAACTTTGAAAATTTTCAAAATACAGGGGACACATGCCTGTGTGGCCTGGCCGTGTGTCTCACATGGCCAAAGACATGCCCATGTCACACGCCGCGTGGACATTCGAAATGGGATCACATGGTCGTGTCCTAACTCGTGTCTAACCCCGTGTAACTCTCTGACTTGGGTCACAAGGCCAATTACACACCCATGTGACTAGCACGTGTACCCTTCGAAATGGCCTCACACGCCCGAGTGCCAGACCGTGCCTAAACTGTAGGGTATACTTACTTATGTCACATGGCCAAGTCACATGCTCGTGTGTTGGGCTGTGTGGAGCATACTGACTTGATTTCTAATTAAACATTAGGGGCCACACGGTTCTGTCACCTAACCGTGTGTCACACAAGGCTGAGACGCACGCCCGTGTCTCTGCCCGTGTGGACAAAAAAGGCTATTTATCAAGCCATCTTTCTCACCCAAATTTGCATCCACCTAAACATGTCAAATGGTATATATCATAGCATCAATAGGCATTCAAACAATCTCAACCAAGCCTAAATCATGCTATACCAATATCAACATCTATAATGCTCATAAGATCATGTTTTGTCAATTCAAACCATACCAATTTCACATTCACAATTCACCTAAATGGTCATTTTCAAATTTGCATTATTTACCTAATGCTTAGTATGCTAATTCATTCTCAAATTCAATCATTTGCTACCTTCATTACCAATTCTTAACAAGGGATTCACAAAGCAAATATAAACCACATATCTTTCCAAATCACATGGCTATACACATAACCAAAACATATATCCTTTACAAGCCAAATTAATTGACTAAACACATTACCAACATATATGCCATATTAAGAACAACAGCTATACATGCCATATAACCAAATACACAAGTTCAAAAGTACCAAAATGATAGCTTGATAGTGTGATGAGATCTTTGACAACTCCCAAATCGAAGCAAGCTTCGATAATCTCTATAAAACATGGAAAAGTAAACAGCGTAAGCTATAAAGCTTAGTAAGCTCATATGGTTAATAAGTAAAACTCAACATTCATTCACCATTCAAGTAATATAACATAATATACTACAAAAAAATTTAAGCACAAGGTTAATATATGAATTTATTAACATTCACATAATGATCATGAACTCACAACTTCATGGATTCCATAATCATATGAATTTCTGTACATACCTGTACTGATACGTAACTATATCTCACCATTACGAATCTTTGATATACCCGTTGAACCATTTGGAATAATATCAAATACTCGGGAATCCCGCACCCTAAGTTCCAATACATAGTCGTAGCTACCTCAATCTCATATCTCATATAATGCTCACTCTCGAGCTATCAACGGGTCTACTCACACAAGCTGGCGGTCAAGACGTAACTAGACGGTGCTGCTCACACAAGCTGACGAGAATCCACAACACATGTCAGAAAACTCAGCCACTGGTAGAACGTAGGACCAACACCCAAAATACAATAACCCCTAATGACATGTCATTCGTATCCTATCTATTCCTAAAGTTCAATTGGGATTTCACATTGCCAAATCTTCATCGAACATTTCTGTATGGTTGTAATCACAATTAATTCAACAATATAGCATTTAAAACACAATTAACTTAACGCTTATTAATATACGAACTTACCTCGATAGCAAAAACGATGAAATGGATCGACTAGTCCAATACTTTATTTTTCCCCTGATCTAGATCCGAATTTCACTTTTCTTGATAAATGGACAAAAAAGGGTTGGCTGAATGTTAAGATACCATGTCTTCTTTTTCTCTTTGATTTTTGATTGAAGATGGTGTTTAAAGATGAAGGCTTGTTTTTCTTTTAATTAATTAAGCATTTATTTACTAATTACATAATTATCCTTAAAACTTAATCAAAATTTCAAAAATGCCAAGCCAATATCATCCACTATCTAATTAATGGACTAATTATCATATAAGGACCTCCACTATAAGGTTCCATAGCTATTAGACAACTTTAACTATTAGAACATAACTTTTACACTTTACGCGATTTATTCCTTTTTATCAAATTAAGCACTCAAACGATAAAATTTATTAACAAAAATTTCACATAATCATACTATCATGCTGTAGACATTAAAATAATAATAAAATAATTATTTTGACATCGGATTTGTGGTCATGAAACCACTATTCTATTTTGTCTAAAAATGGGATGTTACAACTCTTCCTCTTAGGAATTTTCGTCCTCGAAAATCTTACCAGCAAATAGGTTAGGGTACTATTTTTTCATAACTTCCTTGAGTTCCCACGTAGCTTCTTCGACACCGTGTCATTCCCATAGAACCTTCACTAAAGCTATGCTCTTTTTTCTTAGCTCTTTAACCTCTCGAGCTAAAGTTCTGATCGATTCTTCGCTATATGTCATCGGAGAAATTATGTAAGACAGATCTGATCTATATCGACGTAACATCGATACATGAAACACATTATGAATCTTTTCTAATTCTGATGGTAAATCTAGTCAAGATGCCACTGGCCCTATTCTCTCGATAATCTCATACAGCCCGATAAACCTTGGACTTAATTTTCCTTTGCGACCAAATCGAAGAATTTTCTTCCACGAAGATACTTTTAGAAACACTCTGTCACCGATTTGAAATTTAATACTTTACATTTCAAATCCGCATATGATTTTTGTCGATCTGGAGCTGCTTCCAAACTATCACGAATTACTTACACTTTATCTTTGGTCTCTCAAATCAAATCAACCCTATGAATTTTTTCTCACTAAGCTTAGTCCAGTACAGCGGAGTTTGGCATTTACGACCATATAAATCTTCATACAATGTCATCTTTATGCTTGATTGAAAACTGTTGTTATATGCGAATTCAATCAAAGGTAAATATTTTTCCTAGTTACCTTCAAACTCCAAAACACAACAACGAAGCATATCTTCGAGAATCTGAATAACTCTTTGGGATTGACCATCAATTTGCTGATGAATGTAGTATTAAAGTGCAATCGCGTACCTAAAGCTTCTTGCAATTTCTTCCAAAATCGTGATGTAAACCTAGATCTCTATTCGAAATAGTAGAAACTAGAATCCCGTGCAATCTGACAATCTTAGAGATGTATAATTCAGCTAATCTATCGAGTGAAAAATCTGTACGTATCGGAATGAAATGTGCAAATTTCATCAGTTTATCAACAAGAACCCAAATAACATCTTTATTTTTCAGAGATAAGGGTAACCCCGATACGAAATCCATCATAACTCTATCCCATTTCCACTCTGGTATATCATCACTGGCTGTAATAGTCGCGAAGGCACTTGATGTTCGGCTTTAACTTGTTGACAAACCAAGCATCTCGACACAAATTTTGAAATGTCTCCTTTCATGCCCGACCACCAGTATAACCGTTTCAAATCATTGTACATCTTAGTACTTACAGGGTGAACAAATAAACAACCACTATGTGCTTCTTGTAGAATTTTCTGAATAAGCTTAAAGTTTTGCGGTACACAAATTCTACCTCGGAACAACAAACAATCATCGAATCTGATCTAATACTCTGAATCAATAGTCGACTAGCATTGAAATCTTTTAGCTTGTAACTTATTATCACATTTTTTAGCTTCACAAATTTGGTGTAGAAATAACATTTTAGCTTTTAACTCAGCTAAAATCGAACTTAGACAAAGTTAATTGTGTTCCATTATCCGCAAAGCAAATAAAGATTTTCTACTCATAGCATCCGCGACTACATTTGCTTTCCTTGAATGATAATCAATCACTAATTCATAGTCTTTCAACAAGTCAAGCCATCTTCGTTGTCGCAAATTCAAATATTTCTGAGACATTAGGTACTTCAAGCTCTTGTGATCAGTAAAAATATGAAAATTGTCACCGTACAAATGATGTTGCCAAATTTTCAATTCGAAAACAATAGAGGCCAACTCTAAGTCGTGTGTCGAATAATTTTGTTCATGCGATTTTAACTGTCTGGAAGCATAAGTTATCACTTTGCTCTCTTGCATCAAAACACATCCCCAACCGTTCAATGACGCATCACTGAAAATCACAAACTCTTTACCCGAATTAGGCTGAACTAAAACTGGTGCTTCAGTTAACAGTGCTTTCAACTTTTCAAAACTCTGTTGGCATTTCTCGGACTACTCAAACTTCACATATTTTTGTAACAATCGAGTCTTTGGTGTAGCAATCATTGAGAACCCATTTACAAAACACCGATAGTAGCCAGCTAATCCCAAAAAACTTCTAACTTCGGACACATTTCTTGGTGGTTTCCAGTCAAAAACTGCTGAAATCTTATCGGATCAACTCGGATGCCTTCTATTGAAACAATATGTCCCAAAAATCCAACCTCTTGAAATCAAAACTCACATTTACTAAATTTAGCAAATAGTTTTTTTTATCTCTCAATGTTTGTAATACAATTCTAAAATACTTGGCATGTTCAGATTCATCTCGAGAATAGATTAAAATATCATCAATGAACACAACAACAAATCTATCCAAATACGGTCTAAAGATTCGATTCATCAAATCCATAAAAACTGCAATAGCGTTAGTTAATCCGAATGGCATAACAAGAAATTTATAATACTTGTACCTGGTTCTGAAAGCAATTTTTGACACATCTGAATCTTTAACTCTCAACTGATAATAGCCAGATCGTAGAGCAATCTTTGAACATACTGTTGCTCTTTTCAACTGATCAAAGAAATCATCAATTCTCGGCATAGGATACTTATTCTTAATTGTAACCTTATTGAGTTGATGATAGTCGATTCACAGTCTTATCGACCCATCTTTCTTCTTTACAAACAGCACTGGTGCACCCCAGGGCGAAAAACTAGGTCGTGCAAAACCTCTATCTGTTAACTCCTGCAACTGAACTTTTAATTCTTTCAATTCTGTTGGAGCCATTCTATACGGAGCTATCGATATCGGTGATGTTCTTGATATTAATTCAATAGCACATTCAACCTCTCGGATCGGTGGCAACCCAAATAACTCTTCTGGAAACACATTTGGATATTCACAAACCATTGGCACTGATTTAATCTTCGATTCATACACTTTTGTATCTAGTATATACGCGAGATAAGCAGCGCAACCTTTTCTCACATATTTCTGAGCTAGCATTGTCAATATCACAACAGGAAATCCACTCAAATCATCGGATTCAATTCGAAGAATTTCACTACTGTGACATTTCAACTTAATAGTCTTTGTCTACAATTCACAATAGCATCATGCAGAGTCAACCAATCCATACCAAAAATCACATTGAATTCATCAAACAATAAAAGTATCCAATTTTTTGAAAAATAGTAACCCTGAGTCATCAAAGGACAATTCTTGCAAACTTATCAACTAGGACATACTTGCCTAAGGGGTTCAGTAACAGCCAATTTTCGATACCACAAATTCGATGAGAAAAAAATTATTTTTATTACATTTTTATAGTCTACGATTTCAAAAAATACTTTCGTGAAAATTTCATTCAAAAATTTTGACGTTTGGGCACTCAATTTAGTCAAAAGGACTAAATTGTAAAAAGTGCAAAAGTTGATTTCTACATGTTAGAGGTGTCCAATTATTATGAAATTTTAAATTTGAGGTCCTTAAATGATAACTACACCATTGGTTAATATTTCGGACAAAAATGGTCATGAAATAGGTGAAATAGAATATTTTTAATTTAGGGGCATTTTGGTCATTTAGTAATTAAAATGAATTAAAAAAAATTAAAAGCCATATTTTTGTCCATCTTCAACCCATGGCCGAAACTTGCATGGAGAAACCATGGCTAGGGTTTTTCAAGCTTCCAACCTCGATTGTAAGTCCGTTCTAGCCCCTTTTTAATGATTTTTACGTTTTTAAAATCCTCTTAACAAGATCTATCTATTTTTACCAATATTTTGTGATATGGTTGAAGTCTAGGGTTTTGACCCATTATGAATATGTGTGTATTTTGATGTTTAAAGGAAGATTATGCATGTTTATGGTTAGAGAAACGACTTTTACTAAGTGATTTTTGGTACAGATGCTAAAAATGACTAATATGGAAAAGTTATAAAATTTGTCATAAAAGTGTGAATTAGTGGAAATCGTGGGATGTTGTAGTTATAAAAATGGTCCGAATAGGCTTAAAATACAAAGAAATTGAATGAAAATCATTTTACGAGCCTAGGGGCAAAAGTGTAAATATGTGAAACTTTAGAGGCAAAAACGTAATTTTTCCATAATATGATTTTTGGATCACATTGAATAATGTGACTAATAAATAGACTAAATGTGATATTATAGATCAAAGAAAATGAGGTTCACACCTAGAACGAAGGAAAACAAAGAATATGACGAATAAGTCCTTTTCACCGATTGTGCTACCAATGTAAGTTTGTATGTAAATAATACATCATTTTTATTTATGTTTTAATATTTTGTTATATGATATGAGATATGGTTGAATATAGAGTGATTATTTGATGTAAATTATGAATTGTGATTAATTATAGATGAATTGGTAAAATGTTGAAAAGTGAGAATTTCCGGTTGAACCTTCGGAATAGAAAAGATACGAATGAGGTAGCTAGGTCACATGTGTGGTAGTAATCGTAGGCCACTATGTGTACAAGAGAGCTACGAGATGGTTTTAGGTCACGTGTGTAGTACTAAGTGCAGGCTACTACGTGTACCAGACGGGTAGGTTGCATGTGTAGTACTAAGTGCAGGCTACTATGCGTACCTGATAGCTTCGATCACATGTGTGGTACTAAGTGCATGCCATTATGTGTAAGTGATGGTTTTGGTCACATGTGTAGTACTAAGTGCAGGCTACTATGTGCACCAGATAGCTTCAGCTACAAGGGTGGTACTATGTGCAGGCCACCGTGTATCTGTTATTATTCCGATGAGTTCAACGGGAAATTGACTAAGTGAAAATACATGTAATCATGTAACGACTAAGTGTAGTTGAATATGATTATGTGATGAATAAGTGCAGGTATAAGTGTGAACATTTATGAACAATGTGCTCAATATTTGATCAAACTTTGGTAAGATTGATGTGGAGTAAGTATGACTATGAAGACTTGTAAATATTTGATAATGACTAGCTATTGGAATGGCTAGCTATGGACATGCTTGGTGTTATGTGTGTGTAAATGAAAGTTAATACAAAGAAAACATGAAAGAGTAAAATTAGCAATAAAACAATTTTGGACAACAGCAGTTGTGTGAGTTTGAAAAATCACCAAAAATGGTGGAAATCGAATTAGAGGTTGAATAAAATATGAAATTAAAGCTTATTGAGTCTATGTTCATGTAAAAGAAACAGTGTAAGCAAAGAAATTTCACATTCCGAGATATTTAAATTATTATAAGATAGTGTCAGAATGATTTCGGAATCCCCTATTCTGAGTTGGGAAAGTCATTAAAAAAAATTTAAATTAATAATTATGGGTTATAATTTATATGCTTAAAATCCTTGATGAGTCTACTTCAAAAGAAACAAACGAGAACATCATCTAAATCCCGTCAGAGGAGATAATTAATTTTTAGCGAAGAGGGGTCGAAACTGGCGGACAATGGAACAGAGATGACTTTAATGAATAAACTGTACTTATTGGCTGAACCAAAAATTTTAAACCTTTTATGGTAATATTATATGTGAGTCTAATTTCAGGGAAAATTAGCAGATCTTAATTTGGAGTTCCGTATCTCAAGATATAAATAATTTATTGACTATGACTTGAGTAGACAGCTTGAGATGAACGTGAGTAAATAGTGGAACTATTTGCAATTATGATTGTATTATCTTGAGAACATATTGTGAGGATTGATAAATACATATTAATTAATCGCTTACTATTGACATGCTAACTTACTAAGCTTTATAGCTTACACCCCTTCCTTTCTTCTTCCTATAGTGTCACAGATGCTAGCTCGAGTTGGAGGTCGTCGGAGATTCTATCACACTAAGAAGCTATGGATTGGTATTGATGATTTTTATCCTAGCTTTTTAAGTCTATGGCATGTATAGGGACTTGGTCATTTGTGTATATGTTATTATGAGTTGGCCTAGATTATTGGTCTATGCTAATTGAAGGTCATTGTTGTATATGGCCATTTGATGTGGCTAATATTTGTTATGTTATAAGTCTATGATGAAGCATTACATGGATGTGCATGCTTTTTTGGGTTAGATGAGTGAATGTGTGATAATTATGTGTGGAAAATACTAAATGTGAATGGTTGAGTAAGTTATATGATATGATTAGTTAAGTGTGTGTGTGGTTGTGCATGATGAATGTGATTTATAAATGGTGTGCGAATGCCATGATGTGGTTATTGGGATGCCTAAAAGAAATGTCATGTGTGTGTTGATAAAATTGGTATAAGTGTGTAAGAGTTTTTGGTTGGAAAAAGGCTTGGTAAATAGCCTAACTTTCATCCACAAGGATGTCCACATGGCCTAGCACACAAGCGTGTGACTTGGCCGTGCGACCCTAAATGATTGATGACGTCATAAATAGAGAGTTACACGGGTCGAGGACACGAGCGTGTGGCCTTGTTTTGTGGTAAACTTTTCTAAGTATTTTAAAGTTCTCAGTTTAGTCCTGGACCACTTCCAAAGTATGTTTTGGATCTCATAGGCCCTTATTAAGGATGTTAAGAGGAAGTTTGAAAAGTTTTGAATTTGAACGAACTTTTACAACTCAGAATCGTATGTTTGTATGCGTTTAAGTAAGGTAATGCCTCGTACCCTATACCGGCGTCAGATACGGGTAAAGGGTATCCGTCAACGAAATAGGGGTGTTACAGGTTCGATACTTTAATCACAAATTTGGTAGGCTCAACAGGTAAACTCTTACTAGACACTAAAATCTTACAAACATGTGAATGAATTGATCCAGGATCAATCAAAGCAATTATATCAGTGTCATAGAGAGAAAATGTACTGGTGATAACGTCTGGTGATGACGCATGCGCAAATAGCGTAAGCTCTGGCTGGTGCTTGAGCCTCGGATCTCCCTGTAGAATCCTTTGTCACACCTTTGCTACTAGTCACATTTCCCGTATTTCTAAATGGTCTCCCTCTAGAAACTGTATTGCTCGGTCTTGTATTTAGAAATTTGTCTTTCTCGGGTAACTCAGGATAGTCCCGAATAAAATGATCTTGCAAGCCACATCTAAAAAAAAAGCTTTGTTGTTCATCCAACAGTCTCAAAAATGCCATCTTCCACGCTGTTGACACTCGGGTTTGTTGGTTCTAACACTAACAATGCTCGATACTGATGTAGCTTGAGCTTTAGGACTCGTATATTGCTTCCCACGATCTCTATTAGAATACCCCACTGAAATATTCGAACAATTATACGAATCTCATGATTTCTTTGACGAAAAGTGATAGAATTTACTCATCGATCTCTTTTTCGAATCTCTAATCTCAGAATTGGCTTTTCTCTTTTCTTTTCCATGTTCCTCAGCTTTGCAAGCTCTGTCGACTAACACAACAAATTCTTTCAATTCTAGAATCCTGACTAGAAGTCTAATGTCTTCATTTAACCAGTCTTCGAATCACTTACACATTATTTCCTCAATGGAAACACATTGTAACAGCCTGGTTTAGACCCTAGTCAGAAAAGTGGTTTCGAGACCACAAATTTGAGTCAGAAAAATATTTTAATATTATTTTCTATGCTTGCAATATGTGATTAAGCATGTGTGAAAGTTTCGTGATTTAATTTATCTGTTTGTGTGTTTAATTTGATATAAGGATTCAATCGCATAAAATGCAAAATTAGCACGCCATGTGTTAAAAGTACCTATGTGCTATGTCTTTATAAATGTGGTGGCCTTATGAAGTAATTAAACCATTAGTATGGTTAATAGACATTTATGACCAACCATTATATAAGTTTTATATGTTAACAAATAAGGTTAATTTGGTAAATGAGTAATAATGTCCATAAAAAAATAAAACAAAACATTAAAATTTCATGCATAAGTGTTCATCCACCGAAAATAAGAAAAGAAAGAAGGGTTTAAGCTCTGTTTGCATTCAACGCTTATCTAGTTCAATTAAGGTATGTTTTGGTTTCGATTTTTTGATAATTTCTACGCTTTTGTGATCGTTTCTTAGTATACTATCAAGCCCATGCTTTAATTTTAGAATTTGATGAAGATTATGAGATGTGCCATTGATGAATGTTTAAGCTTTGTGATGTTAGTTGATGAAATATGAAATATATGTGTTAGATTAACATGTTTTGTCTTTGGATTTTTGGTGAATTTGAGTAATTTGGACTTAATTGTTAAAATGATATTTTGAGGGACTAAAATGTGAAATAAATGAAATGTGTGGAATTATATGAAGCATTTGAAAATTTGGCTAAGCATGGGTACAAAGAAATTATGTGTATTTTATGATTTTGTGAATTAAGGACTTAAATGTCAAAATGTGAAAATATGAGGGTTAATTTGTAAAATGCTCTAAATGTGTGTTTTTGGATTAAATTGAATGGTTTGGTGAATAAACGAGTTAAATTTGAATATGTATAGATTAAGAACCAAAGAAAACAAATTTAGACCGAGGAAAGTCGAAAGTGATTGAGTAGTCGAATCCGGCCGTTTAATCCGAATACAGGTAAGTCTATATACAAATAAATATATTTAAGTTGAATTATTCATATTCATATAATATTGAATTGTGATGAATGGCTTTGAAATACATACATGTGAAAACCGAGAAAGTATTGACAACGTGTCAATGTCCGAAAAGTCTCGTACGAACCTTAGGAATAGATAGGATTCATATGTCATGACATAGAGTCCCGATATGTGATATCGTGTAAGACCACATCTGGGACGTTGGCGTCGATTTGAGAATTACGTGTAAGACCATGTCTAGGACATCAGCATCATATATGATTTTGTGTAAGACCCTCTCTAGGACAGTGGCATCGATTTTTGATTACATGTAAGACCATGTCTGGGACGTTGGCATTGTATTAGTATTACGAGTTATCTGAGTATCTTATTTGATTCCGAATGGTTCAACGGGCAAATTCTGTGAAATGAATGACTATGTGACATGTGTAAACAATTCAGGTTCGTTTGAAATGTATATTATGATTGAGTATGAAAGGTAAGTATATGTGAATGTGCACAAGTGAAATATGTGCATAGACTTGTTCAGACAAAATGTGAAATATGTATGAATGTGCTATGATCTAATGAGATGTATGGAGATGTAATTTGTTGTCAAGCAAACGGATAGATACAATGAAGCTAAAGAAGAAATATGAATATGCTATTGAAATATGTTAAAGTTCTTGTAATTGAAATGGTTATAAATGTTTTATAGGTTGAGTTTATTTGTATATGGCTTACTAAGCTTTTGAAAGCTTACTCTGTGTGTGTTTGCATTGTTTTATAGATCGTTAAAGCTATGGAAGGCTCGGGGATCGGCAAGGATCATCACCACACTATCAAACTCTATTTTTGTAACAGCTTGATTTAGGGCCTAGTCAGAATAGTGGTGCGAGACCACGAATCCGAGGTGAATTTATGAGTTTACAAAGTTTATGCCATGTTTGCATGCTAGTATGAATGTTTCTTGAATCAATTTTATTAAATTGTGGTGAATTGGTCCAAAAAGGACTAAATTGTAAAAGTTGCAAAATATGAGTTTCTAGAAGCTTTTTGTATGAAATAGCTTTAGAATAGTAATTAGAAGTCCTTAAATAGCAATTTTTCCAAAAATATTATTTTGGACAAATTTGGCCTTGAGATAGTGTTATAGAAATTTTTTAAGAGGAAGGGCATTTTGGTCATTTGTCTAATAAGTGTTTAAATTAGGAAAAAGATGATAAAAATCTCATCATCTTCTTCCCCCATTGCCGAAAATTGAAAGAAGCCATAGCTAGGGTTCTTCAATTTTTGAAGCTTGCTTGTAAGTGCTCCTAAGCCCGGTTTTTGATATTCTTCGTATTTTTGAAGTCCCGGTAGCATGAGTAAGCTATTTTTAGCTATTTGATGAGCTAAGATGCATGTTTAAAAATTTAGCCATGAACGACATGCATGCTAAATGATGTTTTATGGAAGTTTATGAGATTTTGATGTTAGATAAACATCTTTTGCTTAAGGAATTTCATGAAAAATGATAGTATGGACCTTTTTGTAATGATTATAAAATTTGGTCATACATGCTAGAACTAGAGAGAATTGATGATTGCTATAGTAGAGAAAATGATTTAGCTAAGCATGATGTTTAAGAAAGTTGCATGAAAATCATTTTACGAGCCTAGGGGCAAAAGTGCAAATATGAGAAAGTATAGGGGCAAATTAGTAATTTTGCCAAAGTATGAATTATGAGTCAATTTAGTCTATATGATTATTAAATGATCTATTTATGATTATATATCAAGAAAAACGAAGCCCAGATCGAAACTGAGGCAAGAACAAAGTCGAGGACTAAATTGCTTAACTACATACATTTTGTATTTTGAGGCAAGTTTGTATGAGTTCTAAGCTTTATGATTTTATCATTTAATTGCTTAGTATAATATACATTGTTATCATGAATGGTTTAATGTTATGTTAAACAAAGAAGTCAATAAGATTAAACAAGAGAAAGTCCCGATTGAAGATGAATTACCCTGGATATACGGTCCAATACATGAGATAAGAAAGTCCGTATAAGACCAAGCCAAGGCATGGCATCGGCAATTGAGCAAGTTATCATGTAAGTCCAAGGACCCAAGTGGTTGGCCAAACTTGTTTAAGTTGTTTGTATATAGATGTCAATGAAATATGTAGTAATGTTAAATAAAGTTATATTATTAATGATTTTTATTGGTTAAAGTTGAGTTGATTTTAATTTAAAGGAGGTAAATGGCTTGGTAAATAGCCTCTAATTGCCTACACGGTTAGACACACGGGCATGTGTCTAGACCGTGTTAACCCTGCACCTTAATGTTTTAAATCAAATTAGACCACGGTCATTTTACACGGCCATGTGCATGAGCCGTGTAAGACACACGTTCAAAGCATGGGCGTGTGCTTAGGTCGTGTGGTTGAAGTTAGTAGCTTCACATGGTTGGTAGACACGGGTGTGTCAAAGCCGTGTGAATAAAGTCAGTAACCTTCCACGGTTGTAGGCGTGGGCGTGTAAATGAGTACACGGGCATGTCCTCAAGCAACATGGGCGTGTGAACCCTGCTTCTAAGATGAGAGTTAGATAAAGTGTCCGGAGGCGTTCAGATAAATGTTTAAGGCCTCGTAGGCCCATAATATGCATGTTATAATCAAGAAAGAAAAGTTTTAAGTTGGTTCAAAATTTTACAGCCCATAAGTACATGTTTAAGTGAGTTTAAGCATGGTAATGCCTCGTATCTAGTACTAGCTTAGGTCTTGGGTATAGGGTGTTACAATTTTGGTACCTTTTGAATGTGTACATATTTAAGTATGGCATGTATAGTCTAGTGGAATTGGATGATGTTTTGAGTTGTATAAAATAACCATGTGATATGGCTAGATAATGAATATGATGTGAATGAGTAGTTCATACTTTATGATGCATAGTTTGGTATTGTTTGGTGGCTAATGGTTGAACTTATGAGATAGTCAAATTTATGGTAAGTTCTATAGTTGAATTGAGAGTTGTTGTGACAAGAATTGCTATAAATTGAATTAGTATAATTGAGCTAGATTTTTATACATGGTGAGAATGATGTTAAAAGATAAAATATGCATGTTTTGGTATGTTTTGTTTGCATTGGATGTATGACTTTGAATTGGTATAATGCTTGTAGGTACAACCGAAAGTGTGGGTGGCAAATTGGCCTTGTAAATGGCCTATATCTGCTCACACAGTTGAGCACAAGGGCATGTGGCTCGACCATGTCCCTCGTGGTTGCATTTCAAAACAAGTCAGTGTCGACCACGGGCTAGACACACGGGCGTGTGACTGGCCGTGTGATGCAAGTCAGTGTCGACCATGGGTGAGGCACACGGGCGTGTCCTCGGTCGTGTGGACAAGTCAATATGTCTGCCCTGTTTTGCCACGGCTTAGACACACACGGCCTGCCCACACGGGCGTGTGACCTCTGTAGCTTTGAAAAAGTTTAATTTTCAAAAAATTTTGTATGTGTTCGGTTTAATCTCGACCCCTTTTTAATGCATGTTTAAGGTCTTGTAGACCTATTTAAGGGACTCTTTGTTTATAAATTGTTAAGTTATGATTTGAAATGTTTGTAAAAGATCCGATTTTGTCCGGTAATGCCTTTAACCCTAGATCGGCGATGGTTACGGGTTAAGGGTGTTACACACATTCTCGAGCATATTTACCGAGTCTCACAAATTCTCTTTCGTTCCAGGTCACAGACATACAACCCTGTTTCAGTTCCACAACTTCTTTACGTTCTTGGTCAATAAATCGCTGGCTTATGTATTTTTTTCTAAACTCGTTTTGAAATAATTCTCATGTGACCCATTCTCTCAGCACCACAAATATCAAAATATTCCACCATTGATATGCAGTATCTCTCAAAAGTGACACATCGCATTTGACACATTCGACTGGCGTACAAGACAATTCATAAAAGACCTAGATTGTATTCTCAAGCCAAAACTCGGTTCTCTCAGAATCATCCTCAACTGTAGCTCTAAACTCTTCAGCCCCATATTTTCAAATTTTATCAACAAGCAGTTTAGTCAAACGTAAAGGTTCCAAACCTTGAGGAACTACGGGAACCGGTTGGGGAATAGGTGGGGGTGGAGGTTGCTGAGCAACCGGGTTAGTTCAAACAAACTCATTGAACCATTCGTTCATCATTTGGAAAAGGGTTCCTTGGCCTCTCCTCCTTGACACCCAGATATGGGTCTTGACTCAGACTGCGGTACTCCGTGAACGGAGGCTGGCGCATTACTTTCAACATCATTGGCCAATGCTCGATTGGGATCCATAGCTATATAAAAACACGATTTAAAATTGTCAGGAGATATCACACTATCACATGTTATATATGGCATGTATAGCTAGACTCTCACAGACGGCACGTTAGTCCTAGAATCGACTAAACTGCAACTCTGATACCAATAAATGTAATACTCTTAACACGTATCTATTACCGGAATAGGGTTACGGAGCATTACCAGACTTATTACCAAAACAATCATACATTTCTCATACATTTTTCATTTCCAACTAAAAATCAATCATAATCAATCACATTGTCCATAATACGAGCCTACGAGCCTACGAGGCTCAAATCATGCATTAGAAGTGGTTCGGGACTGGACCGATAACTCAAGAAAATTTCTGGAAAACTTCAAAAATTTTCAAAATACAGGGGACACACGCCCGTGTGTCTCAGCCGTGTGTCTCACACGGCCAAAGACATGCCCGTGTCACAGGTCGTGTGGACATTCGAAATGGGATCACATGGTTGTGTCCCAGCCCATGTCTGACCCTGTGTAACTCTCTGACTTGGGTCAGACGGCCAACCACACGCCCATATGACTAGCTCGTGTACCCTTCGAAATGGCCTCATACGCCCATGTGCCAGGCCGTGTGGTAGTGTAACACCTCTCACCCGTATTCAACGCCAGAATATGGTTACGGTGTAACACCCCTTACCCGTATTCAACTCCGGAACTGGGCGCGAGGCATTACCCAACTCAACTTGCTTGAACATACAACTTTGGGCTAATAATTTCATTTTCACATTCATAACGTCTTTATTATGGGCCTACGAGGCCTTAAACATGCAAATGGAGGATCTCAGAATCAAACCGGAAACTTTTGTATACTTATAAAATTTTTACCTAAACAGGGCCACACGCCCGTGTGAAAGGGGACATGCCCGTGTGGACAGGCGGTGTGGTCACACACGCCCATGTTCCTATCCCGTGTGGAATTTATTTTTCATTTCGAACCTACAGGGGTTTTCACACGGCTGGACACATGCCCGTGTCAGTGGCCCGTGTCCCTCACATGGCCTAGACACGCCCGTGTCCTCACCTGTGTATGAAAACATGGGTATTCTGTTTATGACATCAGCAACCTCTTAAGGCGCACACAGCCAAGGCACACATCTGTGTGCTGGCCCCTGTGACGAATCAAATTCTCGCAAGTTGATACTGGGGACACACAACCTATCAACATACCCATGGGGTTGACCGTGTGTCATACACAGCCTAGACACACGCCCGTGTGTCTACCCGTGTGGACAAACAGAAGGCTATTTTCCAAGCCAATTGCCTCCCTGAAACATAAACACACATATAGCAACACAAACAATACATAATATGGCAATAATACTATACGTAGAACCACTAATTATCATTCGTACATTTCACATTTTACTACATCATTTGCATGAACTTTCACTTCGTAAAACTCTTCATCATTAAAATATGAAACTTGACAAATATTGGCCAATCACAAGGGTCATTTACAAAATGAGTGTATAACCTTAGTAGCCAACACTTTGGCTTTCAAATATGACATAACACAAGATGACCAAGTTCCTATACATGCCATACCCAAAATAAAACAACTTTAATATACCAAAAGAATGATTGATTGTGTGATCCGAGCTCCTACGTTCTACTATTTCTGAGCTAGCTTGGTGATATTACAAGGAAAAGGGAAAAGAGAGGGGTAAGCATATAGCTTAGTAAGTTTGCACGAATTAAAATAGCAATATAAGTACTCATGGTAAAATCCATTCATCTCATATAACAATAACGACACAAGTTCTCAAATACTTTGACATACTTACTCATACTTATTCTTACCCATCACATATCACATTACGGTTTTCATTACTCGTAATTTACTCATGGTACCTGTATCACTTCAGCACATAATTTAGCACTTATGCTATCTTGACATAAACTTAAATTATTATCATCCTTAACTTAAATGAAACTCTTTGTCATCCTTGAACTTAGCTTTTTATCATCTTTACATACTCAACTCTTATGCCCGATGAACTACTCGGAATATCGGAGGATACTCAATCTCATCATACGTGTATCAAGATGCCAATGCCATATCTCAGATATGGTCTTACATGGGATCACCTCTTGGAGCTGATGCCATATCCCAGATATGGTCTTACACATGATCTCTTAACTCGATGTCGATGCCATGTCCCAGACGTGGTCTTACACGAGATCGTACATAGATGTAGATGCCATGTCCCAGACATGGTCTTACACAAGATCTTCCTTTGGTGCCGAGGCCATGTCCCAGACATAGTCTTATATGGGACCTTTTTTACTCGATGCCGATGCCATGTCCCAAACATGGTCTTATACGGGATCTACGTTTGGTGCCGATGCGATGTCCCAAACATGGTCTTATACGGGACCTACATTCGGTGCCAATGCCATGTCCCAAACATGGTCTTATACGGGACCTTCCTTATCTCATGTGGTGACATAGGTATCCTCGTTATTCTGAATCTTCAACCAGGACTTTAACTTAACATATTCTCATCATTTTCTCATCGAGGATTCATTAGTTGATTTTCATGGATATGATATTCTTTGTCATAATATCAAGCAATTTAAGATATAAAAACACGATGAAACTTTAATTTCACACAAACTTACCTCAGTACTCAAAATAGTTGTAGATGTTCGATTTAGTCCATAACTTTGTTCTTGCCTTCGTTTCGGTCCGGGCTTCATGTTTATTGATCTATAAAAACAATTTCACTTGTTTAATACTCACATTAACTAAATTGACTCGTGAATCATACTTTGGAAAAAATTATGATTTTGCCCTTAAACTTTCACATAATTACACTTTTGGCCCTAGGCTCGTAAAATGATTTTTATTCAACTTTCTTGTAATTTTAGCCTAGCCGAATCATATTCTCAACTACAAAAACTCCCAATTTCCACTATCTCACTCATGTATGACCATTTCTATAACTTTTACAATTTGGTCCTTTTTTGTATTTTACATGAAAATCACTTAGAAAAATATGTTTATCATACATCAAACTTTCATATTCTTCCATAAAACATCAAAATACTTGCATGTCATACATGGGTAAATTTTTGAACATAAACCTTAGCTCAAATTAGCTAGAAATAGCTAAATCGAGCTACGAGGATCTCAAAAATATGAAGAACATTAAAAACGGGGCTAGGATACACTTATTATCAAGCTTGAAAGTTGAAGAAACCCTAGCTATGTCTCCTTGCAAATTTTGGCACTTAGAGTAAGAAGATGGACAAGATTTTGGCTTATATTTCCCTTTTTAATTCATTAATTAACCAAATGACTAAAATGCCCTTAAGGCCCTTTCTTGAGATTTTTCCTTCCCATGTCCATTTTTGTCCATCTTGACATTTAATGGTCTAATTGCTAAATAAGGACTTCTAGTAAATTTTATAATTCTATTTCATACTTAAATCTTCTAGAATCTCATATTTTCTAATCTTTGCAATTAATAAAGTTTCTTCATGAATTTTTCACACAATCATGCAAACACCTCATAAGCCTCATAAAAATCACAAAACACATTTTTTTTCTATTTTGGATTTGTGGTGTCGCAACCACTATTCTGACTAGGCCCTAAATCAGGTTGTTACATACGAAGCATTACCTGACTTATAAAACAATTAAACAATAATATCACATACATTTTAAAATTTCATGCAATCATCATTCAAACTCAATCACATTGTCCCTAATACGAGCCTACGAGGCCCTAAACATGCTTTAGATGTGGTTCAGGACTGAGCCGATAGCTCAAGAACTATTTGAAAAACTTGGAAAATTTTCAAATTTCAAGGGGCACACACCCTTGTGGCCCAGCCGTGTGGACATTTGAAATGGGATCACATGGCTGTGTCCCAGCCCGTGTAACTCTCTGACCTGGGTCACATGGCCAGGACACATGCCCGTGTGGTTAGCCCGTGTTCCTTAAAAATGGCCACACACACCTGTGTGCCAGGCTGTGTACTAGGCCGTGCCAAACCTGTAGGGTATACTGACTTAGGCCACACGGCCAATCACACGCCCGTGTGCTGGGCCGTGTGGAGCATACTGACTTGATTTTTAATTCAACACCAGAGGACACACGGCCGTGTAATCTGACCGTGCGTCACACACGACTGAGACACACACCTGTGTGGACAAAATATGCTATTTACCAAGCCAATTTGCCACCCAAATTTGCATATACCTACATCAATCCAAATAGCATGAAACATGGAATAACTAGGCATGGAAATCAACTCCAATCCAGCTTAATATATACCATTTCAATACCAACCCTTCCAAGTCACACAACTTCCACAACACACCAATCAAATTCATACCAAAAACTCACTTTTACAAAACATCAAAATGAAAAAAATCCAAATATGCATTATTTGCTATCCATATTACCTATTATCAACAAGCATCACATATCCATCATCAAACTCATACACAAACCATATATAATTATAAACATGATCAACTATATCAAAATAAGCCAACTCCATATACAAACCAAACTTCAGACGTTTACAAGCTAATTCAAATGGCTAAATTCATTATCAATCCATAACCAAAATGACCCAAAATCCCTATACATGCCATATACTCAAAATACTTAAATTCAAAAGTACCAAAGTGATAGGTGGATAGTGTGATGAAGTGTCCAACGATCCCCAAACCCGAGCTAGCTTGATTTCACTATAAAACACAAAAAAATAAATGATGTAAGCTATAAATCTTAGTAAGCTCATATGAAAATAATAAGCAAAATCAGTATTTAGTTACCATTCAAAATATGCATATATCATACTACAAAATATATATAACCACAATGTTAACATATATTCAATCATCTATTTAACCATGAACTCAATTCTTTCATATGTTCAATGCATATTCAGTTTCTGTACATACCTGTATTGATACGTATCTATTTCTCACCATTTCATATCCTCGATATACCCGTTGAACCATTTGGAATAATACAGGATACTTAGGAATCTCGCACTCTAAGTGCCAATATATATAGCCGAAGCTATCTCAATAAAATCTTGCACCGAAGTGCCAATATATAGCTGAAGCTATCTCAATATCAAATCTCAATAATGCTCACTCTCAAGCTATTAACGGGTCTGCTTACACAAGCTGAAGGTCATGACGTAGCTACACAGTGCTGCTCACTCAAGCTGAGGAGAATCTACAACACATGTTGGATAACACAGCCACTGGTAGGATGTACGGACCAGTACACAAAACAATAACAAGCCCTAATGACATGTCATTCATATACTAATCTATTCCTAAGGTTCAACCAGGATTTCACACTTGCTTAATTGTTGTCGAACATATCTGTAGAGTCGTATTCACAGTTTATGCAATAAAAAAGCATTTAAAATACAATTATAACAAAGCTTATTACATACGAACTTACCTCGAATGGAAAAAATGGCGAATTAAGTCGATTAATCCAAAACTTTGTTCTTTCCCGATCTAAATCCGTATTTCACCTTTCTTGATCTAAATATAATTAAAATTAACTTATTTCGTAATCTCTCTATTCAATTTAGTCCAAAATAAACATTAAGGAAAATTTACACTTTTGCCCGTAACATTTCAACATTTTTACAATTTAGTCCATATTTCATAAAATCACAAATTCATGCAATTCAACCAAAACTGATGCTAGTCGAATTTCAATTAGGTCCCTAGAAGTCCATATTTTTCATTTATTTAACACTTTAACCACTAAATTTACACATTTCACAATTTGACCCCTAATTGATAATTTTGTCAAAAATCGCTTTACAAATGTTGTTTATCTAACAACAACCATGCATTTTCTACCATTAAACATTAAAATACATCAACATTCATCAATGGAAAAACCCTAAATATTTAACAATATTGCAAATTAGTCCCTGGGCTAGCTAGACTAAGCTGCAACGATCTCAAAAAGCTAGGAAGCTTGGCCGAACATATCCATGGTTTTCTCTAGGTTAGAATCAGTTAAAGGAGAAGAAGATGGACATAAAATAGTGATTTTTGTTTTAGTTATTTTAGTTTATTACACTAGTTACTAAATTACCCTTTACTAATACATTAAAACTTATATAAGTAATGTCCATAAATGTCCATTTGAACAACCAATGGTCTATTTATCACATAACCCCCTTATCTATTTAACTTAATAACCAAATAGTACTTTTAGCGATTAAAACATCACTTTTGCACTTTATGTGATTTAGTCCTTTTTATCAAATTAACCATTCAAACGTTAAAATTTCTTAAAGAAAATTTCTCACAATCATACTATCATACTATAGACATTAAAATAATAATAAAATAATTATTTTGACCTTATATTTGTGGTTCCAAAACAACTATTCTGATTTAACTAAAAACGAGCTTTTACAGCTAGGCCGTGCCAAAATCGTATGGTATATTGACTTATGTCACACGGCCAAGTCACACGCCCGTGTGCTGGGTCGTGTGGAGCATACAGACTTGATTTCTAATTAAACATCAGGGCGCACACGGTCGTGTCACCTAACCATGTGTCACACATGGCTGAGACACACGCCTATATCTTTGCCTGTGTGGACAAAAATAGGCTATTTATCAAGCCATCTTTCTCACCCAAATTTGCATCCACCTAAACATGTCAAATGGTGTATATCATAGCATCAATAGGCATTCAAACAATCTCAACCAATCCTAAATCATGCTATACCAATATCAACATCTATAATGCTCATAAGATCATGTTTTTCCAATTCAAAACATGCAAATTTTACATTCACAATTCACCTAAATGGTCATTTTCAAATTTGCATTATTTACCTAATGCTTAATATGCTAATTCATTCTGAAATTCAATCATTTGCTACCTTCATTATCAATTATTAACAAGGCATTCACAAAGCAAATATAAACCACATATCAAAGACCATTTGCACATATATATACACAACCAAGTATACCAAAACAAACCAAACCATATGGCTATACACATAACCAAAACATATATCCTTTACAAGCCAAATCAATTGGCTAAACACATTACCAACATATAATGTAACAGCCCCATTTTTTGGGGCTAGTAAGAACAGTGGTTTCAGGACCACTAATCTGAGGTTAGAGAAAATTATTTTAATATTATTTTATGTGTTATAGCATGATTATAAGGATGCATGAAAATTTTGGTGCTTTAATTCTAGCGATTGTATGCTTAATTACCAAAAAGGACTAAATCACATAAAGTGCAAAAGTTCTATTTTACAAGCTAGGAGTTTCTAATAGCTATGGAATATTAAATTAGAGGTCCTTAAAATGCAATTAGACCACCCTAAAGGTGATGGCCAGCCAAGGGAGACAAAGACATTAAATTGGTCAATGATTTGGTAATAGTAGGTGACTAAAATGAATAAAATAAGATAAATAAAGAAGATGTCATCTTTTACTATTCCCATTTATTCTTCCACCAAAATTTGAAGAGAAAATAGAGGTTTTTGGAGTTCAAACTTTCAGCCAAGATATTCCTTTTCAAGTAAGTGATTTTAGAGGTCTTTCATGATAATTTTTGTACTTTTGGAACCCCTAAAGCTTCAGCTAGCTAATGGGGGGACTATTTTGTAAAATGGTTGAAAGTTTAGGGATTTTCCATGAGAGTGTTTATGTTGTTTTCTGAGTTTTTATGGAAGAAAATGAATGTTGGTGGGTTAAGGACTAACTTTTGTGAAAGGTTTTTCCATGAAAACACCTAAATAGGACTTATTTGTAAAGGTTGTAATTGAGTAATAAATGCATGAAATGATTGGTTTTGTGAGTTTTTATAAGAGAAATAAATGTTTAGGTAGGCTTTTTAATGAGAAAATGTGATAAAAAAATGATTTATGAGCCTAGGGGCAAAATCATAATTTTGCCAAAGTATAAGGGCAAAATGGTCTTTTTTGCCTAAGTAGAATTTTTGATGTGTCATGAGTTAAGTAGTGATTAAATGAGTAAATTTTATTATTATAGATCAAGAAGAGCGCGGAAACAACCTTGATCAGGGAAAATGCAAGGTTACGGACTAAACCGTCGATTAACACATTTTGCACCGATGTAAGTTTATGTGTAAACAATACATCTTTAATACATATGCTGTTACTTATTGATGCATTGTATGGATGTCAATACTTATTGGTGAGATAGATTGAAAATGATAGACATGAGTAGTTCTCGAATGAACCTTGGAATAGGAATTAGAGTACGTATAAATATCTATAAATATGTAATTGTTGGTGGGCTATGTGTGATACCACCTTGCTATTCATTCACGATTGTCTGTGTGCGATAGCATCGTTTACATTTCCATTTGGTGGGCTATGTGCGATACCACCATAATTATTATTGTTGGTAGGCTATGTGCGGTACCACCGTAATTATCATTGTTGGTGGGTTGTGTGCAATACCACCGTAATTATCATTGTTGGTGGGCTTTGTGCGATACCACCCTATTATTGATTAATGGTGGGTTGTGTGTGAAACCACCTGGTACTTATTATCATTCCGAGGGTTTCATTGAGAAACTTGTTTAAGTATATATTTTATGTGACTTTGAGATGATAACTGCAGGGCATAAGTACAAATAAATGTGAGCAATGTATATGATATGGTTAAGATGTGGTAAGAGTTGAGATGAGTAAGCATGTTTATGATAATGTGAATTGTTTTTAGATAAGATGTAATGTTTTTGATTCATTAGCATACGTTATGATGCTTATTATTTACATGTAGACTTACTAAGCTTAAAGCTTACTCCCTTTCTTTTCCCTTGTTTTATAGTATCAAAGAGCTAGCTCGGGATACGAAGATGATGGAGCTCGAAACTAATTATCATTTCAACGAAGGCAATCTGTCACACAGCCGTGTGGTATTTTGTTCGCTTCTCCCACGCCTGTGTAGAAGTTGCATGCCCGTTTAGATTTCTTAGTGTCGACCACGGCCGAATCGCACGGCCATGGCATTTAGTCGTAACTCGTGTTTTGGAAAAATTGTTGTCCACGCCGATGTACCTACTCGTGGTATCCATACGGCCACGGCCAAGCCCGTGTGCAAGGCCGTGTGGTAGGGAAACCTGCGTTTTATTAATTTGGTTAGTTTGTAGTTTGGTGCTAAAAATAAAAAATATGAAAATTAATGGGGTTAGTGCTCGGATTGCCTCCCGAGAAGCACTCGTTTAAAGTCTTATTGTTACGATTAGTTATGTAACACCCCAAACCCGGTCAAATTGTTACGACTGAATCTGGATTGTTACAGGATGGGTAGTTTAAAAAGTTTTAGGTAAAGCATCGGAATTTGAGAAAACATTTTAGTTCCAGAGTCCAAACTAAGGCTAGTTAAAGTTCAGTTAAGTTATACAAATCTTACCATCTTCTCGTCGGGTTAATTAAGTGCTGAAAACAGGTTTATTTCATAAAATCGAACTTAGAAAATTATTTTGTAAGATGATAAACGAAATGGATATTGGAATACGTGATCTTTCAAAAATAGTATTTGTAATATTAAGAAAATCCCAAGTTTAGTTATTTCGTGCTTGTGAACCATTCCTCGATATTTTAAAGAAAACCTCCACTTACACTTTTACGAAAACCCCATTTTATCATAGTTCATAACATATGAAAAATAAGCATTTAATCAAATCCCCAAAATAAAGTTAAAGCGGCCTTATTACAAATTAAAATCCTGAAATAAAGATAAATTCAAATTAAAATACGAGTTTACTAAAGAAAGCGCAACGCATGGCCACCTCGAGTCCATCCCGGCTCTAAAACCCACCATCTACTGATTACTTGCAAAATTAGCAGAGGGGTGAGTCATCGAGACTCAGTGTGTAAGTCCCCGTATAACGCAAACTGGGCCTTAGCCCACACAATATGGCATATGTCACATGTATGCAATGCAGCCCAACCCAGTTTAGCTCTCTATCCAAACACCCGTGGCATTAAGCCACTGTGGTTCCTGACCACCGTGGTCCTAGACCACTGGTGACAAAGTCACTATAATATATTATCGTGGGGCCAACCCACTGTGGACTTAGACCACCATGACGATCTCTGATAAATTACGCATGCATGGGGCTAGCCCACTGTGGCCTTAGACCACCGAGACAACTCACTGATTAATGCATTCGCGGTTTCAACCACCGTGGTACTTAGACCACTCGTGACAATAGTCACTGGTTCTCCCTTCTCCTTTCATTCAATCCCGAGCCCATGCTCTTTACATCGTGCAAAATATGAATGCAACCATATTCAAAATACGTAACAGATAACTAATTCATACATGCATAACATCGAACATACATACATGCATATAATCAGGAATAACATCATCGAGAACTTACCCGGTGTCTCCAACCTTACCCACAAGGGTATTTCAATCTTCATCGCAGTCAATTCAGCTTTCAGCCTTCACAATTAATAACGTAAACAGTAAAGAAAAGTGTGGTTAATACGCACCTGATAACATGTAACACTAGGCTTTCTATATCGACGCTTTCACTAGTAAGAACGACGGCTATTTGCCTATCCTAGGCAGACGTCGGCTCTCTACCACAGCCCAGCGAAAAGTCCCCAACCGCCAACACAGCTCGCCTTTGAATTTAGGACCAGGGATTACGGATACGCTCCCCTCCTCAGGTTGACAATTTCTTGTATCCATGAAACAGACTTGATCAGAGTCAAAGAGAACCTTGATTGGCTTCCAAAAGATTCAATTAACGCCAAGTAACGAACAAGGGTTCACAGAAAGAATAGCAGAGGCTCCTTACCCTAAACCCGAATTGAAGGTAAGGTTCAGAAACCAACCGCTCCTTAGGCTTTGAACTCCAAACGTTCGGCTTCAGGGGTTTCTCGGAGTAAGCGTTCCACAAAGAGAGTAAAGAGATACTATTAGCCGAAAGCTTAAACATTGAAACACAATAGCCATCGGCTTTGACTTCCATAAAAACTGAAAGGAGAATAAGATACGGAATAACGCTACTTACTTTATGATATTGACGAAAAACAACCAAGATAGCTTTGGTAGCAACGAGTAGTCCCCTTCACGCCTTAGGCTACACGGGCGGCATTGATTTGCATTGCCAAAGAACCAGAGGTTCGGTTAGAGAAGAAGAATATAGAGAACAGAGAAGAAAAGAGCAGGAAGCCAAAAGAAGGGAAAAAAGATTCGGCTTTCAACCAAAAAGAGAAAAGAAGATCTTACCATCAATAATCCAGAAGCAGAGTGAAACCGACACAATTGACCAAAGGACCTATTCGGATAAAGAGAAAACAGGCAAGTGTCAACGGGGATGATTTAGAGTTTCGGCTAAAAAAGTAGAAGTAAAGGAGAAAGATGAACACAGGGTAGTGGAATGAAAGTTTCGGTTGTGAGGTTTAAGAGAAGAGACAAGAGAAAAAAGATTCAGCAAGAGGGTGGCTTCAAGGAGTTTCGGCTATGGCTTGTCGAAGTAAGAAAGGTTATGCAACAGAAAAAAGGGGAAGTAAGAAGATGATGGTTTCGGCACAGGTATAGGGGAAAGGAGAGAATTGTTTTTGCTCACACACAAAGTGATTGCCAAAAATTAAAAGAAAGAACAAAGATGTACCTCAAAATTTCGGCCAACACCTTAACACTATACTAACCCACAAGACCGAATGCACCTAGGTAGAAAGCTTAACACTAAACCAAAATTTTGGCCCACACCTTTAGCTTAGCACTAAACCGATTCCTCCCCCTCTTCAAGCTTCCCACAACCCGCCATCACTCTACCAACATGAAATCCCTTGTTTTTCTCCCCCTTTCACTCCTCTTCACTCAATCAAACTTTGTTGACCCCGTTCAAATCCCACCAACACCTCATGTCCATCCATTCAAACTCCTTTGACCTATTCAACCAACAACCTTGGAGAGTCCTTGCCAAAACCGCCCTCTCCCCATCCAGGTGCCAAAAATAAAACTCCAAAGTGAGGCTTGTGGGATTCGAACCTCCTCCCTGCTGCTTCTCCCTTGTTATGCCACTTCCCTACACTCTAACTGGCATCTCCTTGCCACTTTACCACCTCTCTTCTTGTGTCATCAAACACAAGTATTTATACTTAAGACCTGCCTCTGCTAGCTCCCCCCTAAAGTGCCTAAAAACAGAATATTCACCAAGGCTCATGCTTAACCCCGAGCCTTCCAGGGACCCCCAAACACACCAAATTAACAAACAAAACATGCCAAACACACAGCAACATACAATAATGCAGGGCCCCTAATTCCAGGATATTACATTTCTACCCCTTAAAGAAATTTCGGCCTTAAAATTTACCTGGTCAAAAGAGGTGAGGGTATTGCTGTCGCATCACAGCCTCTGGCTCCCACGTGGCTTCTTCTGAACCGTGATTCGGCCACAATACTTTAACCAACAGAACTGTCTTTCTCTGCAACACCTTAACATCTCGGTCTAGGATTTGAACTGGTTCCTCTTCAAAAGATAAGTCAGGTCTTATCTTGATTTCTTCCACCAGCACTATGTGAGACGGATCCGAACGGTAGCGCCTTAACATTGAGACATGGAATACATCATGAATCTGCCTCAATCCCACACGCTTCAACACACGATAAGGCCCGATGAACCTGGGGCTCAGCTTGCCCTTCCGTCCAAACCGTAGAACTTTCTTCCACGATGAAACATTCAGAAAAACCTGATCACCCACAGAGAACTCTATATCCTTACGCTTCAGATCTGCGTAAGATTTCTACCTATCAAAAGCTTCTTTCAACTGCGTTCGAATCAACTTAACTTTTTCCTCTGTTTCAGAAACGGGTTCCGGGCCCAACAACTGTCGCTCACCCCACTCTGTCCAACAAGTACGATTGCGACACTTTCGACCATACAACGCTTCATAGGGTGCCATCTGAATACTGGATTGATAGCTATTGTTGTATTCGAATTTTGCCAACGGTAGGAACTCCTCCCAACTACCCCTGAAATCGATGACACAGCCTCTCAACATGTCTTCCAAGATCTAAATTACCCTCTAAAACTAACCATTAGTCTGTGGATGAAATGCTATGCTGAAATCCAATCTTGTACCCAACGCTTGGTGCAATGCCTTCCAGAACCGCGATGTAAACCTGGGGTCTTTGTCTGATATGATAGACACAGGTACCCCATGCAACCTCACAATTTCTGCTACATAAACCTTGGCTAACTTCTGTAGTGAATAATCGACCCGAATCGATATAAAGTGAGTGGACTTCGTCAATCGATCTACAATTACCCACACTGAATCTTTCTTCATAGGCGTAAGGGGTAGCCCACTTACAAAGTCCATCGTTATCTGCTCCCAATTCCAAAGTGGAATCTTTACTGGCTGTAGCAACCCCGAATGCAATTGGTGTTCCGCCTTCACCTATTGACACGTCAAACATTTACCCACAAATTCAGTTACCTCTTGCTTCAGACCCGGCCACCAAAACTGTTCTCGCAAATCCTGATACATCTTACTTCCACTAGGATGCATAGTGTATGGGCTACTATGTGCTTCTTGTAGAATCTTCTGCCTCAACTCGGAATCCTTTGGCATACAAGCTTTTCCTCGAAAGCACAATACCCCATCACTGCTCACACTAAAATCTGCTACCTCACCACCTGCCACTAGCTAAAATTTAGGACTTAACGATTCATCTGATAACTGCTTCTTTTTTAACTGACTGACCCAAGAAGGCTTCACTTGCAGTTTAGCTAGCACACTTCCATCATCATACAAGCTAAGATGGGCGAACATTGCCCTCAAGTCCGCTATCACCTTACGGCTCAATGCATCCGCCACTACATTAGCTTTACCCGGGTGGTACTCGATTGAAAAGTCATAATCCTTCAACAATTCAATCCACCTCCGTTGCCTTAAATTCAACTCCTTCAAGGTAAGGAGATACTTCAGGCTCTTGTGGTCTGTATAGATAATGGACTTCTCTCCATACAGGTAGTGTCTCCAAATCTTCAGAGCAAACACTATTACAGCTAACTCCAGATCATGTGTGGGATAATTCACTTCATGCGGTCTCAACTGCTGCGACACATATGCTACCACCTTCCCTTCCTGCATCAACACACATCCTAACCCCGTGTGCGACGCATCGCAGTAAACGACAAACTCCTTCCCAGCCTCAGGCTGAACTAACACTGGAGCCTCAGTTAAGATCCTCTTCAGCTTCTCCAAACTTTCCTGTTGCTTATCAGACCAGACAAACGGTACCCCTTTCCGTAACAACTTGGTTAACGGTGTAGCTATTAGCAAGAACCCCTCAACAAACCTTCTATAGTATCAAGCCAAACCCAGGAAACTCCGAATTTCTGCCACAGACTTAGGCGGTTTCCAATCCAATACAGCTTCAATTTTTCGGGGATCAACCCTAATTCCCTCAGCAGACATAACATGTCCCAAAAAGGTAACTTCCCTTAACAAAAATTCATACTTACTGAATTTGGCATACAACTGCTTTTCTCTTAGAATCTGCAGAGCCACTCGAAGATGTGAACCATGTTCCTCTTCCGAACTTGAGTAAACCAAAATATTGTCTATGAACACCACGACAAACCAGTCCAGATAGCGGTGGAATACCCAGTTCATCATGTCCATAAACACAGCTAGTGCATTCGTCAACCCAAACGGCATCACCGAGAACTCGTAGTGACCATAACGAGTTCGAAAAGCTGTCTTATGAATATCCGCCTCCTTAACCTTAAGCTGGTGATAACTTGACCTCAAGTCTATCTTTGAAAAGACCAAAGCACCTCGCAATTGATCGAACAAATCATCTATCCTAGGTAGCAGGTACTTGTTCTTAATCGTCAGCTTGTTCAGTTGCCTATAGTCAATGCATCCGCATCGACCCGTCCTTCTTCTTAACAAATAACACCGGCGCTCCCCATGGTGATACACTGGGTCGGATAAAACCCCGGTCCAACAGTTCCTGAATTTGGGTTTTCAGTTCCACCAACTCTTTCGGCGCCATTCTATATGGGGCAATAGACACTGGCGCTGTTCCCAGAAAAAGTTCAATATCGAACTTTACCTCACGATCCGGAGGTAACCTTGGAAGCTTTTCCGGAAAAACATCAGAGAATTCCTTCACCGTTCTAACATCATTTACAGCCAACTCCTTGGCCTCCAGAGCACTGATGAATGCTAAGAAAGCTTCACACCCTTTTCGCACCATCCTTTCGGCCTTTAAAGCAGACACTACATTAGACAAGTAGTTCCCCCTTTCACCTATCACCACCACCTCATCATCCTCAGAAGTCCTTAACACCATGCGCTTAGCAGCACAATCCAAGTTTACTCGATATCCCACTAACCAGTCCATGCCTAAGATCAAATCGAACTCCCCGAACGGCAATTCCATCAAATTAGCTGGGAAAACCATCCATTGTACTTCTAGAGGCACACTTCTAAAGAATTTGTTCACCACTACAGATTGTCCTAAAGGACTAAGTACAGTCATCTCCCTAGAAGCAATCTCAGAGTCTATGTTCAGAGTTCCAGACATAGTACTAGCAACATAGGAATGTGTTGATCCAATATCAATCAGTGCAGTAAAAGGCAAACCAGAAATAAGGAATGTACCGGTTATGATGTCCGGTGCATCGCCCTCCTCTCGATGTCTAGCTGCATAGACCAACCCAGACTGTTTTGCATCTGTGATCCCAGCACCTCTAACCGGTGCTCCACGTCCACGACCAAAACCATTTCCTCCTCTGGCCGGACCACGGCCTCTCTGTAGTTGCTGACCACCCCTACCAGGCTGATCATAATTCTGACCCACTAGTCGCGTTCTGTTTGGCTCTTGCGGACAATCCCTTACCCGATGATCTACTGATCCGCATCTGTAGCATCCATTACTTCTTGCCCAGCACTCTCCTAAATGAAACTTCCCACACGTAACACATTGTTGTGGCCGACCAGCAACAACGGCCCTCGCAGCTCGACCCAGCCCACCAACCTAGGCCTCTTCTGAAAATTCCTAATAGATCTTGACGGTCCAAAACTTCTTTTATTCCTACCCTTGTCCCTATTCTGGTTCTGCCTTTCAGATCGCTTTGCCTCTTCAACTATCTTAGCCTTCTCAACCAAAATAGCGAATTCTCTTTCCCATTGTGGAGCTATCAGTACTCGCAGCTCGTCCCTCAGACCATCCTCAAATCGGACACAACGCTCGTGATCTGTTGACACAATACCTCGGGCATACCGGCTAAGACGTAAGAATTTCGCCTCATACTCGCCCACTGACTTACTCCCCTGAACCAAGTTAAGGAATGCCTTATGCTGAGCGTCCACATAGCACGACCCAATGTATTTTCCCTGGAACGTAGACTTAAAGAAGTCCCAGGTAATACGATCCGCTGCTGTACCATCCCTAACCGTGAGCCACCATTGGTAACCCTCATCGCGGAGAAGAGACACAACTCCTTTCAGATTCTCTTCCGCGGTGCAGTCAAGATCATCCATGATGCGCTCAACCGCCTCGAGCCAATACTCAGCTACATTAGGAGATACACCAGAAACGCTCCTAAACATTTCAGCCCCGTTCGTTCGAAGTCACTCCCACACAAATTTTCGAGCCACTAAACCCGTGCTCGCTCCAGCAACTCTTTCCAGAACACGTAACATAGCCTGAGACACCGCATCGTATCCACCAGTTTGGTCCTGAAACTCTGCTTCCGCAACTGGTGATGTTGGTATCTCACCTTCCGGTCCATGCCCAGATTCCGAAGGCTTAGCCCCAACATCTAGGCCTCTTCCACGACCTCGCATACCGTGTCCACGTCCTCTAGTACTCATTACTACTAATGTGATTTAATCTGATTAAAAGTTTTATGAATTAGTGTTTTCTTCCACTGTTTATTACAAAGCAGTTTTATGAAAGTAATTAAAAGTAATTCTCGCCAACATATCTAAGGTTTTAGTTTCTAGAGTTGAATTTCTGAGTACTAACAATCATAGCACAATGCATTCACTTCATGCAAAACAACCAATGGTCAGAAGACTTACCGGGCTGATTTGGTGCCGGAGACTTGGGTGCCATGCTTCCAGGAAATATATATACATCTAGACTATTTTCTAATCATCCCTTGAAATCATTTTTTGAACCCCATACCCACAGCCGAGTTTTTGAAACCTTGCTCTGATACAACAATTGTAACACCCCAAAAATGGTCAAAATGTTACGACCGAATCTGGATTGTTACAAGATGGGTAGTTTAAAAAGTTTTAGGTAAAGCATCGGAATTTGAGAAAACATTTTAGTTGCAGAGTCCAAACTAAGGTTAGTTAAAGTTTGGTTAACTTATAAAAATCTTACCCTCTTCTCGTTGGGTTAATTAGGTGCTGAAAATGGGTTTATTTCATAAAATTGAACTTAGAAAATTATTCTGTAAGATGATAATCGAAATGGATATTGGAATACGTGATCTTTCAAAAATAGTATTTGTAATATTAAGAAAATCCCAAGTTTAGTTATTTTGTGCTTGTGAACCATTCGTCGATATTTTAAAGAAAACCTCAACTTATGCTTTTACGAAAACCCCATTTTATCATAGTTCATAACATATGAAAAATCAGCATTTAATCAAATCCCCAAAATAAAGTTAAAGCAGCCTTATTACAAATTAAAATCCCGAAATAAAGATAAATTCAAATTAAAATACGAGTTTACTAAAGAAAGCGCAACCCATGGCCACTTCGAGTCCATCTCGGCTCCAAAACCCGATATCTACTGATTACCTGCAAAATTAGCAGAGGGGTGAGTCATCGAGACTCAGTGTGTAAGTCCCCGTATAATGAAAACTGGGCCTTAACCCATTCAATATGGCATATGTCACATGTATGCAATGCAGCCCAACCCAGTTTAGCTTTCCATCCAAACACCCGTGGCATTAAGCCACTATGGTTCCTGACCACCGTGGTCCTAGACCACTCGTGACAAAGTCACTATAATATATTATCGTGGGGCCAAACCACTATGGTCTTAGATCACCGTGACGACCTCTGATAAATTACGCATACATGGGGCCAACCCACTGTGGCCTTAGACCACCGAGACAAGTCACTGATTAATGCATTCGTGGTTTCAACCACTGTGGTACTTAGACCACTCGTGACAATAGTCACTGATTCTCCCTTCTCCTTTCATTCAATCCCGAGCCCATGCTCTTTACATCGTGCAAAATATGAATGCAACCATATTCACAATGCGTAACAGATAACTAATTCATCCATGCATAACATCAAACATACATACATGCATATAATTAGGAATAACATCATCGAGAACTTACCCGGCGTCTCCAACCTTACCCACAAGGGTATTTCAATCGTCATCGCAGTCAATTCAGCTTTCAGCCTTAACAGTTAATAACGTAAACAGTAAAAAAAAGTGTGGTTAATACACACCTGATAACACGTAACACTAGGCTTTCTACGTCGACGCTTTCACTAGCAGGAACGACAGCTATTTGCCTATCCCATGTAGACGTCGGCTCTCTACCACATCCCGGCGAAAAATCCCGAACCGTCAACACAGCTCGCCTTTTGAATTTAGGAGCAGGGATTACGGATACGCTCCCCTCCTCAGCTTGACCGTTTCTTGTATGCATGAAATAGACTTGATCAGAGTCAAAGAGAACCTTGATTGGCTACCAAAAGATTCAATTAATGCCAAGTAACGAACAAGGGTTCACACAAAGAACAACAAAGGCTCCTTACCTTAAACCTGGATGGAAGGTAAGGTTCAGAAAGCAACCGCTCTTTAGGCTTTGAACTCCAAATGTTCGGCTTCAGGGGTTTCCAGAAGTAAGCGTTCCACAAAGAGAGTAAAGAGAAACTATTAGCCAAAAACTTAAACAATGAAACACAATAGCCATCGGCTTTCACTACCATAAACACCGAAAGGAGAATAAGATATGGGATAACCCTACTTACTTTATGATATTGACGAAAAATAACCAAGATAGCTTTGGTAGCAACGAGTAGCCCCCTTCACGCCTTAGGCTACACGGGCGACATTGATTTGCATTGCCAAAGAACCAGAGGTTCAGTTAGAGAAGAAGAATATAGAGAACAGAGAAGAAAAGAGAAGGAAGCCAAAAGAAGGGAAAGAAGATTCGACTTTCAACCAAAAAGAGAAAAGAAGATCTTACCATCAACAATCCAGAAGCAGAATGAAACCGACACACTTGACCAAAGGAGCTATTCGGCTAAAGATAAAACAGGCAAGTGTCAACGGGGATGATGCAGGGTTTCGGCTAAAGAAGAATAAGTAAAGGAGAAAGATGAACACAAGGTAGTGGAATGAAAGTTTCGGTTGTGAGGTTTAAGAGAATGAGCCAGGAGAAAAAGGATTCGGCAAGAGGGTGGCTTCAAGGAGTTTCAACTATGGCTTGTCGAAGTAAGAAAGGTTATGCAACAGAGAAAAGGGGAAGTAAGAAGATGATGGTTTCGGCACAGGTATAGGGGAAAGGAGAGAATTGTTTTTGCTCACACACAAAGTGATTGCCGAAAATGAAAAGAAAGAACAAAGATGTACCTTAAAATTTCGGCCAACACCTTAACACTATACTAACCCCTAAGGCCGAATGCACCTAGGTAGAAAGCTTAACACTAAACCAAAATTTCAGCCCACACCTTTAATTTAGCACTAAACCGATTCCTCCCCCTCTTCAAGCTTCCCACAACCGGCCATCACTCCACCAACTTGAAATCCCTTGATTTTCTCCCCTTTTCACTCCTCTTCACTCATTCAAACTTTGTTGACCCGTTCAAATCCCACCAAGACCTCATGTCCATCCATTCAAACTCCTTTAACCCATTCAACCAACAACCTTGGAGAGTCCTTGCCAAAATTGCCCTCTCCCCATCCAGGTGCCAAAAATAAAACTCCAAAGTGAGGCTTGTGGGATTCGAACCTCCTCCCTGCTGCTTCTCCCTTGTGACGCCACTTCCCTGCACTCTAAGTGGCGTCTCCTTGCCACTTTACCACCTCTCTTCTTGTGTCATCAAACACAACTATTTATACTTAAGACCTGCCTCTGCTGGCTCCCCCCCTAAAGTGCTTAAAAACAAAATTTTCACCAAGGCTCATGCTTACCCTCGAGCCTTCCAAGGACCCCCAAACACAACAAATTAACAAACAAAACATGCCAAACACACAGCAACTTACAATAATGCAAGGCCCCTAATTTAAGGATGTTACAAGTTACCTCAACTATTCTGTATGGGAAGACGTTGAGTACTGTGAAAGGGATCTCTTCGTTTGTATTAAGGTCTGAGGTGGTGGTTCAAGGGTCTATCTTATCCAATAATACATGATTCTCGATCTGAAATTGGTTTGCCCCATCTTTAATTTTGTCATGGGGTTGCCTCGGTTTTGCTTCGTGTGTTCTTAGTTTCTCATTGAAATGTGTTTTCCACTCATCTAGTACATTATCTGAAGCCTTCATTCCTCATGAGTTATTTCTTTTTTGGCACGAGGTCTAGGATGTGGCTCAGTTGTGTAATTTCGTAGTGCTTCCTGAAAAGAAGGTTGAACAAAATGGTCAATAATAGAATTTATGTTTTCACCTTTATTACTCGATGTCCTAGCCGAGTCAAGAGCCTGAAGAGTGATCGTTTCGTCACCCACACGAAGTATGAGTTCACCTGTACCAACATCAATTTTAGTTCTAGCAGTTGCGAAAGAGGGTCTTCCTAAATTTAAAGGAACATTGTTGTCCTCATCCATGTCTAAAACAACAAAGTTTACTTGGAATATAAATTTATTAATTTTTAATAGTACATCTTCAATTAACCCCTAAGAATTCTAATAGTTTTGTCTGCTAATTGAATGCTCATCCACATGATTCATTCACATAATGATCATGAACTCACAATTTCATGGATTTAATAATCATATGATTTTCTGTACGTACTTGTATTGATACGTAACTATCTCTCACCATTTCATATCTTTGATATACCCGTTGAACCGTTTGGAATAATATGAGATACTCGGGAATCTCGCACCCTAAGTACCAATACATAGTCGTAGTTATCTATATCTCATATCTCATTTAATGCTCACTCTCGAGCTATCAATAGGTCTGTTCACACAAGCTGATGGTCAAGACATAACTACACGGTGCTGCTCACACAAGCTGACGAGAATCCGCAACACATGCCGGAAAACTCGGCTGCCTGTAGAATGTACAGACCAGCTCCCAAAACACAACAACCCCTAATGACATGTCATTCGTATCCTATCTATTCCTAAGGTTCAATCGGGATTTCACATTGCCAAATCTTCGTCGAACATTTCCGTAAGGTTATAATCACAATTAATTTAACAATAAAGCATTTAAAACACAATTAAATAACGCTTATTAACAAACGAACTTACCTCGATCGCAAAAATGACGAAATGGATCGACTAGTCCAATACTTTATTTTTTCCCCCGATCTAGATCCGAATTTTGCTTTTCTTGATAAATGGAAAAAATAGGGTTGGTCGAATATTAAGCTACCATGTCTTCTTTTTCTCTTTGATTTTTGGTTGAAGACGGTGTTTAAAGATGAAAGCTTGTTTTTATTTTAATTAATTAACCATTTATTAACTAATTACTTAATTATCCTTAAAACATAATCAAAATTTCAATAATGCGAAGCCAATATCATGCACTATCTAATTAATGGACTAATTACTACATAAGGACCACCACTTTAAGGTTCCATAGCTATTAAACACCTTTAACTATTAGAACATAACTTTTACACTTTACGCGATTTAGTCCTTTTTATCAAATTAAGCACTCAAACGATAAAATTTCTTAACAAAATTTTCACACAATCATACTATCATGGTGTAGACATTATAATAATAATAAAATAATTATTTTGATCTCAAATTTTTTGTCCCGAAACCACTATTCTGATTTCACTAAATACGAGCTGTTACAAATAGCCTTTAAAATCACTCATCTGCGCACTTTGTTTTTCAAACAAAAGTGTGTTCAAGTAGGTAAGTTTGAGCCTTAAATCTGATTAGCATCATCCTCATCTCAGTGTGAAGCTTTATCAGAGACAAAATATGCATTACAAACTAACATTAACATCAGGAAAGACAAAATTTCATAAACTAGACGGATTTAAATTGTTTCCCTAATCTACCTTACTGAAATTGCACAATTAAGCCGAAACTTTAAATTCATCAACTAAATAACCTTCTCAGCACCACAAACCACTTCTAAACATCATTCCTATTCCATTAACATAAACCTAAGTGTTAATTTCATCTATTAAATCATTTTAAAATTTTTCAAAAAATCAACTCATCTTCTTGATTAAAAACTAATTTATCAAAATTGATCAACCAAATGAGTTTGATCTCTTGTTTTATGATTAAAAACCTGTTAATAAACATATTTTGAGCTTAGAAATCCATTAATACTTGGATTCCAACTCAAAATCATTGGTGAGTTCCATGTTCAAGAAAGAATAAATCAAAACTTGAAAATCCATTTAATCAAATTAAATAGAAAATAATGATTGAAAACAACTTAAAAATGAATTTAGAGTTGAGAATTGCCTTCAATTGATCTAAAATCATCAATTTAGAAGATTGAATCAAGATCTTTAAAGAAATTTCGGATGACTTTTGCGCAACTTTGGAAAACTTTTATGGAGATTTTGGAGAGAATTTTGAGAGAGTGAAAGTTTAGATCTATTCTCTAATATGTGGTTTATGAAAATGAGAAAAAAAAATAAAAAAGGGAGAGAAAAAGCTGTTAATTTGGGTAAAAATGGTGTTCAAAGTGAGGTCGTTGCAGTGTTTTTAAAATTGAAAACCCTCACCTGATTCTCAAAATTTGGGGAAATTTCCATCAAGCCACTCCCACATTTCCTTTGTTTTGCAAAATACTCCATTCCCTCCAAAATTCTGAAAATGAGGATAATTTGCTATAAAACCACTCTTACATTTCCCTTGTTATGGTCTATTTAGTTAATATTTTAAGTTCTCTCAATTAAATCCCCATTTTAATTTATTTTTCAATTCTAATTAGACCTAAAATATTTATTTTACCCTAAAATTATTTAAAACCATAAATTTAATTTTTTCTAAAAATATTTTTATTTTCTAGAATATTATTTATTTGTTTTTAAATGAAATTAAGCTAACTAAATTAAAAACAATAACTAATAAACTCGATTAACTCCTAATTTTCACTCAGAACTCGATAAACTTATTTGAAACTACAAGACCTATTTTTAGGGCCTTACACTTTAGACGGAGAATTACTAAAGAGGATTCGATGGGTTGAGCAAGGTAGAAAGGGAGATGTTGATGTCGATAGTGATTATATCTTGAATTTTCGAGGTAGGTCATGTTTTCCGCATGACACATATTTGAGGTAAGCGATTCTTACTGAGGCCCATAGTAGCTCTTACGCTATGCATCCAAGTAGTGGTAAGATGTATCATGATTTTTGAGAGATTTATTGGTGGCTTGGTTTGAAATGTGATGGTAAGAATTTTGTGACTCGATGTTTGGTTTGTCAGAAGGTTAAGGCAGAACACCAGTTTCCTTCAGTTTTGTTGCAACCAACCACAATTCTTGAATAGAAGTGGGAAATGATCATGATGGATTTTGCTTCGGGTTTGCCTTAGACTCCGTCGAAGAAGGATTTAGTATGGGTTATAGTCGATTGATTTTCGAAGAGTGCACTTTTCTTGGTTGTGCATACCAATTATTCTTTGCAGAAGTTGGCAGAGGTGTATATCACTAAAATTGTTCATCTTTATGGGGTTCTAGTTTTGATTATTTCCGATACAGATCCGTGGTTTACTTTGAGGTTTTGGAAGAGTTTGCAAGAAGCTTTGGGATCGAAGCTTAGTTTTTGTACTGCTTACCATTCCAAAATAGATGGTCAATCTGAAAGGGTAATTCAAGTCTTAGAAGATATGTTGCGAAGCTTAGTGATTAAATTTAGTGGTAGTTGGGAGCGGTATTTGTTGTTGGCAGAGTTCACTTACAATAATAGTTCTCAAGCATGTATTCGTATGGAACCTTTTGAAGCATTGTGTAGTAGGAAGTGTAGAAATCCTTTGTGTTGGATAGAATTGGATAAGAAGCAAGTCCTTAGACTGAATTTAGTTCGTGAGACTAAAGAGAAGGTAAATTGGATACGAAGCAGCGTTTGATAGACAAAAAATCTTATGTGGATTTGAAACATCGAGATATCGAGTATCAAGTTGGTGATAAGGTACTCTTGAATGCTTCACCTAGGAAGAAGGGTTTGAGGTTTGGTAGGAAGGGTAGATTGAGTCCAAGGAATATTGAACTTTATGAAGTCGTTGAGAGGATTGGTTCAGTAGATTATCGTCTCAAGTTGCCGCCAGAACTTGAGCAAATTCACGATGTTTTTCATGTGCCGATGTTGCAAAAGTATCGTTCAGATTCGTCGCATATAGTGCTAGTTGAAAAAATTGAAGTTCGAGATGATCTTTCTTATGAGGAAGAACCAATTGAAATTTTTGCTCATAAAGTGAAGGTTTTGAGTAATAAGAGAGTTTCACTGGTTAAGATTTTCTGGCGCAACCACAAGGCTTAAGAGGTGATAAGACAGCAATATCCTTATTTGTTTAGTTTAGGTAATCTTGAGGACAAAATTCTTTTTAGAAGGGGAGAATTGTAACATCCCAAAATAGGGCTTAAGATTTTACGGGTATTTTAGGAATTTTAACCTTAGAGTGTTCGAAATTTTTGCGACATGGTATATTGGTAATGTTTTTTACTATGCTTTTTTATAAAATTAAATAAATTTTTGATAAAGTGTTTTAGAAACCATTAATTTTAGAAAGAGGACTGATTTCTAACAAAGACAAAAGTGTGAGCATTTATGCTGCAGTTTTACCAGATTTTAAAATTGAACCTAATATCACCCCACCTACAGTTTCTCATGAAAGCTTTTCCCCATAGCATTGTTTTGCCGTCACTTACTCTCACAAAGTCCCAACTCTTCAATTTTGATTCCCAAACTATATTATTTTTATTTCTATCACCACCTAAGTTTTAAATCTCCATAAAATTCCATTAAAACACCTAAAAATCTCATTGATTTAATCTTCTTCTTCACATGTGAGTTTTTCAGGTTTTCGACAAATCTTTGCTTTTCATCCACCGAATCTAATCATTCATTTCCATATTAGTTGTTAATGTTAATTAGTCCTTAAAACTAAATTATTAACCATTATATCGTGAATTTTGAATAAAAGTTGAAAATTGGGTCGCTAATGGCTTATTTTAGGTTTTTGAGTAAAAACGTGATTTTAAAGTGCTTTTCGATTATTTTTTATGTAGTTATAAGGTTTCTAAACTGTTTTTTTTTTTTTGAAGTTTCAATAAAGATTTCTTAGGTTTTAATGAATTTTTGGAAAATAGCCATAAAATATGTCGAAAAAGTTGATACCATGAATTGAGTTGTTTTGTGTAGTTTAAAGGTTGGGAATTAGTCGTAGGTGAATTATAAGATGAACAAAATTGGTTTTAGGCAAAAATATTGAGTATAGAGGGAGATATTCGAATTTAAATTTTGGTATGATAAAGGTTTCGGTTACATGGGAACTTAGTTTAGGCATATGTTTTTGATTACTTGTGGTGAGTCCTTGGATGATTTTTGACTGTATTATTTTGTGTATTTATTGTGTGAAGTTCTAGATTCGCTAAGACCATCTACAAGCTAGGAAAGTATAGATTGAGCTTTCAACTTCTTGGTGAAAGCGTATTGGTGAGTGTTTGGAATCGTTGCTCATAGACACGAGTCATGTGTAATTTGGGAATTTAGTAGTAGCCTAAACCCTTACTCTAAATTTTGAATGTAAGCTTTCTCATACTGATGTTTATCTTATGAATTATATGCTTATGTGAATGTGAATATGTGAATTAGGATGAGATGCTATAACATGTGATATGTGGTTGTGATAACTGTTATGAAAGTGTAAATCTGTACATGTATGTGTATGTTAAATGTTAGTGACAGTGTTTTGCTAAATATGCAAATATGCAATGATAGTGCACGGATAATCGGTAAGTGATGTGTGTTTGCTTCAGATATTTGGCCTGGTGATCTTGAAACTGTTGGATATAGTTGACATACCATAGGATTGTAAGTACTCACCTATATGTACAGTGATTTTGGGTGTCGAGGCCCTGAGTCATGTTGGATGGATAAGGGAATGTGAGCTAAGCTCCATTCAACGAGACATGTGAGGGGAAATAAGGAGAGTGTTAGCTATATGCTTCACTTATGGGATATGTTCAACTCTATGAATCATTTGGTGTGATTGGAGATCGTGTATCCTATGTGTGGTGTTAGTGCCCTCTTTATGTTTCATACCTTAAGTTCCAATTTATCATTATACGTGATTGTGTGAAATGTGCTACATGATGAATGGAATATGAGTTATATGATATATGTTTGAATGAGTATGTAAATGCTATGTAAATGAACTAATAAATAATGCATGAATAGGTATTATATGACACTAGACATAAGAATGTCATATTTGTATATATATATGGTCGTGTTGAGGATATTCTAATTATTCACTGAGCTTGTTTAAGCTCACTCACACTTTTCAACATATGCAGATTAGTGACGTTTCGATGTGGGTGGTGTGGTTTTTTTCTGAGGGAGTGATCCAAGGAAGACTTGTTAGTATTTCGTAGGTGTTCCTTATTTATTTATTTACGTTTTAGGGAATAAGGCAATGTGGTAAACCTGTTTATAGCCGTGTTAGTTCTGAACATTTTGCTGGTTATTGCTTTTGTTTTTGAGGTTTATGAGTTACAAATATGCTTAGGTTTATGAACATTGATGATGGCATGATGTTTCTTGCTCGAACACGTTTCTCATGTTTTGTACTATTAAATTTAGCCGTTTGGATGATTATTTGTCGAATTAGTTGATGCATGATGTTTAGAAACTAAATTTGAATGGACTAAAGACTTTTGTATGTTGTATTTTTGAGGTCTATAGCAGAGGTATCGGTATTCGTATTTTAAAAATGATACCTCTATGTTTTGAAACATGCAAGGAAGTCAGTATAGAGATTTGGTATCAATATCTTTGCTCGATTATCAATACTCGGGATAAATATATCGTTACTTTATGACAGGTGTCGATAATTTTTGACAGTATGATTTTTGTGCGAGAAATAGAATGCAAGTTTGGTATCAATTTTCCATGTGTTATTGATACCATTTAAAGAAAATATCGATACCCTAAGGTCAGTATCGGTACCTATGTGTTTAACTTTGAAATTTTCTTAAGTGGCCCAAATGCTTGAAGTTTTAACACAGTAAGTTACATTGATGTATGTCCAACATGATTTAATGATGATTAATGTATGTATGTCGTAAAGCCTATGCAAATGTGAAGAATAACATGTGTCAGCTTTAATAAAATGAACAATGTAATATACAAGTAGTGAGACAGTGGTATTGCATCTTTATATTCAGGCTCGGCGATCGGGCCGGGAATAGGGTGTTACAGTTGTCCATATAATTCAGGGTCACACGACTATGTGGCAGGTTGTGTCACAGGTCATGTGAACCTAAAATACCTTCAAATCCAAGCCATTTCACATACAATATCTTAGGTCCCAAGCCATACCATTTGCATCCATTTTTCCCTATTCAAAGCACACCAAATCATGCCAAAATATACCAAAGAACATTCAACCTAAGTGCCTAACCAATATGCCCTCATTGGCACTACAATTCAAACATTAAAACCATTCTGCATCCATCATTCACTAAACCACAATCATATACCTATCAACTAAACCAAGCATCTTATGACATCCATAACCAAACTCACGAAACATGATTCAACCTACTCATATGCATAAAAGGACATACTTACCAAAAGTGCCAATTAAATAACACTTTAACAACATTACATAAGCAAAACATAAAACAACATGGATATATACATTTAGACTTTAAAACTCCTAGTACATGCCACTTGTAACCTAAACAAAAATTATCCAACTTTCTATCGAGTTGTTGAAAAAATAATGTGAGTGCCGACTTGAACTTCCAATCGACATAAACTTTCAATGATCTACGAGACATCAAACACAATGGATGTAAACAAACCATTGCTTAGTAAGTTCGTATTAAACTTAAACTTTAACTTACCGCAAATGTTATAACTTAAAAATTTTGCAATTAAATTCATAAACAAGGTCATGGGTTCATTATTAGCTTATACATATCACAAATTACACAAGGTTAGTGAGTTCACATAAACAAAACATATATCTTTACCATGTCATAAAACATTATAAGTAAATGTAATGCATGGTTTGTGCAAGTGTACACAATCATTATCAAGTAATAAGTAAGTAAAAGAGTTATTGTCTCCATATGGACTGTGTATGTTAATAAATTAATTGAAAAATTATTGTTAACAATTTGGTGAAAACAACACAATAATTTTTGACTAATTGATGTAAAAATAAATTACTAAATGTTAGATAATCCCTAACGCAAATTAATCTAAATACAAAGTATGAAATGAAATGTATGAGATGAGTTTAGTAGCAAAAACACAAACTTCAAGAATGAATAACATGAATTGTAACACCCCAAACCCGGCCCAAACACCACGACCGGATCTGGTATGTCACTAGGAAGAAGTTTAGGAAGTTTGATTGGTTTCAGAAAATTCCAAGACATTTTAAAATCACGGATTTCGTGGTTCGGTTGAAAACCCGTTGTTTAGTTAACTTTGAAATTTAATTAGATGAGCCTTACGATTAGGTGACATTTGAAAACACTTACCAATTATGCGATCTTCAGGTCATTAATGAAAATGCTCCCCTTTTATTTTAATTATGAAAACGTTATTTGGCAAGTTATAAGAAAACTTTAGTGTGTAATTCAATTTTTAATATGTCCCATTGAGCAGTCTGTAATTAATATGTCCAAAATTTAAAAACATGAAAGAAAATTTCAAATTTTGTAGTGGCCTTATTACAAATCAAAGAAAAATCCCCAAAAGTTATAAACAATAAATAAAATAAAGTTTACTAGTACACCCATGCGTGGCCACCTCGAGCTCCCTCGAACCCAATCCATAAAGCTAAGAATCACCTGCAATTGTTTAAACAAACGTGTGAGTCACGAGACTCAGTGTGCAATTTATTCACATTATCCACAGGTGGGCCTGAGCCCAAAACACCATCGGCCGAAGCCTAATCATACACTGTAACAAACAACCAACATGATAGCCCAACCCAACCTAGTTTTATCCATCCTCTACACTCCACTCCATCTGTCCATCCTCAACACACCTGGGGATTTCTACAATCGACCCTCCATCCTCTACACTCCTCTTTGGCAGTCACGCTATCAGACACACTGCTCAAAGTCAAAATAACGTGGCCTAGCCACCGATCACCATGTGACCAAATCACCGATACGATAATGTGGCACCAAGCCATCATTTGGTGTGACATTGTCACCCATAAGCACTTCTCCTTCATATCATAACATCCCAATATCCCATGCATATGCAACATAGTGTAATAGACAGGTTATATATGATGTCACACAATCATGCTATCAAAATTTTAAGGTTTAACCAAGATACACTAACCTGATGTTTCGATTTTACCCAACAGAGGTAACTCAATCACTATTGCCGGGATTTCTGGCTTTCATAACATATACACGATTATTACAACAAAAAGGAGTAGTGTGATAATTACACATCTGTAAATATGCAAGACTATACTATCAATCTCGCTAACATCCTCACTCGCGCGGATCACAGCGATCCGTTTATCCCTTTCAGAAGCTGGCCCACAACCCGGTGGCCAATCTCAAACGGCAGACACCACACGTCTCTTAAACTTAGGGGCTGGGATTACGGGTCCAACCCCTTCCTTCGCCTGACTGGTACTTGATTCCATAAAAATGATCTTGGTCAGAAGATCAAGTTAAACCGTTGAATAAGATAATAATGAAAATAACTGCTTTCAACGAAGAAGTCCTTACCCAAAATTGACAGAACCTGGCGGTTTCTACACTTGAATTAATAGATCACCTGATATCCCTACATAACTCCATATTAGATTCGGCCTTCCAAGATATGGGTTAAAATAAGCGGCCTTCGGCCAAACGAATGGTATAAGCCACTTACCCTGATTGATCGAGTCCGATTGATCCCAAAGACCCTTTAAACGCTGGCCAAAAGTAGGAGGAAAATGAAACCAAGCCCTTCCTATATTCGGCCAAACCCATGGAACAGGATTAATGCCTTTGATCCAGCAACTAAAAGACAAGAGAGAATTAAAAGAGAAGAAAAGAACACTTACACCACTAAGAAGAATCCGATTGAGGAGATAGAGAGAAGAAGTGATGGCAGCCTTCTGAAATAACAATGAATTAACAAGGTGCACACCCAAGGAGATTCGGCCAAAAGAGAAAAAGGAAACAAATGAGAATCAAACCAGAGAAATAAAGGAAAATGGATTTCAGCTTCTAGTTTCAAGATGATGAATATTAAGATAGGGACCTATAGATGATTTCAGTTCAAGGTGATCAAGAGAAAACAGAAAATATGAACCAAAGAAAATAAAGAGAAGAAGAGAGGGAAGGTTGAGGTTTTGGCTTTAGGTGAAGGAGAAATGCATACTTGTTACCAAAATGCTAAAAGAAGGAAGAAGAAGATGAAATGGTGGTGAATAGAAGGTTCGGTCAAGAGGTTGTCAAAAGAGAACTTTTTTTCAACAAAAGAAAGATGAGAGACTTGTTTCGGCTTTGATGGTGTGGGAAAGAACCCAAGTTACCAGAATACCAAAAGAGAAGAAGGTAATTTCGGTTTAAGCTGAAAGAAGAATGAATAAAGATCTTAGGAACTTTTGGCTACACAAAGAAAGGAACCAAAATTACCCAAAGTGCAACACACTCAAATGCCAACAAAAAAGAGCTCACTACCTAAAGCTAACCCTTTAAAATTTTCGGCACCAACACCCTCTAAAATCGAATGCCTATCCCACCTAGCACCCCTTTCAAAATTCAGCTAGTACCCTACACCACCTTCAACCCCTTGATTCTCTCCTAACTTCACTCCTGAACACACATTTGAGAAGGTTTGAAACATTCAAAATAATTTGAAAGTTTCAAATCCCCATTTTTACTCTCGTCCAACCATTCAAAAAGTTTGACCAAGTCACCTCCACTGTTAAAGGCTCCTAACCGAATCCCTCATCCAGCCCTTTGACGCATGAGCAAAAATAAAAGCCACATTACCGGCAACGTGAATCGAACTTGCTCCCCTCTGTTTCCCCTGAGGCATCACTTTCCTGCTCCCTAAGTGGCGCCTCCTTGCCACTTCACCACCTTCGTTCTTGTGTCAACAAGCACAAACAATAAACATTAAGTCCTGCCCTCAACCACCTTCCCTCCTAAAGTGCCCAAAATTAGAGTTTTGGCCAAGGTTCCGACTTAACCCCGGGCCTTCCCATAGACCCCAAACACACTCAAACAACACGTAAAATATACCAAATACACAGAAACAAGATTAATGCAGAGCCCCTAAATGCTGGATGTTACAGTTCTACCCCCTTAAAGAAATTTCAGCCTCGAAATTACCTGGTCAAAAGAGATGCGGGTACTGCTGACTCATCGTATCTTCTGGCTCCCATGTCACCTCCTCCATTCCATGATTTTTCCATAAGACTTTAACAAACGGAACCAATTTTCTTCTTAGCACCTTGACGTCTTGTTCCAAGATCTGGATTGGTTCCTCTACATAAGACAAGTCTGGCCTTACTTCAATTTCCTCCACTGGTACGACGTGAGACGGATCCGATCAGTAGCGTCTTAGCATTGAAACATGGAATACATCATGCATCTGTTTCAATTCTGGAGGTAACTCCAGTTGATATGCCACTGGTCCCACACATTTCAAAACCTGATAAGGCCCGATGAACCTAGGACTTAGCTTGCCCTTTCATCCAAATCTCATCACCTTCTTCCAAGGTTAAACTTTCAGGAAAACCTGATGACCCACTGCAAACTGTATTTCCTTTCGCTTCAGGTCTGCATAAGATTTCTGCCTATCAGACACTTCTTTCAATCGAACCCTAATTAGCTTAACCTTCTCCTCTGTCTTTGCAACCAGTTCGGGACCCAAAATCTGGCGTTCACCTAATTCTGTCTAATAGGTAGGAGTAATACCTCCGCCCATATAACGCTTCATAGGGCGCCATCCGTATACTAGATTGGTAGTTGTTGTTGTAAGCGAATTCTACAACGGCAAGAACTCTTCCCAACTACCCTTGAAGTCAATGACACAGCCCCTCAACATATCCTCCAAGATCTGAATTACTCTCTCAGACTGTCCATCAGTCTGCAGATGAAACGCTGTGCTAAAGTCAAGTCTTGTACCCAAAGCTTGATGTAGTGCCCTCTAGAACCGTGACGTAAACCTAGGGTCTCTATCTGATATGATCGATACTGGTACCCCATGCAATCTCACAATTTCTGCCACATACAGCTTAGCCAACCTCTGAAGAGAGTAGTCAACACGAACAGGTATGAAATGAGCGGACTTCGTCAACCGATCAACAATCACCCATAACGAATCTTTCTTAGTAGGCGTAAGAGGTAGCCCACTAACAAAGTCCATAGTGATCCTCTCCCATTTCCACTGTGGAATCTTCATCGGTTGCAACAACCTCGAAGGCAATTGGCATTCAGCTTTGACCTGCTAACACGTAAACACTTTCCCACAAATTTCGTAACCTCCCGCTTCAATCTAGGCCACCAGAACTGTTCATGCAGGTCCCAGTACATCTTACTCCCTCCAGGATGCATAGCGTAGGGGCTACTATGCGCTTCCTGAAGAATCTTTTGCCTCAACTCCACATCCTTCGGCATGCAAACCCTTCCACGGAAACACAAAACCCCATCGCCGTTCAAACTGTAATCCTCTACCCCACCATTCTGTACTTGCAGAAGTCGAGAACTCAAGACCTCTCCGATAACTGTTTCTCTTTAACCTGACTTACCCACGTCGGCTTCACTTGCAGTTCAGCTAACAGGCTTCCGTCATCATACAAACTAAGATGGGTAGACATCGCTCTCAAGTCTGATATTACCTTCCGACTTAACACATCTGCTACCACGTTAGCCTTACCCGGATGATATTTGATCGAACAGTCATAATCTTTCAACAGCTCAATCCACCTTCGCTGTCTTAAATTCAAAATCCACCTTCGCTATCTTAAATTCAACTCCTTCTGAGTTAGAAGATACTTCAAACTCTTGTGGTCGGTGTAGATAACAGACTTCTCTCCATACAAATAATGTCTCCAGATTTTCAGAGAGAAAACTACAGCAGCCAACTCCAAATCGTGTGTGGGACAGTTACTCTCATGCTGTCTTAACTGCCGAGACACATACGCAACAACCTTCCCGTCCTGCATTAACACACATCCTAATCCCGTGTGTGAAGCATCACTACAAACCACGAATTCCTTTCCGGCCTCAGGCTGAATCAACACTGGAGCCTCTGTCAAAATCCTTTTTTGCTTCTCAAAGCTTTTCTGTTGCTTACTAGACCAAACAAATGATGCCCCTTTCCGCAACAACTTAGTCAAAGGTGCCGCAATCAAGGAGAACCCCTCCACAAACCTTCGATAATATCCAGCCAGACCAAGGAAACTCCGGATCTCTGCCACAGACTTAGGTGGTTTCCAATCCAACACCGCTTCAATCTTCCGGGGATCCACCCTAATCCCTTCTGCAGATACCACATGACCCAGAAAAGTAACTTCCTTCAACCAAAACTCACACTTGCTTAATTTGGCGTACAACTGCTTCTCCTTCAAAATCTGCAGAACCACTCGAAGATGCGAATCGTGCTCCTCCTCAGTCTTGGAATACACCAGAATGTCGTCTATGAACACTACCACGAACTGGTCTAGATAGGGTTGAAAAACTCGATTCATCATATCCATGAACGCAGCTGGTGCATTTGTCAACCCAAACGGCATCACCAGGAACTCGTAGTGACCATAGCGAGTCCGGAAAGCCGTCTTGTGGATATCCGCTTCCTTGACCTTAAGTTGATGATATCCCGACCTCAAATCTATCTTTGAAAAGACCGAGGCCCCTTTAAGCTGATCAAACAGGTCATTTATCCTCGGCAGCAGATACTTGTTCTTGATGGTCAACTTGTTCAACTGGCGATAGTCAATGCACATTCGCATGGACCCGTCTTTCTTCTTTACAAACAACAACGGCTCTCCCCACGGAGATACACTGGGTCGGATAAAACCACGATCTAACATCTCTTGGATCTGAGTTTTAAGTTCAACTAGCTCCTTCGGCGCCATCCTGTAAGGGGCGATGGACACCAGAGCCGTTCCTGGAAATAGCTCAATTCCGAACTCCACCTCACGATCCGGAGGCAACCCTGGAAGCTCTTCCGGGAAGACATCCACAAATTTCTTTACTGTTCTAACCTCATCCACGGTCACTTCCTTTGCATCCAAGGCACTGACATAGGTTAAGAAAGCCATACACCCTTTCCTCACCATTCTTTCTGCCTTAAGAGTAGACACTACATTGGACAAGTAGTCTCTCCTCTCGCCTATCACCAAAACTTCGTCATCCTCAGGAGTCCTTAACACCATGCGCTTAGCAGCACAATCCAAGTTTGCTTGATATCTTACCAACCAATCCATGCCTAAGATCAAATCGAACTCCCCGAACGGTAGTTCCATCAAATCAGCCAGGAAAACCAACCCTTGAACTTCTAGAGGCACATTCCTAAAAAATTTATTTAGACCACACTAGCAACATAGGAATGCGTCGACCCAATATCAATTAATGCAGTAAAGGGTAAACCGAAAATGAGGAACGTACCCGTTATAACATCTAGTGAATCCCCTCTTCTCGGCTTTTGGCTGCATAAACTAACCTGGGCTGCCTCGCTTCTGTATTCCCAGCACCTCTGCCTGGTGCTCCGCGACCCTGACCAGAACCATTCCCTCCTCTGTTAGGACCACGACCCCTCGGCATCTGCTGTCCACCCCTACTTGGCTGCACATACCCCTAACTTCCCATCCGAGCTCTATTCCTTTCCAGCAGGCAGTCCCTAATCAGATGATCCTTTGACCCACACTTGAAACATACCGTATCTCTTCCCCAGTACTCTCCTGCATGAGACCTCCCACATGAGCACACTGCCCAAAAATAGCAGCTGGCGTTGTAACGCGACTCGGCCCATCAACCCTAGGCCTCTTTTGGAAACCCCCAGATGACCCTGACGATCTATAACTCCTCTTATTTCTGCCTCTATCTTTGTCCTTATTTTATTTCTTAGTTCGCTTCACCTCCTCAGCTATCTTAGTCTTTTCCACCAGAATAGCAAAATCTCTTTCCCGCTGAGGAGCTATTAACACTCGCAGCTCGTCACGCAGCCCATCTTCGAATCGCACGCAACGCTCATAGTCGGTTACGACTATCCCCTGGGCATACCGACTTAACCGTAGAAATTTCGCTTCATACTCAGCTACTGACTTACACCCTTGGACTAAATTCAGAAATACTTTCCTCTGAGCATCCACTAACTGGCCCCAACGTACTTTCCTTGGAACTTCTCCTTAAAGAAATCCCAATCAACTCGGTCCACCGGAGTACCCTCTCTCACAGTGAGCCACCACTGACAGGCCACATCCCGAAGTAGAGACACCGCGCCCTTCAGCTTCTCCTCTGCCGTGCAGTCCAAGTCATCCATGATTCTTTCGACTGCCTCCAGCCAATACTCCGCCACATTTGGAGCTACTCCAGAGATATCTTGAAACATTTCAGCTCCATTAGCTCGGATTTCTTCAGGGATGGACTTCTGAGTTGTTGTTCCTGTGCTTGCCCCAGCCACTCGCTCCAATACCCGCAACATAGCTTGGGATAGGGTATCATCTCCACTAGTTCTGTCTTGCGATCTCGCTCCCATCATAGATGATGCTAGCACTTCACCTTCATGCTCATTTCTCACTTCCGAGAGTTCAACCTCATGACCATGGCCTTTACCACGGCCGCGTGTAACATGTCCACATCCTCTACCACTCATGTCTACCGTTTCGTCTTAATCTGATTACAAATTTTATGCATCAGTATTTTTTCTCACTGTTTATTAATCGAGTAGTTTTATGAAGATAGGGTTATAAGTAGTTTTTTCCGCAAGCGTATGTATACCTAGAGTTTTTCATTTCTACAGTAAAGTTTCCTAATTCTATCATCCACAACAACATGTTCACACAATACATCTACTTTATCCAAATTACTTAACAATTAGAGAACTTACCTGGCAGACTTGGGCCAGAGACTCGTGTGCCACACTTCTAGAAAACAGATCCATGTATATTTTTCTTAAAAGCGAAATCTGGAAAACATTTTGAACCCAAAACCCAAGGCCAAGCTTTTTAGAACCGTGCTCTGATACCAAATTGTAACACCCCAAACCCGGTTTAAACACCACGACCGGATCTGGTATGTCACTAGGAAGAAGTTTAGGAAGTTTGATTGGTTTTGAAAAATTCTAAGACATTTTAAAATCCCGAATTTCGTGGTTTAGTTGAAAACCCATTGTTTAGTTAACTTTGAAATTTAATTAGATGAGCCTTACAATTAGGTGACATTTGAAAACACTTACCAATTATGCGATCTTCAGGTCATTAATGAAAATGCTCCCCTTTTATTTTAATTATGAAAACATTATTTGGTAGGTTATAAGAAAACTTTAGTGTGTAATTCAATTTTTAATATGTCCCATTGAGCAGTCTGTAATTAATATGTCCAAAATTTAAAACCCGAAAGAAAATTCCAAATTTTGTAGTGGCCTTATTACAAATCAAAGAAAAATCCCCAAAAGTTATAAATAATAAATAAAATAAAGTGTAACATCCTAAATTTATGGGCCTATGCATTTAGTGCAGGGATAACTTTAATAGGTTAATTTAAGTGATAGAGGTCCAAATTGGGCTCAGGATTAGCCTAAGGCCTTGATTAAATTATTAGCTGGGCATTAAGGAATTAAAAAGGTGGTAATTATGTTTAAAATGCCAAACATGGGCTTGTGGCCCAACAATAAGTGGCACTATAAGGGAATTAGAAGTGACGCCACACACAAGGGATTTAGGGGCCCAAAATTTAAGTTTAATGAGGCCCATATCTTTTAAATTGAGTGAGTTAAATTTGGCATTAGGGTTAGTAAGAGGTGGACGACTACAAGGCTATAAAATAGGAAAAATTATGTGGATTTTTAAGTGATAATATCATAGATAAAAAGGAGAAAAGTTAGGAGCTTATCTTCAAAGGAAGTGTTGGCCGAAAATCCACCACCTAGAGGATTGTAAAATTCAGCTACTGCATGGCATAGAGGGTGCCGAAATTCTCCTCTCTTCTAGCTTAAATTTTAAGGGCGTTTTCGGTATTTAGCAATAGGTGTCAAAAAAATCTATAAATAGGGGGGCTAGCTCCTTGTTTCTGACATTGAAAACCCTAAAATCCTCTCCCTTAGTGCCGAAATTCCCTAGCCTCTCCCTCTCCAAATTTCTTTCTTCAATTACTTCCAAAAGCCGAAACTTCTTCCCACTTTATTTTCCCTTGTGCCGATTCCTCTAAAAAGCCGAAGCCTCCATCGCTTTTTCTTTTATTCATCCTATTTGAAGAATTGTTCTATACCTCCGGCATTTAAATCTTCCATTGGCATTACTGAATCCTCTCCCTAGTGCTAGCCGAATCTCCTAAGCTAAGGTAAGAGTCGATTTTTGATTAGTTCTCATAATCTATTTTAGAAAGGCAAAAGCCGAAAGCTAATAGTTAATGGTTTTATGATGGGCGGCAATTCGGGATTTGAAGGAAGCTTAGTCGACTAGATCTAAAAGCCGAAAATCATAAGTCTCCAATTTCGGGAATTTAAGGTAAGAAGATTATCCCTAGATTTTTATTAAATTCGTTCAATATATACATGATTTTAACTCTATAAGGAGGATTAACGATTAAATATTGTTATAGTAGCTCTGATAAGGATTTGATGGAATTAAATATGGATCAGGCAAAGGAAAGAATCCCTAAGTTTAAGAAACGAGCAGTATCTGCTGTTCGAGATTGGCCAATTGGTTGTGGACCGGCTTCTGAACAACACCTTAGGCAGATAGCAGTAGTGTCAACTAAGGATAGCGTCGACATAGAAAGCATCGTTTTATTGGTAACCAGGTGTGTAGATCTCTAACACACTACTGATAAACCTGTATGTATATCTATTTATGTATGTTATGGGCTAAAAAGCCAGAATAAGGCTGTATAGACAGTCGAATGGAACCCTAAAAAGGGTTAGGCAAGGATGCCAGGTATGTAAACATAGAACTCCCTATGTGTATCGAAGAATATATAAGTCTGCTTGATGTTTTCTTTATGTATGTATGCATGGGGTGGGAATGATGATAATTGAAGGGGAAGTGCATGATAGGTCACTTGGTGATCGGTGGTAGAAATCCCACATAATTTAAATATAAGGTCACATAGTGATCAGTGGCTATGCCACGTTTAATGATTCCTACTTAATAGGAATAGGAAGTACGGCTGTCGTTTTGGTGTGTAGCGGATGGAGGGTTGATTGTAGAAATCCCCAAGGTGTGATGGTTGGTACGGGTTGGTGTGTAGAGGATGGAAACCTAGGATGGGTTGGGTTATTCATTCTTTATTGTTATTATGTGATTATGATTGATGCATTCCTGTATGGGCCAGGGCCCATAATGTGTTTGTGGGCTCAGGTCGATGTGTGTTTTGAGATTTATACACTGAGTCTTTGTGACTCACGCTTTCCTTTTCTCTACTCTTCCAGATGAACAGTAGATCGTGGACATGGGAGCCGAGAGGGACTCGAGGGGCCATCAAGTTCTATTTCTACAAGTTATTTTCTTTTGGGATTTCTTTAAGTTTACTTTATTTCATTGTTATTTCGAGAATATTTATGTAATAAGGCCCCTAGTTTTCATTCAACTAAGTCATTTTCAATGTTAAGCAACTTATGAATTTATGATAAGGTTTGTTTATACTTTTATTAATAATAATACAAAGGATTTCATATTTTTAAAATGCCATCTATCTTTCCAATTAATGTTCAATTGACTTATGATTTCCATAACACACAAACAAAAGTTTCCAAAGTGCAAGCCGTGACATGCCAGATCCAGTCGAAACGCATGGGCCGGGTTTGGGGTGTTACAATTTGGTATCAGAGCCCAGTTCAAAACTCAGGCTGTGAAATGAGTCTAGAAGTGTTTTAAAAAAAATTAAATTTAAGAAAATTTTTTGGTTTGAAGACATGGCCTTCGAGTCTACCAGCATCCAATCCTCCTAGGTAAGTATTCTGAACTCCTGATTGTGATATAAATGTGGGCTTAATGGGCTTTATGGGACGTAGACAATCTAGATTAGAACTTGATGGACTCTAGGCTTAGACAAACAACTCTTCAATTCCATAAGACTTATTTTTTACTAAACAAAACCTGTAAACGAGTTGCAAGACTAAGGTGTGGTAACAGGCATATGCATGTCTAGGAGTAGATCCGAAAGAGCTTGGTATTTAAGCAGTCCAAGTGACTCACCTCCTCTTCGCTGGAATCTTACCTGGTGCATAGTGACTGTTCACTTTAGCCATGACAGGGTGTGGCAATAGGCATACGCATGTCTAGGAGTGGATTCAGGGAGAGCTTGGTATTTAAGCAGTCCTAGTGACTCACCTCCTCTTCGGTGGAATCTTACCTGGTGCGTAGTGACTGTTCACTCTAGCTATAAGGACTTGTTCATGGGCTGAACCCATAATTAAAGCCCGAAAGGGACCAACCACCCTATTTTGCAAACAAAAACCCCTAAGTTTTGTACACTTCAAAAAAAAAAAAACACTTGAATTGAAAATGTTCACAGCTATTTACCAAATTACCCTTATTTTGCAAAATGACCAAAATAACCCTGGTTTGTAGAATTACCAAATTACCCTTGTTTGGTAAAATTACCGAAATACCCCCAGATTTCAAAATTATCGAAATACCCCCGAATTTCAAAATTACCGAAATTCCCCCAAATTTTAAAATTACCGAAATACCCCTAGATTTCAAAGTTACCGAAATACCCCTAGATTTCAAAATTACCAAAATGCCCCCAAATTTCAAAATTACCAAAATGCCTCGAATTTTAAAATTACTAAAATACCCCCAGATTTCAAAATTACCGAAATACCCCTGGATTTCAAAATTACCGAAATGCCCCGAATTCTAAAATTACCAAAGTACCCCGATTTTCAAAATTACCAAAATACCCTCGGGAATGCAAAATTACCAAAATACCCTTATTTGACAAAATCACCAAGGAACCTTATTTTGGAAAATTACGAAAATACACCTGTAAGATAAAATTACGAAAATACCCCTGGGTAGTAAAAACAACAACAACAACAACAACACTACTTTTCTATAATGAACGTGAGTTCATGATTGAATGTATGTGTTTCCTAGAGGATATGAACTTGAGACTGTATGGGGAATGCGAATTCGAAAGAATTACTCTTAAAGCTATTATTCATAAGACTGTTCGTGGTTAAAACAGGGGAAAGAAACTAATAGTTCATAAAATTTCTAATTAGATAAATGTGAATCAGTAGAATTAGTACAAGGGGCCGAGGACGTCCGCCACGTGGTCGTGGTAGGGGTAGGATGACGGTGTCGGAACCAGTAGGATCTGGTCATGGTTCTGGAAATGAGATGCCAGCCGCGGAGGAGGAATTTCAGGATCAGACTGCCGGAGATGACGCGGTATCTCATGCAATGCTAAGGGTTTTCGAAAGGGTTGCTGGGGCTGGTATGGGCACAGGAGCCCAGAAATCTGTGCCAGAACGTCTTAGAGCCAATGGGGCAGAAGTGTTTAGGGGAATTTCTAATGTAACCCCAGGTTCAGCTGAGTATTGGTTGGAGGCGGTAGAACGCATAATGGATGATTTGGGTTTCACGGAGGAGGAAAAATTGAAGGGAGTTGTATCCCTCTTGAGGGATGAAGCCTATCAATGGTGGCTTACGGTAAAGGATGGTGCTGTGGCTGACCGTATCACCTGGGATTTCTTTAAAATGGCTTTTTAGAATAAGTACATTGGATCAAGTTATGTGGATGCGCAGCGTAGAGTATTTCTGAATCTGGTGCAAGGAAGTAGGTCAGTGGCTGCATATGAAGCTGAGTTCTTACGTCTTAACCGATATGCTCGTGGGATGGTAGCCACAGAGCATGAACGTTGTGTTAGGTTTGAAGATGGCCTGAGGGATGACTTGCGTGTTTTGATAGCCCCGCAGCGGGAGAGGGAATTTGCTGTCCTAGTGGAAAAGGCTAAGATAGCCGAGGAGGTAAAGCGGACTAAGAAATTAAATCAAGATACAGATAGAGGTTGAAATAAGAGGAATCTTGGATCGTCAAGCGGGCGTATTCAGAAAAGGTCTAGGCATGATGGACCAAAACGAGAAGAGAAACCTACTGCTACCAACCAGACACCCAAGTGTGCTCGATGTGGCAAATTTCATGCCGGTGAGTGTTGGGCAGGCAGTGGAAAGTGTTTTAGGTGTGGATCTACGGACCACCAAGTTAGGAACTGTCCGCAGTAAAAAGATGGTGAAGGGACCATGGGTCGAGGGAATGCTCAGCCTGGCAGAGGAGGTCAGCAACCACAAAGAGGTCGTGGTGCAGGCCGAGGTGGTAATGGTGTTGGTCGGGGTCGTGGAGCACCAGGCCAAGGGGCAGGAAACACTGAGGCGAGACAGCCGGGGTTGGTCTATGCTGTCGGACATCGAGAGGAGGCTGATGCACCGGATGTCATAACCGGTACGTTCTTAATTTTTTGGTTTTTCTTACACTGCGTTAATTGGCATTGGGTCGACGCATTCGTACGTAGCTAGTAGCATGTTGGGAACTTTAAGGCTAGAATCTGAAATTACCCCTAAGGCAATGACTGTAGTTAGCCGTTAGGACAATTGGTAGTAGTGGATAAATTTTATCGGGAAGTACATCTAGAAGTTTAGGGGATAGTTTTCCGAACGGATTTGATGGAATTACCGTTCGGAGAGTTTGATTTAATTTTAGGCATGGATTGGCTTGTGAAGTATCAAGCTAATCTAGATTGTGCGGCCAAGCGTGTGGTGTTAAAAACCCCTGAGGGTGATGAAGTGTTGGTGATAGAAGAAAGGGGGAACTGCTTGTCGAATGTGGTGACAGCCCTAAGAGCAGAAAAGATGGTGAAGAAAGGGTGCGAGGCAGTTTTATTGTTTGTTCGGGCTCTAAAAGCCAAGGATCTGACTGTTGGGGACGTCAAGACGGTAAAGGAATTTCCTGATGTTTTCCCTGAAGAGCTTCCGGGATTACCCTCAGATTGTGAAGTGGAGTTTGGTATCGATCTTCTTCCGGGAACAGCACCGGTATCTATCGCTCCATATAGGATGGCGCTGAAGGAGTTGGTAGAGCTGAAAGCGCAGATACAGGAGTTGTTGGATAGAGGATTTATTCGACCGAGTGTGTCGCTATGGGGAGCGCCGGTGTTATTTGCTAAGAAGAAGGATGGATCAATGCGCATGTGCATTGATTATCGCCAGTTGAATAAGCTAACTATCAAGAACAAGTACCCGTTGCCAAGGATCAATGACTTGTTCGATCAGTTGAAGGGAGCCTCAATCTTTTCTAAGATAGATCTGAGGTCAGGGTACCATCAGCTTAGGGTTAAGGAGGCGGATGTACATAAGACAGCTTTTAGGACTCGCTACGGTCACTATGAGTTTATGGTGATACCGTTCGGATTAACCAACACGCCAGCAGCGTTCATGGACATGATGAACCGAGTATTCCAACCTTACTTAGATCGGTATGTCGTGGTGTTTATCGATGATATCTTAGTTTATTCAAAGTCAGAGGAGGAGCATGATGCTCATCTGCGAATAGTTTTGCAGATCCTAAGGGAGAAGCAGTTGTATGCCAAATTCAGTGAGTGTGAATTTTGGCTGAGGGAAGTAACGTTTCTAGGGCACGTTGTGTCGGCAGAAGGGATTAGGGTTGACCCTCAAAAAATTGAAGCAGTGTTGGATAGGAAGCCACCTAGGTCTGTGGCTGAGATTAGGAGTCTTCTTGGTCTAGCAGGGTATTACCGAAGGTTTGTTGAAGGATTTTCTTCGGTCGCAGCACCATTGACCTAGTTACTACGGAAAGGAGTTCCGTTTGTTTGGTCTGATAAGCAGCAGGAGAGTTTTGAAAAGTTGAAAAGGTTTCTGACGGAGGCTTCAGTGTTGATTCAGCCGGAGGCGGGGAGGGAGTTCGTAATTTACTGTGATACATCACACACGGGATTAGGGTGTGTGTTGATGCAAGATGGAAAGGTGGTTGCATATGCATCTCGGCAGTTAAGACCGCATGAATTGAGTTACCCCACCCATGATTTGGAATTGGCGGCAGTGGTGTTTGCCTTAAAAATTTGGAGGCATTATCTATACGGGGAGAAATCTGTCATTTACACAGATCATAAGAGCTTGAAGTATCTTTTGACTCAGAAGGAGTTGAACCTAAGGCAGAGAAGGTGGATCGAGTTACTAAAGGATTACGATTGCTCGATTGAATATCATCCGGGTAAGGCTAATATAGTAACGGATGCTCTAAGTCGTAAAGTAGTCTCTGACCTAAGTGCAATGTTCGCTCACCTTAGTTTGTATGAGGATGGAAGCTTATTAGCCGAACTTCAAGTGAAACCTACTTGGATTAGTCAAGTGAAGGAGAGGCAACAGACCGATGAGTTACTAAAAGGGAAATTGCAGCTAATCTCAAAGGATGGGTCAGCAGAATTCAGTGTGAATGAGGAAGGATTGTTATGCTTTCGAGGGAAGGTCTGCATGTCGAAAGATCCGGAGTTAAGGCAGAGAATTTTGAACGAGGCGCATGGTAGTGCATACGCACCCTGGAGGAAGTAAGATGTTTCAGGATTTGAGAGATCAGTTCTGGTGGCCGGGTTTGAAGCAAGAGGTAACTGAGCATGCCGAGTATTTGAGGACAGTTTTATAGATTTTACAAGGTAATCAGTTGTAAGCCAAGTTTAGCAAAACTGAGTTTTAGCTTAAAGAGGTTGGATTTTTGGGACACATTGTCTCGAGAGATGGAATCTGAGTTGACCCGAGCAAGATTTTAGATATTGTTGATTGGAAATCACCGAGAAATGTATTAAAAGTCAGAAGTTTTTTGGGCCTAGCGGGCTATTACCGACGGTTTGTTAAAGGATTTTCTATGATAGCTACTCTGACGACGAGGCTATTACAGGAAGATGTAAAGTTTGAATGGACAGAAAAGTGCCAACAGAGCTTCGAGAGATTAAAGGCATTGTTGACTGAGGCTCCAGTCCTAGTACAACCCGAACCGGGAAAAGAATTTGTGATTTATAGTTATGCATCCTTGAATGGATTGGGCTGTGTGTTTATGCAAGAAGGCAAGGTGATAGTGTATGCTTCCAGACAGTTAGAGCTGCATGAGAATAATTACCTGACGCATGATTTAGAGTTGGCTGCCATTGTGTTTGCATTGAAGTTATGGAGACATCATTTGTATGGTGAAAGATGTCGGGTTTTCACCGATCATAAGAGCCTAAAGTACTTGATGACTCAAAAGGAATTGAACTTAAGGCAATGAAGATGGTTAGAGTTGATAAAGGATTATGAGTTAGTCATTGACTACAACCCGAGAAAGGCAAATGTAGTCGCCGATGCTTTGAGTAGGTTATCATTGTTTGTATTGAGAGCTATGAATATATGAGTCACTTTGTCAGGTGATGGTTCCATCCTAGCTGAGTTGAGGGCCAAACCGATGTTCCTTCAAGAGATTTATGAGGCTCAGAAAGATGACAGTGACTTGCAAGCCAAAAGAGTTCAGTGTGAGTCAAGTGCTAAGTCTGACTTTCGGATTAATTCCAATGGATGTTTGATGTTCAGAGACAGAGTCTGTGTACTGAGGAATGATGAGCTTATTTGAAAAGTTTTGCACGAGGCACATAGTGGACGCCTATTTGTACATCCGGGTAGTGCCAAAATGTTTAACGACTTGAAGAAATGGTATTGGTGGCCGAGTATGAAGAAAGACATCTTAGAATTTGTGTCGGAATGCTTAATTTGTCAGCAAGTGAAAGTTGAACACCAAGTACCTTCGGGTTTGCTTCAACCTATCATGGTTCTCGAGTAGAAATGGTACCGTGTTACTATGGACTTTGTAACAGGTTTGTCGTTGACACCGAGCAAGAAAGATGCTGTATGGGTTGTGGTAGATAGACTTACGAAGTTGGCCCATTTTGTAACAACCCAAACCCGGCCCAAACGCTACGACCGAATTTGGTTGGTTACGGAGAAAACATTTTGATATTTTTTTTAGAACCGATTTAAGCGCTAGATAAAACTTAGCATCTTGTTAAAAACAGTTGAGGTGTATAAAACCCATACTTAGATTTATTTTGTAAATATTTATTAGATCAAGTTATTATATATATTTTAAGATGTACCCGAGGGTACTAAAAACATTTTTGCTTTGGTTTAGAAAAACGTGTGAACTTATTATTACCATAATTAAATAGTTTAAACTAATATTCAAAGCAGGTAACAAAATAATAAAAGGAGTTATTGGAGGCCTTCTTACAACCCAATTAAAATTTAACCAACAATAAAATAAAATAAACTAAAATTGAAAGTTCATTTAAATCAAATGTCCATTGCATGGCCACCTCGAGTCCATCCGGTCCACATCCGCAATCTACATGCCACCTGAAAAATATAAAGGAGAAGGTGAGTCACCAAGACTCAGTATGTAACCCTTCCCCCGGTTTAAGCAATTTCATACACAATGTATAACAATTAACATGCATCAAATCACATTCCCGACCTAACCATCCGTTTCACCTTTCTCTACCCCGTGTGGTACCAAACCACTGGTGGTGCCAAACCACTGGTGACTTAAAGTCACAGATGTGATGCCAAATCACTGGAGGTGCCAAACCTCTGGTGTCCGAAGACACGAATCGATTGATGGGGCCAACCCATCGTGTGATGCCAAATCACTGGCGTGGATCCCGTATTATCATCTGTGGGGCCAACCCACTGTGGTGCTAAGCCACTAGGACAAGACGCTATGAGGTGCCAAACCTCTGGAGGTACCAAACCTCTGGTGACCGTAGTCACAGTGTGTTACCAAAACACTGGTGTCCATCGACACAATATCTCTGCCCCCTCCTCTCATCAACCCATATCAAGCAGTTATAAACAAGGTTTATATCAACATACATTTAACACATGTATCAAATAAGCCATGCTTCCCAAAAGCATTATTATCAATCTCATATTGACAGAGACTTACCAAAATCCTCGCTTGTACCATTAAGGTACTAAATCTGTATCTACATAAAGCAGATTTACATACAACATGTATTTAATACAGGTTATTAATTGTTATGAGTGTGTATGTACACACCTGTAACCACTGAATAGTCTAAATCCCGAAAAGAGAAGTCGGCCACACCAGATCTACTTGTACCTATATTCGGCCAACTATAGAACTAGTACTATGGCCTATTCGGCCAAATCAAATAAATCCAAAGGGGTTACCCAATTGAACCCAAACCTCACCTATTTGCCTCTAAGTACTCACTTCGGCACCCGGTTCACAAATCTGCTTCACTTCCTACAGTTGGTCATCATCATTATTAGTAGCCCTTGGCTTAATCAAATACCAAAAAGAATAGATCCTTACCCAAAACCGATTTACAGGGAATGAGGCTTGAATCGAATACTTCAAAATCCCGGGTACCTAAATAGAACAAATTCTATCCCTGATTAGCCACTGAAATATTTCAGCTTTTCTATTTAACCAAGTCGACAGAGGGAATGGGACATGGAAAAAGAGTTTCGGCATACTTACCCTTGCTTTAATATTCGGCGAAGACTTGAAAATTTGGAGAGGGAAAATTCGGCTATGGCTAGGGAGTAGGTTCGATTATTAAAGAAAAAGAGGAGAAAAAGAGATCAAAAATTGGGGATTCGGCAATGAAAGGTGTAGAGGAGGTTTCGGCAACATAAGATAGAAGAGAAAGAGGTTAATGGAATTTTGGGTTTTGGGGAGAATGAGAATCAAAGATGGGAGGGTTGAGAATTCGGCCACTTGCAAAGATGGGGAAAAAAAGAAAACAAGTGCTAGGTGGATGCTTTTATAGGCATTCGGCACCCCCCCTTCAAGCTTGTCGTCCACTCCTATTAACCAAGGAGTTCAAATTCGGTCATCACCTTATTTTACTCCAAGCCACTCATTTAATTAATTCAAACTAGTTTGAATTAATCCCCTCTTAATCAATTAATAATCCAACCAATATCTTCTTTATCTTTTATTATCCTTAGAATTAATAATAAAAAAAAATCCAATTTAAAAACTAATTATTATCCTCATGTTATCCTTATTAATCCCATCAAATAAATAAAAAAAACAAAGAATCCATGTGCTTGCCAAACTCCAGCCGAATGCAAAAACAAGGAACCAAAGACCCATGTGCCGACCACTCCATTTTCACGCCAGCAAAGAATGAAAAGAAAAAAAAAACCATTTGCAGCTGCTGGGATTCGAAACCAAGACCCCACTGCAGCCCCCCTCTTCCAACACCCTTGCCAACTCTTCCAGCCCGCCTTTCATGCCACAAAGCCCCCTTATTTATTTATAAGACCTCCCTGGCCGTTTACCCCAAAAATTAAAAATGCCAAACGCTGCTTCAGCAGCTCGAACATGCGCCCCACAACCTCCAAGCCTTTAAGTAGCACACGCTAGCCACTTAGCCAACCCTCTTTCGTGTCCATACCTAGCCCCCAAAATTCTTTAAAGCCTATCTTGCTAACTCCAACGGCCCAAAAAAAATAAAATGCCACATGCAGCCATCGTGCCTCGAACCCAGGCCCTTGCAACACCCTTAGACGCACCCAACCAATTGCACCAAGCCTATTCCTTGTGCCATAATTCGCCCAAATTTATACTTAACCCCTATCCTCTGAGGCTCCCTATCTTTAAAGCTTCCAAATTAAAATTTTCTACTAAACCAAGCCCACTCAAGACCTCTAATTAAGCCTTATTATTCCACGATTAATACTATGGAATTCAAACACAAGAAAAATCATTTAATCACAAATAGCCCCGGTTCTAGGATGTTACAGTTCTACCCCCTTAAAATAATTTCGTCCTCGAAATTACTTACTATCGTCTAATCGTGTATCCTTAACTTGTCATCCTACGTTACTGCTGCGCACTCTGATCTTAAAGAACTATCATACTTCCTAGAAACATTCCCTACGTTCATAATCCAAGTTCCATACACTTTACTAGCAACATAAAAACGAACTCACGTAACCCCAACCAAGGCAATTAAAAGTACTCTGGAAATAAGGAACTTACCCGTTGTCATATCCGGCACATATTCCTCCTCGCGACGGCCAACTGCATAAACCAACCTTGGTTGCCTCGCCTCTGCACCCTCAGCACCTCGACCACGCCCGTTACCATCATCATTACCTCTAGCTGCACCTCGACCCCTCTGCGGTGGTCCTTCATTTCTAACATGGGCACGGGTCTGACCCTCTGGTTGATTCTTAGCTAACTTCTGAGGACAATCCCTTACACGGTGATCGAACGATCCACATTCAAAGCACCCTTTACTTCCAGCCAAACATTCTCCTGAATGGGATTTCCCGCATTTAACACACTGAGGTGGCCACTGAGCAAGCTTTGTGGCTCTTTCTGATTCCCCAAATCTAGCCCTCTTCTCCACATTACTGTCCAATCCAGGTGATCCAAAGCCTCTCTTCTGTTTGTTCCTGTCATAGTTTTGCCTCACTGATGCCTTGATACCCTCGGCTACTTTAGCCTTTTCCACTAGAGACGAAAACTCACGAACTTGCTGCGGAGCAATCAGCAGCCTCAACTCATCTCTAAGCCCATCCTCGAAGCGGACACAGCGCTCATGTTCCGTAGCCACGATGCCTCTAGCATATCTACTTAGCCTTAGGAATTCCGCCTCATATTCTGACACGGACTTAGTTCCTTGCACTAATCCCAGAAAAGCCTTTCTCTGCACGTCAATGTAGCTGGTACCCACATACTTTTTTTGGAACGCAGCCTTAAAGTAATCCCACGTAAGATCATCTGCCGTGGCCCCATCTCGGACAGTGAGCCACCACTGATACACTTCATCCTTCAGAAGCGACATGGCTCCTTTCAGCTTCTCCTCATTAGACAGGTCAAGATCATCCATGATCCTTTCCGTAGATTCCAGCCAGTATTCTGCTGCACTAGGTGCCACTCCCGACACGCCCCGGAACACCTCCGCTCCATTAGACCGAATTCACTCGGGAACCGATTTCCGAGCTCCCAGATTTCCACCAGCCCCAGCCACCCACTCGAGAACTCGCAACACAGCTTGCGAAACTGCCTCACCTCCGGTCTGATCCTGCTCCTCAGCTCCAAAAGCTGGAGGTGGTGGTGGCGGTGGTACCTCATTTTCAGAACCTTGACCCGACCTGACCGGTTCAGATACGGTCATTCTTCCCCTACCACGTCCACGGCATCCACGTCCTCTAGAACTCATTCTATCTAACACGCTTTTAATCTGATTAAGAAAAATTTTATGGATTAGTACTTTGTTCCACTTGATTATCCGCGAAGAATTTTATGAAAAGGTTTAATAAGGATTCTTTCGATCAAACAATGTTTTAAGTCTTCTACCCTAGTTCACACAAAAGGGTACATCCATTCCCTACTACTCTCCATACTTATTCACTCTTTGGACATTTCTGTCCTGTTTCTATCCCAGGGATATTTACGTCTTTTTCCTACAGGGGTATTTTTGTAATTAAAAACTGAGAGATTTCAAACTTTAATAAAGCAGGTTGCTTTGAAATTCCCAAAACTGGAGAGTATTTCTGAAAATTTGTAAAATTTGAAGTTATGGCATCATTTTAGAAATCAGGGGCATTTTGGTAATTTTGTCAATCGGGGGTAATTTTGTAATTTTAATGAATCCGGGATATTTTAACAGTTGTAAAACTCTGAGGGTTCCTTTTGTGAGTTTCTCTTTTAAAAACGATGATGTTGTAAAAATTTTGAACTCAGGGTCATTTTGGTAATTTTACAAGTTGAGGGCATTTTCGTAATTTCAAAATCCAAAGTATTTTGTTGGTGATTTGCAAAGTAGAGTTTTTGAATATTTATGAAATAAGGAAATTTTTGGGCAAAACCATTGAATTGATATTTTATGAGCTAAGGGCATTTTAGTAATTTCACCCCTAAGGGCATTTCTGTAATTTCCGCAAATCAAATTTTTCGGGGAAAACATGTAAAAAAAATGGTTGTTCTCATATTTAAAAGAGTGATTTTAAGAATTTTGAAAACCAAGTCTTTGTTGTTCTCTTCTTCTTCGAAAACATGGCTAGTTCCCTTTCGGGTTTTAGTCGTTATGTTTAGCCTATGACCGAGCCCTCTTGGTCAGGGTGAACCAAAGCTACGCACCAGGCAGGATTCGAGTGGAGAGGAGGTGAGTCACGCGGACTGCTTAAATACCAAGCTCCCACTGAACCTTTCTAGACATACGCACAGAGGTTGCCACACCACTGAGCCCTTTGAGTTAGGGTGAACCGAAGCTACGCACCAGGTAGGATTCCTGCGAAGAGGTGGTGAGTCACTCGGACTGATTAAATACCAGGCTCTCCCGGATCCAATCCTAGACATGCGTACAGGGGTTACCACACCCTAGCTCAGTGACTTGGTCATAGGTTGGTTGAGTTCATTAAGTCTTATGTCTTGTCTGTGTGTTCGAGTAATCTAATCCTAGGGTTCAAATTCCTATAAGTCTATTCTACGTTCCATGCTTCCTACCCTTCTACAGATAATAATTCACCAAGAGGTTCAGAAGTACTTACCTGGGCGGATAGGTGCCGGAGACTCGGTGCCATGCTTGTTCAAAACCAAAACCATTTCAAATAATTTAATAAGGCCTACAAATTATAAAACCAAACCTTTTTGGGCCTTGGGCCCCCACAGCCGAGCTTTGAACTGGGCTCTGATACCAATTTTGTAACAACCCAAACGCGGCCCAAACTCTACGACCGAATTTGGTTGGTTACGGAGAAAACATTTTGAATTTTTTTTAGAACTGATTTAAGCGCTTGATAAAAGTTAGCATCTTGTTAAAAACAGTTGAGGTGTATAAAACCCATACTTAGATTTATTTTGTAAATATTTATTAAATCAAGTTATTATATATATTTTAAGATGTACCCGAGGGTACTAAAAACATTTTTGCTTTGATTTAGAAAAACGTGTGAACTTATTATTACCATAATTAAATAGTTTAAACTAATATTCAAAGCAGGTAACAAAATAATAAAAGGAGTTATTGGAGGCCTTCTTACAACCCAATTAAAATTTAACCAACAATAAAATAAAATAAACTAAAATTGAAAGTTCATTTAAATCAAATGTCCACTGCATGGCCACCTCGAGTCCATCCGGTCCACATCCGCAATCTACATGCCACCTGAAAAATATAAAGGAACCAAGACTCAGTATGTAACCCTTCCCCGGTTTAAGCAATTTCATACACAATGTATAACAATTAACATGCATCAAATCACATTCCCGACCTAACCATCCGTTTCACCTTTCTCTACCCCGTGTGGTACCAAACCACTGGTGGTGCCAAACCACCGGTGACTTAAAGTCACAGATGTGATGCCAAATCACTGGAGGTGCCAAACCTCTGGTGTCCGAAGACACGAATCGATTGATGGGGCCAACCCATCGTGTGATGCCAAATCACTGGCGTCGATCCCGTATTATCATCTGTGGGGCCAACCCACTGTGGTGCTAAGCCACTAGGACAAGACGCTATGAGGTGCCAAACCTCTGGAGGTACCAAACCTCTGGTGACCGTAGTCACAGTGTGTTACCAAAACACTGGTGTCCGTCGACACAACATCTCTGCCCCCTCCTCTCATCAACCCATATCAAGCAGTTATAAACAAGGTTTATATCAACATACATTTAGCACATGTATCAAATAAGCCATGCTTCCCAAAAGCATTATTATCAATCTCATATTGACAGAGACTTACCAAAATCCTCGCTTGTACCATTAAGGTACTAAATCTGTATCTACATAGAGCAGATTTACATACAACATGTATTTAATACAGGTTATTAATTGTTATGAGTGTGTATGTACACACCTGTCACCACTGAATAGTCTAAATCCCGAAAAGAGAAGTCGGCCACACCAGATCTACTTGTACCTATATTCGGCCAACTATAGAATTAGTACTATGGCCTATTCGGCCAAATCAAATAAATCCAAAGGGGTTACCCAATTGAACCCAAACCTCACCTATTTGCCTCTAAGTACTCACTTCGGCACCCGGTTCACAAATCTGCTTCACTTCCTACAGTTGGTCATCATCATTATTAGTAGCCCTTGGCTTAATCGAATACCAAAAAGAATAGATCCTTACCCAAAACCGATTTACAGGGAATGAGGCTTGAATCGAATACTTCAAAATCCCGGGTACCTAAATAGAACAAATTCTATCCCTGATTAGCCACTGAAATAATTCAGCTTTTCTATTTAACCAAGTCGACAGAGGGAATGGGACATGGAAAAAGAGTTTCGACATACTTACCCTTGCTTTAATATTCGGCCAAGACTTGAAAATATGGAGAGGGGAAATTCGGCTATGGCTAGGGAGTAGGTTCGATTATCAAAGAAAAAGAGGAGAAAAAGAGATCAAAAATTGGGGATTCGACAATGAAAGGTGTAGAGGAGGTTTCGGCAACACAAGATAGAAGAGAAAGAGGTTAATGGAATTTTGGGTTTTGGGGAGAACGAGAATCAAAGATGGGAGGGTTGAGAATTCGGCCACTTGCAAAGATGGGGAAAAAAAGAAAACAAGTGCTAGGTGGATGCTTTTATAGGCATTCGGCACCCCCCTTCAAGCTTGCCGTCCACTCCTATTAACCAAGGAGTTCAAATTCGGTCATCACCTTATTTTACTCCAAGCCACTCATTTAATTAATTCAAACTAGTTTGAATTAATCCCCTCTTAATCAATTAATAATCCAACCAATATCTTCTTTATCTTTTATTATCCTTAGAATTAATAATAAAAAAATCCAATTTAAAAACTAATTATTATCCTCATGTTATCCTTATTAATCCCATCAAATAAATAAAAAAACAAAGAATCCATGTGCTTGCCAAACTCCAGCCGAATGCAAAAACAAGGAACCAAAGACCCATGTGCCGACCACTCCATTTTCATGCCAGCAAAGAATGAAAAGAAAAAAAAAAAACCATTTGCAGCTGCTGGGATTCGAAACCAAGACCCCACTGCAGCCCCCCTCTTCCAACACCCTTGCCAACTCTTCCAGCCCGCCTTTCATGCCACAAAGCCCCCTTATTTATTTATAAGCCCTCCCTGGCCGTTTACCCCAAAAATTAAAAATGCCAAACGCTGCTTCAGCAGCTCCAACATGCGCCCCACAACCTCCAAGCCTTTAAGTAGCACACGCTAGCCACTTAGCCAACCCTCTTTCGTGTCCATACCTAGCCCCCAAAATTCTTTAAAGCCTACCTTGCTAACTCCAACGCCCCAAAAAAAATAAAATGCCACTTGCAGCCATCGAGCCTCGAACCCAGGCCCTTGCAACACCCTTAGACGCACCCAACCAATTGCACCAAGCCTATTTCTTGTGCCATAATTCGCCCAAATTTATACTTAACCCCTATCCTCTGAGGCTCCCTATCTTTAAAGCTTCCAAATTAAAATTTTCTACTAAACTAAGCCCACTCAAGACCTCTAATTAAGCCGTATTATTCCACGATTAATACTATAGCAATTCAAACACAAGAAAAATCATTTAATCACAAATAGCCCCGGTTCTAGGATGTTACACATTTCATACCTGTACGTGTTGATTATTCGCTTGATAAGTTGGCATATGCTTTTGAGATTGTGAGGCTACATGGAGTGCCTTTATCAATTATATCGGATAGAGATCCGAGATTCACATCTCGATTTTGGAAAAAATTGCAAGAGGCCTTGGGCACAAAGTTAAGTTTTAGTACAGCTTTTCACCCCCAAGCTGACGGACAGTCGGAAAGATTTAGATACTTGAGGATATTCTCCGGTGTTGTGTTCTTGAGTTTCAGGGCAGTTGGGAAAAGTATTTACCATTGGGAGAGTTTGCATACAATAATAGTTTTCAGTCGAGCTTGAAAATGGCGCCTTATGAGGCCTTGTATGGGCGTAAGTGCCAAACGCCTTTGTATTGAACTGAACTTAAGGAAAATTAGATTCACGGGGTCGATCTGGTTAGAGAAACTGAAGAGAAGGTAAGAGTAATTCGAGATTGTTTAAAAGCTTCCTCGGATAGACAAAAGTCTTATGCGGACTTGAAACGAAAAGAGATTGAGTTCCAAGTTGGTGATAAGGTATTTTTAAAAGTGTCACCATGGAAGAAAGTTCTCAGGTTTGGCCGGAAAGGCAAATTGAGTCCGTGTTTTATCAGACCATATGAGATTACCGAGAGGATAGGGCCGGTAGCCTATCGATTAGCTTTGCCGTCTGAATTGGAAAAGATTCATGATGTGTTTCACGTGTCTATGTTACATCGTTACCGATCAGACCCTTCGCATGTGATTACATCGACAGAGGTTGAAATTCAACCTGACATGACTTATGGCGAAGAACCGATTAAGATTTTGGCTTGAGAAGTCAAACAGTTAAGGAATAAAAGTATAGCCCTTGTGAAAGTATTGTTGCAAAGAAATGGGGTAGAAGAGGCTACATGGGAGCCCGATGAGGTATGAGGAACCAGTACCCAAATCTTTTTGCTGGTAAGATTTTCGGGGACGAAAATCCCAAAAGGGAGAGAATTGTAACAGCCCGATTTAGGGCTTAGTCAGAATAGTGGTTGCGAGACCACAAATCTGGAGTAGAAATATGTGTTTTATCATTTTTACAAGGCATATGAGGTGTTTGCATGATTGTGTGAAAATTTCGTGAAGAAATTTTATTTATTAGTAATCAATTTGTCCATTAGGACTAAATTGCAAATATTAGAAAATATGAGATTCTAGAAGATTTAAGTATGTAATAGAATTATAAAAAATACTAGAGGTCCTTATTTAGCAATTAAACCATTAAATGTCAAGATAGACAAAAATGGACATGGGAAGAAAAAAATCTCAAGGAATGGCCTTAAGGCATTTTGGTCATTTGGTTAATTACTGAATTAAAAAGGGAAAAATAAGTCAAAATCTTGTCCATCTTCTTCCTCTAGGTGCCGGAATTTTCAAGGAGACATAGCTAGGGTTTCTTCAACTTCCAAGCTTGATAGTAAGTGCATCCTAGCCCCGTTTTTAATGTTCTTCGTATTTTTGAAATCCTCATACCTCGATTTAGCTATTTCTAGCCATATTTTGAGCTAGGGTTGATGTTCAAAAATTTACCCATGTATGACATGCATGTATTTTGATGATTTATGGAAGAATATGAAAGTTTGATGTATGATAAACATATTTTTCTAAATGATTTTGATGAGAAATTCATAAAAAGGACTAAATTGTAAAAGTCAAGAAAATGGTCATACATGAGTGAAATAGTGGAAATTAGGGGCTTTTGTAGTTAAGAAAATAATTCAGCTAGGCTTAAAATACAGGAAAGTTGAATAAAAATCATTTTACGTGCCTAGGGGCAAAAGTGTAATTATGTAAAAGTTTAGGGGCAAAATTGTAATTTTTCCAAAGTATGATTCATGGGTCGATTTAGTCAATGTGAGTATTAAACAAGTGAATTTGCTATTTTAGATCAAGAAACACGAGGCCCAGACCGAAACTAAGGCAAGAACAAAGTCGTGGACTAAATCGAAAAACTACACACATTTTGAGTACCGAGGTAAGTTTGTGTGAAATTAAGGTTACATATGCTATTATGTGTAAAATACTTATTATTTTGAGAAATGCATATCATTTCCATGAAATTTATTGATGATGTCTTAATGAGAAAATGATGAGATTATGCCAAGTGAAGTCCCGGTTGAAATATCAGAATAACGAGGATACCTATGTCACGACATGAGATAAGGACAGTCCCGTATAAGACCATGTCTGGGACATGGCATCGGCACCGAATACAAGTCTCGTATAAGACCATGTTTGGGACATGGCATCGGCACCGAACGTAGATCCTGTATAAGACCATGTCTAGGACATGGCATCAGCATCGAATAAGGAAGGTCTCGTATAAGACCATGTCTGGGACATGGCTTCGGCACCAAAGGAAGATTTCGTGTAAGACCATGTCTGGGACATGGCATCGACATCTATGTACGATCTCATATAAGACCATGTCTGGGACATGGCATCGACATCGAGCTAAAAGATCCCATGTAAGACATATCTAGGATATGGCATCGACATCAAGAGGTGATCCCATATAAGACCATATTTGGGATTTGGCATTGGCATCATGATACATGTATGATGAGATTGAGTATCCTCTGATATTCCGAGTAGTTCAACGGGCAAAAGAGCTAAGCATGCCAAGATGATATAGAGCTAAATTACATAAGGATGATAATGAGTTCCATTTATGTTAAGGATGATGATGATTTAAGTTTATGTTCAAGTTAGCATAAGTGATAAATTATGTGACTAAGTGATACAGGTACCATGAGTAAAATGCAAGTTATGAAACCATAATGTGATGTGTGATGGTAAGAGTGAGTATGAGTAAGTATGCCTAAGCACTTGAGATGTAACATCCTGAAATAGGGCCTGAACGGAATAATGGTTGCGAAACCAAAATCTGAGATAGAAAATTTTATTACGATTAATTATTATGATTTACCGAGTGATTAAATACATGTGTTAGAGTATCGATAATAAATTTTATTCATTGCATGCTTAAATTGCCTATTAGGACTTGTTTGCAAAAGTTGCTAAATAGGGGTTCTAATTCATAGAGTACTTGATTGAAATGGGGATTTCAAGTAGGAGTCCTTAAATGGTAAGTAGAACATTATATTTTCCATGGACAAAAATGGACACACATAGATAAAAATATCTAAAGTTTTAATGAAGGGCATTTTAGTCATTTGGAATTAAAAGGGAAAAAGATTGCAAAATGTTGTCCATCTTCTTCATTAGGCTGAAATTTCAAAGAGGACACCATAGCTAGGGTTTCTTCAACTTCTCAAGCTCACAGTAAGTGCATCTAAGCCCCGTTTTTAATGTTCTTTACATTTTTTGAGTCTCGGTATAGCTTAATCTAGAAATAATTTAACCTAGGGTTCGCATTTGGAAAAATACCCATAGGTTAAATGTGTTTATTTTGATGTTTGATGATAGAATATGAAGTCTGAAATTCTGTTAAACAACTTTTGCTAAGAGATTTTAAGTGAAAACGAGTAAAACGACTTAATCGGTAAAAATACCTAATGTTCATAAGTACATGTTAGAGTGAGAATTTGATGTTGTCATAGAAGGGAAAAATGATCAGCAAGTCATAAAACATAAGAATAAGGGATAAAGTTTAATTTCTGAGCTTTGGGGCAAATGTGTAAATATGTAAAAGTTTAGGGGAAAAATCATGATTTTTTCAAAGTTAGAGTCAAGGACTGTTTTAATAAATGTGAGTATTAAATAAGCTAAATTTGCTATTATAAATCAAGAGGAATGAAGTCCGGAGTTAGACCGGGGAAAGAAAAAGATAGTGGACTAAATCAATATAGTTGATCATATTTTGTTCCGAGGTAAGTTTGAAGTAAATAAATGCAATATTCTATTATTTTACATTTAATACTATTAAATCCCAGCATTTACATATTTATTCTATAAATTTATCATTTAAAGACTCAAGCATGAATTGACGGAGAAGCAATCTCAGAAAGTCCCGGTTGAACCTTAGGAATGTGTAGGATACAAATGTCATGACATTAGGGTTTAAGGAAATCATGTAAGACCATGTCAAGACATGGCATTGATAAGTTTCTATAAGGCAAAGATCCCATGTAAGACCATGCCAAGGCATGACATTGGTGAGTTCATAAAGCAAGGATACCACGTAAGACCATGTTAAGACATGGCAACGGTAAGCTTCAAAAGGAAAGGTACCCGTGTATCCTTAGTATTCCAAGTGGTTCAACGGAAAATTCAAAGAGTATACCAAAGGAAAGGTAATACAAGTTCATGCTAAAAAGATACAGGTAAGAGTTCAAGAGTTAAGCATATTGAGTTAAAGGCTTAAATGATCTTGATAAGAAAAGAATAAGATAATTCATTCAGAATGTTGTTATTCATTTACATGCAAACTTACCAGGCTTTATGCTTACTCCCATTCCTTTCTCTCTTTTTATAGTATCGCAAGCCAACTCGGGGATCGCAAGGACGTCGGAGATCGTTTCACACTATCTATAACATCCTCAAAGTGGGGCTATGTATTTTTGATTTAATTATACAAAATGGCATGTCTTATGTGTTATGAATGTGTTGTGTGCATTTTTAGAATTAAGGAAATGTAAGGAAATGTCTTGTCTTGGAAATGTAAGGAAATGATCTAGAAATGTTAAGTTTCAAAAGAGGAAAGTGAACATTTCTGGAAACTTGGAAATGTAAGGAAATGATTTAGAAATGTTAAGTTTAAAGGAGGCAAACGAACATTTTTGGAAACTTGGAAATGTAAGGAAATGTCTTAGAAATGATAAGTTTTAAGGCAAGGTGGTCTTAAGAAAATTAATAGAGGAAATTTGACACAAGAACGGGCTTAGAAAAGTGGCAAGGAGGCACCACTTAAAGCCCATCAAGTGACGCCACAACATGTGTTATTGGGCCAAGGTTCGAGCTGCAGGGGAAGCAAAATAAAAGTTTTATTTTGCAGCAGAGATTAGCAGCAAGGGACGGCACAAGGCTATAAATTAGGAGCTTTTATTCTTTTATTTTTAAAAGATAAAGGGTGGATAAATAAGGGATAAATAATGGATTTATTTTAAGAGATAAATGAGGATTATTTCTTTTAATTTGAATTAAGTGATAAATAAAGAGATAAAGCTATCAAAATAGAAGAGTGGTGGCCAAGTAAGGGACTCTAAGCTTAGTAATTTCGGCTGAAAAAGGAAAATAAGGCCATTGATTATTCTTCCTTTCTTCTCTCATCTTTGCCGAATTCTCTAGTGCATCTCCTCTTCTTCTTTTATTTTTCCAAAGCCGAAATATCTTTGTGTTCTAGCCGAATCTCCATCATGAATCTTTTTCATCCCTTGCAAATTCTCTCAAAGCCGAATACTTAAAGAACAACCTGTTACGGTGTACATTTGACTGTATCAAAATATACAACTCACGATGCTGGGATAATAATGATCTCAAGTCTGAGGATCATGTACATATTAATCACTATGAGTAATGTTGTGACAATTACATAATAATCCAAGAAACATACTCATAGCGGGTCAATCCAATATGTTGTTCTCTAACACACATATTCATGCATTGATTTTGACACTCCATATCAATGACAACTCTTTATCATCAATCAACTACATGTTAGTCTTAATGCATTATTGTTGTCCTAGTCAACAATAATACTCGACTAAGGATCTTTTAAGAATAATCATATTATTCTCAGGACATTATTATAAAACAGTTTATTTATACACACAGAAAGAAAAACTGAAATAATAATGATAACGCTTTATATTAATAAACATGGTAAATTAAGTATGTTATTACAACCATCTCATGATTGATCTTTGGGCATACTCTTACAATCTCCCACTAGCACTAAGACCAATCACTCATATATCTAATACCAAGTGACTTAGTGTGACAATCATGCTTCTGCTGTGTCAGAGGCTTGGTCAGGGGATCAGCAATGTTATCATTTGAAGGTACTCTGCATATCTCTACATCCCCTCGATCGATAATCTCTCGAATAAGATGGTAGCGTCTAAGTATATGTTTGGATCGCTGGTGAGATCTGGGTTCCTTAGCTTGTGCAATAGCTCCATTGTTATCACATCGGAGCTCTATAGCATCTGATATGCTAGGCACAACCCCTAGTCCAGCAATGAACTTCTTGATCCAAACCGCTTCCTTTGCTGCCTCACTGACTGCAATATACTCAGCCTCGGTTGTAGAATCGGCTACTGTACTTTGCTTTGAACTCTTCCAGCTCACAGCACCACCATTAAGGCAAAACACAAAACCTGATTGCGATCGAGAATCATCCTTGTCGGTTTGGAAGCTGGCATCAGTGTAACCTTTTACACTTAACTCTTCCTCACCTCCATATAATAGGAACGTATCCTTAGTTCTTCTTAAGTACTTAAGGATACTCTTGACTGTGGTCCAGTGACCTTCACCGGGATCTACTTGATACCTGCTCGTCATACTAAATGCATACGAGACATCTGGACGGGTACATAACATAGCATACATGATAGATCCAATAGCAGAAGCATATGGAATTTTACTCATACGTTCTCTCTCTTATGGAGTTGAAGGACATATTTCCTTCGAGAGTGAAATACCATGTCTCATAGGTAGGAATCCTTTTTTAGATTCTTCCATACTAAATCTTTTCAGTACTTTATCTATGTATGTACTTTGGCTTAGACCTAGTAGTCGTCTTGATCTATCTCTATAGATCTTGACTCCTAAGATATAAGTGGCTTCGCCCAAGTCCTTCATAGAAAAACAACTTCTTAACCAAGTCTTAATAGACTGCAAGGTAGGTATGTCATTTCCCATGATAAGTATGTCATCCACATATAGTACCAAGAATGTGATAGTGCTCCCACTAACTTTCTTGTAAACACATGGTTCATTTTCATTTTTGACAAAACCAAACTCTTTGATTGCATTGTTAAAACGAAGATTCCAACTTCGAGAAGCTTGCTTTAATCTATAAATGGATCTTTGCAGCTTACATATCTTTCTAGCATCCTTTGGATTCACAAAACCTTCAGGTTGTCTCATATACACATCCTCTTCAAGTTTCCCGTTAAGGAAAGCTATTTTGACGTCCATCTGCCAGATTTCATAATCATGAAATGCAGCTATGGCGAGCAAGATCCTGATGGATTTAAACATAGCTACGGGAGAAAAGGTTTCATCATAGTCAACACCATGAATTTGGCAAAAACCTTTAGCGACTAATCGCCCTTTGTATGTTTGTACATTACCATCCATGTCAGTTTTCTTTTTAAAAACCCATTTGCACCCTATAGGTTTAACCCCTTCAGGTGGATCAATCAAAGTCCATACTTGGTTTTCATACATGGAATCCATCTCAGATCTCATGGCCTCAAGCCATTTCTCAGAGTCTGGGCTCGTCACCGCTTCTTGATAAGTCCTAGGCTCATCTTGATCTATAAGAAGAACGTCACCATGCGTTGTAATGAGAAATCCATATCTCTCAGGTGCAAGGCGTTTTCTTAAAGATCTGCGCGGTGGTTGTGTTTCTACAGCAGTTGTTTGTTCCTCAATTTCCTGTGGAATTTTTTGTTGTTCAATCTTTGGTTCAGTGGTATCTTGTGATTCTCGAATTTCTTCAAGTTCAATCTTTCTCCCACTTTCTTTTCTAGAAGTAAATTCTCTCTCTAAGAAGACACCAGTCCGAGCAACAAACGTTTTGTTCTCAGTGGGATTAAAGAAATAATATCCTTTGGTTTCTTTTGGATACCCCACAAAAATACACCTTTCATATCTGGGTTCAAGCTTAGTAGACGTCTGACATTTAACATAAGCTTCACAGCCCCAAATTTTCATAAAAGACATACTAGGACGTTTCCCAGTCCACATCTCATATGGCGTCTTTTGAACTGATTTAGATGGAACACGATTTAGTGTGAAAGCAGCTGTCTCAAGTGCATGTCCCCAAAAGGAAGTCGGTAGATCAGCATGACTCATCATGGATCGAACCATGTCTAACAAAGTTCGATTTCTTCTCTCAGATACTCCATTCCATTGAGGAGTACCAGGAGGAGTAAGTTGTGAGACAATCCCACATTCTTTCAAAAGATCATCAAACTCTAGGCTCAAGTACTCTCCACCTTGATCAGATCGAAGTGACTTGATAGTTTCGCCTAGTTGATTTTGTACTTCATTTTTGAATTCCTTGAACTTTTCAAGGGACTCAGACTTATGGCGCATGAGATAAACATACCCATATCTACTGAAATCATCAGTGAAAGTAATGAAGTAGTGAAATCCACCTCTGGCCTGTGTATTTATTGGTCCACATACATCAGAATGTATTAGGTCCAATAAATCACTAGCTCGTTCACTTTTACCAGTAAAAGGAGATTTAGTCATTTTTCCCAATAAGCAAGATTCACATACTTCAAATTGTTCAAAAACAAATGAATTCAAGAGATCATCTTTATGGAGTTTGGATATACGTTTCTCACTTATGTGGCCCAAACGACAATGCCAAAGATAAGTTTGATTTGAGTCATTTATTTTAGATCTTTTAGTATTTATGTTGTAAATGGGATTCGTTTGATCTAAAATATAGTGGCCATTAAATAATTGTGCCGAACCATAGAAAGCATTATTGAATAAAATGAACAACAATTATTCTTAATAATTATCTCAAAACCAATTTTGTCTAAACAAGAAATTGAAATAATGTTTTTAGTCAAACTGGGCACAAAATAACAATCCTCTAAACATAAATCAAGTCCACTAGGCAAAGATAAAGTATATGTTCCCACAGCTAATGCAGCAACTTTTGCTCCATTTCCAACTCGTAGATCCACATCTCCTCTAGCCAAAGTCCTACTCCTTTGTAGTCCCTGTACAGAAGTACAAATATGAGAACCACAACCAGTATCTAATACCTAAGAAGTAGTAGTTGACAAATTAATATCAATAACATAAATACCTGAAGCAGACATTCCGCTTGCTTTAGCCTTCTTGACTTCTTCAAGATAGACAGGGCAGTTCCATTTCCCATGTCCAGTCATACCACAATGAAAGCAGTTTCCTTCCTTAGACACCCCACCTTTACGTTTTAGTGCAGCCTTTCCTTTTCCAAATTTGGGCTTACCTTTACCTTTGGGCTTTGTTTGAACTTTGGCCTTTCCCTTGCCCTTGTTATTACGGACCATCAGTATGGGCTTGCGTCCAACCTTTTTCAAGTTGCCTTCAGCAGTTCGTAACATACTGAGCAATTGTGGTAGAGTCTTGTCAATTTCATTCATATTGAAATTGAGGAAAAACTGACTGTAGCTATCCGGCAACGATTGTAAAATAACATCAGTGGCCAACTCTTGGCTCAATGGAAACCCAAGCTTAGACAGGCTTTCAATATAGCCAATCATCTTAAGGACATGAGGTCCTACTGGGCTTCCTTCAGCCAACTTACATTGGAATAGGGCCTTAGAGATATCAAACCTCTCTTGCTGTGCTTGTCCCTGATAAAGTTCTTTCAGGTGCTCGATCATATCATAAGCAACCATGTCCTCATGTTGCTTCTGAAGTTCAAGATTCATAGTGGCAAGCATAAGACATCCAACATCTATCATGTCATCGAGATACTTCTTGTAAGCATCTCTATCAGTCCTCGAGGCATTAGCGGGTGGTTCATTAGGAAGTGGTTGTTCAATGACATATAATTACCGTTCTTGTTTAAGGACAATCCTCAAGTTACGGAACCAATCAAGAAAATTCAAACCATTCAATTTGTCCTTCACAAGGGCCGATCGCAATGAGAGTGCTAGTGTTTGCAGCCATAATATATCTACAACAATTAAAAATGCATGTGAGTAAATTTACCAATTTTATATCAATCATTAAAAAGACTTTATTAAATGATGTTCCTACTATTTTATTTCAAAATTAATAACCCTCGTATATTAATTTCCGAAAAACTTTCTCAAAAGTATTTCTAGTAGGTTAAGGATCTATATTTCACCACCTCTTAAGTCAGCTTTGGCTTTACTCTTAAGATTATGGTTATTTAGGTAAGCAACATTTGCTAATTACATCATATGTAACTCCTAATATTTGATGAACAACTCTTGTTCTAATCATCTTATGATTTATCCAATTCACTTGCCTCTAGGTTTCTAATCCTATTAGAGTAACCTAGTTAAGTCATTAACCAATTTTTTAACCAGCGAATATCACTTGTTTATTCTTCGCATTTAACCAAGATAAATACTAGTACTTCGCTTTGGCAGAACCTACATAGTATTGATCGAGGCCTTAACGAGGGAAAAATTGGAAGGCCATGTTGACTTAATATTTTAATAGAGGGATTTTATTAAGGTGGTTACATCTCACTAATTATGGTCTACTTTAGCCCATTTAGTCTTCTAATCGATCTCATCAATTAATAGGGTTTATTATCACCAAGTTTTAATATATATAATAGGCATGCTTTAGACATCCATAGTATCTCATACATGAATAAATAAAGCAATAAATAAATGCAATAGTTATAGCCCATAAACTAAGGTGGTTCAACCAAGCCAATGGGAAAACCAAAAAGAAACCTTAAGCCATTTCACAAGCTATCATTCACAATCATTGTCCCACCTTCCTTCTCGTTTGGCCCACAACAACTCTTGCAAATTACAATATGCAGAAACTCATTTTACATACGAGGGAATAATATGAGAAGAGAAATACAAGAGAATAGAAGTAAGGCACGACACGCAAGCCGTATTTTAAAAAAAATACAACCTTTTATCGAATGGGTCATTGCGCTATAACTATGCATTTCAAACACCGTTCATGTCAAAAAATGGCATACATAATTCTTTTTTTTTTCTTTGCTAAGGTGAATTATAAAATATCCTTTCAACCTTTTGTGGCCCATCAAGTTTATAAATTTCTTTTATTAACAAAACTTTTTGTGGGGTGTCTGAGGAGGTCGGAGGAAGCGGGCCGAATCGCATACCCCAGTCAATGAAACCTCACGATTTGATAACTTTTATCAACAGAATCGTGTTTTTAGAATTTTAATCCTTGAGGTTTCATATCGGAACAACCCTTGTTCCACTAGCCAGTTAACACTTACTGGAAACTATAAATACCACCGTCGCATTATTACAGATTTATTAATAGTTAACAGTAATAACATAAAATCGAATAGGCCACAACACCATGATTAACATTTAATCAATTACCAAAAGGAACAGTTATCAAGTTATGATTAAACGATTTAAACAATCGAAAATACAATAAGATCAAAACATGCATCTCATACAATTGCATCATCCAAGTATTTAAACCCGAGTTCATATCACACAAGTGGCTCTGATACCACTGTTGGAACGCCGGTACCCCATGGCGCAGTAGAATAAAATTAGATCCGGCGATCCAAATCATGGATCCATGTGTGAGGAACGAATCAGGGTGAAATAAAGGTTTCGAAATTACCAAAACTTCAATCTGAGTAGACAGCGACGCCTTGGCAAAGTTTTGATCTACTGTCGAATCAAGCCTCAACCTTTTCCGATGTCGGCCTCTACGTAACCCACCCGGTTTGACTATGAACGGAAGAAATCTCCAAAATAGTTTTGGAGGTTTATTTGCTTGACGGCTGCTAGACCTAACAAGCAATCACTTAGGGTTTTTTTGTTTTTTTTGTCTCCTTTTAGTACCTTTTTATAATGGGTGCCTTTCTCATTGGGCCTTTTATAATAAGTATCCTCTTAATTGGGCCTTTTATAATTGGTATCTCTTGAATGTATTACAAGATTAAATAAATATAATAAAGTTTTTAACCGAAAATTATAATTACATTAATTATATCTGAAAATTATAATTACATTAATTACAATAAGGATTTCGGTAAAATATATTTATTTAAATTTATATATGAATCAAATTCATATATTAATAAAATTATGTTATCATTATGTGTACAACATCCTTGTACATATAATATGTTCAATATTTGATTGCCCAATTAATTTAATTCTTTAATTAATTTAATTCATGTGACAACCAAACACAATACCAACTATATTTTATTCCGTTCATTTCAACCATAGGGTGTGACCCTGTAGGTTCTTGCAACATTAGCAGTAATACTAGAACGATTCTATTGTCACAGACAATGAGTGGCATCTAGCAATGCATCATTGCTACCTAAGTTACAAGAAGTCATGATTCGACATAACCTTTCGTGATTAACCTTTCATGCATTTATCCTTAAGTCCTTTATCTCTGGAACGGATACAAGTCATGGGATAGTCACACTTGCATAGTCCATCCCACGTTTCTTGATATCTTGAGTAGACTATGATATACAAATTAGTATGACATCTCATATCAACTTATTTGAGCATGGCCATGCATTTCTAGTCTCACTCAATCAAGTGGCCTAATATATTACTCCTATTATGTATGAGGGACTTATCCTTTATTGATCAACCATATCACTCTACATAGATTGTGGTATATCCAACATCAGCCTTTATAGAACAACCTGTTACGGTGTACGTTTGACTGTATCAAAATATACAACTCACGATGCTGGGATAATAATGATCTCAAGTCTGAGGATCATGTACATATTAATCACTATGAGTAATGTTGTGACAATTACATAATAACCCAAGAAACATACTCATAGCGGGTCAATCCAATATGTTGTTCTCTAACACACATATTCATGCATTGATTTTGAAACTCCATATCAATGACAACTCTTTATCATCAATCAACTACATTTTAGTCTTAATGCATTATTGTTGTCCTAGTCAACAGTAATACTCGACTAAGGATATTTTAAGAATAATCATATTATTCTCAGGACATTATTATAAAACAGTTTATTTATACAGATAGAAAGAAAAACTGAAATAATAATGACAATGCTTTATATTAATAAACATGGTAAATTAAGTATGTTATTACAACCATCTCATAATTGATCTTTGGGCATACTCTTACATAAACAACAGCATATGAATTTAAAATGCATCATTCACACATAAACTTACCTCAGTGCAAAATGTGTTAATGTGCGATTTAATCTGAAACCTTGCCTTTTCCCCGGTCAAGGTTAATTCTGTGCTCTTCTTGATCTATAACAACAAAATTCGCTCATTTAATACATTTCATGATCATAATGCATCATAATCTCTACTTAGGCAAAATGACCATTTTGCCCTTATACTATGGCAAAATTATGATTTTTCCCCTAGGCTCGTAAGTCATTTTTCAACACATTTTCTCATTAAACAAGCCTATCTGAACATTTATTCCTTTTACAACAACCCACAAATCTAACTATTTCATGCATTTATTACCAATTTACAATATTTACAACTTAGTCCCATTTAGGTGTTTTCATGACAACACCTTTCACAAAAGTTGTTTCTCATCTCCCAACATTCATTTTTTCCATAAAACTTCAGCTAACAACATAAACCCTCTTATGAAAAGTCCCTAAACTTTTAACCATTTAACAAATTAGTCCCTTCATTAGCTAGCTTAAGCTTTGGGGACTCCAAAAGTACAAAAATTATCAAATAAAACCACTAAAATCACTTACTTACAAGAATATAGCATAGCTGAAAGTTTGAACCCCAAAAACTCTATCTTTCTCTTCAATTTTTGGTGGAAGGAGTGGAATAGTGAAAGATGATAACATCTTTTATTCATCTTATTTTATTCATTTTTATCACCTAATTTCCACCAAATTTGACCAACATTTAATATATTTGTCTCCCTAGCCTCTATATGGCCGACCATCACTCATTCAATGCCCTAATTTCACTTTAAGGCCCTCCAATTTGATATTGTTTGGCTATTAGACACCCCTCCCCCTTATAATGAAACTTTCGCACTTTATGCGATTTAGTCTTTTTTCACAATTTCACATACAATTGCTAAAATTAAAGCACCAAAAATTTCATATAGCCATATATTAATGCCATAACACATAAAATAATACTAAAATAATTTCCTCAACCTTGAATTAGAGGTCCCGAGACCACTGTTTCGACTAGCCCTAAAATCGGGCTGTTACAATAATATACAACTCAACTGAATCACAATGCTAACATATAATCATCCACATAGTAAATCATGAAACTCACAAATTTCATGGATTTAATGCTTATATGGTTTACGTACATACCTGCACTAATACGTATCAATCTCTTACCCTTTCATATCATCAATACACCTGTTGAACCATTTGGAATAATATTGGATACTTGGGAATCTCGTACCATAAGTGTCAATACATGGTTGAAACCATCTCAATCTCATATCTCATATGTAAATGCTCATCTCAAGCTATCACTGGGAATGCTTACACAAGATGATGGTTAAGACGTAGCTTGTAACAACCCATTTTTAGTCAAATCAGAATTGTGGTTTCATGACCCCAAATTTGAGGTTGAATTAATTATTTTATTATTATTTTAATGTTTGCAACATAATAGTGTAATTATGAGAAAATTTCGTTAAGATATTTTATCGTTTGAATGCTCAATTTAATAAAAAGGACTAAATCATGTAAAGTGTAGAACTTGTGTTCTTTTAGTTAAAGGTGTCTAATAGCTATTGAATCTTAAAGTAGAGATCCTTATGTGGTAAATAACCCATTAATATGATAGTGGATGATAATGGCTTGGTAATTTTGAAATTTTTTATAAATTTTAAGGTTAATTTTGGTATTTGGTGATTAATGGTTAATTAAATAAAACAAAACAAAATTTCAATTCATCATCATCTTCTTTAACCTAAAATTGAAGGGAGAAAAAGACATTTCTAGGGTTGATATTCGACCAAGCTTTTCTTGCTCATTTAGGTATAGTTTTTGTTCCGTTTTTAATGATTTCTATGTTTTTGAGATCATTGCAGCTTAATCTAGCTAGCCCAGGGACTAATTTGCAAAATTTTTAAAGGTTTAGGTTTTTCCATTGATGAATGTTGGTGTGTTTTGATGTTTAATGGTAGAAAATGCATGCTTATTGTTAGATAAACAACATTTGTTAAGTGATTTTTAGTAAAATGTCCAATTAGGGATTAAATTGTGAAATGTGTAAATTTTGTGGTTAAATTGTGAAGTAAATGAAAAAATATGGGCTGCTAGGGACCTAACTAAAAGTTGGCTAGCACGGGTTTTGATTGAATTGCATGAATTTGTGATTTTATGAAATAAGGACTAAATTGTAAAAATGTGAAATATTAGGGGCAAATGTGTAAAATTGCCTTAATGTATAATTTGGACTAAATTGAATAGAGAGATTATTTAATAAGCTAAATTTGATATTATTTAGATCAAGAAAGGCAAAATACGGATTTAGATCAGGGAAAAGAAGAAAGTTTCGGATTAATCGACTTAATTCGTCATTTTTGCATTCGAGTTAAGTTCGTATGTAATAAGCTTTGTTATAATTGTATTTTAAATGCTTTGATATTGCATAAATTGTGGATATGACTCTACAGACATGTTTGATGACAATTAGACAAGTGTGAAATCTCGGATGAACCTTAGGAATAGATTAGGATACGAATGACATGTCATTAGGGGTTATTATTGTTTTGGGTGTTGGTCTATACGTCCTACCGGTGGCTGAGTTATCCAACATGTGTTGTGGATTCTAGTCAGCTTGTGTGAGCAGCACCGTGTAGCTACGTCATGACCATCAGCTTGTGTGAGCAGAGCCGTTGATAGCTCGAGAGTGAGCATTATTGAGATATGATATTGAGATAGCTTAAGCTATGTATTGGCACTTTGGTGCAAGATTTTATTGAGATAGCTTTGTCTATATATATTGGCACTTAGGATGCGAGATTCCTGAGTATCCTGTATTATTCCAAATGGTTCAACGGGTAAATCGAAGATATGAAATCATGAGAAATAGATACGTATCAGTACAGGTATGTACGAAAACTGTATATGCATCAAACATATGAAAGAATTGAGTTCATGGTTAAATTGTTGATTGAATACATGTTAACATTGTGATTAAACATTTTGTAGAATGTTATATGCATATTTTGAATGGTAATTAAATGGTGAGTTTTGCTTATTATTTTCACACGAGCTTACTAAGCTATATAGCTTACTTCATTTATTTTTCTGTGTTTTATAGTGAAACCAAAGCTAGCTCGGATTTGGATATCGTCGGAGACTTTGTCACACTATCATACTATCTCTTGGGTACTTTTGAACTTAAGTGTTTTAAGTTTATGGCATGTATAGGAGTTTGGTCATTTTGGTATATGAATTGGTCATTTGAAATGGCTTGTAAATGTTAAATGTTTTTAGTTTTGTATATAGCCATGAGGGTTGGCTTAATTTTGTTGGTATGGTTGTGTATATATATGTGTATATGACTTGTGTTGCGAGTTTATGGATGAATATATGATGCTTGTGGATTATAGATATTGTGGTTGCCAAATGGTTGATGTTGGAGAAGTTGTATGCTTGTGAGTTTGAGCATAATGGTGCATGTTTGAAAGTGTCTAATTAGTTGAATGGTATATGTGAATTTGGTATAAATCGAATGGTCTATTTTGTGACTTGTGTGTATTGTGGATGTTGGTATAGAATTAACATGAATTATGCTTGATTTAATTTGTTTGAATGCCTATTTATGCCATGTCTTGGTGCCATTTGGTTTGGTGTAGGTGTGTGTAAAATTGGGCGGCAAATTGGCATGGTAAATAGCTTATTTTTGTCCACACGGGCAGAGACACGGACGTGTGTCTCAGCCGTGTGTGACAAATGGTTATGTTACACGGCCGTGTGTCACCTAGTGTTGAATCAATAATCAAGTCAGTGTGCTGCACACGGCTTAGCACACGGGCGTGTGACTTGGCCGTGTGGCATAAGTTAGTATACCCTACAGGTTTTAACGGCCTGGCACACGGGTGTGTGTGGCCATTTTTAAGGCACATGGGCTAACTACATGGGCGTGTGTGTTGGCTGTGTGACCATAGTCAGAGAGTTACATGGGGTCAGACACGGGCTAGGGCACGGCCATGTAATCCCATTTCGAATGTCCACACGGCCTGTGACACGGGCGTGTCTTTGCCGTGTGAGACACACGGCTGGGCCACACGGGCCTGTGTCCTCTAAAAGTTGGAAAATTTTCTGTTGTAAACCGTGGATCTCTATCTCAGATAATAGAAATTGGTACCCCGTGAAATCTAACAATCTCAGAAATGTACAGATCAACTAATCTATCAAGTGAAAAGTTTGTACGTATCGGAATGAAATGTGCAGATTTCATCAGTCGATCAACAATAACCCAAATAACATCTTTCTTTTTCGGAGATAGAGGTAACCCAGATACGAAATCCATCGTAACTCTATCCCATTTCCACTTAGGTATCATCACTGGTTGTAACAGTCCCAAAAGCACTTGATGTTCAGCTTTAACTTGTTGCCAAATCAAGCATCTCGACATAATTTCTTGTAATATCCTGAAATAGGGGTTATTTTGTAACTGCATTGTTTGCTTGTGTTTGGACTGCGGTGTTGTTATTTATGATCTTTTGAGACTTAGTTGTAAGTCTAGTGTAGGCTTGAGTAGTAGGAAAAATTTTAGTTTTTAGGTTTAAGGTATAAGGAGCTGAAGGAGCTAAGGGTTATAAGTATTTCAAGTAGGATTTTAGCACATGAAAGAGGCTTGGCAAGGTGGCAAGGAGGCGCCACTTAGAGCCTGTGATTGACGCCACTTGCCGGGGAAGGAGGTCTCATGTTCGAGCAGCAGGAATCCCACCTTTTGCTTTCTATTTTGACGCCAAGGAGGGGAAGGAGTTGTGTGCAGTTCAAACTCTGCCATGGACTAAGTCAAATTATTCAAATGGTTGGCAAAGAGGAAAATTAGGAAGTTGACTAATTCAAATTAGTTTGAATTAGTGGCCAAGAGCATTTTTGGGTGTTGGCCGAATTTTGAACTCCTCATGGGAGGAGTGGCCGGTTTTGGTATGATGGGTAGAGGGGAATGCCGAAACCTCCTTAGGTGTTAGAGTGCATTTTCGGTCAGTTTTGTTTAGTGCACTGAAAGCCGAAAACCTTTCTTTTGAGTGTGCCGATTTTTCTTAGTATACCATAGTCCTTAGCCGAACCTTGAGGTAAGAGCACATTTCTTTTCTTCCTTGAAACCGAAAGCCTCAAGTAGCATACACCCTTGCCGAATTTGCACTTGATCTCTCTTAATTTTCATTAGTAGCCGAATGCTCTCTTGAGTTCTCAAGCTTTCATTTCATTTTGCTTCTTCTTCTTCTTCTGGATCTTTGGCCGAACCATCTACCCTTCCATCCCTCTTTTCTTTTTCCCATTTATGCTAAGCCGAAAATAGCTATCTTCTTCCTCTCATACTTTTATTTTCTTTCTCATGCTAAGCCGAAATTTACTTTGTCTTCTTAGCCGAATCTACCCTCTCCTACTCCTAATCTATTTTGCTGATTTCTCCTTTCTTCTTTAGCCACATCTCTTTGGTTTCGACTTTCAAAAACTCTAGCCAAATTCTCTTCTCCCTTTTTGGTTGGTTTTGGGTCGAATCTCAAGCAGGGGGAGATCTCTTCTAGTTCTTCTCCAATTGGTTTCAGAGGAAGGTAAGTGCTCAGGGCCGAATGTTTATTTCTTCTTCTCCTTTGTTCTCTGTCGACCTTGATAGGGGTAAGAGCCAATTTCGGCAATTGCTGTAAGGGTGCTAATCACTTGTGGTAACCGTTTTATTATAGGGCCTCCGGGATTTTGAAGCAATCAACCTAAGCTTTCACTCTTTATTAGACAGATTCGGTAAGTGGTGGTAAGGATCTATGTTAGTAGTCTATTCTTTTAAGTATTCGTAAAGCCGAAGGCTTTTGAGGCTAACTGTTTCTGCGTCTTAGGGTGTGGCCGATTGCAAGAGGAGACCATCTCATAGTGTTGAGATTTGATTGGAAATCAAATCGGCAGTAAGGTAGGGGTTCATACGTTAACCCTTTGGTGGTTTATTGGGTTTAGCCGAATGGCCTAAGTTGCTAACCTTAGTAATGGCCGAATGTAGGATCAAGGACCTAGCGTTGTAGATCGACTCTTCGGATTTAGGGCTGCGTTATAACAGGTGTGTAAACTTACACACTCTATTACTTAGTAATATGTTGTAATAACCTGTGATTAATAAAAGCCGAAACAGTGTGGTTGTTGATATGATACCCTATGGGTATGAGCATGGATTCGGGTAAGTCCGTTCCGATTTGAGTTCTGCTATTCATTATGTTTGATATAATGATTTATGACATATATGGGTTATGTGATGCGTAACTAAGCATGTTGGCATGATTTGCATGATTTGCATGATTTACATGAGTATGGCATGATGTTGGGTGATATGAGAGGAGGGGGAAGATGATATCCGTGTCTTTGGGACACCAGAGGTTTGGCACCTCCAGTGGTGGTACCACAGATTGATTTAGTGACTTTGGGTCACCAGAGGTTTGGCACCTCATAGCGACTTGTCCCAGTGGCTTAGTACCACGGTGTGTTGGCCCCACAGTTGACATATCGGGATTGTCGCCAGTGATTTGGTATCACACGTGGGTTGGCCCCACACTTGGATATTGATATTTTGTGAATTTGGGTCACCAGAGGTTTGGCACCTTATAGCGACTTGTCCTAGTGGCTTAGCACAACAGTGTGTTGGCCCCACAGTTGATATTACGGGATCATCGCCAGTGATTTGGTATCACACGTGGGTTGGCCCCACAGATGGATTATTCGTGACTTTGGGTCACAAGTGGTTTGGCACCACAATATTGGATATCGTGACTTTGGGTCACCAGTGGTTTGGCACCACCAGTGGTTTGGCACCACCAGTGGTTTGGTACCACACGGGGTAGATAAGGAGTATGGATGGCTAGGTTTGGGGTGCATTACTTATATTGCTTGGTGATATGTGTGTAAATATGTTGCAATCTCTCCAGAGGAGGGTTTATGCACTGAGTCTTGGTGACTCACCTTCTCTCTTATCATTTCAGGTGACACCTAGATTGCGGACGAGGAGCCAGGTGGACATGCTATGAATAAATACGGTCTTTCATGGATTTGGATTTGGTACTTTATTTCATTTACCTCGATTTGGTTTTGTTGGGATTGTAAAAAGGCCTTTTAAATTATGTTTTGATTATTTACGTGGTTGGATTTGATTTCAAATATGACTTAACAAACTATTGGTTAACATCTGATAAAATTTGGAAAAAAATAAGGTTTACTAAAACTACAAAGCGGCATGTTTTAAACTTTACCATCGGGTATCACTTAAAAAAAAAAAGAAAACTACAACTCAAACGGTTTTTTTTTTTTTCAAACTTAAAGTTTTACACACTCAATTTAAATGTTTTAAGCAACTAAAAAGAATCTATTAGCATTTTCAAGTAAATATAGAATTGTTTTACTTATGAATTCGACAAACTAGGTTTTAAAGATATAATCTCGGGTTTTCAAAAACAACAAGAACAGTTTTAACTCATCATGCACCTGCTTTCTACAAAAATAAAAACAACGAGGAAATTTTTACTCAAAACTTGATTCGCTAGCTTGTCTCCTTCAAGATATTTTCCTGTAACATGCTAGATTCGGTCGTGGTGTGTTGACCGGGTTTGGGGTGTTACAATTGTGGTATCAGAGCCAAGTTCAAAGGCTCGGCTGTGGGCCCAAGGCCCAAAATGTTTTAAATATTGGTTTTTAAATGTTCTGTTTAAAATATATGGTTTGAAAGGCATGGCACTGAGTCTCCGGCACCAATCCGCCCAGGTAAGTACCCCTTACTATTGCTTGTGATTTTTGGATGTGATGAGATTGAATGACTAGGCGATAGTGAATTACTCTAGAAATTGAAACTGATAGGACTGTGTAGAATTGCGCAAACAAAACTCCTTTAATAAGAAATATTCATAAGACTGTGTTTTTAAACAGTGGAATAATTACTAATGCATAAAACTTCTAAATCAGATAAGTCGAGATTTTAGTCATGAGCACTCGGGGTGGACGTGGTCGTGGACGTGGTCGGGGTAGGATGGCAGTTTCTGAACCAGTAGGGTCTGGTCAGGGGTCAGAGAATGAGATACCGGTACCACCACCAGCTGTAGGTGGTGAGTTTCAGGATCAGACTGGGGATGACGCAGTGTCGCAGGCGATGCTGCGAGTTCTGGAAAGGGTAGCTGGAGTAGGTGGAGGCGCAGGAGCTCGGAAATCTGTACCCGAGCAACTCCGGGCGAATGGGGCTGAGGTATTTCGGGGTGTTTCTGGTGTGGCTCCCAGCACGTCAGAGTATTGGATGGAGGCGACGGAGCGGATCATGGACGACTTAGACCTGACTGCTGAGGAAAAGCTGAAGGGGATAGTTTCGCTTCTCCGGGATGAGTCATACCAGTGGTGGCTCACGGTTCGGGACAGTGCTGCAGCGGAAGATCTTACTTGGGATTATTTTAAGGCCGCATATCAGAAAAAGTATATTGGAGCTAGCTACATTGATACGCAACGGAAGGCATTTTTGAGGTTGGTTCAGGGGAGCAAGTCTGTATCAGAGTATGAGGCAGAGTTCTTAAGGCTGAGCCGGTATGCTAGAGGCATTGTGGCTACTAAACACGAGCGGTGTGTCCGTTTCAAGGATGGTCTGAGAGATGAGCTGAGGTTACTGATTGCTCCACAGCAGGAGCGTGAGTTCGCTGTCCTGGTAGAAAAGGCGAAAGTAGCCGAAGGGGTTAAAGAGTCTGTGAGGCAAAACATGGATAGGAACAGGCATAAGAGAAGCTTTGGATCGGCTGGGTCGTCAGGTAACTCTCAGAAGAGGGCTAGACAGAGTGGACTGAATCAGTCTGGTAGGTCGATTACTGCTAATCAGGGACCAGCACAGTGTAACCGTTGTGGAAAATCTCATTGGGGAGGATGTTGGACCGGCGGAAAAGGATGTTTTGAGTGTGGCTCGCTGGATCATCGTGTGAGAGACTGTCCGCGTAAGTTGGCTAGGATTCAGTCTGAGGGTCAGGGCCGTACTCAGTTTAGAAATGGAGGACCGCCACCGCAGAGGGGTCGTGGTAATGGTAGAGGAGGTAACGGTTTTGGTCTGGGCCGCGGAGCACCGGGCAGAGGTGCGGGTAGCACTGAGGCTAGACAGCCTGGGTTAGTATATGCAGCGAGGCGCCGAGAGGAGGGCGACGCACCGGACGTCATAACCGGTACGTTCTTGATCTTTGGTTTTCCATATACTGCTTTGATTGATGTGGGTTCGACGCATTCATACGTTGCTAGTAGCATAGTAGAGACCATGAATTTAGACTTTGAGACTACTTCTAGGTAGATGACAGTGATTAGCCCTCTAGGTCACTCTGCAGTTGTAAACAAGCTGCATAGAGATGTACCCCTAGAACTCCAAGGGGAAGTGTTTGTTGCTGATCTGATGGAACTGTCATTTGGGGAGTTCGATCTGATTCTTGGGATGGACTGGTTGGTTAAGTACCAGGCGAGGTTGGATTGCGCGGCTAAGCGCATGGTTCTAAAGACGGCTGAGGATGACGAGGTGGTCATGATAGGTAATAGAAGAGATTACTTATCCAACGTAGTGTCTGCTTTAAAGGCTGAGAAGTTGGTCAGGACGGGCTGCGAAGCATTTATGGTTCATGTGTATGCCTTGGAGGCTAAAGAGTCTGCTGTAGGGAATGTCTGAACAGTAAAGGAATTTGCTGATGTGTTTCCAGAGGAGCTTCCGGGACTGCCACCGGATTGTGAGGTGGAATTTGGCATAGATCTGTTACCCGAAACCGCACCAGTGTCTATTGCTCCGTATAGGATGACGCCAAAGGAGTTAGTGGAATTAAAGGCTCAGATCCAGGAGCTGTTGGACCGAGGTTTTATCAGGCCAAGTGTTTCACCTTGGGGAGCGCCAGTACTCTTTGTCAAGAAGAAAGATGGTACAATGCGGATGTGTATAGACTACCGCCAGTTGAATAAGCTGACAATCAAAAACAAGTATCCGTTGCCATGGATAGACGACTTGTTTGATCAGCTCAAGGGTGCATCGGTATTCTCGAAGATCGACTTAAGGTCTGGGTATCATCAGCTAAAGGTGAAAGAGGCTGATATCCACAAGACAGCGTTTCGTACTCGGTATGGGCACTATAAGTTTCTGGTAATGCCGTTTGGGTTGACTAATGCGCCGGCAGCATTCATGGACATGATGAATAGGGTATTCCAACAGTATTTGGATCAGTTCGTCGTGGTATTTATAGACGACATCTTGGTGTACTCAAGGACAGAAGCGGAGCATGACGCGCATTTGCGAGTAGTATTGCAGATTCTAAGGGAAGAGCAGCTTTATGCTAAATTTAGTAAGTGCGAGTTTTGGCTTAGGGAGGTGACTTTCTTGGGTCATGTAGTGTCAGCTGAGGGGATTAGAGTGGACCCTCGAAAGATTGAGGCAGTATTAGATTGGAAGCCGCCTAAGTCAGTGGCTGAGATTCGGAGTTTTCTGGGTTTAGCTGGGTACTACCGAAGGTTTGTAGAGGGATTTTCGTTGATCGCAGCACCGATGACCAAGTTGTTAAGAAAAGGAGTCCTGTTTGTGTGGACTGAGAAGCAGCAAGAGAGTTTCGACAACCTAAAGAAGATCTTGACTGAAGCTCCGGTTTTGATTCAACCTGACGCAGGAAAGGAATTCACGGTATATTGCGATGCATCTCATACGGGTTTGGGTTGTGTGCTGATGCAGGAAGGGAAGGTAGTGGCTTATGCTTCTCGGCAGCTGAGGCCACATGAGGTCAATTATCCAGCGCACGACTTGGAGCTAGCGGCTGTAGTCTTCACCTTGAAGATCTGGAGGCACTACTTGTACGGAGAGAGATCAATAGTCTACACAGATCTCAAGAGTCTGAAGTACCTTTTGACTCAGAAGGATTTGAATTTGAGGCAACACAGATGGATTGAATTGCTAAAGGACTACGACTGTTCGATTGAGTATCATCCGGGAAAGGCTAACGTGGTGGCAGATGCGTTGAGCTGTAAGGTTGTATCGGGCTTAAGAGTGATGTTTGCCCATCTTAGTCTGCACGATGACGGAAGTATTCTGGCAGAATTGCAGGTTAAGCCGACTTGGGTTGAGCAGATCAGGGAGAAACAGTTAGAGGATGAGGTTCTGAACGCGCAGAAGTTACAAGTGCAGGACAATGGTTTGGAGGGTTACAGTTTGTCTAGTGATGGAGTGCTGTGTTTTCAAGGGAGAGCGTGTATGCCGAAGGATATCGAGCTAAAGCAGATGATTCTTCAGGATGCACATAGCAGCCCATACGCTATGCATCCTGGAGGTAGCAAGATGTATCGGGATCTAAGGGAGCAGTTTTGGTGGCCAGGACTAAAGCAGGAAGTGACAGAGTTTGTAGGTAAGTGTCTGACATGTCAGCAGGTCAAGGCTGAACATCAGTTGCCAGCCAGTGAAGATTCCACAGTGGAAGTGGGAAAGGATTACTATGGATTTCGTCAGTGGATTACCTCTTACGCCTAGCAAGAAGGACGCGGTTTGGGTAATTGTGGATCATCTGACTAAATCAGCTCACTTCATACCGGTAAGGGTTGATTACTCGCTTCAGAAGCTAGCTAAGCTGTATGTGTCAGAGATAGTGAGGTGGCATGGTGTGCCAGTATCGATCATCTCGGATAGGGATCCCAGATTTACGTCAAGATTCTAGAGAGCGTTGCATCAGGCTTTGAGTACGCGCTTGGATTTCAGTATGGCTTTCCATTCGTAGTCTGACGGGCAGTCGGAAAGAGTTATACAGATTTTAGAGGACATGCTGAGAAGTTGTGTTCTGGACTTCAGAGATAGCTGGGAAGAGTTTCTGCCATTAGCTGAGTTCGCCTACAACAATAGTTACCAAGCAAGCATCAAGATGGCACCATATGAGGCGTTGTATGGTAGGAAGTGTCGCTCACCTACTTGTTGGACCGAACTGGGTGAACGTCAGATGTTGGGACCAGAGTTGGTTGCAGAGACTGAAGACAAGGATAAGTTATTTCAGGCTCGATTGAAAGAGGCTTCGGACAGGCAGAAGTCTTATGCCGATCTCAAGCGTAGGGATATAGAGTTTGCCGTGGATGATAAGGTCTTTCTGAAGGTCTCGCTGTGGAAGAAAGTGTTGAGGTTCGGAAGGAAAGGCAAGTTAAGTCCAAGGTTTATTGGGCCGTATAGGGTACTGAGACGAGTGGGACCAGTAGCTTATCAGCTTGAGTTGCCAGCAGAGCTAAGTCAGATTCACGACGTATTTCGTGTCTCCATGCTTAGGCGTTATCGTTCAGATCCGTCGTATGTTGTAGCAGTGGAAGAGATCGAGGTGAATCCGGATTTGACCATGGAGGAGGAACCAGTGCAGATTCTAGATCGGGATGTGAAAGTCTTGCGTAGGAAGTCAGTCCCTTTGGTGAAAGTGCTATGGCAGAACCATAGCGTGGAAGAAGCCACGTGGGAACCAGAAGATGCGATAAGACAGCAATACCCTCAACTCTTTTGACCAGGTAATTTCGAGCCCGAAATTATTTTAAGGGGGTAGAACTGTAATATCCTGAAATAGGGGTTATTTTGTAACTGCATTGTTTGCTTGTGTTTGGACTGCGATGTTGTTATTTATGATGTTTTGAGACTTAGTTGTAAGTCTAGTGTAGGCCTGAGTAGTAGGAAAAATTTTAGTTTTTAGGTTTAAGGTATAAGGAGCTGAAGGAGCTAAGGGTTATAAGTATTTCAAGTAGGATTTTATCACATGAAAGAGGCTTGGCAAGGTGGCAAGGAGGCGCCACTTAGAGCCAGTGATTGACGCCACTTGCAGGGGAAGGAGGTCTCATGTTCGAGCAGCAGGAATCCCACCTTTTGCTTTCTATTTTGACGCCAAGGAGGGGAAGGAGTTGTGTGCAGTTCAAACTCTACCATGGACTAAGTCAAATTATTCAAATGGTTGGCAAAGAGGAAAATTAGGAAGTTGACTAATTCAAATTAGTTTGAATTAGTGGCCAAGAGCATTTTTGGGTGTTGGCCGAATTTTGAACTCCTCATGGGAGGAGTGGCCGGTTTTGGTGTGGTGGGTAGAGGGGAATGCCGAAACCTCCTTAGGTGTTAGAGTGCATTTTCGGTCAGCTTTGTTTAGTGCACTGAAAGCCGAAAACCTTTCTTTTGAGTGTGCCAATTTTTCTTAGTATACCATAGTCCTTAGCCGAACCTTGAGGTAAGAGCACCTTTCTTTTCTTCCTTGAAACCGAAAGTCTCAAGGAGCATACACCCTTGCCAAATTTGCACTTGATCTCTCTTAATTTTCATTAGTAGCCGAATGCTCTCTTGAGTTCTCAAGCTTTCATTTCATTTTGCTTCTTCTTCTTCTTCTGGATCTTTGGCCGAACCATCGACCCTTCCATCCCTCTTTTCTTTTTCCCATTTATGCTAAGCCGAAAATAGCTATCTTCTTCCTCTCATACTTTTATTTTCTTTCTTTCTTAAAACTCTTGTGCTGAAATTTACTTTGTCTTCTTAGCCGAATCTACCCTCTCCCACTCCTAATCTATTTTGCCGATTTCTCCTTTCTTATTTAGCCACATCTCTTTGGTTTCAACTTTCAAAAACTCTAGCCAAATTCTCTTCTCCCTTTTTGGTTGGTTTTGGGCCGAATCTCAAGCAGGGGGGAGATCTCTTCTAGTTCTTCTCCAATCAGTTTCAGTGGAAGGTAAGTGCTCAGGGCCGAATGTTTATTTCTTCTTCTCCTTTGTTCTCTGTCGACCTTGATAGGGGTAAGAGCCGATTTCGGCAATTGTTGTAAGGGTGCTAATCACTTGTGGTAACCGTTTTATTATAGGGCCTCCGGGATTTTGAAGCAATCAACCTAAGCTTTCACTCTTTATTAGACAGATTCGGTAAGTGGTGGTAAGGATCTATGTTAGTAGTCTATTCTTTTAAGTATTCGTAAAGCCGAAGGCTTTTGAGGCTAACTGTTTCTGCGTCTTAGGGTGTGGCCGATTGCAAGAGGAGACCATCTCATAGTGTTGAGATTTGATTGGAAATCAAATCGGCAGTAAGGTAGGGGTTCATGCGTTAACCCTTTGGTGGTTTATTGAGTTTGGCCGAATGGCCTAAGTTGCTAACCTTAGTAATGGCCGAATGTAGGATCAAGGACCTAGCGTTGTAGATCGACTCTTCGAATTTAGGGCTGCATTATAACAGGTGTGTAAACTTACACACTCTATTACTTAGTAATATGTTGTAATAACCTGTGATTAATAAAAGCCGAAACAGTGTGGTTGTTGATATGATACCCTATGGGTACGAGCATGGATTCGGGTAAGTCCGTTCCGATTTGAGTGCTACTATTTATTATGTTTGATATAATGATTTATGACATATATGGGTTATGTGATGCGTAACTAAGCATGTTGGCATGATTTGCATGATTTACATGAGTATGGCATGATGTTGGGTGATATGAGAGGAGGGGGAAGATGATATCCGTGTCTTTGGGACACCAGAGGTTTGGCACCTCCAGTGGTGGTACCACAGATTGATTTAGTGACTTTGGGTCACCAGAAGTTTGGCACCTCATAGCGACTTGTCCCAGTGGCTTAGTACCACGGTGGGTTGGCCCCACAGTTGACATATCGGGATTGTCGCCAGTGATTTGGTATCACACGTGGGTTGGCCCCACACTTGGATATTGATATTTTGTGACTTTGGGTCACCAGAGGTTTGGCACCTCATAGCGACTTGTCCCAGTGGCTTAGCACCTCATTGGGTTGGCCCCACAGTTGATATTACGGGATCGTCGCCAGTGATTTGGTATCACACGTGGGTTGGCCCCACAGATGGATTATTCGTGACTTTGGGTCACCAATGGTTTGGCACCACAATATTGGATATTGTGACTTTGGGTCACCAGTGGTTTGGAACCACCAGTGGTTTGGTACCACACGGGGTAGATAAGGAGTATAGATGGCTAGGGTTGGGGTGCATTACTTATATTGCTTGGTGATATGTGTGTAAATATGTTGCATTAATCGAGAGGAGGGTTTATGCACTGAGTCTTGGTGACTCACCTTCTCTCTTATCATTTCAGGTGACACCTAGATTGCTGACGAGGAGCCGGGTGGACTCGAGGTGGCCATGCTATGAATAAATACGGTCTTTCATGGATTTGGATTTGGTACTTTATTTCATTTACCTCGATTTGGTTTTGTTGGGATTGCAAAAAGGCCTTTTAAATTAAGTTTTGATTATTTATGTGGTTGGATTTGATTTCAAATATGACTTAACAAACTATTGGTTAACATCTAATAAAATTTGGAAAAAAATAAGGTTTTCTAAAACTACAAAGCGGCATGTTTTAAACTTTACCATCGGGTATCACTTAAAAAAAAAAAAAGAGAACTACAACTCAAACGGTTTTTTTTTTTCAAACTTAAAGTTTTACACACTCAATTTAAATGTTTTAAGCAACTAAAAAGAAACTATTAGCATTTTCAAGTAAATATAGAATTGTTTTACTTATGAATTCGACAAACTAGGTTTTAAAGATCTAATCTCGGGTTTTCAAAAACAACAAGAACAGTTTTAACTCATCATGCACCTGCTTTCTACAAAAATAAAAACAACGAGGAAATTTTTACTCAAAACTTGATTCGCTAGCTTGTCTTCTTCAAGATATTTTCCTGTAACATGCTAGATTCGGTTGTGGTGTGTTGACCGGGTTTGGGGTGTTACATTTCTGAAATGTCTCGTTTCATGCCCGACCACCAGTATAACTGTTTCAAATCATTGTACATCTTAGTAGTCCCCTGATGAACAGATAAACAACCATTGTGTGGTTCGTGTAGAATTTTCTGAATAAGCTCAAAATTTCTTGGTACACAAATTCTACATTGGAACAGCAAACAATCATCGAAGCTGATCTGATATTCTGAATCAGTAGTTGACTCACATTGTACTCTCTTAACTTGTAATTCATTGTCACATTTCTGAGCTTCACAGATTTGTTGAAGAAACACCAGTTTACCTTTTAACTCAGCTAAAATCAAACCATAATCAGATAATGACAATCGTGTATTCATCGCTCTCAAAGCAAACAAAGATTTTTTACTCAGAGCATCCTCGACTACATTCGCTTTCCCCGGATGATAATCAATTACTAATTCATAATCTTTCAACAATTTGAGCCATCTTCGTTGTGGCAAATTTAAATCTTTCTAAGACATTAAATACTTCAAGCTCTTGTGGTCAGTAAAATATGGCATTTTTCACCGAACAAATGATGTCGCCAACTTTTCAATGTGAATACAATAGCAGCCAACTTTAAGTCGTGTGTTGGATAATTCTTTTCATGCGGTTTTAACTGTCTGGAAGCATAAGCTACCACTTTGCCTTCTTGCATCAAAACACATCGCAAACCATTCAATGATGTAATATCCCAATTTAGACCCTAGTTGGAACAGTGGTTTTGAGACCACAAATCCGAAGTGGGAAAAAATATTTTGGAATTATTTTTGATGTTCATTATATGTGATACAGCCTGTGTGAAAATTCTGTGTGGTAATTTTATCGACTGTGTGTTAAATTACGAAAAAGAATTTAATCACATAAATGTAAATGCTGTGTGCTGATTGTTAGTGTTTAATTGTTATTGTCTTTGTAATGTGGAGGCCTTATGAGGCAATTAAACCATTATGCATTTAGTGGATGGTGGATGGACATTTATAACCAATTATAATGTATGTTATAATGTTTTATTATAAAGGTAAAATAGTAAAGTTTGTAATATTAAATATTAAATAAAAAAAAGAGATGAAACCACGTTCATCTTCTTGGTGCCGAAATTAGAAAAGAAAAAGGAGGAAGAAAAGCTTTGAAATTTCGGCTAGGGTTAAGCTTAATTTAAGGTATGTTTGAGCTTGATTTTTTATAATTTTTATGTTTTCGTGATCGTTGCTTCGTGCTCTAGCTAACCCATGTCTTAATTTTGTGAGTTGATAATGTTTTTGAAATATACCATTGATGAACATGTGAGTTCTTGAATGTTTGAATGAGGAAAATGAAAGATATGTGTTTGATTAAGATAATTTGTCTTTGGAGTTTTGATGAATTTGTGTGTTTTGGGCTAAATTGAAAAAAAGTGTAAATTGAGGGATTAAAATATGAAATAAATGAAATAAGTGGACTTGTATGAGTATAGTGAGAATTTAGCTTAGCATGAGTACAAGCAAATTCTGTGTATTTGGTGATATGATGAATTAGAGACTAAAGTGTCGAAATGTGAAAATGAGAGGGTTATTTTGTAAAATGCCCTAAACAAGTGTGCGTGGACTAAAATGAATGATTTAGTGATTGAATGGATTGAATTTGAATGTGTATAGACCAAGAGAGAAGAGGTTCGAATTGAGATCGAGGCAAAGACAAAATGCTCAATTAATCGACCGTTTTGGTATTTCAACATCCGAGGTAAGTTCGGATATAGTACAAGTTGTTAATTTATGTTCTATGTAATGTGAATTAATTGAATATCTATATAACTATGAGTCTAGAAATGCAATGTGCTGAATTGGATTAGAGGGCACTAAGTGTGCGAAATTAGAAACGAGATTGAAATGATTAGCATTGTGTGTGCGAAATGATAGAAGCTTCGGCTTATTGAACTGGCACTGTGTGTGTGATACTGATATAAGCTCGGTTTAAAGTATTGGCACTGAGTGTGTGATGACAACTACGTTTTGTCTATAAATTGGCACTAAGTGTACGAGCAAAGCAAGAGAATAGCAAAGATTGATGAATATGTGAAGTCAAGTGGTTGAGTAGCATGGTTGGTGACTAACTAAGTGTTAGCAAAGGTATGTATAAAACCTATGTGGTTGATGAAATTGAAAGTAGATGAATGGAATGCTATGTGAGTATTGGATATGGTTGGATTTGTGTGACATTGATACATTATCTATCTGATGGTTTAATGTATATATTGATTTGATTCAATGAATTAGTTGTATTGTATTTCGAACTTACTAAGCTTTTGAAAGCTTACTGTGTGAATTGTTTCTCCGCTTTGCAGTGTCAGTAAAGATAGCTCGTATTCGGGAATCGTCGGCATCTCTATCACAATATCGGCAATCTATTTTGGTACTTTTGGAAAGATGTATATAGATGAAATATGGCATGTATAAGCTAGATGTTATGATATGTTTTGGAAGGTTTAATCCTTGCCATGTGATTTGGCTTGGAAGTTGAATGATGTAGAATTGATGAATGAGCTATGAATGTGGTATATTTTATGACTTAGTTGATTGAGAAGAATGTGGTTTGAAGATGAACTTTGATATGGATTACATGATGTTTGAATTACATATGTTTTGAGATGTATATTTGTCACTTTGAATGGCTTTAGTTGTGATGATAATGTACATGGAAGTAAATGGTTTAGTTGGTGATTGAATAATGCATGAAATATTATGTTTGAATGCATTTGAAAGCATGAATTGGTATTGTATTGATGCTTGTATGTATGATCCTATTGTGGGTGGCAATTTGGCCTTGCAAACGGCCTGTTTTGCCTACACGGTTATGGCACACGGGCGTGCCTAGTGACCGTGGGATAAAGTCAGTAGCTAGCCCAATTATGCATGGCCATGGTACACGGACATGCCTAGTAGCCGTGTGAATAATCATTATATTGCCTAAGAGTACACGGACTTAGCACACGGGCGAGCCTAGTGACCGTGTGGAGAAGTCAAAATACATGCTCTGTTTTGGCACGGCCTTGACACATGGGTGTGTCTGGTGGTCGTGTGAGGCACACGGCCTGACAGCACGGGCGTGTGACCTCAACAGTACTGAAAAATGTTGAAAATTTTGAAAACTTTCATAAGTGTTCGGTTTAGTCCTGACCTTTTTCCAATACGTGTTTAAGGTCTCGAAGGCCTAGATAAGAGACTATATGCTTGTATTTCAATATATTTAATTGATGGTTGACTCGTGAAGTGGATGTGAAATGTGCCAATTGTTTGGTAACGCCTCTTAACCCTATTTTGGTGATGGTTTCAGGTTAGGGGTGTTACAAATGACGCATCACTGAAAATCACAAACTCTTTACCCGACTCAGGCTGAACTAAAACTGGTGCTTCAATTAACAATGCTTTCAACTGTTCCAAACTCTGTTGGCATTTCTCGGGCCACTCAAACTTCTTTGTAACAATCGAGTTATCGGTGTAGCTATCATCGAGAACCCTTTTACAAAATGTCGATAGTATCCAGCTAATCCTAGAAAACTTCTGACCTCGGATACATTTCTTGGTGGTTTCCAGTTAACAACTGCTGAAATCTTACTTAGATCAACTCGAATGCCTTCCGCCGAAACAGTATGTCCCAAAAATCCAACTTCTCAGAGTCAAAAATCACATTTCCTGAATTTAGCAAACAGTTGCTTATCTCTCAATGTCTGTAACACAATCTTTAAATGCTTAGCCTGCTCTGATTTGTCTCCAGAATAAATCAGAATGTCATTAATGAATACAACTACAAATCTGTCCAAATACGGTCTAAAGATTTGATTCATCAAATCCATGAATAGTGCAGGAGCGTTAGTTAATCTGAACGGCATAACAAGAAATTCATAATGCCCGTACCTGGTCCTGAATCCAATTTTCGGTACATCTGTATCTTTAACCCGTAATTCATAATAGCCAGATCGCAAATCAGTCTTTTAAAATATTGTTGCTCCTTTCAACTGATCGAACAAATCCTCAATTCTTAGCAAAGGATACTTATTTTTAATTGTAACCACGTTCAGCTGATGATAGTCAATACACAGTCTCATCGATCCATCTTTCTTCTTTACTACACTCATCGATCCATCTTTCTTCTTTACGAACAAAACTGATGCACCCCAGGGCAAAAAACTAGGTCGCGCAAAACCTTTATCTGTTAATTCTTGTAACCGAGCTTTCAATTCTTTAAACTCTGTGAGAGCAATTCTATACGGAGCTTTTGATATCTGTGATGTTCCCGGTACTAACTCAATAGCAAACTCAACTTCTTTGACTGGTGGCAACCCAGGTAACTTTTCTGGAAACACATCTGGATATTCACAAACCACTAGCATTGATTCAATTTTCGATTTAGACACTTTTGTATCGAGTACATAAGCAAGGTAAGCTTCACAACCTTTCCTCACATATTTCTAAGCTAGCATCGTCGATATCACAATAGTCAACCCACTCGAATCATCGATTTCAATATGAATAATTTCACTATTATGACATTTCAACTCAATAGTCTTTCGTCTACAGTTTACAATAGCATCATGCAGAGTCAACCAATCCATACCCAATATCACATCGAATACATCAAACGGTAAAAGCATCAAATCAGTCAAAAAATAGTAGCCCCGTGTCATCAAAGGACAATCCTTGCAAACCTTATCAATTAGAACATACTGGCCCAAGGGGTTCGATACTTTAATCACGAATTCAGTTGACTCAACAGGTAAACTCTTACTAGACACTAAATTCATACAGATAGATGAATGAGTCAATCCAGGATCAATCAAAGTAATTACATCAGTGTCATAAAGAGAAAATGTACCTGTGATAACACCTGGTGATGATGACTCCTCGCGAGTGCGAATAGCGTAGGCTCTAGCTGGCGCTCAAGCCTCGGATTTCACCACAGAATCCTTTGTTGCACCTTTTCTACTAGTTACATTTCCAGTGTTTCGCAGTGTTCTCCCTTTGGCAATTGTATTACTCAGCATTGTATTCATAAATTTTTCTTTTTCAGGTAACTCAGGACAATCCCGAATAAAATGATCTTGTGTGCCACATCTAAAACAGGCTTTAGTATTCATCCAACAGTCTCCAAAATGTCGTCTTCCACACTGTTGACACTCAGGTTTGTTGGTTTTAATACTACCAACACTCGATACTGAAGTAACTTGAGCTTTTGGACTCGTGTGTTGCTTCCCACGATCTCTGTTGGAATACCCCATTGAAGCAATTGAACGGTTATAATAATCTCTTGATTTCTTTGAAGAGGAATGATAGGGTTTACTCATCGACTTCTTTCTCGAATCTCTAGCCTCAGAATCTGCTTTTCTCTTTTCTTTGCTAAGTTCCTCGGCTTTGCAAGCTCTGTTGACCAAAACAACAAATTCTTTTAATTCCGGAATACCGAATAGAAGTTTAATGTCTCTGTTCAACCCATCTTCGAATCGCTTACACGTAATTTCTTCAATAGAAACACATTCTCGAGCATACTTACTTCATCTTATAAATTCTCTTTAATACTCGGTTACTGTCATACGACCCTGTTTCAACTCCAGAAATTCTTTGCACTTTTGATCAATAAACTGTTGGCTTATGTATTTCTTTCTGAACTCAATCTAAAAGAATTCCCATGTGACTTGTTCTCTCGGCACCACATATACCAAAGTGTTCCACCACTGATATGCAGTATCTCTCAGAAATGATACAACACATTTAACATATTTTGCTGGCATACAAGACAGTTCATAAAATATCCAGATCGTATTCTCAAGCCAAAACTCGGCTCTCTCAGGATCATCATCAACTGTAGCTCTAATCTCTTCAGCCCTGTACTTTTAAATTTTATCCATAGGTGGCTTACTCATATGCAAAGGTTCAAAACCTTGAGGAGCTACGGTAACTAGTTGGGGAATAGGTGGGGGTGGAGGTTGCTGAGTAGCCGGATTTGTTTAGAAAACCTCAGTGAACCATTCGTTCATCATTTGGAAGAAGGCTTCCTTGGCCTCTCCTCCATGACTCCCAGTTACAGGTCTTGATTTAGACTGTGCTACTCCATGAATAGAGGCTGGCGCATTACCTTCTACATCATCAGCAACTGCTCGATTGGGGTCCATTGCAATGTGAAAAGATGATTTAAAATTGTTAGGAGATGTCACACTATCACAGGTTATATATGGCATGTATACCTAGACTCACACACACTACGTTAGTCTGAGAATCAACTAAACCGCAGCTCTGATACCAATAAATGTAACACTCCTAACCCGTAACCATCGTCGGAATAGAGTTTCCGAACTTATCAATTAAACAATCATACAATTCTCATATCCAAACAAACATATTTCAAATACAATCATATAGTCCCTAATATAAGCCCTTGAGGCCAAAAACAAACATTAGAAGTGGTTTGGGACTAAACCGAGAACTCGGGGAAATTTTGGAAAAACATAGAAAATTTTCAAATTATAGGGGACACATGCCTGTGTGGCCAGGCCGTGTGTCTCAGACGGCCAAAGACACGCCCGTGTCATAGCCCGTGTGGACATTCGAAATAGGATCACATGGTAGTGTCCCAGCCCGTGTCCTACCCCGTGTAACTCACTGACTTGTGTCACACGGCCAACCACACGCTTGCGTGACTAACTCGTGTACCCTTTGAAATGGCCTCACACGCCCGTGCGCCAGGCCGTGTGTTAGGTCGTGTGAAAACTGGAGGGTATACTGACTTATGCCACATGGCCAAGTCACACGCCCGTGTCACGGGATGTGTGGAGTGTAACATCCCTTACCGTGTTCAACGCCGAAACAGGGTACGAGGCGTTACCGGACAATAACACTTGCAACTGAACAAATTCAAGGCATAAATTTTTGTTTAAAATTGAAAAAAATTATCTTATATCATCAAGTCCCTAAAATGGGCCTACGAGGCCTAAAACATGCTTTGGGAGCGATTCGGGACTAAACTGAGAACTTTTAAAACGATTGGAACATTTAGAAAATTTCATTGTTTTGGAGAGTCACACGCCCGTGTGCTAGACCGTGTCCCCCCACGACTGAGACACACGGCCGTGTCTCTACCTGTGTGGTCAAGAAGTTGGCTATTTTCCAAGCCAATTTCTACCCTACCATGCCCATACTTGAGTATAACTTGAATGACACATTTCATGACGTATTAAAGCTACCAAAACATCCACCACACACACGTAACAAGTCATAGCATGCAATTTACTCAACCATGGAATGCATCATCATGAGTTTATAGCATAACCAATTTATTGGCCACATTAAATGGCCTTATACAATAATGAACTCCAAATATCATAGGTCATTATTCTAGGACAACTCATAGTAACATATACACATGACCAAATTCCCTATACATGCCATAACTTTAATTATAAAATCACCGATACCTAAATTGTAAGCTTGACAGTGTGATAGGTTCACCGGTGACTTCCAACCCGAGCTAACCTGAGTACATTATAAACACGAAAAACAACGGAGTAAGCTATAAAGCTTAGTAAGTATGTATGATAATAAACAATTGATTACCATGCTTTTCAGAATACTCATATAAGCTCTCAAGATAATACCATAATTATTGCATAAATTTTCACAATTCATTTATGTTCATCTTGAGCTGTTTACTCGAGTTACAGTCACTAAATTATTTTTATCACGAGCTACGGAACTCCAAATTAAGATCGGATAATTTTCACTGAAACTAGACTCACATATCTTTTTATCATAAAATTTCAAAAATTTTTAGTTCAGCCAATAGGTACAGTTTATTCTTTAAAGTCTCACCTATTTTGTTGTCCGATAGTTCTGACCTCTCTTCACTAAAAAATAATTATCCCATTTTACAGAACTTGAATGATGTTAACATTTGTTTCTCTTGAAAATAGACTCATTAAGAAATGCAAGAATATAAATTTTATTCCATGATTATATTTGTACAAAGTTTAATGAATTTCCCAAGTTAGAACAGGGGATTCCGAAATCATTATAATCCTGTCTCGCTCAAATCCAAATATCTCACCATATGAAATTCTTTTGCTTATTCTCTTTCTTTTATGTAGAAATAGACTCAATAAGCTTTAATTTCATATCTCATTCAACCTCTAATTCAATTTCCATCATTTGTTTTGGTGATTTTTCAAAGTGATACAACTGCTGTTGTCCAAACTGTTTTATTGCTAATTTTACTCTTTCATGTTTCCTTTATATTAATTTTTCATTTACACACATATAACACCAAAGTATATCCATGGTTAGCCATTCCAATAACTAGTCATTATCAAATATTTACAAGCCATTCATTGGCCAATTTGACCTATACATCAACAACAAAGACTTGAACATATCATTTTTCAATTTAATTTGGCCTAAAAGCCTCAGACATGATCATCATTCACATTTACCACATATTCATACATCATAAGCATGGACTTATAATCACAAGGTCATTCTCATAGGTATAACGTACTCATTTACATTCTTACCAAAATTCAATCACATACCGAGCATATTGCTCATGAGTGTATACATACATATACCAGCACTTAATCGTCACATAATCACATTCATTTACACTTTAGTCATTTTCCCGTTGAACACATCAGAATTTTAACGGATACTCGGAGCGCTTGCACATACGTGCCACATATATGTAGCCGAAGCTACCTCTTATCACATTTCACATATATGCTCGTTCTCGAGCTATTCACATTTACATTCTCGAGTCTAGTCACACAAGCTGTCGGTCATACGTAACTACTCAGTGCTGCTCACACAAGCTGTCAGGTATTCGCAACACATGCCGGATTACCCAGCCACTGGTAGAACTTATAAGACCAGCACCTGAACAACTTAACATTCACAGGTCTGCTCACACAAGCTGTCGGTCAGACGTAGCTACACAGTGCTGCTCACACAAGCTGTCATGTATCCGCAACATATGCAGGACTACCTAGCCACTGGTAGACGTACAAGACCAGAACCCGGACATCACATAATCACATATCACACATAGGCTAGTTCTCGAGCTATTCACATTTACATTCTCGAGTCTGCTCACACAAGCTGTCAGGTATCCGCAATATATCGAAATACCCAGCCACTGGTAGAACGTACTAGAAGAACACCCGGATTCACTTAGTCACAATTTCACATAGTTTTCACATTGTCACACTATGCCATGGTTCGTCCATGGTCTTTTCCGTCAAATTATCATTTAGCACTGAACAGAATAGTTCAACCCTGTGTTTAATTGTTTGAACATTAGTTTCCAATATTCAACAAATAATACGAGTAATTTCATAAATTATTCGTCAATTGTTTACCATACGAACTTACCTCGACTTAAAATGGCGAAAGGGACCGAGTCATCCAATATTCGTCTTTCCCCCGTTCTAAGTCTGAAACTCATTTTTCTTTATCTAAAATATCACATTTGACTTATTAAGTTATTATACTATTCAATTCAGTCCAAAAATCATATTATGGAAAAATTACATTTTTGCCCCTAAACTTTATTATATTTACACTTTTGCCCTACGCTCGTAAAATGATATTTATTAAATTTCCTTGTATTTTAGGCCTAGCCTAACCATTTTCATAACTATAGCAGTCCACAATTTGCATTCATTCACACATTTTCAGACATTTTTCAACTTTTTACAAACTAGTCCTTTTATGCGATTTCATCGAAAATCACTTAGTAAAAGTCGTTTATTACACATCGAGCATTCATATTCTACCATTATACATCAAATCACATGCATGTCATCCATGGGTAAATTTTTAAGCACAAACCCTAGCTCAAAATAATGGTAGAAATAGCTAAATCGAGTTATGGGGGTCTCAAAAATGTAAAGAACATTAAAAAGGGGGCTTGGATGCACTTACTATTGATCTTGAAAGCTTGAAAAACCCTAGCCATGGTTTCCCCTTGTGAAATTCTGCCATGGGGTTGAAGATGGACAAAAATTGGCTTTTAATTTTGTTTATTTAATCATTTAATCACTAAATGACCAAAATGCCTCTAACTTAAAAATATTCTATTTCACCTATTTCATGTCCATTTTTGTCCAACAAATTAACCAATGGTCTGATTACCATTTAGGGACCTCCAATTTAAAATTTCATAAAATTGGACACCTCTAACATGTAGAACTCAACTTTTGCACTTTTTACAATTTAGTCCTTTTGACTAAATTGAGTGCCCAAACGTCGAAATTTTCGAACGAAATTTTCACGAAATCATTCTGTGAAATTGTAGACCATAAAAATATAATCAAAATAAATTTTTCTTCGTCGGATTTGTGGTCCCGAAACCACTGTTCCGATTAGGCCCAAGTTCAGGCTGTTACATGGAGCTATTGACTTGGTTTCTAAATAAGTACCAGGGGACACACGGACGTGTCACCTAGCCGTGTGTCACACACGGCTAAGACACACGCCCGTGTCTCAACCCGTGTGGACAAAAATAGGCTATTTTCCAAGACATCTTTCTCACTCAAAGTGTTGTCAACCTAGGTTCAATAATGCACAAACAACCAATGCATAAATAGGCACTTATAACCAACCAATTTCAAACCAAAATCATATACTACCAATACCAACAACTAAAATGCTCATAAGCATCCCAAATAGCCATTCAAATTCATACCAATTCCACATCCAAAAATCACCTAAATGATCAAACTCCCCTATTAGACTTTGTGCCTAAATCAACATGCATACCACATTCTGTAATTCAACCATTTGCTACCTTCAATATCAAATCTCAACAAGACATTCACATAACAATTATGAACCACATACTAAAGGGCCATTTACACATATTTACATAAACAAGTTTACCAAAATAAGCCAAATCACATGGCTAAGCACATAACCAAAAACATATATCATTTACAAGCCAAATCAATTGGCTATCAACATTACAAACATATATGCCATATTAACCATAATACCTATACATGCCATATAACCAAGTATACAAATTCAAAAGTACCAAAACGACGGTTGGATAGTGTGATGAGATCTCCGACAACTCCCAATCCAAGCAAGCTTCGAAATCACTATAAAACATAGAAAAGTAAACAGAGTAAGCTATAAATCTTAGTAAGCTCGTATGGCTAATAAGTATAACTTATCATTCATTCACAATTTAAGTAATCTAAACATAATATACTACAACTCAACTTAATCACAAAGCTAACATATAATCATCCACATAGTAAATCATGAAACTAAAAAATTTCATGGATTCAATGCTTATATGGTTTACGTACATACATGCATTGATAATATCAATCGCTTACCCTTTCATATCATTAATATACCCATTCGGCCTTTTGGAATAATATCGAATACTAAGGAATCTCGCACCCTAAGTGCCAATACATGGTCGAAACCATCTCAATCTCATATCTCATATATAAATGCTCATCTCGAGCTATCACCGGGTCTGCTCACACAAGTTGACAGTCATGACGTAGCTACACGGTGCTGTTCACACACGCTGATGAGTAACCGCAACACATGCTGAAAAACTCAACCACCGGTAGAACGTACAGACCAGCACCCAAAACACAATAACCCCTAATGACATGTCATTTGTATCCTATCTATTCGTAAGGTTCAACTAGGATTTCATACGTCGCCAAATCTTTGTCAAATATCTCCGTGAAGTCATATTCATCAGTAATGCAATAATAAGGCATTTAATACACAATTACGTTAATGTTTATTAACATACAAACTTACCTCGAATTTATATGGAGAGAATCGAGCTATCAATCAACTATTTTGTTTTTCCCCTGATCTAATTCCGAACGTTGCTTTTCTTGGTCTATATAATAAAATTTAACTTATTCGAAGTACATTCTATTCAATTTAGTCTAAAAATCATGTTTTGGCAATTTTATACTTTTACTCCTTATATTTTAACATATTTACAATATAGTCCCTAGCTCATAAAAATGTAAATTCATGCAATTGAGTCCACACCCATGCTAGCCGAATTTCATCTATGCTCATAGCAGCCTACACATTTCATTATTTCACACATTTACCACATAATTTTCATATTTCTCAATTTAATCCCTAATTGATAATTTTATCAAAAATCACTTAATAAATGTTGTTTATCTAAAAACAACCATTCATTTTCTATCATCAAACATCAAAACATATACACATTCATAAATGGTAAAACCCTGGACTTTTAACAGTTTTGCAAATTAGTCCATGGGTTAGCTAGATTAAGCTACAACGATTCCAAAAACATAGAAATCATTAAAAACAAGCTCAAAATCACATTCAATGCAAGCAAATTGCTTAGCCGAAACTTCCTCCTTAGTTTAAAAAAGGTGGCTGGTTCTCCCTAGGTGATTTGAAGAAGATGAATCTTAAACCAATCATACCACCAACGTCAAGTGCTTAAAAATTTAGTAACTCATGCTTCAATTAAGAATCCATTCAATCCAAATTAATCTTCCCAAAAGCTTAACACACAAATTTCCAAAAGCCAATTGCAATAATGCTCTTGTAAAATAAAATTAATTTTTGCAAAACCAAATAAGATGCGATTAAGTCATTAAAAACACTATTTAAAACTTCAATTTAATACATAAGTAGGAATATTTACCAATAGTGTAACACCCCTAACCCGTATCCATTGCCGAAATAGGGTTACGGAGCATTACCAGACTTGTTACAAAAACAATCATATATTTCTCACACAGTTTTCATTTCCAACTAAAAATCAATCATAATCAATCACATTATCCCTAATACGAGCCTACGAGGCTCAAATAATGCATTAGAAGTGGTTCGAGACTGAACCGACAACTCAAGAACATTTTTGCAAAACTTAGAAAATTTTCAAAATACAGGGGACACATGCCTGTATGGCCTGGCCGTGTGTCTCACATGGCCAAAGACATGCCCATGTCACACGCCGCATGGACATTCGAAATGGGATCACATGGTCGTGTCCTAACTCGTGTCTAACCCCGTGTAACTCTCTGAATTGGGTCACAGGGCCAATTACACACCCATGTGACTAGCACGTGTACCCTTCGAAATGGCCTCACAAGCTCGAGTGCCAGACCGTGCCAAAACTGTAGGGTATACTTACTTATGTCACATGGCCAAGTCACAAGCCCGTGTGTTGGGCTGTGTGGAGCGTACTGACTTGATTTCTAATTAAACATTAGGGGCCACATGGTTCTGTCACCTAACCATGTGTCACACAAGGCTGAGACACACGCCCGTGTCTCTGCCCGTGTGGACAAAAAAGGCTATTTATCAAGCCATCTTTCTCACCCAAATTTGCATCCACCTAAACATGTCAAATGGTATATATCATAGCATCAATAGGCATTCAAACAATCTCAACCAAGCCTAAATCATGCTATACCAATATCAACATCTATAATGCTCATAAGATCATGTTTTGTCAATTCAAACCATACCAATTTCACATTCACAATTCACCTAAATGGTTATTTTCAAATTTGCATTATTTACCTAATGCTTAGTATGCTAATTCATTCTCAAATTCAATCATTTGCTACCTTCATTACCAATTCTTAACAAAGGGATTCACAAAGCAAATATAAACCACATATCAAAGACCATTTGCACATATATATATACACAACCAAGTATACCAAAACAAGCCAAATCACATGGCGTATACATAACCAAAACATATATCCTTTACAAGCCAAATCAATTGACTAAACACATTACCAACATATATGCCATTTTAAGAACAACACCTATACATGGCATATAACCAAATACACAAGTTCAAAAGTACCAAAATGATAGCTTGATAGTGTGATGAGATCTTTGACAACTCCCAAATCGAAGCAAGCTTCGATAATCTCTATAAAACATGGAAAAGTAAACAGCGTAAGCTATAAAGCTTAGTAAGGTCATATGGTTAATAAGTAAAACTCAACATTCATTCACCATTCAAGTAATATAACATAATATACTACAAAAACATTTAAGCACAAGGTTAATATATGAATTTATTAACATTCACATAATGATCATGAACTCATAATTTCATGGATTCCATAATCATATGAATTTCTGTACATACCTGCACTGATACGTAACTATCTCTCACCATTTCATATCTTTGATATACCCGTTGAACCATTTGGAATAATATTAAATACTCAGGAATCCCGCACCCTAAGTTCCAATACATAGTCTAGCTATCTCAATCTCATATCTCATATAATACTCACTCTCGAGCTATCAACGGGTCTACTCACACAAGCTGGCGGTCAAGACGTAACTACATGGTGCTGCTCACACAAGCTAACGAGAATCCACAACACATGTCAGAAAACTTAGCCACTGGTAGAACGTACGGACCAACACCCAAAATACAATAACCCCTAATGACATGTCATTCGTATCCTATCTATTCCTAAGGTTCAATCGGGATTTCACATTGCCAAATCTTCATCGAACATTTCTGTATGGTTGTAATCACAATTAATTCAACAATATAGCATTTAAAACACAATTAACTTAACGCTTATTAATATTCGAACTTACCTTGATAGCAAAAATGATGAAATGAATCGACTAGTCCAATACTTTATTTTTCCCCTGATCTAGATCCGAATTTCACTCTTCTTGATAAATGGACAAAATAGGGTTGGCTGAATGCTAAGATACCATGTCTTCTTTTTCTCTTTGATTTTTGGTTGAAGATGGTGTTTAAAGATGAAGGCTTGTTTTTCTTTTAATTAATTAAGCATTTATTTACTAATTACATAATTATCCTTAAAACTTAATCAAAATTTCAAAAATGCCAACCCAATATCATCCACTATCTAATTAATGGACTAATTATCATATAAGGACCTCCACTATAAGGTTCCATAGCTATTAGACACCTTTAACTATTAGAACATAACTTTTACACTTTACGCAATTTAGTCCTTTTTATCAAATTAAGCACTCAAACGATAAAATTTATTAACAAAAATTTCACATAATCATACTATTATGCTGTAGACATTAAAATCATAATAAAATAATTATTTTGACCTCGGATTTGTGGTCATGAAACCACTATTCTATTTTGTCTAAAAATGGGATGTTACAACTCTTCCTCTTAGGAATTTTCGTCCTCAAAAATCTTACCAGCAAATAGGTTAGGGTACTATTTTTTATAGCTTCCTCGAGTTCCCACGTAGCTTCTTCGACACCATGTCATTCCCATAGAACCTTCACTAAAGCTATGCTCTTTTTTCTTAGCTCTTTAACCTCTCGAGCTAAAGTTCTGATCGATTCTTCGCTATATGTCATATCAGGCTGAATTTCAATCTCTATCAGAGAAATTACGTAAGACAGATCTGATCTATATCGACGTAACATCGATACATGAAACACATTATGAATCTTTTCTAATTCTGATGGTAAAGCTAGTCAAGATGCCACTGGCCCTATTCTCTCGATAATCTCATACAGCCCAATAAACCTTGGACTTAATTTTCCTTTGCGACCAAATCAAAGAATTTTCTTCCACGAAGATACTTTTAGAAAACTCTGTCACCGATTTGAAATTTAATATCTTTACATTTCAAATCCGCATATGATTTCTGTCGATCTGGAGCTGCTTTCAAACTATCACGAATTACTTACACTTTATCTTCTGTCTCTCAAATCAAATCAACCCTATGAATTTTTTCTCACTAAGCTTAGTCTAGTACAGCGGAGTTTGGCATTTACGGCCATATAAATCTTCATACAATGTCATCTTTATGCTTGATTAAAAACTGTTGTTATATGCGAATTCAATCAAAGGTAAATATTTTTCCTAGTTACCTTCAAACACCAGAACACAACAACGAAGCATATCTTCGAGAATCTAAACAACTCTTTGGGATTGACCATCAATTTGCTGATGAATGTAGTATTAAAGTGCAATTGCGTACCTAAAGCTTCTTGCAATTTCTTCCAAAATCGCGATGTAAACCTCAGATCTCTATTCGAAATAGTAGAAACTGGCATCCCGTGCAATCTGACAATCTCAGAGATGTATAATTCAGCTAATCTATCGAGTGAAAAATCTGTACGTATCGGAATGAAATGTGCAAATTTCATCAGTTTATCAATAAGAACCCAAATAACATCTTTATTTTTCAGAGATAAGGGTAACCCCGATACGAAATCCATCGTAACTCTATCCCATTTCCACTCTGGTATATCATCACTGGCTGTAATAGTCACGAAGGCACTTGATGTTCGGCTTTAACTTGTTGACAAACCAAGCATCTCGACACAAATTCTGAAATGTCTCCTTTCATGCCCGACCACCAGTATAACCGTTTCAAATCATTGTACATCTTAGTACTTACTGGGTGAACAGATAAACAACCACTATGTGCTTCTTGTAGAATTTTCTGAATAAGCTTAAAGTTTTTCGGTACACAAATTCTACCTCAGAACAACAAACAATCATCGGATCTAATCTAATACTCTGAATCAATAGTCGACTAGCATTGAAATCTTTTAGCTTGTAACTTATTATCACATTTTTTAGCTTCACAAATTTGGTGTAGAAAGCTAAAATCGAACCGTCATCAGACAAAGTTAATTGTGTTCCATCGTCCGCAAAGCAAATAAAGATTTTCTACTCAGAGCATCTGCGACTACATTTGCTTTCCTTGAATGATAATCAATCACTAATTCATAGTCTTTGAAACACCCCAAACCCGGCCCACGAGCCTCGACCAAATCTGGCATGTTCCTTGAGTAAAACATTTCAAAAACTTATTTGTTACTTTGGAAATTTTGGGTGGTTTCGAAGAAAAACTGATTTGTTTTGAGTTCAATTTGAAAACGGAGTTATTACTTGAAGTCTGGAATTTATGAAACCTTATTTTTTTATATTTCAAAACTATAAGTTAAAAGAATTGCCGAGTTGGTTTAGAGTTCACCTTTAAATTGAAAATCATTTGTGTTTAGGTGTCAGACTTATAAAAATTTATTTTCAGGAAAAGTTGTTTAACCTTGAATTAATAATAATTGTATCATATTAAAATCAAATAAAATGCATGCATAAAACAGTTAATAGTAATGGCCTTATTACATCTGAGCAAAACCCGAAATAAATCCAAAATACTTAAATATAAAGATTCAAAATAAAATAAATGCTGAGCTGAGCATGGCCACCACCAAGTTCCTGCCGACCCGGTCCATTTACTGAGTGTCACCTGCAAAATGGTAGCCCACGAGGGGTGAGTCAAACAGACTCAGTGTGTAACAGCCAGCAAAAAGTCCCAAACGATTTAGGCATATCAAATCATATATATATAACAAGTATAGGTGATGATGCAATCCCGAACCCAAACCTAAATATCCATCCTCTACACATCACCCGTACCTGCCATCACACCGTGGGGATTACTAAATCGACCCTCCATCCGCTACACACCATCGAAGGCAGTCGCTGCAGACGACTTGCACATCGCCCTTCTAAATTGTGGCATAGCCACCAGGTAATGTGACAGAGTCACCAGATAACAATTTGTGACATAAGTCACCACATTCAGATTATGTGACATAAGTCACCAGATATTGTGGTAAAAACCACCAGATCACTTCCCCTTTTTGATATCACCCAAATGCCCTATGCGTCATACAATTCATGCAGATATCATGTCATATGCCTTATTTCATATTCGTAACCAATTCTCATATATGTCATATTCAGTGTTCATAATACTATTAACAGAGCCTTAGAGGATAACGTACCTGAATATGCCGTACCATTGAATGGTACCTTTAGTCACATCTTTCATATTCTTATTAACACATATTTTAAATTAATACCATAAATCTATTAGGAATCAGTGTAGGGCTACACACCTGGTTACTAATGCTTTTACTGAATCCCGAAAATCTACCGAAACAGATTGTACTCCTCCCTAAAAACCATAGTCAGAAGCGACTAGTCACTGACATTTAATATGGCCTTGGCCGAATATTATCACTCCCCTTGTGAATCTAAATCCCAAAAATCGTCACTTGGCTATGGAGATGTCGAGATACCTATAAGCCTTATGTTAGATTCAGTTCTAACATTTATTGAACTAAATCAGATGACCTTCAGTCTTAAATCACACTTGCCTACCTTAAATCTTGAAATCCAGAATGATCTCCTCCTTGTAGTCGACCACAACCAAATCCCAAAACCTCCTTCATAGTTTCGGCCAAAGAGCATTAATGGGATTAGTTCCTAGATTTCGACAAAAAGAAAAAGAAAAAGGAATGGAAATCAAATAACATTTGATCTTACCTCTAATGATGAAATTGACTGCACCCTTGCCTGACACCACAGAGAGATTCGGCTATATAGGCTAGATGTTGATCAAATAGGTTTTGGCTTTGGGGTTTAATGAACAATCGGCTAGGAGTCACTTGTATATTCGGCCTTTGATTGAATTTGTAAAAGAAGAAGAGAAAGGTTGATGACTGAGCAATTCGGCAATGGTGATAAGTGAAGATTCGGCTTGAAGAACACTAGGGAGATTCGGCTTCAACAAGGGAAAGAAAAGGAAGAGTATGAGGCTTTAGGGAGAATCGGCAATGATGGGATTTTGAGGGAGGGATATTCGGCTTTGGTCAATTGAAGAGAAAAGGAAGAAGAAAACAAAGAAAGCAAGTTGAATTCCTAAGGATTTTCGGCACAAATGAGAAAGATGAGGAGAGCATCAAATTTCGGCACACCTATCCTACTATCATCAAATCGAAAATGCCATCCTCCAATACCCCATATTCGACCAACTCCTCTTCCCCTATCAACTCCGTCTTTTTCTCCCTTTTTTACTCTTCCTTACCCATTCAAAAATAATTTGAATAAATCAATAATTATCTCCCTACCTAGCCAAATTTTAAAAAGGAATTTGACCACATCTAATGCTCATCCACTTAAAGTCCCATTGCCGTCCACCTCTACTTCCCTTTGCTGCAAAATAAAACTCCTATTTGCGTCCGTTGCTGATCGAACCTAGGCCCTTTCACACTGCTTGTGGCGTCACTGCTTAAGGCTTTAAGTGGCGCCTCCTTGCCACTTTAACAAGCCAATTCTTATGTCCAATTTCCCCTACATATTTTCTTAAGGCCTCTTTTGCTTAGCTCCCCCCTTTAAGACTTAAAATCTAATATTTCCTAAGGCACTTACCTACACTCTAAAGTTCTCAAAATCCACAAGACACATTCAAAATACATACAGGCATGCCTCCACATATATTTAAGCAAAAATGCACAACCCCTAAATCCCAGATAATACAGTTCTACCCCTTTAAAATAATTTCGACCCCGAAATTACCTGGCTAAAATAAGTGAGGGTATTGCTGTCGCATTGCTTCTTCCGGCTCCTACGAAGCTTCTTCCAATCCATGGTTACGCCATAACACTTTGACTAGAGGAACTGATTTCCTCCGTAACACTTTCACATCTCGCTCCAAAATCTGAATCGGCTCCTCCTCGTAGGACAAATCTGGCCTTAGCTCCACCTCCTCAACTGGTACTACATGACATGGATCCGATCAATAACGACGTAGCATAGAAACATGGAATACATCGTGCATCTGCTTCAACTCCGGAGGCAACTCTAATTGGTATGCCACTGGTCCAACCCGCTTCATAACCCGATAAGGTCCTAAAAACCTGGGACTTAACTTCCCTTTGCGACCAAATCTCATCACCTTCTTCCATGGCGAAACTTTAAGAAACACCTGATCTCCCACAGCAAACTCTATACAACATACTACCTCCAGGATGCATAGCATAAGGGCTACTATGCGATTCCTGAAGAATTCTCTGCCTTAACTCCTTATCCTTAGGCATACAGGCCTTACCTTTGAAACACAATACTCCATCACTGTTAACACCATAATCCTCCAACTCCCTATTTTGCACTTGCCGCAGCTTAGCACTTAAATCATCATCTGCCAACTGTCCTTCTTTCACCTCATTCAACCATGACGGCTTGACCTGCAACTCTGCCAGCAAACTTCCATCGTCATACCAGCTAAGATGTGCGAACATCGCCCTTAGATCCGACACAACCTTCCGACTTAGGGCATCCGCCACTACATTCGCCTTGCCCGGGTGATACTCTATCGAACAATCGTAGTCTTTCAATAACTCCACCCACCTATGCTGTCTCAGGTTCAGCTCTTTCTGAGTCAACAGATACTTAAGACTCTTGTGGTCTATGTAGATCACTGACTTTTCTCCATATAGATAGTGCCTCCATACCTTTAGAGCAAAGACCACTGCCGCCAATTCCAAATCATGTGTCGGGTAGTTAACCTCATGTGGCCTTAATTGTCGAGACGCATAAGCGACAACCTTCCCGTCCTGCATCAAAACACATCCCAAACCTGTATGAGAAGCGTCACAGTACACCACAAAATCCTCCCCTGCCTCAGGCTGAATCAAAACCGGAGCTTCAGTCAAAACCGTCTTAAGCTTCTCAAAGCTCTCCTGTTGCTTATCTGTCTATACGAAAGGTACTTCCTTCCTTAGCAACTTTGTCAAAGGTGCAGCTATCGACGAAAACCCTTCTACAAACCTTCTATAATAGCCTGCTAACCCCAAGAAACTACGAACCTCTGCCACAGACTTAGGTGGTTTCCAATCCAGCACTGCCTCAATCTTCCGAGGATCCACCCTTATCCCTTCTGCAGACACTACATGCCCTAAAAACGCAACCTCCTTCAGCCAAAATTCACACTTGCTGAACTTGGCATATAGCTTCTTCTCCCTTAACACTTGCAACACTATCCGGAGATGCTCATCATGTTCTTCCTCAGACTTGGAATACAGTAGGATGTCGTCTATGAACACAACGACGAACCGATCCAAGTAGGGTTGAAAAACCCGGTTCATCATATCCATGAAAGCAGCTGGGGCGTTCGTCAATCTGAACGGCATTACTAAGAACTCATAATGCCCGTACCTTGTCCGGAAAGCTGTCTTATGGATATCTGCTTCCTTCACCTTAAGCTGATGATATCCAGACCGTAAATCTATCTTTGAGAACACTGCTGCCCCCTTAAGCTGATCGAACAAGTCGTCTATCCTTGGCAAAGGATACTTGTTCTTGATGGTTAGCTTATTCAACTGCCGATAATCTATGCACATACGCATAGTTCCGTCCTTCTTCTTCACGAACAAGACCGGTGCTCCTCACGGAGACACACTGGGTCGAATAAACCCACGATCAAGCAACTCCTGGATCTGAGCCTTGAGCTCAACCAACTCCTTTGGTGCCATTCTATACAGAGCAATTGACACAGGAGCTGTACCCGGCAGTAAGTCAATTCCGAACTCCACCCCCTGTCCGGGGGTATTCCAGGTAATTCCTCCGAAAAAACATCCATAAAATCCCTTACCGTTCTAACTCTACTAACTCCTTCTTCTTTCGCATCCAACGCACTAACAAAAGCCAAAATGCCTTGCACCCTTTTCGAACCATCTTATCAGCCTTTAACGCGAAGACTACGTTAGACAAATAGTTTCTTCTTTCTCCTATCATAATTATTTCCTCATCCTTCGGGGTCCTTAACTCCATTCGCTTAGCTACGCAATCCAACTTAGCCTGATGTTCCACTAACCAATCCATGCCATGTATGAGATCGAATTCTCCGAAAGGTAGTTCCATCAAGTCAGCAGGGAATACTACTCCTTGAATCTCTGGAGGTACACTCCGAAATATCCTATTCACCACTACAGTTTGACCTAACGGGCTTACTACAGTCATCTCCCTATTAGACAGTTCAGGTGTTATACCTAGCATTTCCACTACTCTATATGCAACATAAGAGTGGGTCGAGCCAACATCAATTAAAGCAAAGTAAGACTTGTCAGCTATAAGGAACATACCAGTTATGACGTCCGGTGCGTCTCCATCCTCTCTCTGGCGAACTGCATACACCAGACCCGGCTGTCTTGCCTCTGTATTACCAACACCTCTGTCCGGTGTTCCTCGTCCTCTTCCAGTACCATTACCTCTTCCAATCAAACCACGACCCCGTGGTGGCTGCTGTCCACTTCTTCCAGCCTGATTAAAACCCTGACCTGCTGGTCGGCTCCCATCTGTTTTCATAGGACAATCTCTAATCATGTGATCCTTAGACCCACACTTAAAACATCCCCCTGTCTTCTTCCAACACTCCCCCAGATGCATCTTCCCACACTGAACACAAGTACGGTACTGTCCTCCCGTAGCAGCCTGCTGTCCTCACTGCCCATCAGCTCGATGCCTCTTTTGAACATTTCCAGATGACCCTGAAGATCCAAAGCCTCTCTTCTACTTATTCCTATCCGTATTCTGTCTCACAGATTCCTTAACTCCCTCGGCTACCTTAGCCTTCTCCACCAACACGGCAAACTCCCGCTCCTGCTGTGGAGCTATCAACAATCTCAAGTCATCCTTCAGTCCATCCTCAAACCGGACACATCGCTCATGCTCCGTAGCCACGATTCCTTGAGCATACCGGCTTAACCTTAAGAATTCCGCCTCGTACTCTGCTACGGACTTACTCCCCTAAACCAGCCTTAGAAATGCCTTTCTCTGCGCATCAATATAGCTAGTCCCCACATACTTCTTCTGATACGCCGCCTTAAAATACTCCCAAGTGAGATCCTCAGCTGTAGCACTATCCCGAACTGTGAGCCACCATTGATATGACTCATCGCGAAGAAGCGACACTATTCCTTTCAGCTTCTCCTCAGCAGTCAGATCCAGCTCATCCATGATTCGCTCCGTCGCCTCCAACCAATACTCAGCCGTATTGGGCGCCACCCCGGATACACCACGAAATACCTCAGCTCCATTAGCTCAGAGTCACTCGGGTACAGATTTCCGAGCTCCCATACCTCCACCTACTCCAGCCACCCTCTCAAGAACCTGTAGCATTGCCTGCAATACTGCATCATCCCCCATCTGATCCTGATGTTCAACCTCAGCAGGTGGTGGTCGGGGTGGTGGTACCTCATTTTCAGACCCGTGGCCAGACCTCACGGGTTCCGATACGACCATTCTGCCTCTACCACGCCCTCGCATTATGACCACGTCCCCTAGAACTCATGTCTACGATCGCGATCTAATCTGGTTAAAAAGTTTTATGCATTAGTCTTTGTTCCACTGATTACCCACGAAGAAGTTTTATGTAAAGAAGTTTAGTAGTAGTTCTTTCGATCATTCCAGAGTTTTCGTTCCAAGTCTTCTACCCTAATTCAGAGAAACACATTCATTCAATAGTATCTATTACTCACATTCATCACTCGAACGTTTTCCAAATCGGGGTATTTTCATAATTTGTCCTATAGGGGTATTTTGGAAATTTTCCAAATCGGGGTATCTTGATATTTTGCAAATTAGGGGTTGGTATTTTTGTAAAATAAGGATATCTTGGTAGAAATCGAGGGTAGTATGGTGATTTTATAATCCAAGGGTATTTGGGTAATTTTGTAAACCAGGGGTATTTGAGTATTTTGTAAATCGGGAATGTTTCGGAAAATTTTTCAAAGTCTAAAATGGTTTTTACAAATCAAAGGGGTAATTTGGTAATTTTAAAACTAGGGTTTTTATAAAACAGTGTAGCTGGTCCCTTTCGGGTTTTAATTATTGAATTTAGTCCGTGAATAAGTCCTCTTGGTTAGGGTGAACCGTCACTACGCACCAGGTAGGATTCGAGTGAAGAGGAGGTGAGTCACTAGGACTGCTTAAATACCAAGCTCCCACCGAATCCAATCCTAGACATGCGCACGATGGTTGCCACACCCTAACTCGGCGACTCACTCACAGGTTTGTTTGATTAGGCTTTAAATTTTATGTAGTTCCATGTTGGGGTAAGCTAATCCTAGGGTTCAATAATTCCTAATGTACTAATCTACGTTCCTGTAATACCCACATACAAATCATACATTAATACAAATCACACAACAGTTAGGGGTACTTACCTGGTGGACTTCGGGTCGGAGACTTAGGTGCCATGCCAGAAAACCTGCTAAATTCCAAAAATTTTCACAAAAACTTATTTGGGCTCAATTTTGAAAACATTGTGGGCTTTAAACCCAAGGCCGTGAGTTTAGAACTGGCTCTGATACCAAATTGAAACACCCCAAACCCGGCCCACGAGCCTCGACCGAATCTGGCATGTTCCTTGAGTAAAACATTTCAAAAACTTATTTGTTACTTTGGAAAATTTGGGTGGTTTCGAAGAAAAACTGATTTGTTTTGAGTTCAATTTGAAAACGGAGTTATTACTTGAAGTCTGGAATTTATGAAACCTTATTTTTTTTATATTTCAAAACTATAAGTTAAAAGAATTGCCGAGTTGGTTTAGAGTTCACCTTTAAATTGAAAATCATTTGTGTTTAGGTGTCAGACTTATAAAAATTTATTTTCAGGAAAAGTTGTTTAACCTTGAATTAATAATAATTGTATCATATTAAAATCAAATAAAATGCATGCATAAAACAGTTAATAGTAATGGCCTTATTACATCTGAGCAAAACTCGAAATAAATCCAAAATACTTAAATATAAATATTCAAAATAAAATAAATGCTGAGCTGAGCATGGCCACCACCAAGTTCCTGCCGACCCGGTCCATTTATTGAGTGTCACCTGTAAAATGGTAGCCCACGAGGGGTGAGTCAAACAGACTCAGTGTGTAACAGCCAACACAAAGTCCCAAACGATTTAGGCATATCAAATCATATATATATAACAAGAATAAGTGATGATGCAATCCCGAACCCAAACCTAAATATCCATCCTCTACACATCACCCGTACCTGCCATCACACCATGGGAATTACTAATCGACCCTCCATCCGCTACACACCATCGAAGGCAGTCGCTGCAGACGACTTGCACATCGCCCTTATAAATTGTGGCATAGCCACCAGGTAATGTGACAGAGTCACCAGATAACAATTTGTGACATAAGTCACCACATTCAGATTATGTGACATAAGTCACCAGATATTGTGGTAAAAACCACCAGATCACTTCCCCTTTTTGATATCACCCAAATGCCCCATGCGTCATACAATTCATGCAGATATCATGTCATATGCCTTATTTCATATTCGTAACCAATTCTCATATATGTCATATTCAGTGTTCATAATACTATTAACAGAGCCTTAGAGGATAACGTACCTGAATATGTCGTACCATTGAATGGTACCTTTAGTCACATCTTTCATATTCTTATTAACACATATTTTAAATTAATACCATAAATCTATTAGGAATCAGTGTAGGGCTACACACCTGGTTACTAACGCTTTTACTGAATCCCGAAAATATACCGAAACAGATTGTACTCCTCCCTAAAAACCATAGTCAGAACCGGCTAGTCACTGACATTTAATATGGCCTTGGTCGAATATTAACACTCCCTTACCTTGTGAATCTAAATCTCGAAAATCGTCACTTGGCTATGGAGATGTCGAAATACCTACAAGCCTTATGTTAGATTCAGTTCTAACATTTATTGAACTAAAGCAGATGACCTTAGGTCCTAAATCACACTTGCCTACCTTAAATCTTGAAATCACGAATGATCTCCTCCTTGTAGTCGACCACAACCAAATCCCAAAACCTCCTTCATAGTTTCGGCCAAAGAGCATTAATGGGATTAGTTCCTAGATTTCAGCAAAAAGAAATAGAAAAAGGAATGGAAATCAAATAACATTTGATCTTACCTCTAATGATGAAATCGACTGCACACTTGCCTGACACCACAGAGTGATTCGGCTATATAGGCTAGATGTTGATCAAATAGGTTTCGGCTTTGGGGTTTAATGAACAATCGGCTAGGAGTCACTTGTATATTCGGCCTTTGATTGAATTTGTAAAAGAAGAAGAGGAAGGTTGATGACTGAGCAATTCGGCAATGGTGATAAGTGAAGATTCGGCTTGAAGAACACTAGGGAGATTCGGCTTCAACAAGGGAAAGAAAAGGAAGAGTATGAGGCTTTAGGGAGAATCGGCAATGATGGGATTTTGAGGGAGGGATATTCGGCTTTGGTCAATTGAAGAGAAAAGGAAGAAGAAAGCAAAGAAAGCAAGTTGAATTCCTAAAGATTTTCGGTACAAATGAGAAAGATGAGGAGAGCATCAATTTTCGGCGCACCTATCCTACTATCATCAAACCGAAAATGCCATCCTCCAATACCCCATATTCGGCCAACTCCTCTTCCCCTATCAACTTCTTCTTTTTCTCCCTTTTTTTTCTCTTCCTTACCCATTCAAAAATAATTTGAATAAATCAATAATTATCTCCCTACCTAGCCGAATTTTAAAAAGGAATTTGACCACATCTAATGCTCATTCACTTAAAGTCCCATTGCCGTCCACCTCTACTTCCCTTTGCTGCAAAATAAAACTCCTATTTGCGTCCCTTGCTGCTCGAACCTAGGCCCTTTCACACTTCTTGTGGCGTCACTGCTTAAGGCTTTAAGTGGCGCCTCCTTGCCACTTTAACAAGCCAATTCTTATGTCCAATTTCCCCTACATATTTTCTTAAGGCCTCTTTTGCTTAGCTCCCCCCTTTAAGACTTAAAATCTAATATTTCTTAAGGCACTTACCTACACTCTAAAGTTCTCAAAATCCACAAGACACATTCAAAATACACACAGGCATGCCTCCACATATATTTAAGCAAAAATGCACAACCCCTAAATCCTGGATATTACAGTCTTTCAACAAGTCAAGCCATCTTCGTTGTCGCAAATTCAAATATTTCTGAGACATTAGGTACTTCAAGCTCTTGTGATTAGGAAAAATATGAAAATTTTCATCGTACAAATGATGTTGCCAAATTTTCAATTCGAAAACAATAGAGGCCAACTCTAAGTCGTGTGTCGAATAATTTTTTTCATGCGATTTTAACTGTCTGGAAGCATAAGTTATCACTTTGCTCTCTTGCATCAAAACACATCCCCAACCGTTCAATGACGCATCACTGAAAATCACAAACTCTTTACCCGAATTAGGCTGAACTAAAACTGGTGCTTCAGTTAACAGTGCTTTCAACTTTTCAAAACTCTGTTGGCATTTCTCGGACTACTCAAACTTCACATCTTTTTGTAACAATCGAGTCTTTGGTGTAGCAATCATTGAGAACCCATTTACAAAACACCGATGGTAGTCAGCTAATCCAAAAAAACTTCTAACTTCGGACACATTTCTTGGTGGTTTCCAGTCAACAACTGTTGAAATCTTACCGGACCAACTCGGATGCCTTCCGTTGAAACAATATGTCCCAAAAATCCAACCTCTTGAAGCCAAAACTCACATTTACTAAATTTAGCAAATAGTTTTTTTATCTCTCAATGTTTGTAATACAATTCTCAAATACTTGGCTTGTTCAGATTCATCTCGAGAATAGATTAAAATGTCATCAATGAACACAACAACAAATCTGTCCAAATACGGTCTAAAGATTCGATTCATCAAATCCATAAAAACTGCAATAGCGTTAGTTAATCCGAATGGCATAACAAGAAATTTATAATACTTGTACCTGGTTCTGAACGCAATTTTTGACACATCTGAATCTTTAACTCTCAACTGATAATAGCCAGATCACAGATCAATCTTTGAACATACTGTTGCTCTTTTCAACTGATCAAAGAAATCATCAATTCTCGGCATAGGATACTTATTCTTAATTGTAACCTTATTGAGTTGATGATAGTCGATACACAGTCTTATCGACCCATCTTTCTTCTTTACAAACAGCACTGGTGCACCCCAGGGCGAAAAACTAGGTCATGCAAAACCTCTATCTGTTAACTCCTGCAACTGAACTTTTAATTCTTTCAATTCTGTTGGAGCAATTCTATACGGAGCTATTGATATCGGTGATGTTCTTGATATTAATTCAATAGCAAATTCAACCTCTCGGATCGGTGGCAACCCAAATAACTCTTCTGGAAACACATTTGGATATTCACAAACCATTGGCACTGATTTAATCTTTGATTCATACACTTTTGTATCTAGTATATACGCGAGATAAACAGCGCAACCTTTTCTCACATATTTTTGAGCTAGCATTGTCAATATCACAACAGGAAATCCACTCAAATCATCGGATTCAATTCGAAGAATTTCACTACTGTGACATTTCAACTTAATAGTCTTTCGTCTACAATTCACAATAGCATCATGCAGAGTCAACCAATCCATACCCAAAATCACATCGAATTCATCAAACGATAAAAGCATCAAATTTTCCGAAAAATAGTAACCCTGAGTCATCAAAGGACAATTCTTGCAAACTTATCAACTAGGACATACTTGCATAAGGTGTTCAGCAACAGCCCGATTTTCGGTACCACAAATTCGACGAGAAAAAAGTTATTTTTATTACATTTTTATAGTCTACGATTTCAAAAAATACTTTCGTGAAAATTTCATTCAAAAATTTTGACGTTTGGGCACTCAATTTAGTCAAAAGGACTAAATTGTAAAAAGTGCAAAAGTTGATTTCTACATGTTAGAGGTGTCCAATTATTATGAAATTTTAAATTTGAGGTCCTTAAATGATAACTACACCATTGGTTAATATTTCGAACAAAAATGGTCTTGAAATAGGAGGAATAGAATATTTTAAATTTAGGGGCATTTTGGTCATTTAGTAATTAAAATGAATTAAAAACAAAATTAAAAGCCATATTTTTGTCCATCTTCAACCCATGGCCGAAAATTGCATGGAGAAACCATGGCTAGGGTTTTTCAAGCTTCCAAGCTCGATTGTAAGTCCGTTCTAGCCCCGTTTTTAATGATTTTTACGTTTTTAAAATCCTCGTAACAAGATCTATCTATTTTTACCAATATTTTGTGATATGGTTGAAGTCTAGGGTTTTGACCCATTACGAATATGTGTGTATTTTGATGTTTAAAGGAAGATTATGCATGTTTATGGTTAGAGAAACGACTTTTACTAAGTGATTTTTGGTACAGATGCTAAAAATGACTAATTTGGAAAAGTCATAAAATTTGTCATAAAAGTGTGAATTAGTGGAAATCGTGGGATGTTGTAGTTATGAAAATGGTCCGAATAGGCTTAAAATACAAAGAAATTGAATGAAAATCGTTTTACGAGCCTAGGGGCAAAAGTGTAAATATGTGAAACTTTAGAGGCAAAAACGTAATTTTTCCATAATATGATTTTTGGATCACATTGAGTAATGTGACTAATAGATAGACTAAATGTGATAATATAGATCAAAGAAAATGAGGTTCACACCTAGAACGAAGGAAAACAAAGAATATGACGAATAAGTCCTTTTCACCGATTGTGCTACCAATGTAAGTTTGTATGTAAATAATACATCGTTTTTATTTATGTTTTAATATTTTGTTATATTATATGAGATATGGTTGAATATGAAGTGATTATTTGATGTAAATTATGAATTGTGATTAATTATAGATGAATTGGTAAAACGTTGAAAAGTGAGAATTCCCGGTTGAACCTTCGGAATAGAAAAGATACGAATGAGGTAGCTAGGTCACATGTGTGGTAGTAATTGTAGGCCACTATGTGTACAAGAGAGCTACGAGATAGTTTTAGGTCACGTGTGTAGTACTAAGTGCAGGCTACTACGTGTACCAGACGGATAGGTTGCATGTGTAGTACTAAGTGCAGGCTACTATGCGTACCTGATAGCTTCGATCACATGTGTGGTACTAAGTGCATGCCACTATGTGTAAGTGATGGTTTTGGTCACATGTGTAGTACTAAGTGCAGGCTACTATGTGCACCAAATAGCTTCGGCTACAACGGTGGTACTATGTGCAGGCCACCGTGTATCTGTTATTATTCTGATGAGTTCAACGGGAAATTAACTAAGTGAAAATACATGTAATCATGTAATGACTAAGTGTAGTTGAATATGATTATGTGATGAATAAGTGCAGGTATAAGTGTGAACATTTATGAACAATGTGCTCAATATTTGATCGAACTTTGGTAAGATTGATGTGGAGTAAGAAAGACTATGAAGACTTGTAAATATTTGATAATGACTAGCTATTGGAAAGGCTAGCTATGGACATGCTTGGTGTTATGTGTGTGTAAATGAAAGTTAATACAAAGAAAACATGAAAGAGTAAAATTAGCAATAAAACAATTTTGGATAGCAGCAGTTGTGTGAGTTTGAAAAATCACCAAAAATGGTGGAAATCAAATTAGAGGTTGAATAAGATATGAAATTAAAGCTTATTGAGTCTATGTTCATGTAAAAGAAACGGTGTAAGCAAAGAGAGTGTCAGAATGATTTCGGAATCCCTTGTTCTGAGTTGGGAAAATCATTAAAAAAATTTAAATTAATAATTATGGGTTATAATTTATATGCTTAAAATCCTTGATGAGTCTACTTCAAAAGAAACAAACGAGAACACCATCTAAATCCCGTCAAAGGAGATAATTAATTTTTAGTGAAGAGGGGTCGAAACTGGCGGACAATGGAATAGAGATGACTTTAATGAATAAACTGTACTTATTGGCTGAACCAAAAATTTTGAACCTTTTATGGTAATATTATATGTGAGTCTAATTTCAGGGAAAATTAGCAGATCTTAATTTGGAATTCCGTAGCTCAAGATATAAATAATTTATTGACTATGTCTTGAGTAGACAGCTTGAGATGAACGTGAGTAAATAGTGGAACTATTTGCAATTATGATTGTATTATCTTGAGAACATATTATGAGGATTGGTAAAAACATATTAATTAATCGCTTATTATTGACATACTAACTTACTAAGCTTTATAGCTTACACCCCTTCCTTTCTTCTTCCTATAGTGTCACAGATGCTAGCTCGAGTTGGAGGTCGTCGGAGATTCTATCACACTAAGAAGCTATGGATTGGTATTGATGATTTTTATCCTAGCTTTTTAAGTCTATGGCATGTATAGGGACTTGGTCATTTGTGTATATGTTATTATGAGTTGGCCTAGAATATTGGTCATGCTAATTGAAGGTCATTGTTTTATAAGGCCATTTGATGTGGCCAATATTTGTTATGTTATATGTCTATGATGAAGCATTACATGGATGTGCATGCTTTTTTGGGTTGGATGAGTGAATGTGTGATAATTATGTGTGGAAAATACTAAATGTGAATGGTTGAGTAAGTTATATGCTATGATTAGTTAAGTGTGTGTGTGGTTGTGCATGATGAATTTGATTTATAAATGGTGTGCGAATGCCATGATGTGGTTATTGGGATGCCTAAAAGAAATGTCATGTGTGTGTTGATAAAATTGGTATAAGTGTGTAAGAGTTTTTGGATGGAAAAAGGCTTGGTAAATAGCCTAACTTTCATCCACAAGGATGTCCACATGGCCTAGCACACAAGCGTGTGACTTGGCCGTGCGACCCTAAATGGTTGATGACGTCACAAACAGAGAGTTACACGGGTCGAGGACACGGGCGTGTCCCAAGCCACACGAGCGTGTGGCCTTGTTTTGTGGTAAACTTTTCTAAGTATTTTAAAGTTCTCGGTTTAGTCCTGGACCACTTCCAAAGTATGTTTTGGATCTCATAGGCCCTTATTAAGGATGTTAAGAGGAAGTTTGAAAAGTTTTGAATTTGAACGAACTTTTACAACTTAGAATTGTATGTTTGTATGCGTTTAAGTAAGGTAATGCCTCTTACCCTATACCGGCGTCAGATACGGGTACAGGGTATCCGTCAACGAAATAGGGGTGTTACAGGTTCAATACTTTAATCAAAATTTGGTAGGCTCAACAGGTAAACTCTTACTAGACACTAAAATCTTACAAACATGTGAATAAATCGATCCAGGATCAATCAAAGCAATTACATCAGTGTCATAGAGAGAAAATGTACTGGTGATAACATCTGGTGATGACGCATGCGCGAATAGCGTAAGCTCTAGCTGGTGCTTGAGCCTCGGATCTCCCTGCAGAATCCTTTGTCACACCTTTGCTACTAGTCACTTTCCCGTATTTCTAAATGGTCTCCCTCTAGCAACTGTATTGCTCGGTCTTGTATTTAGAAATTTGTCTTTCTCGGGTAACTCAGGATAATCCTGAATAAAATGATCTTGCAAGCCACATCTAAAAAAAAAGCTTTGTTGTTCATCCAACAGTCTCCAAAATGCCATCTTCCACGCTGTTGACACTTGGGTTTGTTGGTTCTAACACTACCAATGCTCGATACTGAGGTAGCTTGAGCTTTAGGACTCGTATATTGCTTCCCACGATCTCTATCAGAATACCCCACTGAAATATTCAAACAATTATACGAATCTCGTGATTTCTTTGACGAAGAGTGATAGGATTTACTCATCGATCTCTTTTTCGAATCTCTAATCTCAGAATTGGCGTTTCTCTTTTCTTTTCCAAGTTCCTCAGCTTTGCAAGCTCTGTCGCCCAACACAACAAATTCTTTCAATTCCAGAATCCCGACTAGAAGTCTAATGTCTTCGTTTAACCAGTCTTCGAATCACTTACACATTATTTCCTCAATGGAAACACATTGTAACAGCCTGGTTTAGACCCTAGTCAGAAAAGTGGTTTCGAGACCACAAATCTGAGTCAGAAAAATATTTTAATATTATTTTCTATGCTTGCAATATGTGATTAAGCATGTGTGAAAGTTTCGTGATTTAATTTATCCGTTTGTGTGTTTAAATTGATATAAGGATTCAATCGCATAAAATGCAAAATTAGCACGCCATGTGTTAAAAGTACCTATGTGCAATGTCTTTATAAATGTGGTGGCCTTATGAAGTAATTAAACCATTAGTATGGTTAATAGATATTTATGACCAACCATTATATAAGTTTTATATGTTAACAAATAAGGTTAATTTGGTAAATGAGTAATAATGTCCATAAAAAAATAAAACAAAACATTAAAATTTCATGAATAAGTGTTCATCCACCGAAAATAAGAAAAGAAAGAAGGGTTTAAGCTCTGTTTGCATTCGACGCTTATCTAGTTCAATTAAGGTATGTTTTGGTTTCAATTTTTGATAATTTCTACGCTTTTGTGATCGTTGCTTAGTATACTATCAAGCCCATGATTTAATTTTGGAATTTGATGAAGATTATGAGATGTGCCATTGATGAATGTTTAAGCTTTGTGATGTTAGTTGATGAAATATGAAATATTTGTGTAGATTAACATGTTTTGTCTTTGGATTATTGGTGAATTTGAGTAATTTGGACTTAATTATGAAAATGATATTTTGAGGGACTAAAATGTGAAATAAATGAAATGTGTGGAATTATATGAAGCATTAGAAAATTTGGCTAAGCATGGGTACAAAGAAATTATGTGTATTTTATGATTTTGTGAAATAAGGACTTAAATGTCAAAATGTGAAAATATGAGGGTTAATTTGTAAAATGCTCTAAATGTGTGTTTTTGGAGTAAATTGAATGGTTTGGTGAATAAATGAGTTAAATTTGAATATGTATTGATTAAGAACCAAAGAAAACGAATTTAGACCGAGGAAAGTCGAAAGTGATTGAGTAGTCGAATCCGTCCGTTTAATCTGAATACAGGTAAGTCTATATACAAATAAATATATTTAAGTTGAATTATTCATATTCATATAATACTGAATTGTGATGAATGGCTTTGAAAGACATACATGTGAAAACCGAGAAAGTATTGACAACGTGTCAATGTCCGAAAAGTCCCGTACGAACCTTAGGAATAGATAGGATTCATATGTCATGACATAGAGTCCCGATATGTGATATCATGTAAGACCACATCTGGGACGTTGGCGTCGATTTGAGAATTACTTGTAAGACCATGTCTAGGACATCAGCTTCATATATGATGTTGTGTAAGACCCTGTCTGGGACAGTGGCATCGATTTTTGATTACATGTAAGACCATGTCTGGGACGTTGGCATTGTATTAGTATTACGAGTTATTTGAGTATCTTATTTGATTCCGAATGGTTCAACGGGCAAATTCTGAGAAATGAAAGACTATATCACATGTGTAAACAATTCAGGTACGTTTGAAATGTATATTATGATTGAGTATGAAAGGTAAGTATACGTGAATGTGCACAAGTGAAATATCTGCATAGACTTGTTCAGACAAAATGTGAAATATGTATGAATGTGCTATGATCTAATGAGATGTATGGAGATGTAATTTGTTGTCAAGCAAACGGATAGATACAATGAAGCTAAAGAAGAAATATGAATATGCTATTGAAATATGTTAAAGTTCTTGTAATTGAAATGGTTATAAATGTTTTATATGTTGAGGTTATTTGTATATGGCTTACTAAGCTTTTGAAAGCTTACTCTGTGTGTGTTTGCATTGTTTTATAGATCGTTAAAGCTATGGAAGGCTCGGGGATCGGTAAGGATCATCACCACACTATCAAACTCTATTTTTGTAACAGCTTGATTTAGGGCCTAGTTGGAATAGTGGTACGAGACCACGAATCCGAGGTGAATTTATGAGTTTACAAAGTTTATGCCATGTTTGCATGCTAGTATGAATGTTTCATGAAGCAATTTTATTAAATTGTGGTGAATTGGTCCAAAAAGGACTAAATTGTAAAAAGTTGCAAAATATGAGTTTCTAGAAGCTTTTTGTATGAAATAGCTTTAGAATAGTAATTAGAAGTCCTTAAATAGCAATTTTTCCAAAAATATTATTTTGGACAAAATTGGCCTTGAGATGGTGTTATAGAATTTTTTTAAGAGGAAGGGCATTTTGGTCATTTGTCTAATAAGTGTTTAAATTAGGAAAAAGATGATCAAAATCTCATCATCTTCTTCCCCCATTGCCGAAAATTGAAAGAAGCCATACCTAGGGTTCTTCAATTTTTGAAGCTTGCTAGTAAGTGCTCCTAAGCCCGGTTTTTGATATTCTTCGTATTTTTGAAGTCCCGGTAGCATGAGTAAGCTATTTTTAGCTATTTGATGAGCTAAGATGCATGTTTAAAAATTTATCCATGAACGACATGCATGCTAAATGATGTTTTATGGAAGTTTATGAGAGTTTGATGTTAGATAAACATCTTTTCCTTAAGGAATTTCATGAAAAATGATAGTATGGACCTTTTTGTAATGATTATAAAATTTGGTCATACATGCTAGAACTTGAGAGAATTGATGATTGCTATAGTAGAGAAAATGATTCAGCTAAGCATGATGTTTAAGAAAGTTGCATGAAAATCATTTTACGAGCCTAGGGGCAAAAGTGCAAATATGAGAAAGTATAGGGGCAAATTAGTAATTTTGCCAAAGTATGAATTATGAGTCAATTTAGTCTATATGATTATTAAATGATCTATTTATGATTATATATCAAGAAAAATGAAGCCCGGATCGAAACCGAGGCAACAACAAAGTCGAGGACTAAATTGCTTAACTACATACATTTTGTATTTTGAGGTAAGTTTGTATGAGTTCTAAGCTTTATGATTTTATCATTTAATTGCTTAGTATAATATACATTGTTATCATGAATGGTTTAATGTTATGTTAAACACAGAAGTCAATAAGATTAAATAAGAGAAAGTCCCGATTGAAGATGAATTACCCTGGATATACGGTCCAGTACATGAGATAAGAAAGTCCGTATAAGACCAAGCCAAGGCATGGCATCGGCAATTGAGCAAGTTATCATGTAAGTCCAAGGACCCAAGCTTGGCATTGAATAAGTTATCATGTAAGTCTAAGGACCCAAGCTTGGCATTGAATAAGTTATCATGTAAGTCCAAGGACCCAAGCTTGGCATTGAATAAGTTATCATGTAAGTCCAAGAACCCAAGCTTGGCATTGAATAAGTTATCATGTAAGTCCAACGACCCAAGCTTGGCATTGAACAAGTTATCATGTAAGACCAAGGCAAGCTTGGCATTGATTCAAGAAGAGATCTTCCACATAAGTCTATATTTAGAGTATGGCATTGGCATCAAGTAAATGACTAGAGATCTAGTATTCCCAGTAATTCATAGAAATTCATCCGGCAAATGAGCAAAGCTAAAATGTGAAAACAAGAATGTTAAGAAAGCAAAGCCATTATCAAATTGAAATTGAATATTATTCATGTTATGAATGATGAATTAGAAGACATGATTATTATGTTTAAGTATGTTGATCAAGGTGATCAAGAGATACAAGTACCTTGTTACCTTACAAGTATGAGATTAGTAAGTACCATGGGACAAGTAAGAATCATGTATGAGTAAGTAAGCTTTATAGAAGAGATAATGTTACCATTCTTATGTCAAATGGTTTATGTGAAGCAAGTTTATTTTTTTATGTGTTATACATGCAAACTTACTAAGCTAAATGCTTACGTATTTGATTGTTTCTTTCTATGTAGTCCCGCCAAGCGAAATTGTGGATCATTGGAGTCGGAGCTCATAGCACACTATCGACCCTTATTTTGGTATAGCCAAATTATATTACTAAGTATGGCATGTATAGGAATCATTCATTTTGAGAACATGTTTTTGTAAGGCCATTATATAGGCTATCAAGTTATTATTCTTTTGTATATGGCTAAGTGGTTGGCCAAACTTGTTTAAGTTGTTTGTATATAGATGTCAATGAAATATGTAGTAATGTTAAATAAAGTTATATTATTAATGATTTGTATTGGTTGAAGTTGAGTTGATCTTAATTTAAAGGAGGCAAATGGCTTGGTAAATAGCCTCTAATTGCCTACACGGTTAGACACACGGGCGTGTGTCTAGACCGTGTTAACCCTGCACCTTAATGTTTTAAATCAAATTAGACCACGAACATTTTACACGGCCGTGTGCATGAGCCGTGTAAGACACATGTTCAAAGCATGGCCATATGCTTAGGTCGTGTGGTTGAAGTTAGTAGCTTCACATGGTTGGTAGACACGGGTGTGTCAAAGCCGTGTGAATAAAGTCAGTAACCTTCCACGGTTGTAGGCATGGGTGTGTAAATGAGTACACGGGCGTGTCCTCAAGCAACATGGGCGTGTGAACCCAGATGAGAGTTAGATGAAGTGTCCGGAGGCGTTCAGATAAATGTTTAAGGCCTCGTAGGCCCATAATATGCATGTTATGATCAAGAAAGAAAAGTTTTAAGTTGGTTCAAAATTTTACAGCCCGTAAGTACATGTTTAAGTGAGTTTAAGCATGGTAATGCCTCGTATCTAGTCCTAGCTTAGGTCTTGGGTATAGGGTGTTACAATTTTGGTACCTTTTGAATGTGTACATATTTAAGTATGGCATGTATAGTCTAGTGGAATTGGATGATGTTTTGAGTTGTATAAAATAACCATGTGATATGGCTAGATAATGAATATGATGTGAATGAGTAGTTCATACTATATGATGCATAGTTTGGTATTGTTTGGTGGCTAATGGTTGAACTTATGAGATAGTCAAATTTATGGTAAGTTCTATAGTTGAATTGGGAGTTGTTGTGACAAGAATTGCTATAAATTGAATTAGTATAATTGAGCTAGATTTTTATACATGGTGAGAATGATGTTAAAAGATAAAATATGCATGTTTTGGTATGTTTTTTTTGCATTGGAGGTATGACTTTGAATTGGTATAATGCTTGTAGGTACAACCGAAAGTGTGGGTGGCAAATTGGCCTTGTAAATGGCCTATACTTGCTCACACAGTTGAGCACAAAGGTGTGTGGCTCGACCATGTCCCTCGTGGTTGCATTTCAAAACAAGTCAGTGTCGACCACGGGCTGGACATACGGGCGTGTGACTGGCCGTGTGATGCAAGTCAGTGTCGACCATGGGTGAGGCACACGGGCGTGTCCTCGGTCGTGTGGACAAGTCAGTATGTCTGCCCTGTTTTGCCACGGCTTGGACACACACGGCCTACCCACACGGGCGTGTGACCTCTGTAGCTTTGAAAAAGTTTAATTTTCAAAAAATTTTGTATGTGTTCGGTTTAGTCTCGACCCCTTTTTAATGCATGTTTAAGGTCTTGTAGACCTATTTAAGGGACTCTTTGATTATAAATTGTTATGATTTGAAATGTTTGTAAAAGATCCGATTTTGTCCGGTAATGCCTTTAACCCTAGATCGGCGATGGTTACGGGTTAAGGTACACACATTCTCGAGCATATTTACTGAGTCTCACAAATTCTCTTTCGTTCTAGGTCACAGACATACGACCTTGTTTCAGTTCCACAACTTCTTTACGTTCTTGGTCAATAAACCGCTGGCTTATGTATTTCTTTCTAAACTCGGTTTGAAATAATTCTCATGTGACCCATTCTCTCGGCACCACAAATATCAAAATATTCCACCATTGATATGCAGTATCTCTCAAAAGTGACACATCGCATTTGACACATTCGACTGGCGTACAAGACAATTCATAAAAGACCTAGATTGTATTCTCAAGCCAAAACTTGGTTCTCTCAGAATCATCCTCAACTGTAGCTCTAAACTCTTCAGCCCCATATTTTCAAATTTTATCAACAGGCAGTTTAGTCAAACGTAAAGGTTCCAAACCTTGAGGAACTACAGGAACCGGTTGGGGAATAGGTGGGGGTGGAGGTTGCTGAGCAACCGGATTAGTTCAAACAAACTCAGTGAACCATTCGTTCATCATTTGGAAAAAGGGTTCCCTGGCCTCTCCTCCTTGACACCCAGATATGGGTCTTGACTCAGACTGCGGTACTCCGTGAATGGAGGCTGGCGCATTACTTTCAACATCATCGGCCAATGCTCGATTGGGATCCATAACTATATAAAAACACGATTTAAAATTGTCAGGAGATATCACACTATCACATGTTATATATGGCATGTATAGCTAGACTCTCACAGACGGCACGTTAGTCCTGGAATCGACTAAACTGCAACTCTGATACCAATAAATGTAATACTTTTAACACGTATCCATTATCGGAATAGGGTTACGGAGCATTACCAGACTTATTACCAAAACAATCATACATTTCTCATACATTTTTCATTTCCAACTAAAAATCAATCATAATCAATCACATTGTCCTTAATACGAGCCTACGAGGTCAAATCATGCATTAGAAGTGGTTCGGGACTGGACCGATAACTCAAGAAAATTTCTGGAAAACTTCAAAAATTTTCAAAATACAGGGGACACACGCCCGTGTGTCTCGACCGTGTGTCTCACATGGCCAAAGACATGCCCGTGTCACAGGCCGTGTGGACATTCGAAATGGGATCACATGGTTGTGTCCCAGCCCATGTCTGACCCCGTGTAACTCTCTAACTTGGGTCACACGTCCAACCACACGCCCATATGACTAGCTCGTGTACCCTTTGAAATGGCCTCATACGCCTATGTACCAGGCCGTGTGGTAGTGTAACACCTCTCACCCGTATTCAACGCCAGAATATGGTTACGGTGTAACACCCCTTACCCGTATTCAACTCCGAAACTGGGCGTGAGGCATTACCCAACTTAACTTGCTTGAACATACAACTTTGGGCTAATAATTTCATTTTCACATTCATAACTTCTTTATTATGGGCCTACGAGGCCTTAAACATGCAAACGGAGGATCTCAGAATCAAACCGGAAACTTTTGTATACTTATAAAATTTTTACCTAAACAGGGCCACACGCCCGAGTGAAAGGGGACATGCCCGTGTGGACAGGCCGTGTGGTCATACAAGCCCATGTTCCTATCCCGTGTGGAATTTATTTTTCATTTCGAACATACAGGAGTTTTCACACGGCCGGACACACGCCCGCGCCAGTGGCCCGTGTCCCTCACATGGCCTAGACACGCCCGTGTCCTCACCCGTGTATGAAAACAAGGGTATTCTGTTTATGACGTCAGCAACCTCTTAAGGCGCACACAGCCAAGGCACACATCTATGTGCTGGCCCGTGTGACGAATCAAATTCTCGCAAGTTGATACTGGGGACACACAACCTATCAACATACCCATGGGGTTGACCGTGTGTCATACACGGCCTAGACACACACCCGTGTGTCTACCCGTGTGGACAAACAGAAGGCTATTTTCCAAGCCAATTGCCTCCCTGAAACATAAACACACATATAGCAACACAAACAATACATAATATGGCAATAATACTGTACGTAGAACCACTAATTATCATTCGTACATTTCACATTTTACTACATCATTTGCATGAACTTTCACTTCGTAAGACTCATCATCATTAAAATATGAAACTTGACAAATATTGGCCAATCACAATGGCCATTTACAAAATGAGTGTATCACCTTAGTAGCCAACACTTTGGCTTTCAAATATGACATAGCACAAGATGACCAAGTTCCTATACATGCCATACCCAAAATAAAACAACTTTAATATACCAAAAGAATGATTGATAGTGTGATCCGAGCTCCTACGTTCTACGATTTCCGAGCTAGCTTGGCGATATTACATGGAAAAGGGAAAAGATAAGGGTAAGCATATAGCTTAGTAAGTTTGCACGAATTAAAATAGCAATATAAGTACTCATAGTAAAATCCATTCATCTCATAGAACAATAACGACACAAGTTCTCAAATACTTTGACATACTTACTCACACTTATTCTTACCCATCACATATCACATTACGGTTTTCATTACTCGTAATTTACTTATGGTACATGTATCACTTCAGCACATAATTTAGCACTTATGTTATCTTGACATAAACTTAAATTATTATCATCCTTAACTTAAATGAAACTCTTTGTCATCCTTAAACTTAGCTTTTTATCATCTTTACATACTCAACTCTTATGCCCGATGAACTACTCGGAATATCGAAGGATACTCAATCTCATTATACATGTATCAAGATGCCAATGCCATATCCAGATATGGTCTTACATGGGATCACCTCTTGGAGCTGATGCCATATCCCAGATATGGTCTTACACATGATCTCTTAACTCGATGTCGATGCCATGTCCCAGACGTGGTCTTACACGAGATCGTACATAGATGTCGATGCCATGTCCCAGACATGGTCTTACACAAGATCTTCCTTTGGTGCCGAGGCCATGTCCCAGACATGGTCTTATATGGGACCTTTTTTTACTCGATGCCGATGCCATGTCCCAAACATGGTCTTATACGGGATCTACGTTTGGTGCCGATGCGATGTCCCAGACATGGTCTTATACGGGACCTACATTCGGTGCCGATGCCATGTCCCAAACATGGTCTTATACGGGACCTTCCTTATCTCATGTGGTGACATAGGTATCCTCGTTATTCTGAATCTTCAACCGGGACTTTAACTTAACATATTCTCATCATTTTCTCATCGAGGATTCATTGATTTTCATGGATATGATATTCTTTGTCATAATATCAAGCAATTTAAGATATAAAAACACGATGAAACTTTAATTTCACACAAACTTACCTCAGTACTCAAAATAGTTGTAGATGTTCGATTTAGTACACAACTTTGTTCTTGCCTTCGTTTCGGTCCGGGCTTCATGTTTATTGATCTATAAAAACAATTTCACTTGTTTAATACTCACATTAACTAAATTGACTCATGAATCATACTTTGGAAAAAATTATGATTTTGCCCTTAAACTTTCACATAATTACACTTTTGCCCCTAGGCTCGTAAAATGATTTTTATTCAACTTTCTTGTAATTTAAGCCTAGCCGAATCATATTCTCAACTACAAAAACTCCCAATTTCCACTATCTCACTCATGTATGACCATTTCTATAACTTTTACAATTTGGTCCTTTTATGCATTTTACATGAAAATCACTTAGAAAAATATGCTTATCATACATCAAACTTTCATATTCTTCCATAAAACAACAAAATACTTGCATGTCATACATGGGTAAATTTTTGAACATAAACCTTAGCTCAAAATATAGCTAGAAATAGCTAAATCGAGCTACGAGGATCTCAAAAATACGAAGAACATTAAAAACGGGGCTAGGATGCACTTATTATCAAGCTTGAAAGTTGAAGAAACCCTAGATATGTCTCCTTGCAAAATTTGGCACTTAGAGGAAGAAGATGGACAAGATTTTGGCTTATATTTCCCGTTTTAATTCATTAATTAACCAAATGACTAAAATGCCCTTAAGGCCCTTTCTTGAGATTTTTCCTTCCCATGTCCATTTTTGTCCATCTTGACATTTAATGGTCTAATTGCTAAATAAGGACCTCTAGTAAATTTTATAATTCTATTTCATACTTAAATCTTCTAGAATCTCATATTTTCTAATCTTTGCAATTAATAAAATTTCTTCATGAAATTTTCACACAATCATGCAAACACCTCATAAGCCTCATAAAAATCACAAAACACATTTTTTTTCTATTTCGGATTTGTGGTGTCGCAACCATTATTCTGACTAGGCCCTAAATCAGGTTGTTACATACGAAGCATTACCGGACTTATAAAACAATTAAACAATAATATCACATACATTTTCAAATTTCATGCAATCATCATTCAAACTCAATCACATTGTCCCTAGTACGAGCCTACGAGGCCCTAAACATGCTTTAGAAGTGGTTCAGGACTGAGCCAATAGCTCAAGAACTATTTGAAACACTTGGAAAATTTTCAAATTTCAATGGGCACACACCCTTGTAACTCTCTGACCTGGGTCACATGGCCAGGACACATGCCCGTGTGGTTAGCCCGTGTTCCTTAAAAATGGCCACACACACTCGTGTGCTAGGCTGTGTACTAGGTCGTGCCAAACCTGTAGGGTATACTGACTTAGGCCACACGGCCAATCACACGCCCGTGTGTTGGGCCGTGTGGAGCATACTGACTTGATTTTTAATTCAACACCAGAGGGCACACGGCCGTGTAATCTGACCGTGCGTCACACGCGACTGAGACACACACCTGTGTGGACAAAATATGCTATTTACCAAGCCAATTTGCCACCCAAATTTGCATATACCTACATCAATCCAAATGGTATGAAACATGGCATAACTAGGCATGGAAATCAACTCCAATCCAGCTTAATATATACCATTTCAATACCAACCATTCCAAGTCATACAACTTCCACAACACACCAATCAAATTCATACCAAAAACTCACTTTTACAAAACATCAAAATGACAAAATCCAAATATGCATTATTTGCTATCCATATTACCTATTATCAACAAGCATCACATATCCATCATCAAACTCACACACAAACCATATATAATTATAAACATGATCAACTATATCAAAATAAGCCAACTCCATATACAAACCAAACTTCAGATGTTTACAAGCTAATTGAAATGGCTAAATTCATTATCAATCCATAACCAAAATGACCGAAAATCCCTATACATGCCATATACTCAAAATACTTAAATTCAAAAGTACCAAAGTGATAGTTGGATAGTGTGATGAAGTGTCCAATGATCCCCAAACCCGAGCTAGCTTGATTTCACTATAAAACACAGAAAAATAAACGATGTAAGCTATAAATCTTAGTAAGCTCGTATGAAAATAATAAGCAAAATCAGTATTTAGTTAACATTCAAAATATGCATATAGCATACTACAAAATATATATAAGCACAATGTTAACATATATTCAATCATCTATTTAACCATGAACTCAATTCTTTCATATGTTCAATGTATATTCAGTTTCCGTACATACCTGTATTGATACGTATCTATTTCTCACCATTTCATATCCTCGATATACCCGTTGAACCATTTGGAATAATACAGGATACTTAGGAATCTTGCACCATAAGTGCCAATATATATAGCCGAAGCTATCTCAATAAAATCTTGCACCGAAGTGCCAATATATAGCTGAAGCTATCTCAATATCAAATCTCAATAATGCTCACTCTCAAGCTATTAACGAGTCTGCTTACACAAGCTGACGGTCATGATGTAGCTACACGGTGCTGCTCACTCAACCTGAGGAGAATCCGCAACACATGCTGGATAACACAGCCACTGGTAGTATGTACGGACCAGCACACAAAACAATAACAAGCCCTAATGACATGTCATTCATATACTAATCTATTCCTAAGGTTCAACCGGGATTTCACACTTGCTTAATTGTTGTCGAACATATCTGTAAAGTCATATTCATAGTTTATGCAATATCAAAGCATTTAAAATACAATTATAACAAAGCTTATTACATACGAGCTTACCTCGAATGGAAAAAATTGCGAATTAAGTCGATTAATCCAAAACTTTGTTCTTTCCCGATCTAAATCCATATTTCACCTTTCTTGATCTAAATATAATCAAAATTAACTTATTTCATAATCTCTCTATTCCATTTAGTCCAAAATAAACATTAAGGAAAATTTACACTTTTTGCCCATAACATTTCAACATTTTTACAATTTAGTCCTTATTTCATAAAATCACAAATTCATGCAATTCAACCAAAACCGATGCTAGTCGAATTTCAATTAGGTCCCTAGAAGTCCATATTTTTCATTTATTTAACACTTTAACCACTAAATTTACACATTTCACAATTTGACCCCTAATTGACAATTTTGTCAAAAATCACATTACAAATGTTGTTTATCTAACAACAACCATGCATTTTCTACCATTAAACATTAAAATACATCAACATTCATCAATGGAAAAACCCTAAATATTTAACAATATTGCAAATTAGTCCCTGGGCTAGCTAGACTAAGCTGTAACGATCTCAAAAAGCTAGGAAGCTTAGCCGAACATATCCATGGTTTTCTCTAGGTTAGAATCAGTTAAAGGAGAAGAAGATGGACATAAAATAGTGATTTTTGTTTTAGTTATTTTAGTTTATTACACTAGTTACTAAATTACCCTTTACTAATACATTAAAACTTATATAAGTAATGTCCATAAATGTCCATTTGAACAACCAATGGTCTATTTATCACATAACCCCCTTATCTATTTAACTTAATAACCAAATAGTACTTTTATCGATTAAAACATCACTTTTGCACTTTATGCGATTTAGTCCTTTTTATCAAATTAACCATTCAAACGATAAAATTTCTTAAAGAAAATTTCTCACAATCATACTATCATACTATAGACATTAAAATAATAATAAAATAATTATTTTGACCTTATATTTGTGGTCCCAAAACAACTGTTCTGATTTAACTAAAAACGAGCTTTTACAGCTAGGCCGTGCCAAAAATTGTAGGGTATATTGACTTATATCACACGGCCAAGCCACACGCCCGTGTGCTGGGTCGTGTGGAGCATACAAACTTGATTTCTAATTAAACATCAGGGCACACACGGTCGTGTCACCTAACCATGTCTCATACATGGCTGAGACACACGCCTATATCTTTGCCTGTGTGGAGAAAAATAGGCTATTTATCAAGCCATATTTCTCACCCAAATTTGCATCCACCTAAACTTGTCAAATGGTATATATCATAGCATCAATAGGCATTCAAACAATCTCAACCAAGCCTAAATCATGCTATACCAATATCAACATCTATAATGCTCATAAGATCATGTTTTTCCAATTCAAAACATGCAAATTTTACATTCACAATTCACCTAAATGGTCATTTTCAAATTTGCATTATTTACCTAATGCTTAATATGCTAATTCATTCTAAAATTCAATCATTTGCTACCTTCATTATCAATTATTAACAAGGCATTCACAAAGCAAATATAAACCACATATCAAAGACAATTTGCACATATATATACACAACCAAGTATACCAAAACAAACCAAACCACATGGCTATACACATAACCAAAACATATATCCTTTACAAGCCAAATCAATTGGCTAACACATTACCAACATATAATGTAACAGCCCCATTTTTAGGGGCTAGTAAGAACAGTGGTTTCAGGACCACTAATCCGAGGTTGGTGAAAATTATTTTAATATTATTTTATGTGTTATAGCATGATTATAAGGATGCATGAAAATTTTGGTGCTTTAATTCTAGCGATTGTATGCTTAATTACCAAAAAGGACTAAATCGCATAAAGTGCAAAAGTTCTATTTTACAAGCTAGGAGTTTCTAATAGCTATGGAATATTAAATTAGAGGTCCTTAAAATGCAATTAGACCACCCTAAAGGTGATGGCCAACCAAGGGAGACAAAGACATTAAATTGGTCAATGATTTGTTAATAGTAGGTGACTAAAATGAATAAAATAAGATAAATAAAGAAGATGTCATCTTTTACTATTCCCATTTATTCTTCGACCAAAAATTGAAGAGAAAATAGAGGTTTTTGGAGTTCAAACTTTCAGCCAAGATATTCCTTTGCAAGTAAGTGATTTTAGAGGTCTTTCATGATAATTTTTGTACTTTTGGAACCCCTAAAGCTGAAGCTAGCTAATGGGGGACTATTTTGTAAAATGGTTGAAAGTTTAGGGATTTTCCATGAGAGTGTTTATGTTGTTTTCTGAGTTTTTATGGAAGAAAATGAATGTTGGTGGGTTAAGGACTAACTTTTGTGAAAGGTTTTTCCATGAAAACACCTAAATAGGACTTATTTGTAAAGGTTGTAATTGAGTAATAAATGCATGAAATGATTGGTTTTGTGAGTTTTTATAAGAGAAATAAATGTTCAGGTAGGCTTTTTAATGAGAAAATGTGATAAAAAATGATTTATGAGCCTAGGGACAAAATCATAATTTTGCCAAAGTATAAGGGCAAAATGGTCTTTTTTGCCTAAGTAGAATTTTTGATGTGTCATGAGTTAAGTAGTGATTAAATGAGTAATTTTATTATTATAGATCAAGAAGAGCGCGGAAACAACCTTGATCAGGGAAAATGCAAGGTTATGGACTAAACCGTCGATTAACACATTTTGCACCGATGTAAATTTATGTGTAAACAATACATCTTTAATACATATGCTGTTACTTATTGATGCATTGTATGGATGTCAATACTTATTGGTGAGATAGATTGAAAATGATAGAAATGAGTAGTTCTTGAATGAACCTTGGAATAGAAATTTGAGTACGGATAAATATCTATAAATATGTAATTGTTGGTGGGCTATGTGCGATACCACCTTACTATTCATTCACGATTGTCTGTGTGCGATAGCATCATTTACATTTCCATTTGGTGGGCTATGTGAGATACCACCATAATTATTATTTTTGGTAGGCTATGTGCGGTACCACCGTAATTATCATTGTTGGTGGGTTGTGTGCAATACCATCGTAATTATCATTGTTGGTGGGCTTTGTGCGATACCACCCTATTATTGATTAATGGTGGGTTGTGTGCGAAACCACCTGGTACTTATTATCATTCCGAGGGTTTCATCGAGAAACTTGTTTAAGCATATATTTTATGTGACTTTGAGATGATAACTGCAGGGCATAAGTACAAATAAATGTGAGCAATGTATATGATATGGTTAAGATGTGGTAAGAGTTGAGATGAGTAAGCATGTTTATGATAATGTGAATTGTTTTTAGATAGGATGTAATGTTTTTGATTGATTAGCATACGGTATGATGCTTATTATTTACCTGTAGACTTACTAAGCTTAAAGCTTACTCTCTTTCTTTTCCATTGTTTTATAGTATCAAAGAGCTAGCTCGGGATACGAAGATGATGGAGCTCGAAACTAATTATCATTTCAACGAAGGCAAGCGCACCTGTCGCACAGCCGTGTGGTATTTTGTTTGCTTCTCCCACGCCTGTGTAGAAGTTGCCACACCCATGTTTGTTTGATTAGTGGCAGCCATGACCTACAAGCACGGGCGTGTTGCATGCCCGTGTAGATTTCTTAGTGTCGACCACGGCCAAATCGCACGGCCATGGCATTTAGTCGTAACTCGTGCTTTGGAAAAATTGTTGTCCACGCTGATGTACCTACTCGTGGTATCCACACGGCCATGGCCAAGCCCGTGTGCAAGGCCGTGTGGTAGGGAAACCTGTGTTTTATTAATTTGGTTAGTTTGTAGTTAGGTGCTAAAAATAAAAAATATGAAAATTAATGGGGTTAGTGCTCGGGTTGCATCTCGAGAAGCACTCGTTTAAAGTCTTAAGCTAGACTTACCATTCATTCGCATAATCATGGTGGTTTGAGGAGTTGAAACTCCTCTCCCTTGCTATCAGTTCTATGATCACTATATAGTTTGATTCGAGAAGTGTTTACCTTAAAAGTGCAGAACTTAGGATTAGTTATGTAACACCCCAAACCCGGTCAAATTATTACGACCGAATCTGGATTGTTACAGGATGGGTAGTTTAAAATGTTTAAGGTAAAGCGTCGGAATTTGAGAAAACATTTTAGTTGCAGAGTCCAAACTAAGGCTAGTTAAAGTTCAGTTAAGTTATACAAATCTTACCATCTTCTCGTTGGGTTAATTAAGTGCTGAAAACAGGTTTATTTCATAAAATCGAACTTAGAAAATTATTTTGTAAGATGATAATCGAAATGGATATTGGAATACGTGATCTTTCAAAAATAGTATTTGTAATATTAAGAAAATCCCAAGTTTAGTTATTTCGTGCTTGTGAACCATTCCTCGATATTTTAAAGAAAACCTCCACTTACACTTTTACGAAAACCCCATTTTATCATAGTTCATAACATATGAAAAATAAGCATTTAATCAGATCCCCAAAATAAAGTTAAAGCGGCCTTATCACAAATTAAAATCCTGAAATAAAGACAAATTCAAATTAAAATACGAGTTTACTAAAGAAAGCGCAACGCGTGGCCACCTCGAGTCCATCCCGGCTCCAAAACCCACCATCTACTGATTACTTGCAAAATTAGCAGAGGGGTGAGTCATCGAGACTCAGTGTGTAAGTCCCCGTATAACGCAAACTGGGCCTTAGCCGTGGCATTAAGCCACTGTGGTTCCTGACCACCGTGGTCCTAGACCACTCGTGACAAAGTCACTATAATATATTATCGTAGGGCCAACCCACTGTGGACTTAGACCACCGTGACGATCTCTGATAAATTACGCATGCGTGGGGCCAGCCCACTGTGGCCTTAGACCACCGAGACAAGTCACTGATTAATGCATTCGTGGTTTTAACCACCGTGGTACTTAGACCACTCGTGACAATAGTCACTGGTTCTCCCTTCTCCTTTCATTCAATCCCGAGCCCATGCTCTTTACATCGTGCAAAATATGAATGCAACCATATTCACAATGCGTAACAGATAACTAATTCATACATGCATAACATCGAACATACATACATGCATATAATCAGGAATAACATCATCGAGAACTTACCCGGTGTCTCCAACCTTACCCACAAGGGTATTTCAATCTTCATCGCTGTCAATTCAGCTTTCAGCCTTCACAGTTAATAACGTAAACAGTAAAGAAAAGTGTGGTTAATACGCACCTGATAACACGTAACACTAGGCTTTCTACATCAACGCTTTCACTAGCAAGAACGACGGGTATTTGCCTATCCTAGGCAGACGTCGGCTCTCTACCACAGCCCGATGAAAAGTGTAACACCCCTTACCCAAGACCATCGCCGGAGTTGAGTAAGTGGCATTACTATACTTGACTATTAACTCGGGGTGTAAGATTTTAAAGCTGTCCAACTGCGTCATACTGACTAAATCGACCATAACTCGAGTTACAAAACTTGAAATTTAGATCCGTAAATTTTCCTTGAAACTAGACTCATATAACTTTTCACCATAATTTTTCAAGAATTTTTCATGTGGCCAATTAGTACAGTTTATTCATCAAATTTATCCTTATTACACTGCTTGACAATTCTGACCTGTCTCTACAAAAATGCAGTTATCTCGTTACACAAATTTTCTATAATGTTCTTGTTTATACCAATGAAAAATAGACTCATTAAGGGTTCTACAAATATAAACCTTGCTTCTTAATTACTTTTTTACAATATTTGACAATTTTTCCAAAACAGAATAGTGACTCACGAATTCATTCAGAGCAGGTCTCACTAAAACTTAATTATCTCATAATATATAAATCTTTTGCCTACTCTGTTTCTTTCATGTAAAAATAGACACAAATAGGTTTAATTTCATATCTCATTAACCTTCTAATTCAATATACCCTATTTTTGGTGATTTTTCTAACTCACATCACTGCTGCTACTACAAGCTGTTTTGTTGCATTTTATGAAAGACTAGCTTCTAACCGAACCTACCTACATCCCTAATTCAAGGATTCATTTCGTATACAAACATTTCCTTAACAAAAACGATTAAACTTTGATTAAGAATGCACAAACATTGCCATCATGAACCAACATACACATCAAGACACAACAGCGTACTTAACTAAAAATTTAGCCATATTCGCATGGCTATTATATACATGAACCTTAAGATTTCATCAAACAAAGACCAAGTCTTTCCTATACATGCCTTCGTTTAAAACCAAAATGAAAGAGTACCCAAAATGTAGATTGATAGTGTGAGCGACTTTCCGAACGATCCCGACGAGCTTGTAGCTTGCACCTAATCTATAAAACAGAGGAAACATTTCACATAATTAAGCTTACTAGCTTAGTAAGTCCTAACTCATGATAATAAAACATTTAATTATTTACGAAATGAAAGCAATCAACTTATGGCATTTCACATAGGCAATTAAGTAAATTATTTATACAAAGCCAGATACTAGTAATTCATTAACCCAAGTAAATTAGGAATCATTTCCTTCAACCTACATTTCTTTGTAGTTCATATAAGCATATCCCATGAAAATCTCCTTTCTTAACATTTATACTTGAAAACCAATTGTTCCATAATAGCACATTCTAAGCTCGAATTCCATCATATTACATCCATCAATATTAACTTCGAACACGTATAACACAATTCTCATAATATTAATTTGACCCAAGTAATATTAAGCATAGCATACCTTACATGCTTACCTGAATCGTATACTCAATAAATTAGCTTTAAGTTGTCTTGAACAAAGATTCAATTTCTCTTTTGTAAAATACATCACCGGCATCAAGCCTGCTAGGCGTAAAAGCCTGAAAAGTAACACCGGCACAAGGCCTGCTAGGCAATAAGCCCGGTAAATAACACCGGCACAAGGCCTGCTAGGCATAAAAGCCTGAAAAGTAACACCGGCACAAGGCCTGCTAGGCAATAAGCCCGATTATGTCACCGGCACGAGGCCTGCTAGGCTCGAAGCCCGAATGTCAGAATAGTTTTACATGCTTTTCACATTTCACTATCACAAATCGAACCATATGCATTTATTCACATTGCATAAAATATATTTGAAATCAATCCAATCCATTATCATCACATTCGGCCAACTCATGGTTTCACACCAAACTTATACAAATTTTATCATTCATTAGATTTGTAAATAACCTTAAAACATAAGGTAGCTCAAGAACTTACTTATACACCTTGCATTAGCCAAAATAAATTCACTTCAATACTATACATTCACATTCAGCTATATCATGAATTTATACTCTAAATTTCCACAATTCATCATTCACTAAGTTCATAATTAATTTATTGGCATATTTTAGCTAAAGGACTTACCTCGGTTGTCGATAGTCCGTGCGAATCGGCTATTCGAGAACCTTCGTCTTTCCCCGGTCTAATTCCGTTTTTCTTTGCTCTTGATCTAAAACACATTAGAATTTAGCTCATTTAATCGCATCTTATCTCAATTTAGTCGCAAAACACACAAATGGGCAATTTACCATTTTGCCCCTTATGTTTCCCCTTTTTACAATTTGGTCCAATTTACACAAAACACCAAATATGCAAAAATTTTCCAACTATAGCTTGGCCGAATATCCCTTATAGCCATATGTGTCCATGCATTTCATTTATTGCATGTTTTAGTCCTTCAAACTTTTTATTTTTTTCAAATAAATCCCTAACATCCAATTTCATCACAACTTCTAATTCAAAAGAGGATGATTTAACACATACTAATTGAAATCTACTATCAAACATTCCAAGTCATGCATATTCAACCATAGCCGAATTTTAATGTGCCAAAATCTCAAAAATTTCCACTTGGGTTGTATAGGATTCAAAGCAACCATTCCAAAAATGTAAAAATTATCAAAAACTAAGCAAAATACATACCCCTAATTAAGCCCCAAAGTGCCGAAATTTCAAGCTCCAACAATGGAGTTTCTTCCTCCAACTTTCGGCCAAGAAGATGAGTAAGGTAAGGTTCTCTTTCTTCCCACTTGTTTTGATTATTTTATGTTAAAACAACCACATATTTTAACATATTTATTAACACACTAATATAACTTATAATTATACTAAAATAACATCAATTTTGTGATTAAAAGGCCCATTGCCGTCCCTCTTTATAGTGTATGGGCTAATTGCCCTTTTGGTACACCCACTTAAAAAGCCACAATCAATTTAGTACTCCTCACTTTAGCATGCAACTTTTGCACTTTTCTCGATTAAATCCTTTTTATCAAATTGAGCACTTAAACGACTAAATTTTTCTACGAAACTTTCACACTCACTAAATCACATATAATAAACACAAAATATAATATTAAAATATTTCTCAGGCTCAGATTCGTGGTCCCGAAACCACCGTTCCGATTTGGGTCAAAATTGGTCTGTTACAAAAAGTCCCGAACCACCAACACAGCTCGCCTTTGAATTTAGGAGCAGAGATTATGGATAAGCTCCCCTCCTCAGGTTGACAGTTCCTTGTATCCATGAAACAGACTTGATCAGAGTCAAAGAGAACCTTGATTGGCTACCAAAAACGCCAAGTAACGAACAAGGGTTCACACAAAGAATAGCAGAGGCTCCTTACCTTAAACCCGAATGGAAGGTAAGGTTCAGAAACCAACCGCTCCTTAGGCTTTGAACTCCAAACGTTCGGCTTCAGGGGTTTCCCGGAGTAAGCATTCCACAAAGAGAGTAAAGAGATACAATTAGCCGAAAACTTAAACATTGAAACACAATAGCCATCGGCTTTGACTTCCATAAAAACCGAAAGGAGAATAAGATACGGAATAACCCTACTTACTATTGACGAAAAACAACCAAGATAGCTTTGGTAGCAACGAGTAGTCCCCTTCACGCCTTAGGCTACACGGGCGGCATTGATTTGCATTGCCAAAGAACCAGAGGTTCGGTTAGAGAAGAAGAATATAGAGAACAGAGAAGAAAAGAGAAGGACGCCGAAAGAAGGGAAAAAAGATTCGGCTTTCAACCAAAAAGAGAAAAGAAGATCTTACCATCAAGAATCCAGAAGCAGAGTGAAACCGACACACTTGACCAAAGGAGCTATTCGGCTAAAGAGAAAACAGGCAAGTGTCAACAGGGATGATTTAGAGTTTCGGCTAAAGAAGAAGAAGTAAAGGAGAGAGATGAACACAGGGTAGTGGAATGAAAGTTTCGGTTGTGAGGTTTAAGAGAATGAGACAGGAGAAAAAAGATTCAGCAAGAGGGTGGCTTCAAGGAGTTTCGGCTATGGCTTGTCAAAGTAAAAAAGGTTATGCAACAGAGAAAAGGGGAAGTAAGAAGATGATGGTTTCGGCACAGGTATAGGGGAAAGGAGAGAATTGTTTTTGCTCACACACAAAGTGATTGCCGAAAATGAAAAGAAAGAACAAAGATGTACCTCAAAATTTCGGCCAACACCTTAACACTATACTAACCCCCAAGACCGAATGCACCTAGGTAAAAAGCTTAACACTAAACCAAAATTTTGGCCCACACCTTTAGCTTAGCACTAAACCAATTTCTCCCCCCTCTTCAAGCTTCCCACAACCAGCCATCACTCCACCAACTTGAAATCCCTTGTTTTTCTCCCCCTTTCACTCCTCTTCACTCAATCAAACTTTGTTGACCCTGTTCAAATCCCACCAACACCTCATGTCCATCCATTCAAACTCTTTTGACCTATTCAACCAACAACCTTGGAGAGTCCTTGCCAAAACCCTCCTCTTCCCATCCAGGTGCCAAAAATAAAAATCCAAAGTGAGGCTTGTGGGATTCGAACCTCCTCCCTGCTGCTTCTCCCTTGTGATGCCACTTCCCTGCACTCTAAGTGGCATCTCCTTGCCACTTTACCACCTCTCTTCTTGTGTCATCAAACACAAGTATTTATACTTAAGACCTACCTCTGCTAGCTCCCTCCTAAAGTGCCTAAAAACAGAATTTTCACCAAGGCTCATGCTTAACCCCGAGCCTTCCAGGGACTCCCAAACACATCAAATTAACAAACAAAACATGCCAAACACACAGCAACATACAATAATGCAGGGCCCCTAATTCCAGGATGTTACATTTCTACCCCTTAAAGAAATTTCGGCCTTAAAATTTACCTGGTCAAAAGAGGTGAGGGTATTGCTGTCGCATCACAGCCTCTGGCTCCCACGTGGCTTCTTCTGAACCGTGATTCAGCCACAATACTTTAACCAACAGAACTGTCTTTCTCTGCAACACCTTAACATCTCGGTCTAGGATTTGAACTGGTTCCTCTTCAAAAGATAAATCAGGTCTTATCTTGATTTCTTCCACCGGCACTATGTGAGATGGATCCGAACGGTAGCGCCTTAACATCGAGACATGGAATACATCATGAATCTGCCTCAATTCTGAAGGTAGCTCGAGCTAATAAGCTACTGGTCCCACACGCTTCAACACACGATAAGGCCCGATGAACCTGAGGCTCAGCTTGCCCTTCCATCCAAACCATAGAACTTTCTTCCACGATGAAACATTCAGAAAAACCTGATCACCCACAGAGAACTCTATATCCTTATGCTTCAGATCCGCGTAAGATTTCTACCTATCAAAAGCTTCTTTCAACCGCATTCGAATCAACTTAACCTTTTCCTCTGTTTCAGAAACCAATTCCGGACCCAACAACTGTCGCTCACCCCACTCTGTCCAACAAGTACGAGTGCGACACTTTCGACCATACAATGCTTCATAGGGTGCCATCTGAATGCTAGATTGATAGCTGTTGTTGTATGCGAATTCTGCCAATGGTAGGAACTCCTCCTAACTACTCCTGAAATCGATGACACAGCCTCTCAACATGTCTTCCAAGATCTGAATTACCCTCTCAAACTAACCATCATTCTGTGGATGAAATGCTATGCTGAAATCCAATCTTGTACCCAACGCTTGGTGCAACGCCTTCCAGAGCCGCGATGTAAACCTGGGGTCTCTGTCTGATATGATAGACATAGGTACCCCATGCAACCTCACAATTTCTGCTACATAAACCTTGGCTAACTTCTGTAGTGAATAATCGACTCGAACCGGTATAAAGTGAGCAGACTTCGTCAACTGATCTACAATTACCCACACTGAATCTTTCTTCGTAGGCGTAAAGGGTAGCCCACTCACAAAGTCCATCGTTATCTGCTCCCAATTCCAAAGTGGAATCTTTACTGGCTGTAGCAACCCCGAAGGCAATTGGTGTTCCGCCTTCACCTGCTGACACGTCAAGCATTTACCCACAAATTCAGTCACCTCTTGCTTCAGACCCGGCCACCAAAACTTTTCTCGCAGATCCTGATACATCTTACTTCCACTAGGATGCATAGTGTATGGGCTACTATACGCTTCTTGTAGAATCTTCTGCCTCAACTCGGAATCCTTTGGCATACAAGCTTTTCCCCGAAAGCACAATACCCCATCACTGCTCACACTAAAATCCGCTACCTCACCATCTGACACTAGCTAAAATTTAGGACTAAACGATTCATCTGATAACTGCTTCTCTTTTAACTGACTGACCCAAGAAGGCTTCACTTGCAGTTTAGCTAGCACACTTCCATCATCATACAAGTTGAGATGGGCGAACATTGCCCTCAAGTCCGCTATCACCTTACGACTCAATGCATCCGCCACTACATTAGCTTTACCCGGGTGGTACTCGATTGAAAAGTCATAATCCTTCAACAATTCAATCCACCTCCGCTGCCTTAAATTCAACTCCTTCTGGGTAAGAAGATACTTCAGGCTCTTGTGGTCTGTATAGATAATGGACTTCTCTCCATACAGGTAGTGTCTCTAGATCTTCAGAGCAAACACTACTGCAGCTAACTCCAGATCATGTGTGGGATAATTCACTTCATGCGGTCTCAACTGCTGCGACGCATATGCTACCACCTTCCCTTCCTGCATCAACACACATCTTAACCCCGTGTGCGACGCATCGCAGTAAACGACAAACTCCTTCCCAGCCTCAGGCTGAACTAACACTGGAGCCTCAGTTAAGATCCTCTTCAGCTTCTCCAAACTTTCCTGTTGCTTATCAGACCAGACAAACGGTACCTCTTTCCGTAACAACTTGGTTAACGGTACAGCTATTAGCGAGAACCCCTCAACAAACCTTCTGTAGTATCAAGCCAAACCCAGGAAACTACGAATTTCTGCCACAGACTTAGACGGTTTCCAATCCAATACAGCTTCAATTTTCCGGGGATCAACCCTAATTCCCTCAGCAGACACAACATGTCCCAGAAAGGTAACTTCCCTTAACAAAAATTCACACTTACTGAATTTGGCATACAACTGCTTTTCTCTTAGAATCTGCAGAACCACTCGAAGATGCGAATCATGTTCCTCTTCCGAACTTGAGTAAACCAAAATATTGTCTATGAACACCACGACAAACCGGTCTAGATAGCGGTGGAATACCCAGTTCATCATGTCTATAAACCCAGCTGGTGCATTCGTCAACCCAAACGGCATCACCAAGAACTCGTAGTGACCATAACGAGTTCGAAAAGCTGTCTTACGAATATCCGCCTCTTTAACCTTAAGCTGGTGATAACTTGACCTCAAGTCTATCTTTGAAAAGACCAAAGCACCTCGCAACTGATCGAACAAATCGTCTATCCTAGGCAGCGGGTACTTGTTCTTAATCGTCAGCTTGTTCAGTTGCCTATAGTCAATGCACATCCGCATCGACCCGTCTTTCTTCTTAACAAATAACACCGGTACTCCCCATGGTGATACACTGGGTCGGATAAAACCCCGGTCCAACAGTTCCTGAATTTGGGTTTTCAGTTCCACCAACTCTTTCGGCGCCATTCTATATGGGGCAATAGACACTGGCGCTGTTCCTAGAAAAAGATCAATACCGAACTTTACCTCACGATCCGGAGGTAACCTTGGAAGCTCTTCTGGAAAAACATCAGAGAATTCCTTCACCGTTCTAACATCCTTTACAGCCAACTCCTTGGCCTCTAGAGCACTGATGAATGCTAAAAACGCTTCACACCCTTTTCACACCATCCTTCCGGCCTTTAAAGCAGACACTACATTAGACAAGTAGTTCCTCCTTTCACCTATCACCACTACCTCATCATCCTCAGAAGTCCTTAACACTATGCGCTTAGTAGTACAATCCAAGTTTGCTCGATATCCCACTAGCCAGTCCATGCCTAAGATCAAATCGAACTCCCCAAACGGCAGTTCCATCAAATTAGCTGGGAAAACCATCCCTTGTACTTCTAGAGGCACACTTCTAAAGAATGTGTTCACCACTACAGATTGTCCTAAAGGGCTAAGTACAGTCATCTCCCTAGAAGCAATCTCAGAGTCTATGTTCAGAGTTCCAGACATAGTACTAGCAACATAGGAATGTGTTGATCCAATATCAATCAATGCAGTAAAAGGCAAACCAGAAATAAGGAACGTACCGATTATGACGTCCGCTGCATCGCCCTCCTCTCGGTGTCTAGATACATAGACCAACCCAGGCTGTTTTGCATCTTTGTTCCCAGCACCTCTGACCGATGCTCCACGTCCAGGACCAAAACCATTTCCTCCTCTGGCCGGACCACGGCCTCTCTGTAGTTGCTGACCACCCCTACCAGGCTTATCATAATTCTGACCCACTGGCCGCATTCTGTTTGGCTTTTGCAGACAATCCCTTACACGATGATCCACTGGTCTGCATCTGTAGCATCCATTACTTCTTGCCCAGCAATCTCCTAAATGAAACTTCCCACACGTAACACATTGTTGTGGCCGACCAGCAACAACAGGCCTCGCAGCTTGACCCGGCCCACCAACCTAGGCCTCTTTTGAAAATTCCTAATAGATCTTGACGGTCCAAAACTTCTTTTATTCCTACCCTTGTCCCTATTCTGGTTCTGCCTTTCAGATCGCTTTGCCTCTTTAGCTATCTTAGCCTTCTCAACCAAAACAGCGAATTCCCTTTCCCATTGCGGAGATATCAGTACTCGCAGCTCGTCCCTCAGACCATCCTCAAATCGGACACAACGCTCGATCTGTTGACACAATACCTCGAGCATACCGACTAAGACGTAAGAATTCCGCCTCATACTCGCCCATTGACTTACTCCCCTGAACCAAGTTAAGGAATGCCTTACGCTGAGCGTCCACATAGCACGACCCAATGTATTTTCCCTGGAACGTAGACTTAAAGAAGTCCCAGGTAATACGATCCGCTGCTGTACCATCCTTAACCGTGAGCCGCCATTGGTAACCCTCATCGCGGAGAAGAGACACAACTCCTTTCAGTTTCTCTTCCACGGTGCAGTCAAGATCATCCATGATGCGCTCAATCGCCTCGAGCCAATACTCAGCTACATTAGGAGATACACCAGAAACGCCCCTAAACATTTCATCCCCGTTCGCTCGAAGTCGCTCCCACACAAATTTTCGAGCCACTGATCCCGTGCTCGCTCCAGCAACTCTTTCCAGAACACGTAACATAGCCTGAGACACCGCATCGTATCCACCAGTTTGGTCTTGAAACTCTGCTTCTGTAACTGGTGATGCTGGCATCTCACCTTCCAGTCCATGCCCAGATTCCGAAGGTTTAGCCCCAACATCTGGGCCTCTTCCACGGCCTCGCATATCGCGTTCACGTCCTCTAGTACTCATTACTACTAATGTGATTTAATCTGATTAAAAGTTTTATGAATTAGTGTTTTCTTCCACTGTTTATTACAAAGTAGTTTTATGAAAGTAATTAAAAGTAATTCTCGCCAACATATCTAAGGTTTTAGTTTCTAGAGTTGAATTTCTGAGTACTAACAATCATAGCACAATGCATTCACTTCATGCAAAACAACCAATGGTCAGAAGACTTACCGGGCGGATCTGGTGCCGGAGACTTGGGTGCCATGCTTCCAAGAAATATATATACATCTAGACTATTTTCTAATCATCCCTTGAAATCATTTTTTGAACCCCATACCCACAGCCGAGTTTTTGAAACCTTGCTCTGATACAACAATTGTAACACCCCAAACCCGGTCAAAATGTTACGACCGAATCTGGATTGTTACAAGATAGGTAGTTTAAAAAGTTTTAGGTAAAGCATCGGAATTTGAGAAAACATTTTAGTTGCAGAGTCCAAACTAAGGTTAGTTAAAGTTTGGTTAAGTTATAAAAATCTTACCCTCTTCTCGTTGGGTTAATTAGGTGCTGAAAACGGGTTTATTTCATAAAACCGAACTTAGAAAATTATTTTGTAAGATGATAATCGAAATGGATATTGGAATACGTGATCTTTCGAAAATAGTATTTGTAATATTAAGAAAATCCCAAGTTTAGTTATTTTGTGCTTGTGAACCATTCGTCGATATTTTAAAGAAAACCTCCACTTATGCTTTTACGAAAACCCCATTTTATCATAGTTCATAACATATGAAAAATCAGCATTTAATCAAATCGCCAAAATAAAGTTAAAGCAGCCTTATTACAAATTAAAATCCCGAAATAAAGATAAATTCAAATTAAAATACGAGTTTACTAAAGAAAGCGTAACCCATGGCCACCTCGAGTCCATCCCGGCTCCAAAACCCGATATCTACTGATTACCTGCAAAATTAGCAGAGGGGTGAGTTATTGAGACTCAGTGTGTAAGTCCCCGTATAATGCAAACTGAGCCTTAACCTTTTCAATATGGCATATGTCACATGTATGCAATGCAGCCCAACCCAGTTTAGCTTTCCATCCAAACACCCGTGGCATTAAGCCACTGTCGTTCCTGACCACCGTGGTCCTAGACCACTCGTGACAAAGTCACTATAATATATTATCGTGGGGCCAACCCACTATGGTCTTAGACCACCGTGACGATCTCTGATAAATTACGCATACATGGGGCCAAGTCACTGATTAATGCATTCATGGTTTCAACCGCTGTGGTACTTAGACCACTCGTGACAATAGTCACTGATTCTCCCTTCTCCTTTCATTCAATCCCGAGCCCATGCTCTTTACATCGTGCAAAATATGAATGCAACCATATTCACAATGCGTAACAGATAACTAATTCATACATGCATAACATCGAACATACATACATGCATATAATCAGGAATAACATCATCGAGAACTTACCCAGTGTCTCCAACCTTACCCACAAGGGTATTTCAATCGTCATTGCCGTCAATTTGGCTTTCAGCCTTCACAGTTAATAACGTAAACAGTAAAGAAAAGTGTGGTTTATACACACCTGACGTAACACTAGGCTTTCTACATTGACGCTTTCACTAGCAGGAATGACAGCTATTTGCCTATCCCATGCAGACGTCGGCTCTCTACCACAGCCAGGCGGAAAGTCTCGAACCGTCGACACAACTCGCCTTTTGAATTTAGGAGTAGGGATTACGGATACGCTCCCCTCCTCAGCTTGACCGTTTCTTGTATGCATGAAATAGACTTGATCAGAGTCAAAGAGAACCTTGATTGGCTACCAAAAGATTCAATTAACGCCAAGTAACGAATAAGGGTTCACACAAAGAACAACAGAGGCTCCTTACCTTAAACCTGAATGGAAGGTAAGGTTCAGAAAGCAACCGCTCTTCAGGCTTTGAACTCCAAATGTTCGGCTTCAGGGGTTTCCCAGAGTAAGCGTTCCACAAAGAGAGTAAAGAGAAACTATTAGCCGAAAACTTAAACATTGAAACACAATAGCCATCGGCTTTAACTTCCATAAACACCGAAAGGAGAATAAGATACGGGATAACCCTACTTACTTTATGATATTGACGAAAAATAACCAAGATAGCTTTGGTAGCAACGAGTAGCCCCCTTCACGCCTTAGGCTACACGGGCGATATTGATTTGCATTGCCAAAGAACCAGATGTTCAGTTAGAGAAGAAGAATATAGAGAACAAAGAAGAAAAGGGAAGGAAGCCAAAAGAAGGGAAAGAAGATTCGACTTTCAACCAAAAAGAGAAAAGAAGATCTTACCATCAACAATCCAGAAGCAGAGTGAAACCGACACACTTGACCAAAGGAGCTATTCGGCTAAAGAGAAAACAGGCAAGTGTCAACGGGGATGATGCAGAGTTTCGGCTAAAGAAGAAGAAGTAAAGGAGAAAGATGAACACAAGGTAGTGGAATGAAAGTTTCGATTGTGAGGTTTAAGTGAATGAGCCAAGAGAAAGAAGGATTCGGCAAGAGGGTGGCTTCAAGGAGTTTCAACTATGGCTTGTCGAAGTAAGAAAGGTTATGCAACAGAGAAAAGGGGAAGTAAGAAGATGGTTTCGACACAGGTATAGGGGAAAGGAGAGAATTGTTTTTGCTCACACACAAAGTGATTGCCGAAAATGAAAAGAAAGAACAAAGATGTACCTTAAAATTTCGGCCAACACCTTAACACTATACTAACCCCTAAGGCTGAATGCACCTAGGTAGAAAGCTTAACACTAAACCAAAATTTCGGCCCACACCTTTAGCTTAGCACTAAACCGATTCCTCCCCCTCTTCAAGCTTCCCACAACCGGCCATCACTCCACCAACTTGAAATCCCTTGATTTTCTCCCCCTTTAACTCCTCTTCACTCATTCAAACTTTGTTGACCCGTTCAAATCCCACCAACACCTCATGTCCATCCATTCAAACTCCTTTAACCCATTCAACCAGCAACCTTGGAGAGTCCTTGCCGGAACTGCCCTCTCCCCATCCAGGTGCCAAAAATAAAACTCCAAAGTGAGGCTTGTGGGATTCGAACCTCCTCCCTGCTGCTTCTCCCTTGTGATGCCACTTCCCTGCACTCTAAGTGGCGTCTCCTTGCCACTTTACCACCTCTCTTCTTGTGTCATCAAACACAACTATTTATACTTAAGACCTGCCTCTGCTAGCTCCTCCCTAAAGTGCTTAAAAACAAAATTTTCACCAAGGCTCATGCTTAACCTCGGGCCTTCCAAGGACCCCCAAACATACCAAATTAACAAACAAAACATGACAAACACACAGCAACTTACAATAATGCAGGGCCCCTAATTTAAGGATGTTACAAGTTACCTCGACTGTTTTGTAAGGGAAGACATTGAGTACTGTGAAAGGGATCTCTTCGTTTGTATTAAGGTTTGAGGTGGTGATTCAAGGGTCTGTCTTATCCAATAATACCTGATTCCCGATCTGAAATTGGTTTGCCCCATCTTTAATTTTGTCATGGGGTTGCCTCGGTTTTGCTTCGTGTGTTCTTAGTTTCTCCTTGAAATGTGTTTCCCACTCATCTAGTACATCATCTGAAGCCTTCATTCCTCATGGGTTATTTCATTTTTGGCACGAGGTCTAGGATGTGGCTCAGTTGTGTAATTTCGTAGTGCTTCCTGAAAACAAGGTTGAACAAAATGGTCAATAATAGAATTTATGTTTTCACCTTTATTACTCGATGTCCTAGCCGAGTCAAGAGCCTGAAGAGTGATCGTTTCATCACCCACACGAAGTATGAGTTCACCTGTACCAACATCAATTTTAGTTCTAGTAGTTGCGAAAGAGGGTCTTCCTAAATTTAAAGGAACATTGTTGTCCTCATCCATGCCTAAAACAACAAAGTCTACTTGGAATATAAATTTATTAATTTTTAATAGTACATCTTCGATTATACCCCTAAGAATTCTAATAGTTTTGTCCGCTAATTGAAAGCTCATCCACATGATTCATTCACATAATGATCATGAACTCACAATTTCATGGATTTAATAATCATATGATTTTCCGTACATACTTGTATTGATACGTAACTATCTCTCACCATTTCATATCTTTGATATACCCGTTGAACCACTTGGAATAATATGAGATACTCGGGAATCTCGCATCATAAGTGCCAATACATACTCGGAGTTATCTCAATCTCATATCTCATTTAATGCTCACTCTCGAGCTATCAATAGGTCTGTTCACACAAGCTGATGGTCAAGACATAACTACACGGTGCTGCTCACACAAGTTGACGAGAATCCGCAACACATGCCGAAAAACTCGGCCACCGGTTGAATGTACAGACCAGCTCCCAAAACACAATAACCCCTAATGACATGTCATTCGTATCCTATCTATTCCTAAGGTTCAACCGGGATTTCACATTGCCAAATCTTCGTCGAACATTTCCGTAAGGTTGTAATCACAATTAATTTAACAATAAAGCATTTAAAACACAATTAAATAACGCTTATTAACAAACGAACTTACCTCGATCGCAAAAATGACGAAATGGATCGACTAGTCCAATACTTTATTTTTTCCCCCGATCTAGATCCGAATTTCGCTTTTCTTGATAAATGGAAAAAATAGGGTTGGTCGAATATTAAGCTACCATGTCTTCTTTTTCTCTTTGATTTTTTGTTGAAGACGGTGTTTAAAGATGAAGGCTTGTTTTTATTTTAATTAATTAACCATTTATTAACTAATTACTTAATTATCCTTAAAACTTAATCAAAATTTTAATAATGCCAAGCCAATATCATGCACTATCTAATTAATGGACTAATAACTACATAAGGACCACCACTTTAAGGTTCCATAGCTATTAGACACCTTTAACTATTAGAACATAACTTTTACACTTTACGCGATTTAGTCCTTTTTATCAAATTAAGCACTCAAACGATAAAATTTCTTAACAAAATTTTCGCACAATCATACTATCATGGTGTAGACATTATAATAATAATAAAATAATTATTTTGGCCTCAAATTTTTTTTTCCTGAAACCACTATTCTGATTTCACTAAATACAAGCTGTTACAAATAGCCTTTAAAATCACTCATCTGCGCACTTTGTTTTTCAAACAAAAGTGTGTTCAAGTAGGTAAGTTTGAGCCTTAAATCTGATTAGCATCATCCTCATCTCAGTGTGAAGCTTTATCAGAGAAAAACTATGCATTACAAACTAACATTAACATCAAGAAAGACAAAATTTCATAAACTAGACGGATTTAAATTGTTTCCCTAATCTACCTTACTGAAATTGCACAATTAAGCCGAAACTTTAAATTCATCAACTAAATAACCTTCTCAGCACCACAAACCACTTCTAAACATCATTTCTATTCCATTAACATAAACCTAAGTGTTAATTTCATTAAATCATTTTAAAATTTTTCAAAAAATCAACTCATCTTCTTGATTAAAAACTAATTTATCAAAATTGATCAACCAAATGAGTTTGATCTCTTGTTTTATGATTAAAAACCTGTTAATAAACATATTTTGAGCTTAGAAATCCATTAAAACTTGGATTCCAACTCAAAATCATGGATTCACCATTGGTGAGTTCCATGTTCAAGAAAGAATAAATCAAAATGTGAAAATCCATTTAATCAAATTAAATAGAAAATAATGATTGAAAACAACTTAAAAATGAATTTGGAGTTGAGAATTGCCTTCAATTGATCTAAAATCATCAATTTAGAAGATTGAATCAAGATCTTTAAAGAAATTTCGGATGACTTTTGCGCAACTTTGGAAAACTTTTATGGAGATTTTGGAGAGAATTTTGAGAGAGTAAAAGTTTAGATCTATTCTCTAATATGTGGTTTATGAAAATGAGAAAAAAAGTAAAAAAGGGAGAGAAAAAGCTCTTAATTTGGGTAAAAATGGTGTTCAAAGTGAGGTCGTTGCAGTGTTTTTAAAACTGAAAACCCTCACCTGATTTTCAAAATTTGGGGAAATTTTCATCAAGCCACTCCCACATTTCCTTTGTTTTGCAAAATACTCCATTCCCTCCAAAATTCTGAAAATGAGGATAATTTGCTATAAAACCACTCTTACATTTCCCTTGTTATGATCTATTTAGTTAATATTTTAAGTTCTCTCAATTAAATCCCCATTTTAATTTATTTTTCAATTCTAATTAGACCTAAAATATTTATTTTACCCTAAAATTATTTAAAACAATAAATTTAATTTTTCTAAAAATATTTTTATTTTCTGGAATATTATTTATTGGTTTTTAAATGAAATTAAGCTAACTAAATTAAAAAAATAACTAATAAACTCGATTAACTCCTAATTTTCACTCAGAACTCGATAAACTTATTTGAAACTACAAGACCTATTTTTAGGGCCTTACACTTTAGACGGAGAATTATTAAAGAGGATTCGATGGGTTGAGTAAGGTAGAAAGGGAGATGTTGATGTCGATAGTGATTATATCTTGAATTTTCGAGGTAGGTCATGTTTGCCGCATGACACATATTTGAGGTAAGCAATTCTTACTGAGGCCCATAGTAGCTCTTACGCTATGCATCCAAGTAGTGGTAACATGTATCATGATTTTTGAGAGATTTATTGGTGGCTTGGTTTGAAATGTGATGGTAAGAATTTTGTGACTCGATGTTTGGTTTGTCAGAAGGTTAAGGTAGAACACCAGTTTCCTTCAGTTTTGTTGCAACCAACCACAATTCTTGAATAGAAGTGGGAAATGGTCATGATGGATTTTGCTTCGGGTTTGCCTTAGACTCCGTCGAAGAAGGATTTAGTATGGGTTATAGTCGATTGATTTTCGAAGAGTGCACTTTTCTTGGTTGTGCATACCAATTATTCTTTGCAGAAGTTGGCAGAGGTGTATATCACTAAAATTGTTCATCTTTATGGGGTTCTATTTTTGATTATTTCTGATACAGATCCGTGGTTTACTTCGAGGTTTTGGAAGAGTTTGCAAGAAGCTTTGGGATCGAAGCTTAGTTTTTGTACTGCTTACCATCCCCAAATAGATGGTCGTCTGAAAGGGTAATTCAAGTCTTAGAAGATATGTTGCGAAGCTTAGTGATTAAATTTAGTGGTAGTTGGGAGCGGTATTTGTTGTTGGCAGAACTCCTTTGTGTTGGATAGAATTGGATAAGAAGCAAGTCCTTGGATTGAATTTAGTTCGTGAGACTAAAGAGAAGGTAAATTGGATAAGAAGTAGCGTTTGATAGACAAAAATCTTATGTGGATTTGAAACATCGAGATATCGAGTATCAAGTTGGTGATAAGGTATTCTTGAATGTTTCACCTAGGAAGAAGGGTTTGAGGTTTGGTAGGAAGGGTAGATTGAGTCCAAGGAATATTGGACTTTATGAAGTCGTTGAGAGGATTGGTTCAGTAGATTATCGTCTCAAGTTGCCGCCAGAACTTGAGTGAATTCACGATGTTTTTCATGTGCCAATGTTGCAAAAGTATCGTTCAGATTCGTCGCATATAGTGCTAGTTGAAAAAATTGAAGTTCGAGATGATCTTTCTTATGAGGAAGAACCAATTGAAATTTTTGCTCATAAAGTGAAGGTTTTGAGTAATAAGAGAGTTTCACTGGTTAAGATTTTCTGGCGCAACCACAAGGCTGAAGAGGTGATAAGACAGCAATATCCTTATTTGTTTAGTTTAGGTAATCTTGAGGACGAAATTCTTTTTAGAAGGGGAGAATTGTAACATCCCAAAATAGGGCTTAAGATTTTAGGGGTATTTTAGGAATTTTAGCCTTAGAGTGTTCGGAATTTTTGCGACATGGTATATTGGTAATGCTTTTTACTATGCTTTTTTATAAAATCAAATAAATTTTTGATAAAGTGTTTTAGAAACCATTAATTTTAGAAAGAGGACTGATTTGTAACAAAGAAAAAAGTGTGAGCATTTATGCTGCAGTTTTACCAAATTTTAAAATTGAACCTAATATCGCCCCACCTACAGTTTATTTATTTACGTTTTAGGGAATAAGGCAATGTGGTAAACCTGTTTATAGCCATGTTAGTTCTGAACATTTTGCTGGTTATTGCATTTGTTTCTGAGGTTTATGAGTTACAAATATGCTTAGGTTTATGAACATTGATGATGGCATGATGTTTCTTGCTCGAACACGTTTCTCATGTTTTGTACTATTAAATTTAGCCGTTTGGATGATTATTTGTCGAAGTAGTTGATGCATGATGTTTAGAAACTAAATTAGAATGGACTAAAGACTTTTGTATGTTGTATTTTTGAGGTCTATAGCAGAGGTATCGGTATTCATATTTTAAAAATGATACCTCTATGTTTTGAAACATGCAAGGAAGTCAGTATAGAGATTTGGTATCAATATCTTTGCTCGATTATCAATACTCGGGATAAATATATCGTTACTTTATGACAGGTGTCGATAATTTTTGACAGTATGATTTTTGTGCGAGAAATAGAATGCAAGTTTGGTATCAATTTTCCATGTGTTATTGATACCATTTAAAGAAAATATCAATACCCTAAGGTCAATATCGGTACCTATGTGTTTAACTTTGAAATTTTCTTAAGTGGCCCAAATGCTTGAAGTTTTAACACAGTAAGTTACATTGATGTATGTCCAACATGATTTAATTTGATTAATGTATGTATGTCATAAAGCCTATGCAAATGTGAAGAATAACATGTGTCAGCTTTAATAAAATGAACAATGTAATATACAAGTAGTGAGACAGTGGTATTGCATCTTTATATTCAGGCTCGGCGGTCGGGCCGGGAATAGGGTGTTACAGTTGTCCATATAATTTAGGGTCACACGACTATGTGGCAGGTTGTGTCACAGGTCATGTGAACCTAAAATACCTTCAAATCCAAGCCATTTCACATACAATATCTTAGGTCCCAAGCCATACCATTCGCATCCATTTTTTCCTATTCAAAGCACACCAAATCATGCCAAAATATACCAAAGAACATTCAACCTAAGTGCCTAACCAATATGCCCTCATTGGCACTACAATTCAAACATTAAAACCATTTCGCATCCATCATTCACTAAACCACAATCATATACCTCTCAACTAAACCAAGCATCTTATCACATCCATAACCAAACTCACGAAACATGATTCAACCTACTCATATGCATAAAAGGACATACTTACCAAAAGTGCCAATTAAATAACACTTTAACAACATTACATAAGCAAAACATAAAACAACATGGATATATACATTTAGACTTTAAAACTCCTAGTACATGCCACTTGTAACCTAAACAAAAATTATCCAACTTTCTATCGAGTTGTTGAAAAAATAATGTGAGTGCCGACTTGAACTTCCAATCGACATAAACTTTCAATGATCTACAAGACATCAAACACAATGGATGTAAACAAACCATTGCTTAGTAAGTTCGTATTAAACTTAAACTTTAACTTACCGCAAATGTTGTAACTTAAAATTTTGCAATTAAATTCATAAACAAGGTCATGCGTTCATTATTAGCTTATACATATCACAAATCACACAAGGTTAGTGAGTTCACATAAACGAAACATATAACTTTACCATGTCATAAAACATTATAAGTAAATGTAATGCATGGTTTGTGCAAGTGTACACAATCGTTATCAAGTAATAAGTAAGTAGAAGAGTTATTGTCTCCATATGGACTGTGTATGTTAATAAATTAATTGAAAATTTATTGTTAACAATTTGGTGAAAAAAACACAATAATTTTTGACTAATTGATGTAAAAATAAATTACTAAATGTTAGATAATCCCTAACGCAAATTAATCTAAATACAAAGTATGAAATGAAATGTATGAGATGAGTTTAGTAGCAAAAACACAAACTTCAAGAATGAATAACATGAATTGTAACACCCCAAACCCGACCCAAACACCACGACTGGATCTGGTATGTCACTAGGAAGAAGTTTAGGAAGTTTGATTGGTTTCAAAAAATTCCAAGACATTTTAAAATCACGGATTTCGTGGTTCGGTTGAAAACCCGTTAACTTTGAAATTTAATTAGATGATCCTTACGATTAGGTGACATTTGAAAACACTTACCAATTATGCGATCTTCAGGTCATTAATGAAAATGCTCCCATTTTATTTTAATTATGAAAATGTTATTTGGCAAGTTATAAGAAAACTTTAGTGTGTAATTCAATTTTTAATATGTCCCATTGAGCAGTCTGTAATTAATATGTCCAAAATTTAAGAACACGAAAGAAAATTCCAAATTTTGTAGTGGCCTTATTACAAATCAAAGAAAAATCCCCAAAAGTTATAAACAATAAATAAAATAAAGTTTACTAGTACACCCATGCGTGGCCACCTCGAGCTCCCTTGAACCCAATCCATAAAGCTAAGAATCACTTGCAATTGTTTAAACAAATGTGTGAGTCACGAGACTCAGTGTGCAATTTATTCACATTTTCCACAGGTGGGCCTGAGCCCAAAACACCATCGGCCGAAGCCCAATCATACACTATAACAAACAACCAACATGATAGCCCAACCCAACCTAGTTTTATCCATCCTCTACACTCCACTCCATCTGTCCATCCTCAACACGCGTGGGGATTTCTACAATCGACCCTCCATCCTCTACACTCCTCTTTGGCAGTCATGCTATCAGACGCACTGCTCAAAGTCAAAATAACGCGGCCTAGCCACCGATCACCATGTGACCAAATCACCGATACGATAATGTGGCACCAAGCCATCATTTGGTGTGGCATTGTCACCTATAAGCACTTCTCCTTCATATCATAACATCCCAATATCCCATGCATATGCAACATAGTGTAATAGACAGGTTATATATGATGTCACACAATCATGCTATCAAAATATTAAGGTTTAACCAAGATACACTAACCTGATGTTTCGATTTTACCCAACAGAGGTAACTCAATCACTATTGCCGGGATTTATGGCTTTCATAACATATACACGATTATTACAACAAAAAGGAGTAGTGTGATAATTACACATCTGTAAATATGCAAGACTATACTATCAATCTCGCTAACGTCCTCACTCGCAGGGATCATAGCGATCTGTTTATCCCTTTCAGAAGCCGGCCCACAACCCGGTGGCCAATCTCGAATGGCAGACACCACACGTCTCTTAAACTTAGGGGCTAGGATTACGGGTCCAACCCCTTCCTTCGCCTGACTGGTACTTGATTCCATAAAAATGATCTTGGTCAGAAGACCGAGTTAAACCGTTGAATAAGATAATAACGAAAATAATTGCTTTCAACGAAGAAGTCCTTACCCAAAATTGACAGAACCTGGAGGTTTCTACACTTGAATTAATAGATCACCTGATATCCTTACATAACTCCATATTCGATTCGGGCTTCCAAGATATGGGTTAAAATAAGCGGCCTTCGGCCAAACGAATGGTATAAGCCACTTACCCTGATTGATCGAGTCTGATTGATCCCAAATACCCTTCAAACACTGGCCAAAAGCAGGAGGAAAATGAAACCAAGCCCTTCCTATATTCGGCCAAACCCATGGAACAGGATTAATGCCAACGGCATTAATGACAATGACACAGCCCCTTGAAGTCTTCCCAACTACCCTTGAAGTCAATGACACAGCCCCTCAACATATCCTCCAAGATCTGAATTACTCTCTCACACTGTCCATCAGTCTGCGGATAAAATGCTGTGCTAAAGTCAAGTCTTGTACCCAAAGCCTGATGCAGTGCCCTCCAGAACCGTGACATAAACCTAGGGTCTCTATCTAATATGATCAATACTGGTACCCCATGCAATCTCACAATTTCTGCCACATACAGCTTAGCCAACCTCTGAAGAGAGTAGTCAACACGAACAGGTATGAAATGAGCGGACTTCGTCAACCGATCCACAATCACCCATAACGAATCTTTCTTAGTAGGCGTAAGAGGTAGCCCACTAACAAAGTCCATAGTGATCCTCTCCCATTTCCACTGTGGAATCTTCACCGGTTGCAACAACCTCGAAGGCAATTGGCTTTCAGCTTTGACCTGCTAACACGTAAACACTTTCCCACAAATTCCGTAACCTCCCGCTTCAATATAGCCCACCAGAACTGTTCATGCAGGTCCCGGTACATCTTACTCCCTCCAGGATGCATAGCGTAGGGACTACTATGCGCTTCCTGAAGAATCTTTTGCCTCAACTCCACATCCTTCGGCATGCAAACCCTTCCACGGAAACACAAAACCCCATCGCCGTTCAAACTGTAACCCTCTACCCCACCATTCTGTACTTGCAGAAGTCGAGCACTTAAGACCTCGTCCGATAACTGTTTCTCTTTAACCTGACTTACCCACGTCGACTTCACTTGTAGTTCAGCTAACAGGCTTCCGTCATCATACAAACTAAGAAGGGCAGACATCACTCTCAAGCCTGATATTACCTTCCGACTTAACACATCTGCTACCACGTTAGCCTTACCCGGATGATATTTGATCGAACAGTCATAATCTTTCAACAGCTCAATCCACCTTCGCTGTCTTAAATTCAAAATCCACCTTCGCTGTCTTAAATTCAACTCCTTCTGAGTTAGAAGATACTTCAAACTCTTGTGGTCGGTGTAGATAACAGACTTCTCTCCATACAAATAATGTCTCCAGATTTTCAGAGAGAAAACTACAGCAGCCAACTCCAAATCGTGTGTGGGATAGTTACTCTTGTGCTATCTTAACTACCGAGACACATACACAACAACCTTCCCGTCCTGCATTAACACACATCCTAATCCCGTGTATGAAGCATCACAACAAACCACGAATTCCTTTTCGGCCTCAAGCTGAATCAACACTGGAGCCTTTGTCAAAATCCTTTTTAGCTTCTCAAAGCTTTCCTGTTGCTTACTAGACCAAACAAATGATACCCCTTTCCGCAACAACTTAGTCAAAGGTACCGCAATCAAGGAGAACCCCTCCACAAACCTTCGATAATATCCAGCCAGACCAAGGAAACTCTGGATCTCTGCCACAGACTTAGGTAGTTTCCAATCCATCACCACCTCAATCTTCCGGGGATCCACCCTAATCCCTTCTGCAGATACCACATGACCCAGAAAAGTAACTTCCTTCAACCAAAACTCACACTTGCTTAATTTGGCGTACAACTGCTTCTCCCTCAAAATCTGCAGAACCACTCGAAGATGCGAATCGTGCTCCTCCTCAGTCTTGGAATACACCAGAATGTCGTCTATGAACACTACCACGAACTGGTCTAGATAGGGTTAAAGAACCCGATTCATCATATCCATGAACGCAACTGGTGCATTTGTCAACCCAAACGGCATCACCAGGAACTCTAGTGACCATAGCGAGTCCGGAAAGCCGTCTTGTGGATATCCGCTTCCTTGACCTTAAGTTGATGATATCCCGACCTCAAATCTATCTTTGAAAAGACCGAGGCCCCCTTAAGCTGATCAAACAGGTCATCTATCCTCGGCAGCGGGTACTTGTTCTTGATGGTCAACTTGTTCAACTGGCGATAGTCAATGCACATTCGTATGGACCCGTCTTTCTTCTTTACAAACAACAGCGGCTCTCCCCACGGAGATACACTGGGTCAGATAAAACCACGATCTAACAACTCTTGGATCTGAGATTTAAGTTCAACTAGCTCCTTCGGCGCCATCCTGTAAGGGGCGATGGACACCAGAGCCGTTCCTGGAAATAGCTCAATTCCGAACTCCAGCTCATGATCCAGAGGCAACCCTGGAAGCTCTTCCGGGAAGACATCCACAAATTCCTTTATTGTTCTAACCTCATCCACGGTCACTTCCTTTGCATCCAAGGCACTAACATAGGTTAAGAAAGCCATACACCCTTTCCTCACCATTCTTTCTGCCTTAAGAGTAGACACTACATTGGACAAGTAGTCTCTCCTCTCGCCTATCACCAAAACTTCGTCATCCTCAGGAGTCCTTAACACCATGCGCTTAGCAGCACAATCCAAGTTTGCTTGACATCTTACCAACCAATCCATGCCTAAGATCAAATCGAACTCCCCGAACGGTAGTTCCATCAAATCAGCCGGGAAAACCAACCCTTGAACTTCTAGAGGCACATTCCTAAAAAGTTTATTTACACCACACTAGCAATATAGGAATGCGTCGACCCAATATCAATTAATGCAGTAAAGGGTAAACCAAAAATGAGGAACGTACCCGTTATACCGTCTGGTGAATCCCCCTCTTCTCGGCATTTGGCTGCATAAACTAACCTGGGCTGCCTCGCCTCTGCATTCCCAGCACCTCTGCCCGGTGCTCCGCGACCTAGACCAGAACCATTCCCTCCTCTGTTAGGACCACGACCCCTCGGCATCTGCTGTCCACCCCTACCTGGCTGCATATACCCCTGACCTACCATCCGAGCTCTATTCCTTTCCAGCGGGCATTCCCTAATCAGATGATCCTTTGACCCACACCTGAAACATACCCTATCTCTTCCCCAGCACTCTCCTGCATGAGACCTCCCACATGAGCACACTGCCCAAAAATAGCAGCTGCGTTGTAACGTGACTCGGCCTATCAACCCTAGGCCTCTTTTGGAAACCCCTAGATGACCCTGACGATCCATAACTCCTCTTATTTCTGCCTCTATCTTTGTCCTTATTTTGTTTCTTAGTTCGCTTCACCTCCTCAGCTATCTTAGTCTTTTCCACCAGAATAGCAAAATCTCTTTCCCGCTGAGGAGCTATTAACACTCGCAGCTCGTCAGGCAGCCCATCTTCGAATCGCACGCAACGCTCATAGTCGGTTACGACTATCCCCTGGGCATACCGGCTTAACCGTAGAAATTCCGCTTCATACTCAGCTACTGACTTACACCCTTGGACTAAATTCAGAAATGTTTTGCTCTGAGCATCCACGTAACTGGCCCCAACGTACTTTCCTTGGAACTTCTCATTAAAGAAGTCCCAATCAACTCGGTCCGCCGGAGTACCCTCTCTCACAGTGAGCCACCACTAACAGGCCTCATACCGAAGCAGAGACACCGCGCCCTTCAACTTCTCCTCTGCTGTGTAGTCCAAGTCATCCATGATTCTCTCGACTGCCTCCAGCCAATACTGCGCCACATTTGGAGCTACTTTAGAGATACCTTGTAACATTTCAGCTCCATTAGCTCGGATTTCTTCAGGGATGGACTTCTGAGTTGCTGTTCCTGTGCCTGCCCTAGCCACTCGCTCCAGTACCCGCAACATAGCTTGGGATAGGGCATCATCTCCACCAGTTCTGTCTTAAGATCCCGCTCCCGTCACAGGTGATGCTAGCGCTTCACCTTCATGCTCATTTCTCGCTTCCGAGAGTTCAACCTCATGACCTTGGCCTCTACCACAGCCGCGTGTAACATGTCCACGTCCTCTACCACTCATGTCTACTGTTTCGTCTTAATCTGATTACAAATTTTATGCATCAGTATTTCTTCCCACTATTTATTAATCGAGTAGTTTTATGAAGATAGGGTTATAAGTAGTTTTTTCCGCAAGCATATGTATACCTAGAGTTTTTCATTTCTACAGTAAAGTTTCCTAATTCTATCATCCACAACAACATGTTCACACAATACATCTACTTTATCCAAATTACTTAACAATTAGAGAACTTACCTGGTAGACTTGGGCCGGAGACTCGTGTGCCACACTTCCAGAAAATAGATCCATATATATTTTTCTTAAAAGTGAAATCTGGAAAACGATTTGAACCTAAAACCCAATGCCAAGCTTTTTAGAATCGTGCTCTGATACCAAATTGTAACACCCCAAACCCGGTTTAAACACCACGACCGGATTTGGTATGTCACTAGGAAGAAGTTTAGGAAGTTTGATTGGTTTCGAAAAATTCTAAGACATTTTAAAATCCTGGATTTCGTGGTTTAGTTGAAAACCGGTTGTTTAGTTAACTTTGAAATTTAATTAGATGAGCCTTACAATTAGGTGACATTTGAAAACACTTACCAATTATGTGATCTTCAGGTCATTAGTGAAAATGCTCCCCTTTTATTTTAATTAAGAAAACGTTATTTGGCAGGTTATAAGAAAACTTTAGTGTGTAATTCAATTTTTAATATGTCCCATTGAGCAGTCTGTAATTAATATGTCCAAAATTTAAAACCCGAAAGAAAATTCCAAATTTTGTAGTGGCCTTATTACAAATCAAAGAAAAATCCCCAAAATTTATAAACAATAAATAAAATAAAGTGTAACATCCTAAATTTATGGGCCTATGCATTTACTGCAGGGATAACTTTAATAGGTTAATTTAAGTGATAGAGGTCCAAATAGGTTAATTTAAGGCCTTGATTAAATTATTAGCTTGGGCATTAAGGAATTAAAAGGGTGGTAATTATGTTTAAAATGCCAAACATGGGCTTGTGGCCCAACAATAAGTGGCACTATAAGGGAATTAGAAGTGACGCCACACACAAGGGATTTAGGGGCCCAAAATTTAAGTTTAATGAGGCCCAGATCTTTTAAATTAAGTGAGTTAAATTTGGCATTAGGGTTAGTAAGAGGTGGATGGCTACAAGGCTATAAAATAGGAAAAATTATGTGGATTTTTAAGTGATAATATCATAGATAAAAAGGAGAAAAGTAAGGAGCTTATCTTCAGAGGAAGTGTTGGCCGAAAATCCACCACTTAGAGGAGTGTACAATTCGGCTACTGCATGGCATAGAGGGTGCCGAAATTCTCCTCTCTTCTAGCTTAAATTTTAAGGGCGTTTTCGGTATTTAGTAGTAGGTGTCAAAAAAATCTATAAATAGGGGGGCTAGCTCCTTGTTTCTAACATTAAAACCCCTAAAATCCTCTCCCTTAGTGCCGAAATTCCCTAGCCTCTCCCTCTCCAAATTTCTTTCTTCAATTACTTCCAAAAGCCGAAACTTCTCCCCACTTTCTTTTCCCTTGTGCCGATTTCTCTAAAAAGCCGAAGCCTCCATCACTTTTTCTTTTATTCATCCTATTTGAAGAATTGTTCTATACCTCCGGCATTTAAATCTTCATTGGCATTGCCGAATCCTCTCCCTAGTGCTAGCTGAATCTCCTAAGCTAAGGTAAGAGTCGATTTTTTATTAGTTCTCATAATCTATTTTAGAAAGGCAAAAGCCGAAAGCTAATAGTTAATGGTTTTATGATGGGCGGCAATTTGGGATTTGAAGGAAGCTTAGTTGACTAGATCTAAAAGCCGAAAATCATAAGTCTCCAATTTCGGGATTTTAAGGTAAGAAGATTATCCCTAGATTTTTATTAAATTCGTTCAATATATACATGATTTTAACTCTACAAGGAGGATTAACGATTAAATATTGTTATAGTAGCTCTGATAAGGATTTGATGGAATTAAATATGGATCAGGCAAAGGAAAGAATCCCTAAGTTTAAGAAACAAGCAGTATCTGCTGTTCGAGATTGGCCAATTGGTTGTGGACCGGCTTCTGAACAACACCTTAGGCAGATAGCAGTAGTGTCGACTAAGGATAGCGTCGACATAGAAAGCATTGTTTTATTGGTAACCAGATGTGTAGATCTCTAACACACTACTGATAAACCTGTATGTATATCTATTTATGTATGTTATGGGGTAAAAAGCCGGAATAAAGCTGTATAGACAGTCGAATGGAACCCTAAAAAGGGTTAGGCAAGGATGCCAGGTACGTAAACATAGAACTCCCTATGTGTATCGAAGAATATATATCTGCTTGATGTTTTCTTTATGTATGTATACATGGGGTGGGAATGATGATAATTGAAGGAGAAGTGCATGATAGGTCACTTGGTGATCGGTGATAGAAATCCCACATAATTTAAATATAAGTTCACATAGTGATCGGTGGCTATGCCACGTTTAATGATTCCTACTAATAGGAATAGGCAGTACGGCTATCGTTTTGGTGTGTAGCGGATGGAGGGTTGATTGTAGAAATCCCCAAGGTGTGATGGTTGGTACGGGTTGGTGTTTAGAGGATGGAAACCTAGGATGGGTTGGGTTATTCATTTTTTACTGTTATTATGTGATTATGATTGATGCATTCCTGTATGGGCCAGGGCCCATAATGTGTTTGTGGGCTCAGGTCGATGTGTGTTTTGAGATTTATACACTGAGTCTTTGTGACTCACGCTTTCCTTTTCTCTACTCTTCCAGATGAACATTAGATCATGGACATGGGAGCCGAGAGGGACTCGAGGGGCCATCAAGTTCTATTTCTACAAGTTATTTTCTTTTGGGATTTCTTTAAGTTTACTTTATTTCATTGTTATTTCGAGAATATTTATGTAATAAGGCCCCTAGTTTTCATTCAACTAAGTCATTTTCAATGTTAAGCAACTTATGAATTTATGATAAGGTTTGTTTATACTTTTATTAATAATAATACAAAGGATTTCATATTTTTCAAATGCCACCTATCTTTCCAATTAATGTTCAATTGACTTATGATTTCCATAACACACAAACAAAAGTTTCCAAAGTACAAGCCGTGACATGCCAGATCCGGTCGAAACACATGGGCCGGGTTTGGGGTGTTACAATTTGGTATCAGAGCCCGGTTCAAAACTCGGGCTGTGAAATGGGTCTAGAAGTGTTTTAAAAAAATTAAATTTAAGGAAAATTTTTGGTTTGAAGACATGGCCTTCGAGTCTACCGGCATCCAATCCACCCAGGTAAGTATTCTGAACTCCTGATTGTGATATAAATGTGGGCTTAATGGGCTTTATGGGACGTCGACTATCTAGATTAGAACTTGATGGACTCTAGGCTTAGACAAACAACTCTTCAATTCCATAAGACTTAATTTTTACTAAACAAAACCTGTAAACGAGTCGCAAGACTAAGGTGTGGTAACAGGCATATGCATGTCTAGGAGTAGATCCGGAAGAGCTTGGTATTTAAGCAATTCAAGTGACTCACCTCCTCTTCACTGGAATCTTACCTGGTGCATAGTGACTGTTCACTTTAGCCATGACAGGGTGTGGCAATAGGCATACGCATGTCTAGGAGTGGATTCAGGGAGAGCTTGGTATTTAAGCAGTCCTAGCGACTCACCTCCTCTTCGCTGGAATCTTACCTGGTGCGTAGTGACTGTTCACTCTAGCTATAAGGACTTGTTCATGGGCTGAACCCATAATTAAAACCCGAAAGGGACCAACCACCCTATTTTGCAAACAAAAACCCCTAAGTTTTGTACCCTTCAAAAAAAAAACACTTGAATTGAAAATGTTCATAGCTATTTACCAAATTACCCTTGTTTTGCAAAATGACCAAAATAACCCTGGTTTGTAGAATTACCAAATTACCCTTGTTTGGTAAAAGTATTGAAATACCCCCAAATTTCAAAATTACCGAAATACCCTTGGATTTCAAAATTACCGAAATGCCCCCGAATTTCAAAATTACCAAAATGCCCCCAAATTTTAAAATTATCGAAATACCCCCAGATTTCAAAATTACCTAAATACCCCCAGATTTCAAAATTACCGAAATGCCCAGGATTCTAAAATTACCAAAGTAGCCCCGGTTTTCAAAATTACCAAAATACCCTCGGGAATGTAAAATTACCAAAATACCCTTATTTGACAAAATCACCAAGGAACCTTATTTTGGAAAATTATGAAAATACCCTTTTAGGATAAAATTACGAAAATACCCCTGGGTAGTAAAAACAACAATAACAACAGCAACAACACTTTTCTGTAATGAACGTGAGTTCATGATTGAATGTATGTGTTTCCTAGAGGATATGAACTTGAGACTGTATGGTGAATGCGAATTCGAAAGAATTACTCTTAAAGCTATTATTCATAAGACTGTTCGTGGTTAAAACAGTGGAAGAAAACTAATAGTTCATAAAATTTCTAATTAGATAAACGCGAATCGATAGAATTAGTACAGGGGTCGAGGACGTCCGCCACGTTGTCGTGGTAGAGGTAGGATGACGGTGTCGGAACCAGTAGGATCTGGTCATGGTTCTGGAAATGAGATGCCAGCTGCGGAGGAGGAATTTTAGGATCAGACTACCGGAGATGACGCGGTATCTCATGCAATGCTAAGGGTTTTAGAAAGGGTTGCTGGGGCTGGTATGGGCACAGGAGCCCGGAAATCTGTGCCAGAACGGCTTAGAGCCAATGGGGCAGAAGTGTTTAGGGGAATTTCTAATATAGCCCCAAGTTCAGCTGAGTATTGGTTGGAGGCGGTAGAACGCATAATGGATGATTTGGATTTCACGGAGGAGGAAAAGTTGAAGGGAGTTGTATCCCTCTTGAGGGATGAAGCCTATCAATTGTGGCTTACGGTAAAGGATGGTGCTGTGGCTGACCGTATCACCTGGGATTTCTTTAAAACAGCGTTTTAGAATAAGTACATTGGATCAAGTTATGTAGATGCGCAGCGCAGAGCATTTCTGAATCTGGTGCAAGGAAGCAGGTCAGTGGCTGCGTATGAAGCTGAGTTCTTACGTCTTAGCCGATATGCTCGTGGGATGGTAGCCACAGAGCATGAACATTGTGTTAGGTTTGAAAATGGCCTGAGGGATGACTTGCGTGTTTTGATAGCCCCGTAACGGGAGAGGGAATTTGCTGTCCTAGTGGAAAAGGCTAAGATAGCCGAGGAGGTAAAGCAGACTGAGAAATTAAATCGAGATAGAGATAGAGGTGGAAATAAGAGGAATCTTGGATCGTCAAACGGGCGTATTCAGAAAAGGTCCAGGCCTGATGGACCAAAACGAGAAGAAAAAACTGCTGCTACCAACCAGACACCCAAGTGTGTTCGATGTGGCAAATTTCATGTCGGTGAGTGTTGGGCATGCAGTGGAAAGTGTTTTAGGTGTGGATCTACGGACCACCAAGTTAGGAACTGTCCACAGTAAAAAGACGGTGAAGGGACCATGGGTCGAGGGAATGCTCAGCCTGGCAGAGGAGGTCAGCAACCACAAAGAGGTCGTGGTGCAGGCCGAGGTGGTAATGGCGTTGGTCGGGGTCGTGGAGCACCAGGCCAAGGGGCAGGAAACACTGAGGCGAGACAGCCGGGGTTGGTCTATGCTGTCAGACATCGAGAGGAGGCTGATGCACTGAATGTCATAACCGGTACGTTCTTAATTTTTGGTTTGCCTTACACTGCATTGATTGACATTGGATCGACCCATTCGTACGTAGCTAGTAGCGTATCGGGAACTTTAAGGCTAGAATCTGAAATTACCCCTAAGGCAATGACTGTAGTTAGCCCATTAGGACAATCAGTAGTAGTGGATAAACTTTATCAGGAAGTACCTCTAGAAGTTCAGGGGACAGTTTTTCGAACGGATTTGATAGAATTACCGTTCGGAGGGTTTGATTTAATTTTAGGCATGGATTGGTATTAAAAACCCCCGAGGGTGATGAAGTGTTGGTGATAGGAGAAAGGGGGAACTGCTTGTCGAATGTGGTGACTGCCCTAAGAGCAGAAAGGATGGTGAAGAAAGGGTGCGAGGCAGTTTTATTGTTTGTTCGGGCTCTAGAAGCCAAGGATCTGACTGTTGGGGACGTCAGGACGGTAAAGGAATTTCCTGATGTTTTCCCTGAAGAGCTTCCGGGATTACCCCCAGATCGTAAAGTGGAGTTTGGTATCGATCTTCTTCCGGGAACAACACTGGTATCTATCGCTCCATATAGGATGGCGCCGAAGGAGTTGGTAGAGCTGAAAGTGCAGATACAGAAGTTGTTGGATAGAGGATTTATTCGACCGAGTGTTCGCCATGGGGAGCGCCAGTGTAATTTGTTAAAAACAAGGATGGATCAATGCGTATGTGCATTGATTATCGCCAGTTGAATAAGCTAACAATCAAGAACAAGTACCCGTTGCCGAGGATCGATGACTTGTTCGATCAGTTGAAGGGAGCCTCAATCTTTTTTAAGATAGATCTGAGGTCAGGGTACCATCAGCTTAGGGTTAAGGAGGTGGATGTACATAAGACAGCTTTTAGGACTCGCTACGGTCACTATGAGTTTATTGTGATGCCGTTTGGATTAACCAACGGGCCAGCAGCGTTCATGGACATGATGAACCGAGTATTCCAACCTTACTTAGATCGGTGTGTCGTGGTGTTTATCGATGATATCTTAGTTTATTCGAAGTCAGAGGAGGAGCATGATGCTCATCTGCGAATAGTTTTGCAGATCCTAAGGGAGAAGCAGTTGTATGCCAAATTCAGTAAGTGTGAATTTTTGTTGAGGGAAGTAACGTTTCTAGGGCACGTTGTGTCGGCCGAAGGGATTAGGGTTGACCCTCGAAAAATTGAAGCAGTGTTGGATAGGAAGCCACCTAGGTTTGTTGTTGAGATTAGGAGTTTTCTTGGTCTAGCAGGGTATTACCGAAGGTTTGTTGAAGGATTTTCTTTGGTCGCGGCACAGTTGACCAAGTTACTACGGAAAGGAGTTCCGTTTGTTTGGTCTGATAAGCAGCATGAGAGTTTTGAAAAGTTGAAAAGGTTTTTGACGGAGGCTCCGGTGTTGATTCAGCCGGAGGCGAGGAGGGAGTTCGTAATTTACTGTGATGCGTCACACGCTGGATTAGGGTGTGTGTTGATGCAAGATGGAAAGGTGGTTGCATATGCATCTCGGTAGTTAAGACCGCATGAATTGAATTACCCCACCTATGATTTGGAATTGGCGGCAGTGGTGTTTGCCTTAAAAATTTGGAGGCATTATCTATATGGGGAGAAATCCGTCATTTACACAGATCATAAGAGCTTGAAGTATCTTTTGACTCAGAAGGAGTTGAACCTAAGGCAGAGAAGGTGGATCGAGTTACTAAAGTTTTACGATTGCTTAATCGAATATCATCCGGGTAAGGCTAATGTAGTAGCGGATGCTCTATGTCGTAAAGTAGTCTCTGACCTAAGGGCAATGTTTGCTCACCTTAGTTTGTATGAGGATGGAAGCTTATTAGCCGAACTTCAAGTGAAACCTACTTGTATTAGTCAAATGAAGGAGAAGCAACAGACCGATGAGTTGCTAAAAAGGAGATTGCAGCTAATCTCAAAGGATGGGCCAGCAGAATTCAGTGTGAATGAGGAAGGATTGTTATGCTTTCGAGGGAAGGTCTGCATGCCGAAAGATCCGGAGTTAAGGTGGAGAATTTTGAATGAGGCGCATGGTAGTGCATATGCTATGCACCCTGGAGGAAGTAAGATGTTTCGGGATTTGAGAGATCAGTTCTGGTGGCCGGGTTTGAAGTAAGAGGTAACTGAATTGGTGGGTAAGTGTTTGACCTGTCAGCAGGTCAAGGCAGAACATCAGTTACCATCAGGATTATTACAGCCAGTGAAGATTCCACAATGGAAGTGGGAAAGAATCACCATGGATTTTGTTAGTGGGCTTCCCCTCACACCCACTAAGAAAGATGCGATTTGGGTAGTTGTTGATCGCTTGACGAAGTATGCACACTTCATCCCAGTACGTGTTGACTACTCCTTGCAGAAGTTAGCTAAGTTATACATAGCAGAGGTGGTAAGGTTGCATGGAGTACCGGTTTCAATCATATCGGATAGGGACCCTAGGTTTACCTCACAATTTTGAAAGGCGTTGCATTAAGCGTTGGGTACGAAGTTGGATTTTAGTACAGCGTTTCATCCTCAGACCGATGGACAGTCTGAGCGGGTGATTCAGATCTTGGAGGACATGTTGAGAGGATATGTCATTGATTTCAAAAGTAGTTGGGAAGAGTTCTTACCGTTACCAGAATTTGCTTACAACAATAGCTACCAGTCAAGTATTCAGATGGCGCCCTATGAAGCTTTGTACGGGCGGAAGTGCCGTACTCCTACATGCTGGACAGAACTAGGAGAACACCAGATTTTGGGTCTGGAGTTGGTGACCGAGACCGAAGAGAAGGTTGAATTGATTCGGGTTCGACTGAAGGAGGCATCGAATAGATAGAAGTTTTATGCTGATTTAAAGCGTAAGGACATAGAGTTCGCAGTGGATGATAAAGTATTTTTAAAGGTGTCACCGTGGAAAAAGGTACTACAGTTTGGTAGAAAGGGTAAATTAAGTCCTAGATTTATCGGGCCATATCGGGTGTTGAAGCGAGTAGGACCAGTAGCCTATCAACTAGAGTTACCTCCGGAACTAAGTCAAATTCATGATGTATTTCACGTCTCTATGTTAAGAGGATACCATTCGGATCCGTCCCATGTTGTGCCTATGGAGGAAATCGAGGTAAGACCTGACCTATCCTTTGAAGAGGAACCAGTAGAAATTTTGGATCGTGATGTCAAGGTGTTGAGAAGGAAAACGGTTCCATTGGTTAAGGTACTGTGGCAGAATCATGGTTCCGAGGAGGTTACGTGGGAACCTGAGGAAACAATGAGGCAGCAATACCCTCATCTTTTCTGATCAGGTAATTTCGAGGACGAAATTTCTTTAAGGGGGTAGAACTGTAACATCCTTAATTTATAGGCCTATGCATTTAGTGCAGGGATAACTTTAATAGGTTAATTTAAGTGATAGAGGTCCAAATTGGGCTCAGGATTAGGCTAAGGCCTTGATTAAATTATTAGCTTGGACATTAAGGAATTAAAAATGTGGTAATTATGTTTAAAATGCCAAACATGGGCTTCTGGCCCAACAATAAGTGGCACTATAAGGGAATTAGAAGTGATGCCACACACAAGGGATTTAGGGGCCCAAAATTTAAGTTTAATGAGGCCCAGATCTTTTAAATTAAGTGAGTTAAATTTGGCATTAGGGTTAGTAAAAGGTGGACGGCTACAAGGCTATAAAATAGGAAAAATTATGTGGATTTTTAAGTGATAATATCATAGATAAAAAGGAGAAAAATTAGGAGCTTATCTTCAAAAGAAGTGTTGGCCGAAAATCCACCACCTAGAGGAGTGTAAAATTCGGCTACTGCATGGCATAGAGGGTGCCGAAATTCTCCTCTCTTCTAGCTTAAATTTTAAGGGCGTTTTCGGTATTTAGTAGTAGGTGTCAAAAAAATCTATAAATAGGGGGGGCTAGCTCCTTGTTTCTGACATTGAAAACCCTAATATCCTCTCCCTTAGTGCCGAAATTCCCTAGCCTCTCCCTCTCCAAATTTCTTTCTTCAATTACTTCCAAAAGCCGAAACTTCTCCCCACTTTCTTTTCCCTTGTGCCGATTTCTCTAAAAAGCCGAAGCCTCCATCGCTTCTTCTTTTATTCATCCTATTTGAAGAATTGTTCTATACCTCCGGCATTTAAATCTTCCATTGGCATTGCCGAATCCTCTCCCTAGTGCTAGCCGAATATCCTGAGCTAAGGTAAGAGTCGATTTTTTATTAGTTCTCATAATCTATTTTAGAAAGGAAAAAGCCGAAAGCTAATAGTTAATGGTTTTATGATGGGCGGCAATTCAGGATTTGAAGGAAGCTTAGTCGACTAGATCTAAAAGCCGAAAATCATAAGTCTCCAATTTCGGGATTTTAAGGTAAGAAGATTATCCCTAGATTTTTATTAAATTCGTTCAATATATATATATATGATTTTAACTCTATAAGGAGGATTAACGATTAAATATTGTTATAGTAGCTCTGATAAGGATTTGATGGAATTAAGTATGGATCAGGCAAAGGAAAGAATCCCTAAGTTTAAGAAATGAGCAGTATCTACTATTCGAGATGGGCCAATTGGTTGTGGACCGGCTTCTGAACAACACCTTAGGCAGATAGCAGTAGTGTCGACTAAGGATAGCGTCGACATAGAAAGCATCGTTTTATTGGTAACCAGGTGTGTAGATCTCTAACACACTACTGATAAACCTGTATGTATATTTATTTATGTATGTTATGGGCTAAAAAGCCGGAATAAGGCTGTATAGACAGTCGAATGGAACCCTAAAAAGGGTTAGGCAAGGATGCCAAGTACGTAAACATAGAACTCCCTATGTGTATCGAAGAATATATAAGTCTGCTTGATGTTTTCTTTATGTATGTATGCATGGGGTGAGAATGAAGATAATTGAAATGGGAAGTGCATGATAGGTCAATTGGTGATCGGTGGTAGAAATCCCACATAATTTAAATATAAGGTCACATAGTGATCGGTGGCTATGCCACGTTTAATGATTCCTACTTAATAGGAATAGGCAGTACGGCTGTCGTTTTGGTGTGTAGCGGATGGAGGGTTGATTGTAGAAATCCCCAAGGTGTGATGGTTGGTACGGGTTGGTGTGTAGAGGATGGAAACCTAGGATGGGTTGGGTTATTCATTTTTTACTGTTATTATGTGATTATGATTGATGCATTCCTGTATGAGCCAGGGCCCATAATGTGTTTGTGGGCTCAGGTCGATGTGTGTTTTGAGATTTATACACTGAGTCTTTGTGACTCACGCTTTCCTTTTCTCTACTCTTCCAGATGAACAGTAGATCGTGGACATGGGAGCCGAGAGGGACTCGAGGGGCCATCAAGTTCTATTTCTACAAGTTATTTTCTTTTGGGATTTCTTTAAGTTAACTTTATTTCATTGTTATTTTGAGAATATTTATGTAACAAGGCCCCTAGTTTTCATTCAACTAAGTCATTTTCAATGTTAAGCAACTTATGAATTTATGATAAGGTTTGTTTATACTTTTATTAATAATAATACAAAGGATTTCATATTTTTAAAATGCCACCTATCTTTCCAATTAATGTTCAATTGACTTATGATTTCCATAACACACAAACAAAAGTTTCCAAAGTACAAGCCGTGACATGCCAGATCCAGTCGAAACGCTTGGGCCGGGTTTGGGGTGTTACATAAAGTTTACTAGTACACCCATGCGTGGCCACCTCGGGCTCCCTCCAACCTAGTCCATAAAGCTAAGAATCACCTGCAATTGTTTAAAAAAATGTGTGAGTCACGAGACTCAGTGTGCAATTTATTCACATTATCCACAGGTGGGCCTGAGCCCAAAACACTATCGGCTGAAACCCAATCATACACTGTAGCAAACAACCAACATAATAGCCCAACCCAGCCTAGCTTTATCCATCCTCTACACTCCACTCCATCTGCCCATCCTCAACACACCTGGGGATTTCTACAATCGACCCTCCATCCTCTACACTCCTCTTTGGCAGTCATGCTGACAGACACACTGCTCAAAGTCAAAATAACGTGGCCTAGCCACCGAACACCATGTGACCAAATCACCGATACGATAATGTGGCACCAAGCCATCATTTGGAGTGACATTGTCACCCATAAGCACTTTCCCTTCATATCATAACATCCCAATATCCCATGCATATGCAACATAGTGCAATAAACAGGTTATATATGACGTCACACAATCATGCTATCAAAATTTTAAGGTTTAACCAAGATACACTAACCTGATGTTTCAGTTTTACCCAACAGGGGTAACTCAATCACTATTGCCGGGATTTCCGGCTTTCATAACATATACACGATTATTACAAAAAAAGGAGTAGTGTGATAATTACACACTTGTAAATATGCAAGACTATACTATCGATCTCGCTAACATCCTCACTCGCAGGGATTACAGCGATCTGCTTATCCCTTTCAGAAGCCGACCCACAACCCGGTGGCCAATCCCGAACGACAGACACCGCACGTCTCTTAAACTTAGGTGCTGGGATTACGGGTCCAACCCCTTCCTTCACCTGACTGGTACTTGATTCCATAAAACGATCTTGGTCAAAAGACCGAGTTAAACCGTTGAATAAGATAATAACGAAAATAATTGCTTTGAACGAAGAAGCCCTTACCCAAAATTGACAGAACCCGGAGGTTTCTACACTTGAAATAATAGATCACCTGATATCCCTACATAACTCCATATTAGATTCGGCCTTCCAAGATATGGGTTAGAAGAAGTGGCCTTTGGCCAAACGAATGGTATAAGCCACTTACCCTGATTGATCAAGTTCGATTGATCCCAAAGACCCTTCAAACACTGGCTAAAAGCAGGAGGAAAACGAAACCAAGCCTTTCCTATATTCGGCCAAACCCATGGAACAGGATTAATGCATTCGATTCGGCAACTAAAAGAGAAGAGAGAATTAAAAGAGAAGAAAAGAACAGTTACACCACTAAGAAGAATTCGATTGAGGAGATAGAGAGAAGAAGTGACGGTAGCCTTCCGAAATAACAATGAATTAACAAGGTGCACACCCAAGAAGATTCAGCCAAAAGAAGAAAACGAAACAAATGAGAATCAAACCAGAGAAAGAAAGTAAAATGGATTTCGGCTTCTAGTTTCAAGAAGATGAATATTAAGATAGGGACCTATAGATGATTTCAGTTGAAGGTGATCAAGAGACAAACTGAAAATATGAACCAAAGAAAATAAAGAGAAGAAGAGAGGGAAGGTTGAGGTTTCGTGAAACACCCCAAACCCGGCCCACGAGTCTCGACCAGATCTGGTATGTTCCTCGAGTAAAACGGTTCAAATCTGATTTGTATCTTTTCAAAATCTTTGAGTGTTTTTGGGAAAAAAACTCGAATTGGGTTGGGCTTAAGTTGGAAACCAGTTTATTTTTAAACATAAGTTTTTATAAAAATTCCATTGTTAAGTTTCCAAAATTTTAAATTGAAAGGTATACTGACTTTGTTTTAGGTTTCATCTTTAAATTAAAAATCATTTTCTTTTAGGTGTCAAAACATTTAGCGTTCATTCTTAAATAAAATTTACTTAGTCTTTAATTTGATAAAATTTCGTATCATAAGAAAATAATTAACGTGCATGCATAAGATAGTTCGTACTATGGCCTTATTACATCAAAACAAACCCAAAATAAATTTAAAGTGCTTAAATAAAATAAAATGTCCAAATAAAATAATTTCCTTGCTGAGCATGGCCACCACTAAGCTCCTGCCAACCCGGTCCATCACTGATCATCACCTGAAAAGTATTCCCACAACGGGGTGAGTCAAACAGACTCAATGTGTACATCCAACACTAAGTCCAAACAGATTCAGGCATATCAAATCATACATATATATATATTACAATTTACATTTAATGATGCATTCCTGAGCCCAAGCCTAGTTACCATCCGCTACACATCACCCGTACCAACCTGCACACTGTGGGGACTACTAAGTCAACCCTCCATCCGCTACACACCATCGAAGGCAGTCACTGCAGTCGACGTGCTCATCGCCCTTATAAAATTCGTGGCATAGCCACCAGATAATTTTTTGTGTCATGAGACACCACATTCAGATAATGTGACCGAAGTCACCACATTCGGATATCGTGACATAAGTCACCACATTCACTTCCCCTTTCATAATCACCAATATGCCCCATGTCATACATATCATGTAGTACAATGCCTTATTTCACATTCTTTATCATATTCACATACATCGCATAACAAATCATATCATACTCATAGTAGGAGTAGGTAAACGTACCTTAGTGCTTTGTACCATAGCATGGTACTTAGCCATATTTTCCACATTCTTATTAACATATAATAAATTAAAGCCGTAATCTACTAAGATTTAGTGTGGGGTACACACCTGGTATACTTAATGAAGTTACTAAAATCCCGAAACCTCGATCTAACGTCCTAGATCCTTAGTTCCTATATTCGGCCAACACTAGGCATATTAGCAAAAAGCCTATTCGGCTATAAGACCAAATCCCGAAGGATTATCGCACCAAAACTTACCTTGTTGCCGATTGGGTTACCAACAAATCCCGAAAACTTTGTGCTATTCCTTCCTTCAATCGACCAATGCTAGATCATTTGACTTGATTAGTTTTCAGCTTTTAAACAAAATAAGAAATAGATCTAGGTACCAAAATAGGACTATGGCCGATTGTACATAAGTGCTTACCTTGCGATTTGAAATCCCGAAACCTTGTGTACCACTATCGACTGCCCCTACATATCCATAGTTAGATTCGGCTAACACAGTAACCAATATAGCCGAATATGTACCTTCACTTACCTTATGATTCCAAATCCCGGAATTAGTTACTTAACCAAGGAGATGTCGAGATACCTATAATCATAGGTTAGATTTAAGTCTAACTTTAAATCAATTAATGGCCTATGGCCGAATATCACCTTATAGCTTACCTTAGATCTTTAAAATCCCGAAAGATTCTTCTTTGCAATCGACAGCACCTAACTCCTGAAAGGCCCTTCAAGTTTCGGCTAAAGATTATTAATGGTATTAGAGTTTTGATTTCGGCTTAAAGGAAAAGAAATAATATGCCAACAATCGAATCCTTACCCTTAGCACACAAGTCGACAACCCCCTTGCTTGAAGTCCCAAAGAGTTTCGACTTAAGGTTCGGCTAAGCCCTTGAACTGATGATGGAAACGTCGGCCACAAGAGGGAGAGGATTTAGAATCAAGGTTGAGAGAAAGAAAAAGAGGTAAGGAGAAAGGCTAAAAGAATTCGGCTTTGACTACTTGTGTTTTCAGCTTTTGACAAAATAAGAGAAGGGAGAAATTTGCTAGAGGATTTCGGCAGATGAACAAAAGAAGAAAAGAAAGAATAAAGGTTGGCTTTCCCTTCCTGCCGAAATTACTATACCAAGCATCCCCTATTCGGCCAACTCTATCAACTCCCTTGTTGATCTCCTATTTTATCTCTTATCACCTTTTTAGATTAATAAAATTAATCCATCAATTATCCTTTATCTTAATTATTTTATCACCTTTTATCTCTTAAAAAAAAATAAAAGGAATTAAGCTCCTAAAATATAGCCTTAGTGCCGTCCCTTGCTACTCATCTCAGCTGCAAAATAAAAATTCCCTTATTGCTTCCCTTGTGACTCGAACCTAGGCCCAATTGCACCTGCTTGTGGCGTCAATTCCAGAGGCCTTAAGTGGCGCCTCCAAGCCACTTTTCCAAGCCCAATTGTGTGTCATATTTCACATACAATTTCTCTTGAGGCCCTACTAAGCTTAGCTCCCTTATTAAAACTTAAAATATGATATTTTCTAATTCTTTCTCCCATACTCTAGGGTTCCCAAAATTCATAAAAACACATTCATACACACAAAGGCATGCTTTCACATTCAATTAAGCAATAATGCATAAGCCATAATCCAGGATATTACAGTTCTACCCCCTTAAAATAATTTCGTCCTCGAAATTACCTGGCTGAAATAAGTGAGGGTATTGTTGTCGCATTGCCTCTTCTGATTCCCACGAAGCTTCTTCCGATCCATGATTGCGCCATAACACCTTGACTAGAGGAACTGACTTCGTTCGTAACACTTTCACATCTCGTTCTAGAATCTGAATCGGCTCTTCCTCGTAGGAAAAATCTGGCCTTATTTCCACCTCTTCAACCGGTACTACGTGAGATGGATCCGATCGATAACGACGTAGCATGGATACATGGAATACGTCGTGCATCTGCTGCAACTCCGGTGGCAACTCTATTTGGTATGCCACTGGTCCAATTCGCTTCAGTACCCGATAAGGTCCTATAAACCTTGGACTTAATTTCTCTTTAAGACCAAATCTCATCACCTTCTTCCAAGGCGAAACTTTGAGAAACACTTCATCTCCCACATCAAATTCTATTTCCTTCCGTTTGAGATCTGCGTAGGACTTCTGTCAATCAGATGCTTCCTTCAACCGAGGTCGAATTATCTCAACCTTTTCCTCTGATTCTGTCACTAACTCTGGACCCAAAACTCGACGTTCCCCTAATTCCATCCAACAAGTAGGAGTTTGACACTTCCGTCCATACAGCGCTTCATACGGTGCCATCCGAATACTAGCTTGATAGCTATTGTTATAGGCAAACTCAGCTAAAGGCAAATATTCTTCCCAACTTCCTCTGAAATCTATCACACAGCCTCTCAACATATCCTTCAACACTTGGATTACTCGCTCAGATTGCCCGTCTGACTGTGGATGAAAAGCCGTAGTGAAATCCAACTTGGTGCCCAAAGCTTGATGTAGCGCCTTCCAAAACCGAGAAGTAAACCTTGGGTCCCTATCCGAAATGATTGATACCGGAACTCCATGCAACCTTACAATCTCTGCCACATATAACTTTGCCAACTTCTGCAAAAAATAGTCAACCCGCACTGGAATGAAGTGCGCTGACTTTGTCAACCGATCCACTATCGCCCATACCAAGTCCTTCTTAGTAGGCGTAAGGGGAAACCCACTAACGAAGTCCATGGTGATTCTTTCCCACTTCCATTGCGGAATCATTATCGGTTGAAGCAATCCTGATGGAACTTGGTGTTCGGCCTTAACTTGCTGACACGTCAAGCACTTGCCAACAAATTCTGTAACTTCTTTCTTAAGACCAGGCCACCAAAATTGTTCTCTTAAGTCTCAGTACAGCTTACTACCTCCAGGATGCATAGCATAAGGGCTACTATGCGATTCCTGAAGAATCCTCAGCCTCAACTCCTTGTTCTTAGGCATACAGACTTTACCCTTGAAGCACAATACTCCCTCATCACTAATACCATAATCTTCCAACTCTCCATTCTGCACTTGCTGTAACTTAGCACTTAGATCATCATCAACCAACTGTCCCTCTTTCACTTCATTCAACCACGTCGGCTTAACTTGCAACTCTGCCAGCAGACCTCCATCATCATACAAACTCAAATGTGCAAACATCGCCCTCAGATCCGATACAACCTTCCGACTTAGTGCATCCGCCACTACATTCGCCTTGCCCGGATGATACTCTATCGAACAGTCATAGTCCTTCAGTAGTTCAACCCACCTTCGCTGTCTTAGGTTCAACTCCTTCTGAGTCAACAGATACTTAAGACTCTTGTGGTCCGTGTAGATTACTGACTTTTCTCCATAAAGATAGTGCCTCCACACCTTAAGAGCAAAGACCACTCCGCCAATTCCAAGTCATGCGTCGGGTAGTTAACTTCATGTGGCCTTAATTGCCGAGATGCATAAGCGACTACTTTCCCATCTTGTATCAGTACGCATCCCAATCCTGTATGAGAAGCGTCACAATACACCACGAAATCCTTTCCTGCCTCAGGCTGAATTAACACTGGAGCTTCAGTCCAGACCCTCTTAAGCTTCTCAAAGCTCTCCTGTTGCTTTTCTGTCCACACGAAAGGTACTTCCTTCCTTAACAACTTTGTCAAAGGTGCAGCTATTGATGAGAACCCTTCTACGAACCTTCTGTAGTAGCCTGCCAAACCCAAGAAACTACGAACCTCAGCCACAGACTTAGGTGGTTTCCAATCTAACACCGCCTCAATCTTCCTAGGATCCACCCTTATTCCTTCTGCGGACACTACATATCCTAAGAACGCCACCTCCTTAAGCCAAAATTCACACTTGCTGAATTTGGCAAAGAGCTTCTTCTCCCTCAACACTTGCAACACAATCCGGAGATGCTCATCATGTTCCTCCTCAGACTTAGAATACACCAAAATGTCGTCGATGAACACAACGACGAACCGATCCAAGTAGGGTTGAAAGACCCGGTTCATCATATCCATGAACGCAGCTGGGGCGTTCGTCAAACCAAACGGCATTACAACGAACTCAAAGTGCCCATACCTAGTTCGGAAAGTCGTCTTATGGATATCGGCTTCCTTCACCTTAAGCTGATGATATCCAAACCTTAAGTCGATCTTTGAGAATACCGCTGCTTCCTTCAGCTGATCGAACAAGTCGTCTATCCTTGGCAAGGGATACTTGTTCTTGATAGTTAGCTTATTCAACTGACGGTAATCTATGCACATACGCATAGTTCCGTCCTTCTTCTTCACAAACAGAACGGTGCTCCCCATGGAGACATACTGGGTCGAATAAACCCACGATCAAGCAGTTCTTGGATTTGAGCCTTGAGCTCAACCAACTCCTTAGGTGCCATTTTGTACGGAGCGATTGACACAGGAGCTGTTCCCAGCAGCAGATCAATTCCAAACTCCACCTCCCTATCTGGGGGTATTCCAGGTAATTCCTCTGGAAAAACATCTTCAAAGTCCCTTACAGTTCGAACTCCACTAACACCTTCTTCCTTCTTATCCAACGCACTAACAAAGGCCAGAAATGCCTTGCACCCTTTCCGGACCATCTTATCAGCCTTTAAAGTAGAAACTATGTTAGACAAGTAGTTTCTTCTTTCTCCTATCATAACTACTTCCTCATCCTTTAGGGTCCTTAACTCCATTCGCTTAGCTGCACAATCCAGTATGGCTCGATGCTCCACTAGCCAGTCCATGCCAAGTATGAGATCGAATTCTCCGAAAGGAAGCTCCATTAAGTCACCAGAAAATACTGCTCCACTACAGTTTGACCTAGTGGGCTTACTACAGTCATCTCCCTATCAGATAGTTCAGAGGCTATGCCTAGAGTTTCCACTACTCTATATGCAACATACGAATGGGTCGAGCCCACATCAATCAAAGCAAAATAAGGCTTGCCATAAATAAGAAATGTACCGGTTATGACGTTCGGCGCGTCTCCATCTTCCCTACGGCGAACTGCATATACCAAGCCCGGCTGCCTTGCCTCTGTATTACCAACACCTCTACCAGGTGTTCCACATCCTCTTCCAGCACCGTTACCTCGGCCATTCGGACCACGACCTCGCTGAAGCTGCTGTCCACCTCTACCAGCTTGATTAACATTCTGAGCTACTGGTCGATTCCCATCTAGTTTCATGGGACAGTCCTTAATCATGTGGTCCTTTGACCCACACCTAAAGCATCCTACTGTCTTCTTCCAACATTCCCCTAAGTGCTTCTTACCACACTGATCACAAGTACGATATTGCCCTCCTGTACCAGCTTGCTGACCTCGCGGCCCATCAACTCTAGGCCTCTTCTGAACATTCCCAACTGACCCTGACGGCCCAAATCCTCTTTTTTGCTCATTCCGATCAGAGTGCTGCCTTACAGAGTCCTTAATCCCTTTCGCTACCTTAGCTTTCTCTACCAATGCAGAAAACTCCCGCTCCTGATGTGGGGCTGTCAATAACCTTAGGTCATCCCTTAGTCTGTCCTCAAACCAGACACATCGCTCATGTTCCGTAGCCACTACCCCTCGAGCATACCGGCTCAACCTCAGAAATTCAGCTTCGTACTCCGCCACGGACTTGTTCCCTTGAACCAGCCCCAGAAATGCCTTCCTCTACGCATCAGTGTAACGCGTGCCGACATACTTTTTCTGATACGCTGCCTTAACATATTCCCAAGTTAGATCCTCAGCTGTGGCACCATCCCGAACTGTGAGCCACCATTGATACGCTTCATCGCGAAGCAGCGCCACCATTCCTTTCACTTTCTCCTCAGGGGTCAGATCCAACTCATCCATAATTCGTTCTGTTGCCTCCAACCAATACTCAGCTGTACTGGGTGCCACACCAGATACTCCACGAAACACTTCAACCCCATTGGCTCAGAGCCGCTCGGGTACAGATTTCTGAGCTCCCATATTTCCACCTGCGCCAGCCACCATCTCCAGAACTCGCAGCACAGCCTGCGACACAGCATCATCCCCTGTCTGATCTTGCTGCTCAGCGCCAACAGCTGGTGGTGGTGGTGGTACCTTATTCTCAGATCCATGACCCGATCTAACGGGTTCCGACACGGTCATTCTGCCTCTACCGCGTCCTCGCACATTACGACCACGTCCCCTAGAGCTCATTTCTATGATCGCGCTTTAATCTGATTTAAGAAATTTTATGAATTAGCCTTTATTCCACTGATTATCTGCGAAGGAATTTTATGTAAAGAGTTTAGTAGTAGTTCTTTCGATCAATCAAATTTCAAGTCTTCTACCCTAATTCAAAGAAAACACATCCATTCCGTAATATCTCCCATACACATTCACTCTTCGTACATTTTTGTCTATTCCTACCCCAGGGGTATTCTCGTAATTTGTCCTACAGGGGTATTTTGGTAATAAACCGGGGTCAATTTGAAAAATCTCTATAGATCAAAGGTATTTCGAAACTTAGGGTTCTTTTTGAGAACTTGTTTTCCAAATCGGTGTTGTTGCAGAAATTTTAGAAATCGGGGGTCATTTTGGTAATTTTGTAAAGCAGGGGTAATTTGGTAAATTTCCAAATCAGGGTATCTTTAATTTTTGCAAAATAGGGTTTTGGGATACTTTTGCAAAGTAAGAAAATTTTATTGAAATCGGAGGTAATATGGAAATTTTAAAAACCAAGGGCATTTTAGTAATTTACCACTAGGGGTATTTTTGTAAATTTTCATAAATCGGAAATATTTCAGAAAAATTTATAAAAATAGTTTTTACCAATCAAAAGGTAATTGAGTGATTTTAATACTAGGATTTTTATAAAAACATGGCTAGTCCCTTTCGAGTTTTAGTTATTGGGTTTAGCCCGTGAATAAGTCCTCTTGGTTAGGGTGAACCGTCACTACGCACCAGGTAGGATTCGAGTGGAGAGGAGGTGAGTCACTAGGACTGCTTAAATACCAAGCTCCCACCGAATACCAATCCTAGACATGCGCACAATGGTTGCCACACCCTAACTCGGCGACTTAGTCACAATTTGTTTAATTAGGCATTTAAGTCTTATGTAATTGTTGGGGTAACTAGTCCTAGGGTTCAAATACTTATCATGCTAATCTACGTTCCATTTCTACCCTTCTACATATCATAAATCACACAAGAGATAGGAGTACTTACCTGGTGGACTTCAGGTCAGAGACTTAGGTGCCATGCCAGAAAACCTGCTTATTTCTCAAAAGTTTTCACAAAATTCTTTTGGGCTTAATTTTGAAAACGTTTTGGGCCTTAAACCCAAGGCCGAGAGTTTAAAAACTGGGCTCTGATACCAAGCTGAAACACCCCTAACTCGGCCCACGAGTCTCGACCAGATCTGGTATGTTCCTCGAGTAAAACGGTTCAAATCTGATTTGTATCTTTTCAAAATCTTTGAGTGTTTTTGGGAAAAAAACTCAAATTGGGTTGGGCTTAAGTTGGAAACCAGTTTATTTTTAAACATAAGTTTTTATAAAAATTCCATTGTTAAGTTTCCAAAACTTTAAATTGAAAGGTATACCGACTTTGTTTTAGGTTTCATCTTTAAATTAAAAATCATTTTCTTTTAGGTGTCAAAACATTTAGGGTTCATTCTTAAATAAAATTTACTTAGTCTTTAATTTGATAAATTTTTGTATCATAAGAAAATAATTAACGTGCATGCATAAGATAGTTCGTACTATGGCCTTATTACATCAAAACAAACCCAAAATAAATTTAAAGTGCTTAAATAAAATAAAATGTCCAAATAAAATAATTTCCTTGCTGAGCATGGCCACCACGAAGCTCCTACCAACCCGGTCCATCACTGATCATCACCTGAAAAGTATTCCCACAACGGGGTGAGTCAAATAGACTCAATGTGTACATCCAACACTAAGTCCAAACAGATTCAGGCATATCAAATCATACATATATATATTACAATTTACATTTAATGATGCATTCCCGAGCCCAAGCCTAGTTACCATCCGCTACACATCACCCGTACCAACCTGCACACCGTGGGGACTACTAAGTCAACCCTCCATCCGCTACACACCATCGAAGGCAGTCGTTGCAGTCGACGTGCTCATCGCCCTTATAAAATTCGTGGCATAGCCACCAGATAATTTTTTTGTGTCATGAGACACCACATTCAGATAATGTGACCGAAGTCACCACATTCGGATATCGTGACATAAGTCACCACATTCACTTCCCCTTTCATAATCACCCATATGCCCCATGTCATACATATCATGTAGCACAATGCCTTATTTCACATTCTTTATCATATTCACATACATCGCATAACAAATCATATCATACTCATAGTAGGAGTAGGTAAACGTACCTTAGTACTTTGTACCATAGCATGGTACTTAGCCATATTTTCCACATTCTTATTAACATATAATAAATTAAAGCCGTAATCTACTAAGATTTAGTGTGGGGTACACACCTGGTATACTTAATGAATTTACTGAAATCCCAAAACCTCGATCTAACGTCCTAGATCCTTAGTTCCTATATTCGGCCAACACTAGGCATATTAGCAAAAAGCCTATTCGGCTATAAGACCAAATCCCGAAGGATTATCGCACCAAAGCTTACCTTGTTGCCGATTGGGTTACCAACAAATCCCGAAAACTTTGTGCTATTCCTTCCTTCAATCGGCCAATGCTAGATCATTTGACTTGATTAGTTTTCAGCTTTTAAACAAAATAAGAAATAGATCTAGGTACCAAAATAGGACTATGGCCGATTGTACATAAGTGCTTACCTTGCGGTTTGAAATCCCGAAACCTTGTGTACCACTATCGACTGCCCCTACATATCCATAGTTAGATTCAGCTAACATAGTAACCAATATAGCCGAATATGTACCTTCACTTACCTTATGATTCCAAATCCCGGAATTAGTTACTTAACCAAGGAGATGTCGAGATACCTATAATCATAGTTAGATTTAAGTCTAACTTTAAATCAATTAATGGCCTATGGCCGAATATCACCTTATAGCTTACCTTAGATCTTTAAAATCCCGAAAGATTCTTCTTTGCAGTCGACAGCACCTAACTCCCGAAAGGCCCTTCAAGTTTCGGCTAAAGATTATTAATGGTATTAGAGTTTTGATTTCGGCTTAAAGGAAAAGAAATAATATGCCAACAATCGAATCTTACCCTTAGCACACAAGTCGACAACCCCCCTTGCTTGAAGTCCCAAAGAGTTTCGGCTTAAGCTTCGGCTAAGCCCTTCAACTGATGATGGAAACGTCGGCCACAAGAGGGAGAGGATTTAGAATCAAGGTTGAGAGAAAGAAAAAGAGGTAAGGAGAAAGGCTAAAAGAATTCGGCTTTGACTACTTGTGTTTTCGGCTTTTGACAAAATAAGAGAAGGGAGAAATTTGCTAGAGGATTTCGGCAGATGAACAAAAGAAGAAAAGAAAGAATAAAGGTTGGCCTTCCCTTCCTGCCAAAATTACTATACCAAGCATCCCCTATTCGGCCAACTCTATTAACTCCCTTGTTGATCTCCTATTTTATCTCTTATCACCTTTTTAGATTAATAAAATTAATCCATCAATTATCCCTTATCTTAATTATTTTATCACCTTTTATCTCTTAAAAAAAATAAAAGGAATTAAGCTCCTAAAATATAGCCTTAGTGCCGTCCCTTGCTGTTCATCTCTGCTGCAAAATAAAAATTCCCTTATTGCTTCCTTTGTGACTCGAACCTAGGCCCAATTGCACCTGCTTGTGGCGTCAATTCCAGAGGCCTTAAGTGGCGCCTCCAAGCCACTTTTCCAAGCCCAATTGTGTGTCATATTTCACATACAATTTCTCTTAAGGCCCTACTAAGCTTAGCTCCCTTATTAAAACTTAAAATATGATATTTTCTAATTCTTTCTCCCATACTCTAGGGTTCCCAAAATTCATAAAAACACATTCATACACACAAAGGCATGCTTTCACATTCAATTAAGCAATAATGCATAAGCCATAATCCAGGATATTACACACTTGATTTTGATGATATATGTTTGGGTGCAGATCTAGGGATATTCGCGAATAGTAGCTAAGGAAGCGCTATTAGAACCTGGTGGCACACGGTAAGGTTACGGTAAGGTTTTGGCTTTTGAGTAAATATTTTGATTAAGTATGAGTGGTTGATTGAAGGTTGGTTGGTTGTGGGCTCAAGGCTAACCAAGTGTGTACAAACACTATACACACATACCGGCGACGCTGGAAAGCTGAAAGGTCAAAAGTGGCTAAATGGGCTCGGTGGCCATGAGGCTAAGTTTGATGAAATGGATTAATTAGTTTATATGAACTGGGTTAGGCATGCATGTTACATGATCTGGTTTTGTTTTGGGCCTAATGGGTCATATGACTGAGATTTGGGCCTAGTGGGCCATAAAAATGTGATGTGGCCATTATGGGTTATATGAATGTGAAATGAGTTGATGGGCTTTATGGGGACGTAGACTAGTATGCTAGGGTTTTATGAACTTTAGGCTTAGTAATGAACAACTCTTAAACCGCATAAGACTTTCTAATAATTAAACAAGTCCGTGGACAAGTCGCTAGGTTAGAGTGCGGTAACGGGCATATACATGTCTAGGATTGGATCTAGGGAGAGCTTGATACTTAAATGGCCCTAACGACCCACCTTCTCTTCTCTGGAATCCTACCTGGTGCATAGTATCTGTTCACTTTAGCTGCAAGGACTTGTTAATGGGCCAAAGTTCATAACTAAAACCCGAGAGGGACCAAATACCCCTAGATTTGTAAAATTACTAAAATATCCCTGATTTGAAAATAACCAAAATACCCTTAGTTTGAAAATTACCAAAACATCCTTAGATTTGCAAAATCACTAAAATAGCCCCGAATGTGAAATTACCAGAATACCCTTGGTTTACAGAATTACCAAAATATCCCTGATTTACAAAATTTCTAAAGTACCTCTGTTTTGCAAAATTACCTAAATACCCCTATAGAGTAGATTTACGAAAATACCCTTAGGTTGTGAAATGACAAAAATACCCCTATGTGATGAGTATGAGTTTTGTGGATGTTACTCATGTGCATGTTGCATTCATATGATATTCTGATTAGGATGCATATTGGTGGGTATTATGGTACGGAGGAAGATTTGAGGATCGCATAGTCGCTCGACAACCATGGATCCACCGGTGGCTTTAATCCCATTATATGATTAGCAGCTTTGCTGCAACATTGAGTAATGCCGCTGTGAGTGTTACCTTTGGTGTGTAGAGGATGGGTGGGTCGATTTAGAAATCCCCACAAGTGTGTAGGGTTGGAAGGGAAATGGTGTGTAGCGGATGGATTTTTGGGCAGGGTTTTGCATTACCTTGTTTTGCATATGATATGATATGGTATGAGGTCATTGTGGGCCAAGGCCCAAGACCATCAATTTTGATAGGGCTCAGGCCAATGTTATAATTATATATTGAATTGAATGCCAAGGGTTGTACACACTGAGTTTCGAAACTCACACACTTTATTTAATGTTTCAAGTGATCCTCAGTAAATGGCTTGACATAGGAGAGGATTCAGAGATGGCCACACTACAAGATGTTTAAATTTTATTTATTTGTTTCAAAAGACATAGTTTTAATTGCTTATTTTCGTTGGATGTAATAAGGCCTTGTACTCCGATTTGACTTTAGATTTTGGGTTTTGTTGTTTCAACTGCTTACTTAATTATTAAACCTAAGTAAATTACTCACGTTTAAACTTGGTTTCTGAAATTCTTAAAATTATAAAATGGGGTTTTTTTTTCATTACTTAACTAGACTCAAGGATAAAGGGGCTTTTCGGCCTTAAATTTTTAATTAGCAAAATCATTTGAATTATGCCTTTGATGTGACACGCCGGATTCAAGCCTAACTTCTAGGCCGGGTTTGGGGTGTTTCAATGAACATGAAGTTATTAATGCATGAGTATGGAACAAAGATTGATGCTGCTTACACAATTAGCAATTTTGCCTTAGCAAGACCTTTTGCTATGCATAACCATTTCTCGGGACGAGCAATGATTTAAGTTTGGGAGTGTGTAAACGGAAAAATATATAGGATTTTTTGTAACATCCTAAATTAGGGGTTGTGTGTAATTTAAATATTTTCCCATTTGTGTGTTTGAAGAATTAAATTTTATGATTATTTGGCATGTTTTGGGGTCTAGAATTAAACCCGAGCTAGGCCTGACTTAGTAATAAAATTTCTTTTTAAGTACCTAAAAGGAGGGAGCTAGGTGAGATAGGGCTTTAAAGAAGTTTGGGCGAATTATGGCACAAAGAATAGGCTTGGCACAAGTGGCTTGGTGCGCCTAAGGGCAGTAACAAGGGAGGAGGTTCGTTCCGTGGAAGCAACAAGGGGGAAATGTTTTATTTTCTGGGCTTTTTGGCGTTAAAGGTAAGGGGGGCCAGAAAAGAGGGCCTTAAAATTAATTAGTGAAGGTTCATGGCATGAATGGCAGGTTGGTGGAGTGGCTTGGGGCGCCACTTGAGGGTCTTGGCAAGGGACTCAAGTTCGAGTAACATGGGAAGCACATGGGTTTTATTTTTGGTTTTGGCGTGAGACAAGGGAGCTAACGAAGGAGGCCTTAAAAGAGGTTTTGGGGGGATTATATCACAAATGGCATATTGGAAAATTGGCTGGGACGTTGGCTGCAGATTATGGTTCCAGGGAGGTCGCAGGTTCGAGTAGCTGGAGCAGCATTTTGCGTCTTATTTTTTATATGCGGTGATGGGCTTAAGTAAGAAGGCCTTATAATTAAAAGGTGGGGTTATTTGACATGAAAGTCTAATGGGAGAAGTGGCTAGGGACGTTGGAAGAGAGGGCTGGTGCGTGAGGTCATTGGTTCGAATCAAAGCAGCAGCATTTTGTTTTTTTTCCTTTTTGCTGCTGGCGTGACAAAGTGAATTGGGCTGCACATGGTTTCCTTGTTGTTTTTGCATTCGGCTGGAAGGAAGTTGATGAGCACATGGCTTCTTTGTTTTTTTTATTATTTATTTGATGAGATAATAAGGAATAATAAGGATTAAGTTAGATTTTAATTAGATTATTATTTGATTAATCCTTAATAGTTGGCAAGAGAGAATTTAGGCATGTGAGCATTCAAATTATTTTGAATAGTTTAAATTATTGGTCAAGAGCAATTCAAGTAATTGGCCAAATTTTAAACTCTTCATGGGAAGAGTGGACGGCAACATAGGGGGGATAATGCCGAATTCTTTTGGCCTTTTCTTTATAATTTCGGCTAAACCTCCATCTTTTGATTTTCTTTTTCATTCTCTCTCAAACCGAAACACTATTGCAATCTACCTTTTCTTTTTATTTTAGACCATGGCCGAATCCTATACACCTCACCTTCAATTTATTTTCTTATCTTTCCTTCTCAAAACCGAACCCCTATCTCCCCTTTCATCACTATTTTCTTTCCATTCAAGCCGAATCTCCCTGCTATTTCTATAGTAGCCTTGGCCGAATATTAAGTGGGATAGATCTCTTCAGATTTTTATTGACAATTGTTTTGGCAAGGGGTCTCCGGGACTTGGAAGCAATCAAGCGTAGCCTTCTTTCTCTGTTGACCGGTTGGTAAGTGGTGGTAATAGTTTATTTTAAATAGACTATATTCTAGTGAGTTATTTAATTGGTGTTCAAAGCCGAAGGCTACTAATTTTGGATAAGTGCCGATTATAGGGAAGTGAAGCCGATTCACACATGGAGTGTGTTGGCTAATGTTCAAAGGCAATTGGGTAAGGTTTCGGATTCAAGCAGTAACCCTCTAGATTTTCTTGGTTTGGCCGAATAGGCCTTTGGTACTAACATTGATGATTGGCCGAATATAGGGTCAACATATAACACTAAAGATTGGAAACTTTGGGATCTAGGAATTTCGGTAGAAACAGGTGTGTAAGATCTCTCTACACACTTTATTAATTTACATGACGTTATTGTTTGCCTTAAATCTTTTGGTTGTGGTTAGCTTGTGGCATAATCGTGGATTTCGGGTAAGTCCCCTAACTTGTAATTTTTGATATATGTTTGCATGCCATCACATGATGTTTAATACTATGACATGATATATGAAATTTGATGTATAAGCATGTGATGGTGGGATTAATGAGAGAAGGGGGATGAATTATGGACTGTCGTCAGTGGTTTTGACCACAAGATGGGTTGGCCCCATCAGACTATTTGTGACCTATGGTCATCAGTGGTTTTGACTACAACGATTGATTAATTGCGACTAAGTCCCAGTGGTTTGGTACCACCAGTGGTTTTGACCACATTTGTTATATTGTGACCTATGGTCATCAGTGGTTTTGACCACACGATGGGTTGGCCCCATCATTTGAATTGTGACTTTAAGTCATCAGTGGTTTTGACCACAAGGGGTAGAAAAGGAGTATGGATGGCTAGTTGGGTTGCATGAGCATGTTTATTAATGAATTGTGTATGAGATGTAATTTTCGGGTGGGGGATTTACACACTGAGTCTTCGTGACTCACCCCTTCCCTTAACATTTTGCCGATGAGTAGATCGCGGAGATGGAGCCGGATGGACTCAAGGTGGCCATGCAGTTGGAATTTTAATTAGATGGACTTGGATTTTAGTTTATTTAATTTTAATGTTGGTTTTATTTTTGTTAAGTTGTAATAAGGCCTCCTAGAATTATTTTATTATTGTTACATGCTTTGAATATTTGTTTAAACTATTTAACTATGTTAAAAATGAATTCACATGTTTTTCCCACTCAAACGTAAAATGTTTTAAAAATGCCATCGGGCACATTTGCAATCTATAAACAACCCGACTTAATAAATATTTCTAAACAACACCAAGTATGGTTTTTTAACAAGAGACTTGAAAACACAAGGTTTTCGACAAAACTTAAAACGGTTTTGAAAAGATTTCAAAATGTTTTCTCGGTAGCAACCCAAATTCGGTCGTAATGTTTGGGCCGGGTTTGGGATGTTACAAATTGGTATCAGAGCCCAGTTCAAAGCTCGGCTGTGGGGGCCCAAGGCCCAAAATGTTTTAGTAGGCCTTTGAGAAATATTTTTGGTTTTGAATAGCATGGCACCGAGTCTCCGGCACCTATCCGCCCAGGTAAGTAATCCTAACTTCTGTATGATTTATTTTCTGTAGAAGGGTAGGAAGCATGGAACGTAGATAGTGATAAGTACTTTAAACCTTAGGATTAGTTTACCCCAACAAGGACATAAAACTTTAAAAGCCTAATTAAACAAACCTAGGACCAAGTCGCCGAGTTAGGGTGTGGTAACCTTGGTGCGCATGTCTAGGATTGGATCCGGAAGAGCTTGGTACTTAAGCAATCCTCGTGACTCACCTCCTCTTCGCGGGATTCCTACCTGGTGCGTAGCTTCGGTTCACCCTAACCAAGAGGACTCGGTCATAGGCTAAACACAATAAATAAAACCCGAAAGGGATTAGCCATGTTTTATGGAAACTCTAGTTTTAAAATCACTGAAATACTTCTTTTAAATAGTTGGACAAATTTATTTTTGGGAAATTTTCAAAATATTCCCGGTTTACCAAAATTACCAAAATGCCCCTAGTGGCGAAATTATGAAAATGCCCTTGATTTCTAAAATTACCAGACTACCCCGATTTCAATAAAATTTTCTCACTTTACAAAAGTATCCGAAAATTTTGTATTTCAAAATATACACCCTGACTTTTGGAATTTACGAAATTACCCCTGATTGACAAAATTACCAAAATACCCCTAGTTTCCAAATTTTTGCCATACCTTTAATTTGAGAAATCTTTGAAAAGAACCCTCTAGTTTTGGGAAACTTCAAAATGTTCTGAATTACGAAAGTTTAAAAAAAAAATTCTCCAATTTATTACGAAAATACCCCTGTAGGAAAATGACGAAAGTACCCCTAGGATAGAAACAGGACAGAAATGTCCGAAGAGTGAATAGGTATGAAAGGTATTAGGGAATGGATGTTCTTCTCTGTGTGAACTAGGATAGAGGACTTAAAACTTTGTGTGATCGAAAGAATCTCTATTAAACTCCCTTCATAAAAATTTCTTCGCGGATAACCAAGTGAAATACTAATGCATAAAATTCTTAAACAGATAAACACAATCGTTAGAATGAGTTCTAGAGGTCGTGGACGTCCACCGCGTGGCTGTGGTAGGGGTAGGATGACCTTGTCAGAGCCAGCAAGGTCTGGTCACGGGTCTGGAAATGAGATGCCGGATCTGCCGACGCCGGAAACTGAGTTTCAGGATTAAACGGGTGGCAACGATGTAGTATCCCAGGCGGTGCTACGAGTGTTAGAACGAGTTGCTGAGGCTGGCGCGGGTGTAGGAGCCCGTAAATCTGTGGTTGAACGACTCCGGGCTAACAGAGCAGAGGTATTTAAAGGAGTTTCCGGAGTGGCACCCAGTGCGGCGGAGTACTGGTTGGAAGCAACTGAAAGGATCATGGATGACATAGATTTTACCGCGGAGGAGAAGTTGAAGGGCATCATCTCCTTGCTTCGGGATGAGTCCTATCAGTGGTGGCTCACCGTAAGGGATGGAACGGTGGCAGAAAATCTCACGTGGAATTCTTCAGGGAAGCTTACCAAAAGAAGTATATTGGAACTAGCTATGTAGACGCACAGCGAAAGGCTTTCTTGAACTTGGTCCAAGGAAATAAGACTGTGGCTGAGTATGAGGCCGAGTTCCTCCGGTTGAGTAGGTATGCTCGTGGTATTGTAGGTACCGAGCATGAGCGCTGTGTCAGGTTCGAAGATGGGCTTAGAGATGAGCTGAGAATGATGATAGCTCCACAACAGGAACGAGAGTTTGTTGTTCTTGTAGAGAAGTCTAAAGTTGCTGAGGGAGTAAGACAGTCCGTTAAGCGGAACCAAGAACGGAATTGGAATAAGAGGAGCTCGAAACCTTCAAGGTTCTCGGGTAATGAACAGAAGAGGACGAGGTTTGATGGGTCAGATCAAGCTGCTAGGCCTGCTGCTGCTACTAATCCTCAATGGCCGCCACGGTGTGATAAGTGTGGCAAGTTTCACAAGGGGGAGTGTTGGAATGGTAATCGAGGATGTTTTGAGTGTGGATCGTTCGACCACCGTGTAAGGGATTGTCCTCAGAAGTTAGCTAAGAATCAACCAGAGGGTCAGAGCCGTGCTCAGGTTAGAAATGAAGGACCACCACAGAGGGGTCGAGGTGCAGCTAGAGGTAATGGTAATGGGCGTGGCCGAGGTACTGAAGGTGCAGAGGCGAGGCAACCAAGGTTGGTTTATGCAGTTGGCCGTCGCGAGGAGGAAGATGTGCCAGATATGACAATGGGTAAGTTTCTTATTTCCGAAATACCCTCAATTGTCTTGTTTGTGGTTACGTTAGTTCGCTCTTATGTAGCTAGTAAAGTGTATGGGACTTGGATTATGGACATAGGGAATGTTTCTAGAAAGTATGATAGATCTTTAAGATCAGAGTGCGCAACAGTAGTGTAGGGTGATGAGTTAAGGATACGTGATTGGACAATAGTAAGTAATTTCGAGGACGAAATTATTTTAAGGGGGTAGAATTGTAACATCCTAAATTAGGGGTTGTGTGTAATTTAAATATTTTCCCATGTGTGTGTTTGAAGAATTAAATTCTTTGATTATTTGGCATGTTTTGGGGTCTAGAATTAAACCCGAGCTAGGCCTGACTTAGTATTAAAATTTCTTTTTAAGTACCTAAAAGGAGGGAGCTAGGTGAGATAGGGCTTTAAAGAAATTTGGGCGAATTATGGCACAAAGAATAGGCTTGGCACAAGTGGCTTGGTGCGCCTAAGGGGGGTAACAAGGGAGGAGGTTCGATCCGTGGAAGCAACAAGGGGGAAATGTTTTATTTTTTGGGCTTTTTGGCGTTAAAGGTAAGGGGGCCAGAAAAGAGGGCCTTAAAATTAATTAGTGAAGGTTCATGGCATGAATGGCAGGTTGGTGGAGTGGCTTGGGGCTCCACTTGAGGGTCTTGGCAAGGGACTCAAGTTCGAGTAACATGGGAAGCACATGGGTTTTATTTTTGGTTTTGGCGTGAGACAAGGGAGCTAACGAAGGAGGCCTTAAAAGAGGTTTTGGGGGGATTATATCACAAATGGAGCATTGGTAAATTGGCTGGGACGTTGGCTGCAGATTATGGTTCCAGGGAGGTCGCAGGTTCGAGTAGCTGGAGCAGCATTTTGCGTCTTATTTTTTATATGCGGTGATGGGCTTAAGTAAGAAGACCTTATAATTAAATGGTGGGGTTATTTAACATGAAATTCTAATGGGAGAAGTGGCTAGGGACGTTGGAAGAGAGGGCTGGTGCGTGAGGTCGTTGGTTCGAATCAAAGCAGCAGCATTTTGTTTTTTTTTTCCTTTTTGCTGCTGGCGTGACAAAGTGAATTGGGCTGCACATGGTTTCCTTGTTGTTTTTGCATTCAGCTGGAAGGAAGTTGATGAGCACATGGCTTCTTTGTTTTTTTTTATTATTTATTTGATGAGATAATAAGGAATAATAAGGATTAAGTTAGATTTTAATTAGATTATTATTTGATTAATCCTTAATAGTTGGCAAGAGAGAATTTAGGCATGTGAGCATTCAAATTATTTTGAATAGTTTAAATTATTGGTCAAGAGCAATTCAAGTAATTGGCCAAATTTTAAACTCTTCATGGGAAGAGTGGACGGCAACATAGGGGGGATAATGCCGAATTCTTTTGGCCTTTTCTTTATAATTTCGGCTAAACCTCCATCTTTTGATTTTCTTTTTCATTCTCTCTCAAACCGAAACACTATTGCAATCTACCTTTTCTTTTTCTTTTAGACCTTGGCCGAATCCTATACACCTCACCTTCAATTTATTTTCTTTTCTTTCCTTCTCCAAACCGAACCCCTATCTCCCCTTTTCTCACTATTTTCTTTCCATTCAAGCCGAATCTCCCTGCTATTTCTTTAGTAGCCTTGGCCGAATATTAAGTGGGATATATCTCTTCAGATTTTCATTGACAATCGTTTTGGCAAGGGGTCTCCGGGACTTGGAAGCAATCAAGCGTAGCCTTCTTTCTCTGTTGACCGGTTGGTAAGTGGTGGTAAGAGTTTATTTTAAATAGACTATATTCTAGTGAGTTATTTAATTGGTGTTCAATACCGAAGGCTACTAATTTTGGATAAGTGCCGATTATAGGGAAGTGAAGCCGATTCACACGTGGAGTGTGTTGGCTAATGTTCAAAGGCAATTGGGTAAGGTTTCGGATTCAAGCAGTAACCCTCTAGATTTACTTGGTTTGGCCGAATAGGCCTTTGGTACTAACATTGATGATTGGCCGAATATAGGGTCAACATATAACACTAAAGATTGGAAACTTCGGGATCTAGGAATTTCGGTAGAAATAGGTGTGTAAGATCTCTCTACACACTTTATTAATTTACATGACGTTATTGTTTGCCTTAAATCTTTTGGTTGTGGTTAGCTTGTGGCATAATCGTTGATTTCGGGTAAGTCCCCTAACTTGTAATTTTTGATATATGTTTGCATGCCATCACATGATGTTTAATACCATGACATGATATATGAAATTTGATGTATAAGCATGTGATGGTGGGATTGATGAGAGGAGGAGGGTGAATTATGGACTGTCGTCAGTGGTTTTGACCACAAGATGGGTTGGCCCCATCAGACTATTTGTAACCTATGGTCATCAGTGGTTTTGACCACAACGATTGATTAATTGCGACTAAGTCCCAGTGGTTTTGACCACATTTGATATATTGTGACCTATGGTCATCAGTGGTTTTGACCACATGATGGGTTGGCCCCATCATTTGAATTGTGACTTTAAGTCATCAGTGGTTTTGACCACACGGGGTAGAAAAGGAGTATGGATGGCTAGTTGGGTTGCATGAGCATGATTATTAATGAATTGTGTATGAAATGTAATTTCCGGGTGGGAGATTTACACACTGAGTCTTGGTGACTCACCCCTTCCCTTAACATTTTGTAGATGAGTAGATCACGGAGATGGAGCCGGATGGACTCAAGGTGGCCATGCAGTGGAAATTTTAATTAGATGGACTTGGATTTTAGTTTATTTAATTTTAATGTTGGTTTTATTTTTGTTAAGCTGTAATAAGGCCTCCTAGAATTATTTTATTGTTGTTACATGCTTTGAATATTTGTTTAAACTATTTAACTATGTTAAAAATGAATTCACATGTTTTTCCCACTCAAACGTAAAATGTTTTAAAAATGCCATCGGGCACATTTGCAATCTATAAACAACCCGACTTAATAAATATTTCTAAACAACACCAAGTATGGTTTTTTAACAAGAGACTTGAAAACACAAGGTTTTCGGCAAAACTTAAAACGGTTTTGAAAAGATTTCAAAATGTTTTCTCGGTAGCAACCCAAATTCGGTCGTAATGTTTGGGCCGGGTTTGGGATGTTACATTTTTCCTATATAATTTATCACCTTTTTACTTAAATTTGTTGTTAAAACTAAGTAATTGTTTAATAAATTAATGAAATATGTGAAAATGTGAAATTAGGACATAGAAATTATTAAAATGTGATTTTATGTTTTATTATATAGTTTTCATTCATAAAATGGATTAGTATATATTAAATTGAGCATATTATATTTTAAGACATGAAGTGGGTTGCATGATTAAATTAAATAATAAAATATAAAATTATATTTAAATATTCATTTTTAGATATTTCATTAATAATTTGAGTTATAATTAATTATTTAAATTTGATTATTTTTATTCTTTGGTCCTCTAATTTATTGATTTATTTTGGACAGGTTTGATAGCTTTGTTGGATTAAAAAATCGTCCAAATTGGAGACCAAGTCAACCCAATTTTCGGCTACACTTGGCTGTCCACATAAACCACTTTTTGGTTTAATTGCACAAGGTCCTTGCAATGTTGAAGAAATTAGAGATTTGCCTGAAGATTTGCACTTGACCGAGTCTCAGTCCTGAGTTGTTGTGGCACTTAATTTGAGAAAAATCAGCTCAATTTCCTTAATTCATGGTCAGCCACCCTTTGAAGATGCTTGAAGAGAAGGAACCTTCTATTTTTAGCAAACTACCCCCCTCTCATCACCTATAAATAAGACCCCCTCATCCATTCATTCATCATCCCTCATCCATCATTCATTCTCTCTTCTCTCTCAATTCTCTTAGCATTTTACATTCCCCACGCCTAGCATCATCTCTTCATAGAGATTTTAGTAGTTAAGCCTCTTAAAGAGCCTTTGGTCGGCCACCTTGGAGAGCCATCAACAAAAGAGCAAAGCAAAGGAGCAAAGTAGCCTAGTCAGTCAGAGTCTTGTGTGACAACCACTTTGATTTGGGTTTAATCTTTCCTTTCTTTAATTTAATCTTAAAATGTTTGCTATGTGTTCTTTGTTCTTGTTTACAACAATGTTAGCTTAATTTTATTTAAGCTAGGATGATTGCTTTGATTAAATAATATTTATTTGATTCATGTTTATAATGTTTGTGCCTCAATCGATCATGTTTTCAATTAAAATCAAGTCTGTATTTCATTCATACGTGATTGAAATACACCTGAATTAGCTGAGCGATCCTGACCAGACGACGACTAGCGGACACATAATTGAAATGTGCATGCTCAATTTGGATTCTAACTCGATTAAATTCCAGGTTGCATAACAACTCTGACCAAGCTCTGTTATTTGCATAGTTTTAAGATTTGTGTGATTAAACTATTTCAAACCTAACACGTCCCTGTTACCTCACACAAATGCTAAGAAACCTTTAGTAAATAAGGATCAGTAAAATGCTTATTTATTAAGTAAAGGATTCCAAAAGGATCTAATATGGTTTCCAAACTCATGAAAGATCGAGTTGCCATGGAATATTTTCCGAATATTATTAAGCATGCTGAGAATAAATTGAGTTTAGTTAAAGTAATTGTCCTAGTTTATTTATGTTATAATTATTGCAAATTGTGTCTAATTTTGCTAAAATCTATTTCATTCATATAGTTTGCATATTTTGGATAATTTCCATTAGGGATTATTGCATTTAGTTTAATATATTTAACTTTAATCATCACTTCTCAATAATATTGTGTTTTTATTTACCAAATTATTAATATAATTTTACAAATTAAGTGACTTAGCACAAATACAATCCCTGTGGAGATGATAACTCGATACTTACTTATTACTTGATAACAACAGTGTACACTTGCACAATCCTACGCGTTACACATCTAGATCCATAAGTAGCTAATTTCCTTAAGGTTGTTAACGATCGGATGTGCGTATAATTAACGAAAGAATTAGGGTTTGTTTTTGAATTAGTTAGCTTAAATTATACGTGCTTAAACCCTAGGCTTGATGACCCTAAGAAGTAATTTAGGTAAATGAGGTTGAAAGAATAGTTTACCGAGTACATCATAATTTATTCTAGTTTAAATAACAAGGTCAAAAGGTAAGCAGTTTTTGTCAATTAATTAATTAGTTAGAGGACGGAAGGTAATAATTGGTTATCTAATAGCTAATTTACTAAAACTCAAATTTTGTAGTTATTTAGGAACACTAACGTGAGTTAATCTTTTACTTGTTTATTGGAGTTAATTTCGATTGTTAACTTACCTTGCTTAATTTTATTTAATTTATGATATTTTTATTATTTAATTTTAATTTGATTTTTTCTACTATAATTTTAGATTATTACTATTTATCCCTGTTAGAATAGAAAAGTGAATTTTGGTTCTTTCAACCTCTCTTGGGTACGATCCTTAAAATACTTCTCGGAGTGTTTCGTTGTAACACTTTACTATATTACAATTTCACGCGTATACTTGCAAACATCACTGCTTTATTATTTATCTTTTTGCTGCAGTATTTCTTGTCCAGACGTTCGCACGTCTAGTGGTGGTCACGCACACAAACGATTTCGAAAGTATAGGTTACCATTATCACTAATGTTGAATTCAGTATTCTGACCATTTCCAACCATTTTCTATTTTGCAAACAAGTCTGTATCATCTTTCTGCAACTCTTGAATTTTCTGTAGGAATATCGATTTAGCTCTCAACTCAGCTAGAATAGAACGTCACATTTTAAAGTCAGACAAGTATTCATTGATTTCAAAGCAAACAAAGATTTACGACTCAAAGCATTAGCTATAAAATTAACTTTATCCGAAAGGTAGTCAATAATCAGATCGTAATCTTTCAACAACTCGAGTCATATGCATTGTCTCAGATTCAACTCTTTCCATGTTAAAAAATACTTCAGCTTTTGTGATTGGTAAAAATATGACATTTCTCGTTGTATAAATAATGTTGCCAAATTTTCAAGGCAAACACAACTGCAGCTAATTCCATATCGTGCGTAGGATGATTCTTCTTGTACGGCTTAAGCTGTCGAGAAGCATAGGCTATTTATTTTTAAGCTTGCATCAATACACAACCTAATCCAATAAGAAAAACATCACTGTAAACATTGAATTCTTTCCAGATTCAGGTTGAGTCAACACTAGAGCTTCTGAAAATGTTAGCAGTGTAATGCCCCAAAAATATAGGGTCTTTAATTTTGCATGTTCTGACACGAATACCTGTTTGCTTCTGTGGTTGAGTGATTTGGGAGTGTTTGGGAGTGTTTGAGAAGCCTGGGTTTAAGTCTTGGCTTTTGCAAAATTTTTATTTTTCCTCTTAAATGAATCTGGACACTGGCATATAGGCCTTATAAAAATTAATGCATGTTTTATGACACAAGAAGAGCTGTGGTCTAGTGACAAGGTGGCGTGTTGTGTAACTGAGAGGTCTTAGGTTCAAGTCCTGGGTTGCATAAGGGGGTATTTATTTTGCTGCTTGAGCTGTGTAGGTAGTAGAGTTGGACTAAAACACAACTAAGGGGAGTTTGAATAGGATTTGAATGGTGTTTGAACTGGTCATGGAGAGATTCAAGGAGGGATAAGGGGAGAGAATCAAGGAGTTTGAGTGGGAGGAGAATTGTGCCGAATTTGGACTCTGGCACTCAAGAAAATCGGCTAGGGGAGGTATACTGCTCGTTTGGGTTGTTTTCTCTCTTTGGCCGAATGTGTTAGGCTCTTTTGGCACTTTTCTCTGCACACTTTTGCACTTTTCTTTTTCTCTGTTGACGAATCCCCGTTTCCTCCTTTCTATTCTTCAACTTTTGGTTAATAGTCGAACCTTCTTGTTCTTCTTCTCAACATTTCTTTTTCTTTTTTGACTGAGTGGGCGACTCCCTTTTTCTTTCTCTACCGTGCCAGTTGTTTTGGTAGTGGGCGACGATCTCTTCTTCTATTCATAACACTATGGTAAGCCGAATCATACATCTCCTATTTTCCCCTCTCTTTTGTTTCTCTGCTTTTCCAATACAGACTAAATAACATAAGTCTTGTCTTGCTATTTCGAAACCATTTGGATGATAGTCTCTGACAATCGGTAGAGCGTTGACTGCCTTGCTTCTCTGCACATCTCTGCCTTCTTTCTTCAAATATCTCTTTGGCCAAATACTGTGGGGGTAAGTAGGCTTGTTTTGTAGTGTTGACCGAATACCCAATCTTCCCTAACTCTAATTCTTTGGACTATGGGCATCAATTCAAGTCTTGTATTAAACAATTATTGCTAATGAAATTCGTCTTATGCGTAGTAATTCGAGAAGAAGGGGGTGATCGTTGTCAACTAGCGATCTAAGAGGAATAATCACATAACTTTCGGTCAAGGTAAGTAGTGATACCGGTTTGGGGCTTTAGTATTAATGTCCTAATGGATGAAAGGTTGATTGTGTTGGGATGATTGTAGGTTGATCGCGCGTGGGATAATCTATTCGTTGCGCAAACAAGTGTGTAATCACACCCCTTTCTAATGTGAATCAGCGAAAGCCGAGAAGTCGAAACTTCGGCATTTGTGGCCCCACAAGCATGTGATCACTCGTGTGGTAAACCTAGCCCAAACAAGGTAATGCAAAACCCTTCCCAAAAATCCATCCGCTATACACCATTTCCCTTCCAACCCTACACACTTGTGGGGATTTCTAAATCGACCCACCCATCCTCTACACACCAAAGGTAGCATTCACAGTGGCACTACTCAACGTTGTAGCAAAACTGCTAATCATATAATGGGCTTAAAGCCACCGGTGGATCCATGGTCGTCGAGCGACTATGTGATCCTCAAATCTTCCTCCGTACCATAATTCCCACCAATATGCATCCTAATCAGAATATCATATGAATGCAACATGCACATGAGTAACATCCACAAAACTCATACTCATCACATAGGGTATTTTTGTCATTACACAACCCAAGGGTATTTCCGTAAATCTACTCTATAGGGGTATTTAGGTAATTTTGCAAAAGAGGTACTTTGGAAATTTTGTAAATTAGGGATGTTTTGGTAATTCTGCAAACTAAGGGTATTTTGGTAATTTCACAATTCGGGGCTATTTTAGTGAGTTTGCAAATCTAAGGATGTTTTTGTAATTTTCAAACTAAGGGTATTTTGGTTATTTTCAAATTAGGGGTATTTTAGTAATTTTACAAATCTAGGGGTATTTGGTCCCTCTCGGGTTTTAGTTATGAACTTTGGCCCATTAACAAGTCCTTACCGGCTAAAGAGAACAGACACTATGCACCAGGTAGGATTCCAGAGAAGAGGAGGTGGGCCGCTATGGCCGCTTAAGTACCAAGCTCTCCCTAGATCCAATCCTAGACATGCATATGCCCGTTACCACACTCTAAGCTAGCGACTTGTTCACGGACTTGTTTAATTATTAGAAAGTCTTATGCGGTTTAAGAGTTGTTCAGTACTAAGCCTAAAGTCCATAAAACCCTAGCATACTAGTCTCCATCCCCATAAAGCCCATCAACCCATTTCACGTTCATATAACCCATAATGGCCACATTACATTTTTATGGCCCACTAGGCCCAAATCTCAGTCAAATGACCCATTAGGCCCAAAAAAAAAAAAAAACCAGATCATGTAACATGCATGCCTAACCTAGTTCATATAATCAAATTAATCCATTTCATCAAACTTAGCCTCAGGGCCCACCGGGCCCATTTAGCCACTTCTAGCCTTTCGTCTTTCCGGCTTTGCCGGTATGTGTGTGTAGTGTTTGTACACATTGGTTACCGCGACGTGCTATTCTATCGTTAGCCTTGAACCTACAACTGACCAATCTTCAATCAACCACTCATACTTAATCAAAATATTTACTCAAAAGCTGAAACCTTACCGTAACCTTACCGTGTGCCACCGGGTTCTAATAGCCCTTCCTTAGCTACTATTCGTGAATATCCCTAGATCTTCACCCAAACATATATCATCAAAATCAAGTGACTCATTTTTCACATAAGTCACCCCTATAAGCCATAGCTACATTCGAACATCCATTAATCCATAACTGAGACGAGTACACTAACCACTTTGCTAGCGATCCTTACCATGCTTGCGATCTCTGAACCTTACCCTTGTTAATACAAGGTTAAAGACGATGAAAAGTTAGATAGCCCTTTGGCTTTTACTGAACATACTAAAGGAAAATTGACTAAGTACCTACCCAAGGAGTAATCGGCCCAGGAAGCTTTCGGTTTTTGAGACTAGTATGGTGACAGGGACAATTCCACACCAATAGGGAGAAGAAGAGGAGAAGTGATTGGCTAGAACTAAAGGTGAACAAAAGAAGGAATTTAAGAAGAGAAGGTATGGGGAATTTGGCTAGAGAGAAAACCAAAATTTCGGCAAAGGAATGGTGGGTTTTTTTATTCGGTAAATGGAAGAATTCGTCTAAGGGGGAGAAAAAGAAATGTAAAGGAACCCAAGGAACCTCTCCAAGGAATTCGGCACCTCCTTTTATAGCCAATAGCCAAATCCTACCTTCCTCCACAGTCCAATTCGGCACCAATTCTTCCTGCCTCTCATCTCCTAATTTTCCTCCATGATATCTCCCTTATCTCATCCGAAATTCCCTCCTTTATCAGCTCACAAGACCAATTCAAATACTTCAACAAATGAGTCCAAATTCCACACAACTCTAGCCGTCCACTAAGCAAAATAAACACTCCAAAAACACCTTACCACTACTCGAACCTTGGACCTCTTCACGCCACCTAGTAGCTCCCCTAGTGACGCCACCTTGCCACTGGACCACAAGCCCATTTGTATCCTATTTTCCCCTTAATCTGCTTAAGAGGCCTAATGCCTGAGACTAGGGTCCACTAAAGCAAGAAAAATAATTTTTTTCCTATGGTCATCCCTATCTCTAAGACTTCAAGTAATCCCGATAATACCTTAAAATTAATATTCTAAGTGCTACTCATACATACTGTAACATCCTGAAATTGGGCCTAGTAGGATTGAGCCCAATGGGCCTTAGGCGTAGTAGCGTTTAAAATTTTAGAGAACGGTATTAATGCAAGTTAGACTTATTAGGTAAGTGATTTTGGAAGGTTAGAGGGCTTCTATGGAGTCTCGGGATCAAACTTTGAATTTAGGGAAATTTTGATTTTAGGCGGAAAAAACCCTGGAAGTTGGCAGGTAGGCCTTAAGAATAAAATATGGAGAAAAATAACACAAGTGGAGTGTGTGGTGTAGTGGCAAAGTAACGCCACATAAGAGACAAGGGGGTGACGCCACAGGGAAGGAAGGAGGTCCAAGGTTCAAGTCTTGGCTTTTGCATTTTGGTTTCTTTTTACTTGGATCTTAGAATTTGGCTATAGATTTATATTTAGTTGCGCATGGATTATGTGATAAGAGGAGCTTGTGGCCAAGTGGTTAGTGGCGTGGATTATGTTGCAAGGGAGCCTGGGTTCGAATCTCATGAGAAGCAAGGGAGTATTTATTTTGCGAATTGGACGGCAAGAGTTTCAGTTGAATTTAAACTCTACTGACAAAGGGATCCCACATCGGAAAGACACAAAGAATGAAGGTGAAGAGCTAGCTATATAAAGAGCATCCCAGGAGGAGAGTTAACATACCTTGGTGGGCGTTTGGGCACAGCAGTGGGCACAGCGCGGTTTAACACCAGAGTCCTATCAGGTGTGTAACTCTCTCTACTCTAGTTGTAGTGCGGCAAATGCCGAAGTGCCGATCACGATAATAGTAGCCACATGAGCGTACGAGCGCACGTGTGGGGCTTCGACGCGATAGTTGAGGCCATCAGTAGTATTCTTGTGGGTTGGGGCTGCTTGGGCCTCGATGGGCCGAAGTGGGCCCAATGGGCCCGTGGGCCCATAGGAGTAAATTATATGATTGGTTAGTATATGTTGAACTAGACTAGGTGGAAATTATATACGTGGCTAGATTTGTGCTAGGTGGGCCACACAAGCGTGTGGGCCCGAATGGGCCAAAATCGGGCTTTAGGCCCAATAGTCCGGTAAGGACCAGAAATGGTAGCTGAGTCGCTAGTGGCGACATTAGGCCTTCAGAAAGGCCATTGAAGGTGCGAATTTACGAAAATACCCTTGGTGGTTAAATGACGAAAATGCCCTTGGTAGGTAAAAATTACTGTTATACCCTTTAGAGGTTGATTAGCTTGGTTATATCGTATTTGTTATTCTGATTATGATGGTAATACGTTTCATGCGTTATCTTTGATATATGATTTGCGTACTTGGCATACTGCATACACGAATTATTATGACTGATGAACATGGCATGGACATGGGATAATGAGAGGAGGGGGCAGTGACATTGTGTCGACGGACACCAGTGTTTTGGTAACACACTGTGACTACGGTCACCAGAGGTTTGGTACCTCCAGAGGTTTGGCACCTCATCGCTTCTCGTCCCAGTGGCTTAGCACCACAGTGGGTTGGCCCCACAGATGATATTAAGGGATTGACGCCAGTGATTTGGTATCACACGATGGGTTGGCCCCATCAATCGATTCGTGTCTTCGGACACTCGAGGTTTGGCACCTCCAGTGATTTGGCATCACATCTGTGACTTTAAGTCACCAGTGGTTTGGCACCACCAGTGGTTTGGTACCACACGGGGTAGAGAAAGGTGATACGGATGGTTAGGTTGGGTACATGATTTGATGCATGTTAATTGTTATAATATGTGTATGATGTGGCTTTAAACCGGAGGAAGGGTTGCATACTGAGTCTTGGTGACTCACCTTCTTTCTTACATTTTTTTTAGGTGACGTGTAGATCGCGGATGTGGACCGGATGGACTCGAGGTGGCCATGCAGTGGAATTTGAATTTAATAGACTTTAAATTTTGGTTTATTTATTTTTCGATTGTTGGTTGGATTTTAATTGGGTTATAATAAGGCCTCCAATAACTCATTTTATTATTTTGTTATTGTTACCTGCTTTGGAATATTAGTTTAAACTATTTTAATAATAAGTTCACATGTTTTTTTTCTAAATAAATTCGAAAATGTTTTAAAGTACCATCGGGTACATTTATATTTATATAATAACTGGATTTAATAAATATTTTTAAAATAAAACTAAGTATGGGTTTTATACACCTCAACTGTCTTAACAAAACGCTATCTTTTATCGAAAACTTAAACCGGTTTTAAAGGATTTCAAAATGTTTCTCCGTAACAAACCCAGATTCGGTCATAGCGTTTGGGCCGGGTTTGGGGTTGTTACACATACCAACCTCAGTGCACAGAAATTTAAAGTTTCAGGGATTTTGGGGTGTTACAACCCAATAGGCCCAAATCTACTAGGCCCAAATTCGGGGCGTTACATTCATAGTTCTTCTTTATTAACAAGTAATTCATATACAAACACTTACAGAATTTTAGTTAAGATGGGTGCACAAAAATATTACTGTTTCAAGGGTCTAATATCATAAGGTTGGCTTGGAAACGCTCAAACGATCCAAAGAAATAGTGCCTATATCATTTTAGATTTTTATGTCTCCTAGGATTTCGCCTCAAGAAAGTTACTAAGTCAATTCTAAAGATATAAACCTTCATGCATGTCTAATCTCAAGAAAAACTAAGCATTCATGGCAAACATTACTAAGGCTAAGATCATACAAGCATTCCATTCTTCATGATAACATACTTTCACTCAGATATAATCATCATTCATACTTGCATACAAACTATCTTATTAACAAAAAAATGTCTCTAAACACTCATTTATTAAACATACTTATGAAAGAACTAATTGCAACTTACTTGAAAATTTAAAAATTTGAGCAATTTGTTTGCCTTACCTCCCCTTTAAAAAGAAGCAATGTCCTCATTGCAGGAACAAAGTAATGAAAGAAAACTGAACACCAGGTAGGGTTGTAAAGAAAGAGAGGTGAGTCATTAAGACTGCTTAAATACCAAGTCTTTCCTAATAATCCAATCCTAGACATGTTCATTCCCATTACCACATCACTTAGTCTTTTTCTTTCTAAAGAAGTGTTAAGTTTATTCATGCTTCCAATGTTTTATTTTGCAGAAATTAAATCCTAATTACAAATGAAATAATTTCCTAAAGACATAAAAGAAATTAAATAATAACAAGACAAGAATCCCCTCTTTTATTTTTCTGAATCATTCCCCTTGTCTTCTTTAGCTCCATCTCCGCTTGCATAGTTAGTAACTTCCGTCCATGTCTCAAAGATAGCATCTAGGAACTCAGGAACAAAAGTATTAGAGACATTCTTAAAAGTATTTTGAATTGAGTCATCTCTAATTTTTGCATATTTCCAGTAAGTTTGTTGTTGATTGTGCATGAACTTGCACATATCCATTAGAATTGACAACTCCTATTTCCTTAAAGCACTTGCAGAAGTCGGTATAGGAGTTGTAGATCCAGGTTCAACACTTAGCTTGACTGGTTCTTCTTCTGGCTCAACCCTTGGTTCAGGGTTTGTAGCTCCTTCAATTGGTTTAGGACTGTTCAGTTCCTTATCAGATTCTTCCTCTTCAGTGTGTGTAACTGAATTAGCTTCAGTTTCAAGTTCATTTGTTGACTCCTCGGTATCTGGCTTAGCTGGCTCTTCTTGCTCGCCTTGATTCAACTCATGCACCCTCTCTACTAACCTTCCAATATCATAATTTGTAATGCACCCTTGAACATATCGCCCCTTCAAATTTGCTTGTGTTTTAACACGGGCCCTTAAGCAAAGTGAAGTGATTAATGATAGGAAATAAACACTTCTTGTCTTCTTTTTAGCACAATCATGAATCTCCTTGAGAATTAATTTTCCCAACATTAATGGACTTTTCTGTCAAGATTGCATATAACAAGAGTATCCGTTCCATCGAGATGGTGGAACTATGTGAGATAGGCATAAAACTGTAGTGAACGAAGTAAAACCATACCTTTGCTACTGGTTTTAGGTATTCCCTTCGGCAAGAATGGCTCCCATACTTTCTTATAATCCATTGGGATCTCAGATTTGTCACAACATCAAGCACTTGTTGAAGAAAATCCCAATTGATATTGTTCATCATATGGTAGTACTCATCTTCTTCAACATCAAGTAAGTTAACAAATCATTGATAGACTTAGAGGTAAGAGGTACCTTTTTCTTTCAAACGATGACCTTAGTAGCATCTTGCATAGTCAAACTGGAATAGAATTCTCGAACTAGTTCATCATCGGGAAGTGAACGAGCATCACAAAATCGTTCCCACTTGAAAGCATTGATTTTCTTTCTAATCGGTATAGGAACAACCATCAATTATGACTCTTCAAGTTAAAACCTTTTTTCGGCATCATAGGTTGATGCTTGAAGATTGAGTCAAATATCTCTTTCACTTTTTCATCGATCAAAATCGGGTTTTCAAGAGTAGTTTTTGAAGATCTGGTTCTTTTGCCAGACATGGTATCTTTTCTTGAGAATTTGGCAAAGTTTCTGCACAAAGGGGAAAAGAGAAATTGGCAAGGTGGGTAAAGACTTGCTACGAAGAAAATCTTGCGACGGCAAGGATGGTGCGGCGACGATGACAACGTACGATAGTAATGGTGGGGTGCGTGGCAATAAAAGATTTCGGCAAAAAGGGAAGAAAACTAGGGTTTCTTTCGGGATTTGAGGTTGGCACACAAGAGAGAGGTTTTAGGATTTTAAGGGTTTAAGCAAATTACTTTGAAGGATATGAAAAATAGTAGAATGAAGAGGGGTTTATATAGGGGAAAATTAGGCCAACATGTAGCAAAAATTTAGCTACATTAGGGTTACTTGGGCGGCAAGTAGTGGGTGTGACGACAAGGCATGGATTTTTTCCTCCTTTTTGCTGTCTTAGGCCTCAAATTCAGACTATATTTATAAACTTACTCAAGAAAAAACTTATTAGTACTTGGGCCAAAATTGACCCCCTTTATTAACATAAAAAATTGAAATTTAAACAGAACAAATAAAACTTAAAATTTTAAATTTTAATTAGAAAATTTCTTCTTAATAAATTACATTAAATTAATTCCCAGGAAAGGTTGGAGGGGTCACAACGGTCCCGCTTAAGTTCCAATATCCTTAGACATAATTAATTAAATGTAGCGATTTAAGAAAAGAAGTTCTAATTATTTATTTATTTACAAAATAAGTTCATGAAAAATCAAGGGTCTATTAATTTGAACGAGGATTCAACTCGCTCAACTTCACCATCCCAGTAGTGTTTGAGACATTGACCATTAACTTTAAACATACCTCCGTAATTGTTGTATAATTCAATAGCTCCATAAGAATAAAATCAGTAGATGGTATAGGGTCCTTTCCATCGGGATTTAAGCTCCCCAGGAAATAACTTCAACCTTGAATTAAACAAAAAATCCTTGTAACCTTCTTTAAACACACGAGGTTGTATATGACTATCATGCCATCTCATTGATCATTCTTTACACATTTTGGCATTCTCATAGGAAAACAACATTTGTTCTTCCAACTCATCAAGTTGTAACATCCTTCTCTCACCGGCTTGCTTAAGATCAAAGGTCAACTGCTTCAAAGCCCAGTGAGCTTTATTCTCCAACTCTAATGGCAAATGACATGCCTTTCCAAAGACTAATCGATAATGAGTCATTCTTAGCGGACTCTTAAATGCTATTTGATAGGCCCATAGTGCATCATCGAGCCTTCGAGACCAATCTTTTCTACTAGGGCATACTACCTTTTCAAGGATACCTTTGATTTCATGGTTCACTCTCTCAACTTGCCCATTAGACTGGGGGTGATAGGCAGTAGCAATCTTGTGCTTCACATCATATTTGTCAAGGAACCACTTAAGCCATTTGTTCACAAAGTGAGAACCTTCATCACTAATAATAGCTCTTGGTGTCCCAAATCATGTAAACACATGCTTATGTAGGAATCACAAGACTACCTTAGCATCATTTGTAGGGTATGCTTCAGCTTCAACCCACTTGGATACATAGTCCACAACAACTAAGATGTATTTGTTCCCATACGAAGAAGGAAACGGGACAAAGAAGTCAATGCCCCATACATCGAACAATCCAATCTCCAAAATGTTGCTCAAGGGCATCTCATTCCTCCTTGATATATTTCCAGTCCTTTGGCATTTATCACAGTTCATCACATAAGCATAAGCATGTTTAAATAGTGTAGGCCAAAAGAATCTTGCTTGCAAAATCTTTGCTGCAGAATGTGAACCACCGAAGTGTCCCCCACTTGGTGATGAATGGAAATGATACAAGATCTCAGCAATCTCACTTTCAGCTACACACTTTCGGATTATATTATCTGTACACTGTTTAAACAAAAACGAATCCTCCCAAGAATAATACCGACTATCATAAAGGATTTTTTTCCTTTGTTGGTATGTCATTTCTCGAGAAATTATTCCACATGCAAGATAATTGGCAAAATGAGAAAACCAAGGTGTTTCATGAATTCAACTTACTTCAAATAAGTGTTCATCTGGGAAATTCTCGTTGATAGGCGCACATGATCGAGTTACCTCTTCTTGTTCCAACCTCGACAAATGATGAACTATTTGATTTTCGACACATTTTCTGTCTTGGATCTCAAGGTCAAATTCTTGGAGTAAAAGTATCCAATGAATTAGCATCGATTTTGCATCTTTCTTCGTGAACAAGTATTTAATGGCCGCATGGTCAGTAAATACTATAACTTTGGTACCTATAAGATATGAGCGGAACTTGTCAAAAGCAAAAACTATAGCAAAGAGTTCCTTTTTGGTTACCGTATAATTGAGTTGGGCTCCCGTCAAAGTTCTACTTGTATAGTAAATCGGGTGAAACACTTTGTTTCTTCTTTGACCCATCACAGCTCCAACGGCATAATCACTTGAATCGCACATCAACTTAAAAGGTGAGTTCAAATCAGGTGTAATGATTATTGGAGCTGAGATTAATCGTTTTTTAGATCTTCAAAAGCTTCTAAACATGCTTTGCTGAAATCAAACATTGTATCTTTCTCTAACAACAAACACAATGGTTTAGAAATTTTCGAGAAATATTTGATAAACCTTCGGTAAAAACCGGCCTGGCCTAAGAAACTTCTGACTCCTTTCATATTAATTGAGGCTGGTAATCTTTCAATTACATCCACCTTTGCTTTATCGATTTCAATTTCTCTCTTTGAGATTTTATGCCTTAAGACAATTCCTTCCTTAACAATAAAATGGCATTTTTCCCAGTTAACGATAAGATTTGTCTCTTCGCATATCTTCAGTACCTTAGCCAAATTAATCAAACAAATATCATAAGTGTTACCAAAATCAGAAAAATCATCCATAAAAATCTCAACAAAATTTTCAACCATATCAGCGAATATTTCCATCATGCATAGTTGAAATGTTGCAAGTGCATTGCATAAACCAAAAGGCATTCGCTTAAAAGCAAACGTACCGTATGGACAAGTAAAAGTTGTTTTATGTTGGTTCTCCGGAGTTATAACTATTTGGTTATATCCTGAATTGAAACACCCCAAACCCGGCCCACGAGCCTTGACCAGATCTGGTATGTTCCTCGAAGGAAACCAGTTCAAAATTCGTTGATTACTTTGGAAAGACTATGTGTTTTGAAAGAAAAATTATTATTGGGTTGGGCTTGGATTGAAAACAAGTTTATTTTAAAAATAAATAAAATCCTTTACTTTAGGTGACAAAATGTTTAGGGTTTGTTTTAAAATAAATTTACTTAATCCATTAATTAATAATAGTTCGCAGTCATAACAAATAAAAATAAAAGTAAAGAAATTCAACTATGGCCTTATTACATCAAATAATTCCAAAATTTAAAATTTAAAATACTTAAAATAAAATAAAAGTGCAAATCGTAAATTTCTTGCTATGCATGACCATCCCTAAGCTTCTGCCGAACCCGGTCCATTACTAATCGTCACCTGAAAATAGTTCCCACAACGGGGTGAGTCAAACAGACCCAATGTGTAACCAACACTAAGAATTAACATTTCAGGCATGCATTATCATATCACATACATATTCATATAATAGGTAAAAATAATGATGCAACCCAAACCCAAACCTAGATAGCCATCCGCTACACTTCCCCGTACCAACCTGTACACCGTGGGGACTACTAAGTCGACCCTCCTTCCGCTACACTCCATCGAAGGCAGTCGCTACAGTTGGCATGCTCATCGCCCTTATAAAATTCGTGGTCTTAGGTCACCACTTTCAGATTTCGTGGTCTTAGGTCATCACATTCAGATATCGTGGTCTTAGGTCACCACTTTCAGATTTCGTGGTCTTAGGTCACCACATTCAGATATCGTGGTCTTAGGTCACCAAATTCAGATTTCGTGGTCTTAGGTCACCACATTTACTTCCCCTTTTCAATAACCCATATGCCCCATATCATACATAGTATGCATTAACATGCCAAATTTCATATTCTTGTCTTTATTCACATGTTACATATAACATATTTCATAATCCTAATGGGAGTAGGAAAACGTACCTTAGTACTGTGTACCATAACATTGTACTTAGCCATATTTTCACATTCTTAATAATACATTTAATTTAATCATAGCCATGAACATATCAAAATTTAGGATAGGGTACACACCTGATTTGCTTAGGGTTTCCAATCCAAATCCCGAAAAGCTTGATCTAATGCCTTAGATCTTAGATCTCTACATTTAATCAATTATTTAATACTTAGTAAAGAGCCATTCGGCCATAAATCCAAATCCTAGTAGGATTACGGGAACTCAAAACTTACCTTGTGGATTTTACATCCCGAAACTCACCGAATAACTAGGGAACACGCGGCCTATGGTGTACCGTCGGGAAAAGAACTTCTCCTTCCCTGTAGTCGACACTTAGTAAATCCCGAAAGTATTTCTTGCCTTAGATGTCTTTCGAAATCCCTATAACTTCATGTTAGATTAATTTCTAACATTTATTCACAACAAATAACCCTTAGCCGAATGTTAAATATGACTTACCTTAGATTCTTAAATCTCGAAATAGTTGACTTGTCTTATGAAGTTGTCGACAATGGCAGAAATCCCGAAGAGCCTTCTTTCCAAGTTTCGACTAACACAATAATGGGGTTAGATTTCCTAGTTTCGACTTTTGGAATATTGAGAGGAGAAGAATGAAGAAGAAAAGAATAGTTGCTTCAGAGAATTCGGCAATGGTGAAATAAGGAGAAGGGAAATTCGGCAAGGCTTAGGAGAATTGAAGAGAAAAGAAAAGGGGTTGCAGAGAAAATTCGGCAGGGGTTATCAAGGAAGAGAAAATAATGCTGAATGGCCTCTCTTTTCCTTTTATAGCCGAATTTACTAGCTTAGAATCCCTTACTTGGCCACCACTCTTCTATTTTGATAGCTTTATCACTTTAATTATCACCTAAAACTTAATCCAATAATTATCTCTTATCTCTTAATAAAATATCAATAAAAATCCATCATTTGTCCATCTATTTGACGAATTTTAACAACAATAAAACACCTCCCTATAGAGCCTTAATGCCGTCCACTTCTCTTGTTCCTGGCACCAAAATAAAATTCTTTTATTTGCTCCCCAAGTGACTCGAACTCAGGCCCACTTGCATAGCTTGTGGAGTCACTTACCTAGGCCTTAAGTGATATCTTCAGGCCACTTTTCCAAGCCTGTTTGTGTGTCATATTTCACCCATAAATTTTCTTAAGGCCACCCTACTTTACTTCCCTCTCTTAACCTCAGAACTTAACTTTTCCTAAAACGTTTCCTTACATTTCCTTACATTTCCTTACATTTCCTTACATTTCCAAGTTTCCAAAAATGTTCGTTTGCCTCCTTTAAACTTAACATTTCTAAAGCATTTCCTTACATTTCCAAGACATTTCCCTACATTTCCAAGACAAGACATTTCCTTACATTTCCAAGGTTCTAAGAATGTACACAACACATCCATATCACAATAAACATGCTATTTCATAAAATTAAGCAAAAATTCATTACCTACCAGTCGGTCTAACTTTTGATCCATAAAAGGCAAAGGAAAATGGTCCTTCCGAGTGGCTTTATTCAACTTTCTGAAATCAATACAAATTCTTCAACCAGTAATAGTTCTCGTTGGAATCAACTCGTTACGCTCATTTTTAACAATCATGATTCCACATTTCTTCAGGACACACTGCACCAGACCTACCCACGAACTATCTAAAATAGGATAGATGATTCCTGCATCTAACCATTTGATCACTTCCTTTCTTACAACTTCTTTCATAATAGGATTGAGCCTCCTTTTCCCATCAATTCAAGCTCTTTCACCTTCTTCTAAAATAATTTTATGCATGCAAAAAGAAGGGCTTATACCTCGAATATCAGCTATGGTCCAACCGATTGCTTTCTTAAATTTCTTTAAAATAGAAATAAGTTGCTCCTCTTGATCTTTTGTCAGTTCTGCTGAAATAATCACAGGCAAAGTGGAACAGTCACCTAGATAAACGTACTTCAAATGGGAAGAAAGTACCTTTAATTCGAGTTTAGGTGGTTCTTTAATTGACAACTTGGGTTGCACAAATTTTCTAACTTCTAACTCCAACAATTTAAACCGTGTAGATTGAATAAAATTTCTCGAATTGGCTTCCATCAAAGCCATGTTTTCTTCACCTTCTTCATCCTCCAAAGGGTCAAGATCTAAGGCTTTCTCCAATGGATCTTCTTCAAAATTGCTTTCCATAGAAACCAAGGTTTCTTCCATAATTGAACACTCTTCTGTCGGATAGGGAAATTTCATTGCTTTAAGAATGTTAAAGGTTACCTGATCGTCTTGAACTCGCATGGTGAGTTCACCTTTCTACACATCAATTAACGTTCTTCACGTGGCTAAGAAAGGTCTCCCAAGGATGATCGACACTTCCTTATCTGCTTCAAAATCTAAGACAATGAAATCAGCAGCAAAAATAAATTTATCAAATCTTACCAAAACATCCTCGATCTTTCCCTCGAGATATGCTAAAGATCGATCCGCTAGCTAAAGCGTCACAGTTGTAGGTCTTACTTCACCTACCCCTAGCATCTTGAAAATAGACTTAGGCATCAAGTTGATACTCGCTCCTAAATCACACAAAGCTTTACCACAGTAAGATTCACCAATGTTACAGGGTATAGTAAAGCTTCCTAAGTCCTTCAATTTTGTTGCAGTTGTAGGTCTTACTTCACCTATCCCTAGCATCTTGAAAATAGACTTTGGCATCAAGTTGATACTCGCTCCTAAATCATACAAAGCTTTACCACAGTAAGATTCACCAATGTTACAGGGTATAGTAAAGTTTCTCGAGTCCTTCAATTTCGGTGGCAGTTTGTTCTGCAAGAACACCTGCACTTCTTTGTCAAGGCAACAGTCTCATACTCACTCAGTCGTTTCTTCTTGGACAGTATATCCTCATAAACTTCACATAATTTAGCGTTTGTTCTAAAGCCTCCACCAATGGAATATTGATATGTAACAGCTTCAGAACATCCAAAAACTTCTTGAATTCCATCTCATGTTTCTATTTGTGTTGATGCAATCTTTGAAGATAGAGAGGTGATGGAACTTTCGGTTGAATCGAACAACTCTTTTGTGTAGGTAAATCTGCATCCAAAGTGTAAGAGTATGACCAAAGATCAATATGAGATGGTTGTAATAACATACTTGATTTACCATGTTTATTAATATAAAGCGTTGTCATTATTATTTCACTTTTTCCTTCTGTGTGTACAAATAAACTATTTTATAATAATGTCCTGAGAATAATATTATTATTCTTAAAAGATCCTTAGTCAAGTATTATTGTTGACTAGGACAACAATAATGCATTAAGACTAACATGTAGTTGATTGATGATAAAGAGTTGTCATTGGTATGGAGTGTCAAAATCAATGCATGAATATGTGTGTTAGAGAACAACATATTGGACTGACCCGCTATGAGTATGTTTCTTGGATTATTATGTAATTGTCACAACATTACTCATAGTGATTAATATGTATATGATCCTCAGACTTAAGATAATCATTATCCCAACATCATGAGTCGTATATTTTGATACAGTCAAACGTACACCGTAACTGGTTGTTCTATAAAGGCTGATGTTGGATATACCACAATCTATGTGAGGGATATTGTTGATCAATATAGGATAAGTCCCTCCCACATAATGGGAGTAATATCTTAGGCCACTTGATTGAGTGAGACTAGAAATGCATGGCCATGCTCAAATAAGTTGACATGAGATGTCATACTAATTTGTATATCATAGTCTACTCAAGATATCAAAAAACATGGGATAGACTATACAAGTGTGACTATTCCATGACTTGTGTCCATTCCAGAAATAAAGGACTTAAGGATTAATACATGAAAGGTTAATCACAAAAAGTTATGTCGAATCATGACTTCTTGTAACTTAGGTAGCAATGATGCATTGCTAGATGCCACTCATTGTTTGTGACATTAGAATCGTTCTAGTATTACTTCTAATGTTACAAGAACCTACAGGGTCACACCCTATGGTTGAAATGAACGGAATAAAACATAGTTGGTATTGTGTTTGATTGTCACATGAATTAAATTAATTAAAGAATTAATTTAATTGGGCAATCAAATATTGAATATATTATATGTACAAGGATGTTGTACACATAATGAGAATTAATATATGAATTTAGTTCGTATATAAATTTAAATAAATATAGTTTACTGAAATCCATGTTATAATTAATGTAATTATAACTTTTTGGGTATAATTAATGTAATTATAATTTCCGGTTAAAACACTATTATATTTATTTAATTTTATAATTCATTAAAGAGATACCGATTATAAAAGATAATAAGTGATACAAAACTGATTAAGAAAAAAAACCCTAAGAATTTTTGCTTGAAAAGTCTAGCAGCCGTCAAGCAAATAAAAACCTCTAAAACAGTTTTAGAGATTTCTGCCGTTCATAGTCAAACAGGGTGGATTACGTAGAGGCCGACATAGTAAAGGTTGCGGCTTGGTTCGACAGTAGATCAGAACTCTTGTTGCCAAGGCGTCGCTGTCTACTCAGATTGAAATTTCGGTAACTTCGAAACCTTTATTTCACCCCGATTCATTCCTCACACATGGATTCATGGTTTGGATCGCCAGATTAATTTTATTTTGCTGCGCCATGGGGGTGCCAGCGTTCCAACACAAAGAAGATGTTAAAGTATCTGAATTCACTAAGTTAGGATTTACCTTGTCAGTCGTTGCAGATTCTGATTCCTTTGGTGTAGGAATTTCAACAGCTGGTTGATTCTTCTCAACAAACTTATCTTCAACATCAATCAATCGGGGTTCCAGAATTTTACCACTTCACAATGCCACTGCCTTGATATGTTATTTACCCAAATTTCTTAGATTCTCAGTATTGCTCGGCAAGGTTCCTTACGATCTATTACGAAGCTCCGTACCTAACTGACCCATTTGGTTTTCTAAATTTTTAGTGTTGCTGCTTGGCTTTGGATCAAAGCGTCGTTCTTTGCCATGTACACTTTCAACAAGTTCTCCAAACTATTTGATGTCTCAGCTTGAGGTGGTTTTGGAGCTTGCTGATCAAACCCTTGAGATTGGTTGTTGCAATAGGTTGTTGTTCAGTTTATTTCCTTGGTTGCTCAAAGATAAGTTAGGATGATTACGCCATGAAGGATTGTAGAAGTTAGATTGGGGTCCTTGTCCGCTCTTATTTTGATCTTTCCTTTCTTTAATTTAATCTGAAAATGTTTGCTATGTGTTCTTTGTTCTTGTTTACAACAATGTTAGCTTAATTTTATTTAACCTAGGATGATTTCTTTGATTAACTAATATTTATTTGATTCATGCTTATAATGCTTGTGCCTCAACCGATCATGATTTCAATTAAAATCAAGTATGTATTTCGTTCATACGTGATTGAAATGCACCTGAATTAGCTGAGCGATCCTGACCAGACGACGGCTAGTGGACACATAATTGAAATGTGCATACTCAATTTAGATCCTAACCAGATTAAATTGCAGGTTGCATAACAACTCTGACCAAGCTCTGTTATCTGCATATTTACTGATGACTAACTAGGCTCCTTCACTCCTTTGCTTTGCTCTTTTGCTGATGGCTCTCCAAGGTGGCCGACCAATGGCTCTTTAAGAGGATTAATTGCTAAAATCTCTATGAAGAGATGATGCTAGGCGTGGGGAATGAATGAGGGGGTCTTATTTATAGGTAAGGAGAGGGGGATGATGAATGAATGAATGAGGGGGTCTTATTTATAGGTAAGGAGAGGGGGATAGTTTGCTAAAAATAGGAGTTTACATATCTTCAAGCATTGTAACACCCCAAACCCGGTCAATACGCCACGACCGAATCTGGTATGTCACTGAGGAAAACATTTTGAAAAGAATCGAATAACAATTTAACTTTTAGTGAAAAACTCTTTGAAAATTCTATATTTGTAGAAATCAGGTGTATAATAAGTTTAAACTGATAATTTACTTTGAAAATCTTGTAAGTAAATCTTCTAAAACTTAGTTAAGAAAACATTTATGTCATTTTAAGAAAACTCGAATTATTGTTTTGAAAACCATTAGCATTTGAATGTAGAAACTCAATATTTGGAAATCATTAAAATTGTAGAAAACACTTAATTTCTATTTTATTATCAAACAATTTATATTACCCGATGGTAAGATTTTAAAACCATTGCGTGTTTTAAAATTTAGAAAACTTTGGGCTCAATTATTAAATTAACCAATAATTTATAAACCATATTAAAACATATCCAAAACATAATAAGAATCCAAAACATAATTAAAGAGGCCTTATTACAAACCCAAAATAAAAAAAGCCAAATTAAAATAAATTAAAGTACCCCAAATCGAAGATCATGTAAAATCAAATTTTATTGCATGGCCTCCTCGAGTTCATCCGACTCCTCAATCCGCGAATTTACGAATCACCTGAAAAAGTAAGGGAGAAGGTGAGTCACCAAGACTCAGTGCATAATCCCTCTCCCGGGTAAATGCCACGTACTTACACAAATTATAACCAAGCAAAATATATATATGTAATGCACCCAACCTAGCCATCCGTAACACCTTTTTCTACCCCGTGTGGTACCAAACCACTGGTGGTGCCAAACCACTGGTGACCAAAGTCACGATATTCAAAATGTGATACCAAATCACTGGTGACCAAAGTCACGAATAATCCATCTGTGGGGCCAACCCACGTGTGATACCAAATCACTGGCGACGATCCCATATCTCAAAAGTGGGGCCAACCCAAGGTGGTGTTAAACCACAGGGACGAGTCGCTATGAGGTGCCAAACCTCTGGTGTCCCAAAGACACAAATGTGATACCAAATCACTGGTGACCAAAGTCACGAATAATCAAGTTGTGGGGCCAACCCACTTGTGATACCAAATCACTGGCGACAATCCCATATCTCAAAAGTGGGGCCAACCCACGGTGGTGTTAAACCACAGGGACGAGTCGCTATGAGGTGCCAAACCTCTGGTGTCCCAAAGACACAAATGTGATACCAAATCACTGGAGGTGCCAAACCTCTGGTGTCCAAAGACACAATATCAATCTTCCCCCTCCTCTCATATTGCCCATATCAATGCAATAGATAGACAAATCATGTCAACATACTTTATTAGGAATCACATAACAAAAATATCATAAATCGTAGATCATGATTTCAATCCTCATGTATTAACAACATATAGAAACGGACTTACCCGAATCCTCATTCATACCATCATGGTATCATATCAAGATCTCATCTTTTCCCCACTTTGATAATATGATTAGTAAATTAATATTATAAATACATATACATATTTGAGTTATAAAGTGTGTAAGGTACACACCTTTCACCAACGCAAATACTAACTTCCAAAGATCCGATCTACCACACTAGATTACCTTGTCCTACATTCGGCCAAACCACAACACTTTAATCAAGACCATTCGGCCAACATCATATCTTAATCCCAATAGCCTTAGGCTTTCTCAACCAACTTAAAGAATATTGAATCCTTACCACTTGACTTACCAACTTCGATTGCTAATGGAATGGTTTAAATCGATTGCTTCCAACGTCCCAAAGAGCCTAAAAGAATGATCGATTCCTAATATTGGTTAGAACTTTGCAAACAATTACCCAAAGATTCGGCCTTTGTCCACAAGAAAACGATTTAGAAAAGAGAAAGAAAATAACGGAAATACAGCCACGAACACTTACCTATCTTCCAAAACCGATTGAAGAAAACCAAAATGAATGCCTACCCTTGATGATATTCGGCCAAACAATACAAAAAGGGAGTGGAAAGTTTCGGCAATATGGCTATGAAAGGAGAAAGATATGTGAATAAAAAGTAAGGAGGTATGTGAGTAGAAAAGAGAATAAAAAATGAGAGAGTGAGAGAGAATTCGGTTTAATCAACAATGGAAGAAAGAAAAGAGAGAAAATGGGATTGAGAGATTCGGCCAACACCTATTTTACCAAAGAAGAAAAGTGCACAAAAATGCACAAAGTTCAAATGTAGTTTCGGTTTCAAAAGGACAAATGAAAGAGAGAAAATGGTATTTGGTTCAAACAAAATGAGGCTAAAAACCAAAAGCAAATTTGCACCAAAAGCACAATACACATTCGGCCAAGGAGGGGAGTTCTTGAAGAGAAAGAAAAACAAATGCCAAAAGATGCACAAATGCTCAAGTTGGCCAACTATCCTCCCCCCAAACCTCTTAACAACATTCAGCCACCCCCTAGCCACACATGCCGTCCACATTCAAGCACTAAAGGCCTTGGAATAGTTTCCACAACATCTTCCTTAAGCCAAGCCTTATGTCCCCCCATCCTTCCATAAACCTAAGATTCTTATCCCATAGTTCAAGCTTTCCTATTATGCTATTCAACTTACCAAAAACTTAAAGTCCAACCTATCATAATTAGAGTTGACCGACCATTAATGCTAAGATGTACAAAAATATAATCCTCAAAATGCTTTCCATGCTACTCGAACCATTTCCCCCAAGCAACCTTTCAAGCTCCTTATCCACTATGCCACTAACTCCTCATATGCTTTAATTTAACACTTAAATTAACTTAAGTGTCAAGCTCACTTAATCCACTTCACTAAATTTTCCATACTAAAAATTATTCTAGCTTAGCTAATATTTCCAAGCCTTCACACAAATATACTAAGCACACAATAACAATCATATCCAAGCTAACACAAGAAACAACATGATGCTCTAATATTTTTAGGATATTACAAGCATCTTCAAAGGGTGGCAGGCCATGAATTGAGGAAATTGAGTTGATTTTTCTCAATTTAAGTGCCACAACAACTCAGGACTGAGACTCGGTCAAGTGCAAATCTTCAGGAAAATCTCTAATTTCTTCAATATTGCAAGGGCCTTGTGCAATTAAACCAAAAAGTGGTTTATGTGGACAGCCAAGTGTAGCCGAAAATTGGGTTGACTTGGTCTCCAATTTGGATGATTTCGTAATCCAACAAGAGCTATCAGACCTATCCAAAATAAATCAGTAAATTAGAGGACCAAAGAATAAAATTTATCCAATTTAAATAATTAATTATAACTCAAATTATTAATGAAATATCTAAAAATGAATATTTAAATACAAATTTATATTTTGTTATTTAATTTAATGATGCATGGCCCACTTCACGACTTAAAAATATTATATGCTCAATTTAATATAAAATAAGCCATTTTATGCATGAAAACTATATAATAAAGCAGGAAATCACATTTTAATAATTTCTATGTCCTAATTTCATATTTTCACATATTTCATTAATTTATTAAATAATTACTTAGTTTTAACAACAAATTTAAGTAAAAAGGTGATAAATTATATAGGAAAAAATCCTATATATTTTTCCATTTATAAGATGCAATTTTCCCTAATTTAATATTAAACATGCATAGAAAATACTTAAACAGAAAAAAGGAATGGAGAAATTGATCCGTTTTGATATTTAATTGCTCAAGAAAGCCAAAATTCCTTTGACAATTGTGAAGATAACGTTGATTGCAATTGAAAATCGAAAAGAAATTTATAAAAACCAAATAAATGAAAGCTTGGTTCCAAATAAAATCCAAGTCAGAATAAGAGAAAAATTCTTTTTTTTTTTTTGAAAATAAAAGACTAAATTGACAGAAAAACTAAAACTAAAATTAAATTCCTAAAAATCTAATCTAAAATGGCTTTCTTATCCAACTTCCTAAACTTAGGCTAAATATGAATATTTATAGCCATATGTTCTACCCTAAATAGGTCAATTACAAGCTATAAGGCTAAATAAAATCTGTTGTGCAGATGAAAACACCCTTGACTTAATATTGTATCCCGTCGCTTTGGTGTCATGAAACCACAAGATCGGTGTTGCGACACTTTTGTAGTCCTTTGCATTCTTTACCTAAAAACAGTGTTCTGCACACTAAATCAACTTGTTAGTCCTTCCTTAGGCCCATATTGGTCCATTAGGTCATTAAATTTCCAAAATATGTGTAAAAACACTTATTTTTCCAAAAGTAAAACACAAGCTACTAAAAACAAAAAATATAACAAAATAATTTAAAATGGCTAGAAAATAAGCTTGTTAAGTGTCGAAAAGACTCAAATTTGCCACAAAGAATTGTGGCAAATCAAACTCCCCCACACTTAACTCATTGCTTATCCTCAAGCAACAAAACAAAAACACACAAGATACAAAGAAAATCAAACTAAATGGTGCTTGAGCATGCTTCATACATGACATTAATTCGGAACTTGATAAATGAGATGTTAAGAACATATAATTCTAACACGATATGTAAACACGATATGTAATTGACTTTCGACTTTCAATATCAAACATGTTAGTTCACTATGTTACAAAGCAAACAAATTCAAGAATATCAAGCATATTATCCTATCTATACAACTAAACATGTACACATTTATGTTTGGATAATACAAGCGGTAAGAACTGTTAACATTCAGTTTAATTTTCACCTATGAGTCGTATAACTTAGGTCACATAGGAATTTTTGGCTTGTAACATTCAACAACTTAGGTTGGTTTAGAATTAAAGAACTGACTCTACAAAACGATTTAAGCACAAAAATAGTTTGCACATTCTATTGACCCCAATGCAACCCCAATTATATCATTTAGCTCACCACCTTATATCTACTTCTCTTGCCTTCCTTTTTTCTTCAGTTTCAATCACTTTGCTTTTATCTATTCTATACTTTTATAACTCTTGCTTTGCTTTTACCTCTCACAATGCTTTTTTTCAGTCGATTGTTTCATTAAAGCACAAGCTTGCAAGAATCATGCATTGATTATACTATATTGTTCATTATTTTTCTCACATTTTTCTTATTTTAAACCTCCTTTATGTATCTACCTAAACCTCAATACTAAGGGCTCGATGTCTAAGTTTGTGCATATAATTTTTCAAGACCAAGAAAAAGGATCGATAGATTATACATTAGGCTTGTGGTTTCATTTGAGGTTCATCAAGAAAATGGAATTAGGCCAAAAATAAGGTACTAGGGAGTTTATGCATAAGATTGACTTTTTAACTCTCATAGTTACCAAACAATGCCTTAGTTCATCCATAAGTACCTCGATACATGGGCTCAATTAATTAAACTTTAACATTCTATAATTCAGACAAGCATATGTTCTTTTTGTGTACTTACTTTTCATTTGGTATACTTAACATACTTTTACCTATTTACAGTTTAACAAAGTGAATCAATTATTTTAATATCAAAAAACCTAAAATCATTTACTATTGAGCTAAATTTACAATTTATACACAAAATCCTATTTACATGCTCCTAACCAATCACTTGTATTTCTACAAGCTCGAGCACAAACAAGCACACAAATGAAAATATTTAAATAATAAAACAAATAAAACAAGTAACAAAAATTTGAAAAATTACTACGTTACCCCCACACACTTTATTTGGCACATTGTCTCTAATGTGCACCCAAAAGAAAAGAGAAGAGACTACCAAATTTTCTCATGAAAGTGCTTCGGAAGTAGTCAGGTCGTCCTCCTAATGCCTATTTAGCTCCAAATTGTAGTGTCGACCAATGTGTGAGGTTCCTACATAGAATTAAAATAATTTTTTTTCAGAATGATTATAAAATAATAACTAAACAGAACAAATAATATCATCCAAGTTTAAAGTTAGCTATAGTATTAAAATAAAATAAAATAAAAGCATGAATTTAGTCAGAATCGGGTTTTGACTCTTCTGTGTCCTCTTCGTTGGTATCTCCCTCATCTTTGTCTTCCTTTTGATTCTCCTCCTTACCATTTGTTAAGTCTGTCCAAAATAGAGGTGGTTGTGGCCATCGAAATGACTCAATACCTAAATGTTCAACGAAACGGGTTATTATTTTCCCTAGTTCTTGGTTGCATTGTGTTTGATATTCAATGTGTGCTAATATATACCTAAGGAAGTCTTTATTCATCGAGTTTGTTGGGATTTAGGGTGTTATAGTAATCCATTACGAAAGTTCGATGTCGTGCCTCTTAGTGTAGTGGGTCGCAAAATCTCATGCCTTGTGTGACATACTTGAGATTAGCTTGCATGATCAGATCATCTTCATTTAAGATTGCAGAAGGTGCTTCCTTTCAGTGTACCCTCGATCATATTGGTTGCGCTTTACTGGTTCTGAATTTCGACGATCGCGAGTGTATTAACTAGGTGCCATATAACTCAACTAAAGTAGTGAACGAGTACTCTAACAAAGATCAACTAAGTCAATAAACTATTAATTAACAAAAAATTTAAGAACTTGTTACCGATTTTGTTACTTTCTCGAGCTTTGTTGTGGGGTGCTTCCAATGAAAAATCAACAACTTTGCAGCAAAAACAACAATGGAGATATGAACTTTTGTGAAAAATATGAGAAAGATAGAGCAATGAAGGAAGAAGGGAGGTGTTGTTGCTACTAGGGAGTTTGGGTGGCTAATGAGAGTGGTTTAAGTGATAAAATTAGGGATAAATGGGTTAGGTTTCAATAGAAAACCTTGCAGGTTGTGCAGGATTTGAGTAAAAAATTGTAGACCTGACGTAGGTATGGCAACATTCGGTATGGTGTCACGACACTGAACTTCAAATGCTTTAGGTACTTTGTTTCATTATTTTGTTTCACGACATTGAGATGTGGTGTCGCGACACTAAACCTGATTTTTAAAATAATTTATGTTCAAAATACAATGTCACAACATCGAGGTTCGATGTTGCGACACAACCTTGTAATTTTGAAACTGAAAACTTCAAAGTTTTGTGTCGCGACATTGAGGTTTGGTGTCGTGACACAACCCTATTTTTGGCACCTTTGGAGTATTCGAAGTTTTGTGTCACGACACCAAAGTCGCAACACTGGTGCTCAGTGTCGTAACATGACCCTCAATTTTCTAAAACTCAAGTTTTTTGGCATGTCTGACCCTTCTGTTCGCTCCTAATTCGAAAACAACTTCCCTAGTAGCCACCCTTTGGCATCCTGAGGTCGTAATCCTATCTCAATTAAAACTGCTAAACTTAAATAGGGTTTCAAAATATGAAAAATTTTACATGTACTTCAATTTAATATAGATTAAAATTTCAATAATTATTTCATGTGTGGCTATCGGATTCATCCATAGCCCATGAATTTCCTTCATTGAATTCTTGTTACATTATCACTCGTCGTGATCCGTCTAGCATATGATCTTCCATTAAAAGTCTTTCCATTTATCATGTTCCCTCAACCGATTGATTCCTACACACATCAAACCAAAATCATACCTTCGATCAAGGTTGTTAGAGGAGAAATAAGAAATTGTTATTCTCCCCTAACTGATTTCCTAATTCCTCATTTTTAGAATTGTGGTCATATTTGATCAACTCTATTTCACCATGAGTTTTCATAGTTATTCATTTTTCTCAAGATCAATGGTTGATCTTAAAGTGGCTAAAAACAATCTACCTAACAAAATGGGAATATCTTGATCCTCTTCGAAATCTAGGACAACAGAATCAATAGGTATAATAATGCCCCTCACTTTAACTAATATGTCCTTAAGTACACCTTTGGGGTGTACTAGAGACCTATCGACTAGTTGTAGTGTTATTGACATGTTTTTAGTTCCCCTAGTCTGAGTTTCTAGTACGTGGATAGGGGCATCAAATTAATATTGGCACCTAAATCACAAAGGGCCTTCCTAAAATGCTTGTCCCCTATCTGGACAAGAATTGTAAAACTACCCAAATCACTTCACTTTGGGGATAATTTTTTGGAAATTATCGCACTGCAGGAGACATTAATAATAATTTGCTCACCCTTTTTTTTAATTTCTTATGCCAAGACATGATTTCTTTTTAAGTACTTGGCATACTTTGATATTTTATCATTTAATTCTAAGAGTGGAAAATTGATGTTAAGGGATTTAAATAAATTCAGAAAGCTCAAAAATTTCGATTCATCCCTTCGTTGTTTGTCCTTCAGCCTCGACGGAAACAGTATATGTTTTGAGGCAGGCTCCGAATGTTGCACAATTTTTGCTTCAACTACTGGTTTGGCTACTTTCTCTGTTTCCTTTTTAGGTTTTGGCTTATCAAGGGTTTTGTCGACCGTGTTGGTCATATCGTCCTCTATTTTCATAGGTGTGCTCGGGTTTACAAGAGTCTTACTCGAGTGGAGTATGATGGCATTTATGTGCTCTTTTCGTCCTTCTAAGGATTATTTTTCGTGTTACTTGGAATGCTCGTACCTATTTGCCTTCTCAATTCATTCAACACATTCACTATGTTGCATATTTATTCTTGAAATTCTGCCACATCGGCACGAGTTTGGGCGCATTCATATTTTACTTGTTGAATGTCATACCTCATCAACTACATTTCTCATTTGATTTGATCCAATCTTTGACCACAACCAACATGGTCATTTCCAATGGATCTTTCTTGAGCTCTTTGCATATGCAAGGGATGATATGGAGGACTGAATCGATTTTGTATTGGGTTTCCACCCCCTTGATTGCCTCCCCACTTTAAATTGGGATGGTATTTCCAACTAGGGTTATAAGTGTTTGAATAGGGATTTCTACCCCTATTGCCCAAGTAGTTCACCTCTTCTAGCTGGTTATCAAAGTACGACACATAGCTTCGAGCAGGATCGTTCATGGACGACTTGGCAGTGGTCTCCAAGCGATGTAACTTTTATAATAGCGATAGATATCTATCTTTCTCTTTGACCACTTTAGTCATTGATGGCCTCGAATTATACGAGAACCATTCGTTGGGTCACATGTACGAGTTCATAGTCATGTCATCGATTAACTGACAGGCTTGCTCGTAAATGTTATCCATGAAAACCCCGTTAAATGCACCATCTAATCTGGCTTTCAAACTACCATCGAACCCATTGTAAAATATTTGTAACTACAGCAACTCTTACATTCTGTGGTATGGACATTTCCTTAGGAGCAACTTAAAACATTCTCATGCCTCGTATAGGTTCTCACCTTCGATTTGATTGAAATTGGCGATATCGCACCTTAATTGGATGGTTCTGCTAATGGGAAAGAATTGATGTAAAAACCTTCCCACTAATTCATCTCATGTAGTAAAGGAACCAAGGTCTTGTGAATCAAGCCAATCATAAGTGTTATAACACAATGACAGGGGAACAGCCAAAGACGAATAGCATCATCGGTGATCCCATTATACTTAAACGTATCACAAAGCTGAAGGAACCATTTTAAGTGCTAATTAAGGTCTTCCATCATGTTGCAAAAAACAAAAATAAATAAAAGAATAAAATTTGTATCTATAATTATAAATTTTCCTATTTATCTTATTAATTGTAGAAAATAGAATTTTAATTTAATGTCGAAACCTCCCCGGCAACGATGCTAACAACTTGACTGTCGTCAAATGTATAAACGTCTAGACTAGAAATACTGCAGCAAAAAGATAAATAATAAAGCATCGGTGTCTACAAGTATGGATCAAATTGTAATATAGTAAATTGTTACAACGAAACATTCCGGGAAGTATTTCGAAGATCGTACCCAATGGAGGATGATTTAAACCAAAATTCACTTCTACACTAACAGGGCTAAATAGTAATAATCTAAAATTATTATATGAAAAATCAAATTAAAGTTAAATAACAAAAATAACATAAATTAAATAAATTTAAGCAAGGTAAATTAACAATCAAAATTAAATCCAATAAACAAATAGAAGATTAACTCATGTTGGTGTTCCTAATTAACTTCAGAATTCGGGTTTTTGTGAATTAGGTATTAACTAACCAATTATCACCTTTCGATTTCTAACTAATTAATTAGTCGAAAAAATAATTATATTTCAACCTCGTCATTTAAACCAGGATAAATCATGATGTACTCGGTAAACTATTCTTTCGACCTCATTTACGTAAATTACTTACTAGAGTCACCAATCTTAGGGCTTAAGCACGTATAACTTAAGCAAACTAATTCGAAAATAAACCCTAATTCTTTTGTTAATTATTCCAACATTCGATTGTTAATCTCCCTAAAGAAATTAGCAACTCATGGATCTAGATGCAAGTTCCCCTAATTTAATATTAAACATGCATTGCGCGCGAATGCCAAAATTCCTTTGACAGTTGTGAAGATAACGTCATTTGTAATTAAAAACCAAAAAGAGATTTATAAAAACTAAATAAACAAAAGCTTAGATCCAAATCGAATCCAGTCAGAACAATAGAATAAAATTGTTTTTGAAAATGAAAGACTAAATTGAAAGAAAAACTAAAATTGAAATTAAAGTTCTAAAAATCTAATCTTAAACGACTCTCTCAACCAACCTCCTAAACTTAGTCTAAACATGAATATTATTAGTAATATGTTTTGCCTAACTAGGCCAATTACAAGCTATAAGGCTAAATAAAATGTGTTTGTGCATACGAAAACACCTTTGACTTAAAATTGCATTTCGTCGCATTGGTGTCACGACACTGCCGTCATCTTTGCATTCTTAACCTAAAATGAATACGTGGCTAAATGTGTGATATGTCATCAAGTCAAAGCCGAGCATCAAGTTTCATCGAGTTTGTTACAATCTGCAGTGTTTCTAGAATAGATATGAGAGTATGTTACTATGGACTTTGTATCGGGTTTACCACTGCTGCCGAAAAAGAAAAATGTAATTTCTGTAATACACACTTTATTCCTATCAGGACAAATTCCTCACTTGAGAATTTGGTTGAATTGTACTTCTCTTAGATTGTTAGATTGCACAATGCCCACTGTCCATTATTTCTGATTAAGATCTGACTTTTACCTCCAGTGTAACGCATCGAATTTGGGCCTAGTAGAATTGGGCCTATTGGGCTTTGGGTTTTGGGTCTTAGAAAATTTTTAAGTGAGCGAGAAAATGACAATTGGCATGTGGGCTTTGAGGGTTAATGAATTTGGAGTGTCTAGGGGTGTTGGAGATGTCCTAGGATCAAGTAAGGGTATAGGAAAAATTTTGGTTTAAGCCCCAAGGGAACTGTGACTTCAGTTAGTAGGCCTTTTAAATAAATGAAGAAGAAAAATGACACAAAAGAGCTTGTGGTGTAGTGGCAAAGTGGCGCCACTCAGGGAGCAGGGAGGTGGCGTCATTAGCAAGCAAGGGAGTCCAAGGTTCGAGTAGTGGCATGATATTTTATTGGAGTGTTTAGTTTGCAGATTGGACGGCCAGAGTTTGTGTTTGATTTAAACTCTTGCATTGGAGAGTTTGAATTGGTCTTGTTAGATGGTTGTGGAGGAAATTTAGGATGAGATTGAGGAGTTATCAGCGAGAAAAGTTAGGAGCTGAGAAGTGTGAAGAGTTGGTGCCGAATGGGACTTTGGGGGAAGGTAGTTTCAGCTTTTGGCTATAAAAGGGGGGTGTCAAATTCCTTTGAGAGGTTCCTTGGGTTTTCCATTACTTTTCTTTTCTCCCCCTCATTCTGTTTCTTCCGTTGCCAAATTCTTCCATTACCGAAAAACCATCATTCTTTTTTGCCAAAATCCCTATTGGTGTTGTGTTCTTCTTTCTCTGAAAGTCGGATATTCCCTTATAACCGAATAACCCTATCTTTTTTTCAATTCCTTGTTGTTTTTCCTCCATCACAAATCAGTTGCTGTTATCTACTTTTAATCAAGTTTTAAAAGCCAGATCTCGTTCAATAGCTATCTAGGCCGTAGGATTAAAGGTTGGATTCGGTAAGTACGTAGTCAACCTCCTTTAGTGTGTTTTGGTAAAAGTCGGATGGCTATCTAACTCTTTCTTGTCGATAACCTTGTATTAAAAAGGGTAGGGTTCAAAGATCGCAAACATGGTAAGGATGCTAGCAAGTGGTAAGTGTACTCGTCTCAATTGTGGATTAGTAAGTGGTCGAATGTAAGTGTGGCTTATAGAGGTGACTTGTGTGGAATATGAGTCACTTGATTTTTTGATAGTATATGTGTGGGTGCAGATCTAGGAGATATTCGTGAATAGTAGCTAAGGAAGGGCTACTAGAACTGGTGGCACACGGTAAGGTTATGGTAAGGCTTCGGTTTTTGGGTAAATATTGTAGTTAATTGTGCGATTGATTGGAGATTGGTATTGGTTGTAGGTTCAAGGCTGGGGATAGTGTAGCACGTCGCATTAACCAGGTGTGTACATACACGACAAATCGGCAAAAGCCAAAATCCCGAAAAACCTGAATGCCGAAAAGTAGAAAAGCTGAAACGTTGGCGCCGGCAACCACACGAGCGTGCAAACATTCGTGTGGGAACATAGATACGATTACCAAGGCCAAGAGAGCGATCTCATGGTCTCGGGCCACTATTTTACAGACCGGGCCTGACTGGGCTAAATAGGCCTGCCGAGCTCGTGGGCCCAAATCGACAAGAGTTGATATGTGAAATTGAATGATGGATTGATATGGATGGTTGTATGATTTGATTATGATCAGACCTAATGGGCTACATAAACATGATTGGGCTTAATGGGCTATATGGACATGATTGGGCTTAGTGGGCCTTATGGGATTTTAAAAATGCATGCTAGGGTTTTAATGGACTCTAGGCCTAGTTCTGATAAACTCTTAAATAGCATAAAACTTAATTTAATAATCAAACATGTCTGTGGACAAGTCTCTGGGTTAGAGTGTGGCAATGGATATATGCATGTCTAGGATTGGATCTAGGGAGAGCTTGGTACTTAAGCGATCCTAGTGACCCACCTCCTCTTCTTTGGGATCCTACCTGGTGCAAAGTGTCTATTCACTTTAGCCGCAAGGACTTGTTGATGGGCCAAAGTTCATAACTAAAACCCGAGATGAAAAAAATTATGAAAATACCCCTGTAGGGTAGAATTACGAAAATACCCCTGTAGGGTAGATTTACAAAAATACCACTGGGTAGTGAAATGACTAAAATACCCATAGGTGCTTAATGTGTGAAAATGTGTATTTTGCATTCATGAGATATATGTTTCACTTGGGTGGGTTTGATGATACGGATGAAGATATGTGAGGATCGCATTGTCGCTTGACGACCATGGATCCACCGGTGGCTTTAAGCCCATTACATGCTTAGCAGCCTTGCTGCAGTGTTTGAGTAGTGCCGCTGTTGGTGCTACCTTTGGAGTGTAGGGATGGGTGGATTGATATTTATATCCCCACAGGAGTGAAGGGTTGGAAGGGAAATGGAGTGCAAGGTTGGATTTGGGATAGGAGCATTGCATTCATGTGATACTGATGTGATATGAGGTCATTGTGGGCTAAGGCCCAAGACCACCGATTTTGATAGGGCTTAGGCCCAATGTGATCATCGCATGTTGGTTGGATTACCAAGGGTCGTACACACTGAGTTTTGAAACTCACACCCTTTTTTTAATGTTTCAAGTGACTCTCAGTAGACAACTCGACGTGGAAGAGGACTCGGAGGTGGCTACACTGCAAGCTACTTAGAAGTTTTTAATTACTTTCGAATGACTTTATTTTAATTACTTTATTTGAGTTTACATTTGGGTTTTATTATTGTTTCAACTGCCTAATTATTAAACTTAAATAAATTTCTAAAGTTTAACATGGTTTTCGAAATAACTATAACATATGGACGTTTTCTTAAAACATGGGCTTTCATCATAACTTAACAAGTTGCAAGGATTTTGGGTTTCTAAACCTTAAACTTAAGTTTTTAACTATGCAAATCTACTGAACATATATTTAACTAAACAAAGTCATTTTGGAATTATCCCTTTGATGTGACATCACCGGATTCAGCCATAACGTCTGGGCTGGGTCTGGGGGTGTTACATCTAGATTTTGGGGTAAATTTTATGAAGCCATGGAAATGAAATTGAATTTCAATACAATTTTCCATTCTCGGATAGTGGAGAATTAGAACAGGTGATCCAGATACTTGAAGATATGTTGTAATGTTGTATAATTGAATTTGAGGGTAGTTGGGAGAGATTTCTGCCATTACTCAAATTTGTGTATAATAAAAACTATTAGTTGGGTATCAGAATGGCACCATATGAGGCTCTATACGATTGAAAATGGAGAACTCCTCTTTGCTGGTCAGAGTTGAGTAATAGGAATTTTTTATGAATAGATCTGATCCGCGAGACAGAAGAAAAAAGTTTGAGTTATCTGGGATTGTTTGAAAGCTACCTTAGGCTGACGAAATCTTATGCTAATTTGAAAAGGAAAGATATCATTTTCAGGTTGGTGATAAAGTGTTTCTTAAAGTCTCCCCTTGGAAGAAAGTTTTGCGATTCGACAAAAAAAGGGAAGCTTAGTCCAAGATTTATCGGGTCGTATGAGATTCTTAAAAGAAATGGACGTATAGCATATCATTTAGCTCTACCATCAGAACTTGAAAGGATGCACAATGTTTTTCATGTGTCAATGTTACAACGATGTAGATCTAATCTGTAATAGCCCCTTTTTTAGTGGTGTCGGAAATAGTGGTTTCGGGGACACCAAATCCGATGAGTAAGTTCATAAATATTATTATTCAATTTTTACGAGTCAAATATGGTTTTAAAAAGGTTTTTGATTTGATAATTTATGTTATATAAGTGATTTATTAAGTTCAAGTGGTAAGACCGTAAGGTCAAGTGATTTTAAAAAATGAGTTATCGAGACCATGCTTCTATAAACCAAGTCATAAATATTTTTATAAATATTTACGGAGTGTAATTAAGGTGGTATTAAAGTTTCGTTAAATTTTTTTAATGTTTCGATAGTTAATTAATTAAAAAGGACTAAATCATAAAAGATCTAAAATTTGATCACTATTTGATTTGAATGATTAAATGGTTAATTCAATAAAGGAAAAGGGACTTAAATGGTAATTAGACCATTAAAGGAATTAGTGGAAAATTATGGGCATGAAATTGGTGTTTTATTTATTTATTAACCAATGTTAAAATGGTAATTTAATAATTAAATTAAAATAAATAAAACCAAAATGTTCATCTTTTACAAACTTTCTCCACTGATTGCTAAGGGAGGAAGAAACAATTTTTGAGCATGGAGGTTTCGGCAATTTCAAGTCTAAATTGGTATGTGATTTTAGCCCCTTTTCTAAATTCTTTTTATATTTTTTAGATCATTGCAACTAGATCAGCTAGCCCGTACCTTCGATTTTGAAACTGTTAAAGATTGTGAATGTTGCCATTGATGAATCTAGTGATTTTTTTTATGTTAAATGATGAATTTGAAATATTAGTTGGTATTTAAAAGTATTTTGTTAAGTCATTTTTTATGAATTTATCGATTAGGGACTAAATTGTTAAAATAATAAAAATACAAGGATTTTGTAACACCCCAAACCCGGCCTAGATGTTATGGCCGAATCTGGTGTGTCACATTGATGTGTCTTTCGAAAATTGGACTTGTTGGTAGAAATTCGTTTCTGAGTTGAAATCTCTTTGTTAAAACTCAAATCATCTTAACCATTTACTAACCAATTAAAACGTATTTACTTTGAAAACATTGTTTGTTGCAGAAGCAATATCCAAAATGTTGCGAAAATGCGGTGTTTTGAAAATAGTTAATCTTTTTGAAAACTAGCGTTCTATCACTATCAGTTACGTATCAAATAAATAAAGCCAAAATAACATAACTTAGGTTTAAGAGGCCTTATTACAGAATCAATAGCCCAATGAGAAATTTAAAAAAATAAGTCTAAAGCAGAACATCAGCGATCGTGTGGCAACCTCCGAGTCTCTCGCAGCTACAAATCGTCTAAGGTTTGGGATTACATGTACAGTTAAAAAAAGGGTAAGTTTACGAAAACTCAGTGTGTAATCCCTTATCAATCAGTCAGTAATGATATATGCAATAACAGTCTGGGCTTGAGTCCTATTTAGTAATAGTACAGTGTGGGCCATAGCCCATTTCAGTAACAGTGTGGGCCTAAGCCCAATACAGTATCAGTACGGTGCAAATATGCAACCCACCCTAATCCATCCAACACAGCACCCGTACCAACCAACACACCATGTGGGGATAAATCGACCCACCCAGCCAACACACCATTTGGTATTTATTCGGTGTGTGTTTGGAAATGGTTGGATGTGATGATTTGGGTATAGAAATTGTAATCTATCTACTCCAATGGTTAGATGTTTAGGGTGTGTGTAAGAGCTTTCAAGATTAAGTTAAAAGTGTATTAGTGTGTTGGGATCAGAGTGCGCAGCGGGAGCGTAGTAGGGTAGTCTGGGTGGTACGACTATCTTGTTATGTGGAAAATTTTGGGGATGAAATTTCTTTAAGGAGGGTTGAATTGTAACGCCCCGAGTTTTGGCTTAGAAGAAATAGGCCTTGAGAGTAGGAACACATAAAAGTTTATGTGTGCAAGGAAATAACGCAATTGACTGTCTGCTTCAGTGGTTAAGTGATTTAGCAGTGTTTGGGAGTGTCTGAGAAGTCCTGGGTTCAAATCTGGGCTTTAGCAAAATTTTTATTTTTAGAGTATAAAATCCTTGGGATCTACATAGAGGGCTTTTAAACTATTGTGGTTAAATTATTACACAAGATGAGCTTGTAGTCCAGTGGCAGTGGAGTGATTATGGTGGCAAGAGAGCTTGAGTCCGAGTCTCCTATTACGTAAGGGAAAATGTATTTTGCTTCCTTACCGCATGAGAAGTGGACTTTGACTAGAACTCTGCAAAGTTGGAATTTGAGTTGGTCAAGGAGAAGTTGGTGGAGAGGATTATGGAGAAATTTGAATGAAGTTCAAATTGGATGGCTGAGTGATTTGTGGAGAGAATTGTGAAGGGATGTTGGGAGGGATTAAGGGAGGAAAAATAGGAGTTTGAATGGGAGTAGAATTGTACTGAATGGGTAATTGGAGGCTCGTGAATTCAGCTATGATTGCCTCCTCTTTTCATTTTTTCCTATTTGGTTTCGATTTTGTCTACTTGAAGGCCGATTGTGGTAAAGGTGCGTTCGGGATTTTGCATTTTGGGATCCTTTTTGTTTATTCTTTGGTAACCGATTTCTTTTTCCTTTGTACCGAAGTTTGTAAGAGACTTCAAGTGTCGTTCAGTTTTGGCATATCTTTTTCTCTCCTTGCATCTAGAGTTTCTTTTGGGCCGATTCTCTCTTCTTTTTTCCCCCATCTCGAGTTTTGGTGACTTCGTTTTTCCCTCTCACTCAAACACCTTGCTTTGGCCGATTATTTCCACACCTCCTCTTTTTCACTTCTTTCAGCTTTGGCCTTGGTACATGACCGATTCTTTCCTTCTTCAGCCTTTACTTCTTTATTTTGGTTTTCGATTTGACATCTATTCTCTGTCAACCGGTGAGTATTCTCGACTCTTTCTTGTATTTTTTATCAATCTTTTTCAAGCCATCTCTCTCTACACTGTTGAAAGCCGAATACTTCTTTCTCCTCTTGAGTCTCTTGTTGTCGATTGTGTTCTTCGGGTTCTAGAATTTCGTGAGGAGTGAAGGAGTACTCAAGAATACTGAAGCGTTTTGAAACGTTCCTATCATCATTCGTCTCAAGGTAAACCTATTGCTACTATTGTGCTCAATCTAAAGTGTGTTGGTTTTATGTTTTATTGTGGCCGAATATTACTTTCCTTTACCTAGGGGTTTTGTGAGTATGATCAACCTTTGGGTTAGGCAATTGTGTCTAATAGGAGTGCACTTGTAACGCAGATATTTGTCAAGCAACGGGTGATCAATCCTAACCAGCGATCTAAGTGGGCTAAGTCACATTTGTCGATCAAGGCAAGTATTATATCATTTTTGGATAATGGTATTGAAAGGGATTATCTAAATCCTATTGATTAAATGATTGATGGGGTATCGTGGTTGATTAGGTTTGGAGTTCTCGTGGATCTTAGCACATTTCCGCAAACAGGTGTGTATCCACACTATCTTAACTGTAAATCGGCAAAAGCCGAAAAGCCGGAGAATATGACACTTTATTCCACATGGGCGTGCGATCACACGTATGGTAATCCGAGCCCAAGAAACATGGGCGTTTGACTGTAGAGGCCACCATGAGCGATCTCATGGTTAGGCCGTTTTGGGCCACGTTGGGCTGAAATGGGCGGTGTGAGCCCAATGGGCTCATGGACCCTACACAGGTAAATCTCAAGGACATGTGGAAATTATTGGACCCGGCTATGTCGTTCACATGGCTAAGGGCATTTTTAGGCTTACCGGGCCACACAGGCATGTGGGCCTACATGGACTGCATAATGGGCCTTAGGCCCATTCACACTGTTGACTGTTAAGGTAAGATTACCGAAATACCCCTATGGCGTAGACTTACCGAAATATCCCTGCAAGGTAGAATTACAGAAATACCCTGTAGGGTAGAATTACCGAAACACCCCTGTGGGGTAGAATGACCGAAATACCCCTGTAGGGTAGAATTACCAAAATACCTTGTAGGGTAGAATTACCGAAATACGCCTGTGGGGTAGAATGGCCAAAACACCCCTGTAGGGTAAAATTATCGAAATACCCTGTAAGGTAGAATTACCAAAATACCCCTATGGGGTAGAATGACCGAAATACCCCTACAGGGTAGAATTACCGAAATACCCCTGTGGGGTAGAATTACAAAAATACCCTGTAGGGTAGAATTACTGAATTACCCCTGTGGGTTAGAATGACCGAAATACCACTGTAGGGTAGAATTACCGAAATACCCCTATGGAGTAGGATTATCGAAATACCCCTTTGGGGTAGAATTATCAAAATACCCTATAAGGTAGAATTACTGAAATATCCCTGTGGGGTAGAATGACCAAAATACCCCTGTAGGGTAGAATTATCAAAATACCCTGTAAGGTATAATTACCGAAATACCCATGTAGGGTAGAATTACCGAAATACCCTTATAGGGTAGAATTATCGAAATACCCCTGTAGGGTAGAATTACTGAAATACCCCTGTAGGCTAGAATTACCGAAATACCCTTGTAGGGTAGAATTATCGAAATATCCCTGTAGGGTAGAATTACTGAAATACCCCTGTAGGGTAGAATTACTGAAATGCCCCTGTTATGGTAAAATGACCGTAATGCTCTTGTTAAGGTAAAATGACTGTAATGCCCCTGTAGGGTAAAATGACCGTAATGCCCTTGTTAAGGTAAAATGACCGTAATGCCCCTGTAGGGTAAAATGATCGTAATGCCTTTGTAGGGTAAATGACTATTTTTCCCCTCGAGGGTAGATGACTGATTTGTGCTATAATTTGACTGTGATTGTATGACTATGGTTTGATTGACTTAACTGTGAATGATATGATGATTTGTGGGCCAGACATTCTGCATATATGACATACTCATGGGGTTGGGATATTTGTTATGGAGGAAGTATACTGTATTGGTGGCTCTGCCTCATATACTGTTATTGGCAGCTATGCTGCGTTACTGTCACTGGCAACTATGCTGCAATATTATTACTGCCAGCTCTACTATGTTATTATTACTGGTAGCTATGCTGCGCTATTGGTGTGATGGCTGGAAGGGTCAATTTTATCCCCACATGGTGTGTTGGTTGGCACGGGTGGTGTGTTGGTTGGATTGGGGTGGGTTGCATATTTGCACCGTATTGATATTGTATTGGGCTTAAGCCCACCCTGTTACTGAAATGGGCTATGGCCTACACTGTACTGTTACTGAATAAGACTCAAGCCTAGACTATTACTGCATATTGCTACTGACTAACTGATAGGGGATTACATACAGAGATTTCGTAAACTCACCATTTCTTTTAACTGTACAGGTAATCCCCAGCCTTACACGATTTGGAGCCCCGAGAGACTCGGATGTGGCCACACGATCTCTGATGTTCTGCTTTAGATTTATTTATTTAAATTTCTTATTGGGCTATTGATTCTGTAATAAGGCCTCTTAAACCTAAGTTATGTTATTTTGGCTTTATTTATTTCATACTTAACTGATAGTGATAGAACGTTGGTTTTCAAAAAGATTAATTATTTTCAAAACACTGCGTTTTCGCAACATTTTGGATATTGCTTCCGCAACAAACAATGTTTTTAAAGTAAAGGCATTTTAATTGGTTAGTAAATGGTTAAGATGATTTGAGTTTTAACAAAGAGATTTCAACTCAGAAACATATTTCTACCAACAAGTGTAATTTTTGAAAGACACATCAACGTGACACGCTAGATTCAGCCATAATGCCTAGGCTGGGTTTGGGGTGTTACAGATTTGTTGTGAATTGCATAAATGGGTTGTATTGGACGCCATAAGTATTTTTTTCGGCTCAATTTTGGGTAAAATGGTTAAGTTACATGTTTTAGGCTTAGGAAGTAAATTCCATAAAAGTAAAACTTTAGGGACAATTTTGTCAAAATGTCAAAAATGACTAAATTGTACAAAATACATTAATTTACTAACTAAATTAATAAATTGAATGAAATTATAATTTAGATCAAGATAGATTGTAAAATCGAGGAGAATGGAAAATTACCAAAATGCCCCTATATTTTGTCATTTCTGCAATTTAGTCAGGTAAGTTTGTATGAACTAAATTTTGTGTAATGTTGATTAATTGAATGTTAGTATGTGATTCTATTTTGATTGAATCAATATAAATATGTTACTATGCAATATATCTTGTCAAGAAACGATGGAAATTTAACGACATACCACTGTTATTGAGCCCCGTTTGAACTTTAGGAATATATAGGATACAAATGACATGTCATTAGTGTTACCATGTTTCAGATGCTGGTCTTGAATGTCCTACCAGTGGCTGAGTTTCGGCATGTGTTGCGGATACTTGACAACTTGTGTAAGCAGCGCCGTGTAGCTTCATTCCGACCGACAGATTGTGTGAGCAGACCCATTTATGGCTCGAGACAGGGCATTTATGTAAAGGAAAAGGAAAGAAATGGTTTCGACCATATGTTAGCACACAGTGTGTGAGATTTTCGCGTATCCAATATTATTCTAAGTGGTTCAATGGGCATACAAAGGGAAGGAACGGTAAGTGTTCCGATTGGCAATGTCATGAAAGTATGGAAAGGTATGAGTTGTTAAGGATTAAAGTGTGTATAGCCATGTTCGTGAAAAGTATGAATGCTTATATGCTATATTCATGAAATTTATTTTATCATGTGGTGATTTTTGTTAAGTTATGTGTTTAATCACCAACTTGTGAATATGGTTAATGCCATGTTTGTCTTATGTATTATGCAAATGAAAGGGTAAGTGTTCAATATGAATTAAGATATGTATGCATGAAACTCATTGTAATGGTGATACAAGGAAAACATGATATGTTATGAGATGGATGATAAATCAAATTAAATTATGCTCAAGTATAATGGTTATCCATGTCAAATTCATATGAATCATATTCAAATGAACTAACATGTGTTTTTGATGTGTGATAAACCGTAAAAGTAACATATTTTAATCCCACATTTAGTATGCTTTTGGATGATTTAAGCCTTGATTCATATAAAAAGGTGCTCTTAATCCTTTCTTTTCATGTTTTATACTCAGGAAAGCACCCAAGGATGAAAAGAACGAGAAACGGGCTTAAAAAGGACCAAATTGGGCCAAGAGAGAAATTGACACGGCCTGGCCCAAAGCTAACACGACCGTTCCTTATTAAAAGTCCGAGCACGGCCTGGCCACGATCCACACGGGCGCGTGTCATGGCCGTGTCCCTGTCGCTGGAGAGAGAAATTTCATTCGGGAAAGGATACTTGGAGGCAAATCAACACATTCCAAAGCCTATTCAAACACCCTATTAGGAATTCTACTTAAATTAGGATACTTAGGGGCCAAGTAAGGCATCACAAAGCCTATATAAACACTTTAGGGGGCAACTTAAGAGGGGAGTTCGGTAGAAGCCGAAGGCGTCACAGCTAGGCCAATGAGCCAAGCCGAGAAGGTCAGAGTTAGGGAATAACACGAGGATAGCCAGTTGATCCATCCCAAGAAGCCGAAATTATACTCAAGACGGCGGGATTCTCCTTCAATTCCTTAAGGGGGTTTTAGGAATTTCTTATGTTTTGTTTTATCTTTTCTCTTACGATGTTTTCTTTATTCATTATGAACTAAACCCCTCAGATACCTGAAGGGGATGAAACCTAGACGAATCCTGTTATTTGATTTTTAAGTTATATGATGAATTACTTAGTTTGTTCTTAATTATGTTGCTTAATCCAAATCTAATGTGCTTAGGTGGAGGAGGAATAGACCCTGCCTAAGAGTAGATCTAGCATAATTAAGCGGAGTTGATCGAACGCCTAAAGATAGGGTTACGAGATTTTGCCGGATTAGGGTGAAACCTAATATGGGAGTCCATTGATCGATTTACTGCTATCCTAGGGGTTATTATAAGCGAATGAGAGTTCCACTAATTAACCTAGGGTTAGACGTTATTCACCTTGAGAGAGGGTTTAATATAGGTTAGGCAGTCTTACGAATCAAGCTAAATAAATAGATCATACAATTAAAGGTTAGATAACAAGTGAAGTCTAGGTGGATTCTTCCTGAGGGTGTCGTTGTGATCAATTGAGTTTCTTCAAGTTATTTTCCAATTCATCCTTTTTGTCTTTGTGTTCCTAGTTTAGTTCTTGTCAATTTAGTTTAAAAGCAATCTTCACTCTAATTTTAAGGTTAAATAATAAAAAGAAAGTTAGTATTAATACTTTTAGTTCCTTTGGGTTCGATAATCCGGTCTTGCCTCAGCTATACTACTGTTTGATAGGTACACTTGCCTTTAATCATTGTCAGAGTTAGTCTCCAGGTTCGAATTCTTTTATAAATTTTTAAAGCTCTAATTTCAGTGATTAAGTTTTTGACGCCGTTGCCGGGGAACTAAAATATTAAGAAAGCTTAATTTTTATTACTTTAGCCATTTTTTTACTGCAATATTTTTTATTTGTTTTATTTTTACTTTGCTAATTTTTCTTTGCTTTGATAGGTAATTTTAGTTTAGAGGAGATGGCACTAAATAGCTGTCAGTGGCAAGTTATGATGACAACACCAACAATAGCCGCCAGTGTCTCCAACCTCGACGTGGTCACCAGGTTTTCTAACCAGCTAGAGATGTTGAATAAAAAGATTGGTGGTTTGTATAGTTCCTCGTAGGTACACTCAGTAATGCAATATGACTCGAATTTAGAAGGAGTGGCGAATCCTGAGTACCCACCCTACGGATATGGCATGGAAAACGAGCAAGCTCACTATACGGGTAACTATTCTAGACCACAAAATAATTTTTATAATGACACTTATAGCGCAAGTTGGAGTTACCATCCCAATTTCTCGTGGGATGATCAAAATAGCCAAAGACCGGAACTTCCTCCAAACTTTCAACAACCACCTCACCAACAGGATGAGGAGTCGCACCTTGAAGAGATGATGGAAAAATTCTCAGTAGACACAGAGAAACATATCCAAGAAACTGAGAGAACAATCAAAAGCAACGAGAGCCGAATCGTGGAAATTACTAAGTCAGTCAAGGAAGTCACTAACGCAGTCGAACAACTTGCAAAGCTGATGTCAGAACGACCGCAAGGATGTCTACCTAGTAACACTGAGATTAACCCTAAGGAGCAAAATCAAGCCATTACCGCTCAGGACAGTAAAGGGTTAGATGAACCCAATGCAATACCAAAAAACAAGGTAGACGAAGGTAAAACTGGGGTAACACAAGAAAAGCCAAAATCGGTAATCAAAGAGTACCAACCTCACATACCTTATCCTGAAGCGATGAAAAGAGACGATTCAGAAGAACAGTTCAGTAAGTTTCTTAAACTTTTAAAGAAATTACATATTAACATACCTCTTCTTGAAGCTCTTTTTTAGACGCCAGACTCGAGGAAATTTTTAAGACAACTCTTGACAAACAAATGCAAATTAGACGAGGAGCACCACGAGGAATTAAACGCAGCATGCTCAGCAATGTTACAGAACAGACTACCGCAGAAGCAAAAAGACACATGGAGTTTTACAATTCCATGTTTAATTGGTTGTTTATCTATTGATAATGCTTTAGCTGATTTAGGGGCAAGCATCAATGTTATGCCTTATAAAATGTTTAAACAACTAGGTCTAGGGAAACCCAGACAAACTAGGATGAGCATTCAGTTAACTGATAAAACTATCAGAATTTCTAGGGGTATAATAGAAAATGTTCTAATCAAAATTGATAAATTCATATTCCCAGCAGATTTTGTTGTCTTAGACATGAATGAGGACAATTCGATTCCTTTAATTTTAGGAAAACCCTTTCTAGCAACTGCCAAGACTAAAATTGATGTTGGTACAGGAGAACTCATTCTTCGTGTAGGTGACGAATCAATCAGTCTACAAGCTTTTAACTCGTCCAGGACATCAAGTGATGAAGGTGAGAAAATAAATTCAGTTGATAATCAAATTGTTCAACTTTCACCACAGGAAACACCACAAGGCTACAAACCTAAGCCGAATCATGGGCCCCAAGCCGTACAAGCTCATAACAGTGAATTGTTAGTGGAATTTGACCCAAGGCAAGAACCTGTGGTAAGTGAAGGTAAGGCTGAGGTAAGCCATGATTTACCAAACCCGATAAATACAGAGTACCATGCTCGTGTGCCATATCCTGATGCAATAAAAAAAGACCACACAGAGGAAGAATTCAGTGAACTCACACTTCGTGTAGACGACGAAACAATCACTCTTCAAGCTCTTGACTCAGCTAGGACATCGAGTAATAAAGGTAGGAACGTTAATTCTATTGATAATCATTTGGTTCAACCTTCTTTACAGGAAGCATAACGAAACCACTTAGCTGAGCTAGATATTAGACCTCGTGCCAACAAAGAAGAAACACATAAGGAACAAAGCCTTAGGGTTGACAAACTAAAAGAGAAGGAAACACAAATCAAAGAGGAACAGGAGCCGCATGAAGTGAAACTGAAGTAGACCCTAAACAAGCTGATAAGAACAACAAATCACATCAAAATAGAGGATCAAGTATTGTTGAATAAGGAAGACTCTCAAATCATCAATTCAGACCTCAAGACAAACGAAGAAATCACTTTTAAGGTACTTAATGTCTTCCTATACGGCATAGTCGAGGTAAGCAATCCTGAATTTGACACTTTTAAGGTAAACATTACTCGACTTAAACTATATATCCATAATCGAAGTGATCGCATGAGAAAGGATTTTCACCTCCTCAAACCACCATGACCATACGAATGAGAGGTGAAGTCTAGCTTAAGACTATAAACGAGCGCTTCTCGAGAGGCAACTCGAGCACTAACCCCATTTTACATTTTTTATTTTTTATTTTTTATTCTTTTCTTTTCTTTTTCTTTTTAGCACCTAACCATAAACTAACAAAAGAGCAGATTTCTAGGCCACACGGCCCTACACAAGGGCGTCCCCGTGGCCGTGTGGAAGCCAGGGGATGAACCATGGGCGTGCCAGTAGCCGTGCACGACATAGAAAAATTTCTTTTCCCAACACGGGTGGCAATAATAGTCCACGCCTGTGCCGACGCCCCGTGCGAGGTTACTAACTTGTTAAGCACAGGCTAAACACGACCGTGCCTTCCAACAATGCCAACATTCTGACTTATTGAACACGGGAGGAGCACACCCTTATTAAATGACCGCGTGAAGAAAGACATGGGCGTGCCACTACACCCACGGCCGTGCCCGAACACCCTAATGCGCCCAAAATTCAAAATCCCAAAACACGGGCTACATCTCTATTTAAACCTCATTCTCCCTTTTTCTAGTTGTCTTTCATTTTCCATTATTTATTTTTATTTTAATTTTATTTTCATTTCATTATTTTTTTACTTTATTTTATTTTCTTCTTCTTATTCTTTATAATATTTAGATTTAGCTTAGGATACAATAAAATCAGACCGGCTACTTCGAGGATTCAATTTCAAACGGTTCGAGACGCTTCCCCACGTTCACCTTCAATCCTATCCGATTTCTTTTCATTGACTTCATCCAAAATTCGGGGAGTTTCACTTCTCTCCCCATCTTATGATTTTTATGATTATTTTGCTAATATCTATCTTTGTACATTGAGGGCAATGTACATCTTAAATTTGGGGGGGTTAACTATAGTATTATTTGAAAATCCCTGAATTATGCCTTGTTCAAAAGTAAAGTCTCTCATATTATGATTAGAATGAAATTTCCTATGATTTATGATCTTTGTTGATATGTTTTGGAGTAATTCATTGATAATTGTCATTAATGATTAAATTTGAAGGATACTAGAGAATCAAGCATGATAAAATCTATTTTTCAAATTTAGGTTGCCTACCTGAATCTGAATGTTACTTTGAAGTTTGAAATTTACGAGGTTGACATCAAAATACCCATAATTTTTGTGAGATTTTGAGCCTTTTAGAGCATACATCCTTTCATGCTTACTTTTTATTATGAATGTGTCAACATTGATTTGTTATTCTAGAACTTGCATTGATTATACTTGTCGAGACCACACCTATGATTTGATATACCGAGATGATAAAGGCACCTAGGTTTTAACCCACTTACTCCACTAAAAGCCTACCCTCATAATTAACCCCCAGTGAACCCCGTTGATCCTAACAACCCTTTTTATTGTCTCACCTATTAATAACCCAAAAACCCATTTGTATTTGTTATCACCCTTTCTTTTGACTACCCTTTAATCGAGATATGATTTGATTATTTACCGAATTATATTATGCTATGAGCTGAATTCATTCAGTATTACTTAGTTTGTTCTAAAAAAAAATATCAAAGTATATTCAGTGTTAGTGATGAGCTTATACAGTTAAAGTTTATTTTTCAAAAAAAGAAAGAAAGAAAGAAAGAAAGAAAGAAAAGCTCGTATTGTTAGGATTATTATCAGTTGTTGTAAATAGTATTTCAGTATTCTTAGGTAGGTACTTGTCAATTCAATCTCGATTCTAACCTTCTAATTTCAGCCTTTATCCACACCTTAACCCTAACCCCGTTACAACCCTAACAAAGACATTTTGATCTATTTATCATATCATATTTTAGTGGTGGAGAGTTGATTTTCATGCAAGCCTATGGGATTAACTTTTCATGTTCGACTTTTGAAAGCTTGATTTTGAACCTTAAACACCTCGAGTGATTTGAGTGAATCTTTAGTGAAGATGTCACTCCTTGTCGATTTTGAATTAAAGGTAATTATTTAGATAAGGGGAGACACCTACATTTTTGTGCTACAAATGTATGACTTTGATTGTTTGAATCTTTAGAACTCTTTGAGTTGAGTTATCCATGTATGAATTATCTTTGAATTATGATGAAACATTATAGATGAATACTATGAATTGAGGAAGTCCGTTTTAATTATGAGTTGAGAATTTTACTTGAGGACAAGCAAAAGCTTAAGTGTGGGGGTATTTGATAAACCGAAAAAGTAACATATTTTAATCCCACATTTAGTATGCTTTTGGATGATTTAAGCCTTGATTCATATAAAAAGGTGCTCTTAATCCTTTCTTTTCATGTTTTATACTCAGGAAAGCACCCAAGGATGAAAAGAACGAGAAACGGGCTTAAAACGGACCAAATTGGGCCAAGAGAGAAATCAACACGGCCTGGCCCAAAGCTAACACGGCCGTGCCTCATTAAAAGTCCGAGCACGGCCTGGCCACGATCCACACGGGCGTGTGTCATGGCCGTGTCCCTGTCGCTGGAGAGAGAAATTTCATTCGGGAAAGGATACTTGGAGGCAAAGAAACACATTCCAAAGCCTATTCAAACACTTTATTAGGAATTCTACTTAAATTAGGATACTTAGGGGCCAAGTAAGGCATCACAAAGTCTATATAAACACTTTAGGGGGCAACTTGAGAGGGGAGTTTGGCAGAAGCCGAAGGCGTCACAGCTAGGCCAATGAGCCAAGTCGAGAAGGTCAGAGTTAGGGAATAACGCGAGGATAGCCAGTTGATCCATCCAAGAAGCCGGAATTATACTCAAGACGGCAGAATTCTCCTTCAATTCCTTAAGGGGGTTTTAGGAATTTCTTATGTTTTGTTTTATCTTTTCTCTTGCGATGTTTTCTTTATTCATTGTGAACTAAACCCCTCAGATACCTGAAGGGGATGAAACCTAGACGAATCCTGTTATTTGATTTTTAAGTTATCTGATGAATTACTTAGTTTGTTCTTAATTATGTTGCTTAATCCAAATCTAATGTGCTTAGGTGGAGGAGGAATAGACCCTGCCTAAGAGTAGATCTAGCATAATTAAGCGGAGTTGATCAAACGCCTAGAGATAGGGTTACGAGATTTTGCCGGATTAGGGTGAAACCTAATATGGGAGTCCATTGATCAATATACTGCTATCCTGGGATGTTATTGTAAGCGAACGAGAGTTCCACTAATTAACCTAGGGTTAGACGTTATTCGCCTCGAGAGAGGGTTTAATATAGGTTAGGGAGTCTTACGGATCAAGCTAAATAAATAGATCATACAATTAAAGGTTAGATAACAAGTGAAGTCTAGGTGGATTCTTCCTGAGGGTGTCGTTGTGATCAATTGAGTTTCTTCAAGTTATTTTCCAATTCATCCTTTTTGTCTTTGTGTTCCTAGTTTAGTTCTTGTCAATTTAGTTTAAAAGCAATCTTCACTCTAATTTTAAGGTTAAATAATAGAAAGAAAGTTAGTATTAATACTTTTAGTTCCTTTGGGTTCGATAATCCGGTCTTGCCTGAGCTATACTACTGTTCGATAGGTACACTTGCCTTTAATCGTTGTCAGAGTTAGTCTCCAAGTTCGATCATTCTTTTATAAATTTTTAAAGCTCTGATTTCAGCGATCAATGTGTTTAGGCTTATGCCAAGCTTGTGGATATGATTGATGTTTATGATTATGCTTGTACTATGCATATAAAATGGGTAAGAAAAGGGAATGATATGGTAAGTGCATAATTGGGATGTATTATGATGTTATAAAAAGGTTTTATGAGATAAATGATGTATTCATATGTTAGTAAATTGCTTATGCTTTGAATGAATCTATCTATGTCATGGACAAATACATTGAATTGAGAATTAATAATGTTGTTTAGGCTTATGATAAGCATTTGGGAACGAAAAGGAAAGTAAGTAAATAGAAATATATATAACATTATAAAAAGGTTGATGATTATATATTATGTCTTTTGAAATCTTATCATGTTATGAATGGTAAATAAATATGAGACATTAAGGAACTTACTCATTTATGAGTTGATGATTATGGTTTGATAAATCTTGAGACATTAGTATAGGTTTTCTTTTAACCTATAAATTTCATTATTGAAATTTAATATTATGCATATGGTTTATACGAGCTTACTAAGCATTCATTGCTTACGTAGTTATCTTTCTTTTACTTTACAAATTATCAGAAGCTCAATTAGGTTGGAAGCTAGTTGGAGATCCATCAGACTATCCATCAATTTTTCGGTATATTTTGATGCTTTGGTCGTGGTTATAATGGCATGTATAGGTGGACGTATGTCTAATTTTTAGTCAATGATATCGGTATGTAATGTTGTTTTGAATTTGTTAAACTTATGATATTTGAGGCCTTGATGATTGGTGTGTTTTAGCACTTTGATGTTTAAAGGTTGGTGATTATAAGATCAAATCAATGCATGTTTTATGGCCAAAGTGGTAAGAGTTGGCATGTTTGCAAAGTGATCGTTTAGGGCATGTTTTGATATGAGATTTAGTCAAGTTTGTTTGTTTGAATTATGACCATTTGGACATAATTTGGTATGTATTTATGTTAGTTATTGGAACCGTTTGGAATTGGTTAGAATGGTGACATTTAAGTGGTTGTGATGCATGTGAGAAGTAGTCCCAATGGTAAGGTCATTTTGATATGTTTTCTATGGAAACAAGTTAATCGGAAAATGGTTAAATATGCATATGTATAGGTGTTCAGTGCTTGATGATATAGCCATTATATTTGGCTTGTAATTATGGTAATATGGATGTTGCATTAGTTGTTATGTTGGCATGTATATATGGTCTTATAATGGTTGATATTTTGGCAAGTGGGTGCTTAAAGGTTAGGAGTTGGAATGATATATAAAATGCATGCAATGAAATGTTGTTTTGATATGCTTGAATGTGATCATTGAGGAATAGAAATTGTTAGTGAACATTGAGTTAATAAATGGCTATTTTGGTAAGTTTGGATGTGGTTGACATATATCCAAGTTTACTAAGGTTTATTAATGATAGTTGTTGAATGGTCAAAATGGTATATTTGAGTATGATTGGTATGTGAACATTGTTGTAAATGTTGGTATAGAATTTGTTCCAATGGTTGATTGATTTATGGCTAAACTTAGTAAATGTATAATCAAGTTTGATTGTTGTGATTGAGGTACCTTTTAGGCATATTGGCTGTATGATTAAATACTATGATAATCTAGCTTGAATATGCATGTGATAGGTACATTTTGAATGCTTGAATATAGGTGCAAATGACTTGTAAGGGTGTTCTTAAATTGGGTGGAAGAAATAGTTTGACTTTGTCCTATTTCTTGATCATGCAGCCTAAGACACGGGCGTGTATCTCAGCGGTGTGTGATAGATGTCCATGCGACACTATCAAGTGTCCTTTGTAGGTTTTTAAAGGTTGCATTTCGAGAGTGACACGGCCTAGCACACGGGTGTGTGACTTGGCCGTGTGACCCAAGTCAGAGAGTTACATGGGCACAAACATGGGCTGGGACAGGTCTTGTGTCCCTACTTTCAATGCCCACACATCCTAAGACACGGGTGTGTGTCTCATCCGTGTGAGTCACACGGCCATGAAGTTCTAAATGTTTTTGACTTAGTCACGAATCATTTCTAAAGTGTTTCTAAGGCCTTGAAAAAGGGACGTTATACATGTGTTTGAATGGAATATAATGTGTTTTATAAATGATTGTAATCGAATTAAAGATTCTGGTAATGCTTTGTAACCCCATTCCGACGATGGATATGGGTTAGGGGTGTTACATGATCCTTTACTGGTGATATCTCCTGACGAGATAGAGTTACAGCTTGATCTGACGTATAGTGAAGAACCAATTAGAATTTTAGCTCGAGAGGTGAAAGAATTGCAAAGTAAATGTGTATCATTAGTGAAAGTGTTATGGCATTATCATAGAATAGAAGAGTGCTACGTGGGAGCTGAAAGAAACCATGAAATCACAATACCCTAATCTATCATCAGGTAAAAAAATTTGAGAACGAAATTTCTTAAAGGGGAGAGTTGTAACAGTCTATTTTCCAGTGAAGTCGGAAACAGTGGTTTCGAAACCTTATTTCCAATGTTCAAATTCATAAATATTATTATTTAATATTTATGATGTTAGTATCAAGTTTAATTATTGTCTACTATGTAACACCCATCACCCGATTCGATCATTGGACCTATGTTTTAGGCTGCTACTATAGTTATCAAAACATTCCCATGCAAATCATAACATTGAATTCAATTTAAATCATCAAGTTGTTCTAAATACATGCATAATAGAAGTTAAGAAACCAACAGAGGCTAATTCAAGCATACAAACATAGTTTAATAGATTTGAGCATGATTAAGGACCAATATGAATTTTTCAAAATTTGAAACTAAGTATCGATACAAAAGGAGCAAGTACCAATATTTTTATCAAAGGTATTGATACCAAAAATCAGTATCGATACCATTTTGGCATTCTGCCATTTTCAAAACACTCGTCATTTGGTCAAGTATTAATACTTTGGTCCCTAGTATTGATACTTTTACGTAGATGGTAAAAATTCATTTCATGCTCAAATCTAGTACCATATTAAGAATTCATACAAACACACACAACAACTACATGAACTAATTCAATACATCCCAAATGAACATAATGCAACATTCAAACACATTCCTTCAATGGTACTTAGACATACACACTCATCTATACATGCTATACCAAAATGTTAAGCATAAGTTTAATATATATATTCATCCTTACTAACCAATAAACACCAAACCAATTCTCCAAAACATTTCATCGTTGACATCTATACCCACATATAATTTTCATCAATTACAAAACATACACTTTCCAAAATTCAAATGAATGCATGCACTTATTCCCTATTCAACATATATATACATGTTATTCCATCATCACTCCAACATCCACTTCTACGTAACAAAAATTAGACACACATACACACATATGAGCATGTCCTTAAACATAGTAAAAGTAAATGATTAATTTCATATGGACCAAAACCATTTACATTCTAGAGAAGTTCTTGTTTAACAATCAACCTATATGTATTTATAACTCTTTATACATGCTAAAATATCATATATCTACCTTTCCAAACAACTAATTCAACATTTCAACAATTTGGTATTTTCCAATCAGCTAACTAATATGCCTCAATAGGCACCAGAATAGACCAAAATCACTTATTCAAACTTATTCTATACTTTTATACCATTCCACATCAACATATACCATAGTTCTAATATTATCCAAGTGCAAACCAAACTATGTAATCAAAGTAAACATATATAAGTACACTTATACAAATGCCACAAAATTAAGCTTGTTGATGATCTTCCTAACATGTTCCTCAAGTTAGCGATCTATGCGAGAAGGGAAACAATAAGGTAAGCATATCCAGTGCTTAATAAGTCTATGTGAAAGAAATAAAATCACGTCTTTTCGGCAATCAGAGGATGAAACGTTGTATGAAGCTTGGGAAAGATTTAATGAACTACTTCGAAAATGTCTGATGCATGGGCTTCACATTGGACACAGATAGAGATGCTTTATAATGGGTTAAATACACATACAAGAATGGTAGTTGATGCTTCTTCCAATGGTACCTCGTTGGATAAGTCTTATAATGAAACTTATGAGATTTCAGAATGGATTGCCAGTAATGATTATCAATATCCTACCACGCGAGTCGGGACTGGTAGGAGAGTTGCTGGCACCATGGAACTTGATGGAATCACTTCATTGACTGCCTAGGTATCATCTTTAACTAATATGATCAAAACAATGAAGAGACCAACTACAGTTTAGGAAAGTAGTCGAGCCAATGTGTGTTTATTATGGTGAAGACTATGAGTTTGACGAATGCCCATCAAATCCAACATCTGTGTGCTACATGGGTAATTTCAATCGGAACAATAACTGCTATTCCAACACGTATAATCCAAGTTATGCTATGTTTATAGTTTTTAACAAGCCTGAATCTCTCTCTTCATCTTGTTTGATTGATATTTGATAAGATGTGGCATTCTTGTAATTATTCGCATGTTTAGGGGAATATATGGGAATGAATGTGATATTATATATTTGTTATATAATTGTTATTTCTTTTGTCAAGGTTGTGGTCTTTAGGAAATAAACCGTGGATTATCACCTCCACGTCAGATTATTTTTTATTGAATTCTTATGAGTCAGAAATGGACATAGGAATTAAATATAATTTTCCCAAAAAGAGTCCATGACTAGGAGAAGATGGAGTGAAAGCGATTGAAGACACAAGGAATGCCTTGTGGTTAAAAACTATGTAATATTTGGTGTTTCATTTATTTTCTAAAAATAGAACCATGGAAACCTTAGCTGGAAATTTTATTTTAATTATCCATCTCCTCATATATCTATTTAATAATTGTTAAAGATGTAATTGTAATATATATGAATGAGATGATCCACAGTTGACTGATTAAATACAAGAAGTGTGGTAACGAGAAAATACATGCCTTGTATTGTACCATTCACTTATTTAGGTTATTTGACTGCTGTGAGAAGTGTGGTAATAAGAAGATTCATGTCTATGATTGACTCTAGAAATGAAGGCTTGGTTTTTAAGTAGTCAAATATGACTCACCTCCCTTTTCCGGGACCCTACCCGGGGCACGATTCACATTCACTTCTTCAATTTTTTCCCTTAAAAAAAACTGTGGGGAATCAAAATTGTAGCTTTTGTGAAGAAATGAACGTGAATATTATATAATTGTCAAAGCATGTCATGCATATATTAGATAAGCATGCCATATATTTTAGGGAAGAATATCACATGCACTTTTCATATTCATGATTGAAATCAGAAATTAAAAAACTTTCATGTTTTTAAAATATTGAGTGGGAGAAGTTCCCTAAGTAAGACCTACAACTTCAATCAATGGTCTATTGTGATGGCATGGCAAGCGCACTACCCCACGATAGGATTGCTATTTAGATTTCACTTAGGAGATTTCCTAAAAGAAAGAAGAATTCTCTTGTGATCAAATGATAATTGGACCGACCCTTGTGGTAGGCATTATCATGCCATGGGTTAAGAAATTCTATCTTCAAAAGAGGACAACTAGTTAAAGCATGCTACTCGGTGAGATTGTCCCACGATGACTCATTTCTGGTGCATGATGCGATTGGTATTGAGTTAATGGTTATACAATCAAGATCTTCTAGTTAAGTTATGTCACACCCTATTTTTATTTAGTTATTGTTTGTAACATCCCGAGATTGGGTATTGAAATTTTGGCCTCACCAGTGAATTTTCTAGTGCTTTAGTGAATTAAGAGTTTACCAAATGAATACCAGCAAGGAGTTCACCAATGTTGTGGCGAACTAGGGGTTCGCTAGTGGTTGGGTGAACTAGATAGTTTACGAAAAGAGTATTAATAATGAGTTCACCATTGTTTTTGCATTACAGTATACGCCAAAAGATGCGGTAATAGGGTTATCCAGATTCACTGCAAGTGGGGTTCACCAGTCTATTTGGCGAGCTGGGATTTTCCATTCTATTTGGCAAGCTGGTGTTCGCTAGTCAATGTTGAGTCATACTCAAATTAGTAAATAAATATATGGTGTATCTAGGAATACTTTCCGTGCAAGTAGTATCTTAAGATTTCTAGGACATTTAGGTCTATAAATACAACCCTTATTTTATGAGAATCCTCTAATAAGATATTTTGCTATCAAGTCTGTGTTTTAAACCAAGTTAGTAGCAACCAAGGTAAGCATCTATCTTATTAGGGTTGATTATCCGGAAAGCTAGGTTCACTTGCATGAGTGAATTCTGTAAGTTTTGTTTGTTTAAGTAATTTGTGTGTTTATGTATATTACGAACCAACCGAACCATCTACCAGCAAGGATAAAGGCAGAGTTAAACTCATTTAAATTCTCAAGCTTTTTTTATGAGTGTTTTGGAATTTCCATAAGTATGCTAACTAATATGTTTTTCAATATGAATGTTTAAAGGTTCGTATCTTATGTGCGAACTGTGATGGTTTTAAAGAACTTTGTTTTTTAAACTAAGTTTAAAGAGTAAGTTTTCTACAAAACTCTACTTTCAAGTTCTCAGACTCTATTTTCAAGATACGTTTTTAAGTTATGTTTTATGTGAGCTCCTAAGCGAGCTTATGTTTTAATATATGCTTTTAAAGTACAGTTTTACAAACTATGTTTTCATGAGCTTCTTGTGTGAGCTCTATATGAATAAGTGTTTTCAAGCAAGCTCCCTAATGTGAGCTCTATGTGATAAGTTTCTGTGTGTGCTCCTTAACGAGCCCTTACGTTGGATATAATGGCATGCCATATGATTGTGATTACTCACCATAAGTTTTTTGTGTTTTGGGTGTTGAGGCCTTGGGACATGTGGAGAGATAAGGGAATTTAAGCTATGATTCATTCATTGGGACATGTTGGTGTACAGGAGAGTGCAAAGCTTTGCGCTGCACTTATGGGACACGCTATAATGACTCTTTATGTCATTCTGAGGTGTTATAAGGAGATCCACATATCCAAGAGATTCTAATAAATGTATTAAGTGTAATAAGATATATTATGTTTCTTTACCATTCTAATAAGACAAGTATGTGGGCATGTTTCATTCTATACAAGTTTTATTTACGAGCTAAGTTTTCAAGTATTATTTTTTTACAAGCACAACTTAAACTAGTTTTACAAACTTATATGTTTTTCTGACAAGCAGAAAATATGACGATCTGGGTCTCGCATCTTTACGGCAAACCCAACTCTCGACATGATTTTTAGACTAAGTCTGATTTCTATTTTAAACTCTGTATTTTAAAGCATACGTTGATGATTCCTGATTATTAATTGAGTTCTCAATGAACTCACCCACTCTTCTCTTACTTCACAGGTAAGTAAGTTGTGGATGGCAAGAGGCGAGGTGAATGGTCAGAGCGAGGCTAAGCCCTGAGTAGATATCAATAAACTTGGGGAAGAAGCAATGGGATTTTATTTATGTATTTTTTGCTTGGGACTAGACTTGTTTGATTATAGTTGCAGTTATTAGATTTAATTTCTTTAAGTTTATTCTTCTTTTGTTAACCATGTCTTAAAATACTTAATTAACCTTTTATTAAGAATAAAACTGATGTTTTCATGCATGAGTGTGATGTTGTATTACCTTAACTTTTATCAAGATATGCTATTCAGATTTATCTCTAAGTATTGTTTTCTACGATCCTTGTATGTATGCGAATCTAAATAATTACATGCGTACCCCTGATTATGATAGTCTTATTACTTAGTGAACCCATGTAAATTATGCAAACCCATATATTTATGCGAACCCCATTAAAGTATGAAAACCCCGTACATGTATGCAAACTCATGTGTGAATGACTTCTTTCGTTGCAAAGCATGTATTGCATGTGAACTTAGTTTTGTATTTTCAGGTATGAACTTAGGAACTATGCAAACTCTAGTTACTTTATGAACCTATATAATTGCCTGAATTCATGCCTTGTGTTTTTGTGAGAACAATGTGTTACTCTGATAAGTGAACATATATTTTTATGTGAACTCGTGCTTTATACTATACTACGAACTTATATGTTATTCTGATATGTGAACCTATGTTGTTTGACGTATGCAAAACTAAGTTGTGGTGCGAACCCTACCGATGTATGCTTGTTAGCTCGCATGTTTTATATATTATGCATGAATTATTTTCGCTGTTGTGCTATAACTTAGGAAAATATACGTTGTAAAAAAGTGGTGTGTTGAATGTTAGGCTGGGAGTTAACGAAGAGTCACTTCGGTGGCTAATGTAACTCACCAAATTTAGGTCAAACCTACTCGGTTGAGTTTGGGGTGTTATATTGGTTGGTATCAAAGCCAGTTTCACCAAGATAGTAGGCTATCCAGGAAGGTTCGCTGGGCTGAATATTCAACAGGCAAGTTCGCTAGGATGGCGAGTTTTGTCCACCAGGAGTTTATAAGGCAAGTTCACTGAATTTGTGTGTATTACAAGTGTTATGTATGCTTGTGTGCTTCTTTTTTGGAGTAGGATTGTTAAAAACATCACTTTGGTTTCACTGTATCTTTTTCAGGATTATACCTTAGGTCGTCCCTCTGCTGTTCACCATCCCAGTAAGTAAGTTTTATTTTGGCGAACTATGTTAGCATGTAAGTTTTTCAAGTGTGAACTATGTTCGCGTTTATGTCTGCTATGTCCGAACTATGTTCCGAAGTCTATCTGTTAAGTTGTGGATTCCTAGTTTAGTGTGTTTGAAGTTTTACCTTAAGTCAGTATCTCATGTATGTTTTGAGTAAGCAATCCCCAAAGAGTGAATTTGAATTGTGTGAATAGAGCTACCAACCCCTTTGAAGGTGACTGAACTTCGGGTAAGCAAGAGCGACCTCATGCGGAAACTATCTTGGAAGCTGGTACGGAGCCCTTAGTGCAAGAAGTGATTGGGGCTTTGCAGCGAGCTTCTGGTGCAAACACTGCACCTACAAACCATGGATTACCACTGGAGCATTTGTAAGCTTTAGATGGGAAAGCATTCTATAATAGCCCGTTTTCATTGAAATCGGAACAGTGGTTTATGGACCATAAATTTGATGTGGAAATATTTATTTTATTATTATTTTAATGTCTACAAAATGTTAGTAATATAGTATAAAAAGTTTGTTAAGAAATTTTACCGTTTGCATGCTTAATTCGATAAAAAGGACTAAATTGTAAAAGGTGCAAAACTTGAGTTCTAAAGGCTAAAGGGATTTAATAACTACGAAATTAAATATTGAAGGGGTTTAAATGGTAATATTACCACTTATAAAGTTAGTGGACATTCTTGGACAAGAATTAAGTGATTTTAATGTTTTATGAAAAGGTTATATATGTAATTTAATAAATAAAATCAAAATTAAGAAAACAAAATCCACTTTTCTCTTCATTCATCTTCTTGTCAAAATTTAAAAGAGGAAATAACACCATTTTAGGGTTCTTGACCATTTAAAAGAGTAAATGATTTATGATCTCATTTTTAATGGTTTCTATGTTTTTGGAGTCGTTGTAGCTTAATCTAGCTAGCCCATGACTAATTTGCAAAAATATGATTTTGGATTGAATTGAATGGAATGGTTACTAAATGAATTGAATTCATTCATTTAGAACAAGATAAACCTCGTACGGCTTTAGATCATGGTAGAGATAAAGTTTCAAATTAATCGACTCTGTATCTACATTTTTATCGTCGAGGTAAGTTCGTATGTTTAAATAATGTTTTAATATTTTTTATTTAAATGCTATTATGTTATATTTATATCACATCTTGATGGAAAATCCAACGATGTTTCGATGACTATCAAGCCTATTTGAACCTTAGAAATGTATAGGATACAAATGACATGTCATTAGGGTTACCATGTTTCTGGTGTTGGTCCTGAATGTCCAACCAGTGGCTGAGTTTCGGCATGTGTTGCAGATTCTTGACAACTTGTGTGAGTAGCACCGTGTAGCTATGTTCTGACTGATAGCTTGTGTGAGTAAACCCATTTTGGCTCGAGAGAGAGCATCTATGTAAAAGAAAAAGGAAAGAAATAGTTTCGACCATATTAGCACACAGTATGAGGTTCACGCATATCTGATAATGTTCTAAGTGGTTCAACGAGCATACAAAAGGAAGGAACGGTAAGTGTTTCGATTGGCAATGTCATGAAAGTATGGAAATAAGAGATGTTGATGATTAAAGTATGTATAGTCATATTCATGAAAAGTGTGAATGCTTATATGCTATTTTCATGAAAACTATTATATCATGTGATGAATTTACTAAGTTATGTGTTCATTCACAAACTTGAGTTGTTGTGGATGCTTAGGCTTGTGCCAAGCTATGTCAGATTAATTCATGAATTATATTAAGCTTATGTATTAAAATGGCAAGCATTGTTTATGATTTATGAACTTAGCATTATATTCTTACTTTTTATTATTTTTCCATGTTTTTAGATAATTAGAAGCTCATTCGAGTTGGAAGCTTGTCGAAGATCCATCACACTATCTATCGACTATATCGGTAGATTTTGATGATTTTGAGTCATGGTTATAATGGCATGTATAATTGTTTTGTGTTTGATGAAATAGCCATTATATTTGGCTTGTAAATATAGGATTTTGGTTGATGAATTGGTTATTATGTTGGCATGTATATGTTGTTTTATAATTGTTGACATTTTGGCATTTTGGTGCTTAAATGGTGGATGTTGAAATGGTAAATTAAATGCATGCTATGAATGGTTCTTTTAATATGCTTGAATGTGGTCATTGTAGTATGGTTTGGTATGGAAATAGATAGTAAATTTTGAGTTGATAAATGGCTAATTTGGTATGTTTGGATGTGGTTAACATATGGTCAATTTTACTAAGGTTTAGTGATGATAGGTGTTAAATGGCCAAATTGGTATATTTGAGTGTGGTTTTGGCATGTGAACATTGTACTAAGTTTTGGCATAGATTTAGTTACAAAGGTTGGTTGATTTATGGTTAAACTATGCAAGTGTATAATCATGTTTGGTTGTGGTGATCGAGGTGTCTTTTAGGCATATTGGTTGGATGATTAAATATAATGATTATCTAGCTTGAATATGAATGTGTTTAGGTACATTTTGGATGCCTGAAAATAGGTGTATATGACTTTGGAATTTTTCTTGTGGACCTTTAAGATAAAGTTTTTGGGCAAGCAGTATATGGAGGCTCACAAGTGTGAGTTCATCAACCTTGTGCATGGCGAGTTGTCTGTGGCTGAGTATGAGGCAAAACTCGTGAGGTTAAGCCAGTACATATCTGAGATGATCTCGTAGGAAAAGGATCGTTGTTAGAGGATTTTCTTTGGGATACAACATGACATACAGCTCTACCTGGTGACTCATGATACCGTAAGTTTTGACGAGTTAGTCAACAAACCCAAAGCCATTGAAGAGATTAAGGCTCTGCAAGCTAAGGCAGGGAAGCAAGTGTCTGGGCAAGTGTCAAAGAGGGATTGCGACTCAAAAAATTCAAGTATGAACATTAAGTGAATCTTTAGGACAGATAGTTCGAAACAGATGAGTAAAACCCAGGATGGGAAAGAGCATTCGCATAGATCTGCGAGCTGGACATTTTGTGAACACTATGAGAGAAGGCAATAATGAAAATAAAGATGAATACTCTAATGTATTGAGGAAAAAAAATTTCTCAAATTATGTATTTATTAGAAATATGTACAACTATATATACATGAAAATTGAATAAACTTAAGGAAAGAATATTTCTTAATTAGAATCTCTAAAAATCAGTTGTAATCTTTAAAGATAATAATTAATGCCATCAAATAATCCAAAGATTCTCAACACTCCCCCTCAATTTGGTGCATAGATGTCTCGCATGCCTAACTTGCAAAACAAATTATGATAAGTCTTACAGTTGAGCCCTTCAGCAAAAACATCTGCCAACTATTTTTCGGATGCTAGATAAGATAGACTTAAGGCACCACTGGTTACTTTTTCCTTGATAAAACTGACACTTCAATGTGCTTGGTTCTATCGTGCTGTACTAGATTTTGAGCTATGCTGATGGCCGCCTTGTTGTCATAGTACAAGGTTGATCCATTTTTGTTCAACAAGTTTAGCTCTTCCAATACATTTTGCAGCCATAAAAGCTCGTAAACACCTTGTGCCATGGCCCTATATTTTGCCTTTGCACAACACTTTTTTTTCTTGTTCCTCCAAGTGACCAAGTTTCCTCCCATAATAGTATAATAACCAGTTGTAGACCTTCTATCATCGAAAGAGCTAACCCAATCTACATTTGTAAATACTTCTATCTTGATATGACTATTTTTTGAGAAGAGAATACCTTTGCCCTGTGCAGACTTCAAATAGCACAAAACTCGCAATATTGCATGCATATGAGCTTCGGGAGGATCATGCATAAATTGGCTTACTAAACTAATCGCATAGGCTATATTAGGTCGAGTATGAGTGAGATAAATCAAACGTCTGATGAGTCTTTGATATCTCCCTTTATCCACCATTTCACCGATCCCTACTTGTAACTTGTGATTACTTTGAATAGGGGATTCGGCTAGTTTGCAACCTAACATGCCAGTCTCTGTTCGAAGATCTAAGACATAGTTTCTTTGGGAAATAAAAATTCCCTCTTTCGATCTAGCCACTTCTTAACTCGGGCCATTTCTTCCTTGTCATCTCCTACCATAATTATGTCATCAACATAAACTATAAGGAGAGTAATCTTACCATTGTGATGTTTTATAAAGAGGGTATGATCAACATTACTTTATCGATAGCCAAACAACACCATGGCCTTACTAAATCTATCAAACTAGGCTCTGGGAGATTGCTTTAGTCCATATAGGGCCTTTTTCAGTCTACATACCTTTCCTTGAGTATTTTTATCCTCGAATCCTGAAGGAACTTTCATGTACACTTTTTCTTCCAGGTCTCCATGTAAGAAGGCATTCTTTACATCAAAATCATCTAAGTCCCAGTCGAGATTTGCTGCAAACGATAAAATGATCCTAATCATGTTCAATTTAGAAACTGAGCAAATGTTTCTTGATAATCTAGTTCGTATGTCTGAGTGAATCCTTACGCTACTAATATGACTTTGAGTCTTTCAATTGAACCATCATCCTTGATAGTAAACACCCATTTGCAACCAACCATTTTTTCCCTTAGGAGGATTAACCGGTTCCCATGTTTAATATTTTTGCTAAAGCCCTCATTTCTTCAATCATAGCTTTCTTCCATATCAAATTAGTCATAGCTTCTCTCCAATCCTATGGAATAGACATAAAGAACAAATACAAAGCAAAAGCTCTATAGGATGGTGATAAGGAATCATAAGAGACAAAGTTAGAGATAGGATGTAAACTGCAAGTTGTAACACCTTTTCGTTGGGATATTGGTAATTCCAAATCAATAGCAAACTAAGGTAAAGAATACTTATCTGATAATGAAGAGTCAGGGCATAAAGTAGATTGTATGATGGCATCTTCTTTCTTGCCTTTTTCAGTGTATGTCTTTAAATCAGGCCTATCCAACAACTGTCCACTAGTCTTCTCTTGAACCAAGGTCTCTGCTAGAACTAAATTCTCCCTCGGAAGAGTAACAAAACAAGGTGTCTTCTCTTCATTTTCAATAACTTTCCCCTGAAGAGATGGATGTGATGAAGAAAAGTAGGGTTCATCTTCACGAAATGTTACATCCATACTTACATAATACTTTCAAGATGGAGGATGATAACATTTGTAACCCTTCTATGTGGGAGAGTATCCAATGAAATCACATTTGACTGTTCAAGGATCTAGTTTGCTCTCATGTCGAAGATGAACGAAGAAAACATAACCAAAGACCTTCGGTGAATCTAGGTAACCCGTCTTGCCTTATAAGGTTTCTATGGGACTTTTAAAAACAAGGACCCAAAAAGGCATCCGATTAATAAGATAAGTCACAACCAAAATTACATCCCACCAATAAGGCTTTAGGGGATTCATAGTGAACATTAGTGATCTAGCCACCTCCAAAAGATGCCGATTTTTTCTTTCTGCAACACCATTCTGAGCATTTGTACCTGGACAACTGGTCTAATGCAAAATCCCATATGACTCCAAATAATCATTAAAGTTATACTCAGTTTCATTATCAGTTCGTAAAATCTTAACCTTAGCATCAAACTAAGTAGTAATCAATTTATGAAAAGAATGAAAACACGATAAAACATCACTTTTGGACTTTAATAAAAATACCTATGTCATCCGAGTGCAACAATTAATAAAAGTAACAAACTAACGAATATTAGATAAAGAAATAAAGCAAGTAAGGCCCCAAACATCCAATTGAATAAAGGAATAGTACTTCTATTATTACGCAAAGGATAACTGTTTCTTGTATGCTTGGGAAACTCACAGGTATCACAAAATAAGGAGTCTAACTGAGTTCTTGAAAACAAATTAGGAAACATCTTGGCAAGAATAGTAAACGATAGATTTCGTAACCGCCTATGCCACTAAATAATCTCCCGATTAACATCTTTGTTGTCTCCAAATAATTCTTGAGACATATTGGACAATCGATCTAGAAGATATAATCCACCACACAATCTACCACTTCTAATCATCTTCCCTGTCTAGAAGTCCTGAAAAACACAATGATTGGGAAAGAATTCATGTTTACAATTTAAGGCTTTAGTGATAGTACTAACAAATAAAACATTAACCGGGAATTTAGGGAAATAAAAGATAGAGGATAAAGTGATATTGGGAGTACAAACAACAGAACCTATTCTAGAGATGGAGGTAAAGGAGCCATCGGCTAGTCGCACACTAGCTTTAGATGGACAAATAGTATAGTTAAATAAGCTTTTGTTTGACCTTGCCATATGTCTACTCGCACTGGATTCAATAATCTAAGAAGTAGATGGAGCATTTAAAGCAGTACACGAGTTCGCATGATTAGACTTAGCAACCGGGGTAGAGTCCAATTGAGACAAGATGCATCGAAGATGTTGTATCTCATTCAAGGTAAAACTTCCAACAAAAGTGGACTTATACTCTGTTGTTATGGAGTCTGACAAGTTTGCCTGACGCTGAGAATTAACCCCTCGTTTTCCACCACGACCTCGAATGGGGTGACCATGGAACTTCTAGCATGAATCTTTAGTGTGAGAGGCTTTCCATAGTAGTCACACGTGAAGTGATCCAGGTGATCCTTGGTAAACTTACCACCAGATGAACCATCTTGGTTAGCGATGAGGAAAAATTTCTCTAAACGTGGATTATAGAGCACAACAACACGATGAATCTCCTCCTATTTTACATAGGAGTATGCCATATAGAGAGAAGGGAAGGGAGTCTTGCCAAGAACTTGAACACGAATATGATCATACTCAGTATTCAACCCACCCAAGAAATCAAAAACAGACTCCTTATCCACCATATTCTGAAAGTTTTCATCATCCTTGGCACAATTCTCTTGAAAATCTTGATAATAATCAAGTTCTTGCCACAACCCACTTATTTCAGAAAAATGTTGAGAAATCGTTAGCTCCCCATGTTTTGTACCATGGACCTCATTACAAATATAAAAAATTTATGTGAGAAACCCTAAAAGTAGAATATTTTAATCCCACATTTAGCATACTTTTGGATGATTTATCCTTTGATTTATGTAAAAAGCTGCTCTTAATCCTTTCTTTTCATATTTTATACTCAGGAAAGCCAAGGATGAAAAGAACGAGAAACGGGCTTAAAACGGACCAAATTGGGCCAAGAGAGAAATCGACATGGCCTGGCCCAAAGGCCACATGGCCGTGCCTCATTAAAAGTCCGAACACGGCCTGGCCATGATTCACACGGGCGTGTGCTATGGCCGTGTCCCTATCGTTGGAAAGAGCAATTTCATTCGGGAAAGGATACTTGGAGGCAAAGAAACACATTCCAAAGCCTATTCAAACACCCTAGTTGTCACAGTCCGAATTTGACCCTAATCGGAACAGTGGTTTTGGGACCACGAATCTGAATCTGAAAAATCTTTAAATATTATTTTCTGTGTTTATTATATGCGAATTATTATGTGTGAAAGTTTCGTATGAAAATTTGATTGTTTGTGTGCTTAATTTAATAAAAGGACTTAATTGCGTAAAGTGTAAAAGTTACAAACTATAGTGAAAAGTGCCTATTTGTTAGTGGCTTCTTAATATGAAGTCCTTAAGGGCAAATAGCCCATTCTCTAAGATAAGGTTTAAGTCACTGTTACCCTTAGTTTATACGTTAACATTATTTTATAATAAAGGTTAGTTTGGTAATTAATAATAACCATAATATATGTTATAATTTAATAAAATGAAAGCCATTGTTCATCTTTCTTTAAGTTAGCCGAATGTGAAGAAAAGAAAAAAAAAGAAAATAACAAGCTTTAGGTTCGGCCATTGTTGAAGCTTAATTAAAGGTTAGTTCTTGTTTGGTTTTTGATAGTTTCTATGTTTTTGAGATCGTTGCTTAGAAATGTTCAAGACCCATGCTTTAATTTTTGAATTTGATGAAAATTTTGAGTTGAGTCATTGTTGATAGTTGGTTGTTTATGTTATTTAAGGATGGAATATAGAATATATGTGATAGATTTATATGTTTTGTTTTTGGATTTTTGATGAAATTGAGTATTTTGGGCTAAATGGTAAAAATAAATTTTTGAGGGGCTAAATTGCAAAACAAATGAAATGTATGGACTTATATGGTTATGTGAAAGATTCGGCCTAACTATGTGGTGGTGAGAGTTTGTATATTTTGTGTTTTGTGCAAATAAGAATAAATTGTAAAAGTGTGAAATATTAGGGGCAAAATGGTAATTTGTCCATTTAGGTGATTTTGGACTAAATTGAAATGAAATGTGTTTGAATGAGCTTAATTTGAATATGTTTAGATCAAGAACGAAGAAAAACGGACTTGGATCGGGGAAAAGCGAAAGTTATCGAATAGCCGATTTTTTTTGCCGTCCGACGATATTCGAGGTAAGTCTTTAAGCAATTTAATATCGTTAATATCGATTGTAACCTAGATTACATGCTGAATTTTGAACTTATAGATTTAAACTTGACAAAGCCGAATGTGATATAGTGATTTGACAATGGAATGTAGTTGAATTTAATTGAGTTCATTATGTGAAAATGACATGAATTATGTGTAACATATATGATATTGGTAACATGTAATGTGCATGAGACAGTTTAATAATATTGATATTCGGGCTTCGAGCCTAGTAGGCCTTGTGCCGGTGGAGTGTATCAGGCTTATTGCCTAGCAGGCTAAATGCCGGTGATTAAATTTTAGACCTCAGTTCTAGCAGGCTTAGTGCCGATGTGTGTTTCAGGCCTTGTTGCCTAGCAGGCTTAATGCCGGTGATTTATTATAAATGGGAGGTTCATGGATCATTAACTATGTGGAAATTAATTTCAGCAAATAAGCTAAATGTTCAGGTACGTATAAACCTCATAGTTGCAAGTAATAAGGTAAGTTGGTATATTACTATTCGATGCTAGTAATATGTGATATAGTTGAGGTATATTCATAAAATTTTAATATGTGCATTCGGTCTTACAAATAATGAGTATAAATATTGAAATTTGATCTTGGTTGGGTCTTTGAGATTAGGCCATATGGGTAAATGCAATATGTGAGGATAAATGGATATATGTACATAAGTGTATAATCGATTATATGTGGTTAATGTGTATACTATACTTACTTGATTTGGTTATATGTGGAAACATATTGAATTTATGTGTATTTGGTGAGTTTGCACATTTAAGGTGAGATAAGAATATTATCCATATGTATAATATGAGTAAGAATATTTGTTTAATATTTAATTAGCTATATGCTTTGTATATATATGAATATGACTTGTGTGAATGTTTGGTTTTGCACTCATATTCGGTAATACCTTGCGACCCTAATCCGGCGACGGATACGGGACAAGGGTGTTACACTAGTAGGAATTCTACTTAAATTAGGATACTTAGGGGCCAAGTAAGGCATCTCCAAGTCTATATAAACACCCAAGGGGGGAACTTGAAAGGGGGAGTTCGGCAGAACCCCTTTGTCAGGGCGTCAAGCTAGGCCAAGAAGCCAAGTCGGAAAGGTCAGAGTTGAGGGAATCACTCGAAGTTAGCCAGTTGATCCATCCCAAGAAGTCAGAATTCTACTCAAGATGGCGGATTTCTCCTTCAATTCCTTCAGGGAGTTTTAGGGATTTCTTATGTTTTGTTTTATCTTTTCTCTTGAGATGTTTTCTTTATTTGTTATGAACTAAACCCCTTAGATACCTGAAGGGGATGAAACTTAGATGAATCTTGCTATCGTTTTCTGAATTATATGATAAATACTTAGTTTGTTCTTAATTATGTTTGCTTAATTCTTGAGTTAGTATTTCGCAGATATTGATTCAAGTTTGATGTGTTTAGGTGGCAGAGGAATAGACCCTGCTTAAGAGTAGATCTAGCATAATTAAGCGGAGTTGATCGCACGCCTAGAGATAGGGTAACGAGATTTTGCCGCATTAGGGTGAAACTTAATATGGGAATCCATAGATCGATTTACTGCTATTCTAGGGATTTATTATAAGATAACGAGAGTTCCACTAATTAATCTAGGGTTAGACGTTATTCGCCTCGAGAAAGGGTTTAATATACGTTAGGGAGTCCTACGGATCAAACTAAGTGAAAAAATCGTATGGTTCAGTGTTAGATAACAAGTGAAGTGTAGGTTGATTCTTCCTGAGGGTATCATCGTGATCAACTGAGTTTTTCTTCTAGTTATTTCCCAATTCGTTCTTTTTGTCTTTGCGTCTTTAGCTTAGTAGTCGTTAATTTAGATTAAAGCAATTTCACTTTATTTTAGGCTAAATAATAAAAAGAAAGTTGGTATTAGTACTTTTAGTTCCTTTGGGTTCGACAATCTGGTCTGGCCTAAGCTATACTACTGTTCGATAGTTACACTTGCCTTTAATCGTTGTCAGAGTTAGTTTCCAGGTTTGATCATTCGTTTTATAAATTTTAAAGCTCTGATTTCAGCGATCATGTTTTTTGCAATTTATTTTTTTTATTATTAGTTTCATTTTTTTTACTTTGTCATTTTTTCTTTTATTTGCTTTGACAGGTAATTTTAGTTTATAGAGGAGATGGCACTGAATAACTATCAGTGGCAAGTTATGAGGACAACGCCAACAAAAGCCGCCAGTGTCTTCAACCTCGACGTGGTCACCAGGTTATCTAACTAGCTGGAGATGATGAATAAAAAGATGGATGGTTTGTATAGTCTCTCGCAAGTACACCCAGTAATGCAATATGATTCGAATCTAGGAGCCGTGGCGAATCCTGAGTACCCACCTTACGAATATGGCATGGAAAACGAGTAAGCTCACTATATGGGTAACTATTCTAGACCTCAATATAATTTTTATAGTGACACTTATAATGCAAGTTGGAGGTACCATCCCAATTTCTCGTGGGATGATCAAAATAGCCAAAGACCGGAACTTCCTCCAAATTTTCAACAACCACCTCACCAACAAGAAGAGGAGTCGAACCTTGAAGAGATGCTGACAAAAGTCATGGCAACCACAGAAACCCGTCTTCAAAAAACCAAGACAACGCTCGATAATCAACAAGCATCAATCAAAGGGATCGAGAGCCAAGTGGAGGAACTTACTAAGTCAGTTAGACACCTGACTAAGATAGTTTCTGAAATTCGATCAGAGGTTTCCGAACAACTACAGGAAAGCTTGCCAAGCAATACTGAAACTGACCCAAGGCAAGAACCTGTGGTAAGTAAAGGTAAGGTTAAGGTAAGCCATGATTTACCAAACCCGGTACATACAGAGTACCAAGCTCATGTGCCATATCCCGATGCAATAAGGAAAGATCACACAGAGGAAGAATTCGGTGAACTCACACTTCGTGTAGACGACGAAACAATCACTCTTCAAGCTCTTGACTCAGCTAGGACATCGAGTAATAAAGGTACGAACGTTAATTCTATTGATAACCATTTGGTTCAACCTTCTTTACAGGAAGCTTCACGAAATCACCTAGCTGAGCTAGATCTTAGACCTCGTACCCATAAGGAAATTCATGAAGAACGAAGGCTTCGGATCAATGAACCAAACGAGTGGAAGTCACACTTCAAAGAGAAACTAGGAATACACGAAGTGAAACCGAAGAAAACCCTAGACAAGCTGATAGGAACAACAAATCACTTCAAAATAGGGGAGCAGGTATTGTTGAATAAGGAAGACCCTCGAATCACCAATTCAGACCTCAAGGCAAACGAAGAAATCACTTTTGAGGTACTTAATGTCTTCCTATACTGCACAGTCAAGATAAGCAATCCTAAATTCAACACTTTTGAGGTAAACCCTACTCGACTTGAACTATATATCCATAACTGAATTGATTGCATGAGAAAGGATTTCACCTCCTCAAACCACCATGACCATACGAATGAGAGGTGAAGTCTAGCTTAAGACTATAAACAAGTGCTTCTCGGGAGGCAACCCGAGCACTAACCCTATTTTTACATTTTTTATTTTTTACTTTTATTTTTCCTTTTAGTACCTAACCATAAACTAACCAAAGTGCAGATTTCCATACCACATGGCCTTGCACACGGCCGTGGCCATGGCCGTGTGGCCACCACAGGAAGGTACAAGGGCGAGGGCAACCACCAGATCCTTAATTTCTATTTAACCCCATTCTTCCTTCCTCTTTTCCAGTTGTTTTTCTTCTTTCATTTTCCATTATTTACTTTTATTTTTATTTTTATTTTCTTTATTATTTTCTTCTTCTTCTTCGTACCATTTAGATTTAGATTAGGACACAATAAAATTCGACCGGCTACTTTGAGGATTCAATTTCAAACAGTTCGAGACGCTTCCCCACGTTCACCTCCAATCCTATCCGGTTTCTTTTTAATGACTTCATCCAAAATTCAGGAAGTTTTACTTCTCTCCCCATCTTATGATTTTATGATTATATTGCTATTATTTATCTTTGTACATTGAGGACAATGTACATCTTAAGTGTGGGGGGTTAATTATAGTATTATCTGAAAATCCCTGAATTATGCCTTGATCTTAAAGTAAGTTTCTCATATTATGATTAGAATGAAAATTCCTTTGATTCATGATTTTTATTGATATGTTTTCGATTAAGTCATTGATAATTATGCATTGATGATTAAATTTGAAGGATACTAGGGAATCAAGCATGATAAGTCTATTTTTCAGAGTTAAATTTTTTTTTTGGTTGTCTACCTGAATTTGAATGATATCTTGAAGTTCAAAATTTACGAGGTTGACATAAAAAACCCATAATTTCTGTGAGCTTTTGAGCCTTTTAGAGCATATATTCTTTTTCGTGCTCATTTTTTGATTATGAGTGTGTCAACATTGAACTGTTATTCTAGAACTTGCCTTGATTATACATGTCGAGACGACATCTATGATTTGATATACAGAGATGATAAAGGCACTTAGGATTTAACCATTTACACCACTAAAAGGCCTACCTTCATAAATTAATCCCTAGTGAACCCCGTTTAATCCTAACAACCTTTCTATTGACTCACCCACTAATTTTAACCCAAAACCCTTTGTATCACCATTCCTTTTTAACTACCCTTTTTGTCGAGATTTGATTTTGAACAGTTTCCTAACTATGTTCTATATTTCAGTTGTAAAAGTTCTTCTTCTTATTATAATTATTTGTTCTTAAAAAAAATGAAGTATATTCATTATTAGTTAGGTGAGCTTATGCATGTAAATTTCAAGTCTTGAAGAAAAAGCTCGTATTAGAGTATTAGTATTACAAATTTTCATTTGATGCAATTACTCATCATTAGTTCGTATTTCTAGTTAGGTAATTTGTCAGGTCAATCTCGATTCTAACCTTCTAATTTAGCCTTTATCCATACCCTTAACCTAAACCCCGTTACAACCCTGTTAAAGACCTTTTGATTTGTGTATCATCTCATTTTACAGTGGTGGAGATTTGATTTTCATGCAAGCCTATGGGATTAACTTTTCATGTTCGACTTATTGAGTGCTTAATTTTGAACCTTAAACACTTTGAGTGATTTGAGTGAATATTTAGTGAGGATGTCAACTCTTGAATCAGAGGTAATTATTCAGGTAAGGGGAAACACCTATGTTTTCATACTATAAAAACTATGACTTAGATTGTTTGAATCTTTAAGACTCTTTGAGTTGAATTATCCATGTATGAATTATCTTTGAATTATGATGAAACACTATTGATGAATCTTATGAATCAAGGAAGTTCATTTTAATTGTAAGTTGAGAATTTTGCTTGAGGATAAGCAAAAGCTTAAGTGTGGGGGTATTTGATAAATCGTAAAAGTAACATATTTTAATCCCACATTTAGCATACTTTTGGATGATTTATCCTTTGATTTATGAAAAAAGGTGCTCTTGATCCTTTCTTTTCATATTTTATACTCAGGAAAGCACCCAAGGATGAAAAGAACGAGAAACGGGCTTAAGACGGACCGAATTGGGCCAAGAGAGAAATCAACACAGCTGGCCCAAAGACCACACGGTCGTGCCTCATTAAAAGTCCGAACACGGCCTGGCCACGATTCACATGGGCATGTGCCATGGCCGTCTCCCTGTCACTGGAAAGAGAAATTTCATTCGGGAAAGGATACTTGGAGGCAAAGAAACACATTCCAAAGCCTATTCAAACACCCTAATAGGAATTCTACTTAAATTAGGATACTTAGGGGCCAAGTAAGGCATCTCAAAGTCTATATAAACACCCAATGGAGCAACTTGAAAGGGGGAGTTTGACAGAAGCCCTCTATCAGGGCATCGAGCTAGGCCAAGAAGCCAAGCCGGAAAGGTCAAAGTTGAGGGAATCACTTGAAGTTAGCCAGTTGATCCATCCCAAGAAGCTGGAATTCTACTTAAGACAGCAGATTTCTCCTTCAATTCCTTCAGGGAGTTTTAGGGATTTCTTATGTTTTGTTTTATCTTTTCTCCTGAGATGTTTTCTTTATTTTTTATGAACTAAACCCCTCAGATACCTGAAGGGGATGAAACCTAGATGAATCTTGTTATCGTTTTCTGAATTATATGATAAATACTTAGTTTGTTCTTAATTATGTGTGCTTAATTCTTGAGTTAATATTTTGCGGATATTGATTCAAGTTTGATATGCTTAAGTGGAGGAGGAATAGACCCTGCTTAAGAGTAGATCTAGCATAATTAAGCGGAGTTGATCGCACGCCAAGAGATAGGGTGACGAGATTTTGCCGCATTAGGGTGAAACCTAATATGGGAATCTATAGATCGATTTACTGCTATTCTAGGGGGTTATTATAAGAGAACAAGAGTTCCACTAATTAACCTAGGGTTAGACATTATTCACCTCGAGAGAGCGTTTAATATATGTTAGGGAATCCTACAGATCAAACTAAGTGAAAAAATGGTATGGTTCAGTGTTAGATAACAATTGAAGTCTAGGTGGATTCTTCCCGAGGGTATCGTCGTGATCAACTGAGTTTTTCTTCTAGTTATTTCCCGATTCATTCTTTTTATCTTTGCGTCTTTAGCTTAGTAGTTGTTAATTTAGATTAAAGCAATTTCACTTTAATTTAGGCTAAATAATAAAAAGAAAGTTGGTATTAGTACTTTTAGTTCCTTTGGGTTCGACAATCCGGTCTTGCCTAAGCTATACTACTATTCAATAGGTACAATTGCCTTTAATCGTTGTCAGAGTTAGTTTCTAGGTTTAATCATTCGTTTTATAAATTTTAAAGCTCTGATTTCAGCGATAATTATGCATCATTCCCAACAGGAGAGTAGGTGAGAGCAACAACATTCCAAATCTTTTCTACAGTATCAAGTAGCAAATAGGTTTTAGAAATATGGGGTTGCATAGAGTTGATAAACCATGCCATAACAAGAGAGTTCATTGAATCCCACTAACTAAAGGTTGAATCAGTGAGTTTACATTTCGACAATTTACCGGTGATGTTTCCCTGCAATCCATAAGCCTAGATAAATAACAAGCAGGACCACACGCGGGTCCACATGCAACGCGTGAAATGGAACTGCAGAAACTTGTGACGGCATGTGAGGTCCACACGCGGGTTTGTTGGTCACTGGAGTTTAGGGGTTTACCTGCAAGTGGATGTCGACTCCAATGGCAGGGGTGCTAAGAGAAAAAAAAATAGGGCTAGGGTGGAAGTACCAAATTTGGGTTTCTAGGGCTTTTGGAAAAAAATTACAATAAAAAAAATCCCAAAATTGGGTATAAATATGATACCATGATGAAATTAGAGATGAATATTCTAATGTATTGAGAAAAAAAAAAACTCTTTCAAAGTATGTATTTCTTAGAAATATTTACAACTATATATACATGGAAATTGAATCAACTTAAGGAAAGAATATCTCTTAATTAGAATCTCTAAAAATCAATTGTAATCTCTAAAAATACTAATTAATGTTATCAAATAATCAAAAGATTCTCAACAGACTCCCTGGTGAGTGTCGAAAGATGATTGTGGGTTGTTTCAAGTGTGGTTCTAAGGACCACTTGATTAGAGATTGTCTGGAACATCGGGAGGGTTCACAAGCTCAGACTGTGGCCCCTACTCAAGTGCAAGCTAGTGCTTGTGGTCGAGGAAAAGGCAGAGGAAGTGAAACAAGGCTAGTTTGACAGTGAAATTTTGCTCACATTGTTACTACTCAAGATGTGATAGGAGGTCTTACACGAGTCTATGTTGTGAGGGAACCCTATGAGCAAGGTGCCACCGATGTTTTTACAGGTTCCTTCACTCTACAAACTATTCATTTGTTTTCCCTGATTGACTCTGGTTCTGCAAACTCGTATGTTTTGAGTGAACTAGTTTGTAAGTTGGACATTCCAGTAGAAACCATAGACTCCATTGGCTTTTCAAAGTTCCATACAACCAACTCAATTTGGATTGTTTGTATGCTGGCCTATAAAAATCAATGCTCATGATTAAATCTGATAATCGACATGGTAAATAAAAATATTAAAAATAAAAATATTCAATTAACTACAAAAATTCAAAATAAATTTTTTAATTATGTATAAAAAATTAGAACACTATCTAGCTCATTCATTTTTTGATTAATATTATTTTATATAAATCAATCTAATAAAAATTTCACCGTCGCGATCCCCGACAATGGTGCCAACAACTTGACCACCTATAAACGTGTTATCGTTTATAGTATAAATATCACACCAAAAATATATAAATGTAAATTGATGGTGCCTGCAAGCGTATGGGTCAAATTGTAATATAGTAATTGTTACAATGGCACATCGATAAGTATTCTGAGGATTGTACCCAAGGGATTGCAAATTGGAGAAACTATTATTCAATTAATTACAGAAAATAATTACTAATCTAATCGAGTCACAAATTAGTAGTGTTAGTCCAAATTAATAGATCTATTAAACTAATTGAATTATTAAATATAAAATAACCTAATGGACTTCCTATTCCTTGTGTCGACTAAGCGAGCTTCTATCCTATGATCGATTAAATCTCTAATTATCTAATTAAATAATTAATTCTCCTCAATTGAGTTATTTATCACCCTTAGCTAAGAATACCTTTCCGGTCTCATATTCACTAAGGATTACCACCTAAGTCACCCTTTCGGTCTCTTCCTAAGCATACAGATGCCCTTCTAGTCTCTCCACTTGGCACAAGTTATACATGTTAGGATCACCTTCCGATCTCACATGTCTCGATATTCTATCAAGGGCATCACTCCCTAATAAGCACTCCTAAATAAACAACTAGTTTCATATAAGCAATGTAACACCCCTTGCCCGTATCTTCCACTGAAACCGGGTACGAGGCGTTACCGTACTTAACTCGCACAATCATACAACTTTGGGCTATTAAACTTATTTCAAATTAAAACTTCTCCGTTCATATGTCTATCATCCTTATAATGGACCTACGAGGCCCTAAACATGCTTCTAAAAGGTTTCGGAGATAATTTGGAAACTTTTACGCACTTAAGAAAATTTTACCTAAACAGGGGCCACACGCCCGTGTGGAAGATGACACGCATGTGTATCACCTCACACGCCCGTGTTCGACGCCCATGGTCAACACTGACTTGAATCACATGGCCTAGACACATGCCCATATGGCTGGCCTGTGGTCATCTCTAATTAATCCACACGGCCTGGGCACGCCCGTGTGCATCAACCGTGTGGCGATTCAAATTCCAAATTCAAGGTGCAAAATTCACACGGCCTAGGCACATGTCCATGACTGACCGTGTGTCACACACGGCCTAGACACACGCCCGTGTGCCTACCCATGTGGACAAGAACAAGGCTATTTGCCAAGCTCTTTGCACCCCTCTAGCTCACACAACATGAACCCATTCAACATACTAATAAACAACTCATAATTTCAATATGAACTTCCATGAAAAACTTTATATTTTCATAAATGATAAGGTGAGCCATCAACCATGGCAATATACAAAATAGTTATCTTAACAAGGGGCCAATACACTTTTTTGCCAAAATAATTTAACTAGTCTAGCCCCTATACATGCCATATACAAAATCACTGAGTCTAAATATACCGAGGTGAGCAGATAGTGTGGGCGATCTCCTAGTTATCGGCATATTTTGGCTTGGCTCTTAAACTCTATAAAACAAGGGAAAGAAAGGGGAGTAAGCTTTAAGCTTAGTAAGTTTACACGTAAACAATATAACAATTTAGTATATGCTAAACAATTATATAACAATACATACTAAACAAGAAACGATCCACATTCATAATCATGCTTACTCATTCCTCCCACTTCCACTTTCCAACCATGTCATAAGATCAATGTATACATTCATTAGCATAACTCCCTGCACTTAGCACCACAATATTACGTAAATCAACACATTACAATCTATTTATCAACTACTCATGGTCAATTTCTCGGTGGTTTCGCACTTAGCCCACCATCAAATTTATTTGGGGTGGTATCGCACATAGCCCACCCAGAGGTTAGTTACGGTGGTATCGCACATAGCCCACCAATGATAAATAGACGATTGTATCGCACATAGCCCATCGTAGTTAAGTATTATGGTGGTATCGCACTTAGCCCACCATCAAGTATTGATATAACACACACTTACATATCCGTTCCATCATTCATACTATAATTGTTCAATAACTACCATATTAAATCCACTTGAATCTTACATGTACTCAATTGTGATATACACTAGTTAGCAACAACTATGTATATAAAAATGCATCGTTTACACATAAACTTACCTCGGTGCAAAACGCATCAACTAATGGTTTAATCCGTGACCTTGCCTTTTTCCCGGTCAAGGTTGATTATGTGCTCTTCTTGATCTATAACAATAAGATTCAATCATTTAGATCATTTTGTGATCATAATGCATCAAAATTTTCACTTAGGCAAAAGTGACTATTTTACCCTTGTACTTTGGCAAAATTACAATTTTTCCCCTAGGCTCGTAAATCATTTTTCAACATATTATCTCATTAAACATGCCTAGCTAAACATTTATTCCTCTTACAACAACCCATAAATCTAACTATTTCATGCATTTATTATGTAACATCCTTATTTAGGGGCTCTTGCATTTTAATTGTTTGCATGTGAATGGTTTGAACATGATGATAGTTAGGGTGTTTTAGGGTCTAGGTATGAGCCAAGGGTAGGCCGGAACTATAGCAAAAATTTCTATTTTGGGTACTTGGAAGGGAGAGCTGAGTGGGTTAGGGGATAAGAGAAATTAATGGGGTGTTTTGACACAAGAGTACCAGTGGTAAAGTGGCAAGGGAGGCGCCACTGAGAGCTTGGAGAGATGACGCCACAAGGAGCTAGGGGAGCTTGTGTTCGAGCTGCGAAGATCCCCTTTCTGCTATTTATTATTGACGCCAAGTTCAAGGGGGAGTTGTGCTCAGGATGGACTCTCTTAGATAAGTGTTGAAGGAGTCAACACATTTGAAATGGGAGGAGAAGAGAAAATGGTGGAAGTTGACTCATTCAAATCGGTTTAAATGGGTGGACAGGAGGGAATTTAGGAGTTGGCCGAAACTTGAACACTGGAGAGTAAGAGGAATCAGTTTGGAGGCTTAGGAGGTGTGCTGATTTTCAATAGCTAGTTATGGAGAGCATTTTCGGCTAGACACTCTTTTGTGCACATTGTTATGAGACCAAAACCGAAACCCCATAGCCTCTTGTCGATTTTCCTCTCAATTATCTAAGACCGAATTCCATTGAACCTTGTGTGCATTTCTTTTTCCTTTTGAAACCAAAACCGAAACCCTTTTTCCCTAAATCTCTTCTCATCTTTTGTTCTCTCTACTCCTATTGGGTTTGGCCGAAACTAAGTCACCCTCCTCCCATTACTTTCTCACGTTTGCTTTTCATCATCTGTTCAAAACCGAATGCCCTCTTGAACCTTCCCACTTTTCCATTTCAATTTGGCCGAATCTTCTTTGATCTTCCACCATCAACTGTGTTGCAACCATATAGTTTTTCTTTCTCAAAGTCATAGCCGAATCTCAACCCTGTGGCAGGTAAGGTTCCATTGTTTCGCTTCTTTCTTTTCTCTTGATCTTATAGCCGAATCCCCCTGTCATACTCTCATCTCTATTCTTTTTCTATCTTGGTCACTTTAATGAGAAAATCTGAAAGCTTTGTCGCCCAAACTCTCGTTGGACTCAGGATCTCTGTGGATTGTCGCCGATTAACCATTCACTTTCAATCAATTTCGTTAATAGTGTGGTAAGTGTTCTTGTCGACAATCAACTCTTATGGTGTTAGCGCCGAAGGCAGATACCCATGATTATTGATGTTTGGCTGAATGCAGGAAAGAGTGGGTTGACGCCTTTTCGTGTAGAGTTTTTGGGATTTGTCGACATAGGTGAGGGTTTTAACTTTGGGATTCTAGTTCTTCATGATTTGATCCACTGCTTTAACCCAATTTAGTGATAAGTTATTATGATTCAAAGGCTAATCAAGCATTACATGGGGTTAGATCTGAGACCCCAGCCCCTAAGTTCAAAAGGAGAGCAGTGTCGGCGGTTCGTGATTGGCGACCGGGCTGTGGACCGGCATCCGAGCAGGAGAGTAGACAATAGTTTTGCGCGTGATCAGGTGTGTATCTCTTACACACTTCATATTCGATGTATAATATGTTAATAACTCAAACACTGTTAAAAGCCGGAATATGTGCGGATATCGATAAGTTACCCTTATGGGTATGAGCGAGGACTCCGGGTAAGTCCGTTCTGATAGCTAATGATATTTGATATCTGATGAATGTATGTTGTGTTGCGGTATATTGTTAATAGATAAAGCATGTTAGTGTTGTATATGTAAGCATGTGAATTAAAGTGGGCGTTATGAGAGGAGGGGAAAGATGGTAATTTGTGACTTTGGGTCACCAGTGGTTTGGCACCACCAGTGGTTTGGTACCACATATGATATTTGTGACTTTGGGTCACCAGTGGTTTGGCACCACCATTGGTTTGGTACCACATATGATATTTGTGACTTTGGGTCACTAGTAGTTTTGGCACCACATTGGATATTTTAGCGACTCGTCCCAGTGGTTTAATACCACAGTGGGTTGGCCCCACATATTACTCATGAAAAGGATTGTTGCCAGTGGTTTGGTACCACAAAGTGGGTTAGCCCCACATATGGATAATTGTGACTTTGGGTCACTAGTGGTTTGGCACCACCAGTGGTTTGGTACCACATTTATACTTTGATCGTGACTTTGGGTCACCAGTGGTTTGGCACCACCAGTGGTTTGGTACCACACGACGTAGATTATGGATAGGTTTGGGTTGCATGACATATTTACTTGATCATGAAACTGTGTAAGAGTGTTGCTATAATCGGGAGGGGGATTATACACTGAGTCTCGGTGACTCACCTCTTCCCTTATCTTTTGCAGATGGTTAGTGGATCGCGGATATGGAGCCGGGCGGACTCGAGGAGGCCATGCAAATTACTTTCGGTTTTTGTTTGTTCACTATTTTGGGTACCTGATTTTTATTTTGGTTTTATTTGGGTTTGTAATAAGGCCACTAATTAATATTTGGGTTTATTTTATCTCGTTTAAATTGTTATGTTTCGCTTAAGTAAACTACTTGACATGTCTAAATAACCGGTAAATCAAAGTGTTCTAAATTACACATCTCACCTGATTTTCTAAACTTTACCATTGGGTAAGAATGAATAAGTGATGACAACAATCGGCTCAAACTCCTTTTTTTTTTTAAATTGAGCTAGTTTAAGTCAAACATTTTGAAAACGGTTTCAACTTTACACCTCAATAACTTTGGGATATCCCTATAATCACATGGTTTTCCTAGGATAAACGATAACATGCAGTTTTCTCAAAGAGAAAGGGGTTCTTCTTTCACGAATTTTAAACATCCAACGTATTTTCGAATGACGTTTCTTTCAAATTGAATCTACCCCTTATTTTGGTCAAAATACTTTACCCTGTGACATGCCGAATTCGGTCGTAGTGTATTGACTGGGTTGAGGGTGTTACAATTATGGTATCAGAGTCAAGTTCAAAAGCTCGGCTATGGGCCCGAGGCCCAAAATGTTTTAAGAGTGGGATTTAAAAAGGTCTGGTTGGAAAATACATGGTCTGGAAAGCATGGCACCGAGTCTCCGGCACTGATCCACCCAGGTAAGCACCCCTAACTACTGTGTTTATATATACGATTGTGATGATAGTGATATGAATGATAGTACTAGTGGATTACTCTAGAGACTGAAACTCATAGGATTCTGTGAACTCGCGAAAAACAAAACCTCGTAATAGAACTGTTCATAAAACTGTGCTGCAATAACAGTGGAATAGGTCTAACGCGTAAAACTTTTAAATCAGATAAATCGAGAACGTTAGTCATGAGTACCCGAGGACGTGGTCGTAACACGCGTGGACGCGGTCGGGGTAGGATGACCGTGTCTGAACCAGTGGTGTCTTGTCAGGGGTCAGAAAATGAGGTACCACCGCCACCAGCTGTGGCCGCTGAGTTTCAGGATCAGACAGGTGATAATGCAGTGTCGCAGGCAATGCTGGGAGTTCTAGAGATGGTAGTTGGAGCAGGTGGAGGTACGGGAGCTCGGAAATCCGTGTCTGAGCGACTCTGAGCCAATGGAGCAGAGGTATTCCAGGGTGTTTCTGGTGTGGCTCCCAATACGGCTGAGTATTGGTTGGAGGCGACAGAGCGTATCATGGACGATTTAGACTTTCCGGCTGAGGAGAAGTTGAAGGGTATAGTGTCTCTTCTCCGGGATGAGTCATACCAGTGGTGGCTCACGGTTCGGGATGGTGCGACAGCTGATGTTCTCACTTGGGACTATTTTAAGGCAGCTTATCAGAGGAAATACATTGGGTCCAGTTACATTGATGTACAGAGGAAGGCTTTTCTAAGGCTGGTTCAGGGGAGTAGGTCAGTATCTGAGTATGAGGCAGAATTCTTAAGGTTGAGCCATTACGCTCAGGGTATCGTGGCTAAGGAACATGAGCATTGTGTCAGGTTTGAAGTCGGGCTGAGAGATGAATTGAGGTTGGTGATCGCTCCACAGCAAGAGATGGAGTTTGCTGTGTTGGTAGAGAAGGCTAGGATAGCCAAGGGGTGAAGGAGTCTACAAAACAGAATCTGGACAGGAATAGATAAAAGAGGAGTTTTAGATCATCAGGATCGGTTGGAAATTCTCAGAAAAGGGCTAGATATGGTGGGCCGAATCAATCTGTGAGGCCTGTTGCTGCTACTCAGGGACCAGCGCAGTGTGCTCGATGCGGGAAATCTCATTGGGGGGAATGTTAGACCGGTGGCAGAGGATGCTTTGAGTGTGGGTCGTTGGATCATCGTGTAAGGGATTGTCCACGTAAGCTAGCCAGGATACAATCTGAGGGTCAGGGCCGTGCTCAGTTTAGAAACGGTGGACAGCAACCGTAGAGGGGTCGTGGTTCTGCCAGGGGAGGTAATGGTTCTGGTCGAGGCCGCGGAGCACCGAGCAGAGGTGCAGGTAATACTGAGGCAAGATAGCCTGGGTTAGTATATGCAGCGAGGCGTCGAGAGGACGGCGACGCACTGGACATCATAACCGGTTCGTTCTTAATTTTTGGACTACCTTATACTACATTGATAGATGTTGGTTCGACGCACTCGTATGTTGCCAGTAGCATAGTGGAAACCATGAACTTAGACTTTGAGATTACTTCTAGGGAGATGACAGTAATTAGCCCTCTAGGTCACTCTGTAGAAGTGAATAAACTGTATAGGGATGTACCCCTAGAACTTCAAGGGGTATTTTTTGTGGCAGATCTGATGGAACTGCCATTCGGGGAGTTCGATCTGATCCTTGGGATGGACTGGCTGGTGAAGTATCAAGCGAGTTTGGACTGCGCGGCTAAGCGCATGGTATTAAGAACAGTAGAAGGTGAGGAAGTGGTAATGATAGGTAATAGAAGGGATTATCTATCTAGTGTTGTATCGGCTCTGAAGGTTGAGAAAATGGTTAGGAAGGGGTGTGAGGCGTTCATAGTTCATGTGTGTGCTTTGGAGGCTAAGGAATCAGCTGTAGGGAATGTCTGAATGGTGAAGGAATTTGTCGATGTATTCCCAGAAGAACTTCCGGGTCTGCCTCTTGATCATGAAGTTGAATTTGGCATAGATCTGTTACCCGGAACCACGCCAGTATCTATTGCCCCGTATAGGATGGCACCAAAGGAATTGGTGGAACTGAAGGCGCAGATCCAGGAATTGTTGGACCGGGGTTTCATCCGGCCAAGTGTTTCGCCTTGGGGAGCGCTTGTGCTTTTTGTTAAGAAGAAAGATGGTACGATACGGATGTGTATAGACTACCGCCAGCTGAATAAGTTGACGATCAAGAACAAGTATCCATTGCCGAGAATAGACGACTTGTTTGATCAGCTTAAGGGGGCATCAGTCTTCTCTAAGATCGATTTGAGGTCGGGATACCATCAGCTTAAGGTAAGGAGGCTGACATCCATAAAACGACGTTTCACACTCGGTATGGGCACTACGAGTTCTTGGTAATGCCGTTTGGGTTGACCAACGCGCCAGCAGCGTTCATGGATAGGATGAACCGGGTGTTTCAGCCGTACTTGGACCAGTTCGTCGTGGTGTTTATAGACGACATATTGGTGTACTCAAGATCTGAGGAGGATCATGATGCGCATCTACGAGTGGTTTTGCAGATTTTGAGGGAGAAGCAGCTATTTGCCAAGTTTAGTAAGTGCGAGTTTTGGCTGAAGGAGCTGACTATCTTGGGCCACGTGGTGTCAGCTGAGGGGATAAGAGTGGACCCTCGAAAGATTGAGGCAGTGTTGGATTGGAAACCGCCTAAGTCGGTAGCAGAAATTCGGAGTTTTCTGGGTCTGGCAGGGTATTACAGAAGATTTGTGGAAGGGTTTTCTTTGATTGCAGCGCCATTGACCAAGTTATTGAGAAAAGGGGTTCCATTTGTGTGGTCCGGTAAGCAACAGAAAAGTTTTGACGAGTTAAAGAGGATTCTGACAGAGGCTCCGGTCTTGATTCAACCTGAAGCAGGAAAAGAGTTTACGGTATATTGTGATGCATCGCATACTGGTTTAGGATGTGTGCTGATGCAAGAAGGGAAAGTGGTGGCATATGCGTCTCGAATTCTGAGACCGCACGAAGTTAACTATCCGACGCATGATCTGGAGTTGGCTGCAGTGGTTTTCGCCCTGAAGATATGGAGGCATTATTTGTACGAGGAGAAGTCAATAGTCTACACGGATCACAAGAGTCTTAGGTATCTTTTGACTCAGAAGGACTTGAATTTGAGGCAGCGGAGGTGGATCGAGTTGTTGAAGGACTACGACTGTTCAATTGAGTATCATCCGGGCAAGGCCAACGTGGTGGCAGACGCGTTGAGCCGTAAGGTAGTGTCAGACTTGAGAGCTATGGTTGCTCATCTCAGTTTGTATGACGACGGGAGTTTATTAACAAAATTGTAGGTAAAGCCGACTTTGGTTGAGAAGGTCAAAGAGAAACAGCTAGTGGATGAGGGTCTGAATGCTCAGAGGTTGCAAGTGCAGAGTGGTGGATTGGAAGGATACAGCTTGACCAGTGATGGAGTGTTGTGTTTCCAAGGGAGAGTTTGTATTCCGAAGGACGTCGAGTTAAGGCAGAAGATTCTCCAGGAGGCACATAGCAGTCCATACGCTATGCATCCGGGGGGTAGCAAAATGTACCGAGATTTGCGGGAATAGTTTTGGTGGTCGAGTCTGAAACAAGAAGTAACTGAGTTTGTGGGTAAATGTCTGACGTGTCAGCAGGTCAAAGCTGAACACCAGTTGCTGTCGGGTTTGCCTCAGCCAGTAACGATTCCGTAGTGGAAGTGGGAAAGGATTACGATGGATTTTGTCAGTGGGCTACCCCTTACACCTAGCAAGAAGGACTCAGTCTGGGTGATTGTGGATCGTTTGACAAAATCAGCTCATTTTATACCGGTTCGGGTTGATTACTCGCTTCAAAAGTTAGCCAAGTTGTATGTGGCGGAGATAGTGAGGTTGCATGGAGTGCCGGTATTGATTATCTCAGATAGGGATCCCAAGTTCACGTCGAGGTTCTGGAAAGCGTTGCATCAGGCACTGGGTACGAGATTGGATTTCAGTACGGCATTTCATCCGCAGTCAGATGGGCAGTCAGAAAGGGTAATACAAATCCTAGAGGATATGTTGAGAGGTTGTGTCTTGGACTTCAGAGGCAGCTGGGAAGAATTTCTACCGCTGGCAGAATTCACGTACAACAATAGCTACCATGCAAGCATTAAGATGGCACCATATGAGGCGTTATATAGTCGGAAGTGTCGTACACCTACGTGCTGGACAGAGTTGGGTGAGCGTCAGATGTTGGGTCCGGAGTTGGTCGCTGAAACGGTGGAAAAGGTTAAGTTGATTCGAGCTCGTCTGAAGGAAGCTTCGGACAGGCAGAAGTCTTATGCCGATCTTAAGCGAAGGGATATAGAGTTTTTTGTAGGTGACAGAGTTTTCCTAAAGGTCTCGCCGTGGAAGAAAGTGCTGAGGTTTGGTCGGAAAGGCAAGTTGAGCCCTAGGTTTATCGGGCCGTTTAAGGTGTTGAAATGTGTGGGACCAGTGGCTTATCAGCTCGAGTTGCCGGCAGAATTGAGTCAGATACATGATGTGTTTCATGTCTCCATGCTTAGGCGCTACCGGTCAGATCCGTCGCATGTTGTGTCGGTGGAAGAGATCGTGGTGAGCCCAGATTTGACCATAGAAGAGGAACCAGTGTAGATTCTGGATCGGACGTTAAGATGTTGCGTAAGAAGACAGTTCTATTGGTAAAGGTGTTATGGCCGAACCATGGTACAGAAGAGGCCACATGGGAACCAGAGGATGTGATGCGGCAGCAATACCCTCAACTCTTTTGACCAGGTAATTTTGAGGCCGAAATTATTTTTTAAGGGGGGTAGAACTGTAACATCCTTATTGAGGGGCTCTTGCATTTTAATTGTTTGCATGTGAATGGTTTGAACATGATGATAGTTAGGGTGTTTTAGTGTCTGGGTATGAGCCAAGGGTAGGCGGGAACTATAGCAAAAATTTATGTTTTGGGTACTTGGAAGGAAGAGCTGAGTGGGTTAGGGGATAAGAGAAATTAATGGGGTGTTTTGACACAAGAGTACCAGTGGTAAAGTGGCAAGGGAGGCGCAACCGAGAGCTTGGAGAGATGATGCCACAAGGAGCTAGGGGAGCTTGTGTTCGAGCTGTGAAGATCCCCTTTCTGCTATTTATTTTTGACGCCAGGTTCATTGGGGAGTTGTGCTCAGGATGGACTCTCTTGGATAAGTGTTGAAGGAGTCAACACATTTGAAACGGGTGGAGAAGAGAAAATGGTGGAAGTTGACTCATTCAAATCGGTTTGAATGGGTGAACAGGAGAGAATTTAGGAGTTGGCCGAAACTTGAACACTGGAGAGTAAGAGGAATCGGTTTGGAGGCTTAGGAGGTGTGCCGATTTTCAATAGCTAGTTAGGGAGAGCATTTTTGGCTAGGCACTCTTTTGTGCACATTGTTGTAAGACCAAAACCAAAACCCCGTAGCCTTTTGCCGATTTTCCTCTCAATTATCTAAGACTGAATTGCATTGAACCTTGTGTGCATTTCTTTTTCCTTTTGAAACCAAAACCGAAACCCTTTTTCCCTAAATCTCTTCTCATCTGTTGTTCTCTCTACTCCTATTGGGTTTGGCCGAAACTAAGTCACCCTCCTCCCATTACTTTCTCACGTTTTCTTTTCATCATCTATTCAAAACCGAATTCCCTCTTGAACCTTCCCACTTTTCCATTTCAATTTGGCCGAATCTTCTTTGATCTTCCACCATCAACTGTGTTGCAACCATATCGTTTTTCTTTCTCAAAGTCATAGCCGAATCTCAACCCTGTGGCAGGTAAGGTTCCATTGTTTCGCTTCTTTCTTTTCTCTTGATCTTATAGCCGAATCCCCCTGTCATACTCTCATCTCTATTCTTTTTCTATCTTGGTCACTTTAATGAGAAAATTTGGAAGCTTTGTCGCCCAAACTCTCGTTGGACTCAGGATCTCTGTGGATTGTCGCCGATTAACCATTCACTTTCAATCAATTTCGTTAATAGTGTGGTAAGTGTTCTTGTCGACAATCAACTCTTATGGTGTTAGCGCTGAAGGCAGATACCCTTGATTATTGATGTTTGGCTGAATGCAGGAAAGAGGCGGTTGACGCCTTTTTGTGTAGAGTTTTTGGGATTTGTCGACTTAGGTGAGGGTTTTAACTTCGGGATTCTAGTTCTTTATGATTTGATCCACTGCTTTAACCCAATTTAGTGATAAGGTTATTATGGATTCAAAGGCTAATCAAGCATTACGTGGGGTTAGATCTGAGACCCCAGCCCCTAAGTTCAAAAGGAGAGCAGTGTCGGCGGTTCGTGATTGGCCACCGGGCTGTGGACCAGCATCCGATCAGGAGAGTAGTCAAATCGCGGTAGTGTTGATTAATGACAGTACCGACGTGGAGAGTGTAGTTTTGCGCGTGATCTGGTGTGTATCTCTTACACACTTCATATTCGATGTATAATATGTTAATAACTCAAACACTGTTAAAAGCCGGAATATGTGTGGATATCGATAAGTTACCCTTATGGGTATGAGCGAGGACTCCGGGTAAGTCCGTTCTGATAGCTAATGATATTTGATATCTGATGAATGTATGTTGTATTGCGGTATATTGTTAATCGATAAAGCATGTTAGTGTTGTATATGAAAGCATGTGAATTAAAGTGGGTGTTATGAGAGGAGGGGAAAGATGGTAATTTGTGACTTTGGGTCACCAGTGGTTTGGCACCACCAGTGGTTTGGTACCACACGGGGTAGATTATGGAGTTATGGATGGATAAGTTTGGGTTGCATGACATATTTACTTGATCATGAAACTGTGTAAGAGTGTTGCTATAATCGGGAGGGGGATTATACACTGAGTCTCGGTGACTCACCTCTTCCCTTATCTTTTGCAGATGATTAGTGGATCGCGGATATGGAGCCAGGCGGACTCGAGGTGGCCATGCAAATTGCTTTCGATTTTTGTTTGTTCACTATTTTGGGCACTTTATTTTTATTTTGGTTTTATTTGGGTTTGTAATAAGGCCACTAATTAATATTTGGGTTTATTTTATCTCGTTTAAATTGTTATGTTTCGCTTAAGTAAACTACTTGACATGTCTAAATAACCGGTAAATCAAAGTGTTCTAAGTTACACATCTCACCTGATTTTCTAAACTTTACCATCGGGTAAGAATGAATAAGTGATGACAACAATCGGCTCAAACTCTTTTTTTTAAATTGAGCTACTTTAAGTCAAATGTTTTGAAAACGGTTTGAAATTTACACCTCAATAACTTTGGGATATCCCTATAATCACATGGTTTTCCTAGGATAAACGATAACATGCAGTTTTCTCAAAGAGAAAGGGGTTCTTCTTTCACGAATTTTAAACATCCAACGTATTTTCGAATGACGTTTCTTTCAAATCGAATCTACCCCATGTTTTGGTCAAAATACTTTACCCTGTGACATGCCGAATTCGGTTGTAGTGTATTGACCGGGTTGGGGGTGTTACATATTACACATTTTCAATCTTTGCATTCAAGTCCAATCTAGGTGTTTTCATGCTAACACCTTCCACAAAAGTTGTTTCTCATTTTCCTAATATTCATTTTCTTTCATAAAAACCCCGTAACACCCCAAACTCGACCCAAACACCACGACCGGATCTGGCATGTCACTAAAAAGATTTTATAAAACTTCTCGAACTTCCGAAAAACTTTACGTTATTGATATGCTTTTGAAACTCCATATTAGTAGTTCGTAAAAAAAACTCATTTTTTTCAGAATTGTGTTTAGGTGGCATATGAAATCGCATATTGATATAATCACATATTGATACATACATATATATATATATATATATATCAGTTTAAAGTAGTAATTTGTCTCTATAGTCCATTTATGAAATCATAAATTAGGTTGTAAGAAAACTTTTGTTCGCTTTTGAAAGTAATGTGTCTTATCAATTAATCCATTTTTATAACATCCAAAATTTAAAGCTGAAAATTTAAATCAAGTTAACAGTGGCCTTATTACAAATCAAAAATCCCCAAAAGCAGAAAACGATAAATAAAGCAAAGTTTTAATTAAACAAAACTCGTGCATGGCCACCTCAACTCCATTTCGACCCAATCCACTGAACTAAGAATCACCTGCAAATGTTTATACAAATAGAGTGAGTCACAAGACTCAGCGTGCAATTAGTCCACATAAACCACAAATGGGCCTAAACCCCATTTCACAATCGGCCCAAAGTCCAATCATTATAGCATATCAATGTAATCAATGTGATAACCTAACCCATCCGAATGTTCCATCCTCTACACTCCGCTCCATATATCCATCCTCAACACTCCTGTGGGGATTTCTACAATCAACCCTCCATCCTCTACACTCCTCTTTGGCAGTCATGCTGACAGTCATGCTGCTCAAAACTGATATAATGTGGACTAGCCACCGATAATTATGTGACCAAGTCACAGATATGTAATGAGGCACTAAGCCATCAAATTAATATGACAGTGTCACCGATATACACTTCTCCTTCATGTCATTATCATTTCCCAGATCCCATGCACATGCAAACATAGTATAACGAACATATCATATAATATCATACAACCATTATTTAGAGCACACAATCATGCTATCATCAATAAATATAAGGCTTAATCGAAGAACAACTAACCTGGTGTTATGATTTTACCCTTCATGGGTAACCCAAAAGCCATTACCGAGATTTTGGCTTTCAATCATACCACATAAATGTTTTATACAAATAAAGAAAAGTGTGGTAATTACACACCCGTAAACACGAAGAACTAAGCTATCGATCTCGCTGACACCCTCGCTCGCAGGGATCACAGCGATATGCCTATCCCGTTTCGAAGCCGGCCCACAACCCGGTGGAAAGTCTCGAACGGTTGACCCGCATGTTTTTTGAACTTAGGGGTAGAGACTACGAGTCCAACCCCCTCCTTTGCTTGGTAGGTATTCGGTTCCATGGAAGAGATCTTGATCAGAAGATCAGGTTAAGGCATTGAAGCCGATGAAATAAGAATATACGCTCAAAATGAAGAGGTTTCTTCCCTAGACTGACAGAAGCCGAAAACTTCAGGCTTGGATTAAGAAATCGGCTGAATCCCTACACAATCTCCATATTAAAAATCAGCCCTCAAAGGTATAGATTAGAAGGAGTGGCCTTTCGACCAAACGAATGGTATGAACACCCTTACCTTAATCGATCGAATCCGATTGTCCCCCAAAGACATTCCAAACGCTGGCCAGATTCAGAAAGAATATGAAAACAAGGCCCCCTACATTCGGCCAATGCACCACAGTACAAGATTAATGCTTTCGGTTTAACAACCAGCAAGAGAACAAGAAAGAATCGAAAAAGAAGAAGACGCTTACCTCCAACCAAGAAGAAACAAAATTGAGAGAATTAGGGGAATGGGTAACGGCAATCCACTGAGACAAGAACGAATGAAGAGGTATAAACACACCCGAGAGATTCGGCTAACAAGAAAAATAAGATCACACTCAGAGAGAAGGAAGAGGAGCAAGTTTCGGCTTTGAGTAGATGAGAAAACTAAAGATGAATCCCTATGGTATGAGATGAGGATTCGGCTAAGAAGAAACAAATAAGGAAAAATGATAAATGGATAGGGTGATAGGAATGTTTAGTTAAGGGAATATGAGATATAAAATGAATATGAACAAAAGAAAGAGAGAGGGTTAAGGTTTCGGCTTTTAGTGGAAAGAAGAATGAATGAATGCCGAAAAGTCCCAAAGGGTGATTTTGGTCAAGAGAAGGGAAATGGAAGAAACCTTGATTGGCACAAAAGAAATGATATGGAGGAAGAAGAATTGGCTAGGTGATTCAGCAATGACCCCAAAAATGAAAGACAACGATATAAAAACCAAAATAAGACTTTTTCTTCACAAATAGCACCGGTGCACCCCATGTAGATACACTTGGTCGAATAAAACCACGATCCAGCAACTCCTGGATCTGAGCTTTAAGTTCTACCAGCTCCTTTGGCGCCATCCTATAAGGGGCGATGGACACCAGAGCTGTACCTAGAATTAGCTCAATTCCAAACTCCACTTCAAGATCCAGAGGCAACCTTGGAAGTTCCTCAGGAAAAACATCCACGAACTCCTTTACTATTCTAACCTCACTAACAGTCTCCTCCTTTGCATCCAATGCACTGATAAAAGCTAGGAATGCCTTGCACCCTTTTCCAACCATCTTAATGGCTCTTAACGCGGAAACCACGTTAGCCAAATAATTCCTTCTTTCTCCTATCACAACCACCTCTTCACCCTCTGGAGTACTCAACACCATTCGCTTAGTCGCGCAATCCAACTTAGCCCGATGATTAACCAACCAATCCCTACCTAAGATGAGATCAAACTCCCAGAATGATAATTCCAACAAGTCAGCCAGGAAATGAAACTCCTTGAATTTCTAAAGGCACGTCCCTAAACAATTTGTTCACTACCATGGATTGTCATAAAGGGCTAACCACAGTCATCTCTCTAACAGCTATTTCATATTCTATACTTAAAGTCTTAGATACAGTACTAGCAACACAAGAGTGGGTTGATCCAATATCAATCAAAGCAAGAAATGGCTTATCAGCTATATCAATCAAACCTGGCTGTCTTGCATCTGTATCACTGGCACCCCTGCCCGGTGCTCCACGACCCCGTCCTGAACCATTCGCTCCTCTGATCGGACCACGACCCCTCGGCATCTGCTGTCCACCCCTTCCTGGCTGCACATAACCTTGACCTACCGTCCGTGCCCTGGTCATTTCTTGCGGATAATTCCTTATTAGATGATCCTTTGACCCACACTTGAAACATCCCCTATCTCTTCCCCAGCACTCTCCTACATGTGATCTCCCACACTGAGCATATGGACGAAACTGACCCGCCGCGGTAAGCGCCGGAACTCGAGCTGGCCCATCAAACCTAGTCCTCTTCTGAAACCCCCTAGATGACCCTGACGATCCATAACTCCTCTTATTTTTACCTTTATCCTTGTCCCTATTTTGCCTCTCAGTCCGCTTTACCTCCTCGGCTATTTTAGAATTTTCCACCAGGATGGCAAAATCCCTCTCCTGCTACGGAGCTATCAACACTCGCAACTCGTCTCGCAGCCCATCCTCAAACCACACGCAACATTCATAATCAGTCGCAACTATCCCTCGGGCGTAACGACTCAACCGCAAAAATTTTGCCTCATACTCAATCACAGATTTACCCCCTTGTACCAGATTCAAAAATGCTTTCCTCTGAGCATCCACATAGCTTGCCCCAACATATTTCCTTTGAAATGCAGTTTTGAAGAAATCCCAGTTAATGCGATCCGCTGAAGTACCCTCTCTTACTGTGAGCCACCATTGATATGCCTCGTCCTGAAGAAGAGACACCGCTCCTTTCAGTTTTTCCTCTGTCGTGGAGTCTAGATCATCCATAATCCTCTCGACTGCCTCTAGCCAATATTCAGCCACATTTGGGGCCACACCAGAGATACCCCTAAACATCTCAGCTCCGTTTGCTTGAAGTCGCTTAGGAATGGAGTTTCGAGATACTGTCCCAGTGCTTGCCCCAGCAACTCGCTCCAACACACGCAGCATTGCTTGCGACAAGGCATCATCCCCACCAGTTCTATCTTGAGATCCCACTTCAGCCACAGGTGATGTCGGCGCTTCACCCTCAAGCTCATGCCTTACTTCCGAGAACTCAGCCTCAGCACCCAGGCCTCTACCACGGCCGCGTGCAACGCGTCCACGTCCTCTAGCACTCATGACTACCGTTTTGTCTTAATCTGTTTTACAAATTTTATGTATTAGCATTTCTTCTCACTGTTTATTAACGAGTAGTTTTATGATATTAGAATTTTAAGTTGTTTTCCACATATCTAAATTTCATAGCACAACATATATCTATTTCATGCAGTTCACCCAATGCAGTCAGAAATAATCACCGTATGGACTTGGTGCCGGAGACTCGGGTGCCATACTTCCGGAGAATATGCACATATGTATTTTCTTTCTAAACCATCTTAAACCCAAAATTTGGAAAATGTTTTGAACCCAAAACCTAAGGCCGAGCTTTTACAACCTGGCTCTGATACCAAAATGTAACACCCCAAACCCAGCCCAAACACCACGACCGGATCTGGCATGTCACTAAAAAGATTTTATAAACCTTCTCGAACTTCCGAAAAACTTGACGTTATTGATATGCTTTTGAAACTCCATATTAGTAGTTCGTAAAAAAAAACTCATTTTTTCAGAATTGCGTTTAGGTGGCATATGAAATCGTATATTGATATAATCACGTATTGATACATACATACATATATATATATATATATCAGTTTAAAGTAGTAATTTGTCGCTATAGTCCATTTATGAAATCATAAATTAGATTGTAAGAAAACTTTTGTTCTCTTTTGAAAGTAATGTGTCTTATCAATTAATCCATTTTTATAACATCCAAAATTTAAAGCTGAAATTCCAATCAAGTTAATAGTGGCCTTATTACAAATCAAAAATCCCCAAAAGCAGAAAACGATAAATAAAGCAAAGTTTTAATTAAACAAAACCCGTGCATGGCCACCTCAAGTCCATTCCGACCCAATCCATTGAACTAAGAATCACCTGCAAATGTTTATACAAATAGAGTGAGTCACAAGACTCAGTGTACAATTAGTCTACATAAACTACAAATGGGCCTAAGCCCCATATCACAATCAGCCCAAAGCCCAATAATTATAGCATATCAAAGTAATCAATGTGATAACCCAACCCATCCTAATGTTCCACCCTCTACACTCCGCTCTATATATCCATCCTCAACACTCCTGTGGGGATTTCTACAATCAACCCTCCATCCTCTACACTCCTCTTTGGCAGTCATGCTGACAGTCATGCTGCTCAAAGGCGATATAATGTGGACTAGCCACCGATAATTATTTGACCAAGTCACCGATATGTAATGAGGCACTGAGCCATCAAATTAATGTATAGTGTCACCGATATACACTTCCCCTTCATATCATTATCATTTCCCATATCCCATGCACATGCAAACATAGTATAATAAACATATCATATAATATCATACAACCATTATTTAGACCACACAATCATGCTATCAACAATAAATATAAGGCTTAATCGGAGAACAACTAACCTGGTGTTATGATTTTACCCTTCATGGGTAACCCAATAGCCATTATCGAGATTTCGGCTTTCAAACATACCACATAAACGTTTTATACAAATAAAGAAAATTGTGGTAATTACACACCTGTAAACACGAAGAACTAAGCTATCGATCTCGCTGACACCCTCACTCGCAAGGATCACAGCGATCTGCCTATCCCGTTCCGAAGCCGGCCCACAACCCGGTGGAAAGTCTCGAACGGCTGACACCGTATGTTTTTTGAACTTAGGGGTAGGGACTACGAGTCCAACCCCCTCCTTTGCTTGGCTGGTATTCAATTCCTTGAAAGAGATCTTGGTCAGAAGACCGGGTTAAGGCATTGAAGCAAATGAAATAAGAATATACGCTCAAAATGAAGAAGTTTCTTACCTAGACCAACAGAAGCCGAAAGCTTCAGGCTTGGATTAAGAAATCGGCTGAGTCCCTACACAATCTCCACATTAAAAATCGGCCCTCAAAGGTATAGATTAGAAGGAGTAGCCTTTCGGCCAAACGAATGGTATGAGCCCCCTTACCTTGATCGATCGAATCCGATTGTCCCCTAAAGACCTTCCAAACGCTGGTCAGATGCATAAAGAATATGAAAACAAGGCCCCCTACATTCGGCCAACGCACCACAGTACAAGATTAATGCTTTCAGTTTAACAACCAACAAGAGAACAAGAAAGAATCGAATAAGAAGAAAACGCTTACCACCAACCAAGAAGAAACCGAATTGAGAGAATTAGGGGAATGAGTAACGACAATCCACTGAGACAAGAACGAATGAAGAGGTATAAACACACCAGAGAGATTCGGCTAACAATAAGAATAAGATCACACTCAAGAAGAAGGAAGAGGAGCAAGTTTTGGCTTTGAGTAGATGAGAAAACAAAAGATGAATCCCCAGGGTATGAGATGAGGATTCGGCTAAGAAGAAACAAATGAGGAAAAATGATGAAATGGAAAGGGTGATAGGAAAGTTCGGTTAAGGGAATATGAGAAATAAGATCAATATGATCAATAGAAAGAGAGGGGGCTAAGGATTCGACTTTTAGTGGAAAGAAGAATGAATGAATGCCGAAAAGGTGAGAGTCCCAAAGGGTGATTTAGGTCAAGAGAAGGGAAATGGAAGAAACCTTGATTGGCACAAAAGAAACGATATGGAGGAAGAAGAATTGGCTAGATGATTCGACAATAACCTCAAAAATGAAAGAGAACGATCTAAAAACCAAAATAAGAAAAGAAAACCTTAGGCACCTATTTGGAAAACAAAATTCGACACTTCTTCCAATTGACCAAAAATGCAAAACCTATCGACCAAATAAAAGAAGGTTCGGCCCCCTAGCTCCAAGGTTAAACCGCACATGCCTACCCCACCTTTCCTCAATTCGGCCACCACTCTCCCTCTCTCCAAATCCCACAATTTTATCCACCCTTTTCTCTCCATCCCATATTTGAAATCAGTTTGAATGATTCCGACTCCATCTTTCTCTCATGGCCACATATTCAAATAATTTGACTTGTTCAACACCCACTCCTCAGAGTCCAAACCGAACCCACCTCCTCTTCATCCCTACGCAAAAATAAATTCCAAAAAGCAATCCATGCGACTCGAACCCCTTCCCCTATGCTCCCTTGTGGTGCCACTTACCTGCACCCTAAGTGGCGTCCTCTTGCCACTTTACCACTACAATTCTTGTGTCAACAAACATAAACAATGATACCTAAAGCTTGACCCAGCTGGCTCTCCCCCAAAGTGCCTCAAATTGAAATTTTTTCCAAGGCTTCGGCTTAACCCCGAGCCTTCCCAGGGACCCCAAACATAACAAATTAATAGATCGAGCATACCATCACACAGAAACATACTAAATGCAGAACCCCAAATTCTCGGATGTTACAAACTCAGCTAACAACATAAATACTTTCATGGCAAGTCCTTAAACCTTCAACCATTACAAATTAGTCCCCTCATTAGCTAGCTTAAGCTTTGGGGACTCCAAAAGTACAAAAATCATCAAAAATAATTATCAAAAGGACTTACTCGCACGGATGAGATGTAGCTGAAATTTTCAAGCTTTCAAACCCTTAAACTTGCTGAAATTTTCAGTAGTAGAGGGGGAGATGAATAGTGAAAGATGATAGCTTCCTTTAGTCACATTATTTTATCATATTTTAGTCAATTGGTAACCGACTATCACCTAATTTGTCTAAAATTAATGCTTTTGTTCCCTATACACCCTATGGCAGGCCATTACACTCTAAAATGGCCCGATTGCATTTTAAAATCCTCTAATTTACATTCTATAGCTATTAGGTACTCCTACCTTATAAAATAGAACTTTCACATCTTATGTGATTTAGTCCTTTTTCACAATTACGCATGCTATTGCTAAAATTAAAGCACCAAAATTTCCACAAAGCCATATCTTAATGGTATAACACATAAAATAACATCAAAATAATTTTCCTTATCCTCAGTTTAGTGGTCTCGAAATCACTGTTCCGACTAGCCCCAAAATTGAGATGTTACAACTCTCCTCCTTTAGAGATTTTCGCCCTCGAAAATCTTACCTGTAAAGAGGTTTGGATATTATTCTCTCATGGCTTCTTCCGATTCCCACGTAACTTCTTCTACACCGTGCTTTTGCCATAACAATTTTACTAAGGCTATGTCTTTATTCCTCAATTGTTTCACCTCTCGAGCCAAGATTTTAATCGGCTCCTTCTCATATGTCATATCCGGTCGTATCTCAATTTCTGTTGAAGGAATCACATACGAAGGATCGGAGCGATGACGCCTTAACATCTATACATGAAACACATTGTGAAGTTTTCCTAACTCTACCGGTAAAGCCAACCGATATGCCACTGGCCCAATCCTTTCAGTAATCTCATACGGCCCTATGAACCGCGGGCTCAATTTCCGTTTTCGGCCAAATCTCAATATTTTCTTCCACGGGGACACTTTCAGAAATACCCTGTCACCCACTTTAAACTCAATTTCCTTTCTTTTTAAATCTGCATACGACTTCTGTCGGTCTGAAGCTACTTCCAGACTATCCCGGATCACTTTCACTTTTTCCTCGGTCTCTTTAACCAGGTCGACCCTATAAACTTGTTTCTCATTAAGCTCGGTCCAATACAAAAGAGTCTGACATTTACGACCATACAAGACCTCATACGATGCCATCCGTATACTCAACTGATAACTGTTGTTGTAAGCAAATTCGACCAAGGGTAGGTATCTTTCCCAACTACCTTCGAACTCTAGCACACAGCATTAGAGCATATCCTCTTGAAATTGAATTACTCTCTTGGACTGACCATCACTTTGTGGATGGAATGCAGTACTAAAATTTAACCTTGTACCCAAGGCCTCCTGCAACTTCTTCCAAAACCTCGAAGTAAATCTCGAATCTCTATCTGAGATAATGGATATAGGTACTCTATGTAATCTTACCACTTCTGTAATAAACAACTCAGCTACCTTATCCAGCGAATAATCAACACGCACCAGTATAAAGTGAGCCGACTTCGTTAATCTATCAACGATAACCTACACAACATTTTTCTTTTTCGGAGTCATGGGCAATCCCGTCACAAAATCCATGGTGATCCAGTCTCACTTCCACTCAGGAACCATCACTGACTGGAGCAATCTCGAAGGCACTTGATGTTCAGCTTTCACTTGTTGACAAATAAGACATCTTGTTACAAAATGTGATATGTCTCTTTTCAAACCCAGCCACCAATAAAATTTCTTTAGATCATTGTACATTTTCGTACTACCCGGATGTATTGACAAATAACTACTGTGTGCTTCATTCAATATCTTCCGAATCAACTCACCATCCTTAGAAACACAAATCCTGTCATGGAACATTAGACAACCATCCGAACTCAGCTGAAATCCTGAATCACTTCCCGATTCACACTTAGATCTCTTAGATTGTATCTCACTATCGTTCCTTTGAGCCTCACATATTTGTTGGACAAATAATGGCCTAGCTCTCATTTCGACCAATATAGTACCATCATCAGACAATACCAAACACGTGCTCATAGCTCTCAAAGCATACAGGGATTTCCTACTCAGGGCATCTGCAACTACATTCGCTTTCCCCGGGTGGTAATCGTTTACTAGTTCATAGTCTTTCAATAATTCAAGCCACCAGCGTTGTCGTAAATTCAAATCCTTTTGATCCATCAAGTACTTCAAACTCTTATTATCCGCGAAGATTCGACACTTCTCGCCATATAAATAATGTCGCCAAATCTTTAATGCGAAAACAATCGCAGCCAAGTCTAGATCATGTGTCGGATAATTCTTCTCGTGCTGTTTTAGCTGTCTCGAGGCGTAAGCTACCACCTTACCCTCTTGTATTAACACACAACTGAGACAATTTAATGACTCATCACTGTAGACTACAAACTCTATCCTTGACTCAGGTTGTACTAAAATCGGTGCCTCAGTCAACAATGTCTTCAATCTCTCAAAACTCTGTTGACATTTTTCAGTCCATTCAAACTTAACATCTTTGTGTAATAGTTTCGTCATCGGGGTAGCATTCATGTAAAACCCCTTTACAAACCGTCTGTAGTATCCTACAAAACCCAAAAAGCTTCTAACTTCTGATACATTTCTCGGCGCTTTCCACTCCATAATAGCCGAGATCTTACTCCGGTCAACTCTAATACCATCACCCGACACGATGTGTCCTAGGAATTCGACTTCTCGGAGCGAAAACTCACTCTTACAAAATTTAGCATACATCTGCTTGTCTCTTAGAGTCTGTAAAACAATTCTCAGATGCTCTGTATGTTCACTCTCATCCCAAGAATAAATCAATATGTCGTCAATGAAGACAACCACAAACTTGTCCAAATAAGGTCAGAAGACACGGTTTATTAAATCTATAAAAATTGCAGGAGCATTTGTTAAACTGAACGGCATGACCAGAAACTTTTAATGGCTGTACCTCGTCTGAATTGCAGTTTTCGACACATCTTGCTCCTTAACCCTCAACTGGTAATAGCCAGACCTCACGTCTATCTTGGAGAACACCTTAGTTCCTTTCAATTGATCAAATAGATCATCTATCCTCGATAAAGGATACTTATTTTTCACCGTCACCTTGTTGAGTTGTCTGTAGTCTATACACAATCTCATCGACCCATCTTTCTTCTTCACAAATAGTACCGGAGCGCCCATAGTGAATAGCTCGGTCTCGTAAAACCCTTATCCATCAACTCTTGCAGCTAAACCTTCAATTCCTTCAACTCTAATAGGGCCATCCTATACAGAGCAATTAAAATAGGTGTCGTTCTCGGAACCAACTCAATTCCAAACTCAACCTCTCTAACTAGAGGTAATTCGAGTAACTCTTCCGGGAATACATCCGAATACTCACATATAACCGAAACTGTTTCAATCTTTACTGCAGACTCTTGAGTATTTAACATGAAAGTGAGATAAGACTCGTACCCTTTTCTCAAATATTTCTCAGCCACCATGGAAGAGATCATCACATGTAAACTATCTGACCCGCCTAATTCAACCCAAATAACGTCTTCATTTTCACATTTCAATTCAATAAATTTACTACCATAGTTCACTAAAACACTATGGGTAGTCAACCAATCCATACCAAGAATCAAATCAAATTCATCAAATGGCAACAACATAAGGTTTGCCGGAAAACAATGACCCTTAATTGTCAAAGGACAATTTCTACACACCTTGTCAACTAATACATGTCTACCTAACGGGTTTGACACCTTTACTACAAATTTCGTTGACTCAACAGTCATACTCAAACTAGATGCCAATCTCATACAAATATAAGAATGTGTAGACCCCAGATTAATCAAAGCGATAACAAAGGTGTTATGAAGAGAGAAAGTACCCGTTATTGCAGGTGTCCAACCCTCTGACCTCACAGCAGAGTCTCGTGACGCACCTCTACTACTAGCCCCACTTCCCGAGTTCTTTTGTGGCCTACCCCTAGAAGATACATTGCTTGATCTTATTTCCTATTTCTTCTCATTGTCATCCATTTTAGGGAAGTTTCGGATGAAATGGTCGGGGGAACCACACTTAAATAATTTCGGTTGTTTCCCCAACACTCCCTAGTGTGATGTCTGCACAACTTAAGCACTCTGGTTTGGACTTTGAATTGCCAACACTTGCCATCGAGGTAGCCTGAACTCATGAACCTGAGTATGTGTTGTCTCGCTTTCTCTGCGAATACCCAATTGATGTAGTCGTTCGAGGGTTCACTTCTTGGACCTCTTCAATTGAGCTTGGTAGGATTTGCTCATCGGCCTTTTTCTTGCATCCTAGGCCTCACTCACGACTTTCCTCTTTTCCTTACTCAATTCTTCAACCTTACTAGCCCTATCCACCAATACCACAAATTCTTTTAGCTCTAAAGTTCTGACTAAAAGTCTGACATCTTCATTCAACCCATCTTCATACCTCTTGCATTAAATGGCTTCTGTAGACACACACTCTTGCGTGTATTTGCTGAGCCTAACAAATTCGCGCTCATATTCTGCCACAGTCATTTTTCCTTGCTTTAGCTCAAGGAACTCTTTCCATTTCTGGTCCACAAACCTCTGACTTATATATTTCTTTTGAAACTCTTCCAGAAAGAAATCCCATGTCACTCTCTCCTTCGAAACCACTGATGTCAATGTTTTCCACCAATGGTATGCCGAGTCCCTCAGCACGGACACAACACACTTTAAGCTCTCCTCAGGCGTACATGAGAGTTCATCAAATACTCTAATCGAGTTCTCAAACCAGAACTCTGCTTGTAACGCCCCAAATTTGAGCCTATTGGGATTTGGACTTTGGATCTTAGAAAATTTTTAAGTGAGAAAGAAAATGACAAATTGCATGTTTTCTTTAATGGTTAAGGAATTTGGAGTGTCTAGGGTGTTGGAGATGTCCTGGGATCAAGTAAGGGTATAGGAAAAAATTTGGTTTTAGCCCTAGGGAACAGTGACTTCAGTTAGTAGCCCTTTTAAATAAATGTAGAAGGAAAATGACACACGAGGAGCTTGTGGTGTAGTGGCAAAGTAACGCCACTTAGGGAGCAGAGAGGTGGCATCATTAGCAAGTGAAGAGGTCCAAGGTTTGAGGCTTGAGAGTGGTGAATTGGAGGTTTTATTTTTTCCTTCTAGATGGTTAGTAGTGGTGTTGGAGTGGACTCTGGAAGGGAGAGTTCAGGAGTGAAAATTAAGGTAAAGATAAGAGAGAAAAGATAGGGGATTGAGGTGTGGATATGTTGGTGCCGAATGGGACTCTAGGGGGAAGGGAGTTTCAGCTTTTGGCTATAAAAGGGGGTGTCGAATTCTTTTGAAAGGTTCCACTACTTTTCTTTTCTCCCCCTCAGCTGAATTCTTCCATTTACCAAAAAAAGAAACCATCATTCCTTTGCTGAAATTCCATTTTTCACCTATAGCCGGATTCTTCATTGCCAAAATTACCATCATCTTTTCTTGTCAAAATCCCTTTTTGGTGCCGATTCCTTGTTATTTTTCTCTATCAGTCAAGGTTAAAAGCTGAATCTAGGTCGCAAGATCAAATGAGGGTTTCGGTAAGTGTTCTGTTAACTTCTTTAGTGTGTTTTGTTAAAAGCCGAAGGGCTATCTAACCTCTCCTTATCGTTAACCTTGTATTAACAAGGGTAGAATTCAAGGATCGCAAGCGTGGAAAGGATCGTTAGCAAAGAGGTAAGTGCACTCGTCTCGGTTGTGGTTTAAGTGAATGGCCGAATGTGTATAATCTATAGGGGTGACTTGTGTGGATTTTGAGTCACTCGAATTGTGATGGTGTATGTGTGAGTGCAGATCTAGGGGATACTCATGATTAGTAGCTAAGGAAGGGCTATTAGAACTCGGTGGCACATGATAAGATTACGGTAAGGTTTCAGTTTTTGTTAAAGTGTGTATTAAGCCAAGATTGATCATTAAGTAATGTCTATTGTAGGTCCGTGATTAAAGGGTTTACAGCATGCGTTGTTACCAGGTGTGTACAAACACTACACACAGAGGATATCGGCAATGCCGGAAAGCTGAAAAGCCGAAAGTGGCTAAATGGGCCCGGTGGGCCCTGAGGCTAAGTTTGATGAAATCGATTGATTTGGTTATATGAGTTGAGTTACTCATGCATGTTACATGATCTGGAATTTTTTTGGGCCTAATAAGCCAGAAGAATGAGATTTGGGCCTAATGGGCCATAAGGATGTGATTTGGGCATAAGGGCCTATATGAACGAGAAATGGGCTTGATGGGCTTTATGAGGACGTAGATAAGTATGCTAGGGTTTAATGGACTTTAGGTTTAGTTCTGAACAACTCTTAAACCGTATAAGACTTAATCTAATAATTAAACATGTCTGTGGACAAGTCGCTGGGTTAGAGTGTGGCAACGGACATATGCATGTCTAAGATTGGATCTAGGGAGAGCTTGGTACTTAAGCGGTCCTAGTGGCCCACCTCCTCTTTTCTGGCATCCTACCTGGTACATAGTGTCTGTTCACTTCAGCCGCAAGGACTTGTTAATGGGCCAAATCTCATAACTAAAACTCGAGAGGGACCGAATACCCCTGATTTGGAAAATTACCAAAACATCCTTAGATTTGAAAAATTACTAAAATACCCCTAATTTGTAAAATTACCATAATATCCTTGATTTGCGAAATTACCAAAATATCCCTAATTTACAGAATTTCGAAAATACCCCTGTTTTGTAAAATTACTTAATACCCCTATAAGGTAGAATTACGATAATACCTCGGTAAGGTAGAATTACAATAATACCCCTATAGGGTAGAATTACGATAATACCCTGGTAGGGTAGAATTACGAAAATACCCTTGATTATGAAATGACTAAAATACCCCTATGTAATGAGTATGAGTTTTTATGGATGTTACTCATGTGCATGATGCATTCATATGATATTCTGCTTAGGATGCATATGGGTGGGAATTATGGTACGGAGAAAGAATTTGAGGATCGTATAGTCGCTTGACGGCTGTGGATCCACCGGTGGCTTTAAGCCCATTATATACTTAGCAGCTTTGCTGCAACGTTGAGTAGTGCCGCTGTTGGTGCTACCTTTGGAGTGTAGGGATGGGTGGGTTGATATTTATATCCCCACAGAAGTGTGGGGTTGGAAGGGAAATGGTGTGTAGCGAATGGACTTTTGGGGAGGGTTTTGCATAACTTTGTTTTCATGTGATATGATATGATATAATGTGAGGTCATTGTGGGCTAAGGCCCAAGACCACCGATTTTGATAGGGCTCAGGCCAATGTGATAATTGTATTTTGAATTGATTGCCAAGGGTCGTACACACTGATTTCGAAACTCACACCCTCTTTATGAAATGTTTCAGGTGATCCACAGTAGACGGCTCGACGTGGGAGGGGGTTCGGAGATGGCCACACTACAAGATACTTAGGAATTTTGCTTATCGGTTTCAAAAGACATGATTTTAATCATTTCACTTTCGTTGGTTGTAATAAGGCCTTGTACTCTATTTTAACTTTAGATTTTGTGTTTTGTTATCATTGTGCAACTATTTGCGTAATCATTAAACTTAAATAAACTTTTTAAGTTTAAACATGATTTTTGAGATAACTTTAACTTATGGGCTTTTACTGAAAAACATGGGCTTTTATCGTTACTTAACAAGTTTCAAGGATTTGGGCTTTTAGGCCTTAAATTTTAACTTATCAAAATTGTTTGAGATTGTGCCTTTGATGTGACATTCCCGGATTCGGCCATAACGTCTGGGCCGAGTTTGGGGTGTTACATTTAGTGGTATCAGAGCCCGATTGCAAAGCTCGGGCTGTGAAATGGGCCTTAGATTTTGGGTTTTGTTTTTAAACAAGTAGATTAAAAAGTTTTGTAGGATCTTGTAATGTGGTTCAACGAGCCCTTGTCGTCGAGCCAAGTAAGTGTTTCTATTATTTTACTTGTTTAAATTATTGAACTGCATTTAGATATTGGGCTACTTTAAACAATAAGTTTTTAGAGACTAAAGCCCGTAATAAGCTTAAGCCTGTAGTGGATTTATGACCGCGAAACAACATCTAAATTGCTACTTGCATAAGACATGTGTTGTAAACAGTGGAACTACGAATCTAAATTCATAAAAATTCCTAATTCTGATAATACGAGCATCAACGATGAGCGCTAGAAGAAATGCAAGGGGTCGCGGCAGAGGCCATGGAAGTGTTAGGGCTAATGTGCTGACTCATCTAGTTAGGGAGGTACTGGAGGAGGTTAAAGAAATTGGTGAAACACTTCGGGTTAGGTGCGTGGACTGTAAGAAAAAAAGAGATCGCAGTTCTCCAGGACCGCATTCTTGTTCTGTGAAGCATGTTAAGGTACGTCCAAACTTTCCGGCTTGCGAATATTGCCGAAGGCGTCATCCGGGTGAATGCTAGAGGAAGCCAGGAGCATGTTTCAGATGCAGGTCTGAGGAGCATTAGACTCGGGATTGTTCAATCACCATTAAGTCGGGTATGTTTTGTGTGGATGCGATATTTTGGGTATAAAAACTGTATGCATGCAATGTTTTTCGTCAAAAACTACCGATATAGCCGATGGATAGTGTGATGGATGATACGATCCGCCTCGGGGTTGAGTCGAGTCGTATGTAAATTGCCCAATTGTCTTCGAGAAACAATGAATAATCAATAGTTTAAGAATATGGTTTAAAAAGGTAAGATGTGGAAGAAATAATGGATTTTGGTTCGAATGGTAAGATGTGTTAAGATGGAATATTAGTTTTTGGTACGAATTGGATAAGAAAGGGAAAATAGATTAAATAAAAGTGCAAACAAGAACCAATACCGATTTAGTATCGACCCGTTGTTTATAAGCCCTTTAGTTCGGTTTAGGAGTGGTTAAGGTGACCTCGACCCACTATCTAACAAGATAGGAACCTCGGTATGTTTGAACGCCACACTACAAGAAGTGATAAGTTCAGTTTTCGAAAAAGAAAACGGATGACACAACTAGAACACTAGGTAGCCAATGAATCTTTGAACGAAAATAGAGAAAAGTTTACCTCACAAATTGAGCAGCATAACATTAACAAATTATCAAAAGTTGTTCATCAATAGGTTGATTACATGTATTTATAGTATCAAAAGAAGCTAGCTGAATGGTTACCTTTAATGAAGCTACTAATGAGCTAAAATGAAAAGTCTCAACTTTTGAAATTCTAGCCAAGTAACTCCCATCTTCAATGTGTTTAATTTCTTCAATTAAGTTGCTGTTAAAGTCCTTTGAAGTCCCATTACCAACCGAAAAGTCACCAGCCTCTTTGATGGAGAATTGATTGCATGTAATGATTACTCATGAAGCAACGGTTATGGAAGTTGAAAAACAAAGAGGCTGCCGAAATTAAAGAAGAATAATGATCTTCTTTAATTGATAAAATAACTTCTTAATGATGTTTTAAGCCTCTTTATATCAGCCCCCTCTTGTGTAACTGAATTCACTTGAAAAGCCATCTTATTGAATGCAAAACAGCCTTTAGAAGTAATGGATGAGAGTTGAAAAGTCACCTGCAATTAACACATATAACCGTCACATTAATGCAATTATTAAACTTAAAACAAATTAACAACTAACTTAAATAAATGAACTAATACTTAAGCATCATTTATTCCAGCAACTAGTTTAATTAAGTAAAGCATTATTAAATGAACTTAACTCATGCATCAATAAATTAACCTAGTAACTAGATTAATTAATGAAACAACTATTAAATTAAATTCATTAAAAGAAACTCAATTAATAAAACTTAGATGATGATGACCAGCAACTCCTTTATTAAACTAAGATGCTTAAATGCATGGTTTGAAATGCAAACTAAATAAACAAATGAGTACTTAATGCAAGACTTAATTTAATGATGCAGACTTATACTAACATGGGAGTTACATAATGCATGACATTAACTAAATATACATTTAATTAAACAATACATAATTAAAGACTAAAGTATTGAGCTGATTCAATCTCAAATGAGCTGAATTTGAACTGGACGGAGCTCGTGGAGCTGGAAACAAACTGGGATCAGCTTGCCAACTATGCAAGGCTCGACCAAGGAGACTTGACTGACGGGGTTCGTTGGGTGCGCTCGCATAAATGGATCTCTAACAAGCTTCCAAACCGAACGAGCTTCCGATTATCTAAAAAACATCATGAAAATAACACAAAGTAAGCATTTAATGCTTAGTAAGTTTGTAATTCATAAACAAAGCTTACCATTTCAATATATAAGCTTAAAGACAATTAATAAGCTAATCCAACATAGCTTGGCATAAGCCTAACCAACAACAACCATTCAAGTTAGTGATAACAACATCACTTAGCAATTTCATTGCATAACATAATAGCTTTGATGTACATAACATATAAACATTCATACTTTCATGAACATAGCTAGGCATATTTTAAGCATCATCAACTTATACCTTTTTCATTCTTTCATAGCATTACATATCGAAATATCTATCGTTCCTTCCCTTTGTATACCCGTTGAACCACTAGAATAATATCATATACGTGGGAATCTCACACATTATGTGCTAACCTATGGTTCAAACCATTTCTTTCTCTTTTCTCATATAGATGCTCTCTCTCGAGCCATAAATGGGTCTGCTCACACAAGCTACCAGTTTGAACGTAGCTACACGGTGCTTCTCACACAAGCTATCAAGTAACTGCAACAAATGCCAGAAACTTAGCCACTGGTAATACGTTCAGGACCAGCACCCGAAACACGGTAACCCTAATGACATGTCATTTGTATCCTATATATTCCTAAGGTTCAAATAGGATCCGAAAGTCATCGAAACTTCGTTCCATAATTCCATAGAGGCAAAATACGATAATACTATAGAATAGCATTTAATTTAAACATATTAAAATGCTAATTAAACGTACGAACTTACCTCAATCATAAACGAAGAAATACGATCGACTAATCCAACACTTTTACCTTTTCCCAATTTAAATCTGTACGATGCTTTTCTTGATCTAAATAATTAAATTCAACTCATTCAAAAATCATTCCATTCAAATTAATCCAAAAATCATATTTTGGCAAAATTACACTTTTGCCCCTATAATTTTGAATTTATTACAATTTAGTCCTTAAGCTTATAAAATGAAATTCATGCAATATGGTGCTAACCCACTATAGCCGAATTTTACTTAAGTTTTAGCAAGCCCTACATTTTAGTTTTTTTTAGAATTTAACCATGAATATTTTTCTATTTTTCAATATAATCCCTAATTGACAAATTCATCAAAATTCCCTTTACAAAATTTGTTTAACTAACAAAAAACATCATTTTCATCTATCAAACATAAAAAACAACCAATATAAATTCATGGTAAAACTCTATACTTTTAACAATTTTGCAAATTAGTCCTTAGGCTAGCTAGATTGAGTTACAACGACTCAAAAAACATATAAAGCATTAAAAAAAGGACGAAAAATACTCACATGCATAGGAATGAATGTTGGTTGAATGTTGAAGCTTTGTTAATAGCTTCCTTAGGTGAAAATTTGGCAATGAAGAAAGAAAGAAAGATGATATCTTTCTTTTCCTTATTTAATTTTAAGTTGTTTTATTAAATTACAAAATTAACCTTACTAATTAACCTTTAAAAATTACTTAAAAGATGTCCATGTAACGCCCCAAAAATGTAGGGTTCGTAATTTTGCATGATTTGGCTTAAATTCCATGTGTGCTTCAATGGCTAAGTATTTGAGAGTATTTGGGGGTTTTCAGAAAGCCTGGGTTTGAGTCTGGGCCTTGGAAAATTTTTAGTTTTTGCTCTTAAGTGGAATTGGCTGTTAGCAGTTAGGACTTATGTATAAATGTGTGTGATTTTGTGTCACAAAATGAGCTTGTGGTTTGATGGTTGTGGCGTCACTAAGGTGGCAAGGTAATTGGGGTTCGAATCCCATGGCATGCAAATAGGGGGCTTTTATTTTATGACCTGGTGGTGTGAGAGGTAGAGTTTGAATCAAACTCTGCAGAGGAGGTTGGATACTTGGTCAACAAATTTGAATGGGAGGCTGGGAGCAATTCAAGGAGGAATTGGTGGAGAGTTTGAAGGAGTTGGGATGTGGAGGAGTCTTGGTTGAATGGGAGAGCATGAGTAAGGGGGAATTTCGGCTAAGGGAGTCATTTGTGCATTTTCGGTAACCTTGTGAGAGAGTAGAAACCAAAAATCCCCTTTGCCATTTCAGGTTTTCTTTTTGTACATTTTGAGATTTATTTCTTTTTTGGCATCTCATGCAACATTTTTACCATTCGGGTCTTCTTCCCTCTATCGTTATTCCTCAACTGCTGCCCACTCCTTGCCGAATCATCTTTTACTCCTTTCTATTTCTTCTTTGGCCGAACTCAACTTCATCTTTTCCCTCTCATTTTTCTTTTCTTTTCTTTTCAAGATAGCCCAATATTTTCTCTCTTAAAACCTTTGTTCTTCTTGTGGTGACCAAACCTGTTAAGGCCTAAACACCTTCTCTTTGTTCCTAACCGTTTCTTAATCTCTTCGATTTATTGGTAAGTGGTGACTTTAGCCGAATCTTGGTCAGCTTCCTTCTCCATACTCAATTTTGTTTCTCTTGGGTCGAAAGGTTGTTTCCCCCTAGTTGCTGTGGAGATAAGTTTATCTAACACCTTCTTTTTCGTTCGAATGTTGCTAGGGACTCGTTTTCCTTAACCAAGGGGTAGGCCGATTACTTTTCCCCTGCAAGAGATCTTTTGATTCGTGGTAAGTGATTTAAACCTAGTATAAATATATTCTTATGGTGGTGATGGATTAACAATGGTTTGAGACTAATTGATGGGGTTGTTGTTATCATAGGTGTTTAATCCTGGAAGCGCTTCAAACTACAACCTGTAACAGGTGTGTAATCGTATGCAGTATTCGATGACTAGCTGAAAAGCTGAAAGTATGTAATGTTACACTACTAAGATTGTAGATCGGCTAAATGCTGAAAAGCTAGAAATATGGAGTACGATGCCACACGAGCGTGCGGTCGTGCGTGTAGTAAATCGAGCCCATGGACATGGGCGCTAGACTGTAGAAGCCACCATGAACGTTCTCGTGGGCTTAGTTTGTATTGGGCCTCGTTGGGTCGAGATGGGCCATGTAGGCCCAATGGGCTCATGGGCCCACATGGGTAAAATTCACGATAGTGACAAATAATGGATTGGGCTCGAAGTTCGTATAGTGTGACCGAAATTAGGCTGAATGGGCCACACGAGCGTGTGGGCTCACTTGGGCCGAATAGGGGGTTTTGGGCCCAATTACACTATTTTGGCCATATAAGTTATTCGAGTCGTTCAAGACGACGGCAGGCCTTTGGAAAGGTCGTAGACTGTACTGAAATACCCTTGAAGGATAAAATTACCGAAATACCCTCGAAAGGTAAAATTATCGAAGTACCCTCGAAGGGTAAAATTATCGAAATACCCTTGAAGGGTAAAATTTTTGAAATACCCTCAAAGGGTAAAAATTACCGAAATACCCTTGAAGGGTAAAATTACCGAAATACCCCTGAGGGGTGAAATTATCGTTTTTCCCCTAACTAACGAAATGACCATTATACCCCTAGTGGTAGTTTAGTTGTGTGTGTAGCTATCTATATGATTGTTTATGAATACGACATACTGCATATATGTACCATTTATGACACGACATACTACATTGGGGTTGGGATTATTATTTGGAGGAAGTACTGTACTAGTGGCTCTGCCACGTTTTTTAGTGGCTTCGCCATGTATTCTGTTTTGAGTGGCTTGGCCACGTTTACTGTTATCAGCATCTTTGCTACGTTACTGTTAGCAGCTATGCTGCGATATTGGTGTGTTGGTTGGGTGGGTCGACTTAGACCCTACATGGTATGTTGGTTGGTACGGGTGGTGTGTTGGCTGGATTGGGTTGGGTTGCATCTTTGTTCTGCACTGTTATAACTTTGGGCTTAGACCCACTCTGTTACTGTATATGGCTAAAGCCCAGACTGATCTGTTACTAAATAGGGCTAGGGCCTAGACTATTACTACATGATAGGGGATTACACACTGAGTTCTCGTAACTCACCATTTTCTTTTAACTGTACAGGTAATCCCCAGCCTTAGAGGATTTCAAGCTGCGAGGGACTCGGAGGTGGACACACGTTCGCCAGTATTTTGATTTATACCTAGTTTTCTTTAAGTTATTTATTTTGGCGAGAGATTTATGTAATAAGGCGATTTGAGGTTTTTCACTTTTATTTGGTTTTAACTTTTTATGTTAACATGTTAGATTAGGAAACACAGGTTTTCAAAATAATAACTGTTTCCAAAAGACATCACGCCTTTTCAAATTTTAAAGTTTACATTTGGAAAAGCTTCCGCGATATTTAATCCTGGTTAATAAACTTGTAATAAATGATATGATCAATAAGTGAATAACAAGTTTTGAATTTACAACCCCAACATTTTCAAAAAGGATTTAAAACTTTAGTCACGAATTTGTATCGACAAGACCAGTTTTCAACTCAGCAATCCGATGTGACACGTTAGATCCGGTCGTAACGTCTAGGTCGAGTTTGGGGTGTTACAGACCACCTTTGTCCACTATTAATATTAATGGTCTAATTTACCATTTAAGGCCACTCACATTCCACATTCATAACAATTAGACACCCTTTCCTTATAGAACTCAAATTTTGCATCTTATGTAATTTAGTCTTTTTTATCAAATTAAGCATGCAAACGACAAAATTTCTTCACAAATTTTTTGTAAGACACTACTAACATGCTGTAGACATTAAAATAATAATAAATAAATATTTTCATGTTATATTTGTGGTCTCGAAACTACTGTTTCAATTTTTACTGAAAATAGACTGTTACATATAAGCTTCTCAATCTTTCTATGTTAATAGATTTAAGAAAAAGAAACAAGCTTAAGGATTTTAGTTACCAGTTAAATCTATTTTGTTAATTATCTAAATGGCCTCTATATGCAAGCAAAATATTCTTCTTATGATGATGAATTATCTTTACTAGAATTCTGATGTGGTGGTTATGTTTATAAGATAGGGAAAATTGTAGGGGAAGGATTTTGCGTCAAAGTTCAAGTAAGCTCTAGGACTCAGATCTTAAATGAGGTATCTTGTGTCATTAGTGTACAAAATATGGATGCCTTAATGTCACAAATGGTGAATCAACTTGTGACAAAGTGTTGATGTCCTATATGCGCATGTAGGGTTAACATACAAATACTATCGGTTATGAGTTTGATCATCTTTGAATAGATGAAATGCTTGGCGTGGTGTTGATAACCCTTGAAAATAGTTATATTTCATGCCTTTAAACCTATCTAATTATCTGTACTTAAGTACATTTATTTGCACTTTAGGACATTTCATTAGTATTTTTCCTTAGTCATTGCATTATGAGGTTGGACAGTGTTTAAATGTTATTTATTACTTTAAATTGCTTGTGGAAGGGCTGTGTTTAGTGGATTTGTAGGTGCAATATGGGGAACAATAAATAAAGGAGTGAAGGTTTGCCGGTGAAAAAGATAGTTTGCTAACTTGTATGTCATGGCAATTCGCGATTCTGATAGGAAGATCGAGTCAACACTCAACGCATACCAGTTTTAGTCCAACTGTATTTGTATCAGAAAAAATCTGTCTAGAAAATAGGAGAAGATAATCTTGGGCTATTGGTTTTTATCCTAGAAAAAGAATTTTAAAAAAAGGAATAATATCATGAGATAATGAGCTAATAACCACCTATCTTAAAGGAAGGGATTTTAAACAAAAAAGAAAATCTAAAAAGGAGGAGAGGATAATGTACTGTTGTTGGATTTACCCTAGGGGAAAAGCTTATAAATAAATAAAGGAAGAAACCCTAAACAGCGACCAAGAAGGGAAGAACAAGAGGATGGTATCCTTAGGCAAAAATAGAGGGTAGCGGCTAAGTAGAGAAGGAAACAGGAAGACAAAGGCAATCCTTCTCAGCTACCACAGGACACTGTGCTCTGGAGTGTGAACTGGACACGAAAAAGCTGTCTTCCAAAATTCTTCCGTATTTCTTACTTTGTTTTTCCATGAATAAAATTAATGAAATCAATGTTGGATAATATTTTGGTGTTGAATTTTATTTTCCAACCCATGAGCTAAATCTCATAGGGCTGGGATTACTTTGATGAAACCTTTATTTTTCTTTAATGGTTGAAGCATAAATCTGCATTAGTTTATTGTTTTATTCAGTTTTTCTTATTTCTAAATTGTATGTGTACAATCCCTAGACATAGACGACTGTGCAGCACATCCTTAAATTAATCTAATTCTGAAAAGGTTGGATTAGTTAGATCGTGGTTGAATGATATAAACAAGTACTCGATAGATACTTGTAGTGGACTCGAGACATAAAGCAGCTATCATACAAAAGGAAACAATGCAAGGTACCATATTAAAGGCCTATAGACACGGGCAAGGTAACTTAAGGTTTTTACTCTCGAAAGAAGCAGACCACTTTAGAACTCTTTTGAGCAGTAAATTGTTTACGATTTTGTCGAGGCATTTCTAATAGGAAGGGTATATTCTTAGTAATCTCGACTTTCCATATCAACATCGTATATCCCTTATCCCTTGCCGTAGAATCTTTGTGATAGCATTCTTAGTTGTTTATTTGTTCATTTATATATTATTTTATTTATGCAATCATTCTTGTAATTTCGGTTGCATTTTTACTCTCGTATTTCCATAGCATTCTCAATTATTCTTCAATTACACATACTGCATTCATTATTAACTATTGACATTGCCATTGCATTCTTATTACTAATTTGCCGTAACATTTCATTATAATAACTTAACCATCTTTGTGCCTAAATTCGATCCTCGTGGGAACGATACTCACTCACCACTTTATTAATTGAACCGATATGTATACTTGCACAAAATTGTATATCATTTCACACGCAACACGTTTTTGGCACTGTTACCGGGGATAGGAAATTTGGTGAAATTTGGTTTTGTTATTTTACTTAGTTGTTTTATTTAACTTAGTTTATTTACTTTTTACAAGTTTGCCATCAGTGCATGATAAAAGGCATTCCTACTAACACAAAATACCTTTTTGATACGGAGATTGAAAGAACCTTGCGGAGAAAGAGAAAAGAATTGAGAAAAATGGCTGGAAACAGGAATGATCTTAATGAAAATCTAAATGGTTGAGATGTTAATCCTCCGATTGGACGTGGGATAGATGATCAAGACAGACCAATTCAAGAGCATATTGTTCCAATGTTGGATGATTTGAATCCAGGGATAGTCAGACCAATCATACAGGCACAACGGTTTGAACTGAAACCGGTAATGTTTTAGATGTTGCAAATAGTAGGACAGCTCAGTAGAGTACCCACTGAAGATCCAGGACTGTATTTAAGACTTTTTCTAGAAGTCTGTGACTCATTTAGACAACAGGGTGTTTCTAAAGACACGTTGAGGGTTAAGTTATTCCCATATTCTTTAAGAGATCGTGTGATAGCTTGACTGAATGCTTTACCGTCAGGAATTGTAACATCCTAGAATTAGGGGTTCTGCATTTGGTGCCATTTTATGTGCTTGGCTCATTTAGCTTGTTATTTAGATGTGTTTGGGGGTCCTGGGAAGGCTCGGGTTCGAGCCAAAGCCTTGATAAAATTTTGCTTTTTGGGCATAAGGGGGGAGAGCTAGGGGAAGAAGGCCTTAAGGATATTTATTTGTGTTTGATGACACAAAGTGGCATGAGGTGGAGTGAATATGGCGTCACTGGTAGAACAAGGGGGAAGGAGTTTGAATCCCATCTGCTGCATTGTGGAGCTTTAATTTTTGTGCTCAAGGAGGGGAAGAGGTGGCACTTGGCTGGGACTCTACCTAGGTGGTTGTTGAATGGGTCAAAGGTTTTCAAATGGATGGAGGAGAGGAGCTTGGGGAGTTTGAATTGGTCAACCAATTCAAAATGGGATATGGAGAGTGAATGGAGGAGAAAAACAAGGGATTTGAGAGGGTGGGTGAGAGTTGGCCGAATGTTGGAGAGGTGGAGGTGAATTTCGGCTATTGGGTGTTTAACAAGGGGATTTTGGCATTTGAGGAATTGAGCTAGCAAAAACTGAACCATTTGGTGTTGTGATGAAATTCTCTAGGCAGTCTTAGTTTTCTTTTACATTTTCGGCAGTTGATACTCAAGATTTCGGGTACCTTTTGGTCACTAATTCTTCTCTTTGGTGAACATTTTATTCGATCTTTGTTGCCTCTCTTCTTGCCGAAACCCCAACTATCCATTTGTTTCTTTTCTTTTCTCTTTGCAAACATTTTCCTCTTGCCGTAGTGATTGCCGAAATACCATAGCGAAATCCTCTTCTATTCCTTTCTCTTCTTTTAGCCGAACCCTCCCTCACTCATATCATCTCTCTTTTCATTTCAATTCTCTTCTTTTGCTACACTCTTTCTCCATAGTCGAATCTCTGCTTGCCATTTTCCTTTCTTTCTATTTCTTTCTTGTGCTAGTCTTGAGCCGAAACCTTCTTGGCATTTGCTGCTTGTGCCAAATCTTCTTGGACTCCATTCGTCTTCTCTCTGTCTAAGGTAATGAACTCTCCTTTTTATTCTTTTCATCTCCCTTACTTCTTCTAAGGAAGCCGACCATTCATCCTTTAATCACAAACCGAATTTGGTTTCTCTTCCGTAACTATTACTCCATCTTTTTGTAACCAATTTCTTTCATCTTTTTATTAATAGTCGAATATCAAGAAGCAAGGTGCTAGGATTCCTTTGGTTGCCGAAAGTCCCTTTCCAATCGGCTTTACTTGTGTAAGGTAACGGGTTCTCTCTTCATATGTTTTTCTCTTCACTCTTTTAATGATCGAAGCGGTCATCCTGTTACTCCTTTCTTTATAGGCCAAATATAAGTACCCTCTCCTGTAACACCCCTAACCCGTATCCGTCGCCGGATTAGGGTTACGAGGTATTACTGTAACAATTACCAAGTCAATGCACTCCATCCAAACTAACACTTGATAAATTCATATCATTTCATGCTATCACAAATGAATATATGTAATCTATCTGGTCTTAATACAACAACTTGCATTATACGAATCACATGGTCATTTAAAAACAATGACTGAATAGGTATATAATATTTAAACATTTATTTCATTTCTATTATCAACCATACATTCAAGCATACACTATTATTAAACGTATGATACATTTGTTTCTTTAATTATAGACATGAATGCTCACTGTATCAATATCACATATGAAAAATACCATTTACTTACCTATAACACAAACACAAAATAAAATCTAATAGTCACTTACATATTCAATCAAACAAAATTTCAAAGCATTCCATATATATAATATTTACAATTACCTAACTAGCACATACCATTTTCGAAATCAACTCATGCACAAATATGTTCATGTACAACTTTATTATTTACCATTACACACCGAATCCCTATAGCAAAATATACTAGCAAATCACCATTATAAATATATATATATATATATATATCTCAAACGGCTGCACATTTAAACTATGAAACATTATACATAACATGAACATATATTTAAACCGAATATACATTATCAAAATATTATCTTAGCCCAAAATGCCATAAACCACAAAACCAAACCATACCTATCAAATAAATAAGTACCATGGCCGAATATATGTTAATTAAAAACCCCACAACCCATGCACAATAATGACATAAACATATACACCATTTTGACCATTAAAAACCATATGCCTCAATACCAAACTAACAAAGGAGATAAGCCATATTCGCATGGCTTTTAATATATATACAAGAACAAAATTCATGGCTCATAACATAGTTTAGCCTATACATGCCTTTGGTCCAAAACCAAACTCAAAAAGTACCAAAATAGATTGATAGTCTGGATGACTTCGTTGACGATCCTCTGAGCTCGTAGCTTAGTCAAAATCTATAAAATAGAATGATGAACACACAGTGTAAGCTAATTTAGCTTAGTAAGTCTTAAGCAAAAGTATCAAATCAAATGATCATTCAAACATTTTCTAATCCAAATTTAATATCATACAATTTCAAGGCTTAGTACTTAAATGATCTACTAATGCCGAATGCTAGTACCCTTTCTTTGATAACCTCAAAATATCTTTATCTCACCTTAATTGTGCAAACTCACCGAATACACATGAATGTAATATATATCCACATATAACCAAACCAAGTAAGTATAATGTACATATTAACCACATGTAATCAATCATACACATAAGTAAACATATCCATTTACCCTCACATATAGCATTTACACATATGGCGGAATCTCAAAGGCACAACCAAGATTAAATTCCAATATATATATATATCATATTCATATTTGTAAGACCAAATGCACATATTAAAATCTTGCAAAAATACTTCAACTATATCACATGTTACTCACTTCGAATAGTAATATAACAACTTACCTTATTTATTGCAACTATGAAACTTATACTTACCTGCACATTTAGCTTAATTACAGTAATTACATTCCACCTTATCAATGATCCACGAATCCTCTATTATAATAAATCACCGGCATTAAGCCTGCTAGGCAACAAAGCCTGAAACACACACTGGCACTAAGCCTGCTAGACCCGAGGTCTGAAATTGTATCACCGGCATTTAGCCTACTAGGCAATAAGACCGATACATTTCACCGGCACAAGGCCTGCTAGGCTCGAAGCCCGAATATCAATATAATTAAACCATCTCATACACATTACTTATTACCAATATCATATATATCACACATAATTCATATCACTATAACATATCAAACTCAATTAAATATAACTACATTTCATTATTAAATCACTTACCACATTCGGCTTTGGTCAAATTCACATTTATAATTTCATAATTCAGCATGTAATCAAGGTTATAACTGATATTAACGGTATTAAATTGCTTATAGACTTACCTTGGATATCGTCAGACGACAAAATCGGCTAGTCGATTACTTTAGCTTTTCCCCGATCCAAGTCCTTTTTCTTTTGCTCTTGATCTAAATATGTTCAAATTAAGCTCATTCAAATACATTTCAATTCAATTTAGTCCTAAAACACTTAAATGGACAAATTATCATTTTACCCCTAATGTTTCACACCTTTACAATTTAGTCCTATTTGCACAAAACACAAAATACACAAAATTTGATTTCACAACCTAAGGGCCGAATATTCATAGAGATAATACAAGTCCATTCATTTCATTTATTTTTCATTTTAACCCCTCAAAAATTTATTTTCTCAATTTAGCCCTATTTAGCTAAATTCGTCAAAAATTCAAAAACAAAACATATAAATCTATCACATATATTTTATAATCCATCCTTAAATAACATAAATAACCAACTATCAACAATGGCTCAACTCAAAATTTTCATCAAATTCAAAAATTAAAGCATGGGTCTTGAACATTTCTAAGCAACGATTTCAAAAATGTAGAAATTATCAAAAACCGAACAAGAACTAACCTTTAATTTTGCTTAATAGTAGCCGAATGTGAGAAAGCTTCAAAAACTTTTCTTTCCTTTGTACTTTCGGTGGAAACAATGTATGAATGAATCCCACTATTATGTTTCTTTTAGTTTAATATAATTATAACTTATAAAATAAATAAAATATAACATTTTAACTAATAAAATAACATAAAGAAACATGTTATAAACCATGTTGCCGTCCACTTAATAATACTAACGGACTAATTGTCCTTTAAGGACTTCACTTTAATAAAGCCATCTCAATTTAGCTAATAATCAATAAAGAGGCCACTTTTACCAATTATGCAATTTAGTCCTTTTGTCAAATTAAACACACAGACAATCAATTTAATTCACAAAAATTTAGCATATGCTAATTCACATATCAATGACACAGAAAATAATATTAAAATATTATTCAAACTCAAACTTGTGGTCCCGAAACCACTGTTTTAATTAGGATCAAATTTGGACTATTACATCTCCACTTTGAAGCGTGTTAGTTCCTTCGCAGGAAGCCGGAGCCTTTGTCAGCATTGGCCGAATCTAAGGAATCTTGTCAAGGGGATAGAACCAATCGTCGTTGATTATTAAGGTAAGGAGTTTCTCTCTAGTTTCTATACGATTAGTCTCTTTTCATTTTACTCTGACATAACCAAGCCTCCTTGTTAGATAACCACCAATCCTCATTGTATTACAATCTCTGATCGAGATTTTCTTCATGGATGCGAGTGCTAGCCAATCTAAGGGGGTAGCGTTAAAGGAGCCTGAGGGGAGTGGACTCGTAGTCTCTGCTCCCAAGTTCAAACGACGTGCGGTGTTGACGGTTCGAGACTTTTTGCCGGGCTGTGGTAGAGAGCCGACATCCGTTTGGGATAGGCAGATGGTGGTTATTCCTGCTAGTGAGAGTAACGACGATCAGGAGTGTTTAGTCCTTCACGTAATCAGGTGTGCAATTCTCACACCTTCTTTTGTGGTTTAGTAATAAATATGTGTATTGTTTAAAAGCTGAAATAACTGTAACGGCAGTTGAGTTACCCTAGTGGGTAAGGTTGGAGATACCAGGTTAGTAACCTTTATGACTACGTCATTTAAATAACTTAGCATGAATATATGTATGCCCCGATTGTCCGATGTACATTGATATATGTTTGCATTCATTACATTATGATATTATGTTGCATGGGATTGGGATATGATATTGATGAATAAGGGGTAGTGTATTTCGGTGGCTCTGCCACATATCTCGGTGACCCTATCACATTATTTCGGTGGCTCTGTCACACATTTCGGTGACCTTGTCACAATTTCAGCTTTGAGCAGCATGACTGTCAGCATGACTGCCAATGAGGTGTGTAGCGGATGGAAGGTTGATTGTAGAAATCCCACAGGTGTGTTAGGTTGGACACGGAGTGGTGTGTAGCGGATGGAGTACTAGGCTGGGCTGGGTTGCATTGCATTCATTATCTGATATGCCATATTGTTAGGGCTACGGCCTAATTCGATCAGTATGGGCTTCGACCAAATTTGCTACCATGAGGGCTAAGGCCTAATTTGCTTCTGTGGGTGATCATATAAATCAGAGCTTTAAAATTTATAATGAGAATGATCGAACTTGGAAACTAACTCTGACAACAATTTTTAAGGCAAGCGCACCTATCGAACAGTAGTATAGTTTAGGCAAGACCGGAATGTCGAATCCCAAAGGAACCAAAAGTACTAATACTAACTCTCTTTCTATTATTTAGCTTAAGAATTAAGTGCATGTTTATCTAATCTAAATTTAACTATCATCTAAACTAAAGACGCAAAGACAAAAAGAATGAATTGGGGAAAATACTGTTGGAAGAAAAACCAATTGATTAAGACCATACCCTAGGAAGAATCCACCTAGACTTCACTTATTATCTAACTCTGAACCAGACGATTTATTCATTTAACTTGATCCGTAAGATTCATTAAGTTATATTAAACCCTCTCTCGAAGCGAATAACGTCTAACCCTAGGTTGATTAATTGAAATCTCTTTCTAATTAAAACACTTAGAATCACATTAACTCGATCTATGGACTCCCATATTAGGTTTCACCCTAATCTGGCAAAATCTCGTCACCCTATCTCTAGGCGTGCGATCAACTCCGCTTAATTATGCTAGATCTACTCTTAAGCAGGGACTTTTGCTCCACCACCTAAGCACATCATACTTGAATCAATATCCCAATAATATCAACACAAGAATTAAGCACACATAATTAAGAACAAGTCAAATATTTATCATATAGTTCAGAAAATAATAACAAGATCTGTCTTAGGTTTCATCCCCTTCAGGTATCTGAAGGGTTTAGTTTATAATAATAAAAGAAAACATCTCAGAAGAAAAGATAAAACAAAACATAAGAAATCCCTAAAACCCCCTGAAGGAATTGAAGGAGAGATCTGTTGTCTTGAGTAGAATTCCGACTTCTTGAGATGGATCAACTAGCTATCTTCGAGTGATTCTCCACAAATCTGACTTTTCTGGCTCGGCTCATTAGCCTAGCTAACCGCCCTCTTTCAGGTAACACTTAGGGGGTTTATATAGGCTTTCAAAATATGTTTCTTCGCCCCTAAGTATCCAAATCCGAATGAAATTGCTCTTTCCTGCGATAGGGACACAGCCATGGCACACATTCGTGTGGATCGTGGCCAGGCCGTGCTCGGACTTCTTTAATGAGGCATGGCCGTGTGAATCGAGATCAGGCAGTGTTCTAGTAGATTGACGTGGCACGGCCGTATGGGCTTAAGTCCAGGCTGTGTTGATTTCCTCTTTGGCCCAATGTGGTCTGTTTTAGGCCTGTTTCTCGTTCTTTTCATCCTCGGGTGCTTTCCTGGGTACAAAACATGAAAACAAAGGATTAAGAGCACCTTTTTACATAAATCGAGGCTTAATTCAACCAAAAGCATACTAAATGTGGGCTTAAAATATGTTACTTTTACGGTTTATCAAATACCCCCACACTTAAGCTTTTGCTTGTCCTCAGGCAAAATTCTCAACTTACAATTAAAATGAACTTTCCATAATTCATAATTCCTACCGACAATGTCTCATCATAATTCATAGATAATTTATACGTGGATAATTTAACTCAAAGTGTCCTGAAGATTCAAACAATATAATTCATACATTTTGTAGCTCGAAAACATATGTGTCTCCCTTTATCTAAATAATCACCTCTGATTCAAAATCGACAAGGATTGACATCCTCACTAAAGATTCACTCAAATTACTCAAAGTGTTTAAGGTTCAGGAAAAAGCGCTCATTAGTCAAACCTGAAAAGTTAACCCCATAGGTTTGCCAGAAAATCAAATCTCCACCGCTATAAAATGAGATGATAAACAAATCAAAAGGTCTTTAACAGGGTTGTAACGGGGCTAGGGTTAAAGGTGTGGAAAAAGGCTGAATTAGAAGGTTAGAATCGAGATCGAATTGACAAGTTACCTATCTAAAAATACTGAGATGATAGTTACATTAACTGAGAAGTAATAATCCTAATAATACGAGCTTTTCTGTTGATAAATAGACTTCAACTGTATAAGCTCATTTATTATAATACTAATACTGAATATACTTCGATTTTTTTAAGAACAAGTCAAATTAAAAGATAAATTCATATACTGAAATAAAATAACTGGATATCTTGATCAAATCAAATCTTGATATAAGGGTAGTTAAAAAGAATGGTGATAACAAATACAAAGGGTTTTGGGTTAATATTAGTGGGTGAGTTAATAAAAAAGGGTTGTTAGGATTAAACGAGGTTCACAAGGGGTTAATTGTGAAGGTAGGCTTTTAGTGGAGTAAGTGGGTTAAAACCTAGGTGCCTTAATCATCTCCATATATCAAATCAAAGGTGTGTTCTCGATATGTATGAACGAGGCAAGTTTTAGAATAACAATTCAAAGTTGACACACTCATAATCTGTAACACCCTGGTTCTAGGGGTTAGGCGTTTGGTGCTTAGCTCGGGTGTTGGCACACTCTAGGGTGTGGTTGGGTAAGTTTTAGGGGTTCGGAGAACCCTAGGTAGTGGGGGAACGCTTTGGAAAATTTTTAGTTTTAGGGGTTAAAAGGGGAGCTTGGCGAGGGGTGTCTTAAGAGAATTATTTGGGAGTTTATGTCACAAGAAAGGAGCTGGTGGAGTGGCAGGATAGGCGCCACTAAGGCCTTGTGTGTGTGACGCCATTGGCAGGGGGAAGGGGCCAGTGTTCGATCCGCAAGAGCAGCAGATGGGCATTGTTTTTGCGTCATCTTGGTGGGGTGGATGGACGGTTTTGAAAGGCTTAAAAGGTGGAGAAGACTTGGTCATCTTTTTTTTAAATTTGGCTAGATAGGTTTGACTTTTTCAAAGCTTTTTGAATGGGTGGAAGGGAGGTGTTTTAGGAGAGATTTGAGGGATTTTTGTGGGGGGTAAGGGCTTGGCCGAATGCTATATAAAGGGAGGGGGGTGGTGCTCATTTTCATTCACCATTTGCTTTCTCCCTTATCAAAAAGTTCTTCCCTTTGTTTTTATTTATTTTCCCTTGTCCATTGCCGAAAGTTAGTCCAAGCAAACCCCTTTTTCATCCTATTTCTTTGTAGCCGAAAGTAGCAGAGGGCTTAACCTTTTATGAACCTATATCCCTCTCCCTTCTCACCTTTTTGTTTTAAACCTTGCTTAAACCGTAATCATCCATTCTCACATTCTCTTCACTTTGGTTACAAGTCCCTGAGCCGAACCTTACTCTCTTGTGGTAGCCGGATTGGTGGGGAGCCCCTGAAGTTTTGGAGGGAGTCATCTGGGATTTATAGCTCGGTAAGTGGTTTAGGTAAAAACATTCTAGTAAGTGTTGTTGCTAAGCTTATGACTTGGGTTTTAATCGTTGCTTTGATTAAGTGTGTTGATGGAGGCAACAACCAGTCAAGGAGGACAAAGGAAAGTCACTATCCCGAAGTTCAAGAAGAGGGCAGTCTCGGCAGTCGGGATTGGCCACCGGGGTGTGGGCCAGCAGCAGGTGATAGCTATAGGCAGATAGCTGTTGTTTCTTTGAGCGATAGCTTAGGGATCGAAAGCGTAGAACTACAAGTATTAAGGTGCGTAATCATCGCACAATTCCTCGGTTTGATTGCTAACGTTTAAAACTATGTATAATGGCTTAAGTGATGAGAACTGGTGATGGTAAGATTATTTATGTTGTATTTATGTATGTATATATATTTTTATACTTGTATGATATGATGATTTAACATGTAACATCTGCATAATTGCATGAGGTTGGGTTTGATTCGATGAAGGAGGAAGTGTACACAAGGTGTACGTGGTCTAATGATAGCTCCGGCTACATTAGCGCTTGATGGTTAGCTTTGTGCTACCTCAAGGGAGATGCTGGCTAGGTGCCCATCTCGGCGGTTGATTGCTATGTGCATCACCGTAGACAGATTACGATATTGGATCACTTGGGTTGATCGGTGGCTCAGCCACGGCCTTGAGCAGCGAGCTTGCCAAGGTAAGATGTTATGGATCACAATGTGATCGGTGGGTTAGCCACGGCCTTGAGCAGCGAGCTTGCCAAGGTAAGACGTTTTGGATCACGATGTGATCGGTGGGTTAGCCACGGCCTTAGGCAGGGAGTCTGCTAAGGTTGGTGTTCGGTTGGACAATGGGTTGGGCTGAGATGCACATGGGCATGACTTGCTATGTGAATTGTTTGGTATGGGGCCAAGCCCATACGCGAGAAATCTGTGTTGTGATTATGCACTGAGTCATTAAGACTCACCCTATTATTTTTTCTAACAGTTCAGGTGACACGTAGTTTGGACCGGGATCGGAGAGGACACATGGTGGCCCATGCAGAAGAAGGGATTGAACGTTTTAGGCTTACTTTAAGTATTTGGTTTTAAATAGAATATGTAATAAAGGCCTTTGACTCTTATTTATTTTTGTTATTATTTTATTAGTATTTACTATGGTTTGATGAATTTTGAAACACTATGTGGAGATGATTATATTTTTCCAACCTACTTATTCAATTTGGGTTTGTATGTATATATTTTTAAAATGAGTATATTTTAATAACAAAGTTTTACTCATAAGTTTAAATAAACATGGATTTTTCAAAAGTTAGCAGGTTTTACTAAATTTTTCTAAGTTAAATAGATTTTCCACCGTCTTTTCCGCACTAACATAACCAGATTCGGTCGTAGTGAATGGGCCGGGTTTGGGGATGTTACATAATCAATAAAGTGACCATGAAAAAGAATATATGCTCTAATAGGCTCAAAATCTCACAAAATTATGGGTGTTTTGACATCAACCTTGTAAATTTCAAACTTCAAGATAATATTCAGATTCAGCTCAACAACCTAGCAAAAATTTTAATTCCAAAAAATAGACTTATCATGCTTGATTCTCTAGTATCTTACAATTTCAATCATCAATGCACAATTGACTAAGACTTACTCAAAAACATGTCAACAAAAATCATAAATCATCAGAAATTTCATCCTAATTAGTAACATGAGGAAATTACTTAAAAAAAAAAACTAAATTCAGGGATTTAAGAATAATGCAGAAAGTTAGGCACTTTTACCCCCCACACTTAAGATGTACATTGCCCTCAATGTACAAAGATAGATAATTAATCATGTAATACTAAATCAAAAAGAGAAGGGGAGAAGTAACACTTCCTGAATTTTTGGATGGATTCCTTGAGTTGGCAGAGGTTGTGATAAAGGATGACTTAAGTAGTAGTGAATTACTCCTAGTGATTTGTTTCTTTATATAGAGTGTGCAATTGAAACTGCGAAGTCATCAGTTAGATATCTCGGAGGCGGAAATAAATATGTGTTAGGCATACTCGAAGGTTAGATAACTAATGATAATCATAATAAGAGTTTGCAATGTATAAAGAAAAAGTTCAAATTAAGATAAATAAAAATTAAAATAAAGAAACAATAAAATTAAAATAAACTTAAAATAAAGAAAAGAAAATTTAGATAATTAAAAGGACTCAGAGGTCCTCATCATTGGACGGATCGTGTGGTGGTGTCAGTGATGAGATGTGGAAGTGCTGGCATATCTGCTGAAGGGTGGCCTCGATCCCATCAAAACGTCGAGCGGTGTCAGTGAACTGCTGGGTACAGTACTGCTCGAACTAGGAGAGGCGTGCAGAGATATCCGACAAAGAAGCTACTGTATGTAAGGGCCGCTGGCTCGGGACTGGTGCCTCCTGTGGTGGTGGTGATTCCCTAGCAGCCTTTTGAACCTGACACTAAGAAACTAAAATATATTAAACTATATTAAGCATAAGATTGTTAAAGAGAAGGAAATTGAAGCAAAAGAGAGAAGAAAAATAGAATCTAAATGGTCTCAAAGACCCTTGGCTTTTTGTTTAGATGAAGCGGCCGGCATGAACTTATGTATAGGGGTCTCCCTTGAGGGGACTACGCTTGCCTTCTTTTGCTTCTTCGACATGGATATGTGTAGCTCAAGAGTTTGAAGAGTTTGTTATCGATAGGGGAGAAAAAGGAAGAAAAGAGGATGGGTGTGGGAAGAAAGGGAGGGGGTGGTTTAAATAGAGTTTTGGAGTCTGATGTTCCCCCATGCCCGTGGACTGAGGGTGTGTCGATTCACACGGCTGCCTCGCACAGCCTTGTGTCTAGTTGTGTTGATTCACCCACGCCCGTTTTACGGATTGCCACGCCAATTTCTGATAAGTCAATGTCGACCACGGCCGCTTGCATGGTCGTGGGCTTTTGTCGGTGCCCGTGTTGGAGTGGTTGGGTTCGTGAACTTCAAAAATTAGTTGAGTTTGATTCGTACCGCCTCTGCCATGTTAGTACAAAGATTCTTGAGGTACACACGGCCACGGCCAGGCTATGTGCAAGGCCGTGTGGCCTGGAAATCTGCACCATTGGTTAGTTTAAAATTAGGTGCTAAAAAGGAAGATAAAAGAAAGAATAGAACAGAATAAATAAAAAAAAAATGTAAAAGTTAATGGGGTTAGTACTCGGGTTGCCTCCCGAGAAGCGCTCGTTTATAATCTTAAGCTAGACTCTCCTCTCATTTGTGTGTTCGTGGTGGTTTGAAGAGTTGAAAGTCCTTTCTTGTGCTGGCAGTTCCATTATCATGATAAGGTTTAAGATGAGTAACATTTATTTTCAAAGTGCCAAAAGTCGGGTTACTTACCTCAGCTGTTCCATATGGAAAAACATCAATTACCTTAAAAGGGATCTCCTTGCTTGTGTTAGGATCAGGAGGGGTCACTCGTGGATCTACTTTATTCAAGAAATACTTGATCTCCAATTTTGAACTCATGTGCCTCGTAGGGTGGCTTTGGTTCTGGTTCGAGTATTCCTAGTTCTTTTTTAGGATGCATCTTCCCTTCTTCGAGTTCATCGATCTGAGTCCTTTGTTCCTCATGAGTTATTTCTTTGTTGGCACGAGGTCCACGATTCGGCTCAGGTTTGTAACCTTGTGGTGTTTCCTGAAAAGAAGGATCAATCGAATGGTTATCAAAAGAATTTACATTCTCACTGTGGTTACCTGATATTCTAGCTGAGTCGAGGGCTTGAAGAGTGACTATCTCTTCGCCTACACAAAGTATAAGTTCGCCTGCATCAACATCGATTTTAGTTCTGGCAGTTGCTAAGAATGGTCTTCCTAAAATTAGGGGGATCGTATTGTCCTCATCCATGTCTAAAACGACAAAGTCTACTGGGAAAACGAATTTATCAATTTTCATAAGAACATCTTCGATAATACCCCTAGGAATTCTAACAGTTGTATCAGCTAATTGAATGCTCATCCTAGTTTGTTTGGGTTTCCCTAGACCTAGTTGTTTAAACAATTTATAAGGCATGACATTTATGCTTGCCCCTAAATCAGCTAACGCATTATCAATAGTTAAACTACCAATCAAACATGGAATTGTAAAACTCCCTAGATTTTTCAATTTCTATGGTAGTTTATTTTGCAACATTGCTGAGCACACTGCGTTTAGTTCTACATGTGATTCCTCATCTATCTTTCGCTTATTTTTCAAAAGCTTCTTTAAAAATTTCCTAGAATCTGGCATCTGCGAAAGAGCTTCAAGAAACGGAAAGTTAATATGTAATTTCTTTAAAATTTTAAGAAACTTACCCAAATTTTCCTCTGTGTCGTCTTTCGTTATTGCTTGGGGATATGGTATGCGGGGTTTGTACTCTTTGATTATCGGTTTCGACTTGTTATTGACCTCAACCATATCTTCTTCTACCACCTTCTTTTGTTCTGAATTAGGCCCGTCTAACCCTTCACTCTCTTGGGCTGTTATGGCTTGAACTTACTCCCTTGGGTTAGTCTCGGTGTTGCTCGGTAGTCTTCCCTGTGGTCTCTTAGAAATCTGCTTAGTAAGTTGGCCGAATTGATCCTTGAATTCCTGTGACAATGCCTCAACTTTTGTTTCTATCCTCTGGAAAGTTGTGTCTGAGGCTGTTATGAAGTTTGTTGGCTCCTCTTCAAGGTTTGGCTTTTTTTCCTGTGAGTAAGGTTGTTGTTGGAAGTTTTGGGATGGTTGTGATCTTTGATTTCTTTGACCGCCCCATGAGAAATTTGGGTGATTCTTCCAACCTGGATTATAAGTATTACTATAAGGGTTATTGTTAGATCGAAAATTATTACCCATATAGTTCATCTGTTTGCTCTTCATGCCCTGTCTGTAGGGTGGGTACTCAGAATTCACCACTCCTTTACTTGCGTCGTACTGCATAACTGGATGTGCCTGCGAAGAACCATAGAAACTATCAAATTTTTTATGTAACAATTCTACCTGATTTGATAGCACGGTTACTGCATCAATGTTGAAAACTCCGGCTGCTTTCGCTGGCCTTGTCCTTCTAACTTGCCACTAATAGTTATTCAGTGACATCTCCTCTATAAACTTGTAGGCTGCTTCAGGAGTTTTGTTGTTCAGGGTTCCACTGGCAGCTGAATCAATTAGCTGCCTTGTTGAAGGGTTCACAGCGTTGTAAAAAGTTTGGACCTGTAGCCATAATGGTAGTCCGTGGTGTGGGCACCTCCTTAACAAATCTTTCTATCTCTCCCATGCGTCGTATAATGTCTCTGAATCTATCTGCACAAAAGAAGAGATATCATTCCTTAACTTGGCCGTTTTGGCCGGTGGAAAATATTTTAACAAAAATTTTTCGGTCATTTGATCCCATGTAGTGATTGAGCCTTGTGGAAGAGAATGTGACCACAGTTTGGCTTTATTTCTCAGAGAAAAGGGAAATAACCGAAGACGGATGGCATCATCAGAAACGCCATTTATCTTGAAGGTGTCGCAAAATTCTAGGAAATTGGCTAAGTGTGTGTTAGGATCCTTATCCTGCAAACCATCAAACTGAACAAACTGTTGTATCATCTGTATAGTGTTAGGTTTCAGTTCAAAATTATTTGCAGCAATAGTAGGCCTAACAATACTAGACTCAGTTCCTGTTAAACTAGGTTTAGCATAATCATACATAGTACATGGAGCATGATGTTCGGCCATCTCTGGAGGTGGCGGATTATTTTCAACCATCTCTTCTGTGGTATTAATTTCGGCTTCTTGCTATTCTTTTATGTAGTTTAGGCTTCGCCTTATCTCTCTGCGATTTCTACAAACGGTACCTTCAATATCACTGTCGTAAAGTAGAGGTCCTGTCAGGTTCCTTCTAGTCATAAACTAGAGGTACCTGAAAGGGACAAAAGAAAGAAGAAAGAAAAATTAGAAAAACAAGAATAAAATTTAATTGCAAAAAAAAATAAAAATAAATATGGCTAAAGTAATAAAAATTAAGCTTTCTTAATATTTTAGTTCCCCGGCAACGACGCTAAAAACTTGATAGTAGAAATCAGAGCTTTAAAATTTATAATGAGAATGATCGAACCTGGAAACTAACTCTGACAACGATTTTTAAGGCAAGTGCACCTATCGAACAGTAGTATAGTTTAGGGAAGACCGGAATGTCGAATCCCAAAGGAACCAAAAGTATTAATACTAACTCTCTTTCTATTATTTAGCTTAAGAATTAAGTGAATGTTTATCTAATCTAGATTTAACTATCAACTAAACTAAAGACGCAAAGACAAAAAGAATGAATTGGGGAAAATACTGTTGGAAGAAAAACCAATTGATTAAGACCATACCCTAGGAAGAATCCACCTAGACTTCACTTATTATCTAACTCTGAACCAGACGATTTATTCATTTAACTTGATCCGTAAGATTCCCTAAGTTATATTAAACCCTCTCTCGAAGCGAATAACGTCTAACCCTATGTTGATTAATTGAAATCTCTTTCTAATTAAAACCCCTAGAATCGCATTAACTCGATCTATGGACTCCCATATTAAGTTTCACCCTAATCTGGCAAAATCTCGTCACCCTATCTCTAGGCGTGCGATCAACTCCGCTTAATTATGGTAGAGCTACTCTTAAGCAGGGACTTTTGCTCTACTACCTAAGCACGTCATACTTGAATCAATATCCCGAAAATATCAACACAAGAATTAAGCACACATAATTAAGAACAAGTCAAATATTTATAATATAGTTCAGAAAATAATAACAAGATCTGTCTTAGGTTTCATCCCCTTCAGGTATTTGAAGGGTTTAATTCATAATAATAAAAGAAAACATCTTAGAAGAAAAGATAAAACAAAACAGAAGAAATCCCTGAAACCTCCTGAAGGAATTGAAGGAGAGATCCGCCATCTTGAGTAGAATTCTGGCTTCTTGAGATGGATCAACTGGCTATCTTCAAGTGATTCTCCACAAATCTGACCTTTCTGGCTCGGCTCCTTGGCCTAGCTAACCTCCCTCTTTCAGCTAACACTTAGGGGGTTTATATAGGCTTTCAAAATATGTTTCTTCGCCCCTAAGTATCCAAATCCGAATGAAATTGTTCTTTCCTGCGACAGGGACACGGCCATGGCACACGCCTGATCGTGGCCAGGTCGTGCTCGAACTTCTTTAGTAAGGCACGACCGTGTGAATCGAGATCAGGCCGTGTTCTAGTAGATTGACGTGGCACGATTGTGTGGGCTTAAGTCCAGGCCGTGTCAATTTTCTCTTTGGCCTAATTCGGTCTGTTTTAGGCCCGTTTCTCGTTCTTTTCATCCTCGGGTGCTTTCCTGGGTACAAAACATGAAAATAAAGGATGAAGAGCACCTTTTTACATAAATCGAGGCTTAATTCAACCAACAGCATACTAAATGTGGGCTTAAAATATGTTACTTTTACAGTTTATCAGTAGGCTTAGGCCCAGATCTCGTTCGTTAGGGGGATTGCACACTGAGTTCTCGTAACTCACCCCTCTGCTTAATCTTACAGGTAACCTATAGCTTGTAGATTTGGAGCCGAGGTGGACTCTGCGGTGGCCATACGTTATTTCTTTCGTAAACTCCATTTTTCTTTATTTCAATTTATTCTTAATTCGGGAATATGTTATGTAATAAGGCCTCCGGGATTTCAATTTGGTTCTTGATTTAATGCGGTTATCATATATTATGAGATGTTAAAAATGGAGTTTTATTTTAAATGTAAATAACCATTTTCCAAAACACTAACAATCGGTTTACAAGTTATAAACAATAAAATGCGGGATTTTCTCAAAACGCAATAATTGTTTCAAAAATGTCATATCCTGAAATCCACCGATTTCGATCTTTGTAGTATAAAACAAGTTTTCGGTAGTTAGTAATATTCACAACCTTTTGCAAGGAAACCTTAAAAACGAATCTGATTTTTCAAAATGAAACCAAAACTCAAAATTTTTAAACAATTGCAAAGCTTCTTTAAACAACCTTTCCATGTGACAAACCAGATCCGGTCGTAACGTCTAGGCCAGGTTTGGGGTGTTACATTTAGTGGTATCAGAGCCTGGTTGTAAAACTCGGCTGTGGAATGGGATCGAAAATGTTTTCAAAAATTTATTTAAAATTTGGTTTAGAAAAATATATGTCTTTTGGAAGTATGGCACTCGAGTCTCCGGCACCAAATCCTTAAGTCTTCTGGTTTTGTTTATTATTATGAAATGATGTTGGAATTAAGACCTTAGAGACTGAGACATTAGGAGATTCGATTCGCGAAAACAACTAATATACTCACTCTACATAAGACATTGCTAATAAACATTGAAATGAAATGCTAATTCATAAAATTTTTAATCAGATTAATTCGAGCTAGCAAACATGAACGCTAGAGGACGTGGACGTGGTGGACGCGGCCGAGGTAGAGGTCGAGGTACTGGGGTTAGATCTGAGGCATTTGAACACATGCCTGAAGTGGAAGCACTTGCGTCACCGGTGACCGAGGCGGGGTCTCATGATCGAGCTGGAGGGGACGATGCTTTGTCCCAAGCTATGCTGCGTGTTCTGGAGCGGGTTGCAAGGGCAAGCACTGGATCTGTAGCCCGAAAATCTATCCCGGAGCGACTCCGGGCAAATGGGGCTGAGATATTTGGGGGTGTTTCTAGCGTGGCCCCAAATGTAGCTGAATACTGGTTGGAGGCCATAGAACAAATCATGGATGATATAGATTGCACAGTGGAAGAGAAATTGAACAGAGCAGTGTCCCTCCTTTGAGATGAGGCATACAGTGGTGGCTCACAGTAAGGGAGGGTACTCCAGCGGATCGTATTACCTGGGACTTCTTTAAGACAGCGTTCCAGGGAAAGTATGTTGGGGCGAGTTATGTGGACGCCCAGAGGAAAGCATTTCTGAATTTAGTCCAGGGGAATAAATCTGTGGCCGAATATGAGGCGGAATTTTTGCGTTTAAGTCGTTACGCCCGAGGAATAGTTGCGACTGACTATGAGCATTGTGTTCGGTTCGAGGATGGTCTGCGGGATAAGCTGCAGGTACTGATAGCTCCGCAGCGGAAAAGAGATTTTGCTAGTCTAGTTGAGAAGGCAAAGATTGCCAAAGAGGTAAAGCAGTCTAAGAGGAAGAATCGGGATAAGGATAGGGGTAAGAATAAGAGGAGTTTTGGGTCGTCAAGGTCTATTGGGGGCTTCCAAAAGAGGCTTAGGTTTGATGGGCCGGGCCGAGTTGCGATGCCTGTTGCTATTGGTCAGTCTCGACCGTGTGCTCGGTGTGGAAAAATACATTCGGGGGAGTGTTGGAGAAGAACTGGAGGATGTTTCAAGTGTGGATCTATAGATTATCTGGTAAGGGACTGTCCACAAGAGTTAGCTAGGGCGCGGTCGGTAGGTCAAGGATATGCACAATCAGGAAGAGGTGGGCAGCAGCCACCGAGAGGTCGTGGTCCGGTCAGAGGAGGAAATGGATTTGGTCGAGGTCGTGGAGCACCGGGTAGAGGTGCTGGTAATACAGACACTAGACAGCCTGGATTGGTTTATGCGGCTAGGCGTCGAGAGGATGGCGATGCACCGGACGTCATAACCAGTACATTTCTTCTATTTGATACACCTTTTACAGCTTTGATAGATATTGGGTCTACACATTCGTATGTTGCCTGTACTGTATTTGGAACTTTGAGCATTTAATCTGAAATGATCGCTAGAGAAATATCTGTGGTTAGCCCTCTAGGACAATCTGTGGTAGTAAGCAAGTTGTTTAGGAATGTGCCTTTAGAAGTTCGAGTTCAGATTTGATCTTAGGCATGGACTAGTTAGTTAAGCATCGAGCGAACTTGGATTGCGCTGCTAAGCATATGGTGTTAAGAACTCCAGAGGATGAGGAAGTAATTGTGATAGGAGAAAGGAGAAATTATCTGTCCCATGTGATTTCAACACTAAAGGCCAAAAAGATGGTGCGAAAAGGGTGCGAGGCATTCCTGGCTTTCGTCAGCTCATCGGATGTTAAGGGATTGTCTGTAGGGGATGTTAGAATAGTGAAAGAGTTCTCAGACGTCTTTCCAAAAGAGCTTTCAGGGTTACCTCCAGATCGCAAGGTAGAATTTGGCATTGAGCTATTGCCAGGAACGGCTCCGGTGTCCATCGCCCCCTATAGGATGGCGCCGAAGGAGCAGGTAGAACTTAATGCTCAGATCCAGGAGCTGTTGGACTGTGGTTTTATCCGACCAAGTGTATCTCTGTGGGGAGCGCCGGTGTTGTTCGTCAAGAAGAAGGATGGGTCGATGCGAATGTGCATTGACTATAGGCAATTGAACAAGTTGACAATCAAGAATAAGTACCCACTACCAAGGATTGATGATCTGTTCGATTAGCTGCGAGGAGCTTCGGTCTTTTTGAAGATAGATTTGAGATCTGGATACCATCAGCTAAAGGTCAAGGAGGCGAATATTCATAAGACTGTGTTCCAAACTCGGTATGGGCATTACGAGTTCCTAGTGATACCGTTCAGATTAACTAATGCACCAGTTGCATTTATGGACATGATGAACTAGGTCTTCCAACCCTATTTAGACCGGTTCGTGGTGGTGTTCATAGATGACATCTTGGTGTACTCAAGGATTGAGGAGGAGCATGATTCGCATCTTTGGGTTGTTCTGCAGATATTGAGATAGAAGCAAATTTATGCTACGTTTAGCAAGTGCGAGTTTTGGCTGAAGGAAGTGACGTTCTTGGGTCATGTGGTGTCTGCTGAAGGGATTAGAGTCAATCCCCGGAAAGTTGAAGCTGTGTTGGATTGGAAGCAACTAAAGTCAGTGTCTGAAATTCAAAGTTTTCTGGGATTGGCTGGGTACTACAGAAGATTCATTGAGGGGTTTTCGCTGATTGCTGCACCTTTAACCAAGTTATTGCGAAAAAAAGTGTCGTTTGTTTGGGCCGATAAGCAACAGGAAAGCTTTGAGAAGCTAAAGAGAATTTTGACTGAGGCACCAGTGTTGATCTAGCATGAGGCTGGGAAGGAGTTCGCAGTTTATTGTGATGCATCGTACACAGGGTTGGGATGCGTGTTAATGCAAGAAGGGAAGGTAGTAGCGTATGCATCTCGTCAACTAAGGCCGCATGAGATGAACTATCCCACTCATGATCTGGAGTTAGATGCAGTGTTGTTCGCCCTAAAGATATGGAGGCATTATCTGTACAGGGAGAAGTCAATTATCTACACCGACCATAAGAGTCTGAAGTTTCTCCTTACCCAAAAGGAGTTAAATTTAAGGCAACGGAGGTGGATAGAATTACAAAAAGACTATGATTGCTCAATCGAATATCACCCGGGTAAAGCTAACGTAGTGGCGGATGCGTTGAGTCGTAAAGTGATATCAGATTTGAGAGCAATGTTTACTCATCTCAGTCTTTATGAAGATGGTAGTCTATTGGCAGAACTTCGGATAAAGCCGACATGGGTAGATCAGATTAAGGAGAAGCAATGGCTGGATGAACTATTAAGTTCTCGACTTCAGCAAGTGGAAGGTGGTGAGATAGGAGATTTTGGTCTGAACAGTGACGAAATATTATGTTGTTGTGGAAAGGTTTGTATGAGGCAGATGGTTCTGCGTGAGGCGTATAGTAGTCCTTACGCTATGCACCCCGTCGGAAGCAAGATGTATCGAGATCTACGGGAATAGTACTGGTGGCCAGGGTTGAAGCGTGAAGTTATCGAGTTTGTGAGTAAGTGTTTGACATGCCAGCAGGTGAAGGTGGAACATTAGTTGCCTTCGGGGTTGCTGCAACCGGTGAAGATTCCACTTTGGAAGTGGGAGAGGGTAACGATGGACTTTGTTAGTGGGCTGCCCCTAACGCCTACTAAGAAAGATTCGGTGTGGGTGATTATTGACCGGTTGAGTAAGTCTGTACACTTCATACCGGTTCGTAAGTCTGTACACTTCATACTGGTTCGTATTGACTATTTGTTACAGAAGTTAGCCAAGCTGTATGTGGCAGAAATCGTGAGGTTGAAAGGGGTACCCGTGTCTATCATATCAGACAGGGATCCTAGATTTACATCACGATTTTGGAAGGCGTTGCATGAGGCTTTGGGCACAAGGCTGGATTTTAGCACAGCGTTCCATCCGCAGACTGATGGTCAATCGGAACTGGTGATTGTTAAGGGGCTGTGTAATTGACTTCAGAGGTAGTTGGGAGGATTTTCTACCAATGGCAGAATTTGTGTACAACAATAGCTATCAATCCAGCATTCAGATGGCACCCTACGAGGCGTTGTATGGAAGTAGGTGTCGTACCCCTACCTGTTGGACAGAATTGGGTGAGCGACAGTTGTTGGGGCCAGAACTGATCTCAGAGACTGAGGAAAAGGTAAAGTTGATTCGGGCTCGGTTGAAGGAAGCTTTCGATAGGCAGAAGCCGCGTGCAGATCTAAAGCATAGAGAAATAGAATTTTCAGTGGGGATCGTGTCTTCTTAAAAGTCTCACCTTGGAAGAAGGTTCTAAGATTCAAACGGAAGGGCAAGTTGAGTCCCAAATTCATCGGGCCTTACCGAGTGGTGAAACGTGTGGGACCAGTGACTTATCAGCTTGAGTTACCTCAAGAGTTGGGTCAGATACATAATGTATTCCATGTTTTGATGCTAAGGCGCTATCGTTCGGATTCATCTTACGTAGTGCCAGTGGAAGAAATTGAAGTAAGACCTGACCTGTCTTTTGAAGAGGAACCAGTGCAGATTCTATATTGGGACATTAAGGTGTTGAGAAGAAAATCTGTACCGTTGGTCAAAGTGTTGTGGCGTAATCAAGGTTCAGAGGAACCCACGTGGGAGCCGAAAAGGGCAATTCAACAGCAATACCCTCATCTCTTTTAACCAAGTAAATTTCAAGGCCGAAATTTCTTTAAAGGGGGTAGAACTGTAACATCCTAGAATTAGGGGTTCTGCATTTGGTGCCATTTTATGTACTTGGCTCGTTTAGCTTGTTATTTAGGTGTGTTTAGGGGTCCTGGGGAGGCTCAGGTTCGAGCCAGAGCCTTGGTAAAATTTTTCTTTTTGGGTATAAGGGGGGAGAGCTAGGGGAAGCAGGCCTTAAGGATATTTATTTGTGTTTGATGACACAAAGTGGGCATGAGGTGGAGTGAATGTGGCGTCACTGGTAGAGCAAGGGAGAAGGAGTTCGAATCCCGTCTGCTGCATTGTGGAGCTTTAATTTTTGTGCTCAAGGAGGGGAAGAGGTGGCATTCGGCTGGGACTCTACCTAGGTGGTTGTTGAATGGGTCAAAGGTTTTCAAATGGATGGAGGAGAGGAGCTTGGGGAGTTTGAATTGGTCAACCAATTCGAAATGGGACATGGAGAGTGAATGGAGGAGAAAAACAAGGGATTTGAGAGGGTGGGTGAGAGTTGGCCGAATGTTGGAGAGGTGGGAGGTGAATTTCGGCTATTGGGTGTTTAACAAGGGGATTTCGGCATTTGAGGAATTGAGCTAGCAAAAACCGAACCATTTGGTGTTGTGCTAAAATTCTCTAGGCAGTCTTAGTTTTCTTTTACATTTTCGACAGTTGATACTCAAGATTTCGGGTATCTTTTGGTCACTAATTCTTCTCTTTGGTGAATATTTTATTTGATCTTTGTTGCCTCTCTTCTTGCTGAAACCCCAACTCTCCATTTGTTTCTTTTCTTTTCTCTTTGCAAACATTTTCCTCTTGCCGTGGATACAATAGTTGAATCCTATTCTATTCCTTTCTCTTCTTTTAGCCGAACCCTCCCTCACTCATATCATCTCTCTTTTCATTTCAATTCTCTTTTTTTGCTACACTCTTTCTCCATAGTCGAATCTCTGCTTGCCATTTTCCTTTCTTTCCATTTCTTTCTTGTGCTAGTCTTGAGCCGAAACCTTCTTGGCATTTGCTGCTTGTGCCGAATCTTCTTGGACTCCATTCGGCTTCTCCTTGTCTAAGGTAATGAACTCTCCTTTTTATTCTTTTCATCTCCCTTACTTCTTCTAAGGAAGCGGACCATTCATCCTTTAATCACAAACCGAATTTGGTTTCTCTTCCGTAATGGGTTACTCCATCTTTTTTGTAACCCGTTTCTTTCATCTTTTTATTAATAGTCGAATATCAAGAAGCAAGGTGCTAGGATTCCTTTGGTTGCCTAAAGTCCCTTTCCAATCGGCTTTACTTGTGTAAGGTAACGGGTTCTCTCTTCATATGTTTTTCTCTTCACTCTTTTAACGATCGAAGCGGTCATCCTGTTACTCCTTTCTTTATTGGCCTAATATAAGTACCCTCTCCACTTTGAAGTGTGTTCGTTCCTTCGTAGGAAGCCGGAGCCTTTGTCAGCATTGGCCGAATCTAAGGCATCTTGTCAAGGGGATAGAACCAATCGGCGTTGATTATTAAGGTAAGGAGTTTCTCTCTAGTTTCTATACGATTAGTCTCTTTTCGTTTTACTCTGCCATAACCAAGCCTTCTTGTTAGATAACTACCAATCCTCATTGTATTACAATCTCTGATCGAGATTTTCTTCATGGATGCGAGCGCTAGCTAATCTAAAGGGGTAGCGTTAAAGGAGCCTGGGGGGAGTGGACTTGTAGTCTCTGCTCCCAAGTTCAGACGACGTGCGGTGTCGGCGGTTTGAGACTCTCCGCTGGGTTGTGGTAGAGAGCCGTCCTTTTGGGATAGGCAGATAGTGGTTATTCCCGCTAGTGAGAGTAACGACGATCAGGAGTGTTTAGTCCTTCGGGTAATCAGGTCTGTAATTCTCACACCTTCTTCTGTGGTTTGGTAAAAAATATGTGTATTGTTTAAAAGCTGAAATAACTGTAACGGCAGTTGAGTTACCCTAGTGGGTAAGGTTGGAGATACCAAGTTAGTAACCTTTATGACTACGTCATTTAAATAACTTAGCATGAATATATGTATGCCCTGATTGTTCGATGTACATTGATATATGTTTGCATTCATTACATTATGATATTATGTTGCATGGGATTGGGATATGATATTGATGAATAAGGGGTAGTTTATTTCGGTGGCTCTTCCACATATCTCGGTGACCCTGTCACATTATTTCGGTGGCTCTGCCACATATTCCGGTGACCTTGTCACAATTTCAGCTTTGAGCAGCATGACTGTCAGCATGACTGCCAATGAGGTGTGTAGCGGATGGAGGGTTGATTGTAGAAATCCCCATAGGTGTGTTAGGCTGGACAAGGAGTGGTGTGTAGCGGATGGAGTACTAGGCTGGGCTGGGTTGCATTGCATTCATTATCTAATATGCCATGTTGTTAGGGCTATGGCCCAATTCGATCCGTATGGGCTTCAGCCAAATTTGCTACCGTGAGGGCTAAGGCCCAATTTGCTTTTGTGGGCTTAGGCCCAGATCTCGTTCGCAAGGGGAATTGCACACTTAGTTCTCGTAACTCACCCCTCTACTTAATCTTGCACGTAATCCCTAGCTTGTATGTAACACCCCTTACCCGTATTCGATGCCGGAATAAGGTACGAGGCATTACCGAAACACATACACTTGTAAATGCATTAAACCAAGTCATAAAATTTCATCCAAATTATGCATCATCACAAACATACAACTTGAATAACACTAGCCAACATCAATTGCCTTATACAAAATAAAATACTAAATATTAAAGGCCAACATTTTAGGCCAAACCAATTATGACATATACAAATGACTAAGTCCCTTATACATGCCATAAACTTAAGAGGTTTGTATTCACTTTTACCCCAGGATGATAGATTGATAGTGTGATTACATCTCCGGCGATCTCCAACTCGAGCTAGCATACAACCCTATAAGATATGGGAAAGGAAGGGAAGTAAGCTACAAAGCTTAGTAAGTAAGTATGTAAATAATTAACAATGGATTTATTAAATTTACAAAACAACACAATCAAATCTAAAATCAATTTCATCATTTATTCAAGTTTGGAGCAAGCTATCTATTCGAGTCACAGTCACTAAATTATTTTTATCTGAAGCTACGAAACTCCAAATTAAGATCCGAAAATTTTCCTGAAACTAGACTCATTTATGTTCTCACCATAAAATTTTCAGAATTTTTGGTCTTGCCAATTAGTACAGTTTATTCATTAAAGATTCCCCTGTTTCGCTGTTCGACTGCTCTGACCACTTTTCACTACGAACCAATTTTATCATTATACAGAATTCATATGATGATAAAATTTATTTTTGAAAATAGACTTATTAAGGATTTCAATCATATAACTTATACCCCATATTATTTTTGTAGAAATTTTAATGAGTTTTCCAAGACAGAACAGGGGATCAAGTAACCATTCTAAACCAGTGTCACAAAAGTTTAAATATCTCAAACTATACAATTCCTTTACTTTCTCTGTTTATTTTATATAAAAATATACCTAATAAGCTTGAAATAAATATCCCATACAACTTATAATTCCATTTCTACCATTTTTGGTAATTTTTCAAATTCACGTCACTGCTGCTGTCCAAAACAATTTTATTATAAATTTTTGCTTTCTCTCACTTTAGTTGTATTCATTACTTACCTATAACAATCATTCCAATTTCCAATCACATATTGAGCATATTGCTCATGCATTACACATACATATACATATACTTATCACTAAAACATCTCACATAATTTCATTTAGTCAGTTTTCCCGTTGAACGCTTCGGAATAATAACGAATATGCGGTGGTTTCGCACACAGCCCACCTTTGAAATTGAAGCTCTCTTGTACACATAGTGGCCTTCACTCAATACCACTCATGTGACCTAGCTCGATTGTACTCATAATTCTGGCTCTCTTGTACATATGGTGGCCTTCACTTAGCACCACTCATATGACCTAGCCTTCTCGTAGCTCTCTTGTACACATAGTGGCTCACACCATATACCACACATATGACCTAGCTACATATAGCTTTCTTGTACACATGGCGTACTCTCAGTACTACACATGTGACCTAGCTACGTATACAAAATCTCTTGTAGATCTCTTGTGCACATAGTGGCCTACACTTAGTACCACTCATGTGACCTAGCTACATGCCAATTACATCTTTCGATTCCGAAGGTTCAAACGGGAAATAACTCACTTTTAAACACTTTATTTCATTCTTTCAATAGTTAATTATGATTCAAAAATCAGATACAATACATTAAACATGCTGAAATATAAAACATCAATAAAAATAATGAATTATTTACATATTACTTACCTCGGTGCAAAATATGGCGAAATTTGTAATTTAGTCCTTAACCTTTTCTTTTCTCCGATCAAGGTCAATTTCTCGTCTTTCTTGATCTATAATAACATATTTAACTCATTTAATAATCATATTATTCAATTCAGTCCAAAAATCACACTATGACAAAATTACATTTTTGCCCTCTAACTTTCACAAAATTATGATTTTGCCCCTAGGCTCGAAAATTAAACTTCATCCTATTTTCCTACATTTTAGGACATGTTGAACATTTTTCCCTTCTATGGCAACATCAAATTCTCACTCTAACATGTACTTATGAACATTAGGTATTTTTACCGATTCTGTCGTTTTACTCGTTTTTACGTAAAATCGCTTAGCAAAAGTTGTTTAACATAATTTCAGCCTTTATATTCTATCATAAAACATCAAAATAAACACATTTCACTTATGGTTATTTTTCCAAATATGAACCCTAGGTTAAAATATTGCTAGAATAAGCTAAACCGAGTTACCGGGATTGCAAAAACGTAAAGAACATGAAAAATGGGGCTTGGATTGACTTACTATGGAGCTTGGAAGCTTGGAAACCCTAGCTGTGGAGTCCCCCCCTTGCAAATTTGGCCTAAGGAAGAAGATGACAACCTTTTTCCATCTTTTTCCCATTTAATTTCCTTTTTATTACCAAATGACTAAATTACCCTTCATTAAAAACTTTGGTTCTTTCTACCTATATTTGTCCATTTTTGTCCATGAAAGCCTAATGGTATAATTACCATTTAAGGACCTCTACTTCAATTTAAAATTTCATAACAATTGGACACCTCTAACATGTAGAACTCAACTTTTGCACTTTTTACAATTTAGTCCTTTTGACTAAATTAAGTGCCCAAACGTCAAAATTTTCGAATGAGATTTTCACAAAATCATTCCGTGAAATTGTAGACCATAAAAATATAAATAAAATAAAATTTTCAACATCAAATTTGTGGTCCCGAAACCACTATTCCGTTTAGGCCTTATTTCGGGATGTTACATTTCTCCCCCCTTTTGGGATTTCCGTCCCTGAAAATCTTACCAGAAGGAGTTGCTTTCTACTTTTTATCAGAATCACAATTTAATTTAGTTTCATGGTCAGATTTTCCTTTAGCTTTTTCCATAATTGGGATATAACCCTTGGATCTCAATCCAAAATAATAGAGACTAATACTTCGCATAATCGAATAATCCTAGAAACATCTTACTCGACTGGTTAGTTAAACAAGAAACTTGTACACGAATGATCAATCACAATCCGATAACATCTTCCTTTTCGGAGATCAAGATAATTCGGATACGAAATCTATAGTGTTTCTATCTCATTTTCTTTCTAGAATCACCACTTTATATTCTAGCAATAAAACTCATCCTAATACGTTCACTAGTGCATCCCTGAAAAAGAATCATGAATTCGTTACTCAATTCCAACTGAACTCAAAACTAGAGCTTCGGTTAATAATACCTTCAATTGCTTTAACTTTGTTAGCATGCCCAGACCATTCAAACTTTCACAAAGGTGATAACTTTTCCAATCAGAACAACTTTAACTTATAATAACATCATCCGGTTAGAATAATCCAATAGGCATATCTCTGTATTATGCTTTCTAGAATATAATTTATTCATTCAGACTATCCGTCTTCATACTCGTGAATACACAAAATTTATTCTCTTAGTTGAGACATGTTTAAATATACATAACTCACAAGAAAATAACAGAGATCCTGATGATTCCTCAGAGAAACCCAGTAGAAAAATAATGCTTACCGACTCTGGACTTCCATCATAACAGAGATGATATATTTTCCGTATATATGAAACAAAACCATAATCAGTAGAAACATAAGAATAATCTCACATAATTTTTTTTTTTTACCATCGACTTCATTCCAACATATTTAAATAGAATTTCGAAGAGATAAAGAAATACCGATCATAAACTGACCAGACCAGCAGAGCTTTCGTCTAACATCATATGTAACATCCTGGAAAGGGCCTATGCATTTTCAGTCTAACTGTACGAAATGACAAGTCTTAAGCACTATGAATAAATTTTTGATATTTTTGGAAACTCAGAAATGTATGAAAATGAATTGGAAATGAACATTTTTGGAAACCTGGAAATGCATGGACATGAACATTTTTGGAAACCTGGAAATGCATGGACATGAACATTTTTGGAAACCTAGAAATGCATAGACATGAACATTTTTTGAAACTAGGAAATGTAAGGAAATGATTCAAAAATGGAAAGTGAACATTTCTGGAAACTTGGAAATGTAAGAAAATGGCAAGTTTACAGAGCCGATCGAAAATTTTAGGAAACTTGGAAATGACCTAGAAATGTCAAATTTTAAAGTTTAAAATAGGAAATTAGGGCAAGGAGGCCTTAAAAGAAAAAGTTGGAGAAATTTGACACACAAACATGCTTGGAAAAGTGGCCTGAAGATGCCACTTAGGGCCTCTGGAAATGGCGCCACATGCTAGGGTGTTGGGCCTGAGTTCGAGTCACTTGGGAAGCAAATAAATGAGGTTTTATTTTGGCTTCCAGAAGGCTGAGGTGGACGGCACATGCTTCTAGAAAAGGAGGTGTTTTATTTTCATAAATATGTGATTAATAAGGTGATAAATAGAAGCTTTTTATTTGGATTATTTTGAAGAGATAATAAAGGATTTTTATTTGGATTATTTTGAAGAGATAATAAAGGATTTTTATTTGGGTTATTTTGAAGAGATAATAAAGGATTTTTAATTGGATTATTTTCAAGGGATAATAAAGGATTTAAATTGGATTAAACCCTTTTATTTATCATATTAAAAAGATAAAGTTATCAGATAGAGGAGTGGTGGCCAAGTAAGGGACTCCTTAGCTGATAATTTTGCCTATAAAAGGAAGGAAGGAGGGCTACTCATCAGTTTGTTTCTTTCTCTGCTCTGCCGAAAATTTCCTGGCAAACTCTCTCTGCCGAATTTTCTTCTCCTCTTTTCTTCTTCTTTTCTCTTCTACTGTCAAGCCGAAACCTCTTTGATTCCTGTTTAAGTCTCCATAGCTGAATCTCTGTGGCTTCAATCAAGGGTGCCGTCGACTGTGGTGATAAGGTAAGAATAATGGATTCTTGTTGTTTATTCTCTTCCAACCAAGATTTGGGAACTGATTCTTTTGGTTGTCTTTTGGCCGAATATTAAAGGAGGAATTCTGGGATTTCAGATCTAAGGATTTAAGGTAAGAAAAGCATGATTTAGGCCAGAGGCCAATTGGTTTAAGATTATTAAGTGATATGGAAATCAGATCTAACATATGTGTGTAGGGATTTCAACATCTCCATAGCCAAGGGTTACTTTTCGGGATTTGAAATCACAAGGTATGTGTTTAAGATATTCGGCCAAGGCTATTTTAAATATTTAGATTTATTATCAGAAGCCGAAAACTAACCTGTGGAGTAATATAGTGTTTAGCCGAATTCACAAGGGACGAATACAAAGATCCGGCCCTTGATTCTTAAAATCAATTCAGTTACAAGGTAAGTAATACAAATCCTAGTTGTATTTGGAAAAATGGCCGAATGGTCTTTTAAATAGTAAGTGATTAACTTATGTAGGATTTGAGATCTAAATCTGTAATCAGTTCTCTTCGGGATTTTCGAGGACTTCATTAAGCGAATCAGGTGTGTACTCAACACTACTTTGTAATATGAATTATGGTTGCATGTATTAAAATATATGTTAATGAAAATATGAGCATGGCTAAGGTACCATGTTAAGGTACTAAGTACTCAGGTACGTTTCCTACTTCTACTAGGAATATGAAATATGTTATTCATAACATGAGAATATGATAAGAATATGAACTATGGTATATTATCCATATTAATGTTTATGGGGCATATGGTTGTATATTGAAAGGGGAAGTGAAAAGTGGTGATTTAAGACCACAGTAATCTGAAAAGTGGTGACTTACGACCACAGTAATCTGAAAAGTGGTTTCCTAAAACCACAGATGCGGAGCCTTAAGCCCGCAAATTGGTGTGTAGCGGAAGGAGGGTCGACTTAGTAGTCCCCACGGTGTGTTTGGCAGGTACGGGGGTGTGTAGTGGATGGACAATTAGGTTTGGGTTTGGGAATGCATCATAACTTGTATTTTATGATTGAATGTATTGTATGCCTGATTTTATTACGATTTAGTGCCACGTACACATTGTGTAACACCCCAAACCCGGCCCATTTAATCCGACCGAATTTGGAATGCCACTGCGGAACACTTTCGAAAAATATTCTTACTTAAAAGGTAAACCGTTTCAAATTTGTTTCCTTTAATAAAACAACTTCGTGACTTGTAATATTCTAAGTAAAAATCGGAGTTTGTTATAAACATATCGGTTTCAAGCTTTATTGAGAAAATAAAACCATTTGAAATCAATCTTTAATCATCCTTCCATAATAGGGCATAATAGTAACGATACTTAACAAATGAACTGAAACACTTTAGTGGGCCTTATTACAATACATGCTTAATCAAAATACGGAAAATATAATTATTTAATTAATCAAATAAAACGTCCCTTTTCATAAAAGTCCATTTCCTCATGGCCACCTTTGTATCCTCTCCGACCCGGTCCAAGCTTTACGCGCCACCTGAAAGGGTTTAATAAAAATAGAGTGAGACATCAAGATTCAGTGCATAGTTAATACACACGTCCTCACATATGGGCTTGGCCCATATCCACACAATCCATATATATAACATACAATTATAAATATGCAATTATGAATACACCATATTATAAATAAGATTACGAAAATACAATTACGAAGTCCAATCCACAAAGTGATCTACATATCTTTCGGTTCACTGATCATCAATTGCGAATGTAGCACGAGGCTAGCATTAGACCACTCACATAGTATACATCACAATTCACATGCATACGTATATGTATCATGGCCACATATTTCTCAAGGCAAATATACAGCACACGTCATCACATTTTTATACATTCATCAATAATCAATTTATTATCGCAAATCACTGACTTGATTATTCGATCACTTACCTTAATATCCATACTGTTAGCTTTTATTTTGGCTGACATGCATAACATTTACGTTTACATCAAATAACACATACGACACATATAACAATTAACAAACATGAGTACAGTGCGATAACTACGCACCTGACTTTAGCGAGATCCTGATTTATCGATTCTAATATCAACTAAAGTCTCGGAAGCTTCTTTTACTTTTATCGATTTGCCCCTAAAACACATAACCGAAATCGATCACATTTAGCACTAATAATATTGCCTTAGGCCGAATGCCAAGAGTCATTTACCTTGAGCACTTTAAATTCCCGAAAGGGTCTTTTGTGCTTCTTAGCACTAGCTACACACAAACAGAACACATCATTATAGCCTTATACACATTCGGCCACCCTTTGCTTATTTCGATCCCGAAATACTATTTGCCTTGATATTCAAAAATCCGAGAGCTCCTTTAAAGATTCCTTCCTTCAACTACACAAAAGAGCACATCAACATAGTTATTGAAGGTTCGGCCACAAGTAAACTAGATTAAGGTTTTGGTTACCACATCTTGACACTCTTCAAAACCTTCAAAACAAATATTCAGCTAACACATGAACAAAGGCCCTCGGCCGAAATACGCATAATGCTTACCTAGATGTTCAACAACCCGAGAGCTCTCTTATAGTCTCCTTTCTTCACTCAAAAGCAAAAGCTCGATGGTCCTACACTTGTAGAACCAGCTTCACAAAATAGGTAGGGATTTAAATTTGAAAGATAATGAACCAAGGAGAAAGGTCAAAAGATTTGGCAATAATGACCAAAACATTCGGCTATCAACAAAGTAGGAAAACAAGGCAAGCAATATTTGCTAGCCTAAATTACTCTCTAGCCTCATCAGTACCGAAACTCAACTTTGCTCTTACTCTCCTCTTCGGTCAAGAATAATTTGGAAGGGAAACAAAGCAAGCTAAAAACTTTCGGCAACATAAGATGAAGAAAGAAATTTTTGAATAACAAGGTGATAAATTCGGCCATGCACATTTGGGAAGGAACGAAATACAACCTAAAAAGATTCGGCCTTGCTTTTCCAAGCTCAAAGCTGACCAAAAAGCTCCTCAAAGCTTCATTCGGTCAAAACAATTGCAAAATCAGAAATTTTGGCACTTTTTGCTACTAGAAAGCCGTTCATGAAGGTGCCTAGGAAACTCTTCCCTCCATTCGGCCATGCTTCCCACGCCAAAAGACCATCACCATACACAATATTATTATTTAATAAAAGTCCCCATTCTAACCCATAATTCCTTACATTCAAAATAATAAAACAACATAATTAATCTGCTCCATGATTCCCAATGGCCATGCTTCTCCTTTTTATCAAAACCAAGGCCGGCCAAGCTTCCCCAAAGCATGCTCTCCCTTCCATTTTCCCATACATAAAAAAAATTATCAAAACACAACAAAATACCAACCCATGCCGCACATGCTCTCCTTTTGTTAAGCTCAAAATTGTTTATTTTATTATTCTATCACCTTTCCTATATTTTCATAGAAAATGATAATAATAACAATATTATATATATATATATCCCATTATCCTAAGCAAACAATAAAAATAATAAAACAATGGTTTAAGCCCCCATACTTTCCAAAACAAATAAATTAAAAGAATAATGCTCCATATTTCTAAAACAAATAAAATAAAAAGAACAAAGCAGCCCTTTGCTTCTTGCGTGCCAGCGTGCATGTGCCATGCAGGGCTTCCCACGCCGGCCAAAATAAAACAAGGCCAATGCAGGTGCTGCTCCCAGGTCTCGAACCCGAGACCTGGAGAAAAGCTCTCCATGCCCCAGCCACTCGGCCTTTTGCGCGTTTCATGCAATTAATCACGCAGAATTTCTTTTAAACTATCCTTGGCGGGCTTCTTAAGCTTTAGCGCTGAAAGCAAAAACAAACGTCTCGTGTGCGACTCCCAAGACTCGAACGCGAGTCCTCCTAGTCGCAGCTTCCCAGCAAGGTCCTTAACCATTCCGCCAATGTTCATTTCATGTCATAGACGCATCATGAATTTCTTTTAAGCCATACTTCGCTGGTTTCCTCACTTTAAATGCTAGGAGTCAAAAATAAAAGCATCCGCACCCCCCAATGGGACTCGAACGCCTGACCTTGAAGCCGAAATCATCACCTCACGCTCTTAGCCACGCTACCACCGGGACTTTCATGTCCATTTATGCTTCGAAAATTCTTTTAAAACCTCCTTTAAAGCACACCATTTTTCCAAAAACAAAACACTTATGCCGCGCCCAGTGTTGCTCGATCCCCTGACCTGCTTAGCGCCCAAGCCAAACTTTAAGTGGCACATGACGACCACTTTACCAGGGCATTTTATATGCCACAACTTTACAAAATTTTTATTTAAGGTCTTCTTCCATATTTTCCTCTTTTAACCCTAAATTTTCAAAAATTTTCAAATTACTCCCTTTTTATCCTCGGGCTTTGGGAACCCCAAAAACACATCGAAACCACTCTTGAGGCCTACTAACACTCGAGTTATTTACCAAACTCGCAATCCCTATTTCGAGATATTACACATTGAGTCTGGTTGACTCACCCCGTTGGGGAAATATTTTTTTCAGGTGATGAGCAGTAATGGACCGGGTCGGCAGGAGCTAAAGGTGGCCATGCATCGCAAGGAGAAATTTAAAGACTTGGGCTTTTATTTTACTCAGTACTTAAATTTTATTTTGGGTTTTGATTGATGTAATAAGGCCATGAGGCCCAAGTAGGATTTCTTTATTTCTGTTTAAACTTTTAATTTACTATGTTACGAACTATTTTTGATTAAAGTTCAACTTAAGAATTATTTATTTAAAAATAAACCCTAAACTGTTCTGTCATCGTAATTAAATGATTTCTAAGTACATAAGTGGGTTTCGATCTAAGCCCAACCCAAAACAATATTTTTCAAAAAATTACACAAATTTTCTCTAAGTAACAAAGAACTTTGAAACCGATTTTCTTAAGGAACATACCAGATCCGGTTCAGGCTCGTGGACCGGGTGTGGGGTGTTTCATCATAGTTAGCTTCTCACAACATTGGAACTTCATCAGAAACTGAACAATCACACAGATATCTCTGAGGATAAAAGAATATATATAGAATACACAGAAAAGATCATCATATTCATTTCAACTGTAATTGTCACACACAGAGACATCTTTACTACTCAAATATCATTTCTTTGACTAATTATGTCATCATGAACCCCGTATTATTCTACTCATCAACGAAAATCAATTCGGGAAAAATTTCAACAAACACATACTTTAGACATCATATCTCAATAAGTCGATTAGCTGAGACTAACTTCTCCTTTATCCGTGACATTGCATAATCTGTATAATCTTTAAAACATTTTGATATCCTTCCAAAATTGTTTCCACTTTCCAAACTATTATTATCTCTATATGCATTACTAAGTATTTCACCACTAAACTCTTTAGTTTCACATTTATGGACTTATTCCACTTGGTTCTCGTGAATTTCCGTTATAAAGCAACACTGGTAAGGGGGTGAGGTCGTAAAGCTTCTGACTTGACTCTCATAAATACACACATATGACTTTACATTCATCACCAACATTATATAATCACAATTACATAATTCACTTCAAGCTAATTAACATACATATTCATGTTACACGAACTTCTTTTTTTTTATTCAAACAAGTGTACATAAACACACATTCTGTCAATTTGAGTAAATTTACTTATCGTATTCACTTAATCAAATATGTTGGGCACATAACGTCATATGCATGCCAAACAAACATGGATGGGCTTATTACCATATAAACTTTCATTTCATTCCACTTTTCACATTTCTTAACTTGTGTTTATCTCATTTCGTACATTAACACATACGTATCGTGAACTACTATTCATACCTTTCCAAATTTCGACACATCATAAGCAAGATCTCAATCATTTCAATATCATTATCAGCATTATCAAAAAAAATAGCTCTGTTGGAAGTAATCTCTGTCTTAACAAAATAATTTCGTCAGAGTCGGGAGATATCACACTATCACGAATAGTAATATGGCATGTATAGCTAGACTCACATATGTAGTCCGAGAATCGACTAAACCATAGCTCTGATACCACTAAATGTAACACCCCTTACCCGTATTCGATGCCAGAATAGGGTACGAGGCATTACCGAAACACATACACTTGTAAATTCATTAAACCAAGTCATAAAATTTCATCCAAATTATGCATCATCACAAACATACAACTTGAATAACACTAGCCAACATCAATGGCCTTATACAAAATAAACTACTAAATATTAAAGGCCAACATTTTAGGCCAAACCAATTATGACATATACAAATGACTAAGTCCCCTATACATGCCATAAACTTAAGAGGTTTGTATTCACTTTTACCCCACGATGATAGCTTGATAGTGTGATTACATCTCCGGTGATCTCCAACTCGAGTTAGCATACAACCCTATAAGATATGGGAAAGGAAGGGAAGTAAGCTACAAAGCTTAGTAAGTAAGTATGTAAATAATTAATAATGGACTTATTAAATTTACAAAACAACACAATCAAATCTAAAACCAATTTCATCATTTTTTCAAGTTTGGAGCAAGCTATCTATTTGAATCACAGTAACTAAATTATTTTTATCTGAAGCTACGAAACTCAAAATTAAGATCCATAAATTTTCCCTAAAACTAGACTCATTTATCTTCTCACCATAAAATTTTCAGAATTCTTTTGTCTTGCCAATTAGTACAATTTATTCATTAAAATTCCCCTATTTTGCTGTTTGACTACTCTGACCACTTTTCACTACAAACCAATTTTATCATTATACAAGAATTCATATGATGATAAAATTTATTTCATTTGAAAATAGACTCATTAAGGATTTCAATCATATAACTTATACCCCATAATTATGTTTGTAGAAATTTTAATGAGTTTTCCAAGACAGAATAGGGGATCAAGTAACCATTCTGAACCAGTGTCACAAAAGTTTAAATATCTCAAAATATACAATTCCTTTACTTTCTTTGTTTATTTTATATAAAAATATACCCAATAAGCTTTAAATAAATATCTCATACAACTTATAATTCCATTTCTACCATTTTTGGTAATTTTTTAAATTCACGTCACTGCTGCTGTCCAAAACAATTTTATTATAAATTTTTGCTTTCTCTCACTTTAGTTGTATTCATTACTTACCTATAACAATCATTCCAATTTCCAATCACATATTGAGCATATTGCTCATGCATTACACATACATATACATATACTTATCACTAAAACATCTCACATAATTTCATTTAGTCAGTTTTCCCGTTGAACGCTTCGGAATAATAACGAATATGCGGCGGTTTCGCACACAGCCCACCTTTGAAATCGAAGCTCTCTTGTACACATAGTGGCCTTCACTCAATACCACTCATGTGACCTAGCTCGGTTGTACTCATAATTCTGGCTCTCTTGTACATATGGTGGCCTTCACTTAGCACCACTCATATGACCTAGCCTTCTCGTAGCTCTCTTGTACACATAGTGGCTCACACCATATACCACACATGTGACCTAGCTACATATAGCTTTCTTGTACACATGGCGTACTCTCAGTACTACACATGTTCCTAGCTACGTATACAAAATCTCTTGTAGATCTCTTGTGCACATAGTGGCCTACACTTAGTACCACTCATGTGACCTAGCTACATGCCAATTACATCTTTCGATTCAGAAGGTTCAAACGAGAAATAACTCACTTTTAAACACTTTATTTCATTCTTTCAATAGTTAATTATGATTCAAAAATCAGATACAATACATTAAACATGCTGAAATATAAAACATCAATAAAAATAATGAATTATTTACATATTACTTACCTCGGTGCAAAATATGGCGAAATTTGTAATTTAGTCCTTAACCTTTTCTTTTCTCTGATCAAGGTCAATTCCTCGTCTTTCTTGATCTATAATAACATATTTAACTCATTTAATACTCACATTATTCAATTTAGTCCAAAAATCACACTATGACAAAATTACATTTTTGCCCTCTAACTTTCACAAAATTACGATTTTGCCCCTAGGCTCGAAAATTAAACTTCATCCTATTTTCCTACATTTTAGGACATGATGAACATTTATCCCTTCTATGGCAGCATCAAATTCTCACTCTAACATGTACTTATGAACATTAGGTTTTTTTACCGATTATGTCGTTTTACTCGTTTTTACGTAAAATCGCTTAGCAAAAGTTGTTTAACATAATTTTAGCCTTCATATTCTATCATAAAACATCAAAATAAACACATTTCACCTTTGGGTATTTTTCCAAATATGAACCCTAGGTTAAAATATTGCTAGAATAAGCTAAACCGAGTTATCGGGATTCCAAAAATGTAAAGAACATGAAAAACGGGGCTTGGATTGACTTACTATGGAGCTTGGAAGCTTGGAAACCCTAGCTATGGAGTCCCCCTTGAAAATTCGTGTAACACCCCAAACTCGGCCCATACGTTTCGACCGGTTGTACATTGAAAACTTTTGCTTTGTTGGTTTTGGAAACCGTAAGTTAATTAGACAATATTTGAATAAATAAATGACATTAAAAAAACCTTGTATTATCATTATTTTGAATAAATAACCTTTGACATAATCTCATAAGTTGCAAATATTAAAAAGCTACTTAGTTGAATCTAAAATTGGGGCCTTATTAGATAAATATTCCCACAATTAAAAACTTAAAGAAAAAACGAAATCATCTATAAAGATAAAAACTTGATGGCCCCTCGAGCCCGTCTCGGCTCCAATGTCCACGATCTACTGCTCATCTGAAAAGTTAAGGAAAATAAAGGGTGAGTCACCAAGACTCAGTGTGCAAATCCCAAAAACACATAAAAGGCCTAGGCCCACAAACACATTATGAGCCCTGGCCCAAACATAAAGGCAACAATCATAATTACATGATAAATAATAAATGATGAATAGCCCAGCCCATCCTAGAATTCCATCCTCTACACACCAGCCCGTATCAACCATCACACCTCGGGGATTTCTACAATCAACCCGCCAACCGCTACACACCATATCGACGGCTGTGCTGCCTGTCTTAAAGACCGATCACTGTATGACCTATGTGGCAAAGCCACCGATCGCCATGCGACCTTAATAATACATCGTAGCATTTCGACAGCTGAGCTGCCTGTCATAAAGACCGATCACTATGTGACCTATGTGGCAAAGCCACCGATCGCTATGCGACCTTCTTCCCCTTCATCATATCAATCCCATCCATGCATACACACAGAAAATATCATACCATCTTTAAGAAAACAGGCTTTCATATTTACATATCAATACACATAGAGATTTCTATGATCGCGTACCTGGCATCCTTTGCCTAACCCTTTTAGGGTTTTATTCGACTGTCTACACAGCCTCTTTCCGGCTTTTAGCCCATAACACATATGTATATTACAGTTAACTAGTGTGTTAGAGATCTACACACCTGATTACCGTTAGAACGAGACCCTCTAAGTCGACGCTATCCATAGCCAACACCACCGCTATCTGCCTAAGGTGTTGTTCAGAAGCCGGTAACCAAACATTAGGTTAAGGCACAACTAACGAAAAGAAAACGGTTGATCATATTAAGGAGAATTGAAATCCTTACCTTGAAATCCCAAAATTAGAGACTAGCGATTTTCGGCTTTTAAATCTAAACGAACAGGTTTCCTTCAAATCCCGGAATGCCGCCCCAACGCAAAAGAGAGGAAATATTAGCCTCAATCGACAGCCTTAACAACCAAGTGGCCATTCGGCCTTAACAACCAAGTGCTTGGGCGTACTTACTCATACCTATTCTTACTTATCACATGATACATAATAATTACATACTTGTAATGTACTCATTGTACCTGTATCACTTAATCACATAAATTAGTATATTTTGCTAATACAAACATAAACTCAATCATCATCTTCCTTAACTTGAATAAAACTCTTTATCAACTTTGAACAACTTAGCTTATTATTATCTTTACTTGCTTATCTTTCTTGTTACCTCTTTCATACTTGGCTCTTTTGCCCGATGAATTGCCCAAAATAACTGAGGTTACTCAATCTCATCACACATGAGTCTCGATGCCAATGCCATGCCCGAGACATGGTCTTACATGGGATCACCTCATGATGCCAATGCCATATCCCAGATATGGTCTTACATGGGATCCCTTAACTTGGTGTCGATGCCATGTCCCAGACATGATCTTACACGAGATCTTCCTTTGGTGCCAAAGCCATGTCCCAACATGGTCTTACACGGGACCTTCCTTGTATGGTGTCGATGCCATGTCCAAAACATGGTCTTACACAAGACCTTCCTTGTTCGATGCTGATGCCATGTCCCAGACATGGTCTTACACAAGATCTAAGTTCGGTGCTGACGCCATGTCCCAGACATGGTCTTATACGAGACCTACATTCCTTGGGTGCCGATGCCATGTCCCAGACATGGTCCTACATGGGATTTCCTTGTCTCATGTTGTGACATAAAAATCCTCATTATTTCGAATCTTCAACCAGGATTTTTACTTACATGTTCTCATTGATTTACTTATTAGACATTGATAATCAACTTCATGGAAGTAATGTACATTGTACATCATAATAAGTAATTTTAAGCATAAAAACATATGTAGCCTTAAATTCATACAAACTTACCCCGGTATTCAAAATGTATGTAGATATGCAATTTAGTCCTCGACTTTGTTCTTGCCTCGGTTTCGATCCGCGCTTCGTATTTCTTGATCTATAATAATAATTTAACTTGTTTAATACTCATATTTACTAAATTGACTCATAACTCATACTTTGGAAAAATTACTATTCTGCCCCTAATCTTTCTTATAATTACACTTTTGCCCCTAGGCTCGTAAAATGATTTTCATTCATCTTTCTTACATTTTAAGCCTAGTCAAATTGTAACACCCCAAACCCGGTCAACACATCACGACCGGATCTAGCATGTTACGGGAAAGTATTTTGAAGAAAACAGGCTATCGAATCAAGTCTTAGAAAAAAATACTTCTTGTTGCTTTTATTTTTTTGTAGAAAGCAGGTGCATGATGAGTTAAAAACTGCTCTTGTTGTTTTTGACAACCCGAAATTAGATCTTTAAAACTTAGTTTGTCGGATTCATAAGTAAAACAATGCTATATCATTTAAAAATTCGATTAGTTTCTCTTTAGTTGCTTAAAAAAAATCATTTGAATTAAGTGTGTAACCGTAAGTTTGAAAAACATTTGAGTTGTAGTTATCTTAAATTATAAAGTGATACCCGATGGTAAAGTTTAAAACATGCCGCTTCGTAGTTTTTGGTAAATCTTATTTTTTCCAAATTTTATCAGATATTAACCAATAGTTTGTTAAGTCATATTTGAAATCAAATCCAGCCCCATAAATAATCAAAACATAATTTAAAAGGGCTTTTTACAATGTCAACAAAACCAAATCGAAACAAAAGAAATAAAGTACCAAATTCAAATCCATGAAAGACCGTATTTATTCATAGCATGGCCACCTCGAGTCCACCCAGCTCCTCATCCGCGATCTAAGTGTCACCTAAAATGATAAGAGAGAAGGTGAGTCACCAAGACTCAGTGCATAAACCCTCCTCTCGATTAATGCAACATATTTACACACACATCACCAAGCAATATAAATAATGCACCCCAACCCTAGCCATCCATACTCCTTATCTACCCCGTGTGGTACCAAACCACTGGTGGTGCCAAACCACTGGTGACCCAAAGTCACGATATCCAATATTGTGGTGCCAAACCACTGGTGACCCAAAGTCACGAATAATCCATCTGTGGGGCCAACCCACGTGTGATACCAAATCACTGGCGACGATCCCGTATATCAACTGTGGGGCCAACCCACTATGGTGCTAAGCCACTGGGACAAGTCGCTATGAGGTGCCAAACCTCTGGTGACCCAAAGTCACAAAATATCAATATCCAAGTGTGGGGCCAACCCACGTGTGATACCAAATCACTGGCGACGATCCCGTAATATCAACTGTGGGCCAACCCACTGTGGTGCTAAGCCACTGGGACAAGTCGCTATGAGGTGCCAAACCTCTGGTGACCCAAAGTCACAAAATATCAATCTGTGATACCAAACCACTGGAGGTGCCAAACCTCTAGTGTCCCAAAGACACGGATATCATCTTCCCCCTCCTCTCATATCACCCAACAACATCAAGCCATACTCATGTAAATCATGCACATCATGCAAATCGTGCCAACATACCTAGTTACACATCACATAACATATATGTCATAAATCATGATATCATAAATTACATAACAGGACTCATATTGAAACGGACTTACCCGAATCCGTGCACATACCCATAGGGTATCGTATCAACATCGATATTGTTTCAGCTTTTATTAACAACAGGTTATTAAAATATATTACTAAGTAATAGAGTGTGTATGTTTACACACCTGTTATAACGAAAGCCTTAAATCCCGAAGAGTCGATCTACAACGCTAGGTCCTTTGATCCTACATTCGGCCATTACCAAGGTTAGCAACCTAGACCATTCGGCCACACCAAATAACCCAAAGGGTTAACGCTTGAAACCTGAGACCTTACCTAAACGTCCCTTGAATACTAGCCACCACACGCTATGTACTTCTGCTTCACTTCCCTACAATCGGCAATCATACATCCATATTATTAGCCTTCGGCTTTTGAATACTAATGAATAGTTTACTAAAATAAATCCTTACCACCACTTACCAACCGATTAATCAAGGATGAAGGCTTCACTTGATTATTTCCAAAACTCCGGAGACCCTATAATAATTCGGTTACCACAAGAGATTAACACATTTACAACTATTGTCAAAAACGGCTCTTATCCATACCAAAGTCGACAGAGAACAAGGGAGAAGAGAAATAGACATTCGGCCTAGCACTTACCTTCCTCTAAAACCCGATTGGAGCAAAACTAGAAGAGATCACCCTTGTTGAGATTTGACCAATACTTAAACAAAAAGGAAGAAGAGGGTTCGGTTATGGTTGTTTAAAATAATCAATCAAAGTTCGGCTTGAGTGGAAGAAGAGGAAGAAAAGAGGTGAAAGGAGATAGGGGTTTCGGCAAAAGAGAAAAACAAAAAGGGAAAATTATGGACTTTGAACAATTTTGAAAAGGAAGAGAAAGAAAAAAAATGAAAGAGTGCTCACTAGGGAATTCGGCCACCAACCAAAATGAAACACAAAAAGAGAGGGGATGTTTAGGAGGGTAAAGTTTCGGCTATAGGTTGCTTGAGGTTTTCGGTTTCAAAGAAGAAGAAAAAGAGGTGTGCTTACTTGAAAATTCGGCTAGGAGAAAAAACAAGGAGAATTCGGCTTTAGAACACTAAACAAAGGCTGACCGAAATTGCCACAAAAATGCCTAAGAGGATTCGGCACTCTCCCCTTACTCACCTACCAAAACCGGCCACTCCCCCCATGAAGAATCCAAGATTCGGCCAACACCCCAAAAATGCTCTTGGCCACTAATTCAAACTAATTTGAATTAGTCAACTTCCTACTTTTCCTCTCTGCCCACCATTCAAACAAATTTGACTTGGTCCAACCTCATCAAGCAGAATTTGAGCTGCACACAACTCCTCTCCCTCCTTGGCGTCAAAATAGAAAGCAAAAGGTGGGATTTCTACAGCTCGAACCTGAGACCTCCTTCCCCTGCAAGTGGCGTCAATCACAGGCTCTATGTGGCGCCCTCCTGCCACTTTGCCAAGCCTTTTTCTTGTGCTAAAAACCCACTTGAATACTTATAACCCTTAGCTCCTTTAGCTCCCCTAACTTAAGACTTAAAACTAAAATTTTTCCTACTACTCAGGCCTAAACTAGACTTACAACTAAGTCTCAAAACATCATAAATAACAACACCGCAGTCCAAACACATGCAAACAATGCAGTTACTATTGGAACGCCGGTACCCCATGGCGCAGCAGAATAAAAATAGATCCGACGATCCAAATCATGGATCCATGTGTGAGGAACGAATCGGGGTGAAATAAAGGTTTCGAAATTACCAAAACTTCAATCTGAGTAGACAGCGACGCCTTGGCAACAAGAGTTTTGATCTACTGTCGAATCAAGCCTCAACCTTTTCCGATGTCAGCCTCTACGTAATCCACCCGGTTTGACTATGAACGGAAGAAATCTCCAAAACTGTTTTGGAGGCTTATTTGCTTGACGGCTGCTAGACCTAACAAGCAATCACTTAGGGTTTACCTGTTCAGTTTTGTCTCCTTTTAATACCTTTTATAATGGGTGCCTTTCTCATTGGGCCTTTTATAATAGGTATCCTCTTAATTGGGCCTTTTATAATTGGTATCTCTTGAATGTATTACAAGATTAAATAAATACAATAAAGTTTTTAACCAAAAATTATAATTACATTAATTATATCTGAAAATTATAATTACATTAATTATAATAAGGATTCCGGTAAACTATATTTTTTTAAATTTATATATGAATCAAATTCATATATTAATAAAATTATGTTATCATTATGTGTACAACATCCTTGTACATATAATATGTTCAATATTTGATTGCCCAATTAAATTAATTCTTTAATTAATTTAATTTATGTGACAACCAAGCACAATACCAACTATATTTTATTCCGTTCATTTCAACCATAGGGTGTGACCCTGTAGGTTCTTGCAACGTTAGTAGTAATACTAGAACGATTCTATTGTCACAGACAATGAGTGGCATCTAGCAATGCATCATTGCTACCTAAGTTACAAGAAGTCATGATTCGACATAACCTTTCGTGATTAACCTTTCATGCATTAATCCTTAAGTCCTTTATCTCTGGAATAGATACAAGTCATGGGATAGTCACACTTGCATAGTCCATCCCATGTTTCTTGATATCTTGAGTAGACTATGATATACAAATTAGTATGACATCTCATATCAACTTATTTGAGCATGGCCATGCATTTCTAGTCTCACTCAATCAAGTGGCCTAAGATATTACTCCTATTATGTAGGAGGGACTTATCCTTTATTGATCAACCATATCCCTCTACATAGATTGTGGTATATCCAACATCAGCCTTTATAGAACAACCTGTTATGGTGTATGTTTGACTGTATCAAAATATACAACTCACGATGCTAGGATAATAATGATCTCAAATCTGAGGATCATATACATATTAATCACTATGAGTAATGTTGTGACAATTACATAATAATCCAAGAAACATACTCATAGCGGGTCAATCCAATATGTTGTTCTCTAACACACATATTCATGCATTGATTTTAACACTCCATATCAATGACAACTCTTTATCATCAATCAACTACATGTTAGTCTTAATGCATTATTATTGTCCTAGTCAACAATAATACTCGACTAAGGATCTTTTAAGAATAATCATATTATTCTCAGGACATTATTATAAAACAGTTTATCTATACATACAGAAAGAAAAACTGAAATAATAATGACAACGCTTTATATTAATAAACATGGTAAAGTAAGTATGTTATTACAACCATCTCATGATTGATCTTTGGGCATACTCTTACAATCTCCCACTAGCACTAAGACCAATCACTCATATATCTAATACCAAGTGACTTAGTGTGACGATCATGCTTCTGCTGTGTCAGAGGCTTGGTCAGGGGATCAGCGATGTTATCATCTGAAGGTACTCTGCATATCTCTACATCCCCTCGATCGATAATCTCTCGAATAAGATGGTAGCGTCTAAGTATATGTTTGGATCACTGGTGAGATCTGGGTTCTTTAGCTTGTGCAATAGCTCCATTATTATCACATCGGAGTTCTATAGCATCTGATATGCTAGGCACAACCCCTAGTCCAGTAATGAACTTCTTGATCCAAACTGCTTCTTTTGCTGCCTCACTGGCTGCAATATACTCGGCCTCTGTTGTAGAATCGACTACTGTACTTTGCTTTGAACTCTTCCAGCTCACAGCACCACCATTAAGGCAAAACACAAAACTGATTGCGATCGAGAATCATCCTTGTCGGTTTGGAAGCTGCATCAGTGTAACCTTTTACACTTAACTCTTCCTCACCTCCATATAATAGGAATGTATCCTTAGTTCTTCTTAAGTACTTAAGGATACTCTTGACTGTGGTCCAGTGACCTTCACCGGGATCTACTTGATACCTGCTCGTCATACTTAAGGCATACGAGACATCTGGACGTGTACATAACATAGCATACATGATAGATCCAATAGCGGAAGCATATGGAATTTTACTCATACGTTCTCTCTCTTGTGGCCTTCGAGAGTGAAATACCATGTCTCATAGGTAGGAATCCTCTTTTAGATTCTTCCATACTGAACCTTTTCAGTACTTTATCTATGTATGTACTTTGGCTTAGACCTAGTAGTCGTCTTGATCTATCTCTATAGATCTTGACTCCTAAGATATAAGTGGCTTCGCCCAAGTCCTTCATAGAAAAACAACTTCTTAACCAAGTCTTAATAGACTGCAAGGTAGGTATGTCATTTCCCATGATAAGTATGTCATCCACATATAGTACCAAGAATGTGATAGTGCTCCCACTAACTTTCTTGTAAACACATGGTTCATCTTCATTTTTGATAAAACCAAACTCTTTGATTGCATCGTTAAAACGAATATTCCAACTTCGAGAAGCTTGCTTTAATCTATAAATGGATCTTTGTAGCTTACATATCTTTCTAGCATCCTTTGGATTTACAAAACCTTCAGGTTGTGTCATATACACATCCTCTTCAAGTTTCCCGTTAAGGAAAGCTATTTTGACGTCCATTTGCCAGATTTCATAATCATGAAATGCAGCTATGGCGAGCAAGATCCTGATGGATTTAAACATAGCTACAGGAGAAAAGGTTTCGTCATAGTCAACACCATGAATTTGGTGAAAACCTTTAGCGACTAATCGCCCTTTGTATGTTTGTACATTACCATCCATGTCTATTTTCTTTTTGAAAACCCATTTGCACCCTATAGGTTTAACCCCTTCGGGTGGGTCAATCAAAGTCCATACTTGGTTTTCATACATGGAATCCATCTCAGATCTCATGGCCTCAAGCCATTTCTCAGATTCTGGGCTCGTCACCGCTTCTTGATAAGTCCTAAGCTCATCTTGATCTATAAGAAGAACGTCACCATGCGTTCTAATGAGAAATCCATATCTCTCAGGTGCACGGCATTCTCTTAAAGATCTGCGAGGTAGTTGTGTTTCTATAGCAGTTGTTTGTTCCTCAATTTCTTGTGGAATTTGGTTTTGTTTAATCTCTGGTTCAGTGGTATCCTGTGATTCTTGAATTTCTTCAAGTTCAATCTTTCTCCCACTTCCTTTTCTAGAAGTAAATTCTTTCTCTAGGAAGACACCAGTCCGAGCAACAAAAATTTTGTTCTCAGTGGGATTAAAAAAATAATATCCTTTGGTTTCTTTTGGATACCCCACAAAAATTCACCTTTCAGATTTGGGTTCAAGCTTAGTAGACGTCTGACGTTTAACATAAGCTTCACAACCCCAAATTTTCATAAAGGACATACTAGGACGTTTCCCAGTCCACATCTCATAGGGCGTCTTTTGAACTGATTTAGATGGAACACGATTTAGTGTGAAGGCAGCAGTCTCAAGTGCATGTCCCCAAAAGGAAGTCGGTAGATCAGGATGACTCATCATGGATCGAACCATGTCTAACAAAGTTCGATTTCTTCTCTCAGATACTCCATTCCATTGAGGAGTACCAGGAGGAGTAAGTTGTGAGACAATCCCACATTCTTTCAAAAGATCATCAAACTCTAGGCTCAAATACTCTCCACCTCGATCAGATCGAAGTGACTTGATAGTTTTGCCTAGTTGATTTTGTACTTCATTTTTAAATTCCTTGAACTTTTCAAGGGACTCAGACTTATGGCACATGAGATAAACATACCCATATCTACTGAAATCATCAGTGAAAGTAATGAAGTAGTGAAATCCACCTCTGGCCTGTGTATTTATTGGTCCACATACATCAGAATGTATTAGGCCCAATAAATCACTAGCTCGTTCACCTTTTCCAGAAAAAGGAGATTTAGTCATTTTTCCCAATAAGCAAGATTCACATACTTCAAATTGTTCAAAAACAAATGAATTCAAGAGACCATTTCTATGGAGTTTGGATATGCGTTTCTCACTTATGTGGCCCAAACGGCAATGCCAAAGATAAGTTTGATTTGAGTCATTTATTTTAGATCTTTTAGTATTTATGTTGTAAATGGGATTCGTTTGATCTAAAATATAGAGGCCATTAATCAATTGTGCCGAACCATAGAAAACATTATTGAGATAAAATGAACAACAATTATTCGTAATAATTATCTCAAAACCAATTTTGTCTAAATAAGAAATTGAAATAATGTTTTTAGTCAAACTGGGCACAAAATAACAATCCTCTAAACATAAATCAAGTCCACTAGGCAAAGATAAAGTATATGTTCCCACAGCTAATGCAGCAACTTTTGCTCCATTTCCAACTCGTAGGTCCACATCTCCTCTAGCCAAAGTCCTACTCCTTTGTAGTCCCTGTACAGAAGTACAAATATGAGAACCACAACCAGTATCTAATACCCAAGAAGTAGTAGTTGATAAATTAATATCAATAACATAAATACCTGAAGCAGACATTCCACTTGCTTTAGCCTTCTTGACTTCTTCAAGATAGGCAGGGCAGTTCCGTTTCCAATGTCCAGTCACACCACAATGAAAACAGTTTCCTTCCTTAGACACCTCACCTTTAGGTTTCAGTGCAGCCTTTCCTTTTCCAAATTTGGGCTTACCTTTGCCCTTGGGCTTTGTTTGAACTTTGGCCTTTCCCTTGCCCTTGTTATTACGGACCATCAGTATGGGCTTGGGTCCAACCTTTTTCAAGTTGCCTTCAGCAGTTTGTAACATACTGAGCAATTGTGGTAGAGTCTTGTCAATTTCATTCATATTGAAATTGAGGACAAACTGACTGTAGCTATCCAGCAACGATTGTAAAATAACATTAGTGGCCAACTCTTGGCTCAATGGAAACCCAAGCTTAGACAGGCTTTCAATATAGCCAATCATCTTAAGGACATGAGGTCCTACTGGGCTTCCTTCAGCCAACTTACATTGGAATAAGGCCTTAGAGATATCAAACCTCTCTTGTCGTGCTTGTCCCTGATAAAGTTCTTTCAGGTGCTCAATTATATCGTAAGCAACCATGTCCTCATGTTGCTTCTGAAGTTCAGGTTTCATAGTGGCAAGCATAAGACATACAACATCTATCATGTCATCGAGATACTTCTTGTAAACATCTCTATCAGTCCTCGAGGCATTAGCGGGTGGTTCATTAGGAAGTGGTTGTTCAATGACATATAATTTCCGTTCTTGTTTAAGGACAATCCTCAAGTTACGGAACCAATCAAGAAAATTCAAACCATTCAATTTGTCCTTCTCAAGGACCGTCGCAATGAGAGTGTGCTAGTGTTTGCAGCCGTAATATATCTACAACAATTAAATATGCATGTGAGTAAATTTACCAATTTTATATCAATCATTAAAAAGACTTTATTAAATGATATTCCCACTATTTTATTCCAAAATTAATAACCCTCGTATATTAATTTCGGAAAAACTTTCTCAAAAGTATTTCTAGTAGGTTAAGGATCCATATTTCACCACCTCTTAAGTCAGCTTTGGCTTTACTCTTAAGATTATGGTTATTTAGGTAAGCAACATTTGCTAATTACATCATATGTAACTCCTAATATTTGGTGAACAACTCTTGTTCTAATCATCTTATGATTTATCCAATTTACTTGCCTCTAGGTTTCTAATCCTATTAGAGTAACCTAGTTAAGTCATTAACCAATTTTTTTTTTTAACCAGCGAATATCACTTGTTTATTCTTCGCGTTTAACCAAGATAAATACTAGTACATCGCTTTGGCAGAACCTACATAGTATTGATCGAGGCCTTAACGAGGGCAAAATTGGAAGGCCATGTTGACTTAATAATTTAATAGAGGGATTTTATTAAGGTTGTTGCATCTCACCAATTATGGTCTACTTTAGCCCATTTAGTCTTCTAATCGATCTCATCAATTAATAGGGTTTATTATCAACAAGGTTTATTATCATCCATAGCATCTCATACATGAATAAATAAAGCAACAAATAAATGCAATAGTTATAGCCCATAAACTAAAGTGGTTCAACCCAAGTCAATGGGAAAACCAAAAGGAAACCTAAAGGTGTAAGCCCTTTCACAAGCTATCATTCACAATCATTGTCCCACCTTCCTTCTTGTTTGGCCCACAGCAACTCTTGCAAATTACAATATGCAGAAACTCGTTTTACATACGAGGGAATAAGATGAGAAGAGAAATACAAGAGAATAGTAGTAAGGCACGACACGCAGGCCGTATTTTTTTAAAAAAAACACAACCTTTTATCGAATGGGTCATTGGGCTATAACTATGCATTTCAAACATCGTGCATGTCAAAAATAGCATACATAATTCAATACTTTTTTGCTAAGGTGAATTATAAAATATGCTTTCAACCTTTTGTGGCCCATCAAGTTTATAAATTTCTTTTATTAACAAATTTTTTTGCGGGGGTCTGAGGATGGTGGAGGAAGCGGGCCAAAGGCCTGCGGCCGGAGCCATCCTCAGATCCCTATCCCGGGGGAGTGCGGGGGCGGAGCCCCCGCGGCGCGAATCGCATACCCCAGTCAAATGAAGCCTCACGATTTGATAAATTTTTATCAACAGAATCGTGTTTTTAGGATTTTAATCCTTGAGGTTTCATATCGGAACAACCCTTGTTCCACTAGCCAGTTAACACTTACTGGAAACTATAAATACCACCGCCGCATTATTACAGATTTGTTAATAGTTAACAGTAATAACATAAAATCGAATAGGCCACAACACCATGATTAACATTTAATCAATTACCGAAAGGAACAATTATCAGATTATGCTTAAACGATTTAAACAATCGAAAATATAATAAGATTAAAACATGTATCACATAAAATTGCATCACCCAAGTATTTAAACCCGAGTTCGTATCACACAAGTGGCTCTGATACCACTGTTGGAACGCCGGTACCCCATGGCGCAGCAGAATAAAAATAGATCCGGTGATCCAAATCATGGATCCATGTGTGAGGAACGAATCAGGGTGAAATAAAGGTTTCGAAATTACCAAAACTTCAATCTGAGTAGACAGCGACGCCTTGGCAACAAGAGTTTTGATCTACTGTCGAATCAAGCCTCAACCTTTTCCGATGTCAGCCTCTACGTAATCCACCCGGTTTGACTATGAACGGAAGAAATCTCCAAAACTGTTTTGGAGGCTTATTTGCTTGACGGCTGCTAGACCTAACAAGCAATCACTTAGGGTTTACCTGTTCAGTTTTGTCTCCTTTTAATACCTTTTATAATGGGTGCCTTTCTCATTGGGCCTTTTATAATAGGTATCCTCTTAATTGGGCCTTTTATAATTGGTATCTCTTGAATGTATTACAAGATTAAATAAATACAATAAAGTTTTTAACCAAAAATTATAATTACATTAATTATATCTGAAAATTATAATTACATTAATTATAATAAGGATTCCGGTAAACTATATTTATTTAAATTTATATATGAATCAAATTCATATATTAATAAAATTATGTTATCATTATGTGTACAACATCCTTGTACATATAATATGTTCAATATTTGATTGCCCAATTAAATTAATTCTTTAATTAATTTAATTTATGTGACAACCAAGCACAATACCAACTATATTTTATTCCGTTCATTTCAACCATAGGGTGTGACCCTGTAGGTTCTTGCAACGTTAGTAGTAATACTAGAACGATTCTATTGTCACAGACAATGAGTGGCATCTAGCAATGTATCATTGCTACCTAAGTTACAAGAAGTCATGATTCGACATAACCTTTCGTGATTAACCTTTCATGCATTAATCCTTAAGTCCGTTATCTCTGGAACGGATACAAGTCATGGGATAGTCACACTTGCATAGTCCATCCCATGTTTCTTGATATCTTGAGTAGACTATGATATACAAATTAGTATGGCATCTCAAAGCAACTTATTTGAGCATGGCCATGCATTTCTAGTCTCACTCAATCAAGTGGCCTAAGATATTACTCCTATTATGTAGGAGGGACTTATCCTTTATTGATCAACCATATCCCTCTACATAGATTGTGGTATATCCAACATCAGCCTTTATAGAACAACCTGTTACGGTGTACGTTTGACTGTATCAAAATATACAACTCACGATACTGGGATAATAATGATCTCAAGTCTGAGGATCATATACATATTAATCACTATGAGTAATGTTGTGACAATTACATAATAATCCAAGAAACATACTCATAGCGGGTCAATCCAATATGTTGTTCTCTAACACACATATTCATGCATTGATTTTGACACTCCATATCAATGACAACTCTTTATCATCAATCAACTACATGTTAGTCTTAATGCATTATTATTGTCCTAGTCAACAATAATACTCGACTAAGGATCTTTTAAGAATAATCATATTATTCTCAGGACATTATTATAAAACAGTTTATCTATACACACAGAAAGAAAAACTGAAATAATAATGACAACGCTTTATATTAATAAACATGGTAAATTTAAGTATGTTATTACAACCATCTCATGATTGATCTTTGGGCATACTCTTACAGTTACAAAATAACCCCTATTTTAGGATATTACACGAATCATATCCTCAACTATAGCAATATTCAGTTCTCACTATTTCACTCATGTATGACCAATTTCATAACTTTTACAATTTAGTCCTTGCATCGTTCATGAAATTCTCTTAGAAAAAGATGTTCATACTACATCAAGCTTTCATAATCCTCCATAAAACATCAAAATACATGAATGTCATACATGGGTAAATTTTTGAACATGAATCCTAGCTCAAAATATAGCTAGAAATAACTAATTCAAGTTACGATGATTTCAAAAATATGAAGAATATTAAAAGCGGGACTAGGATGAACTTCCTTTGAGCTTGAAAATGAGAAAAACCCTAGCTATGGCTTCCCTCCAAATTTTGACACTTAGGGAAGAAGATGGACATGATTTTTTACTTCTTTTTTCCTTTTTAATCATTTATTAACTAAATGACCGAAATGCCCTTAAGGCCCCTTCCTTAGGATTTTTCCTTCCCATGTCCATTTTTGTCCATCTTAACATTTAATGGTCTAGTTGATAATTAAGGATTTTGAATAATTTTTATGATTCTATTTCATACTCAAATCTTCTAGAAACTCATATTTTCTCATCTTTGCAATTTAGTCCTAATGGACAATTTATTCACTAATTAATAAAATTTCTTCATGAAATTTTCACTCAATTATGCAACCACCTCATAAGCCTCATAAAAATCATAAAACAAATATTTCTGACTCAGTTTTATGGTCTCGCACCACTGTTCCATCTAGGGCCTAAATCGGGCTGTTACATTGTAACAACCCGATTTTGGGCCTAGTCGGAACAGTGGTTTTAGAACCACTAATCTGAGGCCGAAGAAATTATTTTAATATTATTTTATGTGTTATAGCATGATTATTTGAGTGCATGAAAATTTGGTGGTTAATTTTAGTGATTACTTGCTTAATTTTGAAAGAGGACTAAATCACATAAAGTGTGAAAGTTTTGTTCTACAAGCCAAAGGTGTTAAATAGCTATGGAACACTAAAGTAGAGGTCCTTATAGAGTAAATAGACCAATAAAATTATGGTGGCTGGACATGGAATATTTAATTGGAGACAAAGTCATAAAATAATCAAAATTAGGTGACATTAGGTGACTTATTCAATAAATAAAATAAAACAAAAAGAGAGAAGGCTTTTATCTTCCTCTTCCACCGAAATTTTTAGCAAAAATAAGGGTTTTGGAAGCTTTAAATTTCAGCAACTCTTCACCCTTGCAAGTAAGTGTTTTTAATGGTCATTCTTGATAATTTTTGTGTTTTTGGAACAACTATAGCTTAATCTAGCTAATGAGGGGACTATTTTGCAAAATGGTTAAGAGTCTAGGGCCTTGCCATTAGAGTATTTATATTGTTTGCTGAAATTTTATGAAAGAAAATAAAACTTGGTTGTTTAATAAACAACTTTTGTGAAAGGATTTTTCATAAAAACACCTAAAATGGACCTTTTTGTAAAAGTTATAAAATGGGCAGTAAATGAGTGAAATAATTGGATTTGTGAGTTCCTATAAGAGTAATAATGGTTTGGCTAGGCTTGTTAAAGGAGGAAATTTGATTAAAATTGTTTTACGAGCCTAGGGGAAAAATCGTAATTATGTGAAAGTCTAGGGGTAAAATGGTAATTTTGCCTAGGTATGAATTATAGATTGTCTAGATTAATGTAGTGATTAAATAAGTGAATTTCTCATTATAGATCAAGAAAAACAGAGTCCAGACCTAGACCGGGGGAAAACTAAGCTATTGGCCTAAATCGAACTAGTCGCCCATATTTTGTATACTGAGGTAAGTTGTACGTAAATAATAAACTTTATTATTATTATGTATTGAACAATTAACATGGCATAAAGTGTCTGATTATTGTTGTGAATATGCATGATGAGAATTGATGTAGTAAAAACTCCCGGTTGAACCTTAGGAATAGATTGGATATCCATGCCATGTCTAGGACATGGCATCGGCCACATTATGAGAGCCAGTGTAAGACCATGTTTAGGACATGGCATCGGACTCGATATGTGAGCCAGTGTAAGACCATGTCTGGGACATGGCATCGACATCGTACCCTCTTGTGTGAGGCTTGTCGAGTATCCTTTGGTATTCCAACTAGTTTAACGGGTAATTTAAAACTTGTGTCAAAAGTGAGAAAAGTTACGACTATGTTGTAAGTGATACAGGTACCTATACGAAATTCATGAGAAATGAGCTCAATTTCTGTTGTATGATTAGTAAGGATGAAAATGAGTAAGTTATGCCTTTAATCATTTGAGAATTAGGTGCAAGTTTGTAATATGTTATGAGTATGATAATGCATGGTAATTGTTTTTAATTATTTACATGCGACTTACTAAGCTTTATACTTACTTCCTCTCTTTTCCATTTTCTTATAGTGCCGCCAAGCTAGCTCGGGGATTATTAGACGTCGGAGGCATCGATCACACTATCAATTGAAGCATTTGGTCTAGTTAGATTTATCATTTTGAGTGATAACGGTCCGTCCCGGGTTAGGAGGCGAATCGTAAAAGTTGCCCGATCGTAAATTAGACAGTTTCTCGTTCAACTAACAAAAGGGATAATCTTATTGGAAATAATATATTTGAAATGCAAGATAGGTAATGGATACGTATTTGAAACAAGAAAGAACCTTTAATAAAAAATTAAAGACCCGAATCTTATAAGTTTCAAATGGATGGAATGAGTTTCAAAATAAAACCGAGACCCACTATCTAGCGAGATAGGAACCAACGGTATGATATTTCGAAAATAAAACCGAGACCCACTATCTAGCGAGATAGGAACCAACGGTATAGATAGATGAACGCCACACCCGAAAGGATGATAAGTTCGAAAACAAGGAAAGAAACGACGCCACTAGAAAACTAGATAAGTCAATTCAAACCTCGAAAATAAGGAGAGTGAAAACTCACCAAAAGAAATTCTTCTTTTCATTCAAATTCAACTTCTCTTACAAGAATGTAAATGTGTAATATTTATAGGCCTTATTAATGATGGCCACTTGCAATTAAAAATAAAACACTTAAATTATCCTAATTTTAAAAAGATTGTGCCGTCCCATTATGTTAATAAAATGGCCAATATTTTATCTTCAATTGCTCCAATTGCCGTCCCATTAAGTTAAAAATATGGCCAATATTTTATCTTCAATTAATTTCACCATTGTTTATTTCTCCACCACCAAGTTTAATTATTCTTCAATTATCTTCAATTAATTTCACCATTGTTTATTTCTCCACCACCAAGTTTAATTATTCTTCATTCTTCAAGCACTAAATATTTTATGTGCCGTCCAACATATATTCAATTAAAATTCTTCATTCACCAAATCCATGCTCATCCCAAGTGCACCGTCCATCTTTGAAAAGACCATGGTTCTTCCATTTATTTATTATACACCTTCCACTTTGATTTTATCCATTCATTCTTCAGCTAGTTAATTTCTCCACCATTGTGCCGCATGCTCTTCATGTTTGTCCTCTATCTACCAATTGGTCTTGCATCATTTATACGTGTAATCTAGGGCTTCCATTGTTGTCATCAATCGTGGATCAAACTACAAGATACAAACCATCATTAGTAAAATTTTCGACTGAACATAAATTAACACACACTTTAATCAATCAAACTACAAGATACAAACCATCATTAGTAAAATTTTCGACTGAACATAAATTAACACACACTTTAATCAATTTATTTAAATACTAGATAAAACACACTATTATTCACTATGACAAGGGATTTATTAAAAACTTGTGTTATTTAAACAAAATAATGAGAATTTAAGAAAATGTAACAACTTCTGAAAATTTAATCAAACATGCGTATTTTATAGCGTTAAATATTCTAGTAGTTGGACTAGCTAGTATATTCAACTCTAAAGAAATTGTAATAGCTCAGCATGTTTTTGGAATCTTTTCTATCGCCATTCCAAATTTGTGCCACCAACACCATTGCGGCATCTTTGAATTGTTTGGTTCGGGAACGTGTAATTGGTCCATTAGGTAGTCTCATCGGGTCATTGTTAACATCCGTTACAGGCGTCGTAGGTGAGCTCGTATCATCCCCTCCCTCTTTAAGTTGATTCGTCCTCGAATCATCACCTACATCGAAAGGAGAAAGATCAGAAACATTAAAACTCGCGCTCACATTATAGTCACCTGGCAAGTCCAATTTGTACGAGTTGTCATTTATGCGTTCAATGACTTGAAATGGACCGTCCCCCTTGGGAGAAGTTTAGATCGCCTTTGCTTAGGAAACCTTTCTTTTCGCATATGAACCCAAACCCAGTCCCCTGGTTCAAAGAGAATTCGTCTACGACCTTTGTTAGCTCGTTGGACGTATTGCTTGGTTCTTGCTTCAATATTCTCGCGCACCTTTCGATGCAGCTCCTTTATGTATTCTGCCTTTTTCCTAGCATCAGGATGGATGAATTTATCTGAATGCAATGGCAATAAATCAAGAGGCGTGAGAGGGTTAAATTCGTAAACAATCTCGAAAGGCGAAAATTTAGTTGCAGAATGAACAGTTCGGTTGTAAGCAAATTCGATATGGGGTAGGCAGTCTTCCCATGTTTTGAGATTTTTTTGCACCAAAGTTCGCAACAAGGTTGTTAGGACTCGGTTTACTACTTCGGTCTGTCCATCCGTTTGAGGATGACACGTGGTCGAAAATAGTAGTTTCGTCCCTAACTTTCCCCACAGAGTTCGCCAAAAATGACTTAAAAATTTTACGTCCCGATCAGATACGATCGTCTTCGGAACTCCATGCAATCGTATGATTTCCCTAAAAAACAAATTTGCAATATGCACAGCATCGTCAGTCTTAGAACAAGGGATAAAATGGGACATTTTAGAGAAACGATCAACTACAACAAAAATCGAGTCCTTCCCAGTTTTTGATCTTGGTAATCCAAGGATGAAATCCATGGAAATGTCGACCCACGGAGTGTCTGGAATAGGAAGGGGCGTATATAAACCGTGAGGCTGGACCCGTGATTTTGCTTGTTTGCAAGCAATGCAACGTTCACAAATTCGTTCAACATCTTTGCTCATTCCTGGCCAAAAAAAATGTTCTTGAAGAGTGGACAATGTTTTGTCTCGTCCAAAGTGACCCATAAGGCCACCACTATGTGCTTCTATCACAAGCATGTCTCGTATAGAACCTTGCGGTATACAAATCTTGTTTTCCTTGAAAAGGAATCCTTCATGCCTGTAAAACTTATCAAAAACACCACTCTCACAAGCATTATAGACATTGCCAAAATCAGCATCGTTAGCATACAATTCCTTAATATGTTGGAAACCAAGTACTTTAGAATCAAGAGAGGTTAATAGATTGTACCTTCGTGATAACGCATCTGCTACAACATTTTCCTTACCTTTCTTGTACTTAATTACGTATGGAAATGATTCTAAATACTCGATCCATTTTGCATGTCGTTTGTTGAGCTTGTGCTGACCTTTAATATACTTGAGTGCTTCATGATCGGAATGAATAACAAACTCTTTCGGCCTCAAGTAATGTTGCCACGTTACAAGCGATCTTATTAGAGCGTACATCTCTTTGTCATACACGGGGTAATTGAGTGCAGCTCCGTTCAATTTCTCGCTGAAGTACGCCACCGGTCTTCCATTCTGAGTTAGAACGGCTCCGATCCCTACTCCTGATGCATCACATTCAATTTCAAAAGTTTTAGTAAAGTCAGGAAGGGATAACAATGGAGCTTTAACAAGGCATTCTTTAAGAGCCTTAAAAGACCGTTCTTGCTCATCGGACCAATGGAAAGCTGAATTCTTCTTGATCACGCTCGTTAAAGGAGCGGCTATCGTGCTGAAGTTGGGCACGAATCGACGGTAAAAACTAGCCAACCCATGAAAACTTCGTACTTGGCTCACCGTTGTAGGACGGGGCCATTCTTGGATTGCTCTAATCTTCTCTTGGTCCACTTCTAATCCATTTGCACTTACGACGTATCCTAAGAAAATAACCTTGTTAGTAAAAAAGGAACATTTCTCAAGATTGGCGTACAATACCTCTTTTCGCAGTGTTTCTAGGATCGCACGTAAATGTTGGAGGTGATCCTCCAAAGACTTGCTGTACACTAATATGTCATCAAAATAAACAACACATGATTTGCCAATGAAAGCTCGTAAAACATGATTCATAAGTCTCATAAAAGTACTCGGAGCGTTTGTAAGTCCGAATGGCATTACCAACCATTCATACAAACCTAACTTTGTTTTGAAAGCCGTTTTCCACTCATCGCCTTCCCGCATCCTAATTTGGTGATAGCCACTTTTGAGATCAATCTTTGTGAAGATTCGAGCTCCGCTCAGCTCATCGAGCATATCATCAAGTCGGGGTATCGGGTGTCGGTATTTGACGGTGATTTTGTTGATGGCGCGACAGTCGACACACATTCGCCACGATCCATCTTTCTTTGGCACTAATAACACCGGTACCGCGCACGGGCTAAGGCTTTCTCGGATATATCCCTTTTTTAGCAATTCAGTGATTTGCTTTTGGAGCTCTTTTGTTTCTTCGGGATTGCTCCGGTACGCAGGTCGATTGGGCAGTGAAGCTCCCGGCACCAAATCAATTTGGTGTTCTATGCCTCGAATGGGCGGTAAACCACTTGGTAACTCCTCTGGAAATATGTCCTTGAATTCCTGAATCAGAGACAACACAGAAGAAGGAAGATTCTTGGGTAAGTCGTTAGTGTTCAAAAACAGTTCCTTGTATAGTAAGACATACATCGGTTGTCTCACACACAAGGCTTTTCGAATATCTCTTGCTTTTGCAAAAACACTCATTTTTCCATTTTCTTTTTCTTCCTTCGTTTCCTTTTCTTTTTGTTCACACTCTCTTGTTTTATCACTTACTTTCTTGTCCCTCTTTTTTTTAAACTTCTTCTCTTTTTCTTTCTCAATTTTCCACTCGCTTTCTTTTGATTTTTCTATTGATGCCTTCATTTTTAACTGGTCTTCGTAAACTTGCTTGGGTGTCAGCGGGGCTAGTGTCACATTCCGGCCCAAATACTTAAAAGTGTATCGATTAGTGTAGCCGTCATGGATTGTTCTCTTATCAAATTTCCAAGGTCGTCCAAGCAGGAGATGTCCTGCTAGCATTGGAACCACGTCGCACAAGACCTCGTCTTGATACTTCCCTATTGTAAAGGGAACCAAAACTTGTTTCGTGACCTTAAGTTCTCCTGCGTCATTAAGCCATTGTAGCTTATATGGATGAGGATGTTTGGTGGTAGTCAATCCAAGTTTCTCCACCAATAGGGTGCTTGCCACATTAGTACAGCTTCCTCCGTCAATAATGACGCAACAAATCTTCCCCTTTACTTGACAACGCGTATGGAAAATGTTTTCGCGTTGTTGTTCATTTTCGACACCTTGTAAGCTGAGGCTCCTTTTACCACCAAGATTTCTCCACTTTCTGCTTGTTCCATTTCTTCCTCTTCTTGGGAGGTCTCACTGGCTTCATCTTCCTCTTCACTTCCGGACTCAATCTCGCCATTATCTCGGACAAACATAGTGTTTCGATTTGGACATTGACTTGCAATATGTCCTCGTCCCAAACATTTGAAACACTTAATGTCTCGGGATCGATTCGGAAGAGCTTCCATTTTGCCTTTGCGCGTTTCACCGATCGGCTTGTTAGACTTGGGTGCGCCACTGGTTTCTTTGGCTCGATTCGGTATGTCCCTTTTGTTGGCCACTTGCCCCCACTTCGATGTTGAAGCTTGATTGGGGTTTGCTCTAGGCGTAGCTTTTCGTTTCAGCTGTTTTTCTACCTTTATAGCCATATGAACCATTTCGATAATATCGATGTAATGATGTAATTCTACAATATTTGCGATATCTCGATTGAGGCCAGCGCTAAAACGTGCCATGGTGGCTTCTCGTTCTTCTTCCACATTGGCTCGGATCATGGCTACTTCCATCTCCTTGTAGTAATCTTCTACGCTTCGGTGACCCTGGGTTAGACTTTGCAATTTTTGATGCAACTCGCGGTGATAGTAGGTTGGGATGAACCTTTTCCGCATTAGTGCCTTCATTTCCGCCCATGTGGATATTGGGCGTTCACCATCCCGTCTTCGACTCGTCGTTAGTTGATCCCACCAAATAAGGGCGTAATCAGAAAATTCGATGGCAACAAGTTTTACCTTCTTATTTTCTGAATAATTGTGACAGTCGAAAATTAATTCCACCTTCTTTTCCCACTCAAGGTAGGCTTCCGGATCGGATCGCCCTTGGAAAGCAGGAATCGTCATTTTAATGTTTTTTTAAATCGTCATCGGCCCATTCTCGATCCCTTCGCTCACGGGCTCGAGGATTTCTTCGCCGTTCATCGTGTTCAAAAGTCGGGTTGCTGTCGGCTTCACTTGGTTCGTAGACTTCGTTGTCACGTAACCAAGGTTGTTCTCGTCCCCTTCTTGGAATTGGAGGGGTGTTTGCTCGAGGTCTTCGTTCCTCTCTTCGATCTAATTGTTCGGTGATTGTTCTGAACATACGTGTTGTAACATCCCCAAACCCGGCCCATTCACTACGACCGAATCTGGTTATATTAGTGCGGAAAAGACGGTGGAAAAATCTATTTAACTTAGAAAAATTTAGTAAAACTTGCTACCTTTTGTAAAATCCATGTTTATTCAAACTTATGAGTAAAACTTTGTTATCATATCAATATTATAAAATGCCCAAAAATAAACTTTAATGAATATATAAGACTAATTCTAAATAAATAAGTTGTCAAAAATAAATTCGTTTCCACTTAGTAATTTAATATAATCCAAACATAAAATAATTAAATAATTCCCAAAGTAAATAAAAATCAAAGGGGTCTTATTACATCAATGTTTAAAAGATCTAGTACTTAATATAAATAAACTTAAAATATTTAAACTATTCTTTCTGCATGGGCCACCACGTGTCCTCTCCGATCCCGGTCCACTCTACGCGTCACCTGAAATGGTTAATTAAAAGAGTGAGTCCACTGACTCAGTGCATAATCACAACACATATTTCCATCCGTATGGGCTTGGCCCATACCCACACAGCCATCGAAACAAATCATGCAAGAATGCATCTCAGCCCAACCCATTGTCCAACCGTACACCAACCTTAGCAGACTCCCCGCCTAAGGCCGTGGCTAATCCACCGATCACATTGTGATCCATAACATCTTACCTTGGCAAGCTCGCTGCTCAAGGCCGTGGCTGAGCCACCGATCAACCCAAGTGATCCAATATCGTAATCTGTCTACGGTGATGCACATAGCAATCAACCGCCGAGATGGGCACCGAGCCAACACCTCCCTTGAGGTAGCACACAGCAAATCCCCAAGCGCTAATGTAGCCGGAGCTATCATTAGACCACGTACAACTTGTGTACTCTTCCTCCTTCATCAAATCAAGCCCCACCTCATGCAAATATGTAGATGCAACATGTTAAGTCATCATATCACATAAGTATATAAATATTATACATACATAAATACATCACAAATAGTCTTACCATCACCAGTTCTCATCACTTATGCCATTATAAACGGCTTCCACACATAATACACATGTAACAAGTTAGCAACCAAAACCACAGAAATAGTGCGATGATTACGCACCTTAATAGCTCAACAATCCAAACCCGAAACGCTACTCTATGCCTCAGCAAATGCTGCCTATACCAATCCCGAAAAGGTCTCCTGCGCTAGTCTCCTCTCCCCCCTACAAACGGCCTTATCATCATAACCTTAGGTTAAACGAATACTAAATACATAGCTTATTAAAACAAAGCCTTACCAAATCGATTGCTATGGAACCCGAAGAAGTCTATGCCAACATTCGGCCAATAACACTACCAAACTGAGGGAAGGAAAATTCGGCAAAGGGTGGTGGTGTAGATTCGGCTATCTATAAAATCAAGAAGTAGGGAATAGTGGTTTCGGCCAAAGAGAAGAGAAAGAAAGATGTGGGTGTACTTTCGGTTTTGAAGTGAAAAGGAAAGGAAATAGGGAGAGCAAAGGATTTGGCAACTAAGCTTTGGAGAAAAGGGTTTCGGCAACCAAAGAAAATGTGAAGCACAATTTGGCAAGGGAGAGAAAACAAATGATGAATGAATAATGAGCACCTCCCCCCCTATTTATACTAAAAAGCCAAGCTCCAACCCCCCCAAAAATAATCCCTAAAAAAATCTCCTAAAATACCTCCCCACCATCCATTCAAAATAGTTTGAATGGGTCAAACCTTCTAGCCAAAATTTAAAAAAAAGAAGACCAAGTCTTCATCTATTTTTAAGCCTCCAAAACCGTCCAACCTCCTTACCAAAAAAAACAATGCCCATCTGCTGCTCCCGCGAATCGAACATGAGACCCTTCCCCTTGCAAATGGCGTCATACACACAAGGCCTTAGTGGCGCCCATCCTGCCACTCCACCAACTCCTTTCTTGCGACATAAACTCCCAAATAATTCTCTTAAGTCCCCTCTTTGCCAAGCTCCCCCTTTCAACACTAAAAACCAAAAATTTTCTAAGGCATTGCCCCACCTTCTAGGGTTCTCAGGACCCCTAAAACTCACCCAACCACACACTGAAGTGTGCCAACACCCGAACTAAGCACCAAAAATCTAACCCCTAAAACCAGGGTGTTATAATTCTACCCTCCTTAAAATAATTTCGTCCTCGAAATTACTTGTCTAGACTAACCATCCAATTTCTCCCACTACACTATAGCTGCGCACTCTGATCTTTAAAGAGCTAACATACTATTAGGCATGGATTCTAACATACTCAAGGTTCCAACTACTTTACGAGCAACAGATTAAACAATCACCAAAACGAACAAAACCACAAAGAGCATTCCGGACTTAAGGAACTTACCAGTTGACCCATCAGGCACATCATTATCCTCTCTCCGACGAACTGCATAAACCAGTCCTGGCTGCCTTGCCTCAGTGGCACCATTACCGCGGTCTACTACTCCACGACCTTGGCCGGAACCATTTCCTCCACGGTTCGAACCACGACCTCTCGTCGCTTGCTGACCTTCTCTGCCTGGTTGCACATAACCTTGACTCACTGTCTGAGTCCTATTCGGGTTCTGGGGACAATCCTTAATCAGATGAGTCTTGGACTTACATCTGAAGCACTCCCGAACTCGATTCCAGCACCCGCCAATATGATACCTTCCGCACTGCGCACACGGATGATCTGGATTTCCGGCGACCGGCTTAGCAATATGAACAGGAGTCTCAACCCTTGGTCTTTTCTGGACCCTCTCAACCACTTCTGGCGATCCAACACTTCTCTTATCACGGTTCCTTTCCCTATTGAGCCTTTCAGCCTTCTTGACCTCCTCAGCTATTCGAGCTTTCTCCACTAAAACGGCGAAGTCTCTTTCCCTCTGCGGAGCAATCAAAACTCGCAACTCATCCCGCAGACCATCTTCAAATCTAACGCATCTCTCATAATCCGTTGCCACGATGCCCCGAGCATACCGGCTCAAACGCAGAAACTCAGCTTCGTACTCCGCTATCGACTTGTTTCCTTGCACCAAGTTAAGGAACGCCTTCCTCTGAGCATCAACATAGCTTGCTCCAACATACTTTCCTTCAAACTTGATCTTAAAATAACCCCAGTCCACTCGATCCGCAGGGGTACTTTCCTTAACCGTGAGCCACCACTGGTAGGCCTCATCCCGTAGCAATGAAACAACTCCCTTAAGCTTCTCCTCAGCAGTCAAGTCTAAGTCGTCCATAATCCTTTCAACAGCCTCAAGCCAGTATTCTGCCACGTTCGGAGCTACCCCAGATACTCCTCTGAAAACCTCGGCTCCATTCGCCCTAAGCCTTTCGGGCACTGACTTCCGATTCCTATTGCCCATATTGGCTCCTGCCACTCGTTCGAGCATTCGCAGCACAGCTTGTGACACTGCGTCGTCTCCTCCAGTCTGATCCTGCTGTTCAACCTCAACAGCTGGTGGCGGAGCATCGCTTTCTGACCCATGGCGTGACCCAACCGTTCCGATACTGACATCCTGCCTCTACCACGTCCACGAGTATTGCGACCACGCCCCCTAGAACTCATATCTAGCGCCTCGATTTAGTCTGTTTAGAAAGTTTTATGGATTAGAAATTCTTGTTTCACTGTTTATCCACGAGCAATTTTATGCAATAAAGTTTCCGAGAGTAGTTCTTTCGAGCAATCAAGTTTCCTTCCTACCCAGGGATAATTTCGTCATTTTTCCTAGAGAGGGGTATTTCGGTAATAACTCAGGGTCAATTTTGAAAATAGTTTTCTAACTTAAAGATATCTCAAAATTTACAAAGTCACAGGGGTTATCTTGAAAAATTTTGTTTCAAATCGGATGTGTTGCAAAATTTTCAGAGGTCAGGGTTATTTCAGTAATTTTGAAAATCACGGCATTTTTTTGTAAATTCTCCAAATCGGAATATCACAATATTTCACAAAAATAGAATTTTCTGACATTTGATAAAATAGGATTATTTCAGTAAAAGTCGAGAGAAATCTGAGAATTTAGAAACCAAGGGCATTTCGGTAATTTTGTCAACCAGGGGTATTTTCGTAAATTTCCAAAAATCAGAGTATCCTAATATTTTGAAAACTCGGATTTTAGTATTTTGCAAAGTAAAGAGCATTTTATCAAAATTTGAGGGTAGTACAGTAATTTTGCAATACAGGGGCGTTTTGGTAATTTTGCCACTAAGGGCATTTTGGTAATTTTGTAAATCGAAAGAAAAACGTCCTTCAAAATCAGATTTAAGGTTTCACAAACCAGAGGGGAAAATTTGAAAAATTTTAAAACAGGGAATTTTAGAAAACAGCAAGGCTAATTCCCTTTCGGGTTTTAATAATCGGTTTAGCCTATGAACAAGTCCTCTTGGTTAAGGTGAACCGTAGCTACGCACCAGGTAGGATTCCTGCGAAGAGGAGGTGAGTCACGAGGACTGCTTAAATACCAAGCTCTTACTGAATGCCACTCCTAGACATGCGTACAGTGGTTACCACACCATAACTCGGCGACTTACTTCACAGGTTTGTTTAATAACCTTAAGTTTTATGCATATGTTTGAGTAAACTAATCCTAGGGTCCAATAGCCTTAATATTATAATCTACGAGCCCAATCTAAGCCCATAATAGAACACACCAACAAATCATTTTAAAAGCTAGAAGTACTTACCTGGTGGACTTCGGGTCGGAGGTACAGGTGCCATGCCAATATAACCTGAAAACTTTTTATAAAAGCCCATTTTTCAAAAAGTCTATTTTGAAAACTGTTTCGGGCCCAAAAACCCTCAAAGCCGAGTTTTGAACTTGGCTCTGATACCAATTTGTAACATCCCCAAACCCGGCCCATTCACTACGACCGAATCTGGTTATATTAGTGCGGAAAAGACGGTGGAAAAATCTATTTAACTTAGAAAAATTTAGTAAAACTTGCTACCTTTTGTAAAATCCATGTTTATTCAAACTTATGAGTAAAACTTTGTTATCATATCAATATTATAAAATGCCCAAAAATAAACTTTAATGAATATATAAGACTAATTCTAAATAAATAAGTTGTCAAAAATAAATTCGTTTCCACTTAGTAATTTAATATAATCCAAACATAAAATAATTAAATAATTCCCAAAGTAAATAAAAATCAAAGGGGTCTTATTACATCAATGTTTAAAAGATCTAGTACTTAATATAAATAAACTTAAAATATTTAAACTATTCTTTCTGCATGGGCCACCACGTGTCCTCTCCGATCCCGGTCCACTCTACGCGTCACCTGAAATGGTTAATTAAAAGAGTGAGTCCACTGACTCAGTGCATAATCACAACACATATTTCCATCCGTATGGGCTTGGCCCATACCCACACAACCATCGAAACAAATCATGCAAGAATGCATCTCAGCCCAACCCATTGTCCAACCGTACACCAACCTTAGCAGACTCCCCGCCTAAGGCCGTGGCTAATCCACCGATCACATTGTGATCCATAACATCTTACCTTGGCAAGCTCGCTGCTCAAGGCCGTGGCTGAGCCACCGATCAACCCAAGTGATCCAATATCGTAATCTGTCTACGGTGATGCACATAGCAATCAACCGCCGAGATGGGCACCGAGCCAACACCTCCCTTGAGGTAGCACACAGCAAATCCCCAAGCGCTAATGTAGCCGGAGCTATCATTAGACCACGTACAACTTGTGTACTCTTCCTCCTTCATCAAATCAAGCCCCACCTCATGCAAATATGTAGATGCAACATGTTAAGTCATCATATCACATAAGTATATAAATATTTATACATACATAAATACATCACAAATAGTCTTACCATCACCAGTTCTCATCACTTATGCCATTATAAACGGCTTCCACACATAATACACATGTAACAAGTTAGCAACCAAAACCACAGAAATAGTGCGATGATTACGCACCTTAATAGCTCAACAATCCAAACCCGAAACGCTACTCTATGCCTCAGCAAATGCTGCCTATACCAATCCCGAAAAGGTCTCCTGCGCTAGTCTCCTCTCCCCCCTACAAACGGCCTTATCATCATAACCTTAGGTTAAACGAATACTAAATACATAGCTTATTAAAACAAAGCCTTACCAAATCGATTGCTATGGAACCCGAAGAAGTCTATGCCAACATTCGGCCAATAACACTACCAAACTGAGGGAAGGAAAATTCGGCAAAGGGTGGTGGTGTAGATTCGGCTATCTATAAAATCAAGAAGTAGGGAATAGTGGTTTCGGCCAAAGAGAAGAGAAAGAAAGATGTGGGTGTACTTTCGGTTTTGAAGTGAAAAGGAAAGGAATAGGGAGAGCAAAGGATTTGGCAACTAAGCTTTGGAGAAAAGGGTTTCGGCAACCAAAGAAAATGTGAAGCACAATTTGGCAAGGGAGAGAAAACAAATGATGAATGAATAATGAGCACCTCCCCCCCTATTTATACTAAAAAGCCAAGCTCCAACCCCCCCAAAAATAATCCCTAAAAAAATCTCCTAAAATACCTCCCCACCATCCATTCAAAATAGTTTGAATGGGTCAAACCTTCTAGCCAAAATTTAAAAAAAAGAAGACCAAGTCTTCATCTATTTTTAAGCCTCCAAAACCGTCCAACCTCCTTACCAAAAAAAATAATGCCCATCTGCTGCTCCCGCGAATCGAACATGAGACCCTTCCCCTTGCAAATGGCGTCATACACACAAGGCCTTAGTGGCGCCCATCCTGCCACTCCACCAACTCCTTTCTTGCGACATAAACTCCCAAATAATTCTCTTAAGTCCCCTCTTTGCCAAGCTCCCCCCTTTCAACACTAAAAACCAAAAATTTTCTAAGGCATTGCCCCACCTTCTAGGGTTCTCAGGACCCCTAAAACTCACCCAACCACACACTGAAGTGTGCCAACACCCGAACTAAGCACCAAAAATCTAACCCCTAAAACCAGGGTGTTACACGTGTGATTTCTTGCAATGCTGTTTGCACATCCTGATTTCTCCCTTCGGGATCATTTCTTCGGGGTTGTAATCCTCCCCCACCTCCGGCGGCGTCGGATGCTTCGTCACTTATTACTCGATGTTCGGGGTTCCTAGACATGTTTTTAAAACAAATTTAATGAATTCCTCACTACAATCCTTACTTGTTCACTCACAAAGAAAATTATCACACTCACACTCGTGTTTTTACTCAATTCTGGCTTTTTTTTTTTTTTCTTAATGTATTCACTCTTGCCTTTTACCACTCGAATTCACTCTTCTAGATTCTAGAAGGTTGTCTTTGACTTACTAGCTACTCGTAGGTCGTTTCGAGAGTTAAAAAGGTAAGTTTGGTTGATAGCTGGGAAGCAGTTTAATGTAGAAAAGCCAAGAGATGACCAAGATATGTTGAAGGAGGTAACAATTGCGAGGAAGTCAACTATAGTTGATTTCCAACATCTTATAGAGCTAACTAATTATACAGACAAGGGCTCGTCTCAGTATACTTTGTAAAACACTGGGAATATAAGCAAACAAATGTCGTTTCTCTTTTAAGAGAAGAACTTGACAATCTAAACAGACCAAGGTAATAATTTTTTTTTTTTAACTCGATTTTTTTTTTTAAAACTTACTTGGAAATACTCAAGACGATCAAAACGTGCCTAATTTAATTAGCTCTGATACCAGATGATAACGGTCCGTCCCGGGTTAGGAGGCGAATCGTAAAAGTTGCCCGATCGTAAATTAGACAGTTTCTCGTTCAACTAACAAAAGGGATAATCTTATTGGAAATAATATATTTGAAATGCAAGATAGGTAATGGATACGTATTTGAAACAAGAAAGAACCTTTAATAAAAATTAAAGACCCGAATCTTATAAGTTTCAAATGGATGGAATGAGTTTCAAATAAAACCGAGACCCACTATCTAGCGAGATAGGAACCAACGGTATGATATTTCGAAAATAAAACCGAGACCCACTATCTAGCGAGATAGGAACCAACGGTATGGATAGATGAACGCCACACCCGAAAGGATGATAAGTTCGAAAACAAGGAAAGAAACGACGCCACTAGAAAACTAGATAAGTCAATTCAAACCTCGAAAATAAGGAGAGTGAAAACTCACCAAAAGAAATTCTTCTTTTCATTCAAATTCAACTTCTCTTACAAGAATGTAAATGTGTAATATTATAGGCCTTATTAATGATGGCCACTTGCAATTAAAAATAAAACACTTAAATTATCCTAATTTTAAAAAGATTGTGCCGTCCCATTATGTTAATAAAATGGCCAATATTTTATCTTCAATTGCTCCAATTGCCGTCCCATTAAGTTAAAAATATGGCCAATATTTTATCTTCAATTAATTTCACCATTGTTTATTTCTCCACCACCAAGTTTAATTATTCTTCAATTATCTTCAATTAATTTCACCATTGTTTATTTCTCCACCACCAAGTTTAATTATTCTTCATTCTTCAAGCACTAAATATTTTATGTGCCGTCCAACATATATTCAATTAAAATTCTTCATTCACCAAATCCATGCTCATCCCAAGTGCACCGTCCATCTTTGAAAGACCATGGTTCTTCCATTTATTATTATACACCTTCCACTTTGATTTATCCATTCATTCTTCAGCTAGTTAATTTCTCCACCATTGTGCCGCATGCTCTTCATGTTTGTCCTCTATCTACCAATTGGTCTTGCATCATTTATACGTGTAATCTAGGGCTTCCATTGTTGTCATCAATCGTGGATCAAACTACAAGATACAAACCATCATTAGTAAAATTTTCGACTGAACATAAATTAACACACACTTTAATCAATCAAACTACAAGATACAAACCATCATTAGTAAAATTTTCGACTGAACATAAATTAACACACACTTTAATCAATTTATTTAAATACTAGATAAAACACACTATTATTCACTATGACAAGGGATTTATTAAAAACTTGTGTTATTTAAACAAAATAATGAGAATTTAAGAAAATGTAACAACTTCTGAAAATTTAATCAAACATGCGTATTTTATAGCGTTAAATATTCTAGTAGTTGGACTAGCTAGTATATTCAACTCTAAAGAAATTGTAATAGCTCAGCATGTTTTTGGAATCTTTTCTATCGCCATTCCAAATTTGTGCCACCAACACCATTGCGGCATCTTTGAATTGTTTGGTTCGGGAACGTGTAATTGGTCCATTAGGTAGTCTCATCGGGTCATTGTTAACATCCGTTACAGGCGTCGTAGGTGAGCTCGTATCATTGAGTATGGCATGTATAGGGACTGGGTCTTTTTGTTAAGTGTCATATTGTTTTGGCCATATGTGTTGGCTTGTCATGAAGTTGATCCATTTTGTATAAGGCCATGGATGATGGCTAATACTTGTTATTGATATATGTAAATGATGATGTTTTTCATGAATGTGCAATTTGCATGGTGAAATATATGGTGTGTTAATGTATGAATGAGTAGGTCCCATGATTGGATTGATAAAGTATGTGATAAGTTTTGCATGTGAAAGGAGTGCAGTGGCCTTGGTGTGTGTATGTCTTGGTTGTGGCTGATTTGGTCAGATGTTAATGCGTGGATTGGTGTTACTTGATGTGGCTTATGTTGGTGCAAGTAAGGGTGGTAAAAGGGCTTGGTAAATAGTCTTGTTTTTGTCCACACGAGCGTGTGTCTAGGCCGTGTGTGACACACGGTCTACCCTATGGGCGTGTAGTCTGGCCGTGTGTCCCCTGCACCTTAATTTGGTAAAGCAGAATGCCCAGTAGTAACCACACAGGCTGAGGCACGGCCGTGTGTCTCAATCGTGTGGATGACACGGCCATAATACACGGGTGTGTGCCTTGGCCGAGTGACCCTAAAATGTTATTGATGTCAGAAACAAAATGTCAAGGTTTTTGCACACGGGCTGAGACACAGGCGTGTCATGGCCGTTTAGGGGACACGGGCGATGGACACGGGCGTGTTCCAGGCTGTGCGAAAACCCTGTAGGTTCGAATTGAAAAGTAAATCCACGCGGGCAAGGGACACGGGCGTGTCCCTATATGCTGAGGCTGTGTGATTAGGTCACACGGGCGTGTCGCCCTTCCACACGGGTGTGTGCCCCTGTTTTTAGTGACATTTTCCAAAGTTTTTCTAAAGAACTAGGTTTGGTCTCGAACCGTTTCTAGAGTGTGTTTTGGGCCTCGTAGGCTTATAATAAGGATTTTAAGACAAACTTTGAATAGTTTTAAATTTGAATGAAATTTCATAATCTGGAAGTGGTTGTATGCATGTTATTAAGTTAGGTAACGCCTCGTACCTTGTTCCAGCGTAGGATACGGGTAAGGGGTGTTACATAGGTGGGCCCTCGAGGTCCAATACGAGCATTAGAATCGAGTCGGAACTTAATCAGAAACTCTAAAAATTTTTTGTGACATTTCAAAAATTTTCTAAGGTGCAGGGCTCACACACCCGTGTGGTCCAAAGGACAGACCTGTGAGACTCTTAGACATGCCTGTGCATCAGGCCGTGTCTGATTTACGTTGCTCTTTGACTTCCACCACACAGCCATGCCACAATCCCGTGTGCTAGGACGTGTGGTTAATTAATTTAATGTGAATTAGATGCAAGTTTCACACGACCATGACACACGCCCGTGTTCAAGGCCATGTCACCCACACGACTCAGACACACGCCCGTGTCTCTGCCCGTGTGCTCAATTCTGAGCATTCTGTTTCTAAGTTTTAGGATGCAGGGGACACACGACCAGACCACACGCCCATGTGCTAAGTCGTGTGTCACACACGATTAAGACACACGCCCGTGTGTCTACCCATGTGGACAAAATAAGGCTATTTTCCAAGCCTTATTCCTCACCCTTTTTTCCTTATACCTGCACCAAAACTTAAAACATTCTTATGGCCATATAAACATTCAACCAATATGCCTTTATGCACCACAATTTATTTCTATATCAATCTTGTACTCATATTTACCTATATACAATGGTCAATTTGTGCATTATGTATCAGTTAATACTAATTTAAACCATTCATCCATTTGCCAATGTGATTTCTATCAATTAACCATTTTAAACATATACTATGATAGCTTTCATACATAAACACCAAAGCATGTCCAAAACTAGCCATTCCAATGGCTAGTCATTATCAAATATATTCATATCATTCCATGACCAATTTAACCTATACATGCCATTATAACCCTAATTGGTTTACCTTATATACTGAAATGAACTATTGGATAGTGTGAGTGATCTTCGCCAAGCTTCCAATCCAACGAACATTCCGATTTACTATAAGACAGGGAAAAATAAAACGGAGTAAGCATATAATGCTTAGTAAGTCCATATAACTTGGTAAATAACTTACCAACCATTCACATTTAAGTTAAACATTGCAAGGTATAACCAAACCATTTGGTCACAAGCCCTAACACATATTCTCAATACCCATGTTAAGCACATATTTCATATAAACATCAAGAAACACATATGAGTCCAACAATATTCCGATTCTCATACACATATGTTTTTCCACAACATGTATTCGCATAATATATATAAAAATTATTTCCATGTATCTTAAATATATTTCATATTAATTCATCTCGAGTTCCGATATATTTCATGTCAGGACTTTCCTCAACAATCAATTGCAGTATTGATAATCACTTGGATAGTACGCTCAAGGTGTAAAAATCTATTTTTCATAGATGAACATATTCATCAAACCATTTCATGTAACGTCATTTCATATTTTTCAAGTAAATACATGTAAAAATCCATTTTCTTTTTGTATCAGTATTTTACCCATTGAATTATTGAAAATATCGATAGATACACAGGTAGTACACTTAAGGTGTACAGTTCCATAGTCCGTCAATTCATATTCAGTGGTACCTTTTAGGTACACTCTCGAGCCACATATCATACAGTAGAATTACCAGTCCAGGCTAAATTCTAGTTGTAACATATACTCTAAGAGCTTTGTCAGATTACCAGTCCAGGCTAAATCCTTTATATGACAAAGAATTCTCTATAGAGTCCATTATGGATTACCAGTCCAAGCTAAATCCAGTCAATTAGGATTACGAGTCCAGGCAAAATCCTAATTAAAACATATGCTCGAGAGGCTTATTTCAGGATTATCCGTCCAGGCTAAATCCATTTTGCAACACATGTAGTTTTATCAGGAAAAACACATCTATCCATCGACTTCCATTTATTCAAACGGGATTTAACATTTATCAGACAATTTTTGAGTATATGTTCAATCTCATAAATTTATGCATTTATGTAATTCACATTTTCTCATTCAACTCAAGCACAAAAATAACATTTTTATCATTTATCACCTATCGAGTATTATCATTTATCGGGCTTTATTAGATATGCAATCATTTCACTTATATATTTATACAATCACATACACAATTCAATTTAAGCATAAAAACAAGCATAGCTAAGTTATACGAACTTACCTTGATAAATGTTCGTATACATAAAGTCTATTAATCTGACATTTTCTCCTTTCCTCTTCTAACTCCGTATTCGATTTATCCGAATCTATACGAGTAAATTTAACATTAATTTAATGAAATTTATACTCAAATTAGTCCAATTTACATCCTAGGTAAATTTACCATTTTGGCCCTAAACTTTTAATAAATGACGATTTCGTCCATAGGCTCGAAAAATGAAATTCATGCAATTCACTCCTTATTCCAAGCCTAACCAAAATTTCAATATAAAATTTACAGCACATGTATTCTATAAAATTCAAAATTTTTCCATGGATTTCACATTTTTACAATTTAATCCCTAAATCAAGTTTCCATCAAAATTCACTTTGTAAATGTTGTTTATCTATCAACAACCTTTCATTTTCTACCATAAATTTCATAATTTCAGCACATTCATCTATGGTAAAAATTCTATACTTTGATATCTTTTCAAATTAATCCCCCAAATAGACAAATTAAGCTTTCCCGATCTCAAAAATATAAAAATTAGTAAAAACGGGACGTGAAAACTTATCAATTTGTCCAAGAAAGCATGCTTTCTCTTTCCTAGGATTTCCATTGAATATTTGCGGAAGAAGATGATATAAAATGATTTTTATTTCTATTTAATTATTCATCATCTTTTAATTTTATCACTTTCCAATTTAGTCCTTAGCCTTTTTCTAATTTTCCATGGATGAATCATCCAAAAATATCTACTAACTTTTCATTAATAGTCTAATCACCTTATAAAGACCTCAAGTTTTGAATTCCATGCCTATTTGATCCTCCTAGCTACTAGAATCTAACTTTTGCATTTTATGCGATTTAGTCCTTCTCGTAATTAAGTGCATAATCGGTAAAAATTTCTTATCAAAATTCTCACATGATATTTATATCATATTACGGACCATAAAATAAAATAAAAATAAATTTTATTTTCGGCTCGAATTTGTGGTCCCTAAACCACTGTTCCGATTTCACTAAAAAATTGGCTATTACAACTCTCCCACTTAAGAAGCTTTCTTTCTCGAAAATTTTACGAGTAAAGAGATTTAGACATTACTCTCTCTCATAGTTTCCTCCAATTCCTAGGTAGCTCCCTCTATATTATGTCACTGTCAGAAACTTTTACTAAAGCTACCTTTTCATTTCTCAGTTTTTCTCTTCTAATGCCATAATTTCAATCAATCTCTCACTGTAAGTCATGTCAAGTTGAATTTAACATTTATCAAAGCAATAACAGATGATGGGTCTGATCGATACTATCATAATACATATACTCATAAAACATTGTGAATTCTGTAGAACGCTGATAACAGTATCAGTCAATACGCAACAGGTCCAATTCTTTTCATAGTCTTATACGACCTAATTGACCACATGCCTGATTTGCCTTTACAGCCAAACCGGGGAACTTTCTTCCATAGCAAAACTTTCATAAATATTTTTTTTGTCAATCTGAAACTCCATTTCTTTTCATTTTAGATTCGCATCGGATTTCTGACGTTCAACTACTGTTTTTAAACTATCTTAGATCATTTTCATCTTTCTTCGGTTTCAAATAATCAAACCTACTACATGTATCTTTTCTCACTAAGCTCCATCCAAAACACCGGAGTTTTACATTTATGACCATATAAAGCCTTGTACAGTAAAATTTTATATTTGACTGTTAACTATTATAAGTAATTTCAACCCAAGGCAAATACATTTCTCAGTTACCTTCAAATGCAAGTACACAACATCGAAGCATATCTTCCAAAATCTGAATCATGTGTTCAGATTGATCATCCATCTAAGGATGAAATACCGTACTAAAATGTAACCATGTACCCAGGGTTTCTTGTAGCTTGTTTCAGAATCAGAATATAAACCGTAGATCTCTATTAGAAATAGCAGAAACTAGCACATCATATAATCTGTCAATCTCAAAAATAGGTAATTCAAGCAATCTATCAAGCGAGAAATCCATTCATGTAAGAATAAAATGTGTAGGCTTTGTCAGACAATCAACAATTACTCAAATAGTATCTTTCTTTTTCATAGACAGGGATAATCCCAACATAAAGTTCATAGTAACTTTGTCCCATTTCCACTTCGGTATTTTCTCTGACTATAACCATCTTGAAAATTTCATCATTAACTTGCTGGTACATCCATCATTTAGGTACAATTTCAAAAATACCACATTTCATTTCCGGGCTACTAATACATCTTTTCCAAATCATTATGCATTTTATCATTCTCCTGATAAACAAGCTTAGTACCACTGTGATCATTCATGTAAAATTTCCAGTACAAGCTCTAATTTCTTCAGTCCACAAACTATGTCTCTGATTAACAGACATTTACTGAATCTATTTTGTAATTCTGATTCAGAAATTATTTCACACTGTACTTATTTAACTCACAACTCATTGTCATTTTTTTGAGTTTCACTGATCTGTTGTAGAGACACCGGTTTAGCTCTATACTCAGCTAAAATTAAGTTATTATCAGAAAATCATATTCGATATCCATGGCTTGCAAAATATACAGAGATTTTCTACTCAGAAAATCTGTAACCACAATCATTCTTTCCAAGTGATATACAATTACTAAATCATAATCTTTCAATATTTCAGACCATATACGCTATCTCAGATTCAAATCTTTTAGCAACATCAGATACTTCAAACTTTTATAATCGGTGAATATACAACATTTTTCACCAAAAAAGTAATGTTTTTAGATTTCAATACAAAAAAAATAGCCGTCAATTCTAGATCATATATCGAGTAATTCTTTCCATGTGGTTTTTAACTGTCTGAAAGTACAGGCTATTACTTTGCCTTACTGCATCAAGACACAGTCTAATCCCATTCAATGTTACATTACTGTAATAATAAGTTCCTTACCCAATTCAGGTTGAATTTGAATCAATACTATCAACAAAGCTTTCAACTGGTCAAAACTTTACTGATATTTATTAGTCCATTCAACTCTTACATCTTCTCTGTAATAACTATGTCATCAATGTGGTTACTTCAATTATTGACATTGAAGCTTTGAGTTTTTCCAAAGTCACAATCATCAGATAGATTCAAAATCATAGTGTATTAATATGACCAAAATTTGAACCGTATAGATAAAGCAACACTTTAATACCAATAGTGTACCTCAAATCAGAAGAATGCAGTCATTCAGTTTCTATAATCTATGATCTGTATCATCATACCTCATGATCGAGTCAATATTTATTACGGTAATGAATGTAATTACCTTCGACCAATGAATATCTTTCTCAGATAAACCATATTTATGTAACACCCCAAACCCGGCCTAGAAGTTAGGCCCGAATCTAGCGTGTCAAATTGAAGTGTTTCCTAAAAACCATGTTTTCATTGAAAACCCTTCTTAATATTTAAAAGCTTCTTGGCATTTAAAACTTGTGTAAAGCTTCAGCTTGCGTTCGTTTATTTTCAAAACGAGGTTCGTTGAAAGAGGTTGTTCATTTAAAATGTTATTGATTTCCTTCAAAATCTCCTTCAACTACGGAAGTTTTTTTTTAAATGTTGCGAAAACGTGATAACCAAAAATAGTAGTTGTAACGTAGTGTTTTGAAAACAGTAATCATTTTGGAAAAATGCAATTTACTTCTAACAGATATAAATTAAAATAAAACCAAACCTAAAATTTAAAATCCGAAAACTTTAAGAGGCCTTATTACAAACCAAACCAAAACAAAGTACTTATGAATAACTTAATGGAATAACAAAAGCAATTGTGTGGCCATCTTCGAGTCCCTCACAGCTCTAACCCGTCTAAGGCTGGGGATTGCCTACACAGTTAAAAATGGGGTGAGTTTACGAAAACAGAGTGTGTAATTCCCTAATATAAAAACGATCAGTCAGATAGATAGAATTCAGAAGCAGTTTGAGCCTGAGCCCTATTCAGTCACAGAACAGTGTCAGTGGGCCTAAGCACATTGCAAAATCGTTTGGGTCTTGGCCCATAACAGAATCATTTGGGCCTAGCCCATATCAGTATTGGATCTCATAAACAGAAATGCAATACTGTACGAATGCACCCCACCCCAATCCAGCCAACACACCACCCATACCAACCAACACACCATGTGGGGATAAAATCGACCCACCCAGCCAGCACACCAATATTAGCACCGATTGCAGCACTAACCGATATCGCAGCAAAGCTGCCAGAATATAAGTAGCTTAAAGCTGTCAGTAGGTCCACAGTCGTCTCGGACGACCCGTGCGACCCTAACAATCAAATCGATAGGTCCTCAGTCATCTCGGGTGACCCATGTGACCCTAACAGATCAATCACTTCCTCCAATTACAAAATCCCAATCCCATGCAGCATGTCATGTATGCAAAGCACATATATATAAATCACATGGCATACTCAAGAAAGACAGACAAACAATAGCTCAGGTCAGTCAAACATAGCATAAAATAAGCATATATCCACGAGGGCAAAATAGTCATTTTACCCTATAATGGTATTTTTATAATCCTACCTTTAGGGGTATTTCAGTAATTCTAGCCTACAAGGGTATTTTGGTAGTTCTCCTTTACAGGAATATTTCAGTAATTTTGCAAACCGAGGGTATTTCAATAATTTTACAAATTGGAGTATTTCGATAATTTTGCAAACTGGGGGTATTTCGGTAATTTTGCAAACTGGGGGTATTTCGATAATTTTGCAAACTAGGGGTATTTCGGTGATTCTGAAAACTGGAGGTATTTCGATAATTTTGTAAATCGGGGGTATTTCGGTAATTTTACCCTTCGAAGGTATGTTGATAATTTTACCCTTCGAGGGTATTTTGGTAATTTTACTCCCTAGGGGTCTCGATACAGTATACAACCTTTCCAAAGGCCCGTCGTCATCTCGAATGACTCGGATAACTTATATGGCCAAAACAGTGTAATTGGGCCCAAGGCCCAAAACTTAGCTCCAGTGGGCCCACACGCTCGTGTGGCCCGTTCAGGCCAGATTCCATTGCGGCTATACGAATTTTGCTACCCAATCCATTATTATTCACTTACCGTGCATTTTACCCATGTCGGGCCCATAAGCCCATTGGGCCCACATGGCCCATTTCAGCCCAACGAGGCCCATTACGACCTAAGCCCACGAGATCGTTCGTGGCGGCCTCTACGGTCTATCGACAACGATTGTGGCTCGATTTATCCCTATGAGCGTTCATTCGCTCGTAAGGCCTCAGATGCCAAAGTTTCGGCTTTTCGGTTTTTGCCGATTCACAGTCAAACAGGGATGTGAATACACAGCTTCATCCGTCGCTTTGATAGCAAGGTGTACGATTACACACCTATTCGTGAAACTAGGTAAGATCCCCACTCTCCGAACCTTACAATCCACCAACATCGTAATCAAATTTACACCAATAAAGTTAACGCATACTCTTAATCCACCACCGTTATTAACTGAAACCACAACCACTCACCTTGCTAGGACTAACAGATACTACCGCCTCCCTACTGATCAAGGGTGAACTCCCCCTCCTAACATGATTTGGTATCATAAAAGTTGTTAGAAACAATCAAACATTCAGGCCCGAGTAGAAAAATAAAAAGGGAAAGTCAGAGCTTGTTAATAGAGTCAAAAGAAATCTTTGCTAAGAACGGAATTATAACGTGGTTGTAGCAACCTCTTACCAATATCGATAGTCAACGTATTCCGGCAGTAGTCAGTCAAGAAGGTTCGGCCCTAACCACGAGAACAAAGAGATTTGAGAGGGGGTATGAAGATTTGGCCTAGTAGAGAAGAGGAAAACGAAGTTTGAAAAAAGAAAAGATGGAAGCAAAAGAGGGTCGGCTGTGGAAGAAGTGATTAGAAAATAGATGAGAGAATGTCTTCAAAAGATTGATCAGAACTAGGCACTCGATAATTATGTTCCGACAAAAATTGGGTAGTAGTTCAGAATAGAGAAGAAAAGAAAAAGACCCGTACGGTAAAAAATGTGCCTAGATACGAAAGCAACACCCAAAAATACTAGAGAAAATTTGGCACCTCTACACTCTCACAAAGCCAAAAATGCACCAAACCCACCCTTGGCCGAATTTCCCCCTACTCATGCTCTCCCAACCGGCCAAGACTCCCGTCACAATCCAAATCCCTCAAACTCTCCACCAAATCCTCCTTGAAATGCTCCCAGCCTCCCATTCAAATTTGTTGACCAAGTTTCCAACCTCCTCTGCAGAGTTTGATTCAAACTCTACCTCTCGCACCACCAAATCATAAAATAAAAGCCCCCTATTTGCATGTTATGGGATTCAAACCCCCTCCCCCATGCATGCCCAACACGCCACTTGCCACCATAACACAAGCTCACTTGTGTTCTAAAACAACACAACTTAATATGCAAACCCTTTAAGCTAACATCCAGGTTTTAATTCACCAAAAACCAAAATTTTTGCTAAAGATCAGGTTTGAACTCAGGACTTCTCCAAGACCCCAAACACTCCAATATTTCTAACCTAGCAGTACTAACATGCATTTGTATCTTTACCTTGCTCTCAAGAATTTTAGGCGCTCCCAAGCCCAAGGCCCAATTCTTCTAGGCCCAAAATTCGGGGCGTTACAACTCTACCCCCTTGAAGAAATTTTGTCATCGAAATTTCCAACTATCTAATAATCGCACAACACAGGTTACACCACTATGCTTTTGCTGTACACTCTAATTCTAATTGCAAGTTAGGTAAATAGTACACTATGGGTAAAGTACGTACCAGTATTCGCATATGGAGCGTCTCCATCCTCCCAGCGGCGTGCTGCATAAACCATAGATGGCTGTCTCGCCTCAGCACAACCAACACCTCTACCCAGTGCTCCACGACATAGACCGTCTCCCCCTCTGGCCTGGCCATGGCCTCCCAATGGCTACTGACCACCCCTCAGAGGCTACAATTACCTCTACCCGGAGTTTACATCCAATCCGGCCTTCGAGGACACTCTCTAATATGGTGCTCCATCGATTCGCAACCCAAACAGGCACCCATCCTTCTCCAGCATTCGCCCACATGGCGTCTTCCACAACCAGCACAAGGTTGCAACCCAAAATTGCCAAAATAGGGCCCAGCTCTGTTTCTTAGGGCTTTGAACGGATCTGGAAGGCTCTATGTCTCTCATGTTTCTACCCCTTTCCTTTTCTCGATTTTGGCACTCAACACGCTTTACCTCCTCAGGAAACTTTTTTTTTTGTCCACAAGTGCAGTGAAATTCAGCTCCCTCTGTGGAGCTATCAAAACCCGAAGGCTATCTTTGAGACCATCCTCAAAATGAACACAGTGCTCATATTCCATAGCTATTATCCCACGAGCGTACCAACTAAGTCGCAAAAATTCCACCTCGTACTCAGCCACTGATTTATCCCATTGAACCAAGTTCAGGAATTCCTTCCTCCGGGCATCCACATAACTTGCGCCCACATACTTCTCTTGAAATGCAAATTTGAAGAACTTCAAGTCAACTGGTCCAGCCGAGCTCCTTCATTCATAGTAAGCCACCACTGGTAGGCTTCATCTCGCAGCAGTGATACTGCACCTTTCAACTTCTGTTCAAGGATGCAGTCGAGGTCATCCATTATTCTTTCGGTGGCCTCCATCCAATATTCGGCCACATTAGGGGCCATCCCAAAAATTGCCCTGAAGATCTCTGCTCCATTCGACCAGAATCGTTCCGTAACCGACCCACGGCCCATAGCACCATTACTGGGCCTAGTGACCCTTTCCAGAATCCTCAACATTGCTTGAGACAATGCATCATCCCCAGCTGCTTGATCATACGACCCCGTCTCAGCTACCAGTGATGCTGGTGCCTCCCTAGCCTCGACATTAGGTGCATGGCCCGATGATTAAGACTCAGCTCTAGCACTCCTACGGCCTCTGCCGCGTCCTCTAGTATCCCTTCCACGAGTACCCCTAGTGCTCATTATCGCTTTCCGAATCATCTGAATTAGAAATTTTATGCAAATTAGCTTATAGTTTCAGTAGTTAAGCAGATGTCTTGTGAGAAACAGAAGTTTAGAGTTTGTTTTCGCAATTGCAGGCTTAACTACAGTCCTAGTTCCCTACTGCTTTCTAGTTTACTCTAACTAGAGTAGTATAGTCTAATTTTTAGAGTAATCACAGTATTTCATATTACATAATAGTAAAGAGCAGATAACAGAAAAAACTTACTGATTCAGTGCCGGAGACTTAGTGAACCACACTTCCAAGAAACTTTTTGTAAAATAGTTCAAATACTCCAATTTTTTTTTTGAAATAGTTCTTTCAGAAATTCCATTTTAATGCCCAATCTAGAGTCGAGTTTTACAACTTGACTCTGATACCACTAAGTATAACACCCCAAACCCAGCCTAAAAGTTAGGCCCGAATCTGGCGTGTCACATTGAAGTGTTTTTCAAAAACCATGTTTTCATTGAAAACCCTTCTTAATATTTAAAAGCTTCTTGGCATTTAAAACTTGTGTAAAGCCTCAACTTGCATTCGTTTATTTTCAAAACGGGGTCTGTTGAAAGAGGTTATTCACATTTAAAATGTTATTGATTTCCTTCAAAATCTCCTTCAACTGCGAAAGTTTTTTTTTAAAACGTTGCGAAAACGTGATAACTGAATACAATTGTTGTAACGTAGTGTTTTGAAAACAGTAATCATTTTGGAAAAAACCACGATTTACTTCTAACAGATATAAATTAAAATGAAACCAAACCTAAAATTTAAAATCTGAAAACTATAAGAGGCCTTACTACAAACCAAACCAAAACAAAGTACTTATGAATAACTTAATGGAATAACAGAAGAAGTTGTGTGGCCATCTCCAAGTCCCTCACAGCTCTGATCTATTTAAGGCTGGGGATTGCCTGCACAGTTAAAAAAGGGGTGAGTTTATGAAAACTCAGTGTGTAATCCCCTAATATAAAAATAGTCAGTCAGATAGATAGAGTTCATAAACAATCTAGGCCTGAGCCCTATTCAGTCACAGTACAGTTTCAGTGGGCCTAAGCCCATAACAGAATCATTTGGGTCTCGGCCCATAATAGTATCATTTGGGCCTAACCCATATCAGTATCGGATCTCATAAATAGAAATACAATAGTGTACGAATGCACCCCCAAACTAGCCAACACACCACCCGTACCAACCAACACACCATGTGGGGATAAAATCGACCCATCCAACCAGCACACCAATATTAGCACCGATTGCGGCGCTAACCGATATCGCAACAGAGCTGCTAGAATATAAGCGGCTTAAAGCCATCGGTAGGTCCACAGTCATCTCGGGCGACCCGTGTGACCCTAACAATCAAATTGGTGGGTCCATAGTCATCTCAGGTGACTCGTGCAACCCTAACAATCAAATCGATGGGTCCACAGTTATCTCAGGCGACCCGTGTGACCCTAACAGATCAATCACTTCCTCCAATTACAAAATCCCAATCCCATGCAGCATGTCATGTATGCAAAGCACATATATATAAATCACATGGAATTCTCAAGAAAGACAGACAAATCATAGCTCAGTCAGTCGAAATATAGCATAAAACAATCATTTATCCACGAGGGCAAAATAGTCATTTTACCCTATAAGGGTATTTCGATAATCCTACCCTTCAGGGGTATTTCGGTAATTCTATCCTACAGGGGTATTTCGATAATTCTCTCCTATAGGGTTATTTCAGTAATTTTACAAACCAAGGGTATTTCGATAATTTTGAAATTAGGGGTGTTTCGATAATTTTGCATACCGGAGGTATTTTGATAATTTTGCAAATTGGGGGTATTTTGATAATTTTGCAAACTGGGGGTATTTTGATAATTTTGCAAACTGAAGGTATTTTGGTAATTTTACACTTCGAGGGTATTTCGATAATTTTACCCTTCAAGGGTATTTAGGTAATTTTACCCTTTGAGGGTATTTTGGTAATTTTACTCCTTAGGGGTCTCGGTGCAGTATACGACCTTTCCAAAGGGCTATCGTCGTCTTGAACGACTCGGATAACTTATATGGCCAAAATGGTGTAATTGGGCCCAAGGCCCAAAACTCAGCTCAAGTGGGCCCACATGCTCGTGTGGCCCGTTCAGCCCAAATTCCATTACGGCTATACGAATTTCGCTGCCCAATCCATTATTATTCGCTTACCGTGGATTTTACCCATGTGGGGCCCATGAGCCCATTAGTACCACGTGGCCCATTTCGGCCTAACGAGGCCCATTACGACCTAAGCCCACGAGATCGTTCGTGGCAGCCTCTACAGTCTATCGCCAACGATTGTGGCTCGATTTATCCTTACGAGCGTTTGCACGCTCGTGAGCCCTCAGATGCCGAAGTTTCGACTTTTCGGCTTTTTTCGATTCACAGTCAAACAGGGGTGTGAATACACACCTTCATCCGTCGTTTTGATAGTAACAATATTGGGTGTATGATTACACACCTGTTCGCGAAACTAGGTAAGATCCCCGCTATCCGAACCTTACAATCCACCAACATCGTAATCAGATTTACACCAATAAGGTTAACGCATACTCTTAATCCTCCACCGTTATTAACTTAAACCACAACCACTCACCTTGCTAGGACTAACAGATACTACCGCCTCCCTGCAGATCAAGGGTGATCTCCCCCTCCTAACATGATTTGGTATCATAAAAGTTGTTAGAAACAATCAACCATTTGGCCCCCGGTAGAAAAATAAAAAGGGAAAGCCGAAGCTTGTTAATAGAGTCAAAAGAAATCTTTGCTAAGAACAAAATCATAATGTGGTTGTAGCAACCTCTTACCAATATCGATAATCAACGTATTCCGGTAGTAGTCAGTCAAGAAGGTTCGGCCCTAACCACGGAGAACAAAAGGATTTGAGAGGGAGGGGGTATGAAGATTCGACCTAATAGGGAAGAGGAAAACGAAGTTTGAAAAAAGAAAATATGGAAGCAAAAGAAGGTCGGCTATGGAAGAAGTGATTAGAAAAGAGATGAGAGAAAGTCTTCAAAAGATTGATCAGAACTAGGAACTCGATAATTATGTTCCGGCAAAAAGTGGGCAGCAGTTGAGAATAGAGAAGAAAAGAAAAATGCCCCACCCTTGGCCGAATTTCCCCCTTTCTCATGCTCTCCCAACCGGCCAAGACTCCCCTCACAATCCAACTCCCTCAAACTCTCCACCAAATCCTCCTTGAAATGCTCCCAACCTCCCATTCGAATTTGTTGACCAAGTCTCCAACCTCCTCTGCAGAGTTTGATTCAAACTCTACCTCCCGCACCATCAAATCATAAAATAAAAGCCCCTTATTTGCATGTCATGTGATTCAAACCTCCTCCCCCATGCATGCCCAACACGCCACTTGCCACCATAAACACAAGCTCACTTGTGTCCTAAGACAACACAACTTAATATACAAACCCTTTAAGCTAACATCCAGGTTTTAATTCACCAAAAACCAAAATTTTTGCTAAAGCCCAAGTTTGAACCTAGGACTTCTCCAAGACCCCAAACACTCCAATATTGCTAACCCAGCAGTACTAACATGCATTTGTGCCATTGCCTTGCTCTCAAGAATTTTAGGCGCTCCCAAGCCTAAGGCCCAATTCTTCTAGGCCCAAAGTTCGGGGCGTTACAGTTTAAATAATAGAGAGACTGATGATATCTCGGAGAAAATTCAGAAGAGTAATATCACGTATACATTGGTAGAACAACTATGATAAAGACAATATCATTTGCATATTCGCAATTCAGGGCTTCAATCAGTAGAAGTAGTAAATAACATCATATGAACCTTATCATTAAATCTTATATCAATCATGATGAACTAGAAACCCAAGTAAGGTAGAGCGATACCGTTCATGAATCAACCAAACTTATAGTAATTCCATTTATCATAATTTACTAGCCTTTCAATACAATAAATATTGCATCTGAACATGCACAATTTCACATGCCTCTAATAATAACAGTACATATAGAATACCCATATAAAAAACCAGAAGGGATTGTTGTAATATACACCCAATTATAACAATTGTAGTAATATTTTTTCAATTTCATCACTATTCCACTAACATATATAGTTATCAATAATCTCACATCATTCAGTTCACTCACAAAGCTTATTCGAAAGAAATTTTCAGTTATCCCATTCTGTAGATACCATATCTGAATCAATCAGTTTCTCATAAGTAACTTCTTTCTTTAATAGGCATTGTATATCCTAAACAGTTTTCAGAAAAATCTGATATATCTCTTCAGAACCCATCTTTATTTACTAACCCATTCTCGGTTCTAACTACATCATTAATCATTCAGCCATTGAACTCTTTAGTTTCACATTTATGAGTTTAATCCATATAAATCTTGTGAATTTTATTGTATAAAACTATACTGGTAAGGGGGTAGAGATCGTAAGCCTTAAAATTTATCTTTCGTAAATACACTAATATCACTTAACATTTATCATTAACAACGTTCACTATAAAACATTTATTCATACCTTTATAAGTCCCCTTTATCATATGTAACATTTTTACTTAAGCACGTGAGTATCACTTCCAGCAGTATAGGAATTAGCTCAGTTGGAAAGCATCTTTGTCTATTTGCACAATAATTTTCATCAGAGTCAGAAGATATCACACTATTACAGGTTATATAATGGCATGTAATTTTAGACTCCACATATGCTACGTTCAGGCCGAGAACTAACTAAATCATAGCTCTGATACCACTAAATATAACACCCCTAACCTGAATTCATCGTCAGAACAAAGTTACGGAGCATTACTGAAACTTTTCAAAACATTTTCAGATAAATCATGTCAATCACTATTTGTTAACCGAGATTATTCGTAATGTCCCTTAGATGGACCCTTGAGGTCCAATACGAGCATTAGAATCGAGTCCGGACTTAATCAAAAACTCTAAGAATTTTTTGTGACATTTCAAAAAATTTCCAACGTGTAGGGCTCACACGCCCGTGTGACTCCTAGACACGCCCGTGAATCAGTGTCTGGTTTAGGTTGCTCCCTGACTTGCGTTCACACGGCCATGCCACACGCCTGTGTGCTAGGCCGTATGGTTAATTAATTTAATATGAATTAGATGCAGGTTTCACACGGCCATGACACACGCCCGTGTTTAAGGCCGTGTCACCCACACAGTTGAGACACGCGTCTGTGTCTCTACCCGTGTGCTCAATTTTGAGCATTCTGTTTCTAAATTTTAGGATGCAGGGGACACACAACCAGACCACGCAACCATATGCTAGGTCGTGTGCCACACACGGTCAAGACGCACGCCCATGTGTCTACCCATGTGGACAAAATAAGGCTATTTTCCAAGCCTTATTCCTCACCCTTTTTGCCTTATACCTGCACCAAAACTTAAACACATTCCCATGGCCATATAAACATTCAACAATATGCCTTTATGCACCACAATTTATTTCCATATCAATCTTGTACTCATATTTACCTATATAGAATGGTCACATTTGTGCATTTTGTATCAATTATACTAATTTAATTCATTCATCCATTTTTCAATGTGATTTCTATCAATTAACTATTTTAAACATATAATATGATAGATTTCATACATAAACACCAAAGTATGTCCATAACTAGCCATTCCAATGGCTAGTCATTACCAACTATTTACATACCATTCCTTGACCAATATAACCTATACATGCCATTATAACCCTAATTATTTTTCCTTATATACTGAAATGAACTGTTGGATAGTAGGAGATGTAATAGCCTGATTTAGGGGCTAGTCAGAACAGTGGTTTTGGGACCACTAATCCGAGATCAAAAAAAATTATTTTGATGTTATTTCATGAGTTACAGCATGATTATATAGGTGCATAAAAAATTTGGTGCTCTAATTCTAGCGATTTCATGATTAATCGCGAAAAAGGACTAAATCGCATAAAGTATGAAAGTTCTATTTTATAAGCTAAAGGTGCCTAATAGACATAGAATTTTAATTAGAGACCTTTAATGTGTAATTAGATCTAAATAAGTGTAATATCCTGAAATAGGGGTTATTTTGTAACTGCATTGTTTGCATGTGTTTGGACTGCGGTGTTGTTATTTATGATGTTTTGAGACTTAGTTGTAAGTCTAGTTTAGGCCTGAGTAGTAGGAAAAATTTTAGTTTTAAGTCTTAAGTTAGGGGAGCTAAAGGAGCTAAGGGTTATAAGTATTCAAGTGGGTTTTTAGCACAAGAAAAAGGCTTGGCAAAGTGGCAGGAGGGCGCCACTTAGAGCCTGTGATTGACGCCACTTGCAGGGGAAGGAGGTCTCAGGTTCGAGCTGCAGAAATCCCACCTTTTGCTTTCTCTTTTGACACCAAGGAGGGGGAGGAGTTGTGTGCATCTCAAATTCTGCTTGATGAGGTTGGACCAAGTCAAATTTGTTTGAATGGTGGGCAGAGAGGAAAAGTAGGAAGTTGACTAATTCAAATTAGTTTGAATTAGTGGCCAAGAGCATTTTTGGGGTGTTGGCCGAATCTTGGATTCTTCATGGGGGGAGTGGCCGGTTTTGGTAGGTGAGTAAGGGGAGAGTGCCGAATCCTCTTAGGCATTTTTGGGGCAATTTCGGTCAGCCTTTGTTTAGTGTTCCAAAGCCGAATTCTCCTTGTTTTTTCTCCTAGCCGAATCTTCAAGTAAGCACACCTCTTTTTCTTCTTCTTTGAAACCGAAAATCTCAAGCAACCTATAGCCGAAACTTTACCCTCCTAAACATCCCCTCTCTTTTTGTGTTTCATTTTGGTTGGTGGCCGAATTCCCTAGTGAGCACTCTTTCATTTTTTTTCTTTCTCTTCCTTTTCAAAATTGTTCAAAGTCCATAATTTTCCCTTTTTGTTTTTCTCTTTTGCCGAAACCCCTATCTCCTTTCACCTCTTTTCTTCCTCTTCTTCCACTCAAGCCGAACTTTGATTGATTATTTTAAATAACCATAGTCGAACCCTCTTCTTCCTTTTTGTTTAAGTATTGGTCGAATCTCAACAAGCGTGATCTCTTCTAGTTTTACTCCAATCGAGTTTTAGAGGAAGGTAAGTGCTAGGCCGAATGTCTATTTCTCTTCTCCCTTGTTCTCTGTCGACTTTGGTATGGATAAGAGTCGTTTTCGGCAATAGTTGTAAATGTGTTAATCTCTTGTGGTAACTGAATTATTATAGGGTCTCCGGAGTTTTGGAAATAATCAAGTGAAGCCTTCATCCTTGATTAATCGGTTGGTAAGTGGTGGTAAGGATTTATTTTAGTAAACTATTCGTTAGTATTCAAAAGCCGAAGGTTAATAATATGGATGTATGATTGCCGATTGTAGGGAAGTGAAGCAGAAGTACATAGCGTGTGGTGGCTAGTATTCAAGGGACGTTTAGGTAAGGTCTCGGGTTTCAAGCGTTAACCCTTTGGGTTATTTGGTGTGACCGAATGGTCTAGGTTGCTAACCTTGGTAATGGCCGAATGTAGGATCAAAGGACCTAGCGTTGTATATCGACTCTTCGGGATTTAGGGCTTTCGTTATAACAGGTGTGTAAACATACACACTCTATTACTTAGTAATATATTTTAATAACCTGTTCTTAATAAAAGCTGAAATAGTATGGATATTGATACGATACCCTATGGGTATGTGCACGGATTCAGGTAAGTCCGTTTCAATATGAGTCCTGTTATGTAATATATGATATCATGATTTATAACATATATGTTATGTGATGTGTAACTAGGCATGTTGGCACGATTTGCATGATGTGCATGATTTACATGAGTATGGCTTGATGTTGTTGGGTGATATGAGAGGAGGGGGAAGATGATATCCGTGTCTTTGGGACACTAGAGGTTTGGCACCTCCAGTGGTTTGGTACCACAGATTGATATTTTGTGACTTTGGGTCACTAGAGGTTTGGCACCTCATAGCGACTTGTCCCAGTGGCTTAGCACCAAGTGGGTTGGCCCTACAGTTGATATTACGGGATCGTCGCCAGTGATTTGGTATCACACGTGGGTTGGCCCCACACTTGGATATTCATATTTTGTGACTTTGGGTCACCAGAGGTTTGGCACCTCATAGCGACTTGTCCCAGTGGCTTAGCACCACAGTGGGTTGGCCCCACAGTTGATATACGGGATCGTCGCCAGTGATTTGGTATCACACGTGGGTTGGCCCCACTGATGGATTATTCGTGACTTTGGGTCACCAGTGGTTTGGCACCACAATATTGGATATCGTGACTTTGGGTCACCAGTGGTTTGGCACCACCAGTGGTTTGGTACCACACGGGGTAGATAAGGAGTATGGATGGCTAGGGTTGGGGTGCATTATTTATATTGCTTGGTGATGTGTGTGTAAATATGTTGCATTAATCGAGAGGAGGGTTTATGCACTGAGTCTTGGTGACTCACCTTCTCTCTTATCATTTCAGGTGACACTTAGATCGCGGACGAGGAGCCGGGTGGACTCGAGGTGGCCATGCTATGAATAAATACAGTCTTTCATGGATTTGAAATTGGTACTTTATTTCTTTTGTTTCGATTTGGTTTTGTTGAGATTGTAAAAAGCCCTTTTAAATTATGTTTTGATTATTTATGGGGTTGGATTTGATTTCAAATATGACTTAACAAACTATTGGTTAATATCTGATAAAATTTGGAAAAAATAAGGTTTACCAAAAACTACGAAGCGGCATGTTTTAAACTTTACCATCGGGTATCACTTTATAATTTAAGATAACTACAACTCAAATGTTTTTCAAACTTACGGTTACACACTTAATTTAAATGATTTTTTTAAGCAACTAAAGAGAAACTAATCGGATTTTTAAATGATATAGCATTGTTTTACTTATGAATCCGACAAACTAAGTTTTAAAGATCTAATTTCGGGTTTTCAAAAACAACAAGAGCAGTTTTTAACTCATCATGCACCTACTTTCTACAAAAAAATAAAAGCAACAAGAAGTATTTTTTTCTAAGACTTGATTCGATAGCCTGTTTTCTTCAAAATACTTTCTCGCAACATGCTAGATCCGGTCGTGATGTGTTGACCGGGTTTGGGGTGTTACAATTGTGGTATCAGAGCTAAGTTCAAAGGCTCGGCTGTGGGCCCGAGGCCCAAAAATGTTTTAAAAGTTGGTTTTAAGTGTTATTGTTTCAAAATATATGGTTTGAAAGGCATGGCACCGAGTCTCCGGCACCAATCCGCCCAGGTAAGTACCCCTTACTATTGCTTGTGATTTTTTGGATGTGATGAGATTGAATGACTAGTAATAGTGGACTACTCTAGAAACTGAAACTGATAGGACTCTATGGGCTGCGAAAACAAAACTTCTTTAATAAGAAATATTCATAAGACTGTGCTTTTAAACAGTGGAATAATTACTAATGCATAAAACTTCTAAATCAGATAAGTCGAGATTTTAGTCATGAGCACTCGGGGTGGACGTGGTCGTGGACGTGGTCGGGGTAGGATGACAGTTTCTGAACCGGTAGGATCTGGTCAGGGGTCAGAGAATGAGATACCGATACCACCACCAGCTGTAGGTGGTGAGTTTCAGGATCAGACTGGGGATGACGCAGTATCACAGGCGATGCTGCGAGTTCTGGAAAGGGTAGCTGGAGTAGGTGGAGGCACAGGAGCTCGGAAATCTGTGCCCGTGCGACTCCGGGCGAATGGGGTTGAGGTATTTTGGGGTGTTTCTGGTGTGGCTCCCAGCACGGCTGAGTATTGGCTGGAGGCGACGGAGCGGATCATGGACGACTTAGACCTGACTGTTAAGGAAAAGCTGAAGGGGATAGTTTCGCTTCTGCGGGATGAGTCATACCAGTGGTGGCTCACGATTCGGGACAGTGCTGCAGCGGAAGATCTTACTTGGGATTATTTTAAGGCCGCGTATCAGAAAAAGTACATTGGATCTAGTTACATCGATTCCAACGGAAGGCATTTCTAAGGTTGGTTCAGGGGAGTAAGTCTGTATCAGAGTATGAGGCAGAGTTCTTGAGGCTGAGTCGGTATGCTAGAGGCATTGTGGCTACTGAGCACGAGCGGTGTGTCCGTTTCGAGGATGGTCTGAGAGATGAGCTGAGGTTACTGATTGCTCCACAGCAGGGGCATGAGTTTGCTGTTCTGGTAGAAAAGGCTAAGGTAGCCGAAGGCGTTAAAGAGTTTGTGAGGCAGAACATGGATAGGAACAGACATAAGAGAAGTTTTGGATCTTCTGGGTCGGCTGGAAATTCTCAGAAGAGGGCTAGACAGAGTGGGCCGAATCAGTCTGGTAGGTCTGTTGCTGCTAGTCAGGGACCAGCACAGTGTAACCGTAGTGGAAAATCTCATTGGGGAGGATGCTGGACCGGTGGAAAAGGGTGTTTTGATTGTGGCTCGCTGGATCACCGTGTGAGGGACTGTCCGCGTAAGTTGGCTAGGATTCAGTTTGAGGGTCAGGGCCGTACTCAGTTCAGAAATGGAGGACCGCCATCACAGAGGGGTCGTGGTAATGGTAGAGGAGGTAATGGTTCCGGCCGGGGCCGAGGAGCACCGGGCAAAGGTGCGGGCAGCACTGAGGCTAGACAGCCTGGGTTAGTGTATGCAGCGAGGCACTGAGAGGAGAGCGACGCACCGGACGTGATAACCGGTACATTCTTGATCTTTGGTTTTCCATATACTGCTTTGATTGATGTGGGTTCGACGCAGTCATACGTTGCTAGTAGCATAGTAGAGACCTTGAATTTAGACTTTGAGACTACTTCTAGGCAGATGACAGTGATTAGCCCTCTAGGTCACTCTGTAGTTGTAAATAAGCTGTATAGAGACGTACCCCTAGAACTCCAAGGGGTAGTGTTTGTTGCTGATCTGATGGAACTGTCGTTTGGGGAGTTCGATCTGACTCTTGGGATGGACTGGTTGGTTAAGTACCAGGCGAGGTTGGATTGCGCGGCTAAGCGCATGGTTCTAAAGACGGCTGAGGATGACGAGGTGGTCATGATAGGTAGTAGAAGGGATTACTTATCCAACGTGGTATCTGCTTTGAAGGCTGAGAAGATGGTCAGGAAGGGCTGCGAAGCATTTATGGTTCATGTGTATGCCTTGGAGGCTAAGGAGTCTGCTGCAGGGAATGTCCGAATAGTAAAGGAATTTGTTGATGTGTTTCCTGAGGAGCTTCCGGGACTGCCACCGGATCGTGAGGTGGAATTTGGCATAGATCTGTTACCCGGAACTGCGCCAGTGTCTATTGCTCCGTATAGGATGGCGCCAAAGGAGTTAGTGGAATTAAAGGCTCAGATTCAGGAGCTGTTGGACCGAGGCTTTATTAGGCCAAGTGTTTCACCTTGGGGAGCGCCAATACTCTTTGTCAAGAAGAAAGATGGTACAATACGGATGTGTATAGACTACCGCCAGTTGAATAAGATGACGATCAAAAACAAGTATCCGTTGCCGAGGATAGACGACTTGTTTGATCAGCTGAAGGGTGCAGCGGTATTCTCGAAGATCGACTTATGGTCTGGGTATCATCAGCTAAAGGTGAAGGAGGCTGATATCCACAAGACGGCGTTTCGTACTCGGTATGGGCACTATGAGTTTTTGGTAATGCCGTTTGGGTTGACTAACGCGCCGGCAGCATTCATGGACATGATGAATAGGGTATTCCAACAGTATTTGGATCAGTTCGTCGTGGTATTTATAGACGACATCTTGGTGTACTCAAGGACGGAAGAGGAGCATGATGCACATTTGCGAGTAGTGTTGCAGATTCTGAGGGAAAAGCAGCTTTATGCTAAGTTTAGTAAGTGCGAGTTTTGGCTCAGGGAGGTGACTTTCTTGGGTCATGTAGTGTCAGCTGAAGGGATTAGAGTGGACCCTCGAAAGATTGAGGCAGTATTGGATTGGAAGCCGCCAAAGTCAGTGGCTGAGATTCGGAGTTTTCTAGGCCTGGCTAGGTACTATCGAAGATTTGTGGAGGGATTTTCGTTGATCGCAGCACCGATGACCAAGTAGTTAAGAAAAGGAATTCCGTTTGTATGGACTGAGAAGCAACAAGAGAGTTTCGACAAGCTAAAGAAGATCTTTACTGAAGCTCCGGTTTTGATTCAACCTGAGGCAGGGAAGGAATTCACGGTATATTGCGATGCATCTCATACGGGTTTGGGTTGTGTACTGATGCAGGAAGAGAAGGTAGTGGCTTATGCATCTCGACAGTTGAGGCCGCATGAGGTCAATTATCCGACGCACGGCTTGGAGTTAGCGGCAGTAGATCTGGAGGCACTACTTGTACGAAGAGAGGTCGATAGTCTACACAGATCACAAGAGTCTGAAGTACCTTTTGACTCAGAAAAATTTGAATTTGAGGCAGCGCAGATGGATTGAGTTGCTCAAGGACTACGACTGTTCGATCGAGTATCATCCGGGCAAGGCTAACGTAGTGGCAGACGCGTTGAGCCGTAAGGTTGTATCGGACTTAAGAGCGATGTTTACCCATTTGAGTTTGTACGACGACGGAAGTATTCTGGTAGAATTGCAGGTTAAGCCGACTTGGGTTGAGCAGATCAGGGAGAAACAGTTAGAGGATGAGGTTTTGAATGCGCAGAAGTTGCAAGTGCAGGACAGTGGTTTGGAGGGTTACAGCTTGTTTAGTGATGGAGTGCTATGTTTCCAAGGTAGAGCTTGTATGCCAAGGGACATCGAGCTAAGGCAGAAGATTCTTCAGGACGCACATAGCAGCCCATACGCTATGCATCCTGGAGGTAGCAAAATGTATCAGGATCTAAGAGAGCAGTTTTGGTGGCCAGGACTAAAGCGGGAAGTGACGGAGTTTGTAGGTAAGTGTCTGACATGTCAGCAGGTCAAGGCTGAACATCAGTTGCCGTCAGGGTTGCTTCAGCCAGTGAAGATTCCATAGTGGAAGTGGGAAAGGATCACTATGGATTTCGTCAGTGGATTACCTCTTACGCCTAGCAAGAAGGACTCAGTTTGGGTGATTGTGGATCGTCTGACTAAATCAGCTCACTTCATACCGGTAAGGGTTGATTACTCACTTCAGAGGTTGGCGAAGCTGTATGTGTCAGAGATAGTGAGGTTGCATGGTGTGCCAGTGTCGATCATTTCGGATAGGGATCCCAGATTTACGTCAAGGTTTTGGAGAGCGTTGCATCAGGCTTTGGGTACGCGCTTGGATTTCAGTACGGCATTCCATCCACAGTCTGACGGGCAGTCGGAAAGGGTTATACAGATTTTAGAGGATATGCTGAGAGGGTGTGTTCTGGACTTCAGGGGTAGCTGGGAAGAGTTTCTACCATTAGCTGAGTTCGCCTACAACAATAGTTACCAAGCAAGCATCAAGATGGCACCATATGAGGCGTTGTATGGTAGGAAGTGTCGCTCACCTACTTGTTGGACGGTATTGGGTGAACGTCAGATGTTGGGACCAGAGTTGGTTGCAGAGACTGAAGACAAGGTTAGATTGATTCAGGCTCGATTAAAAGAGGCTTCGGACAGGCAGAAGTCTTATGCCGATCTCTGGAGGAGAGACATAGAGTTTGCTGTAGGGGATAAGGTCTTTCTGAAGGTCTCGCCGTGGAAGAAAGTATTGAGGTTCGGAAGGAAAGGCAGGTTAAGTCCAAGGTTTACTGGGCCGTATAAGGTACTGAGACGAGTGGGACCAGTAGCTTACCAGCTTGAGTTGCCAGCAGAACTAAGTTAGATTCACGACGTATTTCATGTCTCCATGCTTAGACGTTATCGTTCAGATCCATCGCATGTCGTAGCCGTGGAAGAGATCTAGGTGAATCCGGATTTGACCATGGAGGAGGAACCAGTGTAGATTCTAGATCGGGATGTGAAAGTTTTGTGCAGGAAGTCAGTTCCTTTGGTGAAAGTGCTATGGCGAAATCAAGGCGTGGAAGAAGCTACGTGGGAGCCAGAGGATATGATGAGACAGCAATACCCTCAACTCTTTTGACCAGGTAAGTTCGAGGCCGACATTATTTTTAAGGGGGGTAGAACTGTAATATCCTGAAATAGGGGTTATTTTGTAACTGCATTGTTTGCATGTGTTTGGACTGCGGTGTTGTTATTTATGATGTTTTGAGACTTAGTTGTAAGTCTAGTTTAGGCCTGAGTAGTAGGAAAAATTTTAGTTTTAAGTCTTAAGTTAGGGGAGCTAAAGGAGCTAAGGGTTATAAGTATTCAAGTGGGTTTTTAGCACAAGAAAAAGGCTTGGCAAAGTGGCAGGAGGGCGCCACTTAGAGCCTGTGATTGACGCCACTTGCAGGGGAAGGAGGTCTCAGGTTCGAGCTGCAGAAATCCCACCTTTTGCTTTCTATTTTGACGCCAAGGAGGGGGAGGAGTTGTGTGCAGCTCAAATTCTGCTTGATGAGGTTGGACCAAGTCAAATTTGTTTGAATGGTGGGCAGAGAGGAAAAGTAGGAAGTTGACTAATTCAAATTAGTTTGAATTAGTGGCCAAGAGCATTTTTGGGGTGTTGGCCGAATCTTGGATTCTTCATGGGGGGAGTGGCCGGTTTTGGTAGGTGAGTAAGGGGAGAGTGCCGAATCCTCTTAGGCATTTTTGGGGCAATTTCGGTCAGCCTTTGTTTAGTGTTCCAAAGCCGAATTCTCCTTGTTTTTTCTCCTAGCCGAATCTTCAAGTAAGCACACCTCTTTTTCTTCTTCTTTGAAACCGAAAACCTCAAGCAACCTATAGCCGAAACTTTACCCTCCTAAACATCCCCTCTCTTTTTGTGTCTCATTTTGGTTGGTGGCCGAATTCCCTAGTGAGCACTCTTTCATTTTTTTTCTTTCTCTTCCTTTTCAAAATTGTTCAAAGTCCATAATTTTCCCTTTTTGTTTTTCTCTTTTGCCGAAACCCCTATCTCCTTTCACCTCTTTTCTTCCTCTTCTTCCACTCAAGCCGAACTTTGATTGATTGTTTTAAACAACCATAGTCGAACCCTCTTCTTCCTTTTTGTTTAAGTATTGGTCAAATCTCAACAAGGGTGATCTCTTCTAGTTTTGCTCCAATCGGGTTTTAGAGGAAGGTAAGTGCTAGGCCGAATGTCTATTTCTCTTCTCCCTTGTTCTTTGTCGACTTTGGTATGGATAAGAGCCGTTTCGGCAATAGTTGTAAAGGTGTTAAACTCTTGTGGTAACCGAATTATTGTAGGGTCTCCGGAGTTTTGGAAATAATCAAGTGAAGCCTTCATCCTTGATTAATCGGTTGGTAAGTGGTGGTAAGGATTTATTTTAGTAAACTATTCGTTAGTATTCAAAAGCCGAAGGCTAATAATAAGGATGTATGATTGCCGATTGTAGGGAAGTGAAGCAGAAGTACATAGCGTGTGGTGGCTAGTATTCAAGGGACGTTTAGGTAAGGTCTCGGGTTTCAAGCGTTAACCCTTTGGGTTATTTGGTATGGCCGAACGGTCTAGGTTGCTAACCTTGGTAATGGCCGAATGTAGGATCAAAGGACCTAGCGTTGTAGATCGACTCTTCGGGATTTAGGGCTTTCGTTATAACAGGTGTGTAAACATGCACACTCTATTACTTAGTAATATATTTTAATAACCTGTTGTTAATAAAAGCTGAAATAGTATGGATGTTGATACGATACCCTATGGGTATGTGCACGGATTCGGGTAAGTCCGTTTCAATATGAGTCCTGTTATGTAATATATGATATCATGATTTATGACATATATGTTATGTGATGTGTAACTAGGCATGTTGGCACGATTTGCATGATGTGCATGATTTACATGAGTATGGATTGATGTTGTTGGGTGATATGAGAGGAGGGGGAAGATGATATCCGTGTCTTTGGGACACCAGAGGTTTGGCACCTCTAGTGGTTTGGTACCACAGATTGATATTTTGTGACTTTGGGTCACCAGAGGTTTGGCACCTCATAGCGACTTGTCCTAGTGGCTTAGCACCACAGTGGGTTGGCCCCACAGTTGATATTACGGGATCGTCGCCAGTGATTTGGTATCACACGTGGGTTGGCCCCACACTTGGATATCGATATTTTGTGACTTTGGGTCACCAGAGGTTTGGCACCTCATAGCGACTTGTCCCAATGGCTTAGCACCACAGTGGGTTGGCCCCACAGTTGATATACGGGATCGTCGCCAGTGATTTGGTATCACACGTGGGTTGGCCCCACAGATGGATTATTCGTGACTTTGGGTCACCAGTGGTTTGGCACCACAATATTGGATATCGTGACTTTGGGTCACCAGTGGTTTGGCACCACCAGTGGTTTGGTACCACACGGGGTAGATAAGGAGTATGGATGGCTAGGGTTAGGGTGCATTATTTATATTGCTTGGTGATGTGTGTGTAAATATGTTGCATTAATCGAGAGGAGGGTTTATGCACTGGGTCTTGGTGACTCACCTTCTCTCTTATCATTTCAGGTGACACTTAGATCGCGGACGAGGAGCCGGGTGGACTCGAGGTGGCCATGCTATGAATAAATACGGTCTTTCATGGATTTGAATTTGGTACTTTATTTCTTTTATTTCGATTTGGTTTTGTTGAGATTGTAAAAAGCCCTTTTAAATTATGTATTTATGGGGTTGGATGATTTCAAATATGACTTAACAAACTATTGGTTAATATCTGATAAAATTTGGAAAAAATAAGGTTTACCAAAAACTACGAAGCGGCATGTTTTAAACTTTACCATCGGGTATCACTTTATAATTTAAGATAACTACAACTCAAATGTTTTTCAAACTTACGGTTACACACTTAATTTAAATGATTTTTTTAAGCAACTAAAGAGAAACTAATCGGATTTTTAAATGATATAGCATTGTTTTACTTATGAATCCGACAAACTAAGTTTTAAAGATCTAATTTCGGGTTTTCAGAAACAACAAGAGCAGTTTTTAACTCATCATGCACCTGCTTTCTACAAAAAAATAAAAGCAACAAGAAGTATTTTTTTCTAAGACTTGATTCGATAGCCTGTTTTCTTCAAAATACTTTCCCGTAACATGCTAGATTCGGTCGTGATGTGTTGACCGGGTTTGGGGTGTTACAATAAGGGTCATGGCCGGCCATAGGGGGACAAAGAAGTCAAAATTAGTCAAAGTGGGTGTAGTAGGTGGATTAAATTGATGAAATAGAATAAAATAAAGAAAGAAAAGATATCATCTTTTCTCCTTCACTCCTTCCACCAAAATTTAGCAGCAAAAATTGGGGTTCAGAGCTCAAAATTTTCAGCAAGCTTATCTCTTTATAAGTAAGTGATTTGATGATCATTTCTTGATAAAAAATTGTACTTTTGGAACCCCTAAAGCTTAAGCTAGCTAATGAGGGGACTATTTGGTTTGCTGGAAAGTTTAGAGTTTTACCATGTGAGCATGTATGTTGTTTGCTGCATTTTTTTATGGCAGAAAATGAGTCTTAGATGTTTGATAAACAACTTTTGTGAAGGGTGTTACCATGAAACACCTAAAAGGACCTTTTTGTAAAGGTTGTAAAATAAGAGGTAAGTGTCTAAAATAATGGGTTTTGATGGTTGCCATAAGAGTAATAAATGTTTACCTAGGCTCGTTAAAGAAAGAAATTTGATTAGAATTGATTTCCGAGCCTAGGGGTAAAATGGTCATTTTGTGAAAGCCTAAGGGTAAAAAAGTAATTTTGCCAAAGTATGATTATTCAAATGAATTAGTTAATGTGATAATTAAATGAGCTAATTTTCCATTATAGATCAAGAAGAACAAAGAATTAACCTCGACCGAGGAAAGAACAAAGTATCGGACTAGATCGACAATCTAGCCTATTTTGAAAATCGAGGTAAGTTTGTATGCAATGAATACAACATCATGTTATTAAGTTTCTAAATATTTGATATTAGTGATGTTGTGTAATATTTCTATGAATTTGAGTTATGATATTGAATGAGAGAAATTATGAAAATTGTATTGTTGAAGTCCTAGTTGGACTATAGTGAATGTGAGAACTCTATTAACGATATAGGAGATGGATAAAGTCCAGTGTAAGACCATATCTGGGACATGGCCTCGACACCGAATTGAGCTCCCGTATAAGACCATATCTGGGATATGACATCGGCATTGAATAAGAAAAATCGTATAAGACCATATCCGGGATGTGACATCTATAATTGATATGAGATCCCGTATATGACCATATCTAGGCACTCAGAGGTGACCCAATGTAAGACCACATCTGGGATGTGGCATTGGCGTCCTATTATGTGAATGACGATGAAAAGTTATCATTAAATATCCCAAGTGATCTAGTGGGATAAATAGTTAACCTTGGAATAAAAATGGGATTAGTGCTAAATCCGTGTGATGATGTGGTACAGGTGCATGTGAGTAATTCACAAGAAAAGTTTATGATATGTGATATGATATACAATTGGTAAGAGTCAGCATGAGTAAGTTATGGCAATGTGCCTAAGACTTTGTGTTTTATTTCATGCCATGGATGAATGACATTATGATGCCTTATATTGTTATTTATTTCATGCAAACTTACTAAGCTTTATGCTTACCCCTCTCATTTCCCTCTTCCTTGTAGCATTGCCAAGTTAGCTCAAGATTTCATGGAATGTCGGAGTACGAAAATCTCACTATCGACTACTCTTCGGTATAGCTAAGCTAGGTTCATTTTAAGTATGGCATGTATAGGATTTAGTCTATTTTGTTATGTCATATTTGTCAGCCAAAGTGTTGGTTATAAATGTTGCTAAATTCATTTTGTAAGTGGTCAATGGATTTGGACCAATACTTGACAAGTTTATATATATTCATTGATGATGAAATTCATTAAGCGTATGCTTGTGTGGATGTCTTGATTTTAAGTCTTTAGAAGTGCTTCATAGTCTTGATATATGTTGGATTGAATTGGTGTAAGTATGGGTGTTGTATAGGGTGGCATTTGGCTTGGTAAATAGCCTTTCAAATGTCCACACGGGTAGACACTCGGGTGTGTGTCTAGGCCGTGTGTGACACACGGTCAGCCAAATTTTCTAAGTGTGCAAAAGTTTTCGATTTAATCCTGAAACCTCCTGTATGTATGTTTGGGGCCTCGTAGGCCTATAGTAAAGATGTTATGTACATGAATGAAAAAGTTTTAAGTTGGAATGAAATTTTACAGCCCACTATTGTATGTTTAATTAAGATAAGTCTGGTAATGCCTCGTATCCTACTCCGGCGTTGGACACGGGTAAGGAGTGTTACATTTAGTGGTATCAGAACTACAGTTTAGTTGATTCTAGGACTAACGTAGCGTAAGTATTAGTCTAGCTATACATGCCGTACGTAAGAGTATATGTGTAATGACTGTGTGATGACTCCTGACGATTTGAATTGTGTTTTTATATAGTAAATGGACCCTGATCCTGACTGAGTTGCAGTCGATGATGCTGTAAGTAATGCGTTGGCTCCTGCGCAATGGGCCGCGCCAGTAGAGAGTAGACCCGAGACTATGGTTCAGGGAGAAGAGGCTCAAGAAGCCTTTCTCCATATGATGAGCAACTGGTGTACCGAGTATATTAAAGCAAATCCTAATGCTCAACCCCCTCCACCCCCACCTATTCCTTAGCCCGCTCTTGTAGCTCCTCAACTGGTAAAGGTAGTGAGAAGAGAAAGGCCTCCGGTTGATAAGATCGGAAAACAAGGAGCCGAGGAATTTCGGGCTAGTAAGGATGATGATTCGGAGAGGGCAGAATTCTGGCTTGAGAATACCATCAAGGTATTCGATAAGCTGTCATGCACACCTGAAGAGTGCATAAAATATACGATACCTCTCTTGAGAGGTTTAGCCTAGTGGTGGAACACCCTTGTGTCAGTGGTACCAAAGGAGAGAGTCAGCTGAGAATTCTTCCAAGAGGAATTCCGAAAGAAATACATTAGTCAAAGGTTTATTGACCAGAAAAGAAAAGAGTTCTTCGAGCTGAAGAAAGGTCGAATGACGGTGACTGAATATGAACATGAGTTTGTAAGGCTCAGTAAATACGCTCGAGAGTGCGTATCATCAGAAGCCATCATGTGTAAAAGAGTCGAGGATGGGTTAAATGAGGATGTCCAGTTGTTTGCTGGTGTCCTCAAACTAAAAAAGTTTGTAGTGCTGGTAGATCGAGCCTGTAAGGCTGAGGAACTAGTCAAAGAGAAAAAGAAAGTTGAAATTGAGTCTCGCGACTCAAAGAAGAGACAGTTAGGCAAGTCATTCCAATCCTCGTCGAAGAAGTCAAGAGAGTTTACTGTTTGATCAACTAATTCAGTTGGGTTTTCACACAAAAGTAAAGGTAGACAATTCTCGGGGTCTAAGGCTTAGACTACATCAGTTGCTAGTGTTGCAACGCTCAGCCAAATAGACCAGAATGCTCGCAGTGTGGCAGACGTCATCCCGGGGAGTGTTGACAAATGAGAAAGCTTGTTTCAAGTGTGGATCTTTAGACCATTTTATTAGAGATTGCCCCAAGGCGGGTGAGAAAGAGAAGCCTCAGAATACAAGACCGGGAAGTACTGCTAGAGGAAGACCACATAGAAACCCAGGAAATGAAATGAATAGCAAAAATTCATCTAGGGAGCAGACTGCAAGAGTTGAGGGTAAAGCACCGGCGAGAACATATGCAATTCGTGCTCGCGAAGAGGCGTCCTTCCCCGATGTGATCACGGGTACATTTTCTCTCTATGATACTCAAGTTATAACTTTAATTGTTCTAGGGTCTACCTACACGTATATTTGCATGAAATTAGTCTCTAACATGAGTATGCCTGTAGAGTTAACTGAATTTGTGATAAGAGTGTCAAATCCCCTAGGCAAATATGTGTTGGTGGATAGAGTATGCAAAGGTTGCCCTTTAATGATTAGGGGTCATTGTTTTCCTGCTAATCTCATGATGTTGTTGTTTGATGAATTTGATGTCATCCTTGGGATGGATTGGTTATCTACTCATAATGTGATAGTGAATTGTGGAAGGAAGTTTATTGAGCTGAAATGTGAAATTGGGGATCTTATTCGTGTTGAATCAGATGAGCAAGACAAATTGCCAGTATTGATATCTTCCTTGTCGACTCAGAAGTATTTAAGAAAAGGGTACGAAGCTTACATCACCTTTTGTAATGAAGGCTAGAGAGACTGAGTTAAGAATTGAATCAGTGCCCATAGTATGTGATTATCTAGACATTTTCCCAGAGGAATTGCTATGGCTACCTCCAGTTAGAGAAGTTGAATTTAGAATTGAGTTAGCTCCTGGTACTGACCCTATTTCTATTTCCCCATATAGAATGGTTCCAACTAAGCTAAAAGAATTGAAGGCACAGTTTCAAGAGTTAACGGATAAAGGCTTCGCAAGACCGAGGATTTCTTTGTGGGGTGCTCCCGTATTATTTGTGAAGAACAAAGATGGTTCTATGAGGTTATGTATAGATTATCGACAACTCAATAAGGTAACTGTGAATAACAAGTACCCGTTGCCAAGAATCGATGATTTATTTGACCAACTGAAGGGAGCCACGGTGTTTTCCAAGATAGACTTAAGGTCTGATATTATCAGTTGAGAGTCAAGGACTTGGATGTGCCCAAAGCTGCATTTCGGACGAGGTATGGCCACTATGAATTTTTGGTCGTGCCTTTTGGTTTAACAAATGCCCCTGCAGTTTTCATGGACTTGATGAATCGCATCTTTCAACCATATTTAGATAAATTTGTTGTAGCCTTCATTGATGATATTCTTATCTACTCTCGGAATGAGAATGAGCACGCCGAACATTTGAGAACGGTGCTGCAAATCTTGAGAGATGAACAATTATATGCCAAGTTTAGTAAGAGCAAATTTTGGCTAAAGGAAGTTAGATTTTTGGGGCACATCATCTCCGGAAATGGAATTAGAGTCGACCCGAGTAAGATTTCAGAAATTGTTGAATGGAAACCACCAAGGAACGTAACTGAGGTTAGGAGTTTTCTGGGCCTAGCCAACTACTATAGACATTTTGTCAAGGGATTTTCCATGATAGCTACTCCGATGACAAGATTGCTACAAAAAGATGTGAAGTTTGATTGGACAGAAAAGTGCCAACGGAGTTTTGAGAGATTGAAGGCATTGTTGACAGAAGCTCCAGTCCTAGTACAACTCGAGCTGGGAAAAGAATTTGTGGTTTACAACAATGCATCCCTGAATGGATTAGGTTGTGTACTCATGCAAGAGAGCAAAGTGATAGCATATGCCTCTAGATAATTAAAACTGCATGAAAAGAATTATCCAACACACGATTTGGAGTTAGCTATAATTGTATTTGTGCTAAAGATTTGGAGACACCATTTGTATGTTGAGAGATGTCAGATATTCACCGACCATAAAAGTCTAAAGTACTTGATGACTCAAAAGGAATTGAATTTGAGGCAACGAAGATGGTTAGAGCTGATAAAAGATTATGAGCTAGTGATTGACTATCATCCGGAAAAGGCGAACGTGGTCGCCGATGCCTTGAGCAGGAAATCCTTGTTTGCGTTGAGAGCCTTGAATACATGGTTAGCTTTGTTAGAAGAAGATTCCATTCTGGCCGAGTTGTGAGCTAGAACAATGTTTCTCCAAGAAATTTGTGAAGCATAGAAAGGTGACGATGATTTACAGGATAAGAGAGTTCAATGTGAGTCAAATGTTGAATCAGACTTTTGGATAAGTCTTAGTGGATGTTTGATGTTCCGAGACAGGGTCTGTGTACCAAGAGATGATGAACTTATTTGAAAAATTCTGAAGGAAGCACATAATGGATGTTTTTTGGTATATCCAGGTAGCACGAAGATGTATAATGACTTGAGGAAGTGGTATTGGTGGCCGAGTATGAAGAAAGACATTTCCGAGTTTGTGTCGAGATTCCTAATCTGTCAACAAGTGAAAGCTGAACATCAAGTACCTTCTGGTTTACTTTAGCCTATTATGGTCCCGAGCGGAAATGGGACCATATTACTATGGACTTCGTGACGGGTTTACCGCTGACACCCAAAAAGAAAGATTTCGTGTGGGTCGTAATGGATAGACTCACGAAGTTAGTCCATTTCATACCAGTACGGGTCGACTACTCTCTTGATAAGTTGGTAGATTCGTATGTGGCAGAAATAGTAAGACTTCACGGGGTACCGTTGTCAATTATTTCAGATAGAGATCCGAGATTTATGTCACGGTTTTGGAAAAAGTTGCAAGAGGCCTTAGGCACAAAACTGAGCTTTAGTACAACTTTCCACTCGCAACCTGACAGGCAGTTGGAGAGAGTAATACAGATGCTTGAGGACATGCTTCGATGTTGTGTTTTGGAATTCCAAGGTAATTGGGAAAAATATTTACCGTTTGTGGAATTCGCCTACAACAACAGTTTTCAGTCGAGTTTAAAAATGGCGCCTTATGAGGCACTGTTTGGGCGTACGTGCCGAATGCCCCTGTATTGGAAAGAACTTAGAGAGAATTAGATTCACGAGGTCGATTATTTAGAGAAACTAAAAAAATGTAAAAGTGATTCATGAATGTATGAAAGCTGCCTCAGATAGACAAAAGTCCTACCCGGATTTGAAAAGGAAAGAGATTGAGTTTCAAGTAGGAGATAAAGTGTTTCTGAAAGTATCACCATGGAGAAAAGTCTTCAGATTTGGTCGGAAAGGCAAATTGAGTCCGCGTTTTATCGGACCATATGAGATTACTAAGAGGGTAGGGCCGGTAGCTTATCGTTTGGCCTTGCCACCTAAGTTGGAAAAGATTCGTGATGTAACACCCCTAACCCGTAACCATCGCCGGTCTAGAGTTATAGGCATTACCGGACAAATCGAAACTTTTACAACCATTTCACATTGCAATTAATCAATATGTAATCTAAGTGTCCTTTAAATAGGTCTACAAGACCTTAAACATGCTTTAGAAATGGGCCGGGACTCAACCGAGCACATACTAAATTTCCAGAAATTTTAACATTTTTCTAAGCTACAGAGGTCACACGCCCGTGTGGTCAAGCCGTGTGCGTCACACGGCCTCAGACACGCCCGTGTGTCTAAGCCGTGGGAAAACAGGGCATACATACTGACTTGTCCACACGGTCGAGGACACGCTCGAGTGCCTCGCCCGTGGTCGCTACTGACTTGCACCACAGGGCCAGTCACACGATCGTGTGTCTAGCCCGTGGTCGAGTCTGACTTGTTTTGAAATGCAACCACGAGGGGCACGGTCAAGCCATACGCCCATGTGCTAAACCGTGTGGGCAATTATAGGCCATTTGCAAGGCCAAAATGCCACCCATACTTTGGGCTAACCTTACAAGCACATACAAGCATTATTCCAAACACTTATGGCAACCAAAACATACCAAATTGACCATTTTTTCTACCCATTCAAGAACTTTACAACACACCATCTTATGTGCCATCTAACTCAACTAAATCACAAGCATTTTCTAAGCATGATTCATCCACAAACTTACCACTACAATGTGACATCTTCTCATCAATAATATATTAACTTGCATCCCAAAACATAGATCAAGATTACGATATGCACATCTAATAACAAGCCATATCACATAGCTTTTATACACATCTCAAACATAATTCAAAGTGACTAGCCTATACATGCCATATTTAACTATGTACACATTAAAAAGTACCAACATGGAGTTTGATAGTGTGGTGATGATCCTCGATGATCCCCGAGCCTTTCATAGCTTTAACGATCTAAAAAACAAAGCAAACACACACAAAGTAAGCTTTCAAAAGCTTAGTAAGCCATATACAAATAAACTTAACATATAATACACATAATCATATCAAATATAAGATCATTAATGTTACTCAATTGTAAATTCATAACTCTTCTTTGGCTCATTTATTTAGCCATTGCTTACCCACAATTCATATCTCAAAGTATCTCTTTTGCTCATAACACAATCATACATATCTCACATTTTGTCCCATTGAATCTATGCACATATTTCACTATTGCAAATTCACAAATACTTACCTTTTATACTTAATCAAAGCATAGGCATCAAACGTACCTAAAACAGTTATACATTACATCTATTCTTTCATTTCTTAGATTTGCTCGTTGAACCATTCATAATCAAATAGGATATTTGGAATACTCAGAATACTCAGAATAATCGTACAATGCCAACGTCCCAGACATGGTCTTACATGTAACCAAATATCGAGGCCACTGTCCCAGACAGGGTCTTACACGAATCAAATACGATGCCAATGTCCCGGACATGGTCTTACACGTAAATCTCATATCAATGCCAATGTCCAAACGTGGTCTTACACGATATCACATATCGGAAACCTATGTCATGACCTATGAAATCCTATCTATTCCTAGGTTTGCACTGGACTTTTCAGATTTTGACACATTGTCGATATTTTTTCGGACTTCATGTATATATATCTTCCATAGACAAACATCACAAATTAATTTCATACGAACATAAGTAAATCAATTCAAATACATTTATTTGTATATAGACTTACCTCGGATTCGGATATAAACAGATGAATTCAGCTACTCAATCACTTTCGACTTTCCTCGGTCTAAATCTGTTTTCTTTGGTTCTTGATCTATACATATTCAAATTTAACCCATTTATTCACCAAATCATTCAATTCAATCCACACATTTAGGGTAATTTACAATTTATCCCTTATATTTTCACACTTTGACATTTAAGTCCTTATTTCACAAAATCACAAAATACACAAAATTCAACATAACCCATGCTTAGCCGAATTCTCTATAGGTCCCTAGAAATCCATATTTTTTATTTATTTCACATTTTAGTCCTTCAAAATATTATTTTCTCAATTTAATCCAAATTACTCAAATTCATCAAAAATCCAAAGACAAAACATGTTAATCTAACACTTATATTTCATATTTCATCATCAACCATCACAAAACTCAAGCATTCATCAATGGCACATTTCAAAATCATCATCAAATTCCAAAATTAAGGCATGGGTTTTGTAGTACTCGAAGCAACGATTACAAAAACGTAGAAATTATAAAAAACTGAGCAAAATACTTACCTCAATCAAGCTATACAAGTGTCGAATATCAAGCCCTATTTTTAGATATCTTCTTTGCTTCATTCGGCCATGAAGGATGATAATAATGGCCATCTTTTTGTTTTATTTTATTTAACTTAACTTATTTAATTTACCTAATTAACCTTTGATAAAACTTATAAAACATATTTAATTCAAAGCCATTAATGTCCATTAACCATATAAATGGCATAATAACCTCTTAAGGACTTCAAATAATAAAGACAATAACAATTCGGCACTTATTCGATTAAATGGCCAATTTTACATTTTCTCAAATTAATCACACAATTGGACAAATTAATTCATGAAACTTTCACACATGCTTAATCACATACTACAAGCACAGAAAATAATATTAAAATATTTTTCTGACTCAGATTTGTGGTCCCGAAACCACTATTCCAACTAGGGTCTGAATCGGACTGTTACACATGATGTCTTTCATGTGTCCATGCTACACCATTACCGATTAGACCCTTCACATGTGATTGTACCATCAGAGGTAGAAATTCAATTGGACTTGACTTATAGCGAAGAGCCGGTTAAGATTTTGGCACAAGAGGTCAAGTAGTTGAGAAACAAAAGTATAGCTCTTGTAAAAGTACTATGGCAAAGGAACGAGATTGAAGAGGCTACATGGGAGGCTGAAGAGGCTATGAAAAACCAATATCCCAATCTTTTCACCGGTAAGATTTTCGATGACGAAAATCTTTAAGGGGGAGAATTGTATCAGCCCAGTTTAGGGGCTAGTCGGAACAGTGGTCTCGGGACCACTAATCCAAGATCAAAAAAATTATTTTGATAGTATTTTATGAGTTAGAGCATGATTATATATGTGCACGATAATTTTGGTGCTCTAATTCTAGCGATTTCATGATTAATCGCGAAAAAGGACTAAATCGCATAAAGTGCGAAAGTTTTATTTTATAAGCTAAAGGTGCCTAATAGCCATAGAATTTTAATTGGAGACCTTTAATGTGAAATTAGACCTTTCTAAGGGTCTTGGCTGCCCATAGGAGGACAAAGAAGTCAAAATTAGTCAAAATGGGTGTAGTAGTGGATTAAATTGATGAAATAGAATAAAATAAAGAAAGAAAAGATATCATCTTTTCTCCTTCACTCCTTCCACCGCAAATTAGCAGAAAAAATTGGGGTTGAGAGCTTAAAAATTTCAGCAAGCTTCTCTCATTACAAGTAAGTGATATGATGATCATTTCTTGATAAAAAATGTACTTTTGGAACCCCTAAAGCTTAAGCTAGCTAATGAGGGGACTATTTTGTAAAATGGTGGAAAGTTTAGAGTTTTACCATGTGAGCATGTATGTTGTTTGCTACATTTTTTTATGGAAGAAAATGAGTCTTAGATGTTTGATAAACAACTTTTGTGAAGGGTGTTACCATGAAAACACCTAAAGGGACCTTTTTGTAAAGGTTGTAAAATAAGAGGTAAGTGTCTGAAATGGGTTTTGATGGTTGCCATAAGAGTAATAAATGTTTACCTAGGCTCGTTAAAGAAAGAAATTTGATTAGAATTGATTTTCGAGCCTAGGGGTAAATGGTCATTTTGTGAAAGCCTAAGGGTAAAATAGTAATTTTGCCAAAGTATGATTATTGAAATGCATTAGTTAATGTGATAATTAAATGAGCTAATTTTCCATTATAGATCAAGAAGAACAAAGAATTAACCTCGACCGGGAAAAGAACAAAGTATCGGACTAGATCGACAATCTAGCCTATTTTGAAAATCGAGGTAAGTTTGTATGCAATGAATACAACATCATGTTATTAAGTTTCTAAATATTTGATATTAGTGATGTTGTGTAATATTTCTATGAATTTGAGTTATGATGTTGAATGAGAGAAATGATGAAAATTGTGTTGTTGAAGTCCCGGTTCGACTATAGTAAATGTGAGAACTCTATTAACGAGATGGGATATGGATAAAGTCCCGTGTAAGACCATGTCTGGGACATGGCCTCGGCACCAAATTGAGCTCCCGTATAAGACCATATCTTGGATATGGCATCGGCATTGAATAAGAAAAATCATATAAGACCATATCCGGGATATGGCATCGCTAATTGATATGAGATCCCGTATAAGACCATATCTGGGATATGGCATCGGCACTCAGAGGTGACCCAATGTAAGACCACATCTGGGATGTGGCATTGGTGTTGTATTATGTGAATGACGATGAAAATGTATCATTAAATATCCCAAGTGATCTAATGGGATAAATAGTTAATCTTGGAATAGAAATGGGATTAGTGCTAAATCCGTGTGATGAAGTGGTACAGGTGCATATGAGTAATTCACGAGAAACGTTTACAATATGTGATATGATATGCAATTGGTAAGAGTAAGCATGAGTAAGTTATGGCAATGTACCTAAGACTTTATGTTTTATTTCATGCGATGGATGAAAGACATTATGATGCCTTATGTTGTTATTTATTTCATGCAAACTTACTAATCTTTATGCTTACCCCTCTCGTTTCCATCCTCCTTGTAGCATTGCCAAGTTAGCTCGAGATTTCGTGGAACATCAGAGTACGAAAATCTCACTATCGACTACTCTTTGGTATAGCCAAGCTAGATTCATTTTAAGTATGGCATGTATAGGATTTAGTCTCTTTTGTTATGTCATATTTGTTAGCCAAAGTGTTGGCTATAAATGTTGCTAAATTCATTTTGTAAGTGGTTGCTGGATTTGGGCCAATACTTGACAAGTTTATATATATTCATTGATGATGAAATTCATTAAGTGTATGCTTGTGTGGATGTCTTGATTTTAAGTCTTTAGAAGTGCTTCATAGTATTGGTATATGTGGGATTGAATTAGTGTAAGTATGGGTGCTGTATAGGGTGGCATTTGGCTTGGTAAATAGCCTTTCAAATGTCCACACGGGTAGACACACAGGCATGTGTCTAGGCCGTGTGTGACACACAATCAGCCCTACGGGCGTGTTGATTGGTCGTGTGTCCCCATGCATGCTAGGCTGACAAGTCAGTATGCTTAGTAGTAAATACACGGGCAAAGACACGGACATGTTTCTCAGCCGTGTGGGGGGCACGGCAATAGACATGGACGTGTGCCCAAGCCGTGTGAAGTCTGCAACTAAAATTAGAAATTTAATTCACTACACGGCCAGAGGACACCAGCGTGTGCCTTGGCTGTGTGACCATAGTGTGGTGATGACATCATAAACAGAATGCCATGGTTTTGGCACACGGGCTAAGACACGGGCGTGTCGAGGCTGTGTGAGGGACACGGGCGTGTGTCCAGCCGTGTGAAAACCCATGTAGGTTTGAATTAGAAAATAAATTTCACACGGGCTAGGAACATGGGCGTGTGTGACCATACGTCCTGCCCACACGGGCATGTTCCATTTCACACGAGTGTGTGGCCCCTGTTTAGGCAACTAAGTGAGAAAAAGTTTCCGGTTTAATCCCAAAACCTCCTGTATGTATGTTTAGGGCCTCGTAGGCCCATAGTAAGGATGTTATGTACATAAAAGAAAAAGTTTTAAGTTGGAATGAAATTTTATAGCCCAATGTTGTATGTTTAAGTAAGATAAGTTCGGTAATGCCTCGTATCCTACTCCGGCGTCGGACACGGGAAATGGGTGTTACATCAGTGATCTCCGCCAAGCTTCCAATCCAACGAGCATTCCGATTTACTATAAGACAGGGAAAAATAAAATGGAGTAAGCATATAATGCTTAGTAAGTCCGTATAACTTGGTAAATAACTTACCAACCTTTCACATTTAAGTTAAATATTGCAAGGTATAACCAAACCATTTTGTCACAAGCCCTAACACATATTCTCAATACCCACTTAAACACATATTTCATATAAACATCAAGAAACACATATATGAGTCCAACAATATTTAGATTCTTATACACATATGTCTTCCCACAACATGTATTCACATAATATATATAAAAATTATTTCCATGTATCTTAAATTTATTTCATATTAATTCATCTCGAGTTCTGGTATATTTCATGTCAGGACTTTACTCAACAATCAATTGCAGTATTGATAATCACTCGGATAGTACACTCAAGGTGTACAAATCTATTCTCATAGATGAACGTATTCATTAAACCATTTCATGTAACATCATTTCATATTTTTCAAGTAAATATATGTAAAAATCTCTTTTTTTTCGTATCAGTATTTTACCCGTTGAATTATTGAAAACACCGATGGATACATAGGTAGTACACTTGAGGTGTACAATTCCATAGTCCGTCAATTCATATTCAGTAGTACCTTTTAGGTACACTCTCGAGCCACATATCATACAGCAGAATTACCAGTCCATGCTAAATTCTAGTTGTAACATATACTCTAAGAGCTTTGTCGGATTACTAGTCCAGGCTAAATCTTTTATATGACAAAGAATTCTCTATAGAGTCCATTCTGGATTACCAGTCCAAGCTAAATCCAGTCAATTAGGATTACCAGTCCATGCTAAATCCTAATTAAAACATATGCCCGAGAGGCTTATTTCAAGATTACCCGTCCCAGCTAAATCCATTCTGCAACACATGCAATTTTATCAGGAAAAATACATCTATCCATCGTCTTCCATTTATTCAAACATTATTTAACATTTATCAGGCAATTTTCGGGTATATGTTCAATCTCATAAATTTATGCATTTATGTAATTCACATTTTCACATTCAACTCAAGCACAAAAATAACATTTTTATCATTTATCACTTATCGGGTATTATCATTTATCGGGCTTTATTAGATATGCAATCATTTCACTTATATATTTATACAATCACATACACAATTCAATTTAAGCTTAAAAACATGCATAGCTAAGTTAAACGAACTTACCTTGATAAATGTTCGTATACATAAAGTCTAATAATCTGATATTTTCTCCTTTCCTCGTTCTAACTTTGTATTCGATTTATCCAGATCTATACGAGTAAATTTAACACCAATTTAATGCAACTCATACTCAAATTAGTCCAATTTACATCCTAGGTAAAATTACCATTTTGCCCCTAAACTTTTAATAAATGATGATTTCGTTCCTAGGCTCGAAAAATGAAATTCATGCAATTTACTCCTTATTCCAAGCCTAACCAAAATTTCAATATAAAATTTACAGCACAAGTATTCTATAAAATTCAAAATTTTTCCATGGATTTCACATTTTTACAATTTAATCCCTAAATTAAGTTTTCATCAAAATTCACTTTGTAAAAGTTGTTTATCTATCAATAACCTTTCATTTTCTACCATAAATTTCATAATTTCAGCAGTTTCATCTATGGAAAAAATTCTATACTTTGATATCTTTTTAAATTAATCCCCCAAATAGACAAATTAAGCTTTCCTGATCTCAAAAAAAAATATAAAAATTACTAAAAACGGGACATGAAAACTTACCAATTTGACCAAGAAAGCTTGCTTTCTCTTTCCTAAGGTTTCCATGGAATATTTGGGGAAGAAGATGATATAAAATGATTCTTTATTTCTATTTAATTGTTTATCATCTTTTAATTTTATCACTTTCCAATTTAGTCCTTAGCCTTTTTCTAATTTTCCATGGATGAATCATCCAAATATATCTACTAACTATTCATTAATGGTCTAATTACCATATAAGGACCTCAAGTTTTGAATTCCATAGCTATTTGATCCTTCTAGCTACTAGAATCCAACATTCACATTTTATGCAATTTAGTCCTTCTCATAATTAAGCACGTAATCGGTAAAATTTTCTTATCAAAATTCTCACATGATATTTATATCATATTGCAGACCATAAAATGAAATAAAAATAAAATTTATTTTCGGCTCGGATTTGTGGTCCCTAAACCACTGTTTAGATTTCATCGAAATATGCGTTGTTACAATTCATTATTAACTCTCGACATTGCCATTGCATTATTATTACTAATTTTCCATAACATTTTATTATAATAACTTAACCATCTTTGTGCCTAAATCCGATCCTCGTGGGAACGATACTCACTCATCACTTTATTACTTGAACTGGCGTGTATACTTGTACAAAATCGTATATCAGGTATATGTTACAAAATCATATGTGATTATATGGTTGTGGGTTAGTTATGCTAAGTAAGTGAAAAACTTTCCGTGATAACTTTTTTGCGTACGAAATTGATATGAATGATTGGTAGTAAATATGAGTATGTTGTATAATGGTATGATTGGCGTATTATATATCGTGTGATAGACAATATCTGTTGATGGAATGTTGTATATGTTATGCATGATATTTATATGGCTTTGAGGAGGTTCAAATGGTTATACACAGGAGTGCATTTGCATTATATTTATATGGTTTTCAGGGAGTTTCAGTTGGACTAAGTCAAGAAAAGAGATTAGATGATACATAGACTCGGTGCATACCCGTATATGAGAGCCCCTTGTGTGGGACGTATAAGAGCCCTTTATAGGACGTTTGAGAGCCCCTCGAGGGACGTATATGTGAGCCATTTATAGGACAAATGGAAGTCCACGTATTGTAAATGTGGAAGTCTATTAGGACGATCTAAAATGTGGAAGCCCGCTAAGATGATCTTAAATGTGGAAATCCATCAGGACAATCTTAAATGTGGAAGTCTATCAAGACGATCTAAAACATGGAAGTTCGCTAGGACAATCTTAAATGTGGAAGTCCAAGATGACTATCTAACATGGGAAAGTCCGCCAAGACTATTGTTATGAGGAAAGTCTGCCAGAATAATATTGCAAATATGATTCTGCAACACACTTATTTGTATGAGTTTGCAAAAATGTGACATATTATTATATGAAGGTCATTGTGCTTATGCTAAAAGATAAAGTGAGGCGGATACAAGTTCTGACAGTCTGTCGGCTCTATTTTTATAGTTTTTTTCTACCATAGTTGTGGGATTCAATATGATGAAAGTGAGGATAATTGTTCAAGTATTCAAACCTGATTCTATTGGTTTGCCAAGAATGAGCCCGTAGGCAAACTTTAAGGAAGTCATATTATATATATATGACAGTCCGCCAGGTTCATGTTGGGGACAACATGAGAGTATTCCTATATACTCCTGGAACGGATGAATGGTTTATTCAAAAGAGACTCTTGTCTGAGATACTGTACAAAAAATCGATGTCTACCAATGTGATCGAAGAGAAGGATCCATCCACTAAAAATTCGTAAGAGTAAGCCTTAAAGATGAATCGTACTTAAAGGGATCATATCGTAAAGAAGTTAACTTCAAAAGAATCCACAATGATTAATTTTCCAAGAGACCAATTGCTAACGAGATTGCTTTTATGAGATATTATCAGTGGAAGCTATAGATGTGCTAGGCATCGTAAAACCACACATAAAATCTCTGCTTCCAAGTGTGGAATTAAACCAGTGACGGTGTCACTGAAAGTGAGGTGCTAAATGCAAGTAAGCCGACTTGTGTGAGGAAAATACTATGCCAAAGAGATAGGCAAACTATCCTGTTACAGAATAATCAAAGTGAAACTTAAGCATGATCGTGTGGTGATTTAAAAAGGTGTAATATCCTAAATATAGGCCTGTGCATTTATATGTGGTGTTTGTTTCATATGTTAAAATTTGGAAATTTAGGTTTAGAGCTGAGGCTTAAATTAAATATTCTGTTTAAGCTTACTTGGGTTAAAATAAAGTTCTAAGTAGTTTAATGAGCATTTTGGGCTTGAGGCCCAGAAGGAAATGATGACATAAGGAGGAAAGAGGATTTGGCGTCAAAAGACAAGGGGAAGAGGCCCAGTTTGTGGCCACCTGAAGCCCAAATTTTGGGTCTAAAATTCGGCACCTAGGAGCCTTAGGGGTGGACGGCACACTTGCTACAATTTAGGGATTTTAATTCTTTTATTTTCTTGATAAATAGGAAGATAATGAAGAGAAAGATGAAGGCTATTTTTGAGGAGCTAAGGCATTAAGATAATAGGTGGGATAAAAGCTATCAGATGACAGTAGAGTTGGCCGAAAATCCAACTCTGGGAGGGGGAGTGTATTGCCGAAATCTATATAAGCCAAGTGATCATCCTTTCATTCAATTTTTCTCTCTTCTTCCTCACCTAGCCGAAATTCTTTTTTTCCATTTGTTTTAATTTCTTTTCAAAACCAAAGCTCCCTAGATATTTTCTCCTCTCCTCAGTATTTTCTACAAAAGCCGAAAATTTCATTTATAGCCGAAATCTCACCTTAGTCAAACCTTCATCTTTGGAAACCGAAACTTCTCTGGGATACTTGCATGTGCTGAAATTTTGAAGAGAACAATAGGTATGTTTCGATATTAAGTTTCCAATATATCTCCAACTTTTCAAGGTTTCTAGCCGAATGGCTATGTAGAATCTAATCAAAGGTTTTTCTTATTTTTCCGGCATTTTGGGATCTAAAGAGAAGTTCAACGCCTAGATCTTTAAGTTAAAGATCAGTAATACTCAAGTCGTGTTAAATCAAGGTAAGGGGATTTATTAGTATTAACATGTGATTTGGGATCTATTAACCATGGCCGATTGTAGAAAGGCTAAATCTTCATGTGTTTTCCGGCTTTTGAGCAAGGCTTTAGGTTGAAGGTAGTAGATTCGGATAACAAGGGTTTCAATTAGGGATATTGGACTTTTTGCGATATCAGGTGTGTAATACTTCCCCACCATCTAGAACTAATTATTAATATATGTTCATAAGTTTATATGTTATGATAAAAGCCGAAATCTCGACTTAATGTGGGAAGCCCAAAAAGGGTAACGCAAATCGCCAGGTCAGTGAATAATCTGATGAAATGTTATAAGTAATTTGCTTGTATATGATTGCATGGGTTGGGTTGATGAAAGGATGAAGTTATACGTTAAATGTGTAGCAGTTTATACCGTGATCTGTTACATGTTGTAGCGGCTAATGCCGTGATCTGTTATAAGGGCTTCGACCATAATATGTTGATGAGCAGCATGACTGCCATCTTGGCGTGTAGCGGTGTGGGTCGATTGTAGAAATCCCCAATGGTGTGAACGGTTGGTACGGGGGCGTGTAGCAGATGGAAACCTAGGCAAACGGGTTGGGCCTTGCATACTATTTGTTATTTAAATGAATGAAATTATTAATCTGTTTTATGGGCCTAAGGCCCAAAATCTAGTGGTGCATGAGGGTTGCACACTGAGTCTCGAGACTCACCCTTTTAATTAACATTTCAGGTGATACCTAGTGCTTCGGACCGGGCTGGAGAGGAACGCAAGGTGGCCATGCAGAAGAATATGAAGATTTGGCAAAAAGACTCCAGTTAATTATTTTATATTGTATTTTAATTAATGGATTTTAAACTTCGATGTAATAAGGCCATGGGCCACTAGTTTATATTTTATTTTATTATGGGCTTAATTACTTTTAGTTATTTAAATTCTTATTAAACTAAGGCATGTAATTAAGTTCGGTTTTATTTTACAAAGGCATATTCTATATAAAATATATTTGGGCTTTTCTGAAAAATATGACATGTTTGACAAAAACTTTCTTAGTGACATACCAGATCCGGTCGTAGCAATTGGGCCGGGTTTGGGGTGTTACAAAAGGTATGATAACTCACTAAGTTCTTTAGATCTTACACATGTGTTATTATGTATTGTAGGTAGAAAAAGGAATTTGAGAGTTTGAAAAGGGACCAGGCCAGAGTTTGTCATGCAGCCGCATCTTTATTTCTTAATTGTAACTTGCATACAACGAGGTGACCTAGAGACGGAGTCTCAGGGTCTTTGTTGTGATTGAAACTAGGTAGTCAAAATATTAAGTGATCATTTTATATAAGGTTCACTTGGTGAAATTGTTTTATATTCAATTAAAGTTTTATTAATGATGTAGATTCATTTAAGTCTTGAATTTATTTAGTAGCAGTATCAATTATGTCCTTTGTCTTCACTCCTTTTTTTTATGTTTTTGCAGATAATAATATTGAGAGTATAATTTAAATTGATTAATTTGAAATATAACATCCTATAATCCAGACCCGGGGAGCAGGTCAGGCATTGGGTGTTACATACTTTTACTACCAGCAACATGAGGAACCTTCTATAAATATGTTTTAGAAGACCTACATAAGGTGTTTGTTTCCTACGAGCGAATGATACCAAAAGGTGTTTGTTTCCTTTTTGGGCGTGGAAGGGTTGTAGCACAGTGTTGGACAACATAAAGAGCAACATGCATTTGGCAAGGGATAAGTATATTAGGATCTGTCATCGTCTAGAGTAGAACTTCCCATTTCCTATTAGGTAGAGGATGTCTTCTAGTATGTGCAATATGGAGAACCCTACTTTAGGATCTGAGGTGACTTTTCAAAAATATGAGTGACTTTGTTAGGATTCGCCACTAAAGATAGGGGGAACTCTTACCCTCCAAACATTTAGAAGTATTGCTTAGAGGGAAAGAGTCCCAACTTGCGCTGGATGTCTGATGTTGGGCTAGCAAAGTTTAAGTAGAATATTGGTTTGAAATCTATTAGTGAAGCTTGGCCAAATGGTGCGACATAAATCGTTGGGAATTTCTACTAGGGTGGAGAAAGAATTGAAGGAGATGCTAGTCAATTATGCTCATTGCCCTTTTGCGGAAGTGAGAATATTAAAGTTAGAAAGGTTTAGTTCAAAAGAAAGGAAAGAAAAGGGTGACTCCTTTTGGCAGAGGTTCAAAAGAAACTCTTCCAACTAGAGAGAATGATTTTGGTTGTTCACGCGTTGGTTCAACTACTGCAAGTAATTTTATGATTTTTTTTATGAATTTGTTTCACTAAAAATGAGTTATTGAAAATGTTTTCTACATTTTTTTTATGTTTGTTTCAAGGAAAACAACTTCGTCAACAAAAAATGACTTACAGGTCAATGGAAAAATAAGTCATTTTTTCCTATAAAATGATTTATCTTTTTGAAAAGCATAAGTCATTTTTTGAAAAAAACTCATTTATAAATAATTTTATTTTTATATAAAAATTAACTAGAATCATGCCTAATATTATTATATTAATAATAATTTTTAATTTTAATTAAAAATATTTAAAATATTAAAATATTAATATCGAATATTAAAATTTTCAATATCATCGAACATACATATTTAATTATATTTATTTAATAATTTAATAAATTATTAATATAATTTATTATTTAATAAGTTATTTAATGTTGTGATTTTATTTTAATAATTAATTTTAAAAATAATAATTTTAAAGTTTAAGATAATATTCATCATATATTATTGAAAAATATTTATATTAATATTTTAGTTACAAATATATATTACAATTATAAATACATTAATAATAAATGTTTTATAAGATAAATGTTAAAATATGTCATAAGTTCGTGTACTCTTTATAAATTTGGAATTTAATCCCTTTACTTTTCAGATTTCAAAATTTAAGCCCAATTGTTAACATTATTAAAAAAATTTATTGATTTTGTTGATGTGACATTTTAAAATAAAAATACCCACTTAATAGCCATTTAACTAAAAAATGGCGTTGCAATGAACTTGGACAATAAAAAAATTTTAATAGTGTTAACAATTGGCTTGCATTTTGAAATCTAAAATGTAGGAGGACTAAATTCTCAAAAATAAAATTAAAACGACTAAAGTCTAAATTTATGAAGAGTATATGGGCTTCTGACATCTTTTAACCTAGTATAAAATATGAATATTTTAATTATATAAATATGAGTATTTGTTTACATCATACTTAGCCTCATTTATCCCTTCCAACTTTAATGTGCCTATATGCACTCTTATATATGTAATTTAAATTAAGTTTTAATTAGACATTATTTATTATTAGGTTTTTATATGATATAAATTATTACAAAATATCATCTTATTATAAAATAAATTTTGATTGTCAAAAGAAAATTGTACAACAATATTTTGTAAAAAATATATTTATGTCATGTTCGTTTTACTAAAATAAACTTTTAGAAAATGATTTTAGAAAAAAATTGCCAAATAACAGAATTTTTTTTTATTTAGAATCGTCCAAACAACAGAAAATATCAACTTTTTCAAAAAAAAAAATCAATCCATTTTTCAAAAATCATTTTCTTGAAGATGTTTTCAGTGAAACAAAAACAACCTTATATTTTATTTGTTTTACATGCAAGTGATTTTTTTTGTGGTGGTTGTTGTTATAAAGGTGAGACTTAATCTTCAAAAGGCCCTCAATTCCACAAAATATTCATTAGTATAAAAAATTTGTGTTAGAAATTATAATTTGAGTTATGCTTAACGAATTGATATTAAATAAGAAAGTAAGAGTTTAAAAATTTTAAAATAAAAGAAATTCATTATATCAAGTTAAAAAAAATTAAACTAAAAGTAATTGAATATTCAAAATACAAAAATAAAATTTCATGTCATCTATCCTGATATGAACCTGTCTCGGTGATGATTCAAGTCGTATTAGTTGCCCGATCGTAAAATTAAGTAAGTTTTAGAGTTTTCAAGATTTGGTTCGGAAATGAGAAAGATAGGATAGAAACATAGAAGTTTTAAGTTGTTTTAACTGATAAAACAAAGATTCGGCTAGGGCTTCAGAATGAACCAATATTATAAATTAGTATTGACCTGAGTCTTATACAAGCTTTAGGCTGAATCAATGGAAAAATGATAGGATAGTTGAGGGAACCTTGACCCACTATCTATGTAAAGATAGGAACCGAAGGTATAGGTGAACGCCACACTCCGAATGGAAATGATAAGTTCGAAATAAGACAAAAATGACGACACAAGATTTCTTGATAAGTCATTTCAGTCGAAGGAGAACTATGAGAGTTGAACACTCACAAGTTTGAATAAAATTAATCAATTGATCAAAAGTTCTTTTTTTACAAACTGTAATGGTTTAAATATTTATAGCTAAAAACCTAGGCTAGTTGAATGGTCACAAAAGGAACTAAATAGGCACTTTAAATTTAGCTTAATGAGCTGAAGTTTCTTGAAAATTTCTTAGTAGCTTCTTTGAAGGTTCCAGAAGCTTTGAGGATGTCAATGGATGGTCTCTTGGTGTTTCCAATCAGCTGAATTATTGACATTAAACAATAAGCTAAAATGAGATGAATTGTCTTAATTAGATTCAACTAGAAGAAATGAATGAAGTTTAATGTGCAGCCTTGATTAATTGGAGAGACATGAACTTAAATGATCAACTTAGGCAATTTAATAGCCTCCCAAATGGTTCAGCCGAATGTTGGTTGCATCAGACATGCATCACCTTAATTGGAGCTTTAATTGCGTCTTGAAAAATGAATGACCAATAGCCAAATGGAGTAGCCTCTACACTTGCTAGCTGAAGGGATATTTGTAGGCAACTATTGGCCTTTGATTTCCACGAAAAAGGCGCCTAAGAAAGCTCAAACAGCAGCTTGGATCATTTAATTCGGCTCCTTGTACATTGATTTGCATGAATGGTCACCTGAAAAAAAAGAAGTCAGCAGCTCTTTAATGCCGTCCCATTCCATTAAACCTAGCTGATTCAGCTGTACATTAAATTTGGTCATGCTTGCTTTCTTTAACACCTGCACATGCATGAAAAGGAGAATTGTTAGCTGCTGTTATTTAATGCCGTCCCATGCATAAAAAGGAAGAAGTCAACAGCTCCTTTGCATTTAAACCGTCCCATGCTTGCATTAAATTCGTCCATGTATGTGCTGCAACAAATAAACTCAACCAAGTTACTTTCAAGACAAATTAAATTTGGCTGCATCATGAAGCAAATTAAATTAGCTCAAATTCAAGACAAATTAAATTCGGTTGCAGCATGAAATATTATAAATGCAGCTAAGACAAATTAAATCATGTGTTAACTAATACATATTTAATTTTTCTCAAACTTAGACACCTTAAATCAGCTATTAACATTCATGAAATAAGACATATTGAATGCTTAAATTTTAAAAAAATTTCCAGAATTTAGACATATTAAAAAAACGAAATTAATTATTTAAGCTGAGCTTTAACTAATTAATTAATTCAATTAAATTAATTTATTCCAGGAACTTAAATGCATATAATTAAATAAATTCGAATCAAGCTCAATGAGCTTGCATCAAACCAAATTGAGCTCCATTAAGCTGGAACGAGCTAGATTAGCAGGGGAAAAACTAGGCCCCTCGAGCTTCATTTTGCACTTAGGCCCCTCGAGCTTAGGCTACTCTCAATGGCGTCGAGTTGTGTCGTAACATGATGCGGTCGGGTTCACATCATACCCTCCCTCTTGAAGACAATTTTTCCTCAAATCAGGCCATTTGCTCGAAAAAACATTTTCAAGATCGCAAACCCTTTTGTTCGTGATCTGGACAAAATTATTTCCAAAACCTTGAGAACCAAAATGGTTTAAAAAGAAGACGGGCTATTTCCATGCCCTCCCTCTTTAGGAGAGAACCGTTCCAAGGCGTCACCTACACACGAACGACATAGATTAGTGAAACCATGGTTTACAAACTCAAAAGAACGTTTCAAAATCAAAGATTGAACGTATAAACCAATACCGGGATAAAAAATGGAAAACGACCTTACCTTTCCACAATGGATCAAAAGGTTCATTGAGGGCAACAAACCAGAGTCACAAGGCATTCGTGAGTTAACAACATTCCATGGTTCAAATACCTTAGACAATGATATAGAAAGATGCGTACTGGGATCAAAGACAAGGTTTTCTCTAATCAATTCACTTTGACTTAATAACTTCTTGACCAACATTACAAAAAGATCATAAGGCAAGTTAAAGGCATTATCTTGCAAAACATGTTCGAACCTTTTAAACCATGTTATACAACAACCTCCGGAATCTAAGTTCAGATTTTGACCTTGCAAGCCAACAAGATTCACATGCTTTATTTTCGGACATAATGATAAAATCTGGGGCAGATAAAAGGGTTCAATACATTTATTCACAAAAAAATTACAATGCTCACCTTCACTTGACAACAACTTAAGAAAACGTACAACGGGTTTGAAAACATGGTTTTGATCACTTGTTCCAACACATAACAAAAATTTCATTTTCACAAGTAAATCACAAATGCCAAGCAAACAAGACTTAGACACGCAAACTTTCAAACAATCAAATCTCTCAAGTCTCATTCGAATAGGCATGCAAATACACAAAGGTTTCGCACCAAGAATTAAAGAATTCGCATGGTCAACACAAACAAACAGATTAGATGTCAACTTTTTACCACACAAGTCCAAATTTTGTTTGTGCTGTTTTAATGTTGCTTCATCATCGAACTTGCCAACACCATACAAATCAAATATGAGCATGCCCATAGAGTCTACCGAGTTTGTGATAAAAGTGTCTAATCCTTTAAGCAAAAGTGTACTAGTTGATAATGTATGCCAGGATTGCCCATTGATGATTAGAGGTCATTATTTTAAGGCAAATCTTATGTTATTGCCATTTGATGAATTCGACATTATTCTTGGTATGGTCTGGTTAACCACTCATGACGTGACAATAAAATGTGGAAAGAAATATATTGATTTGAGATGTGAAAATGGGGACACTCTTCGTGTTGAATCAGATGAACAAGACAAACCAGCGGTAGTGATCTCTCACATGTCGGCTCGGAGGTATGTAAGAAAAGGGTATGAGGCGTATCTTGCTTTTGTAATGAATGCCAAAGAAACCGAGTTAAAGATTGAATCAGTACCGATAGTACGTGAGTACCCAAATGTTTTTCCCGAGGAATTGCCAGGATTGCCTCTGGTGAGAGAGGTCGAATTTGGTATCGAGTTAGCTCCCGTTACTGTACCGATATCGATTGCTCCCTATAGGATGGCTCCAACTGAGTTGAAGGAATTGAAGGGACAGTTGCAAGAGCTGATGGACAAAGGTTTTGCTAGACCGAGTCATTCTTCATAAGGTGTTCCAGTGCTATTCGTGAAAAAGAAAGATGGCTCTACAAGGTTGTGCATAGATTACCGACAACTTAATAAGGTAACAGTGAAGAAAAAGTACCCATTGCCAAGGATCGACAATTTGTTTGATCAATTGAAGGGAGCCACTGTGTTCTCCAAGATAGACTTGAGGTCGGGATACTGCCAGTTGAGAGTAAAAGACTCAAATGTGCCTAAAACTGCTTTTCGAACGAGGTATGGGCACTATAAATTTTTAGTCATGCATTTTGGTTTAACAAATGCCCCTGCGGTGTTTATGGATTTAATGAACTGCATCTTTCAGCCATACCTAGATAAGTTTGTGGTTGTTTTTATTGATGATATATTGATATATTCCCGAGATGAGCCTGAGCATGATGAGCACTTAAGGACAATTTTATAGATTCTACGAGATAATCAGTTGTACGCCAAGTTCAGTAAAAGTGAATTTTGGCTCAAGGAAGTTGGATTCCTGGGACACATTGTCTCGGGAGATGGAGTTCGAGTTGATCCAAGTAAGATCTCAGCTATTGTGGAGTGGAAATCCGCGAAAAATATATCTGAAGTTAGAAGTTTTCTGGGCTTAGCTGGCTATTATAGGCGATTCGTCAAGGGGTTTTCCATGATAGTGACTCCAATGACGAAACTATTACAGAAAAATGTAAAGTTTGAATGGACGGAAAAGTGCCAACAGAGTTTTGAGAAATTAAAGGCAATGTTGACAGAGGCTCCAGTTCTAGTACAACCTGAGTCGGAAAAAGAATTTGTGATCTACAGTGATGCATCCTTAAATGGATTGGGTTGTGTACTTATGAAAGAAGGCAAGGTAATTGCGTATGCCTCTAGATAAAGCCACATGAAAAGAATTACCCGACGCATGATTTAGAGTTGGCTGCTATTGTTTTTGCATTGAAGATTTGGAGACACCATTTGTATGGTGAAAAATGTTGGATATTCACCGATCACAAAAGTTTAAAGTATTTGATGACTCAAAAGGAATTGAATTTAAGGCAACAGAGATGGTTAGAGTTGATAAAAGATTATGAGTTGGTCATTGATTACCATCCGGGGAAGGCGAACGTAGTCGCCGACACTTTAAGTAGAAAGTCCTTATTTGCCTTGAGGGCTATGAATACACAGATGACCTTGTCTGATGATGGTTCCATTCTAGCTGAGTTGAGGGCTAGACTGATGTTCCTCCAAGAGATTGATGAGGCACAGAAAGATGACAGCCAATTGCAAGCTAAAAGAGTTCAATGCGAGTTGGGTATTGTGTCTGACTTTCGCATTGATTCAGATGGATGTTTGATGTTCAGAGAGAGAGTTTGTGTACCAAGAAATGATGAGCTCATTCGTAAAGTTTTGCATGAGGCACATAGCGGATGCTTATCTGTACATCCGGGTAGCACTAAGATGTATAATGATTTGAGGAAATGGTATTGGTGGCTAAGTATGAAGAAAGATATTTCTGAGTTTGTTTTAAGATGCTTGATTTGTCAACAAGTAAAGGCTAAACAGCAAGTACCCTCGGGTTTGCTTCAACCTATTATGGTGTCCGAATAGAAATGGGACAGAGTAACCATGGACTTTGTAATGGGTTTGCCATTGACACCGAGCAAGAAAGATGCTATATGGGTAGTAGTCGATAGACTTACGAAGTCAGCCCATTTCATACCCGTACGTGTCGACTATTCACTTGATAAGTTGGCAAGTTTGTATATCTCAAAGATTGTTAGGCTTCGTGGGGTGCCTTTATCGATTATATCGGATAGAGATCCGAGATTTACGTCCAGATTTTGGAAGAAGTTGCAAGAGGCTTTGGGCACAAAGTTGAGTTTTAGTATGGCTTTCCATCCCCAAATCAACGGTCAGTCAAAGAGGTTAATACAAGTACTTGAGGATATGCTTTGGTGTTGTGTTCTTGAGTTTCAAGGCAACTGGGAAAAATACTTATCGTTGGTATAATTCGCCTACAATAATAGTTATCAGTCAAGTTTGAGAATGGCTCCTTATGAGGCTTTGTATGGGCGTAAGTGTCGGACGCCTTTATATTGGACTGAGCTTAAGGAAAACCAGATTCACGGGGTTGATTTGGTTAGAGAAACCGAAGAGAAAATAAAGGTGATTTGAGATTGTCTAAAAGCTACTTCTGCTACACAAAAATCCTACTCGGATTTAAAAAGGAGAGAGATCGAGTATCAAGTCAGTGATAGAGTATTCTTGAAGGTGTCACCATGGAGGAAAGTTCTTAGATTTGGTCGAAAAGGCAAATTGAGTCCGCGTTTTATCGGACCATACGAGATCACCGAGAGGATAGGGCCAGTAGCCTATCGGTTGGCTTTGCCACCTGAATTGAAAAAATTCACAATGTATTTCACATGTCCATATTGCGACGTTACCGATCGGATCCTTCGCATGTGATTACACCTACCGATCGGGGACGAAAATCCCTAAGGGGAGGAGAATTGTAGTAGTCCAACTTAGGGCCTAGTCGGAATAGTGGTGCGTGACCACAAATCTAAAGTAGAAATACATGTTTTAATGATTTTTATGAGGTTTATGAGATACTTGCATGATTATGTGAAAATCTCATTAAGGAATTTTATTAATTAGTGAATAAATTGTCCATTAAGACTAAATTACAAAGATTAGAAAATATGAGATTTTAGAATATTTAAGTATGAAATAGCATCATAAAAATTATTAGAGGTCCTTATTTAGCAATTAGACCATTGAGTATTATGATGGACAAAAATGGACATGGGGAGAAAAAATCTCAAGAAATGGCCATTAAGGGTATTTTTGTCATTTGGTTAATTAAAGAACTAAAAGGGAAAAATAAGCCAAAAATCATGTCCATCTTCTTCCTACCTTAGCTGAAATTTGCAAGGAGCCATAGCTAGGGTTTATTCAACTTCCAAGCTTGATAGTAAGTGCATCCTAGCCCCGTTTTTAATGTTTTTCGTATTTTTGAAACCCTCGTAGCTCGGTTTAGCTATTTCTAGCTATATTTTGAGTTACGGTTCATGTTCAAAAATTTACCCATGTATGAAATGCATGTATTTTGATGTTTTATGGAAGATTATGAAAGTTTGATGTAGGATAAACATTTTTTCCTAAGTGATTTTCATGAGAAATGCATATAAGGACTAAATTGTAAAAGTTATGAAAATGGTCATCCATGAGAGAAATAGTAAAAATTGAAGGTTGCTATAGTTAAGAATATGATTCGGCTAGGTCTCAAATATAAGAAAGTTGAATGAAAATCATTTTACGAGCCTAGGGGCAAAAGTGTAATTATGATAAAGTTTAGGGGCAAAAATGTAATTTTTTCCAAAGTACAAATTATGAGCAAATTTAGTCAATGTAAGTACTAAACAAGTTAAGTTGTCATTATAGATCAAGAAACACGAAGCCCAGACCGAAACTGAGGCAAGAACAAAGTTGTGGACTAAATTGAACTTCTACACGAATTTTGGAGTACCGAGGTAAGTTTGTGTGAAATTATAAATTATAGATACATATGCTTTTATGATCAAATTACTTGCTATGTTGTTTAATGTACATTATTTTCATGAAGTTGATTGACAATGTCTAATAAAGAAATCAATGAGAATAAGTAGAAAGTCCCGGTTGAAGATTTGGAATAAAAAGGATACCTATGTCACAACATGAGATAAGGAAAGCTCGTGTAAGACCATGTCTAGGACATGGTATCGGCATCAAGGAATGTAGGTCCCGTGTAAGACCATGTCTCGGACATGGCATCGACACCATATAAGGAAGGTCTCGTATAAGACCATGTCTGAGACATTGCGTCAGCATCAAAAGAAAATTTTTGTGTAAAACCATGTTTGGGACATGGCAATGATATCAAGCTAAGGAATCCCGTGTAAGACCATATCTAGGATATGGCATCGGTATCATGAGGTGATCCCATGTAAGACCATATCTGGGATATGGCATTGGTATCAAGATACATGTTTCATGAGATTGAGTATCCTCTGGTATTCAGACAAATTCAACGGGCAAAAGAGTGAGTATGAAAAAGTGACTAAGAACAAATGTAACACCCCAAACCCGGCCTAGACATTACGACCGGATCTGGCATGTCACACGAAAGGAATGTCTAAAAAAACTGTGCGTTCGTTAAAAAAGTTCGTATTCTTTTTGAAACTCTGCGTTTTGTGGTTTGTTTATAAAAGCCGATTCATTTCAATGCCCATTTTACAAAGTTGTTATTAATTTGAATAAAATTGTATTTGTTGTAAAAATCGAGCTTAAGTAATTTTAAATAAAAAAACGGTTTATTATCATTTTAGGAAAATCCCATATTGAACATTTAATAATAAATGGTAACCAAATTGAAAGCTAAAACCAAATAAAATACCAAAGGCCTTATTACATAACAAAATCCCAAAATTAATAGTAAGTTTTAAAAAAAAGAAACGAGTTTACGGAAAACATTGCAGGGCCACCACAAGTCTGCCTCGGCTCCCAAATCCGCGATCTAATGATTACCTGAAACATTTAAAAAGAGGGGGTGAGTTTACGAAAACTCAGTGTGCAATTCCCCTCACGAGTGATAACTGGGCCTAAGCCCACAAAAGCAGATTGGGCCTTAGCCCTCACAATAACATACTTGGCCGAAGCATACATAAATCGAATCAGGCCGTAGCCCTAACATCACAATATAGCAGATAACACATGCCAAATGATGCAAAACCCAATCCCAGCCTAAATTTCCATCCGCTACACACCACCCGTACCTGCCAATCACACCAGTGGGGATTACTAAATCGACCCTCCATCCGCTACACACCCTCGAAGGCAGTCGCTGCAGTCAACTGCACATCGCCCTTATAACGTGGCATAGCCACCAGATAATGTGACAGAGTCACCGGATTCATAATATGTGACATAAGTCACCGGATTCATAATATGTGACATAAGTCACCGGATAATGTGGTAAAACCACCGGAACACTTCCCCTTTATCATTGTCACCCATATGCCCATGCATCATAATAATTCGTGTATGCAGTATGTCATGTATGCAAAACCTATATCAAATATAAGAATAACATGAATTTCCATCATAACCCGATAGACATAAAACAACAAAATCAAGTTAATCAACCTCTAAGGGTATAATAGTAATTTTACCTACCAAGGGTATTTTCGTAATTTACCCACCAAGGGTATTTTCGTAAATTCACACCTGTAATGGCCTTTCCGAAGGCCTAATGTCGCCACTAGCGACTCAGCTACCATTTCCGGTCCTTATCGAACTATTGGGCCTAAAACCCGATTTCGGCCCATCCGGGCCCACACGCTCGTGTGGCCCACCTAGCACAAATCTAGCCACGTATATAAGTTCCATCTAGTCTAGTTCAATATATACTAAACAATTATACAATTTACTCATATGGGCCCACGGGCCCACTTCGGCCCACTTCGGCCCATCGCGGCCCAAGCAGCCCAACCCACAAGAATACTACTGATGGCCTCAACTATCGCGTCGAAGCCCCACACGTGCGCTCGCACACTCGTGTGGCTACTATTGCCGTGACCGGCACTTCGGCGTTTGCCGCTCTACAGCTAGAGTAGAGAAGTACGCACCTGATAGGACTCTGGTGTTAATCCGCGCTCCGACCACTCCTGTGCCCAAACGCCCACCAAGGTATCTTAACTCTCCTCCTGGAATGCTCTTTATATAGCTAGCTCTTCACCTTCATTCTTTGTATCTTTCCGATGTGGGATCCCCTCGTCAGTGGAGTTTAAATTCAACTGAAACTCTTGCCGTCCAATCCGCAAAATAAATACTCCCTTGCTTCTCATGAGATTCGAACCCAGGCTCCCTTGTAGCATAATCCACGCTGCTAACCACTTGGCCACAAGCTCCTCTTGTGTCTTAAACCATGCGCAACTAAATATAAACTATGGCCCAAATTCTAAGATCCAAGTAAAAAGAAACCAAAATGCAAAAGCCAAGACTTGAACCTTGGACCTCCTTCCTTCCCTTGTGGCGTCACCCCCTTGTCTCTTATGTGGCGTCACTTTGCCACTACACCACACACTCCACTTGTGTCATTTTTTCCATATTTTATTCTTAAGGCCTACCTGCCAACTTCCAGGGTTTTTTCCGCCTAAAACCAAAATTTCCCCAAAGCCAATGTTTGATCCCGGGACTTCATAGAAGCCCTCTAACCTTCCAAAATCACTTACCTAATAAGTCTAACTTGCATTAATACCGTTCTCTAAAATTTTAAATGCTACTACGCCTAAGGCCCATTGGGCTCAATCCTACTAGGCCCAATTTCAGGATGTTACAACAAAGTAAGTAAGGTTGATGATGAGATAAGTTGTATAAGAATGATAAAGAATTTTATTCAAGTTAAGGAAGATAGAGATTTAAGCTATTATCTATGATAGTTTAAGTGCTAAACTATGTAATGAGTGATACAGGTACCATGAGTAAATACAAGTTAAGGTAACCCTAATGTGATTGGTAAGTATGAGTAAAAGTATGAGTAAGTAAGTTTAAGCACTTGAGATTTATGTGTTTTTGATTCATAATGAATGGGTTTATTTTGAGCAATTATGTTGCTACAAAAGATTTCATGCAAACTTACTAAGCTATATGCTTACTTCTTTCTTTTCCTTCTTCATGTAGCATCGTCAAGCTAGTTCAAGGATCGAAGAACGTCGGAGCTCGGATCACGCTATCAACCACTATTTTTGGTATAGCAAAGTTGATTATTTTGAGTATGACATGTATAGGAGTTTGATCATTTTCGAATTATGTCATATTGAGGGGAAAATGGATAGTTATCAATCTTATGCATACTTTTTGTATATAGCCAAAGAAATTGGCTAATATTTGCTAAGTTTCATATCTTACTGATGATGAATTGGGTATCATTCATAGTGTATAAATGTTACATTATGTATTGCTTGAGTTGGTATTAGTGTGTTTATGTTTCAGGGTGGCAATTGGCTTGGAAAATAACCTTTGAGTGTCCACACGGGCAAACATGAGCGTGTGTCTAGGCCGTGTGTGACACACGATCAGTCCCATAGGTGTGTCAATAGGCCGTGTGTCCCCTGCATTTTAATTGCGAGAATCCGAATCGTCACACGGGCCAGCACACGGGCGTGTGCCAAGGCCGTGTGCTTCTTAAGGGTTGCTGAATCATAAACAGAATACCCCTAGTTTTCACATACGGGTGAGGACACGAGCGTGTCTAGGCCGTGTGAATGACACAGGTTATAGACACGAGTGTGTGGCCAGTCGTGTGAAAACCCCTGTAGGCTTGAAATAAAAATAAATTCTACACAGGCTAGGGACATGGGCGTGTGAGACCACACGGCCTGTCCACACGGGCGTGTCTCAAGTCAGACGGGTGTGTGACCCCTGTTTAGGCAAAAAAATTTAAAGAGTGTGAAATTTTCCGGTTGAACTCCGATAATTTCCTGATGTATGTTTAAGGCCTCATAGGCCTACAATATGCATGTTATGATCAAAAAGAAAAAGTTTCAAGTTGGAACAAAAATTTATAGCCCGAAAATGCATGTTCAAGTAAAGTTAAGTACGGTAATGCCTCATACCCTATTCCGGCGTTGAATACGAGTAAGGGGTGTTACATTGTTATTTCCCCAATCTAAATCCATATTTCACCTTTCTTGATCTAAATATAATCAAAATTAACTTATTTAATAATCTCTATATTCAGTTTAGTCTAAATTATACATTAAAGCACTTTTACACTTTCACCCCCAACTTTCACATTTTATCAATTTAGTCCTTATTAATAAATTCACAAATTCATGCAATTCAACCACAACCCATGCTTGCCGAATTTCAATTAGGTCCCTAACAACCCACATTTTTCATTTATTTCATAATTTAACCACCAAATTTACACATTTCACAATTAATGTAACACCCCGAAATTTAGAATTAGTTTGAGATTTGTTGGTAGGGTTAGTGGCTAGATCGGACAACTGGGTTTGTTGCTATGTTTTTGAGATTAGTTAAGTGATCCGTTAATGTGATAATGCCTAATAAATGACTATCTTCTTTAGTGGTTAAGTGGCGTGGGTATGTGTGTGACTGTCTGAAAACTGTGTACATCGATTCTATAACTTACTAACAGATTATGAGTTTCTGCGTCTGTGTAATTGATAGTTTTTGGTGTGCATTCTTCCATTTCCATTACAATTTCGGGTTTGGTATATGAACAGAAGGAAGTATGTTCTGATTTGGCAGTTTCAACTACAATACGTTTGTATAGCGATTTACTGCTCAGTACGATAATTCTAGCAGCTTAGCTGCAAACTGCTATTTACGTGGCTTTGTTCCACATTCATGGTGTGAGGGTTGAATGGGCCTTTCGAGGTCTTATGTGGTGTGCAGGGCTGGTTGAGTTTCTTATAGCTCATTTGTGGTGTGAATGGGGGGACGAAGAGGTGTTTGGCCAGACAGGTGGGTTTCATGTTGATGCATTGTTCCACATTTTGTCTGTCTGTCTGATTGTGATGATTATTTGGATATCAGATTACTATTGGGATATTTTGTTTTTATTGTAGCGCTTAGTTTTTGTTTTTCTGTAGTTTCAATCTCACACTAGGCTCGTGTAGCTCACCCCCTCAGTTTTCCTTTTTCAGGTATTTTCGTGTCCTGTTGCTGGACTCGACACGTCATAGGTCTCGGACAACCACAATTTAGAATCAAATTTAAAAGAATTTACATAAACTTCCTATTTATAAATAAGCTGTTTGAATTGTAAGTTTTGGGGTGTTACATTTAGTGGTTTAAAGCCAAGTTTGCAAAAACTCGGCATGTATCTTTACGTATCCGTGTGCGTGCGTGTTCGTGTGAAAAAAAGTTTTGATAAACCGTACCATAGTATTTTCAAATGATATGAATTTCCCTGATTTTGAGGAGAAAAAATGTTTGAGACTTCGATGCTGGTCCAAGGTGGAAACTCGAAACTGTAAGATTAGAACAGTAGATTTTTTTTATTTATTTTGTGTTTGTTTTCTGAAGATGTAGATACTCTAAGTTAGTCACAAGACCGGTATGGATTCTGATGGTAAGCATGATCGTGAAGGTCAATCTGGTGGGACTCTCGAAGAGTCGTTGGCTTCTCTGGGACTCAAGTTTGTTCAAGAGTTAGACGTCGATGCGGTTCCGCCAGCTTCAGGTAGCGATAACCCGGAGGTTGGGACTGAGGTGTTGACTTGGGTGGTGAGAGAGTTGTTAGAGAAAGTTTTTGAGGTTAGTTTAGAAAGGAACAGAGAGTTAGTTTAGGGTAAGTGTGTGGATTGTTGGAAGAAAAGGGATCGTAGTCCTTTGAGGTTAGAGTCTCAGTCTACGAAGCGTATATGAAAGCAGTTTGGTGTTAGTAAAGGTTGTGCGAATAGTTCTGGTAATGGGGCGAGCGTATTGGTTTGTGGGTAATGTAAGAAGTGCCATTCGGGCAACTGTTGGAAGAAGTTAGAAGCGTGTTGCGGGTCCACAGAGCATCGAATTCGGGAGTGTCCACAACGACATTGAGACAGGTATGCTTATAGGTTGTTGTGACTCTGTGTGTTACTTATTTGAATGACATTGATTGATTATCCGTTGGATAATGTTTGTGTGTGTGATGAATAAGTATGTATCTACTTCAATGACTAATTGTTATGGTAGTGTGTGAGGTCTTAAGTTCAAGTCTAGTGTGGTAGCGCTTCAGGACTAAAGTGTGCAGTGGGAGCAAGTGGTGTAGCTTGTGTTATGCCACTGTTTTGTTAGTTGGAAATTTTGGGGACGAGATTTCTTTAATGACGGGTGAGTCGTAACACCCCAAAATTTGGGGTCAAAAGTTTTGAGATTTGTTGGTAGGGTCAGTGGCTACACCGAACAATTGGTTTTTCGCTTTGTTTTATTTCTGAATGGGCCTGCTGGTATGGTGGGTGGTTGTGTGTTAGTTTGCCTCCGGGTTCTGGGTTCGAGTCCTCATGTGTGTTTGAGGGATTAGTTTTATTTGAGTTTTGTTTTTTATTTTATGTTATATATATATATATATTATTTATTTGATGGTATTTTTTTTGGAAAAAAAAGGTGGATGTTTAAAATAAAAAAAAAAATCTTCTCACGTTCTTCTCTTCTCTCTTCACATTTTCTTCCTTTTCAATTTCCTTTGATTTTCTTTTTGCTGCTTCCGCTTTGTCACCTGTCAAGAGAGCTTTGTACTCAAGTGTTCTGCTTAATTGATTCCGAAATTGGATAAGTTCTTTCTCTTGTTTTAATGGAGGAATTGCCTCAATTTTGTTGTGTTTCTGAAAGTAAATTCTTATAATTAGTTGTGTTTTGTAATTGAGGCCTCTGAATAGGCTTGGTGGAGCGAGTCGAACAATTCTGGGTGTTTAAATCGCGAATTCAGGTGTGGGTTCAAAAACGTTTGTTATAGACGAAATTCGGATTTGGTTCTGTGAATTTCAACATGTTTTGTGGGTTTCTGAAATTTATCAACTGAAGTGTCGTTTCTGCGGAATCGTTTGGACCTATGTGCTTTTGACTTATTCTTGAGTTAACGAGTGTTGGGGATCGTTTCGACATCAAAGGCACGTTTTGCAGCCTATTTTGGTGTGGTTTCGTGACCACATGGGTGGTCACACAGGCGTGTGCTTGTTCACACGGCCGTGTGGAGTTGGGAATTAGGGCTTCTGGGCAGGAATAGGTACCACACGGCCATCTGGCTGATTTGGGGAATTAGTTGATTTTCACACGGCCATGTCCCTTTAGTACACGGGCGTTTGCGTTTAGGAATTTAGTGCTTTCGATGATTTTTTGTACCACACGACCTGTCCGCACGGGCGTGTGAGATCTCCACACGGCCGTGTCTCCTCTGTTCTTAATTTTTAGCAATTTTGGACAATGAGTTACACGGGTATGTGCCCCCTCCACACGACATGTGGGGCCTTCACACGGGCGTGTGTGGCCTCCACATGGGCGTGTAGACCCGCACACGGCCGGGACACACGACCATGTGGTCCTACCTTGCCAAATTTTTGTATTATGAAGATTTATGACCTATTTGTGGTTCTGTGTGTTTTGACCCTTGGCTAGGTCTTAGTAAGGGTAGTTAGGACTCTGTTTTGACTCGAACATATATGCAATCCTTGCATTAGTTAAGTGTTCCGTTAATGTGATAATGCCTAATAAATGAGTATCTTCTTCAGTGGTTAAGTGACGTGGGTGTGTGTGTGACTGTCTGAAATCTGTGTACATCGATTCTGTAACTGACTAACTTTGAATATTGTGGTATGAATTTTGGGTTTTACGCACTTAAGCGTCTTTTGGACTTCAATTTTTGCAATATCGAGATTTTACAACGGAGAGTTTTACGTAACCTACACACCGTTTGTATTCTAGCTAGTTAAACTAAAATTTTACCTACGATCACTTCGGTGATCAATGTGACCTCTGAAATTCAGTCTAAACTCTTAGGTCGAGTTTTGCGGTGTTACATTTAGTGGTATTAGAGCCTGGTTTGCAAAAACTCGACCTATATTTTCACGTATCTGTGTACGTGTGTGTTCGTGTGAAAATAAAGTTTTGATAAATCGTACAACAATATTTTGAAATGATATGTATTTCCCTGATTTTGAGGAGAAAAAATGTCTTAGACTTTGATGCTGGTCCAAGGTGGAAATTCGAAACTGTAAGATTAGAACTGAAGATTTTTTATTTATATTGTGTTTGTTTTCTAAAGATATAGATACTCTAAGTTAGTCACAAGACCGGTATGGATTCTGATGGTAAGCATGATCGTGAGGGTCAATCTGGTGGGACTCTCGAAGAGTCGTTGGCTTCTCCAGGACATGAGTTTGTGCAGGAGTCAAATGTCAATGTAGTTCCGCCAGCTTCGGGTAGCGATAACCCAGAGGTTCGTACTGATGTGTTGACTTGGGTGGTGAGAGTGGTGTTAGAGAAGGTTTTTGAGGTTAGTTTAAAAAGGAATAGAGAGTTAGTTCTGGGTAGGTGTGCGGATTGAGGGAAGAAAAGGGATCGCAGTCCTTTGAGGTTGGAGTCTCAGTCTACGAAGCGTATAAGAAAGCAATTTAGTGTTAGTAAAGGTTGTGAGAATGGTTCTGGTAATGGGGAGCGTATCGGTTTGTGGGCACTATAAGAAGCGCCATTCAGGCAACTGTTGGAAGAAGTTGGGAGTGTGTCTTAGATGTGGGTCCACGGAGCATCAAATTCGGGGGTGTAACACCCCCTAACCTCGAACTGTCACTGGAACAGGGTTACGAGGCATTCCCGAACATATCAGACAACTTACGAATAATTCATAAATAAAATGACATTCATAGTATAATTGAATAACTAAGTCCCTATAATGAACTCTTAAAGTCTAAAACATATATTAAAAGTGAAATGGGACTCGTTCAAGTACTCCAAATTTTTTTTTTTATAAATTCCGACAGCATTTCTGCTTATTTTCACATAAAATCCCCTGCAATTAAAACCGTATCCATTTCAAACATAACCAATTCAACCAATTCATTTCACATACTCATTTTCTTCTAAATACCTTCTAATCAAACTCAATTAATATAATATCAATTTAAATTTATCAATGTACTAATTAAACTGAAATGGATAAACTTCTTTCATTATACTTCTTAGACTTATATACTAACATTTTTAACCATTTATATTCAAAACATAATAACCTTTATACACATCCTATGTACATGCCACATTACCAAAAGAAAATATACATCACCAAAAGTTTGCTGAAGTCGGGTCTAGCTTTGGATGCTGGTTCAGTACTTGACTTCTACAACCTGCGCATGGAAACAACCGTACATTGAGTATGCATATACTCAGTGGTATCACTATAATTCAATTTATAATTAAATACATTAAATCACACACATACCTTTACATTACAATTATCATCATTTAATGAACAATTCAATCTTTTTATGTTATCATTTGATTATATATATACCATTCTTATTTCTTTATTTCAATTCTCACCTTTCACATATGTCATATCATTCAAATTTAGTTTTATCAGTAAATTTATTTCATTTGTCCCTATTAACTTTCTAAAAGCCCATTTTCGCCCAGGCCAATTTAAAACCAAATAAAAACTAATAATAAACAGTCCAGTTTATTAAAACAATAAAAGTCCATTACAGCAAGCCCAAAAACAAGACCCAAATGCTACACCAGCCCATTAAGCCCAATTAACCTAATCAATCAGAAACTCTAGAGGTTTCCAGAACAGTCTAGCGCTGCAGCCCTTCCCACACGCGTGCCGCGTGCATCCAGCCACGTCACCTCCACGAGCGGCCTCGTCCCTCCGTACGACAGTTTCACCTGCAAAAAAGGGAAACAAACAGGAAAAGGTCAGCAAGAAATAACAGAAAATAAAGAAAAAATGCATAGAAGATTCTTGTATTTTCTTTTATTTTTTTCAGCTATAAAATTAGTCGGGGATTTGTACTGACATTTTTACGGAATAATCAAAAAAAGAACAGCAACAAAATCTGATAAAAAAGGTGATTTGTAACACCCCAAACCTGGCCCAAACGCTACGGCCGAATCTAGAATGCTACTGAGGAAAAAGTTTGAAAAGAATTTGTCATAAGGGTGAAAACATAAAAATTTTCTGTCATTTATAAAAACATTGTATATTTAAAATTTTAAGTAAAATTACGTTGTTACAAATTTTCGAATTAAAACTTTAATATAAGTTTTGATGATGTAAATCGCTTTCTAAAATAAAACATTCCCAAATATTATCTCGATCGTCAATTCAACCCAAACACAATAAAAATTCCCTAATACTTTAAGTGGCCTTATTACAATAAATATTTATTCCAAAGTACTAAAAATATAAAGTGCATGAAATAATTAAAAATATCTTCTGCATGGCCACCTCGTATCAGCTCCAGCCCGGTCCAAGCATCATGTATCACCTGCGTTGTTTGGTAAAAATTGGGTGAGTCAAACCGACTCAGTGTGTAATTAGTCCACAGATTTCCACACATGGGCTTAGCCCAAACCACACCAATCCACATATCAAATAATAATGCAAAATGCACCCAACCCAGCCTAGGGTCCATCCTCTACACACCCCCGTATCCAGCCACCACACACCAGGGGATTACTAAATCAACCCTCCAACCTCTACACACCAATTTGGCAAGCAATGCCATCCACCAAGTGGTCAAGCCACTGGTCCACGTGAAATAAATCACAGTATATTCCACAACGCGACCTCAGTCAACGTCAATCCACGATGTAGCTTGTAGCTAACATCAAATCACGATGAGCCACATAGCCATCACCAACCACGATATGGCACAAAGCCGATACCAACCACGATGAGGCACAGAGCCGATCATCAATCCACGTGAGGCTCGTAGCCATCACTAAACCACGTACATAAATGTACACCCTGTCCTTCAATAATCATATCCCAATCCCTATGCATAGGTCAGTATCATGGCCAAATAACAGTAAAATTCCAATGAGCATACATCACATGCTTACCACAATTCCACACATATACCATGGTAAAATAATATCATAAAACTGACCTGGTTAACCGAATACCCACCATGGGTAGCCACCATCTCAGCCATTATTTCCAGCTATCATACATATCTTATACGTATATATATATATATATATATATATATATATTCATAGCAACACACAAACAACAGGAGATCAGTGTGATAACTACACACCTTTTTCAGCACAGTCGACTAAATCCCGAAACCCAAAGCCTAAACGATTTGCACCTTGCGATTTTATGAACTCCCTCCTACGTAACTATGTTAGAATCGACTTCAACCCATAAGGCTTACAAAAATGGCCTTTGGCCGAACATCACACATCACTTACCTTGAATACTCAAATCCCGAATAATCTCCTCTTAATCGACGGCTACAAAAGGATCTTGAAATCCTCCTTCAAGTTTTCGGCCAAAGAGAATATATAGAGATTAGATTCCTAATTTACGACTAATCTAAAAGAAAAAGAATGAACAACGAATGACAGTTGATCCTTACCCCTAACACTGAGATCGATTGCGCCCTTACTTGGAACCACAGAGATATTCGGCTACTATAGAGGAGTGATTGACTTTGGAAGAAGAAAGAGATGGAGAAATCGGCTAAGGCTTACTTGTGTTTTCGGTTTTTGATGGATTGTGAAAAGAAAAGAGAAGGTTGAGACTTGATGCAATTTAGCTTTGGTATCCAAAGGGAGATTCGGCCTAAGCAAAGTAAAAAGAAAAGAAAAGAAGAGAAAAGAAAAGAAGAAGATGAGGGAAAAAGAGAATGATGACTTTAAGTTTCGGCCAAAGAAGAAAAAGAATAAAATGAAAGAAAAACAATGCTCCTTTCAATGGTAGTAATTTTGGCACAAAGAGGAAAAGAGCTTGAGAGGGAAAAGAAAATAATACCAATTTGGTCAAGAATAATAGCCAAAACCAAAGCAAAATTTTACCAATAGCCCCAGACACATTCGGCTAGGAAGAGAGGTTTTGGAGAGAAAAGAAAATGGTGCCCAATTTGCTAAAGAATTTGACCAACTATCCCCTAATCCCTTTCAATATTCGGCCAACCCCTCTAGCCCCAAAAATCGACCAGGTTCATGGTCAAAATAGCCATAAAATAATTTCCAAAACAAAGCCCTTGATTCATGCCTTATAATCCTCTACTTTCCCAAAGTTTAAGAAATTCTATCCCTTATTACAAGCTTTATGTCCCCTTATCATACCAAAACTTAGGATTTCATTCCTTAAATTAACACTTACCTTTTTCCTTAGTCTACTATCCATAAAAGAAAATAGTCCAACCTTACCTTAATTAAAGTTTGACCATCACATGCCATACAAGTCCAAAATAAAAATCACCTTAAGACTATCCATGGGATTCGAACCTAAGCCCCCCTCACACTGCTTGTGGCGTCACTTCTTAAGGCCCTAAGTGGCGCCTCCTTACCACTTTGCCAACTGGTTACTTGTGTCTTAACCTCCACATTAATTCCCTTAAGGCCTAGCTCCCTTAGCTCCCTTTAACTAACACTTAAAACAAAATTTTTTCCTACAGCTCGGGCCTACCCTTGGCTTATATCTAGATCTTAAAACACCTTAATTAATGCACAATCAAGCCATACACATGCAAAACGATTCAAACCTAATAGCCCCTATTTCAGGATGTTACATGATTGCATTTTTTTCAGATCTGTTCTCTTTCTATTTAGCCATATACATATATATACAAAAAGAAAACAAAGGGGGAGAGAGCTATAAATGAATCGTTTCGTGGCCCTGTTGACGGAGATCCCCTCTCTGTTGTCAGAATCGAGCCACAAAGGGGTTTTTCATTTGTAAATTGTTTTTAAGTTTTTTTTAGCAGAAAAAAACGAGGAAAAAAGTCCTAAAATTTAGGTTTTATATAACTCCGGCCACCACCTATAGCGGAGCCGCGACGGAGCCTCGGTGGAGCACGACGAAGGTTGGCCGGAGGTCTGATCAGAGCTGGGATTAGCTCACGGGAAAATTCAAAGAAAACAAGAGTTTGTTTTTAAAAAGGGTTTTCAAATGAAAATTTTTCGGCGTTTGGTAACTTAAATAATACTCCAATACGGCGCCGTTTAGGAATCTGTCTTTAAGCCATAAAACGATGCCGTTTTGCCCCTTCAGATCCACGTGTTGACCCGACCCGGGGAGGATCCGCATGTTTTTGCGAAAGGGTCTATTTGCGCATTTGGCCCTTCCGCATTTTTACCCTTTTCAATTCAGTTTTTTATTTATGCATTGGCCCCTGTAATTTTATTTCTTTCCTATTTTAGTCCCGCAGTAAAACGACACCGATTCGCGTGTTTTTGTAGTGAATGGGCTATTTACATGTGTGATCCCTCCGTTTTGTGACGTGTTGCAATTTGATTTTTTTCTTTTTAATTTTATCCTATAATTTAGTTTGATTATCATTTTAGCCCTCTTATTAATTTATTTAATTATTTGTTTATTAATTTGTTTAGTTATTTTCGTTTTGAATTAATATTAGATATTATTTATTTCAAATTGTTCTAGATATTATTTATTTTAAATTTCTCTTTACATGTTATTTATTTTCACTAATTATTTATTATTATTATTATTACTATTATTATTATTATCATTATTATTATTATTATTATTATTATTATTATTATTATTATTATTATTATTACTACTACTACTACTACTACTACTATTATTATTTTCTTATTTATTATTAACTTTATTATTATTATTGTATTATTATTATTTTATTACCTTTAAACTATTATACACAATACTCATTTTTATTTATTGATTTACCATTAGCTTTATTTTTGTTATTATTTTCTTTTATTTATTTGTTCTTTTACCTATTATTTCATGTAGATTGTTGGTTTTAAATTTTATTTTATTGTATTTTATTTTTACTTTTATTATTGTTATTTATATTATTGCCTTCATTTTTATTCTATTACGCATACTGGTGCAATATTTCATTTTTCATTTTACTACAATCGTGCTATATTTTATTCGATTTTCGAAATAAGCAATTACTTCGCGTTCTAAGATTCGAAAGAAATCGTACCCTAACTTACTGGGTTTCGATTTTTCTCATCGAGTCCAAAGAACCAATTGTTTTTAAAATTAAAGCATAAGCTAAATAAAAATTTATTCTCGAGAACTTAAAATGTTGTGTCCTAACTCACTGGATGTGACATTCTGTTCTCTCGAGATAAGAATTTCCAAAAACAAAGGCGATATTCTGTATTTGGAATTTCGAGAAATTGTGCCCTAACTTACTGGGTTCTGATTTTTCATTTGACCTAAATAACCGAATATCCTTCTTAATTTTAAATGCCCGGGTTTTAAAAGTCAAAAGGCAAGTTTAGTTTTGAGGATTCGAAATGTTGTATCCTAACTCACTGGGTATGATATTTTATTTCTTCGAAATAAGCGAGTCTCGGCATCCGATTTAATTTATTCTAGTTTTCTTTAACAGAAAGGATCATATTTTAAAATCTTTTCAAATTTTCGACAGTAAGACATTAATCAATCAATTCGGTACCAATTTTGGGTGTTACGAGGGTGCTAATCCTTCCTCGTACGTAACTGACTCCCGAACCTATTTTCTCGAATTTCGTAGGCCAAAATCACCGTTTTAATAAATCAAAATATTTTAACGATCAATATCAAGGTGACCCGATCACACCTCAAAAAAAGATTGGTGGCGACTCCATTTTCGTTTTTAAAGTCGACCCCGTTTTCAACAAACAAAAAAATGGTTTCGACAGCTTGGCAACTCCACTGGGGACTAATAAGAGAGTCAAGTCGTGCAATTAATTATTTTCTATCTTGTTGTCGAAAAATTGAAAATCTGATTTGAAAAATTACGATCCTATTATTGCATTTGTTTTTATTGTTATTTCATATGATTACTGTGGTTCGAGTCGCGCATCATATTGCATAAGGACCATTTTGGTCTTACTTTTTTAAGTGGGAGTGAGAAGCTATTCCTTCGTGAGGTTTTCACCTCCGTGCAGGATAGTGGATCACTTTCGGGATACATCCGTACCTATGTCTTCATGAGATTTTCATCTCCGTGTAACCATAGGGAAATGTATTCCCCTAAACTGAACCCGGTCCATATGAGCCTATAATGGGTGAGGATCGAGGAATCTGCTGGTTCAAGTACCTCAACTTTAGAACTCAAACTGCATGTAAAAGACCCTATGAGCTCACCCTAGATAGTACTGCGATAAACCATAGTGGTCACCCAAATAAGTGTTCTACTTTTTCTTTCTTGTTTGCTCTTACTTTGTACTAATGTGTTTCATTTTGTTTTGGCTATGATTGCATTACATGTCATTTCATATTTGAAAGAGTGTCGATTCACGTTAAATTACAAAATTAGAGAGCTTGTCATGGAGAACGAATTTCTTGATAAAATAGAAGACAATGCGGCTGTCTGTATATTTGTAATCCGTTTCATGTAAAGAATTTTATCCTCTAGTAAAGTTTTCTAAATTGAATCGGAATCGACGCCTTTTTGCATTCATTGCATCCATTCGCATTACGTTACATCATGTGCATTAGATTTCATGGGAAGACCCTGATTGGTTGAAATTATTTCAGCACTAACCTGGAAACCAACAAAACCAAACATCCTTACGGTACCTGAACCAAGACAAAAGACATGGATCAGAGATTAGAAAGACTTGAACAACTCCAAAAGGAGATGCAAGATAAACTTCAACTGTAAATGCAAGAGAAGCTGGCTAAAATCTAGCAAGATATGATGGACCGAATGATGGAATCACAAAAGAATACGATGACTCGATTGACTCAACTACTGGCTGGAGGAATGGATAAAGGAAAGACCATAATGGGTAATGCTGGAGAAGGTAACGAGGAACGTCTCTATCCATCGAGTTTTACCCCAACACATCCTGAGGTGTACCCTCGAAGAACATCCATCACAATTAAGTCTCAACAATTTCAGGAGGGTGTTTCGATGCCAATGAATTTCCAAGCGGGATCGGGTTCTAACCCAGGGGATAACCTAACTAATGCAGTTATCCCTGACCTTGATAAGGTGGCAGAAAGGGAGAGAGCAAGGAAAGAACTGCCAAAGCAGCTAGAGGACCGATGTAAATGGCTGGAGGAAAAATTCAAAGCCATGGAAGACACTGAGAGTCAGCATAGAATTGATGCTAAGAACCTAAGTTTGGTCCCAGATCTAGTGCTTCCCCACAAATTCAAGATGCCAAAATTCAAAAAATACAATGGGACCAGTTGCCCCGAAGCTCACATAACCATGTTTTGCAGGCGAATGACTAGGTATGTTAACAATGACCAGCTGCTAATACATTGCTTTCAAGACAGTCTGGTGGGAGCACCGTCCAAATGGTACAATTAATTAAGCTGTGCTAGGATTGGTTCTTGGAGGGACTTAGCTCAAGCATTCATGAAGTAGTACAATCACGTGACAGATATGACCCCTAATAGAATTACCTTGCAAAACATGGAGAAGAAACCAAGCGAGAGTTTCAGGCAATACGCACAGAGATGGAGGGAAGTTGCCATACAAGTGCAGCCGTTGCTCCTAGAAAGTGAAATGACAATGCTCTTTATCAACACCCTGAAGGCCCCGTTCATCACTCACATGATTAGAAGAGCTACAAAAAGTTTTTCAGACATAGTGATGACCAGCGAAATGATATAAAATGCGATAAAGAGTGGAAAAATAGATGCAGGAGAGAGTAACAAAAGTTCAACCTCGAGGAAAAAGGAAAACGAGGTGAACAACACGAGTACATATAACAAAGGTTACTCAAAATCAATTACTGTAAATCAACCAAAAACAGTGGCTACTGGTCAACAAGGTTCCAGTACGAGGCAAAACACTGAGAAGCTCCAATTTACTCCAATCCCAATGACATATTGGGAGTTGTACCAAAGTTTGTTTGACGCACTCATGGTGTCCCCTTTTTACCTAAAATCTTTAGCCTTCGTATCCCAAATGGTACGATGCGAACGCTCAATATGACTACCATGCAGGAATTTTGGGGCATTCAATAGAAAACTACACATCCTTTAAGTAAGTCGTTGAAAGACTTATTAAAATGGGCATAGTGAAATTTGATAATACACCTAGTGCTGAAAATCTACTACCCGATCACACTGATAATGGGGTAAATGCGATATATGGAAAGGTGGGGAGAAGAATCAAGACCAATATTGCAGAAGTAAAAACTCCTTTGAGATGGGTTTGGAAAGAGATGGTAAAAAGGGGGCTGAGCATGTCAGATCCTGAAAGAAGTTGTGAAAACTCGAGGAACTGCTATGAGTTCCATCATGAAGAGGGGCACGAGATCCATGAATACGCAGAATTCAGATCCTTGGTACAAGGTCTGATGGACAATAAAGAGATCGAGTTCTGTGAAGGAGTTAAAGAAAGTGTTAAGGAAATGCTGGAAAATGTTCACATCAATGCCATATATGAAGAAACCACTGAAGGGGGGACCTTGTCAGATATCCGCCCTTATGAACCTGAGAGTGTTCTGAATAACTGGACTGCAGAAGAAATTCCTGTAGTTTTTAGTGCTTACTCAGAGTAATGTTCCGAACACACTTGTTGCTTTAAGCCTAGAAGCAATAAGCATTCCTTTGTGAAAAAGGCTTACGTCTAAACATCATTGTGAAATACATACTTGAGATCATTTTTAATAAATATCTTCTCGTTCTTTTAGATTCTTTCATTGTTTTTTTCCTTGGACCTTTGTTTCGAATCATTCTTTCATTTCATTCATAAGCATACCGTACAAATAATTATTCTTAGATTCATTCGTTCTTTGTATATTCTTTTGTACCTACAACAAGTCCCCGGATATCAACGACATGAGTAACGATGCTACGGAATTAGAGTCTCTTTTTGAGCAAGGCATGTGTTTAGAGGGATCCTAGGACTTTGAAGATGACATAGACTATGGCTTATCTCCAGACTTGTTACGAATGGTAAAACAAGAGGAAAAGAAAATTCTACCTTACGAAGAAATAGTTAAGATTGTGACCTTAGAGGAGGGAAAGGTAGTGAAAATTGGAACGTGTATAACTGAAGAAAAGAAGCGAGACCTCATAGAGTTACTTCAGGAATTCAAAGATATCTTTGCATGGTCATACCAAGATATGCTAAGGTTAAGCACTGACGTTGTTGTACACTGCCTCCCCATAAAAGAGGATTACAAATCGGTTCAGCAGAAGCTCTGGAGAATGAAGCTAGACATTGTACTGAAAATAAAAGAGGAAGTCAAAAAGCAGTTTGATGTCGGATTCCTGCAGGAAGTCAAATACTCAGAATGGGTAGCCAACATTATGCCTGTCCCTAAGAAAGATGGAAAGGTACGAATGTGTGTAGATTATAAAGACTTGAATAAGGCCAGCCCGAAAGACAATTTCCCCTTGCCTCACATTGATACGTGGGTGGACAATACGACAAGCTATTCGTTATTTTCCTTCATGGATGGCTTCTCAGGATACAATCAGATCAAAATGCATCTTGAAGACATGGAAAAGACCACCTTCATAACCTTTTGGGGTACATTTTGTTATAAGGTGATGCCATTTGGGTTGAAAAATGCAGGTGCGACATATCAAAGGGCAATGGTGACCTTGTTTCATGATATGATCCACAAAGAAATCGAAGTTTATGTCGACAATATGATCGCGAAGTCCCGAACAGAAGTGGAACATATACAAGTTTTGAGGAAGTTGTTCTTGAGACTGGGGAAATTTCAGTTAAAGCTCAATCCAACAAAATGCACTTTTGGAGCTAGATCGGGAAAATTGTTAGGCTTCATAGTCAGCGAGAGGGGAATCGAGATTGACTCAGACAAGGTCCAAGCTATACAGGAATTGCCTCCGCTGCGCACTCAAAAAGAAGTCTAAGGTTTCCTGGGAAGGTTAAATTACATTGTTCGGTTCATTTCACAATTAACTGAGAAATGTAATCCCATATTTTGTCTTCTTAAGAAACACAATCCAGGTATGTGGGATGATGAATGCCAAAAAGCTTTTGATAAGGTTAAACAGTACCTGTCAAGTCCTCCAGTATTGTCTCCTCCAGGCCCAGATAGGCTATTAATACTGTATTTGACAGTATTTAGCAACTCTATGGGATGAGTGCTGGGTCAACACGATGATTCAGGAAGAAGACAAAAGGCGATATATTACCTCAATAAGAAATTCACTGAGTGTGAAATGAGATATTCGCCAATTGAGAAATTGTATTGTGCCTTGATTTGGACAATCTGTAGATTGAGGCAATACATGTTGTACCACACAACATGGCTAATCTCGAAGTTCGATCCTTTAAAATTTATGATGGAGTCAAGTGCTCTAAATAAAAGGATGGCTAGATGGCAAATTCTCCTCTCTAAATTCGACATAGTTTATGTGAGCCAAAAAGCTGTGAAAGGAAGCGCAATAAAAGATTTTCTGGCCAGCAGATCTCTAGAAGATTATGAGCCTCTGAACTTTGACTTCCCCAACGAAGAATTAATGTATGTGGCAGCTACTGAAGAAGACGCTACAAAAGATCACCTTTGGAATTTGAACTTCGACGGAGCATCAAATGTTGTAGGTAATGTAATTGGGGCAGTCTTGGTATCCCCAAATGGAGATCATTATCCGTTCACGTGCAAATTGGATTTTGATTGTATAAATAACATGGCAGAATATGAAGCATGTATCATGGGACTCCGTGCTGCTATAGAACGCAAGATTAGAACACTGGAAGTATATGGAGATCCTGCATTGGAGATATACCAACTGAAGGGTGAATGGGAGACAAGAGACCCTAAATTGATCAATTATCAAAGGATAGTTCTGGGGTTAATTGAAGAGTTTGATGATATCACTTTCAATTACCTCCCATGAGATGAAAACCAAATGGCAGATGCTTTGCCTACCTTAGTTTCCATGATCAAAGTGAACAAACAAGAGGATGTAAAACCCATTCAAATGAGTATTTATGAGGCCCCAACTCATTTTTACAATGTGGAGAAAGAAGAAAGAGATGATCATCCCTGGTACCACGATATATTACGATACGTGAAAAATCGTGAATACCCTGATCAGGCATCTGAGAACGAAAAGAAGATGTTGAGAAGACTAGCTTGTGACTATGTCTTAGACGGAGAGATCCTGTACAAAAGAAGAAAGGATCAGGTACTATTGAGATGTGTGGATGCTGTTGAAGCTAAGAAAATTCTGAAAGAAGTCAACGAGGGTGTTTGTGGAACACATGCTAATGGTTTCACAATGGCTGGACAAATTATGAGATCCGAGTATTATTGGTCTACCATGGAGGGAGTCTGCATCGATTATGCTAAGAGATGTCACAAATGCCAAATTTACGAGGACAAAATTCATGTACCTCCTTCGCCTTTACATGTTATGACTTCCCTATGGCCTCTCTCTATATGGGGCAGGGATGTCATTGGGCCGATTTCTCCAAAAGCTTCAAATAGGCATCGGTTCATATGCCAGTGTTACTAAGTCGGCAGTCAGCAGATTCCTAAAAAAAGAAATCATATATCGATATGGAATGCCTGAGAGGATCATATCTGACAATGCATTAAACTTGAACAACAGCACGATCGCGGAAGTCTGCAGTCAATTCAAGATTAGACACCACAATTCATCCCCGTATCGTCCAAAAAAGAATGGTGCAGTGGAAACAACCTACAAGAACATTAAGAAGATTGTGGGGAAAATGGCTGAAACTTATAAAGATTGGCATGAGAAATTACCATTTGCTCTTTATGCTTATCGAACATCAGTCAGGACCTCTAGCGGGGCAACTCCTTTCTCATTGGTTTATGGAATGGAGGTAGTGTTACCCATCGAAGTTGAAATTCCTTCCCTTCGAGTCTTGTCAGAGCTAAAGTTAGAAGAAGCAGAATGGATCCAGTCTCGATATGATCCGTTGAACTTGATTGAGGAAAAGAGGCTACGGGCTATTTGTCATGGTCAGATGTACCAAAAACGAATGATGCGAGCTTATGACAAAAAAGTTCGCCCAAGAGAATTTCACGAGGGGAACCTGGTTTTGAAAAAGATCATTCCCATACAAAAGGATTTCAGAGGGAAATGGATGCCAAATTGGGAAGGACTTTATGTGGTAAAAAAGGCTTTATCCAGAGGAACACTGATTTTGACCGAAGTAGATGGTAAAAACTTACCCAATCCTGTAAATTTGGATTCAGTCAAGAAGTACTATACTTGAAGAGGAAAAGAGGCCAAAGTGAAAACCCGCAAAGGGCGCTTTGAGACTTTCTTAAAAAAATAGAAAATGGAGAGGCCAAGGTAAAAACCCGCAAAGGGCGCCTTGAGACCAAAGGGGTTTTGAGTTGAAAACCCGAAAAGGGCGACTCAAATTGTGATCAAAGATGGGGCATGCGGTGGTCTTGCTATATTTGAATTAAGAAGAATGAGAAATGTTACGTCTTTGGGGCATCAACAGAGTACTCTTGATCTCCTAAACACATATTGAGCTTAAAATGGTATTCAAAAAGTTCGTACAGAGAAGCTTAGGCTGCAATATTTGGGGCACTTATCTTTTTCTCTCACTATTTTGTATTCTAGCCATATTTGCTTTCTTTAATTGACCCATTCTTTTTAGATTTTGCTCCTGATAAATTTCATTTTTTTTTCCATCATTATGATCATTTTCAAGCATTTTGTATTGAAGTAATGATTAATGGACCAATAATACTTTCACAAAAGGAGTTTTCCATACTACTCTGGAAAATGTCGGTTGAACAAGAAGACAGGATATTACGTCAGTAATACAGCGTTGAAGAACAACGAACAATGACAACCCAGACATTAAAAAAGGGATCATTCTCATGAAATTTTGCATTCATGCAAAATACATTTAGTTAGAAGCATTTGATTCATTATGATCATTGCATCCTAATCATTATACATTTAAAAAAGGGATCATTCTCATGACATCTTGCATTCATAACACATTTAGTTAGGAGCATTCGATTCATTATGATCATTGCATCCTAATCATTATAGGTATCATTCTCATGACATTCTACATTCATGCAAATATCATTCATAACACATTTAATTAGGAGCATCAATTCATTCTGGCCATTGTATCCTAATCAGTAAAAGGATCATTCGCATGACATTCTGCATTCATGCAAATATCATCCATAATACATGGTTAGGAGTGTTTGATTCATTCCGATCATGGCATCCTAATCATTATGCATAAGCATAAATATATAAATCAATTCTACAGATCATGTTCTCCAGAGGACAGTGTAACAAGATCGGTGAATCCACAAATCCCATATCCCTGAAGTTGCAGTGGGATAGATTGAAGTCGAGATAGCGAATCTTTTTCCCTAAAGACGCAGAGGAACAGATTAAAGCTACGACAGATCTTATCTACCTAAAGTTGCAGTGAAGCAGATTGAAGCCACATCCTTATCTCTCTGAAGTTTCAGCGGAGTAGACTGAAGACAGCGGATCTTACTTCCCTAGCATTGCAGTGGAACAGATTGAAGCTACAAATTGGCGAATCTTATATTCCTGAAGTTGCAGTGAAGCAGATTGAAACCACAACCTTATCTCCCTGAAGTTGCAGTAGAGCAGACTGAAGACAACAAATCTCATTTCCTTGACGTTACAGTGGAGCAGATTAAAGCTACAGATTATGGCGGATCTTATCTTCCTAAAGTTGCAGTGAAGCAGATTAAAGCCACCAGCCTTATCTCCCTAAAGTTGCAACGGAGCAGACTGGAGACAGCATATCTTATTTCCCAGATGTTGCAGTGGAGTAGATTAAAGCTACAGATTACGGTGGATCTTATCTTCCTGAAGTTGCAGTGAAGCAGTGTAACAGCCTGATTTTAGCCCTGATCAGAAATGTGGTTTCGGGACCACGAATTCTAGTCAGAAAAATATTTTAATATTATTTTTCGTGTTAAATATATATGATTGAGCATGTGTTAAAATTTCGTGAATTTACTTGACTGTTTGTATGTTTAATTTAAGAAAAAGTATCAAATTACATAAGTGGTAAAAAAGTAGCCTTTTATTAATTGAGTGGTTTAATTGTTTGGATCTCTTTTATATGTGGACTTAAGTGGTAAATTTACCAACTATTATGTAGTGGACGGCATGTGGTTCTTAATTTCATGATAACATGTTTTATATATTACATAATTAAGTTAAAAAAAAGAAAAAAAAAGAGCATGTTATATTATAATATATGTGATATAATAATAATAAAATAAAGAAAACATGTTAATTCATCCCCTTATCTTCTTCATCGTCGAAAACAAAAGAAAAGAGAGGGGATTCATTTTTTTTCTACTTTTCTTCCCTTGGTGTTTTTCGAAGGGAGGGAGAGACCTCAAAACCGATTGCATGTGGAGATAAATTTTAATTTTAGCTCGTCTAGGAGCATATTCTTCAAATGATTTGGTAATTTCTCAAAGTTCTTCTCTGGATCATAGTTGCTTTTCAAGGAAATTTTAATGGATGATGGACGGTAAAGCTTGGCTGAAAATGTTAAATTGCTTAGATGCATGGATTATTAGTGCATGAATTTCTTAAATGTGGTAGCAAGAGCCTTGATATTATTTTTGCTGATAATGTTTTTTTTTACTTTCTTGTGTGGTTCAACTGGTATGGATGGAAATGAAAAAAATAGTGATGTATTTATTGTGTCTGAAACCTGTGAATGGGAGTGTTTAATGCTATCATTAATGCAGCCGGGATGATAATAGAAGACTAATTCAATGTTGTAGATGTATGACCGAATGCCATTTGATGTGCCAAATTAATGATGTTTATTTAGTTGCAATTTATGGTGTCTAAACCTGATTGTTAAAGGGTTAAAGCAGCCATTTATGAAGCTGTTGGATGAGAATAAAAGTAAAGTAAATGTTGCATAATTTATGTCTGTGTGTCAGTTAATGTGCTGGTTAAATGGTGTTCAATAGCTGTATATTTATGTTGTTTGGGCTGCTGTTGGACAATTAATTACAATAGGAGAAACGGTTTCAATAATGTTAATTAATGATGTCTGAATTGATGCCAAATTAAGTTGCTGAGGAATGTAATTGGTAATTAATATATGCTGCATTAATAAGTAAATTGAATGTAAATAATGTTGTCTAAATGAATGAAAATGTTGCTGTTTGAAAATGCCATTTAAAATGTTTACATGTGAAAATTTAAAGAGTTTATGAGGGTTAAATGTTACAAGTAATGTTGTATGATGGTTGGAGTTTATTGTGTCCAAATTACCCCAATCTAAGCTGAGTAATTGTGTCTGAACTTAATCTAATGCACTGTCGTTTATGTTGTTTAAGAGCCTTATCTATGATGTATTGTTAATGTGTTTATGCTGTACAAATCAGGACATACTGATTATGTTTCTTGCTATTGTTGATTAAATACTGTGTGTTAATGTTGAATTTTGCTGTCCAATTAATTTAGACAAATCAAAGATAAATTGTAAATTGCTCAATTATATGTTTTCGGATTAAATTGAATGTTAAGATGATGAATGAGCTTAATTTGAATTTATTTAGATCAAGAACAAAAAGAAAAGAGTTTGGATCGGGGGAAGGCGAAATTGGTCAACTATCGAGGTAAGTTCTTAAGTTTAAGTACATGTAAGAAATAATTATGAACATGTTAAATAATATTATTTGATTTAATTGAGTATTGAAATAGATGATAGCCAAATGTTAAGGTCCAATATTGGACTAAATGTGTTTTGGAATTTGAAATGAAAACTAATACTTGTGATATGATAAGTGATTGTGGTTTATGTACATAAATTGGTAATAATGTGAATGTTAAGATGGGGATTTGATGAATTATTGATATGATATTCGGGCTTCGAGCCTAGCAGGCCTTGTGCCGGTGAGTTATATTCAGGCTTCGAGCCTAGCAGGCCTTGTGCCAGTGAGTTATATTCAGGCTTCAAGCCTAGCAGGCCTTGTGCCGGTGAGTTATTTCGGGCTTATTGCCTAGCAGGCTTAATGCCGGTGTTCAAACTTCAGACTTCGGGTCCAGCAGGCTTAATGCCGGTGAATTGCTATAAATGAAAAAAATCCGAGAATCAAACGAGGTGAGTCACATATAATGCTATGTTCTAAAAGCCCGGGTAAGAGTTAGCCTACTATGTTAGTAAGGAATGAAGTGAACAAATTTCTTATCGTTTTGAATAAATACGATGTGATGAAATGGACAATTCCATAAGTGCTTTATTTTATAATGTTGAACTTATCATTAATGTGTATGTACGTTACTTATATGTGAAGTTGGGTTATATATATATATGTATGTCATAGTGAAAAACTCGGTTATAAAATGGAAAGGTCAATGGTGAAAGAGTCAGAAGTGTTTTGCACATGTATATAAGTAGATATAGAAGATCAATGCCTAAGGTTGGTTCTTGTGATTTGGAATTTGTGATATAATATGATATTTATGTGATTTGATAATGTACATGTTCATGATGACATAGTGATAATATTTAAATCAAGTGTGTTACTAGTATTCGGATATATGTATTATATATATATTGAAATATTTATGTTCAATATTATAAGCTTGGAGATTTAAAATGTTTACATGTATGTTCATTACAATTATATGTGCTTGAGACTTACTAAGCTAGCAAGCTTATCATGTGAAATGTTTCCTCTGTTTTATAGATTAGGTGCAAACTACAAGCTCATCGGGATCGTTCGGAAAGTCGCTCACACTATCAATCTACATTTTGGGTACTTTTTCATTTTGGTTTTAAACGAAGGCATGTATAGGAAAGACTTGGTCTTTGTTTGATGAAATCTTAAGGTTCATGTATATAATAGCCATGCGAATATGGCTAAATTTTTAGTTAAGTACGCTGTTGTGTCTTGATATGTATGTTGGTTCATGATGGCAATGTTTATGCATTCTTAATCAAAGTATAATCGTTTTTGTTAAGGAAATGTTTGTATACGAAATGAATCCTTGAATTAGGGATGTAGGTAGGTTCGGTTAGAAGCTAGTCTTTCATAAAATGCAACAAAACAGCTTGTAGTAGCAGTAGTGATGTGAGTTAGAAAAATCACCAAAAATAGGGTATATTGAATTAGAAGGTGAATGAGATATGAAATTAAACCTCATTGTGTCTATTTTTACATGAAAGAAACATGGTAGGCAAAAGATTTATATATTATGAGATAATTAAGTTTCAGTGAGACTTGCCCTGAATGAATTCGGGAGTCACTGTTCTGTTTTGGAAATATTTTCAAAAATTGTAAAAACATAATTAAGAAGCATGGTTTATATGTGTAGAACCCTTAATGAGTCTAGTTTTCATTGGTATAAACAAGAACATTATAGGAAATTTTTGCAATGAGATAACTGTATTTTGTAGAGACAGGTCAGAATTGTCAAGCAGTGTAATAAGGGTAACTTTGATGAATAAACTGTACTAATTGGCCACATGAAAAATTCTGGAAAAATTATGGTGAAAATTTATATGAGTCTAGTTTCAAGGAAAATTTACGGATCTAAATTTCGAGTTTTGAAACTCGAGTTATGGTCAATTTAGTCAGCATGACGCAGTTGGACAGCTTTAAAATCTTACACCCCGAGTTAATAGTCAAGTCTAGTAATGCCACGTACTCGATTCCGGCAAGGGTTTCGGGTAAGGGGTGTTACAAGCAGACTGAAGCTCCCAGGCTTATCTCCCTGAAGTTGCAGCAAAGTAGACTAAAGACAGCAAATCTCATTTCCCTGACGTTACAGTGGAGAAGATTAAAGCTACAAATTACGGCGGATCTTATCTTCCTAAAGTTGCAGTGAAGCAGATTGAAGCCACCAGCCTTATCTCCCTGAAGTTGCAGCGGAGCAGATTGAAGACAGTAGATCTCATTTCCCTGATGTTGTGGTGGAGCAGATTAAAGTTACAGATTATGGCGGATCTTATCTTCCTGAAGTTGCAGTGAAGCAGATTGAAGCCACCAGCCTTATCTCCCTGAAGTTGTAGCGGAGCAGACTGAAGACAGCAAATCTCATTTCCCTGACGTTGCAGTGGAGAAGATTAAAGCTACAGATTATGGCGGATCTTATCTTTCTGAAGTTGCAGTGGAGAAGATTGAAGCCACCAGCCTTATCTCCCTGAAGTTGCAGCGGAGTAGACTGAAGATAGCAAATCTTATCTCCCTAAAGTTGCGGCGGAGCAGATTGAAACTATAAGTCTAAATTTTTTAAATTGGATCGAAGCGCTAGTTCTCATACACCTGAAGGTGCAGTGGGATGGAATGAAGCTACTCGAAGAAGAAAAGCACAGAAAGAAGTCAAAATTCGAAGACCGGGCAAAAATGGTCCTTTTTGAAGTCTTTACTCCATTCTTGTTACACGCCAATGAGCAAAGAGGGGAAGCTGTAAAAGCCCATTTTCGCCCGGGCCCATTTAAAACCAAATAAAAACTAATGATAAACAGTCCAGTTTATTAAAACAATAAAAGTCCATTACAGTAGGCCCAAAAACAAGACCCAAATGCTAAACCAGCCCATTAAGCCCAATTAACCTAATCAATCAGAAACCCTAGAGGTTTCCAGAATAGTCTAGTGCCGCAGCCCTTCCCACACGCGCGCCGCGTGCGTCCAACCACGTCACCTGCACGAGTGGCCTCACCCTCCGTACGACAGTTTCACCTGCAAAAAAGGGAAACAAACAGCAAAAGGCCAGCAAGAACTAACAGAAAATAAAGAAAAAATGCATAGAAGATTCTTGTATTTTCTTTTATTTTTTTTTGCTATAAAGGAAGCCGGGGATTTGTACTAACATTTTTACGAAATAAAAAAAAAAGAACAGCAACAAAATCTTATAAAAAAGGTGATTGCATTTTTTTTCCAGATCTGTTCTCTTTCTATTTAGCCATATACATATATATACAAAAAGAAAACAAACGGGGAGAGAGCTATACCTGAATCGTTTCGTGGCCCTGTTGACGGAGATCCCCTCTCTGTTGTCAGAATTGAGCCACAAAGGGATTTTTCGTTTGTAAATTGTTTTTAAGTTTTTTTAGCAGAAAAGAACGAGGAAAATAGGCTTAAAATCTAGGTTTTATATAGCTCCGGCCACCACCTACAGCGGAGCCGCGACGGAGCCACGACGAAGGCTAGCTGAGGTCCAATCGGAGCTGGGATTAGCTCTCGGAAAAATTCAGAGAAAATAAAAGTTTGTTTTTAAAAAGGGGTTTCAAATGAAATTTTTTGGGTGTTTGGTAACTTAAATAATACTCTAATACGACGTCGTTTAGGAATCTATCTTTAAGGCATAAAACGATGTTGTTTTGCTCCTTCAGATCCGCGTGTTTTTGCGGAAGGGTCTACTTGTGTATTTGGCCCTTCTGCATTTTTAACCTTTTCAATTCAGTTTTTTTATGTATGCATTGGCCCCTGTAAGTTTATTTCTTTCCTATTTTAGTCTCGCGGTAAAACGGCACCGTTTTAAGGACGGATCCGAGACCCGATTCGAATAGCCCTCAGGATCCACGTGTTTTTGCGGTGAATGGGCTATTTACATGTCTGATCCCTCCGTTTTGTGACGTGTTGCAGTTTGATTTTTTTCTTTTTAATTTTATCCTATAATTTAGTTTGATTATCATTTTAGCCCTCTTATTAATTTATTTAATTATTTGTTTATTAATTTGTTTAGTTATTTTTTTTGAATTAATATTAGATATTATTTATTTCAAATTGTTCTAGATATTATTTATTTTAAATTTCTCTTTACATGTTATTTATTTTCACTAATTATTTATTTATTTATTATTATAATTATTACTATTATTATCATTTTTATTGTTACTATTATTATTATTGTAACACCCCAAACCCGGCCCATAAGTTTCAACCAGATCTGGTATGCTACGGGTTGTACATTGAAAACTTTTTCTTTGTTGGTTTTGGAAATCGTAAGTTAATTAGACAATATTTGAATAAATAAGTGACATTTGAAAAGAAAACCTTGTATTATTATTATTTCGTATAATTAAACCCTTGGCATAATTTCATAAGTTGCAAACATTAAAAACTACTTAGGTGAATATAAACTATGGGGCCTTATTACATAAATATTCCCAAAATTAAAAACTTGAAGAAAAACCGAAAATAGTCTATAGAATTAAAATTTGATGGCCCCTCGAGTCCGTCTCGGCTCCCATGTCCACGATCTACTGCTCATCTGCAAAGTTAAGGAAAAATAATAAGGTGAGTCACCAAGACTCAGTGTGTAAATCCCGAAGACACATCAAAGGCTTGGCCCACAAACACATTATGAGCCCTGGCCCATACATAAAGGCATCAATCATAAATACATGAAAATAATAATGAATGATGAATAGCCCAACCCATCCTAGTAATCCATCCTCTACACACCAACTCGTACCAACCATCACACCTTGGGGATTTCTACAATCAACCCGCCAACCGCTACACACCATATCGACAGCTGTGCTACCTATCTTAAAGACCGATCACTGTGTGACCTATGTGGCAAAGCCATCGACCGCCATGCGACCTTAATAACACATCGTAGCATTTCGACAGCTGAGCTGCCTGTCATAAAGACCGATCACTATGTGACCTATGTGGCAAAGCCACCGATCGCTATGCGACCTTCTTCCCATTCATCATATCAATCCCATCCCATGCATAGTTACAAGCAAAATCAAACAATGTATTACCTAATAGATTTCAGTTTATCGCATACATCGATACACATAGAGAGATTTCTATGATTACGTACCTGACATCCTTTGCCTACCCTTTCTGGGTAATATGACTGTTCATACAGCCTATTTTCTGGCTCTTAGCCCACAACACATATATACACATAAAGATTTAATAGTGTGTTAGAGATCTACACACCTGATTACCGTTAGAACGAGACCCTCTAAGTCGACGCTATCCGTAGCCAACACCATCGCTATCTGCCTTGAAATCCTGAAAAGTGATATGAGACTCAGGGACTAGTGTTTCCAGCTTTTAGATCTAAGAGATCTTATGTAACACCCCAAACTCGGCTTTTAGCCACTAACATACATAAATAGATTTACATACAGGTTTATTAGTAGTTTGTTAGAGATCTACACACCTGATTAATGTTGATACCCTTGCTAAACCGATCTACAACTTTGCTCAAAAAGCCGGAAGGATGTGAAACTAGGGCCTCTCCTATATTCGGCCATGGTTAGTGTTCTAGCCAATTTTATATATTTGAATAAACAACTCTTCTTACCTTAAAATCCCGAAATTGAAGACTAATGATTTTTGGCTTTTTGATCTAGTTGACCAAGCTTCCTTCAAATCCCGAAAACCATTAAACTATTAGCTTTCAGCTTTTGCTTTTCAAAAACCGGGAATAGATTATGAGAACTAAACAAAAATCGACTCTTACCTTAGCTTAGGAGATTCGGCTAGCACTAGAGAGAGGATTCGGCAATGCCAATGGAAGATTTAAATGCCGGAAGTATAGAATAATTTCTCAAATAGGATGAATAAAAGAAAAAGCGTTGGATGCTTCGGCTTTTTAGAGAAATCGGCACAAGGGAAAAGAAAGTGGGGAAAAGTTTCGGCTTTTGAAGAAATTGAAGAAATAAATTTGGAGAGGGAGAGGCTAGGGAATTTTGGCACCAAGGGAGAGGATTTTAGGGTTTTTCAATGTCAGAAACAAGGAGCTAGCCCCCCCTATTTATAGATTTTTGACACCTACTGCTAAATACCGAAAACGCCCTTAAAATTTAAGCTAGAAGAGAGGAGAATTTCGGCACCCTCTATGCCATGCAGTAGCTGAATTTTACACTCCTCTAGGTGGTGGATTTTCGACCAACACTTCCTTTGAAGATAAGCTCCTAACTTTTCTCCTTTTTATCTATGATATTATCACTTAAAAATCCATATATATCTTCTTATTTTTAAGCCTTGTAGTCGTCCACCTCATTAATTCTAAATGCCGAAATTTAACTCATTTAAATTAAAATATTTGGGCTTCATTAAACTTATATTTTTGGGCCCCTAAATCCCTTGTGAGTGGCGTCACCCTATCTTCATTTAAAGTGCCGAAATTGGCCTAAAAACATGGGCTCCTTGCGACCCAAAACTTGTTCCTTTTTAATTGTTAATGATGCCACCTTAAAATAATTTAATCTGGGCCTTTGCCTAAATTCTAAGCCCAAATTTAGACCCCTATCACTTAAATTAACAAATTAATTCTATCCCTACACTAAATGCATAAGCCCATAATTTTAGGATGCTACAGCATAGGCCCATAATTTTAGGATGTTACAGTTCTACCCCCTTAAAGAAATTTCATCCTCGAAATTTCCAACTAACTAGTAATCATACTACCTAAGTCTCACTACTATGCTTTCGCTGCGCACTCTAATTCTAAAGCCAAAATAAGCACTTAGTATACTATGGTAGGGTACGCACTGGTATTCGCATCTAGAGCGTCCTCGTCCCCCTTGTACTCATTCTACCGATTCGCGTTTATCTGATTAGAAATTTTATGAACTATTAGTTTTCTTCCACTGTTTTAACCATGGACAGTCTTATGAATAATAGCTTTAAGAGTAGTTCTTTCGAATTCGTATTCATATCCTCTAAGAAACATATACATGAACTCACGTTCATTACAGAAAAGTGTTGTTGGTGTTGTTGTTGTTTTCACTACCCAGGGGTATTTTTGTAATTTTTATCCTATAGGGGTATTTTTGTAATTTTTTAAAATAAGGTTCCTTGGTGATTTTGTCAAATAAGGGTATTTTGGTAATTTTGCATTCTCGGGGGTATTTTGGTAATTTTGAAAATTGGGGGTATTTTGGTAATTTTGAAATCCGAGGGTATTTCGGTAATTTTGAAATTCAGGGGTATTTCGGTAATTTTTGAAATCCGGGGGTATTTCAGTAATTTTGAAATCTGGGGGTATTTCGATAATTTTGAAATCCGGGGGCATTTCGGTAATTTTACCAAACAAGGGTAATTTGGTAATTTCTTCAAACTAGGGTTATTTTGGTCATTTTGCAAAACAAGGGTAATTTGGTAATTTCCTTCATGGCTGTGAACATTTTCAAATCAAGTTTTTTTTTTGAAAGGTACAAAACTTAGGGGGTTTTTTTTTTGCAAAATAGGGTGGTTAGTCCCTTTCGGGTTTTAATTATGGGTTCAGCCCATGAACAAGTCCTTATTGCTAGAGTGAACAGTCACTACGCACCAGGTAAGATTCCACCGAAGAGGAGGTGAGTCACTTGGACTGCTTAAATACCAAGCTCTTCCGGATCTACTCCTAGACATGCATATGCCTGTTGCCACACTTTAGTCTTGCGACTCATTTACAGGTTTTGTTTAGTGGAATTAAGTCTTATGGAATTGAAGAGTTGTTTGTCTAAGCCTAGATTCCATCAAGTTCTAATCTAAATAGTCTACGTCCCATAAAGCCCATTAAGTCCACATTTATATCACAATTAGGAGTTGAGAATACTTACCTGGGTGGATTGGTTGCCGGTAGACTCGAAGGCCATGTCTTCAAACCAAAAATTTTTCTTAAATACAATTTTTTTTTCTAAAACACTTCTAAACCCATTTCACAGCCCGAGTTTTGAACTGGGCTTTGATACCAAAATGTAACACCCCAAACCCGGCCCATGCGTTTCGACCGGATCTGGCATGTCACTGCTTGTACTTTGAAAACTTTAGCTTTGTTCATTTTTGAAATTGTGAGTTAATTAGACAATATTTAAGTAAATAAGCGGCATTTTAAAAAAAAAACCCTGTATTAATTATTATTAAGTATAAATAAGCCTTATCATAAAATTCATAAGATGCTTAACATTGTAAACTCCTAAGTTGAATAAAAACTAGGGGCCTTATTACAAAAATATTCCCATAATGAAATAAAAAAAATAAACTTAAAGAAACTCCAAATTAACTTGTCAAAAGAAATTTGATGGCCCCTCGAGTCTGTCTCGGCTCCCATGTCCACGATCTACTGTTCATCTGGAAGAGTAGAGAAAAGGAAAGCGTGAGTCACGAAGACTCAGTGTATAAATCTCAAAACACACATCGACCTGAGCCCACAAACACATTATGGGCCCTGGCCCATACAGGAAGACATCAATCATAATCACATAATAATAATATAGAATGAATAACCCAACCCATCCTAGGTTTCCATCCTCTACACACCATCCCGTACCAACCATCACACCGTGGGGATTTCTACAATCAACCCTCCATCCGCTACACACCAAAACGACAGTCGTACTGCCTATTCCTATTAAGTAGAAATCATTAAACGTGGCATAGCCACCGATCACTACGTGATCTTACATTTAAAATTATGTGGGATTTCTACCACCGATCACCATGTGACCTATCATGCACTTCCCCTTCAATTATCATCATTCCCACCCCATGCATACATACATAAAGAAACATCAAGCAGATATATATATTCTTCGATACACATAGGGAGTTCTATGTTTACGTACCTGGCATCCTTGCCTAACCCTTTTTAGGGTTCCATTCGACTGTCTATACAGCCTTATTCCGGCTTTTTAGCCCATAATATACAAAATAAATATACATACAGGTTTATCAGTAGCGTGTTAGAGATCTACACACCTGATTAATGTTGATACCCTTGCTAAACCGATCTACAACTCTGCTCAAAAAGCCGGAAAGATGTGAAACTACGGCCTCTCCTATATTCGGCCAGGGTTAGTGTTCTACCCAATTTTATGTATTTGAATAAACAACTCTTCTTACCTTAAAATCCTGAAATTGAAGACTAATGATTTTTCAGCTTTTAGATCTAGTCGACCAAGCTTCCTTCAAATCCCGAAAACCATTAAACTATTAGCTTTCGGTTTTTGCTTTTCAAAAACCGGGAATAGATTATGAGAACTAAACAAAAATCGACTCTTACCTTAGCTTAGGAGATTCGGCTAGCACTAGAGAGAGGATTCGGCAATGCCAATGGAAGATTTAAATGTCGGAAGTATAGAATAATTTCTCAAATAGGATGAATAAAAGAAAAAGCGATGGATGCTTCGGCTTTTTAGAGAAATCGGCACAAGGGAAAAGAAAGTGGGGAAAAGTTTCGGCTTTTGAAGAAATTGAAGAAATAAATTTGGAGAGAGAGAGGCTAGGGAATTTTGCCACCAAGGGAGAGGATTTTAGGGTTTTTCAATGTCAGAAACAAGGAGCTAGCCCCCCTATTTATAGATTTTTTTGACACCTACTGCTAAATACCGAAAACGCCCTTAAAATTTAAGCTAGAAGAGAGGAGAATTTCGGCACCCTCTATGCCATGCAGTAGCTGAATTTTACACTCCTCTAGGTGGTGGATTTTCGGCCAACACTTCCTTTGAAGATAAGCTCCTAACTTTTCTCCTTTTTATCTATGATATTATCACTTAAAAATCCGTATATATCTTCCTATTTTTAAGCCTTGTAGTCGTCCACCTCATTAATTCTAAGTGCCGAAATTTAACTCATTTAAATTAAAAGATTTGGGCTTCATTAAACTTAAATTTAAATCCCTTAAATCCCTTGTTGTGGCGTCACCCTTGCTCCCATTTAATTGCCGAAAATGGCCCAAAAACATGGGCTCCTTGCGACCCAAAGCTTGTTCCTTTTTAATTGTTAATGATGCCACCTTAAAATAATTTAATCTAGGCCTTTGCCTAATTCTAAGCCCAAATTTAGACCCCTATCACTTAAATTAACAAATTAATTCTATCCCTACACTAAATGCATAGGCCCATAATTTTAGGATGTTACATCTTAACACAAAGAACTCGACTACCCCTTTGAGATTCCGGCTTTTTGAGAAGATCAGAAGATGATAGGAATGAGTCTATGTAGATTCGGCTTTTAATGAAGAAATCGGCAGGAAGAGGAAAAGAGAATTTCGGCAGACCAGAGGTAGGTTCGGCTTTAGTAAAGATCAAAAGAAAAGATTGTAGAAAAAGGATTATGAGGTTTCGGATTTTAGAAGGAAGAAGAGAAAAGAACAATGGAGTTTCGGCTTTTGAATCAAAGTGAAGATGAGGGAATAGGGTTAGGAATTTCGGCTTTTACTCAGAGAAGAAGAGAAAGAAAAGATGGAAACCCTAAATGCCAAAAAATAAAGAAGAGAACCCTCACCTGACTATTTAAAGTTTCGGCACTCCTACTAACCAAAAGCCGGAATTGCCCTCTTGACAACTAAAACCAGTTAATTAGCAAGGGAAATTTCAGCACCCCTTAGCCATATCAGAAACCGATTTCTCCTCCCCCTTAGAGTTTGAAATTCGGCCACCACTTAGCCTTGCAGATAATTCCTATTTTTTCTCCTTTATCTTCCATATTATCAACTATAATATCTACATTATCCCATTCACATAAATCCTCCTATTTTTTAGCCTTGTTACCGTCCACTCCACCTAACCCTAATGCCGAAAATTAGTTAACTTAAATTAGAAGAATTGGGCTCCATGAAACTTAAATTTGGGCCCCTTACTCCCTTGTGCGTCACCTCCTTGCTCCCTAAGTGGTGCCACTGACCACTAGTCCTCAAGCCCATTTTGATATTTTAAACTCAGATACCACCTTTTAAACCCTATAGTGCCCAAACAAAAATTCAACTAAGGCTTCAGCCCAATCCTGAGCCTAATTTGGACCCCTAATGCTCAAATTAACTCATTACACATATTCACCCATTAAATGCATAGGCCCAAAAATTCAGGATGTTACAATTATTATTATTATTATTATTTTATTTTTAATATTACTACTATTATTATTTTCTATTTATTATTAACTTTATTATTATATTATTATTATTTTATTATCTTTAAACTATTGTACATAATACTTATTTTTATTTATTGATTTACCATTAGCTTTATTTTTGTTATTATTTTCTTTTATTTATTTGATCTTTTACCTATTATTTCATGTAGATTGTTGGTTTTAAATTTTATTTTATTGTATTTTATTTTTGCCTTTATTATTGTTATTTATATTATTGCCCTCATTTTTATTCTATTACGTATATTGGTGCAATATTTCATTTTTCATTTTACTACAATCGTGTTACATTTTATCCGATTTTCGAAATAAGCAATTACTTCGCGTTCTAAGATTCGAAAGAAATTGTACCCTAACTTACTGGGTTTTGATTTTTCTCATCGAGTCTGAAGAACCAATTATTTTTAAAATTAAAGCATAAGCTAAATAAAAACTTATTCTCGAGAATTCAAAATGTTGTGTCCTAACTCACTGGATGTGACATTTTGTTCTCTCGAGATAAAGATTTCCAGAAACAAATGCAATATTTTATATTTGGAATTTCGAGAAATTGTGTCCTAACTTACTGGGTTCTGATTTTTCATTTGACCTAAATAACCGAATATCCTTCTTAATTTTAAATGCCCGAGTATTAAAAGTCAAAAGGCAAGTTTAGTTTCAAGGATTCGAAATGTTGTATCCTAACTCACTGGGTATGATATTTTACTTCTTTGAAATAAGCGGGTCTCGGCATCCGGTTTAATTTATTCTAGTTTTCTTTAACAGAAAGGATCGTTTTTTAAAATCTTTTTAAATTTTCAACATTGAGACATTAATCAATCAATTCGGTACCAATTTTGGGCGTTACGAGGGTGCTAATCCTTCCTCGTACGTAACCGACTCCCGAACCTGTTTTCTCGAATTTCGTAGGCCAAAATCATTGTTTTAATAAATCAAAATGTTTTAACGATCAATCTCAAGGTGACCCGATCACACCTCAAAAAAATATTGGTGGCGACTCCATTTTCATTTTTAAAGTTGACCCCATTTTCAACAAACAAAAAAATAGTTTCGACAAACTTGACTCAGACTCGGTGGATACACGAATTTCAACCAACACACCAGTATGACACATTGTGCCTTAACGGTACACAGTACCTAAACAGTAATCAGTAACAGTAGCAGTAACAGTAACAGTAACAGTGTTCAACACACAAAGTGCTGAATCTGTAACAGTAACAGTAATAGTATTCGACACACAGAGTGTCAAATCAGTAACAGTAACAGTAGTCGGCACATAAGTGCCTGATCAGTAAGCCGGCAAAAACCCGTACTCTTCCTTATCCTATGGTATGCCAACTATATCCGACTAGCCCGACTAGTTAATAGGGTATTTAATTCACTTTTCAGTACAATTTCCATCTTAGTTCAGTATCAATTATAATTTCTTTATTTCAATCATTTCACAGTATTGCAGTAATTCATTACTTCAGTAATTTCATAGTTCAATGCAGTACACATAACAATATTCAGTAACTTCACAATTCAATTCAGTACTCAAAACAATATTCAATATTCCATAATTCAGTTCAGTATCAGTCTCAATTTCAATACCCAATCATAAATTTATCATTTTACTAAACACTTACCTTAAAATACTTACCACACATAATTAGTAAATTAAACACATAATAATGATAAAGTTTGAATTATAGTGATACAAACCAGAATTCTCTTCGGATTTAATCCTTAACGATCTTTTCTTTTCTGTTTTGGGCCGATGCTTCAGGCTTGATATTAGCTACGAACAATTAAAATAATTTCACAATCATTAGCACAACACAATTTAATTGCTGAAATTTTTATCTAACTTTTACTTTAATTCCAATTTAATCCTAACTAAACCTATATATTTTTCTTTCTCAATTCATACCTTTTTGCTACTCAATTTCTTGCCAAACTCACATTTAACTATCTAATTTTTATCATATTTTCATAATTTAGAATTTATTTCAATTTAAACCCTAAAACTCAAAACTTATAGCTTATTTTACAATTCAATTCTTTATTCAATTCCAATCAAAATTTCTATCAAATAAACCCCCAATTCCATCATTTGTTCAACATAAACCCTACTAAAAAATCTATTAACTTTCAAAATTTCAACTTAAATCCACGAGTATTTCACTCTAGGATTCCAAAAACATCAAATTTATAAGAAAAGGACTTGATTAAACTTACCAATTAAATTTCAAGCTTTAAAATCCTAATTTTCCCTTTCTTCTTTCTTTCCTTTTTCTTTCCTGCTCTGTTTCGAAATGGCCTCTGTTACTTTTGGCTTTGTTTCTTTTGTTTTATGTTTTCTTTTTATTATTATTCATTTACTTTATTTTATATTTAAGTTAATTAATAATTATAAAATATCTATTTTAATAACAAATATAATTAATACATTTGTACCATATCATAACCTTACATTTGTCTTAATCTAACTAATTTATCAAATAAAAAATCTTTTAATTTAATTAATAAATATAATAATTTAATTAATAAATATCTTTTACTTAAAATTTAAGAAAATATACAATTATATTACAAATGTACAAATACATATATTACACATGTATTTTATCATATCCATACAATTGGCATATTTTGATTTATTTAATAATATAATATCATTATAATTTAATTATCATAAATTCATATAATATAAATTATATTTAAATATCATTAATTATATAATTAAAACAAATAAAATCTTAGATTTTGTTCCCTTTATGCCGTCTCAACTATGTTAAATGGCTTAATTGCCATTTTAACCCTTTTTTACTTTCTTTTAATCTATAATTACACTTTCACTCTTTATTCAATTTGATCTTTTTTTCCTAATTACTTTAAATTAAGCTAAATTCACTAAATAAAAATCTAATTAAACACACTATTAGACTCATAATTATTCCTAATAATTATTTACTAACTCGGTTTACTAAGACGAAGGCCCGATAACACACTTTTTCGGTGCCTACGGATTTTGGGTCGTTACAAGGAGTGCCCGCGACGACATTGAGACAGGTACGGTTGTAGGTTGTTGTGACTCTGTGTGTTATTTATTTGAATGACATTGATTGATTATTCGTTGGATAACGTTTGTGTGTGTGATGAACAAGTATGTATATGCTTCAATGACTAAGTGTTCTGGTAGTATGTGAGGTCTTGAGTTCAAGTCTAGTGTGGTAGCACTTCGGGCCTAGAGTGCGCAACGGAAGCGTAGTGGTGTAGCTTGTGTTATACCACTGTTCTGTTAGTTGGAAATTTCGGGGACGAAATTTCTTTAATGAGGGGTCAGTCGTAACATCCCAAAATTTGGGGTTAGAAGTTTTGAAATTTGTTAGTAGGGTCAGTGGCTAGATCAGTCAATTGGTTTGTTGCTGTGTTTTATGTCAGAATGGGTCCGCTGGTCTGGTGGTTGGTTGTGTGTTAGTTTGCCTCGGGGTTCTGGGTTCGAATCCTCATGTGTGTTTGAGGAATTAGTTTTATTTGAGTTTTGTTTTCTATTTTATGTTTTATATATATATTTTGATGTTATTTTTTTGATGGTATTTTTATTTTTTTGAAAAAAATGAGGTTGTTTCAAAAAAAAAATTCTTCTCAATTTCTTCTCTTCTCTCTTCACATTTTCTTTTTTTTTCAATTTCCTTTAATTTTCTTTTTGGTTCTTTCGCTTTGTCGCCTGTCAAGAGAGCTTTGTACTCAAGTGTTCTGCTTGATTGGTTTTAAAATTAGGTAAGTTCTGTCCCTTGTTTTAATGGAGGAATTGCCTCAATTTTGTTGTGCTTCTAAAATTAAATTCGTATAATTAGTTGTGTTTTGTAATTGAAGTCTCTGAATCGGCTTGGTGGAGCGAGTCGAATAATTCTGGGTGTTTAAATCGCGAATTCAGGTGTGGGTTCGAAAACTTTTCCTTTTTGTTATAGATGAAATTCTGATTTAGTTCTGTGAATTTCGACATGGTTTGTGGGTTTCTGAAATTTATCAACTGAAGTGTCGTTGTTGTGGAATCGTTTGGAATTCTGTGTGTTTTTGACTTATTCTTTAGTTAACGAGGGTTGGGGATTGTTTCGACATCAAAGGCACGTTTTGCAGCCTGTTTTTGTGTGCTTTCGTAACCACATGGATGGTCACACAGGCGTGTGCTTGTTCGCACAGTCGTGTGAAGTTGGGAATTAGGGTTTCTGGGAAAGATTAGGTGCCACACGGCCATGTGCAGATTTGGGAAAATTAGTCGATTTTCACACGGCTGTCTCTTGAGTACACGGGCGTGTGCATTTAGGAATTTAGTGTTTTTGATGATTTTTTGTACCACACGACCTATCCACACCTGCATGTGTCCCACACGGGCGTGTGAGATCTCAACATGGCCGTGTCTCCTCTGTTATTAATTTTTAGCACTTTTGGATAATGAGTCACATGGGCGTGTGCCTCCTCCATACGGGCATGTGGGGCCTTCAAACGGGCGTATGTGGCCTCCACATGGGCGTGTAGACCCACACACGACCGGGGCACACGACCATGTGGTCCTACCTTGCCAAATTTCTATATTATGAAGATTTATGACCTGTTTGTGGTTCTGTGTGTTTTGACCATTGGCTAGGTCTTAGTAAGGGTAGTCGGGACTCTGTTTTACTCAGACATATCTGTTTTATGCAATCCTTACATTAGTTAAGTGTTCCGTTAATGTGATAATGCCTAGTAAATGGGTATCCTATAATGCCTAATAAATGGGTATCTTCTTCAGTGGTTAAATGACGTGGGTGTGTTTGTGACTGTCGAAATCTGTGTACATCGATTCTGTAACTGATTAACTGATTACGGGCTTCTGCTTCTACGTAATTGACAGTGTTTGGCAGTTTCAACTACAATACGTCTGTATAGCGATTTACCGCTCAGTACGATAATTTTGGCAGCTCAGTTGCACACTGCTATGTACGTGGCTTTGTTCCACATTCATGGTGTGTAGGGTTAGATGGGCCTTTCGAGGTCTTATGTGGTGTGTAGGGCTAGTTGAGTTTCTTATAGCTTATTTGTGGTGTGAATGGGAGACGAAGAGGTGTTTGGCTGGATGGGTGGTGTAATAGCCAATTTTGGCCTGGCCCCATATTAACCAAATATTGACCAAAAAAAACAAAAAACAAATAAATAATGAAGTCCATAAAAGTCCATTACAAATTTAAAATCCAAACCAAATATTCACTCTCGAATCTGGCTATAAAGGTCGAATATGATTCAGTGTAAGGGGGGAGGATTCTTTTGTATTACTTACGCAAGAAATACAAATAAAAAATAGAGAAGATACAAAGCAGAAATAGAAACTCAAAGGTTTATTTTCGATTTCAATTTCTTAAAAACTTCGAATTGATTTCTGTGAGCTTTCGTTTCGTTTCTTTCCTTTGTCTACGAGAAATAAAAAATAAAAAGAAAAGAAAGATTACCTTTGTGCGTCTTCGTTTTATCCGTCACCATCGGGTTCAGACGAAGACGTTTGTAAATCTGATCCTCGTGCACCACTACGCGCCGATCACGATGGCATTTTTAGTGGTTGAATAGGGAAAACCTTAAGCGCGGCTGAGAACACGGACAGAAAGGAGGCTAGGGTTGCGATTCAGGAAAGGGTTAGCAGATAGGTTAGAGCTGCTTTTAGGAGATTAATAATCATAGCAAAACGGCATCGTTTTAACCTCAACCCGCACGAGTGACCCGACCTAGGGAAGGATCCGCGTATTTTCTAGAATTGGGTTAATTTCCCTTTTAGTCCTTCCGTATTTTATTTCTTTTTAATCAAGTTTTATTTGATTTTAATTTAGCCTTTAATCTTTGTTCTGTTTCCATTTTAGTCCCCTTTAAACGTAACGTTTTCGCGACCGGGAATAATTGCTAATCTAATCCTTGATCGTTTGCACGCATTTCATTTGAGTCCTTTGATTCTCTTTTATTTTCAATTTTTGCCCCAGATTCCTACTTTCATTTTAATTTAGTCTCTTTTATATTCTATTTTCTTTAATTATTTTGCTATTTTGCCATTACTTAAACATTTTTATTATTATTGTTAATATTATTATTGTTCTATTATATTCAAACTATTGTGTATAGTATTTTATTCATTTATTAACTTACGAGCTTCTATTGTTGTTATTAAATTATTTTTATTTATATTATTAATTTCATATTATTTTATATATATGCCCTTTTAAATCTATCTATATAACTTCATTTGCTTTTAAACTTGTTTATATATATACATTTTATTTTAAAATTAGTGTAGAGATCACATTTTATTTATTTCACACATTTTTAATATATGGTTATCTATATACGTTGTTGCGTATTTGTGCGTAAATCATTTCTATAATTATGTCCATTTGTACGATGTTGAGTTTATGTATTTCATGCTTAATGCTATGTTTGTGCTTCTTGATATTATTTTATGTTGCAAATTCCAATATATGCAAGCCTTTATCAAATGTTTTATGGTATTAAAAATTGTATATTGAGCCAATTTTAAAATTACATATCTGAATATTTTCAAAACAAGGCAATATTTGTGTGTTTGGAAATTCGAAGAAATCGTGCTCAATCGTGCTGGGTGTGGTTTTTTGTTTGACCAAATAAATGAATATCCTTTCAAATTTTGTTCATATTTTCAAAATAAGGTAATATTTGTGCGTTTGGAAATTCGAAGAAATCGTGCCCAATCGTGCTGGGTGTGGTTTTTTGTTTGTCCAAATAACCAAATACCCTTTCAAAATTTCAATACATATGCTTGGAGAATTTTGGGGATGATCTTGAATTCGAGGACTCAGATTGTCGTATCCAATCGTGCTGGATGTGATACTCTATTCCTTCGGAACAAGGGAATCTCAATATTCAATCAAGTTGTTTAAAATTATAAAAAAAGGAACAAAATTACAAAATCATTTCAAACTTTTCAACATTAGGACATCAATTAATCAATTTGGTACCAATTTTGGGCGTTGCGAGGGTGCTAATCCTTCCTCGCACGTAATCGACTCCCGAACCTGTTTTCTTCTTGAAATTCATAGACCAGAACTTATTTTATAGGTGACCCGATCACACCTAAACAAAAAGATTGGTGGCGACTCCATATTTTTTAAAGTAGATTCCCATTTTTTTCAAAACACGATAAAAAATGGTTTCGACAGCTTGGCGACTCCACTGGGGACTAGTTGAGAGTCAGGCCATAAATTGATTAATTTTTGTCTTTTTGATTGAAAACTTGAAAAATTGTTTTGAAAAATTATGTTTCTTTTAAAGCATTTGTTTGTGCCATAACTGCAATGATGTCGAGTCTCATAATACTTGCATTTGGATTACTTGACCATTGTGGTTACGCCTTTAAGTGGGAGTGAGAAACTATGCCTTCGTGAGGTTTTCACCTCCGCATGGGCTAGTGGACTGCTTCCGGGATACATCCGTACCTATGTGTTTCATGAGATTTTCATCTCCGCATGGCCATAGGGAAATGTATTCCCCTGAACCAAACTCAATCCATATGAGCCTATAATGGGTGAAGATTGAGGAATCTACTGGTTCAGGTACCCATTCTTTAGAACCAAGCCACATATAGCAGCCCTAGGCACCTACCCTAGATAGAGCCACGCCAAACCCTAGTGGTCACCCGGTCAGGTGTTCTATATTGTTTATTTCTCTTGCACTAATGTGTTTCCTTTTGTTTTGATTGCATTGCATTCATTCCATTGCATGCATGTGCATTACATCATTTGCATTACGCTGTTTTCATGACATTACATCATATGCATTAGATTTCATGAGAAGACCCTGATTGGTTGAAGTTATTTTAGCATTAACCTGGACACCGGCAAAACCAAACATCCCTACGGTACCCGAACCAAGATGAAAGATATGGATCAGAGATTAGAGAAGCTTGAGCAACTCCAAAGGGAGATGCAGGATAAACTTCAGCTGCAAATGTAAGAGCAGCTTGCTAAGATCCAGCAGGATATGATGGACAAAATGATGGAACCGCAGAGAGATATGATGACTCAGATGACGCAGTTATTGAAGGGGCATACAGATAAAGGAAAGAGCTCCATGGTTAATGCTGAGGGGAATACTAAGTATCATCAATATCCCCCTGATTATACTCCACCACGCGTGCAAGCACTACTTGAAGTGACTGTACAAAAGCCATCTGTCACGATCAGGCCTCAACAACTCCAAGTTGATGCTTCAGTGAACCCCCAAACTGGCTTAGGTTCAGGAGATAATCCAATCATGACTAATGTCCCTAATTTGGATGAAATAGCTAAAGGAGAGAGGACAAAAGCAGAATTGCCAAGACAGCTAGAAGACAGATATAAAAGATTGGAGGAGAAGTTTAAGGCTTTAGAAAGTGCTGATAGCTATTATGGAATCGATGCCAAGGATTTAAGCTTGGTCCTTGACTTGGTGCTCCCATACAAGTTCAAAATTCCTGAATTTGATAAATATAACGGGACAAGTTTCCCCGAGGCTCATATTACTATGTTTTGTAGAAGAATGACGGGGTACATTAATAATGACCAACCATTGATCCACTGCTTCCAAGATAGCCTGGTAGGAGCAGCAGCCAAATGGTATAACTAGTTGAGTCGTGCCAGAATTGGTTCATGGAGAGATTTAGCCCATACATTAAAAAACAATACAGTCATGTGACAGACATGACTCCCGACAGAATTACTCTTCAAAACATGAAGAAAAGGGAAAATGAAAGTTTTAGACAGTATGCGTAGCGGTGGAGAGAGGTTGCCATCCAAGTCCAGCCACCACTTTTGGAAAAAGAGACCACAATGCTCTTTATTAATACACTGAAGGCCCCGTTTATCACTCATATTGTAACATCCTGAATAGGGCCTATGCATTTTCAGTTTAATTGTACGAAATGTCAAGTCTCAAGTACTAAGAATAAATTTTTGATACTTTTGGAAACCTAGAAATGCATGGAAATGGAAATGAACATTTTTGGAAACTTGAACATTTTTGGAAACTTGAACATTTTGGAAACTTGAACATTTTGGAAACTTGAACATTTTGGAAACCTGAACATTTTAGAAACTTGAACATTTTTGGAAACCTGAACATTTTTGGAAATGATTCAGAAATGGAAAGTAAACATTTCTGGAAACTTGGAAATGTAAGAAAATGGCAAGTTTACAGAGCCGATCGAAAATTTTAGGAAACTTAGAAATGATTCCGAAATGTCAAATTTTAAAGTTCAAAATAGGAAATAAGGGCTAGAGGGCCTTAAAAGAAAAAGTTGGAGAATTTTGACACACAAACAGGCTTGGAAAAGTGGCCTGAAGATGCCACTTAGGGCCTATGGAAATGGCGTCACATGCAGGGGACATAGGCCTGAGTTCGAGTCACTCGAGAAGCAAATAAATAAGTTTTATTTTTGCTTCCAGAAGGCTGAGGTGGACGGCATGGGTTTCTAGAAAAGGAAGAGTTTTATTTGCATAAATATGTGAATAATAAGTGATAAATAAAGGATTTTCTTTTAGGATTATTTGAGGAGATAAATGATGGATTAAACACTTTTATCTTTTAAATAAAAGAGATAATATTATCAAAAAGAGGAGTGGTGGCCAAGTAAGGGACTCCTAGGCTGATATTTTCGGCTATAAAAGGAGGGCAGGAGGGCTACTCATCAACTTTTGCTTCCTCTTCCTCTCTGCCGAAATTTTCCCTAAGCAAACCTCCCTCTGCCGAATTTTCTTTTCATCTTTTCTTCTTCTCTTTTCTTCATCTGTCAAGCCAAAACCTTTCCTGATTAAATCTCCATAGCCGAATCTTTGTGACTCCAAGCAAGAGGTGCAGTCGACTGAGGTATTAAGGTAAGAACAACTAATTCTTGTTCTTCTAATTCCTTTAATCAAGATCTAGGAGAAGAACACAAATCTTCGGGATTTGATCACCAATCAAATCGGCAAACAAGGTAAGTATTAGTAATACCATTCCTATTAGGATTTGGTTTTAAAATCGAAAAGGTTATTAATGTGTTTTTATATGATGGGCCGAATATAGGAACTAACAGATCTAAAGTTAGATCGGGATTTTCGGGATCTCAAGGAACCTATTAAGCGAATCAGGTGTGTACTCACACTAACTTTCAATATATCATATGGCAATCATTTTAATATATGAATATGCATAAGAATGTGAATGTGGCTAAGTACCACAAATGTGGTAAGAGTACCCAGGTACGTTTCCTACTTCTGATAGGATTACGAATATGATATATTTTGAGCATACGAATAGTAACATGAATGAGAATTAAGTATGTTATGCATGATATAAAATTTATGGGGCATTCGGGATCTATGTGAAAGGGGAAGAAGGTGTTGACTTCGGTCTCACCAATGGAATATGGTGACTACGGTCACAAAATTTGAATATGGTAACTTCGGTTACATTATCTGAATTTGGTAACTTCAGTTACATTATTTGAATATGGTGTCTAATGACACAAATTATATGGGCGATGAGCACGTCGACTGCAGCGACTGCCTTCGATGGTGTGTAGCGGATGGAGGGTTGACTTAGTAGTCCCCACGGTGTGACTGGCAGGTACGGGTGGTGTGTAGCGGATGGACCATTAGGCTTGGGTTTGGGTTGCATCATCATTTATTTTGATATGAATATGAATTTGATATGAACATGTATGCCTGATTTGTTGGATGTTAGTATGATGTACACATTGAGTCTATTGACTCACCCCATTGTGGGACTATTTTTCAGGTGATGAACAGTGACTGACTGGGACGGTAGACCTTGAGGTGGCCATGCTTCACTCGAAGATTTTATTTAGAATTTGGACTTTATATTTTCTGAGCACTTTTAAATTTTATTTTTGGGTTTACTTGATGTAATAAGGCCATAAGGCCCAAGTGGATTTCTTTATTTTGCTTTACTTTTAATTATCATGTTACGAACTATCTTGATTTAAGTTTAAGAAAAAGGATTTCTTTAAAAAAAACCCTAAAATTATCTTGTCACCTTAATTAAATTGGACTTTCGAAATTGATTAAATGGGTTCCCAATCTAAGCCCAACTCAAAACAATATTTTTCCAAAATTTCACTAAGTAACAAAGAACTTGAAAACCGGTTTACTTAAGGAACATACCAGATCCGGTTCAGGCTCGTGGGCCGGGTGTGGGGTGTTTCAGTTTGGTATCAGAGCCTAGTTTTTAAAACTCTCGGCCTGTGGGCTAAGGCCCAAAACGTTTTGAAATTGAGCCCAAATGATTTTGTTCGAACATAAGCAGGTTTTCTGACATGGCACCCAAGTCTCCGACCCGTGGTCCACCAGGTAAGTACCCTAACTATATGTGTGAATCTGTGATTTATGAACTGTTTAAGGGTAGAAAAGGCATGGAACGTAGAATAGATGATAGGAACTTGAACCCCAGGATTAGACTACCCAAACACAAAACCACATAAGACTTAATGCACTAAACAAACCTATGGCTAAGTCACTGAGCTAGGGTGTGGTAACCCCTGTGCGCATGTCTAGGATTGGATCCGGAAGAGCTTGGTATTTAAGCAGTCCTAGTGACTCACCTCCTTTTCGCAGGAATCCTACCTGGTGCGTAGCTTCGGTTCACCCTAACTCAGAGGGCTCAGTGGTGTGGCAACCTCTGTGCGCATGTCTAGGAATGGTTTCGGTGGGAGCTTGGTACTTAAGCAGTCCGCGTGACTCACCTCCTCTCCATTTGAATCCTGCCTGGTGCGTAGCTTTGGTTCACCCTGACCAAAGAGGGCTCGGTCATAGGCTAAGCATAATGACTAAAACCCGAAAGGGAACCAGCCATGTTTAAAAAAAAAAAGAGAGAACAAAACAACAAACCCCAGTTTCTTTTTCAAACTTTTAAAACTTTCCTTTAAATCTGAGGAAATTATTTCTACAACATTTTCTAAAAAACTCCTGATTTGCAAAAATTACAAAAATGCACTTGGTGGTAAAATTACCAAAATGCCCTTGGTTTATAAAATGTTCAATTACTCACCAGCTTTACCAAAATGTCATTATTTTATAAACATTCACAACCCTAATTTGCAAACTATCAAAATACCTTGATTTTGGAAAATTACAAAATTGCCCCTAACTTACAAAATTACCAAAATGACCCTGATTTCCAAAATTTTTGCAACATCCCCATTTTTGAAGGAACAATTTTCAAAAAGAACCCTCAAAGTTTTACAACTTTTGAAATATCCCTGATTTATTAAATTTACAAATTTACCCTGATTTGTGAAAAATTACCAAAATACCCCTGAGGTCTAAAATTACCAAAATACCCTCGGATTTCAAAATTTTTCCAAATTACCCCGAGACTTTGAAATTTTCAAAATAATTTTTGACAAAAACACCAAGGAACGTTTTCTTCTGAAAGTTACGAAAATGCCCTGTAGGACAAATTACGAAAATACCCCTGGGTAGTGGAAAACAACAACAACGAAAACTACAACGTTTTTCTGAATGAACGAAAGTTCATACTTGTCTGATGGATGAATGAATGAATGGAAAAGACTGTGTGTTTGTATGAATACGAAAGAACCACTCTTAAATTTCTTTTTCATAAAACTCCTTCGCGGTAAATAAGTGGAACAATGACTAATCCATAAAATTCTTTAATCAGATCCCGGCGCTAGAAAATGAGCTCTAGAGGACGTGGTCGTCGTGGACGAGGTAGAGGAAGGATGACCGTGTCGGAACCCGTTAGATCGGGTCAAGGGTCCGACAACGAAATACCACCGCCACCACCACCCCCAGCTGTTAATGTTGAGCAGCAGGCTCAGACGGGGGAAGATGCTGTGTCGCAGGCTGTGCTGCGAGTTTTGGAATTGGTGGCAGGTGCAGGAGGAAATTCAGGAAATCGTAAGTCTGTGCCTGAACGGCTCCGAGCTAATGGAGCTGAAATGTTTCGAGGAGTATCTGGAGTGGCACCCAGTACAGCTGAGTACTGGTTGGAAGCAACGGAGCGCATCATGGATGAGCTCGATCTGACTCCTGAGGAAAAGTTGAAAGGGATGGTGGCGTTGTTACGCGATGAAGCGTATCAGTGGTGGTTAACTGTACGAGATGGTGCTATGGCGGAGGATCTGACCCGGGAATATGTTAAGGAGGCATTCCAGAAGAAATATGTGGGAACCAGGTATACAGACGAGCAAAGGAAAGCTTTTCTGGGGCTGGTTCAAGGGAGTAAGTCTGTCGCAGAATATGAGGCAGAATTTCTGAGGCTGAGCCGCTATGCTCGAGGGGTAGTGGCAACTGAGCATGAACGCTGTGTCCGTTTTGAGGACGGACTGAGGGACGATCTGAGACTGTTAATAGCACCGCATCAGGAGCGGGAATTCTCTGCTTTGGTGGAAAAGGCCAAGGTGGCCGAGGGGATTAAGGATGCTACCAAGCAGACTGTGGATAGGAATAAGCCCAAAAGTGGCTTTGGGCCATCTGGAAAGGGTCACAAGAGGCCTAGAGTTGACGGGCCACAAAATCAACAAGCTGGTACGGGCTGACAGTATCGCCCTTGTGAGCATTGTGGGAAAAAACATTTGGGAGAGTGCTGGAGAAAGACGGGAGGATGTTTCAAGTGTGGGTCCAAGGACCATATGCTTAAGGATTGTCCCAAGCAACCAGATGAGAGCCGACCGGCAGTTCAGAATGCTAGCCAGACTGGTAGAGGCGGACAGCAGCCTCAACGGGGTCGTGGTTCGGGTAACCGAGGTAGTGGTGCTAGCAGAGGCCGTGGAACACAGGGCCGAGGTACTAATGCTAATGCAGAAGCAAGGCAACTGGGTTTGGTTTATGCGGTTCGCCGGAGGGAAGATGGTGACGCACCAGATGTAATAACCGGTACGTTCTTTATTTTTGACAAACCCTATTTTACTCTGATTGATGTGGGCTCGACCCATTCCTATGTTGCATGTAGTGTAGTGGAAACACTAGGCCTAGACTCTGAACTTTCTGATAGACAGATGACTGTAGTAAGCCCATTAGGTCAAACTATTGTGGTAGATAAGATCTTTCGAAATGTACCCCTAGAGATTCAGGGAGTGAATTTTCGGGCTGACTTAATGGAGTTACCCTTCAGAGAATTTGAACTCATACTCGGAATGGATTGGTTAGTAGAACACCGAGCCATGTTGGATTGTGCGGCTAAACGTATGGAACTAAGAACCCCGGAGGATGAAGTGGTAGCAATGATCGGAGAAAGGAGGAACTACTTGTCTAACGTAGTTTCGGCGCTGAAGGCCGAGAAGATGGTTAAGAAGGGGTGTAAGGCATTCTTAGCCGTCATTAGTACGATAGGTGGGAAGGAAGAAGGTATTAATGGAGTTAGGATGGTAAGGGACTTCGTGGATGTATTTCCAGAGGAATTACTAGGAATACCCCCAGATAGAGAGGTGGAATTTGGGATAGATTTGCTACCAGGAACAGCTCCTGTGTCAATCGCCCCATACCGAATGGCGCCAAAGGAGTTAGTGGAGCTTAAGGCTCAAGTCCAAGAGTTGTTGGATCGTGGGTTCATCAGACCCAGTGTGTCTCCATGGGCAGCACCGGTCCTATTTGTAAAGAAGAAGGACAGAACTATGCGTATGTGCATAGACTACCGTCAGTTGAATAAGCTGACCATTAAGAACAAGTATCCTTTGCCAAGGATCGATGATTTGTTCGATCAGCTGAAGGGGGCCGCAGTATTTTCAAAGATCGACTTAAGGTCGGGATATCATCAGTTGAAGGTGAAGGAGGCTGACATCCATAAGACCGCTTTTAGGACAAGATATGGCCACTTTGAGTTTGTAGTGATGCCATTTGGGTTGACGAACGCTCCAGCCGCGTTCATGGACATGATGAATCGGGTTTTCCAACCTTACCTGGATAGGTTCGTCGTTGTGTTCATCGATGATATTTTGGTGTACTCGAAGTCAGAAGAGGAGCATGATAAGCATCTCCGAGTTGTGTTGGAAGTATTAAGGGAGAAGGAGCTTTATGCCAAATTCAGCAAGTGCGAATTTTGGCTTAAGGAGGTGGCATTCTTAGGACATGTGGTATCCGCAGAAGGAATAAGGGTGGATCCTAGGAAGATCGAAGCCGTGTTGGATTGGAAACCACCTAGGTCCGTGGCTGAGATCCGAAGTTTCTTAGGCTTGGCAGGCTATTACAGAAGGTTTGTGGAAGGGTTCTCGTCAATAGCCGCGCCTTTGACAAAGTTGCTAAGAAAGGAAGTACCCTTCGAATGGACTAATAAGCAGCAGGAGAGCTTTGAAAAGCTTAAAAGGGTGTTGACGGAAGCTCCAGTGTTAATTCAGCCAGAGGCAGGAAAAGATTTTGTGGTGTACTGTGATGCTTCGCATACGGGGTTAGGCTGTGTGCTAATGCAAGAGGGTAAAGTGGTCACCTATGCGTCACGACAGTTAAGGCCTCATGAGGTTAACTACCCAACTCATGACTTGGAACTAGCAGCAGTGGTTTTCGCCCTTAAGGTTTGGAGGCACTACCTTTATGGAGAAGGGTCAGTTATCTATACAGACCACAAAAGTCTTAAGTACTTGTTGACTCAGAAGGAGCTGAATCTAAGGCAACGAAGGTGGGTGGAATTGTTGAAGGACTACGACTGTTCGATAGAATATCATCCGGGCAAGGCGAATGTGGTAGCTGATGCCCTGAGTAGGAAGGTTGTGTCGGATTTAAGGGATTTGTTCGCTCACTTAAGTCTGTATGACGATGGAAGCCTGTTGGCAGAATTGCAAGTCAAGCCCACATGGCTGAAAGAGGTGAAAGAGGGACAGTTGGCTGATAAGGACTTAAGTGCTAAGTTACAGCAAGTACAGCAAGGAGGATTAAAAGACTATGGCGTCAATGATGAAGGAGTATTGTGCTACAAGGAAAAGGTCTGTATGCCGAGGGATAAGGAGTTGAGACAAAGGATTCTTCGGGAAGCGCATGGTAGCCCTTATGCTATGCATCCCGGAGGCATCAAGCTGTTTAGAGATCTAAGGGAACAATTTTGGTGGTCTGATCTGAAACGAGAGGTGACTGAATTTGTGGGGAAATGTTTGACGTGTCAGCAAGTTAAGGCTGAACACCAAGTCCCATCAGGATTGCTTCAACCAATCGAAGTTCCTCAATGAAAGTGGGAGAGAATTACCATGGACTTCGTTAGTGGGCTTTCCCTTACGCCTACTAAGAAGGACTCGGTATGGGTGATAGTGGACCGTTTGACCAAGTCCGCGCACTTCATCCCAGTAAGAATGGATTATTCTCTTCAGAAGTTGGCTAAGTTATATGTGGCAGAGATTGTGAGGTTACATGGAGTACCAATGTCGATCATCTCCGATAGAGACCCAAGGTTCACGTCTCGGTTTTGGAAAGCACTTCATCAAGCCTTAGGCACTAAGTTGGACTTCACTACGGCTTTTCATCCACAATTAGACGGGCAGTCCGAACGGGTTATACAAGTGTTGGAGGATATGTTGAGAGGCTGTGTAATGGATTTCCGAGGAAGTTGGGAAGATTACTTGCCTTTAGCTGAGTTTGCCTACAACAACAGCTATCAGGCTAGTATTCGAATGGCACCATATGAAGCATTGTATGGTAGGAAGTGTAGAACACCTACTTGTTGGACTGAGTTAGGAGAACGACGAGTTTTGGATCCAGAGTTAGTGGCAGAAACTGAAGAGAAGGTTGAGTTAATTCGAGCACGGTTAAAGGAAGCCTCTTACAGGCAGAAGTCTTACGCAGACCTTAAGCGGAAGGAGATCGAGTTTGAAGTGGGAGATCAGGAATTCCTGAAAGTCTCGCCTTGGAAGAAGGTGATGAGGTTCGGTCGAAAAAGGAAGTTAAGCCCAAGGTTTATAGGGCCTTATCGAGTACTGAAGCGAGTTGGGCCAGTGGCATACCAATTGGAGTTGCCACCAGAGTTGCAGCAGATGCACGATGTATTTCATGTATCCATGCTACGTCGCTACCGATCGGACCCATCTCATGTAGTACCTGTTGAAGAGGTGGAGCTAAGGCCAGACTTATCCTACGAGGAAGAGCCGATTCGAATCTTGGAACATGATGTGAAAGTATTACGAAGGAAGTCCGTACCTCTAGTCAAAGTGTTATGGCGCAATCATGGAACGGAAGAAGCTTCGTGGGAGTCAGAAGAGACCATGCGACAACAATACCCTCAATTATTTTAGTTAGGAAATTTCGGGGACGAAATTTTGTTTAAGGGGGTAGAACTGTAACATCCTGAATAGGGCCTATGCATTTTCAGTTTAATTGTACGAAATGTCAAGTCTCAAGTACTAAGAATAAATTTTTGATACTTTTGGAAACCTAGAAATGCATGGAAATGGAAATGAACATTTTTGGAAACTTGAACATTTTTGGAAACTTGAACATTTTGGAAACTTGAACATTTTGGAAACCTGAACATTTTGGAAACTTGAACATTTTTGGAAACCTGAACATTTTTGGAAATGATTCAGAAATGGAAAGTAAACATTTCTGGAAACTTGGAAATGTAAGAAAATGGCAAGTTTACAGAGCCGATCGAAAATTTTAGGAAACTTAGAAATGATGCCGAAATGTCAAATTTTAAAGTTCAAAATAGGAAATAAGGGCTAGAGGGCCTTAAAAGAAAAATTTGGAGAATTTTGACACACAAACAGGCTTGGAAAAGTGGCCTAAAGATGCCACTTAGGGCCTATGGAAATGGCGTCACATGCAGGGGACATAGGCCTGAGTTCGAGTCACTTGAAAAGCAAATAAATAAGTTTTATTTTTGCTTCCAGAAGGCTGAGGTGGACGGCATGGGTTTCTAGAAAAGGAAGAGTTTTATTTGCATAAATATGTGAATAATAAGTGATAAATAAATGATTTTCTTTTAGGATTATTTGAGGAGATAAATGATGGATTAAACACTTTTATCTTTTAAATAAAAGAGATAATATTATCAAAAAGAGGAGTGGTGGCCAAGTAAGGGACTCCTAGGCTGATATTTTCGGCTATAAAAGGAGGGCAGGAGGGCTACTCATCAACTTTTGCTTCCTCTTCCTCTCTGCCGAAATTTTCCCTAAGCAAACCTCCCTCTGCCGAATTTTCTTTTCATCTTTTCTTCTTCTCTTTTCTTCATCTGTCAAGCCAAAACCTTTCCTGATTAAATCTCCATAGCCGAATCTTTGTGACTCCAACCAAGAGGTGCAGTCGACTGAGGTATTAAGGTAAGAACAACTAATTCTTGTTCTTCTAATTCCTTTAATCAAGATCTAGGAAATAACCCCTTTTATGTCTCTTGGCCGAATATCAAAGGAAGAGTTTCAGGATTTCAGATTCAAGGAATTTAAGGTGAGGCACATTCGGCCAAAGGCCAAATTTTATTTATTAAAGTTAGATTTAATCTAACATATAAATTATAGGAATTTCGACATCTCTAAGGGAGCAAGGAATCGATTTTTGGGAATCTCATCATAAGGTAAGTAGTTAATCGGCCAAGGTTCTCTCTTAAATGTTTAGATCTATTTGTTCTAACCACGGACTAATCAAATCAATGGATTTAATGGTTAGCCGATTTCAAGGGAGAAGAACACAAATCTTCGGGATTTGATCACCAATCAAATCGGCAAACAAGGTAAGTATTAGTAATACCATTCCTATTTGGATTTGGTTTTAAAATCGAAAAGGTTATTAATGTGTTTTTATATGATGGGCCGAATATAGGAACTAACAGATCTAAAGTTAGATCGGGATTTTCGGGATCTCAAGGAACCTATTAAGCGAATCAGGTGTGTACTCACACTAACTTTCAATATATCATATGGCAATCATTTTAATATATGAATATGCATAAGAATGTGAATGTGGCTAAGTACCACAAATGTGGTAAGAGTACCCAGGTACGTTTCCTACTTCTGATAGGATTACGAATATGATATATTTTGAACATACGAATAGTAACATGAATGAGAATTAAGTATGTTATGCATGATATAAAATTTATGGGGCATTCGGGATCTATGTGAAAGGAAAAGAAGGTGTTGACTTCGGTCTCATCAACGGAATATGGTGACTACGGTCACAAAATTTGAATATGGTAACTTCGGTTACATTATCTGAATTTGGTAACTTCGGTTACATTATTTGAATATGGTGTCTAATGACACAAATTATATGGGCGATGACAACGTCGACTGCAGCGACTGCCTTCGATGGTGTGTAGCGGATGGAGGGTTGACTTAGTAGACCCCACGGTGTGACTGGCAGGTACGGGTGGTGTGTAGCGGATGGACCATTAGGCTTGGGTTTGGGTTGCATCATCATTTATTTTGATATGAATATGAATTTGATATGAACATGTATGCCTGATTTGTTGGATGTTAGTATGATGTACACATTGAGTCTGTTGACTCACCCCATTGTGGGACTATTTTTCAGGTGATGAACAGTGACTGACCGGGACGGTAGACCTTGAGGTGGCCATGCTTCACTCGAAGATTTTATTTAGAATTTGGACTTTATATTTTCTGAGCACTTTTAAATTTTATTTTTGGGTTTACTTGATGTAATAAGGCCATAAGGCCCAAGTGGATTTCTTTATTTTGCTTTACTTTTAATTATCATGTTACGAACTATCTTGATTTAAGTTTAAGAAAAAGGATTTCTTTAAAAACAAACCCTAAAATTATCTTGTCACCTTAATTAAATTGGACTTTCGAAATTGATTAAATGGGTTCCCAATCTAAGCCCAACTCAAAACAATATTTTCCAAAATTTCACTAAGTAACAAAGAACTTGAAAACCGGTTTACTTAAGGAACATACCAGATCCGGTTCAGGCTCGTGGGCCGGGTGTGGGGTGTTTCACATATGCTAGGGAGCGCTACAAAGAGCTTCTCGAACGTCGTAATGACTGGAGAAACGATTAAGAATGCCATAAAAAGTGGAAGGATAGATGCAGGAGAAAGTGTCAAAAGATCAGCCCCGAGAAATAGGGAAAATGAAGTGAACAGCTTGAGCAAACGTCCCAAATTAGTCACTGTAGGTCAATCAAGGGCTGTGACAACTGGTCATCAGGGCTCATCAAGACAAGAATCCAATGCAAGGCAACTCCAGTTTACACCAATTCTGATGACATATAAAGAGTTATATCAAACCCTATTTGATGCACATGAGGTGGCTCCTCACTACCCGAAACCGATGCAACCTTCTTATCCAAAATGGTATAACCCAAATGCCCAGTGTGAGTACCACGCAGGGGTCACTGGGCATTCGATAGAAAATTTCCTTGCTTTCAAGAAATTGGTGGAAAAATTCATCGGCATGGGTATTGTGAAATTAGATGATATGCCAAATGCAGAAATATGAGCCTGGGAGTGTTTTGAGCAATAGGATTGTGGAAGGGACATGTATTTTTAAGGCTAACTAGAGTAATATTCAAAACACACTTATTGCTTTCAGCCTAGAGGCAATAAGAGTCCTCTTGTGAAATAGGCTTGTGTCCAGAATTTTTATTTCAATAAAATGCATCCTTTTGAGCAAATATTTTTTCCATTCTTTCTATTTATAGATTCTTTTGTACTTTGGATTACTACTCAAATATTCTTTCATTCTTTATTCATGATCATACCATACAAATAATTGTTCTTGGAGTCATTTTTCTGGAATTTACCTTCGTACCCACAATGGGTCCCCAGATATCAATGACGTGGGCGACGTTGTTACTGACTCCCTTTTTGAATGAAATATGGGTCTAAGGGATCTCAAGACTTTGAAGATGACAGAAAATGTAACATATCTTCTGATTTGTTAATACTGGATGAAAAACAGATCCTACGTCGCGAGCCAAGGAAGGAGATGAAGATCAAAGCCTAGCTCAATGCAGAAATAAGATTTCCTATATGTGGGGCATGGTTGTTATCAAGCCAGTCCCATCAAAAGTTTTAGGCCAACATCGGTTCATTTTCGTAGAAGTCGGTTACTTTATTAGGATGGTAAAAGTCGCTTCATATGCCAATATTACAAAGTCGATAGTCATCAGAACAAAGAAAAGAAAAAGAAAGAAAGAATACTGACAAAGAAAAAAAATGTCAAAAAGATCACATTTAACCGCACAAGGTCAAAAGTTCGCGGTCTGTTCAAAGATCAGGTGCCACATCACAGTGCAGCAAAGGCAGCCAAAAGGAAAAACAAAAGATCAAAAAGACCGTGACTTGTAAAGATTGGCATACAGAAGTTACTATTTACCCTCTATGCTTATCAAACATTAGCCAAGACTGTCACCGGGGTAGCACATTTCTCATTGGTTTCGCCCATTGAAGTCGAAATCCCTTTTTTCGAATTTTATCAGAACTGAAATTGAATGAGGCAGAATGGATCCCAGCTATCCGTTACAGTCAGATGATGCGGGTTTGCGACAACGAGGTTCATCCTAAAAAATTTCCAAAGGGGACCTGATATTGAAGAAGATCCTTCATATACAAAAGGATTTCAGAGAAAAATGGAGGCCAAACTAGAAAAGACTTTATGTAGTGAAAAAGTCTGTTCTGGAAACATTGACCAAATGGATGGTAGGGATATGCCCAATCCGGTGAATTCAGTCAAGAAGTATTTCACTTAAAAAGGAGAAGAAAATGGTATATTTTCAAAAAAAAAAAACTTCAATCAAAAAGAAAGACCAAAGGGGATTTGAGTTGAAAACCCAAAAAGGGCGACTCAAGTCATGATCAAAGGGGGCATACAGTAGTCTTATTGTGCCTGAATTAACAATGAAGAAGTATGATACGTCTTGGGGCATCGACAAAGTACTTCAGATCCCCTAAACACATGTCGAGCTTAAAATGATCCTTAAGAAGTTTGAACAGAGAAGCTCAAGCTGCGATATCCGGGGCACCTAGTTTTCCATCTTATCCATTTTGAATTTGCTATCTTTGATTACCTTATTCTTTTCAAGATACGCCTTTAATAAACTCCCTACCTAATTGCATTTGCTAGCTTTGATTAACTTGCTTGTTTCGAGCTATGCTCCCAATTAATTTCCTTCTTGTCCATGATTATGATCTTTTTCAGGCACTTTGCATTGAAAAATTAGTAGTGGACTAATAATATTTTCATAAAATGAGTTCCGCATATTACTCTGGAAACTCCCAAATAATACAAGAACTTGAAATAGGACTATTGTTTAAAACCCACCAAGTTTAAGGAAGAGTCTAAATTGAGGCTATCTCCTTGGATTTTCTGTCAAAAAGAGTTGGTGATACTATCTTGATGAAAAATGGGCAATGTTAACCCAAGTGTAAAAAGGGAAATCATTCGCAAGAAAATGATATTCTGTATCCATGCGAGTCTCATGCATACACATCTGGTTGGATCACCCGAGGAGTGATCAATAGATGGAAGCTGATACAGATCCTATACCTTTGAATAGCAATGGGATGGATGGGAAAGGATTCAGATCTTATACCCCTAGGTCACAATGAGATGAACCCTGAAGTTACAGTGGGGCAAATCTGTTGAGTAAGATATAATTGTTTTCTCGGGTTTTCTGTTGAAAATACCAGCCGAACAAGATGGCAGCATAATACATCAGTGATAAAGCCTTAATAAACAATGAACGATGACACCTTAAACTTTTAAAAATGGATCATTCTCATGAAATTCTGCATTCATGCAAAACACATTTAGTTAGGAGCATTTGATTCATTCCGATAATTGCATCCTAATCATTGTAAGAAATCATTCTCATGACATTTTACATTCATAAAAATGTCATCCATAAGACACATCTATTTAAGGGTATTTGATTCATTCTGATCATTGCATCCTAATCATTGTAAGAAATCATTCTCATGACATTCTGCATCCATAAAAATGTCATCCATAAGATACATTTAGTTAGGAGCATTTGATTCATTCCGATCATTGCATCCTAATCATTGTAAAAAATTATTCACATGACATTCTGCATTCATACAAATGACATCCATAAGACACATCTATTTAGGGGCATCTGATTCATTCCAATCATTGCACCCTAATCTTTGTAAAAAGACCATTCTCATGACATTCTTCATTCATGCAAATGTCATCCATAATACATTTAATTAGGAGCATTAGATTCATTCTGATCATTACATCCTAACCATTTTGTATAAACATAAACACATAAAACTGATTTTATAGGACAGGTCCCCCGGAGGACGGTGTCACAACATTGGTGAAGATAGAAGATCTTGCCTTCCTGAGCGAAGCAAATCGAAGATAGCAGATCTGGAAATCCTGAAGTTGCAAGAGCAGATCGAAGCCATACAAGTCTTATCTCCTCGAAGTTCCAGTGGAGTAGGTTGAGGCTACAAATCCCTCATCCCTGAGTTTACAATGAGGATCAGTCCGTATTTCTTTGAAGTTTCAGCAGAGAAGATTGAGGTTACGAATCTCTTCTCCCTGAATTTCTATCTCATCAAAGTTCCAGTGGAGTAGGTTGAGGCTACAAATCCCTCCTCCCTGAGTTTACAATGAGGATCAGTCCGTATTTCTTTGAAGTTTCAGCAGAGAAGATTGAGGTTACAAATCTCTTCTCCCTGAATTTCTATCTCCTCGAAGTTCCAGTGGAGTAGGTTGAGGCTACAAATCCCTCCTCCCTGAGTTTACAATGAGGATCAGTCTATATTTCTTTGAAGTTTCAGTAGAGAAGATTGAGGTTACGAATCTCTTCTCCCTGAATTTCTATCTCCTCCAAGTTCCAGTAGAGTAGGTTGAGGCTACAAATCCCTCCTCCCTGAGTTTACAATGAGGATCAGTTCGTATTTCTTTGAAGTTTCATCAGAGAAGATTGAGGTTACAAATCTCTTCTTCCTAAATTTCTATCGCCTCGAAGTTCCAGTGGAGTAGGTTGAGGCTACAAATCCCTCATCTCTGAGTTTACAATGAGGATCAGTCCGTATTTCTTTGAAGTTTCAACAGAGAAGATTGAGGTTACAAATCTCTTCTCCCTGAATCTCTATCGCCTCGAAGTTCCAGTGGAGTAGGTTGAGGCTACAAATCCCTCCTCCCTGAGTTTACAATGAGGATCAGTCCGTATTTCTTTGAAGTTTTAGCAGAGAAGATTGAGGTTACAAATCTCTTCTCCCTGAATTTCTATCTCTTCGAAGTTCCAGTGGAGTAGATTGAAACTACGAATCTATTCTCTCTAAAATTACATCAGAGTTGGATCGAAGCGCCAGTTCCCGGGCCCCTGAAGATACAGTGGGATGGAATGAAGCTACTAGAAGATAAGCACTGAAAGAGGTCAAGATTTGGCAAGACCGGGCAAAATCGGCCCTTTTTTAAGTCTTTGTTCTATTCTCGTTACACGACAATGAGCAAAGAGGGGCAGCTGTAATAGCCAATTTTGGCCTGGCCCCATTTTAACCAAATATTAACCAAAAAATCAAAAAAAAATAATAAAGTCCATAAAAGTCCATTACAAATTTAAAATCCAAACCAGCCTACCCAATTGCAATAAACCTAACCCACTTACAACCCAAACAAATTGCCCAAGACCAATTCTAAAACTGGCCCGAATGGCCCAAATACTTTCAACATACTGAAACCCTAGGGGCTTCAGAAGTTGTTTTGCACCGAGCGCGTGCCTCCACGCAACCCAGCCACCAGCGCGTAAGCCACTGCCCGTTCCTCCACACCAGCGCACAACCTCCGTACGTGCCACCTTGCACCTGTGAGCAACGACAAAAACACCAACAAAAACACAGCAACAGTATACGATAGAAAAAGGACATTGTATTTTTATTTATTTTTCTTTGATCTTTACTCTCGGATCTAGCTATAAAGGCCGAATATGATTCAGTGTAAGGGGGGAGGATTATTTTGTATTACTTACGCAAGAAATACAAATAAAAAACAGAGAAGATACAAAGCAGAAATAGAAACTCAAAGGTTTATTTTCGGTTTCAATTTCTTAAAAACTTCGAATTGATTTCTGTGAGCTTTCGTTTCGTTTCTTTCCTTTACATACGAGAAATAAAAAATAAAAAGAAAAGAAAGATTACCTTTGTGCGTCTTCGTTTTATCCGTCACCATCGGGTTCAGACGAATACGTTTGTAAATCTGATCCCCATGCACCACATGCGCCGATTACGATGGCATTTTTAGTGGTCGACAGAGAAAACCTTAAGCGCGGCTGAGAACACGGACAGAAATGAGGCTAGGGTTGCGATTCAGGAAGGGGTTAGCAGTAGGTTAGCGCTGCTTTTAAGAGATTAATATTCATAGCAAAACGACACCGTTTTAACCTCAACCCGCACAAGTGACCCGACCCGGGGAAGGATCCGCGCATTTTCTGGAATTGGGTTAATTTCCCTTTTAGTCCTTCCGTATTTTATTTCTTTTTAATCAAGTTTTATTTGATTTTAATTTAGCCTTTAATCTTTGTTCTGTTTCCATTTTAGTCCCCTTTAAACGTAATGTTTTCGCGACCGGGAATAATTGCTAATCTAATCCTTGATCGTTTGCGCGCATTTCATTTGAGTCCTTTGATTCTCTTTTATTTTCAATTTTTGCCCCAGATTCCTACTTTCATTTTAATTTAGTATCTTTTATATTCTATTTTCTTTAATTATTTTGCTATTTTGCCATTACTTAAACATTTTTATTATTATTGTTAATATTATTGTTATTGTTTTATTCATTTATTAACTTACGAGCTTCTATTGTTGTTATTAAATTATTTTTATGTATATTATTAATTTCATATTATTTTATATATATGCCCTTTTAAATCTATCTATATAACTTCATTTGCTTTTAAACTTGTTTATATATATATATATATATATATATATATATGTTTTATTTTAAAATTAGTGTAGAGATCACATTTTATTTATTTCACACATTTTTAATTTATGGTTATCTATATACGTTGTTGCGTATTTGTGCGTAAATCATTTCTATAATTATGTCCATTTGTACGATGTTGAGTTTATGTATTTCATGCTTAATGCTATGTTTGTGCTTCTTGATATTATTTTATGTTGCAAATTCCAATATATGCAAGCCTTTATCAAATGTTTTATGGTATTAAAAATTGTATATTGAGCGAATTTTAAAATTACATATCTGAATATTTTCAAAACAAGGCAATATTTGTGCATTTGGAAATTCGAAGAAATCGTGCTCAATCGTGTAGGGTGTGGTTTTTTGTTTGACCAAATAAATGAATACCCTTTCAAATTTTGTCCATATTTTCAAAATAAGGTAATATTTGTGCGTTTGGAAATTCGAAGAAATCGTGCCCAATCGTGCTGGGTGTGGTTTTTTATTTGTCCAAAAAACCAAATACCCTTTCAAAATTTCAATACACATGCTTGGAGAATTTTGGGGATGATCTTGAATTCGAGGACTCAGATTGTCGTATCCAATCGTGCTGGATGTGAGACTCTATTCCTTCGGAAGAAGGGAATCTCAATATTCAATCAAGTTGTTTAAAATTATATAAAAAAAAAGGAACAGAATTTTAAAATCATTTCAAACTTTTCAACATTAGGACATCAATTAATCAATTTGGTACCAATTTTGGGCGTTGCGAGGGTGCTAATCCTTCCTCGCACGTAACCGACTCCCGAACCTGTTTTCTACTTGAAATTCGTAGACCAGAATTTATTTTATAGTTGACCCGATCACACCTAAACAAAAAGATTGGTGGCGACTCCATATCTTTTAAAGTCGATTCCCATTTTTTTCAAAACACGATAAAAAATGGTTTCGACAGGTGGGTTTCATGTTGATGCACTGTTCCGCATTTTGTCTATCTATCTGTCTCATTGTTATTATTTAGATATCGGATTGCCATTGGGATATTTGTTTTTATTGTAGCGCTTAATTTTTGTTTTTCTGTCGTTTCGATATCACACTAGGCTCGTGTAGCTCACCCCTCTCAGTTTCCCATTTTTATGTATTTTCGTGTGCTATTGCTGGACTCGGCACGTCGGAGGTCTCAGACAACCACGTTTTAGAATCAAATGTAAAAGAATTTACATAAATTCCGCATTTATAAATAAACGGTTTGAATTGTAAGTTTTACTTTGAATATTGTGGTATGAATTTTGGGTTTTAAGCACATAAGCATCTTTTGGACTTAAATATTTGCAATATCGAGATTTTACAACGCAGAGTTTTACGTAACCTACACGCCGTTTGTATTCTAGTTGGTTAAACTAAAATTTTACCTACGATCACTTCGGTGATCAATGTGACCTCCGAAATTCGGTCTAAACTCCTAGGTGAAGTTTTGGGGCGTTACATTTAGTGGTATTAGACCCTAATTTGTAAAAACTCAACCTGTATTTTTACGTATTCGTGTACGTGCGTGTTCGTGTGAAAAAAAAATTTGATAAACCGTACAACAATATTTTGAAATGATATGTATTTCCCTGATTTTGAGGAGAAAAAATGTCTGAGACTTCGATGCTGGTCCAAGGTGGAAATTCGAAACTGTAAGATTAGAACTGTAGAATTTTTATTTATTTATTTTGTGTTTGTTTTCTGAAGATGTAGATACTCTAAGTTAGCCACAAGACCAGTATGGACTCTGATGGTAAGCATGATCGTGAGGGTCAATCTGGTGGGACTCTTAAAGAGTCGCTGGCTTCTCCGGGACGTGAGTTTGTTCAGGAATCAGATGTCAATGCGGTTCCGCCAGCTTCGGGTAGCGATAACCTAGAGGTTGGTACTGATGTGTTGACTTGGGTGGTGAAAGAGGTCCTAGAGAAATTTTTTGAGGTTAGTTTAGAAAGGAATATAGAGTTAGTTCAGGGTAAGTGCGTGGATTGTGGGAAGAAATGGGATCGTAGTCCTTTAAGGTTGGAGTATCGGTCTACGAAGCGTATAAGAAAGCAATTTAGTGTTAGTAAAGGTTGTGCAAATGGTTCTGGTAATTGGGCAAGCGTATCGGTTTGTGGCACTGTAAGAAGCGCCATTCGGGAAACTATTGGAAGAAGTTGGGAGTGTGTCTTAGATGCGGGTCCACGGAGCATTGAATTTGGGAGTGCCCATGACGACATTGAGACAGGTATGGTTGTAGGTTGTTGTGATTCTGTGTGTTATTTATTTGAATGACATTGATTGATTATCCGTTGGATAATGTTTGTGTGTATGATGAACAAGTATGTATATGCTTCAATGACCAAGTGTTCTGGTAGTGTGTGAGGTCTTGGGTTCAAGTCTAGTGTGGTAGCGCTTCAGGACTAGAGTGCGTAGCGGGAGCGTAGTGGTGTAGCTTGTGTTATACCACTGTTCTATTGGTTGGAAATTTCAGGATGAAATTTCTTTTAGGAGGGGTGAGTCGTAACACCTCAAAATTTGGGGTTAGAAGTTTTGAGATTTGTTGGTAAGGTCAGTGGCTAGATTAGTCAATTGGTTTGTTGCTGTGTTTTATGTCAGAATAGGCCTGTTGGTCTGATGGTTGGTTGTGTGTTAGTTTGCCTCGAGGTTCTAGGTTCGAATCCTCATATGTGTTTGAGGAATTAATTTTATTTGAGTTTTGTTTTTTTATTTTATGTTTCATATATATATTTTCTGTTATTTATTTGATGGTATTTTTATTTTTGGAAAAAAAGAGGTTGTTTCAAAAAAAAAAATTCTTCTCACGTTCTTCTCTTCTCTCTTCACATTTTCTTCTTTTTCAATTTCCTTTTATTTTCTTTTTGCTTCTTTCGCTTTATCGCCTGTCAAGACAGCTTTATTCTCGAGTGTTCTGCTTGATTGGTTCCGAAATTGGATAAGTTATGTCGCTTGTTTTAATGGAGGAATTGGCTCAATTTTGTTGTGTTTCTGAAATTAAATTCTTATAACTAGTTGTGTTTTGTAATTGAGGTCTTTGAATCGGCTTGGTGGAGCGAGTCGAACAATTTTGGGTGTTTAAATCGCGAATTCAGGTGTGGGTTCGAAAACTTTTCCTTTTTGTTATAAACAAAATTCTGATTTGGTTCTGTGAATTTCGACATGGTTTGTGGGTTTTTATCAACTGAAGTGTCGTTGTTGCGGAATCGTTTGGAATTCTATGTGTTTTTGACTTATTCTTTAGTTAAGAGGGTTGGGGATCGTTTCGACATCAAAGGTACGTTTTGTAGCCTGTTTTGGTATGGTTTCGTGACCACATGGGTGGTCACACAGGCGTGTGCTTGTTCACACGGCCGTGTGGAGTTGGGAATTAGGGTTTCTGGGCAAGATTAGGTGCCACACGGCCGTGTGGCCGATTTGAGAAAATTAGTCGATTTTCACGCGGCCATGTCCCTTGAGTACATGGGCGTGTGCATTTAGGAATTTAGTGTTTTCGATGATTTTTTGTACCTCATGACCTGTCCACACAGGCATGTGGCCCAGACGGGTGTGTGAGATCTCTACACGGTCGTGTCTCCTCTGTTCTTAATTTTTAGCACTTTTGGACAGTGAGTTACGCGGGCGTGTGGGGCTTGCACACGGGCGTATGTGGCCTCCACATGGGCGTGTAAACCCCCACACGGCCAGGGCACACGGCCATGTGGTCCTACCTTGCCAAATTTCTGTATTATGAAGATTTATGACCTGTTTGTGGTTCTGTGTGTTTCGACCCTTGGTTAGGTCTTAATAAGGGTAGTCGGGACTCTGTTTTGACTTGTTTTATGCAATCCTTGCATTAATTAAATGTTCCGTTAATGTGATAATGCCTAATAAATGAGTATCTTCTTCAGTGGTTAAGTGATGTGGGTGTGTGTGTGATTGTCTGAAATCTGTGTACATCGATTCTGTAACTGACTAACTGATTACAGGCTTCTGCTTCTATGTAATTAATAGTGTTTGGTGTGCATTCTTCCATTTGCATTACGATTTCGGGTTTGGGATATAAAGAGAAGGAAGTCTATTCTGATTTGACAGTTTCAACTACAATACGTCTGTATAGCGATTTACCGCTCAGTACGATAATTCTGGCAGGTCAGCTGCACACTGCTATTTATGTGGCTTTGTTCCACATTCATGGTGTGTAAGATTGGATGGGTCTTTCGAAGTCTTATGTGGTGTGCAGGACTGGTTGAGTTTATTATAGCTCATTTATGGTGTGAATGGGGGACAAAGAGGTGTTTGGCTGGATGGGTGGATTTCATGTTACTGCATTGTTCCGCATTTTGTCTATCTGTTTGTCTGATTGTTATTATTATTTAGATATCGAATTGCCATTGGGATATTTTGCTTTTATTGTAGCGCTTAATTTTTGTTTTTATGTCGTTTCAATCTCATACTGGGCTCATGTAGCTCACCCCTCTCAATTTCCCTTTTTCAAGTATTTTCGTGTGCTGTTGCTAGACTCGACACGTCAGAGGTCTCAGACAACCACATTTTAGAATCAAATTTAAAAGAATTTACATAAATTCCGCATTTATAAATAAACGGTTTGAATTGTAAGTTTTACTTTGAATATTGTGGTATGAATTCTGAGTTTTACGCACGTAAGCATCTTTTGAACTTAAATTTTTGCAATATCGGGATTTTACAACGTAGAGTTTTACGTAACCTACACACCGTTTGAATTCTAGCTGGTTAAACTAAAATTTTACCTACGATCACTTCAGTGATCAATGTGACCTCCAAAATTCAATCTAAACTCCTAGGCTGGGTTTTGGGCATTACAATTTAACCCCTAATTGGCAATTTTATCAAAAATCACTTTATAAATGTTGTTTATCTAACAACAACCATACATTTTCTATCAATAAAAATCAAAATGCACCTATATTCATCAATGGAAAAACCCTAAACCTTTAACAATTTTAAAAATTAGTCCCTAAGCTAGCTAAATTAAGTTGCAACGATCTCAAAAACATAAAAATCATTAAAAACATAAAAAAACCATACCTAAATGAGCAATAAAAGCTTGGCCGAATATTAACCAATAAATCTTGTTATATAAATAAATAAATCTTAAAAAGCAAAAAAGACAGCCCAACTCGAATAAATTGATCAAAACTAACCGAAAAAAATTGGTTTAATTATTTCAATTTTGGCAATAAAGTCGAACGGTTCAGTTTAGTTTTTGGTAGGTTAATTAATTTATTCAATTATGGATATCTAAAATCCGCATAAATTGAACCGACTAAATGCACATAATTAAGTGAAATACGAAGAAATTAAAAAGAAAAATAATGCATAGAACTATATACGTGGTATTATTTCCTTTCTTTTGAATAGTTTTCCAATTCCATGCTCTGTATTTATCAATAATTTAAAAAAAAAGATAGATTACAAATTTCTCTTTATATTATTAATTTTTTGTCTTGATTGTTCAGTAAAAATCTTCTTCATTGATTGACTTACAGTAGTTCACATGCAGAGAATGGCCAGCAAGCTTTCCCGCAAGAACATCATTAAATGTAGTATTGTGAAAGTCTCAAGATCCAACCAAACCCTTCAGCCGAGCATAGGACATGATGAGTATGAACAGAGTTGCACAAAATATCCCAGAGACGATGACCACCTATCACACAAACATGAGATCGAATGAACGATCAATCACCGGACACAAAGTCAAAAAGTCAGTCAAAAATTGATATATAATACTTTTAACAGATGAAACACTTTGCTCACCCATTTAAACATGTATCCATGGTTAGTATCCCACGTATATGGAATGTTCATCCCAAATATTGCAGCCACTAAAGAATAGATGGATAAACACACAGTTCCTGAACTTAGAAAGAGCTCTAACTGCAAAATTTTAGTATCAGTTTCAATTGTTACATTGTCATAGTTACTTAGAGCTAAGTGAAAAATTATCATCACCCGAATATGTTATGGAAATAACTTTGACAGACCTGGATTAGCTGGTTTCGGTGGTTGTCAAGCTGCAAAAAGAAAAGAAAATCATGGTACACAGCGCAACAGATTCAATTGAAATTTTGTGTTTTTCAAGCTTATGATGACACAAACCTGAATATTGATGTAATCCTCTGTATCATCAATATATTCACGCAGCTGCATAATTTCAAATTAAACAGCTAAAACATTAGAATATAGATTTCAGAAATTAACAGACAAAAGTCAAAACCAATGCATGTATTTCTTAATACTGGAAACAAGCTAATTATAAGAAGAAAAAAGGGTACAAGGGAAAGAGTACCGTTGTTAATTTGTTCAATGTTCCATCAATTTGCATAAAGTAGGCCTGCAAAACGGATTATTACCAACTTAGACTTTTGGGTAGACAAATCCTTTAACATGAGAAGTAAATCATTGGTGTAACCTCCAACAACATTTCAAGCTCCTCGACATCATTCTCATCTCCACGAGCTGTTGCTATACTTGCCCTACTTGCTCTAGAAATCTTTGATCCTATGGTAGGAGAGGCAAGATACCAATTTGCAGCACCTGACCCACTAACAGGTGAAGTTCCAGCCAACTTTCTCGACAAATAAAGGTCAGCCATATCATCATCATCATCCAGTAGTTGTTCAAGTTCATCCCTTACCTACAAAAATCAATGATCACAACAGTGTTCCTTGTCACTTAATGTAACTACTGAAACAAATGTTTTTCCACTTTCAGCCTCCATTACAATCTAGGAATGTCTGTCTGTAATATGCAAGCAAGTAATGGACTATTCGGATGATAGAGCTGATGACTTTCAGGAATAATGACATGAGTAAAAGAGTGGATCCAAGAAATGGACAATAGTGTTTCTTCACATGCTCTATGTTCTATGTATAAAGATGACTCCTAAGAATAATTCATTGGCTGCAATGCATCATTACAATAAATTTATTGGTTCATTGATGTCATTTAAGGTTAGGTTGGAAGAATCTTCAGTCTCATTGGCCGAACGACATCAAAACTTAGGACTTCTATTTCTTTTGGGTTCATTTAGGATTTCAGCCTATAAAAATTTGGCTTGGCCAGCCATTGTAATCGAACATTTTTCTTTCTAAAAAGAAAATCAAGCATTTTCATCAATCTATATGTTAAGCGATACAAATCAGTTTGGTTTTCCCTTAGGTCAAGAGCTAGTTATGTTGATCATAGCTGAACTCATCAATCCCTTAGAATGATATATTACTTGGTCCATTTAATAATCAGCGTCTCTAGAAGGTGAAAATCTGAAGAATGCATTACTAGATATACCTGTAGTTACCATATAGACAACACTGCATATGATAAAATAACAAAAGTTTCACATACACATATCAACACAAATGAAGTACCCATTATTACCTTTTGTACCCGAGCAGTCAATCTGGTCATTGCACTCTTCAATTTACGAACTCTATCCAAATTACGACTACTAATCTGCATAAAGTGTATTTCTTAAATTGTAATACAGCATGAACACGGCCCAGAGGAAAGGCAGGCAGACAACAAAAATATTCAAGATATGTAAAATTATAAAGGTGAATGTGAAATAACAATTACCTGGGAGGTAAGCTCGTCTAATGCAGGATAAGCTGCAGTCTCTAGTTCTAGTGTACGTGCTGCTAGAAAACTACAAATAGATTCCAAAGCAACCTCCAGTGCTCGGAATTCAAACGGAGACTCTGCATGGCATGGAGCAGATGGTTTAGATGTCCAAAAAGTAACTAAAATCAAAACATTATATTAAGGATGAAATTGCTCAATATGCCAAATGAGTTTCTGCGGTTAATCAACCTAGCTTATTGATGTACAACAAGACATACCATCTTCGTCACCCTCAACGTCATTTTGTCCACCAGTGTAGTCCTGACCTTGCTGAATGGCATTCACTGGAGGCAAACGTCTCTTAAGTTCTTCAACAACAGGGACAACATTTTCATCAGATGGATCTCGAAGCAAAACCTATTTCAAGTACAATATGATTTATTTTCATTGAGTTTATGAGCTAAACTGAACAGCAAACTCAATCAACGAAGACCCAAAGCAGCACAAATTGGCCAGACAAGTGGATTATATCATCCAAAAGGCATAGTACTCCAAACTTAAGAACTCAAATAGAGTTTCATAAACCATAATTGATGTTTGTTCGGGTTCATATAAAGCATTATTCTGAAAGTTCGTCCTTCTTCAACTTTAATTTCCCTAAAGAGCACTAAATATTATGAACTAACCCCAGAAAATTGTTCCAAGCAAGTTTATATCCGAGAAAAAACGCAGAACTACTTTTGTTTATCTCTAATATCCACTTCAGCTCCTAATCCTTTCACTATAGAACCAAATTAGCAAACTCCACTCCACCGATTAAAGAACTAAATCCAATAGCAGGCAGTAGTCTATAGAATCCAAGAAATGAAACAGACAAATTCAAGATCTAACATTATCTACAAAAACAAACAAGAAAAATGTTTAGTCAAAAGCTAGAACTCAAACAAAAGCAATCAATCAAACCACAGTACTCATAAGCAACTTCAGCTTCATCTCCCAAATCCCAAATATCATGAAGAACTCCGAAATTAAATTTTTTTTTATTTTTTATTTCTTTTAAAAGAAAAGATCGACTGAATTGGGAAAAGGGAGAAAAACCCACTAACCTCCTCAGGAGTAATAATTGCCTTGATATGCTGCAAATCCAAAACCACAAAAACAAAATAAGCAAAAGAAGATTAAAAAAGTTCTTTAAAATCTTTTTTTAAGAAAGAGTTTACAAAATGGAACCTCTAAATTTAAGACAATAGCTCCATCACGACCGAGAATGGTGGAAGGGTAAGACAAGAGAGGGTCGAGTATGCGTAAATCTCGGGCATGAATGTTTACTCGATGCATGATAGCATACTTGTCGACATCAAGCACGGTAGTCTCCCCCGTGCTATCAAGAAGGACCCAACTTCGAGAAGACTGCGCCTTCTTCTTCACCGCCACTACCGCCTGAGGGTCCGCCGGCACCACGTGCACCATTTCTTACCATCACACTCAACTACTCCCACCCAACGACCCCCGCTTTTCAAAAATCTAGCAACAAAGAGAACTGTTTTTTTTTTTCAAACACTTCAAAATTTCCCCATTTTCACATGAACTTAAAGGTCTTCTTCTATTCTTTTGATGTTTAATGAGAGAGCTGCTCTTTTTTAGGAAAGGTGGGTGGCTTTGGAGTTTGGATCGAAATCGAACATGAAAACCTGGCTTTGGGGACGCTGGGAACTTATTCTTGATAAAGAATATTTTAAATTTTAACTGCGTAAATAATATGCATGAGGTGGGCTTCATTTCTTGTCCCTTTACTTTATTGAAAATGCGATTTAATCCCTATATAATAATTTAATTAAATCAAGTCCTCTTATTATCAGCAATTTATTATCAGCAATTTAATCTCCGTCCAGATTTTATTCTAGTTTAAGTTTTATCTTTTCCAAAGCTATTCAAGTTTAAATTTGAATGTGTTTCAGCTATAAATTCAATTGTACTTTTTAATATTTAATCTTTACAATAATTATTCGAATGTGTATTATTTATAATTGAACTTATAAATATTCTTATAATTAAGTAAAATTATTTTAGAGTCAAAATTAAATTATAATTTTTTGTGAGACTAAAATATAATTTTATCATTATATTAATTTATCTATATAATTTTTATATGAATTAAATTATAATTTTATGATTATGTAAAAGTAACAAAAATTATCAAGAGGGACCAGGGCAAGCAGGCCCCCTTGGTGCCACTCCTTGTAACTATTCTTTTAAAAGAAAAATTCACATTATTACCGGTTTGATCCCTCCAATTATTAACTCTCTAATTGGTTTGATCTTAGAAAACACCTAAGGAAGTGACTTTGAGATTTCAAACGCATCAAACCCCTTTTATCCATTGACTATTTTCCCTCCGATGTAAATTTTATCCTTAAAAAGGTAAGTAAACAAAATCATTCGTACTTCTTATAAATTTAAACTTCTTTTTTGTTATCTCATTTCATCAAATAAATTTTTTTAATTCATAAATATTTAAAATAAATACATAAATTTAATTTTACAAGATAACCTAATAAAATGATATTTGTTATATGATTATTTTTAATAAATTTTCAGTTATTAAATATAAGCGATTAACTTTACAAATTTTAAATAATTTCAAAAACTTTATTATTTACAAATGTTTTTTCTTCTTGTTCCAGGAATTCATCTCGCTATATATTTACAATTGAATCCAAACACCTCTCTCATTTTTTATTAATTTCATTATTTCATCCAATATGATAATTACAATAACAAATTTCAATGCGACCATTATTTTTAATATCATGGAAGTCAATCTCACCTCTCACCTAAATAAATTTTAGATATATATTTCAAAATTAAAAATAATTTTTACCATAAATATGATTTGATACAATTTTACATTAAAATCTTATTTTTAATTCAATTATACCTAAAAATTACAAAAAATCAAACTTTTAATTTTATATAAATTTCTTTTAAACAATTATTTTTTTTATTAAAAGCAAAAGAGAAAGTTATTGTAGATGTCAAAAAAACGTTGTTATACTATTTTTAGCCTACAAAACATCGAAACTTATTTGGATAAATTATACAGATGATCATTCAATTATGTTCATGTTTTTTTTGGTTACCCAACTTTAAAACTTTTTAATTTGAGCACTACCATTTGAATTCATTAATGTTTTGGTCACACGCCATTAAATTGATAACGAAAAGCTTTTTTCTAATCGGTATAATAACACATTTAGTCCTCAATACTTACATATTCTATCAATTTTATCCTCAAACTTCCTAACCAAAGGTTTCATCTTTTAAACACAAAGACGTTCCACATCTATTAATTATTTTATTTATGGCTGAACTTATTCAATTCAATACATTTCCCTTTTCTTTATATTTTTAAGAAGCTAATATTAGAAATTAACTAAACGCAATTAAATATAATAGAAAATTACAAATTTTAAAAATAATATATAAAATTATATAACAATTTACTACTTTTATAATGATTTACCACTTTTGTTAAGATACGGTTTTATGAGAGTTTTTATAAACTTTTAATGTATGTATTTAATCTAATATATCATGGTCTATGAGATTGTCTTATTGGCATATGCGCCAAATGGTTTTCAATGTTGTTTTAACCGCCAACGATGCACTTCAAACTGTTGTATGGGAATAACCCATCATATGTTTTATATAACCCTATAAACTTTTATAAGGCTTCTGCCAGATGTTTGTCTAAACACATTTCTATTGGCATATTACTATTTTAATTGTTATTTGCTATTATAATGGAGTACACGTTGAGACTTAAAACCTTTAAAAAGTTTTCAAGTATTTATGTTAAACTAAATGGCTTTACGTTGTGACTTACCATACTCGAATTTGGAGATTAGATTGGGCGTGGGTGTTACAAGTTTTGGTATCAGAGCCAAGGTTGAGTCAATTGTCAAAAAATTAAAAGTTATGTCATGCCTCGCCATGCATAATACATCTCTAGCTTAGTCCTGTAATTTGATTTAATTTGAATTTTATTGTAGTTGTTAAAGAAAATGTCAGAAGGATCAAGAGAAGTAATTGTTGATGAGATTGAAAGCCATGTACCTCTAGCTTATGAGCAAACTCCTACAACTAATCTAGCTCTGCTGAAAATGCTTTTCAAAATGTCTTCTTCACCATGATGAGTCAAATGTTTGACCAGCCCATGGGAACAACTCAAGCACCCTAACCTCTGTAATCTTAACCAAAAATAGTACAACCAGTGCCTCATGTACCTCTAGTACCAACTGTAATCGAACCCAAGGGTGATTTGGTGAGAGAAATAAGAAAAAGAGGCGTCAAGAAATTTATGGGAGACAAAGATGATGATACCACAGTGGTAGAGCAATGGTTATCACGCATCTTTAGTGTATTGAGGAGTTAAAGTGCATGCCGGTGGATAGCCTCTTGTGTGCAGTCTCCTTGCTAGAGGGGGATGTGTATCAATGGTGGTAAACACTGACAAGTATGACCCTTGAAGAATTGATAGACTGGGAATTCTTTCTGGAGAAATTCCAAGAAAGGTATGTGAACTAGATGTATGTTGAGCAGATGAAAAATGAGTTCTTGTATGTCAAGCAAGGACAAATGTCAGTGATGGAATATGAACGAGAGTTTGTTAAACTCATTCGTTATGCAAAATATATGTTTTAGATTGAGAAAGCTTTCTGTGCGAAGCTTGAATGAGGCTCAAGAGACGAAATTCGTTCCCTAGTGGCGACATTAAAATGTAAGAGTTTAGTGGCCATGACAACCAAGACTCACAAAATAGAGACGATAGTTTAAAAGAAGAGTAAGGTGTATGACAGAGAAAACTTGAAGTGTGGATTTACTAGTCCACCACCCACGTCAAATTTTAAGAAGACGAAAGATAGAAGCTTCTCGGCATCAAGGACAGATTCACAAGCTATGAGTTTCAGGCGAGATGGAGGTGGTTGACAACCTACCTCGATGGCAAGTATGAGTGGATCCAGCAATGATGAGGAATTCAGTTTACGAGCACTGTGGAAGAAATCATAGAGAAGAATGCTAGAGGCATACTATAGCTTGTTTTGGGTGTAGGTCTTTAGACCATCAGTTTAGAGACTGCCCCTCTAAGGTTGAGGTGAACAATCTACGCGTGGGCCTCAAAATTTTTAGCAAGAAGCGAGATCATGTGAGGCAGTAAAACCAGGATCAATTCTAGGGGCTCCGAAAAAGAGTTTCACCAAGCCTAGCTCTAGAGTATCCACCAGAGCATATGTGATGAAAGCCAAAGAAGAGGTTGATTTGCCAGAGGTTATAACGGGTAATTTTTCTTTTCTTGGAAACAACATTCATGCATTAATAAATCCGAGGTCAACCCATTCATATATCTTCACTAAAGTCATATAAGGTTTGAGTCTTGAAGTTGATTTCTAAGACAAATGTATTACTAACCAACCCCTTGGTCAAAGTACGATGGTTAATAGAGTTATTAAGAACTATCCGTTGATTTGTGGTGAGCACACCTTTTTGGTGGATTTGTTGTTGTTAAGCTTTGATGAGTTTGATGCTATTATCGAGTTAGATTGGTTGACCAAACATAATGTTATAGTTGACTGTTGAGCTAGAGGTGTACGTTTGTTGACTACAAAAGGCAAAGAAGTGTTGATGCTTGGCGTATAGACTAGTTTGGCTAGTAGAATAATTTCTGTAGTATTCGCCAAAAACTTATTGGTTAAGGGTGCAAATGCTAACTTGGCGTACATTATGGATTCTTCTGAATCAAGAAGCGTGGCTAATCATGAGGAGCACTTAAGGATTGAGCTAAGAACCTTGCACGAGAACAAGTTGTACGCCAAATTCAACAAATGTGAATTTTGCCTAACTGAAGTTCATTTCCTTGGTCATGTTGTTTCTATTGAAGGTATTAAGGTAAATACTGATAAAGTTAAAGTTGTACTTGATTGGAATACACCAAAGAACGTTACTAAGGTACGCAGCTTCTTGGGTTTGGCGGGTTACTACAGAATGTTTGTAAAAGGGTTCGCCAAGTTGGCGACACCTCTCACGCGGTTGTTAAGAAAGAAAGAAAAGTTCGAATAGACAAAGCGTGTCAGAAGAGTTTTGATAATTTGAAAGTTTTTCTAATTGAAGCTCCTATCTTAGCCCAACCAGAATCTAGATTGGAGTATACTATGTTCACGAATGTATCTCTTTGTAACAACCTGTTTTAGGGCCTAGTCAGAATAGTGGTTGCGAGACCACAAATCCGAAGTAGAAATATGTGTTTTATGATTTTATAAAGCTTATGATGTGTTTGCTTGATTGTGTGAAAATCTCATGAGGAAATTTTATTTATTAGTGATCAATTTGTCCATTTGGACTAAATTGCAAGGATTAGAAAATATGAGATTCTGGAGGATTTAAGTATGAAATAGAATTATAAAAATTATTAGAGGTCCTTATTTAGCAATTAAACCATTATATGTTAAGATGGACAAAAATGGACATGGGAAGGAAAAATCTCAAGAAAGGGCCTTAAAGGCATTTTAATCATTTGGTTAATTAATGAATTAAAAAGGGAAGAATAAGTCAAAATTGTGTCCATCTTCTTCAAGCCACAGCCAAAATTCTCAAGCTCACCATAGCTAGGGTTTCTTCATCTTTCAAGCTTGATTGTAAGTACCCCCTACCCCATTTTTAATGTTTTTCGTATTTTTGAAATCCTCGTAGCTCGATTTAGCTATTTCTAGCCATATTTTGAGCTAGGGTTTATATTCAAAAATTTACCCATGTATGACATGCATGTATTTTGATGATTTATGGAAGAATATGATAGTTTGATGTATGATAAACATCTTTTTTAAAGTGATTTTTATGAAAAATGCATAAAAGGACCAAATTGCAAAAGTTATGAAATTGGTCATACATGAGTGAAATAGAAGAAATTAAGGGCTATTGTAGTTAAGAAAATGATTCGGCTAGGCTTGAAATACAAGAAAGTTAAATGAAAATCATTTTACAAGCCTAGGGGTAAAAGTATAATTATGTGAAAGTTTAGGGGCAAAATCGTAATTTTGTCAAAGTATGAATTATGAGTCAATTTAGTTAATGTGAGTATTAAACAAGTGAAATTGTTACTATAGATCAAGAAACACGAAGCCCGGACCGAAACCGAGGCAAGGACAAAGTGTTGGACTAAATCGAACATCCACACACATTTTGAGTACCGAGGTAAGTTTGTGTGAAATTAAGATTACATATGTTATTATGTTTAAATTACTTATTATTTTGAAAAATGTATATGATTTCCATGGAATTTTATTGATGATGTCTTAATGAGAAAATGATGAGATTATGCTAAGTGAAGTCCCAGTTGAAATTTCGGAATAACGAGGATACCTATGTCACGACATGAGATAAGGATGGTCCCGTATAAGACCATGTCTGGGACATGGCATCGGCACCAAATGTAGGTCCTGTGTAAGACCATGTCTGGGACATGGCATCGACATCGAGCTAAGAGATCCCGTGTAAGACCATATCTGGGATATGGCATCGGCATCAAGAGGTGATCCCATATAAGACCATATTTGGGATATGGCATTGGCATCGTGATACATGTATGATGAGATTGAGTATCCTCTGATATTCCGAGTAGTTCAACGGGCAAAAGAGCTAAGTATGCAAAGATAATATAGAGCTAAATTATACAAGAATGATAATGAGTTCCATTTATGTTAAGGATGATGATGATTTAAGTTTATGCTCAAGTTAGCATAAATGCTAAATTATGTGACTAAGTGATACAGGTACCATGAGTAAAATACAAGTTATAAAACCATAATGTGATGTGTAATGGTAAGAATGAGTATGAGTAAGTATGCCTAAGCACTTGAAAACTTGGGTTGCTTTTGTTTTATGAGATGAATGGATTTTTATCATGAGTACTTATGTTGCTATATTAATCCATGCAAACTTACTAAGCTATATGCTTACCCCTATCTTTTCCCTCTTCCTTGTAGTATCGCCAAGCTAGCTCGGGGATCGTAGAACATCAGAGCTCGGATCACACTATCAATCATTCTTTTGGTATAGTAAAGTTGATTTATTTTGAGTATGACATGTATAGGAACTTGGTCATCTTGTGTTATGTCATATTTGAAAGCCAAAGTGTTGGCTACTAATGTCATACACTCATTTTGTAAATGGCCATTAGGAATTGACCAATATTTGTCAAGTTTCATATTTTAATGGCGATGAGTTTTATGAAGTGAAAGTTCATGCAAATGATGGAGTAAATTGTGATGTGTATGAATGATGATTAGTGGTTTTGCATAATGTATTATTGCCATGTTATGTGTTGCTTGTGTTAGTATATATGCGTTTATGTTCACGGTGGCAATTGGCTTGGAAAATAGCCTTCTAATTGTCCACACGGGTAGACATACGGGCGTGTGTCTAGGCCGTGTGAGACACACAGTCAGCCCCATGGGTGTGTTGATAGGCCGTGTGTCCCCTGTATAAAATTTGCGAGAATTCGATTCGTCACACGGGCCAGCACACGGGCATGTGCCTAGGCTGTGTGCCCCTTCAGAGTTTGCTGACGTCATAAACAGAATGCTAAGGTTTTCACACACGGGCGAGGGCACGAACGTGTCTAGGCCGTGTGAGGTACATGGTCCAATGACATGGGCGTGTGTCTGGCCGTCTGAAAACCCCTGTAGGTTCGAATTGAGATATAAATTCTACACAGGCTAGGGACATGGGCGTGTGTGACCACACGGCCTGCCCACACCGGCGTGTCCCATTTCACAATGGTGTGTGGCCCTTGTCTAGGTAAAAAAAATTCCTAAGTGCAGAAAAGCTTTCGGTCTAATCTCGAAACCTTTCGAATGTATGCTTAAGGCCTTGTAGGCCAATAATAAGGATGATATGAATGTGAATGAGAAGTTTTAAGTTGAAAAGAAATTTTATAGCCCAAAGTTGTATATTCAAGCAAGTTAAGTCCAGTAATGCCTCGTACCCGATTCCGAAGTTGAATACGGGTAAGGGGTGTTACATTTAGTGGTATCAGAGCTACGATTTAGTCGATTCTCGGAGTAACGTAGCGTAAGCATGAGTCTAGCTATACATGCCATACACTTGACTATTTACATTATGATAGTGTGACGACTCTTGACGATTTAAATTGTGTTTTCATATAGTAAATGGATCTCGAAAGAGCTGTGGCGGATGATGTAGAAAGTAACGCGCCGGCTCCCGCTGAAGGGACGATGCCGAATGAAAATGAGAATAGACCAACGACCGTTTAGCTAAATTCATCAAAAATTCAAAAACAAAACATGTTCATTAAACACATATCTTCATTTAACACCAACACTCATCACAAAGCTCATCATTTCATCAATGGCACATCTCATAAACATCATCAATTCTTCAAATTACAACATGGGCTTGATAGTAGACTAAGCAACAATCTCAAAAACATAAAAATCATCAAAAACGAAAGTCAAAACATACCTTAATTAAACTCACAATGACCGAATGCCCTAGCTTGATTTCTTTCTTCTTTTTCTTTGGTAATTTCGGCTAGAATGGATGAACACATCCACTAGCTTTTTCACTTGTTTTATTAATAACATATTAATAATTCATTTCTTATTTTGCCCTTAATAAAAAATTAAACTTTGGGCACAATTGTCCATCAACTATCCACTATCTAATTAATGGAATAATTGTTTCATAAGGCCTCCACATTATAAAGACATCTACAATTAGATACTTATAAATCAGCACACAGCTTTTATACTTTACGCGATTAAGTCATTTCTTCTAATTCGGCACACAGTCGATAAAATTACCACACAGAATTTTCACGCAGGCTTTATCAATATAATATACACCAATAATAATATTAAAATATTATTTCGACCTCAGATTTGTGGTTTCGAAACCATTATTCTGACTAGGGTCTAAATCGAGCTGTTACACCAACTCAATGAGTTAGAAGAGTTTCGAATGTTCTCATACGAGAATGCCAAATTACTCAAGGAAAGACTTATGATATGGCATGACAAGCACATTCAGGTTCGAGAATTTGAAGTAGGTCAGCAAGTCTTGTTATTCAATTCCAGATTAAGGTTCTTTCCAGGTAAGTTAAAATCATGATGGTCTGGTCCATTTATGATTCACCAAGTTTATCCATATGGAGTTGTCGAACTTCAAAGTAAGAGAGGTAATTTTCGAGGTAATTTTCAAAGTAAGTTAAAATCTCGTTCATTTTATCAGATATTTAATTTTTCTTGTTTTCCTTTTTAAATAAATGATTTAGGGTATATTTTCAGGATTAGTATGTTTAAATAAATTCTGTCTAAGAGATTGTAACTTAAGCAGGACCACTTGTGACCCCTCCAATCTTTCCTGGGAATTGATTTTAACATAATCTTTCTAGAAATTATTCCCTAAATGGAAAAATTAATTTTTAGTTTTTCAAATAAAAAGGTCAATTTTGATCCAAGTTTCAATTGCAACTCAATTTCAAATTTTCTTTAAGTCTAGGTACTTAATTGAACTATTTTCAAACTTTGGTTGCTCTTTTTGTAAATATTAAAAAATTAGATGTCTCTTTTTGTAAATATTTTCAAAGGCATCTAGAATAAATGTTTTTAACATAATTTAATAAATAAGATGATAATAACTAGTATATAATTATATTTATTATAATATATATTAATTATTATCAACTTTGCATAGAATTAGGATTAGTTTAAATTGATCATATTTTATAGTTTTTCAATAAATTAATAGCAAATAATAAATTAATATGCATTATAGTATTATTAATATTGTTAACTCTATGTAGAATTAAACCAAGGATATTTTAATTATTAAATTATTCTATGAATTCTAATTAAACTTGTAAACAACCCTTTTTTGGTCAAATCAAAATAATAGTTTCGGAACCACAAATTTTGTAACATCCAAAATTATATTATTATTATTATTATTATTATATTATTATTATATTATTATTATTATTAGCTAATGATGATTAAATAATTAATTGATGATTAAACAAAGCCATTTTAAAATGCCTAGTGCATGGACGGCTTGGAGGCTTAGCTAATGATGGAATAAATTATTAATGAACATGTGGGTGCATAAGATGGATGAACGGCATGCTTGTGGAATGATTAAACAATTGAAGAAAGGAGCATAAAACAAGAACTTTGTCTTTTTGTGAACAATTGGACGGCTAGTGGAAATGAAATAAACAATTGAAAGATTCTTAATTGAAGAGCAATGTGCGTGTGGGTGCTAGGGTAGACGCATGCGTGAAAGGCATAAGATGGAAAAACATGTTTGTTGGTTGATTAAACAAATGTGAAAATTGAAAGTGTGCAAATGGGTGGGTATGAAGCATGGACGACAATATGGAGGCATGTGGTGATAAACAAATAACTTTGGAATGAGCATGATTTTTGGGGTGAATAAAATACTTAGTGGGAGCTATAAACAAATGAAATGTGCATGTGTAGTGGAGACCATAGTGGACGGGCAAAGGGGTAGTGCTTGAAGGATGAGATTTTATTAAATTGAAATGATGAAAACATGCAAATAAGACACCATGAAAGTGGACGGCCACACCTAAATTAGGCCATGTGCACATAGAGCAAATGGTTGAAATTAAAATATGCAAAGCATGGTACAAATGAGCATGGGCCGAATTCTCTCCTAGGCATATGGCTTGGAATAAAGAAAGTTGACGTTTGAATGGCTTGGGAGGTCAACCAATTGGACGACCACATTTTAAATAATTTTTAATTTCCTTTAATTTGTTTGAGACATTGGGCTACAGAAATTCTCCTAGTCTTTTCCAATTTTCTTTTTCTTTCTCTCAGCCACAATTCCCTTGTAGCCGAATATCCATCTCCTCAAAAAGCCATAGCCAAAACTATTCATGCTCTTTGGCCGAAACTTGAAGGAGGAAGTCTTCGGGATTCAAAGCAATCAAGGTTTGCGACATCTTCATAGCCACGGGATTAATTTCGGGATTTGGATTAGTAAGGTAAGTGACTAAGAATATTCGGCCAAGGCCCTATTTGTTGTTAAGATCTATTTCTTATTTTCCAAAAGCCGAAAAAACTAACCTATTTATTAATTTAATGTTTGGCCGAATGCAATAAGGGATACAACGAAGTTTCGGGACTTGATTCTTAAGTCAATCGACAACAAGGTAGGTTTTAAGTGTACAAATCCTACTAGGAGTTGGTTTATAGCCGAATAGGCTTTACAAAGATACTAAGTGTGGCCGAATGTAGGGACTAAGGATCTAAGGTTTTAGATCGGGTTTCCGGGACTTGGATTAAAAGCTTTAAATAAATCAAGTGTGTACCCCACACTAAAATCCTAATCGATTTAAGGTTATGTTTTAATATAAGTTGTTTATAAGAATGTGAAAAATATGGTAAGGTACCATGCTATGGTACAAAGTACTAAGGTATGTTCCTACTCCTACTAGGATTATGAATATATGTTATATTTAACATGTGAAAAGTGATAAGAATGTGAATTAAGGCATGATATGCATGATAGGTGTGAAATGGGGCATTCGGGTTATGTGAAAAAGGGGAAGTGAATATGGTGATCTAAGACCACGATATCTGAATGTGGTGACTTCGGTCACAATTATTTAATCTGGTGGCTATGCCACGAATTTTATAAGGGCGATGAGCACGTCGACTGCAGCGACTGCCTTCGATGGTGTGTAGCGGATGGAGGGTTGACTTAGTAGTCCCCACGGTGTGCCGGTTGGTACGGGTGATGTGTAGCGGTTGGTAACTAGGCTTGGGCTTGGGAATGCATCATTAATTGTATATTTTGATATGAATGTGTATGACTTGATATGCTTGAATCTATTTGGACTTAGTGTTGGTTATACACATTGAGTCTATTTGACTCACCCCGTTGTGGGAAAATTTTTCAGGTGACGATCAGTGATGGACCGGGTCGGCAGGAGCTTAGTGGACACCTAAATACAAATGATTTCAATTTAATTAACAAACTCTAAAGACTCGACTTTTACCGGTAACTTATGGTTTCGAAATATAACCATGAAGTTTTAACAAAACAAAATCTTGAAAATAACTACGTTTCAATTTGAACCCAAATCAACTTTTCTCCAAAATCACTCAAAGTTTCCAAAGACAAGCAAATTTGAACCGTTTTTACTCGAGGAACATACCAGATCTGGTCGGACTTGTGGGCCGGGTTTGGGGTTTTTAGCTTGGTATCAGAGCCCGATTTTTAAACTCTCGGCCTTGGGGATAAGGCCCAAAACATTTTCAAAGGTTAAGCCCAAAAGAATTTGCGAAATTTTTAAGCAGGTTTTCTAGCATGGCACCTAAGTCTCCGACCCGAAGTCCACCAGGTAAGTACCCCTATCCTTTGTGTGATTTATATTGTGAACTACAGAAGGGTAGAAATGGAATGGAACGTAGGACTAGGTTACCCCCAAATTTCATAAGACTTTAAATGTCTAATTAAACAAACCTGTGTCTAAGTCGCCGAGTTAGGGTGTGGCAACTGTTGTGCGCATGTCTAGGATTGGTATTCGGTGGGAGCTTGGTACTTAAGCAGTCTGCATGACTCACCTTCTCTCCACTTGAATCCTACCTGGTGCGTAGCTTCGGTTCACCCTAACAAAGAGGACTTATTCATAGGCTAAACTCAAAAAAAAAAAAAACCTAGTTACCCTTTTGATTTATAAAATCTATTCCATAAAATTTTTCGGAAATATTCTTGATTTATGAAAATTACTAAAATACCCTTATTTGCAAAATTACGAAAATACCCTTGATTTAAAAAAAATTTACCATATTACCCCGATTTCAATAAAATTTTCTTATTTTGTAAAAGTATCCAAAAACCCTATTTTGTGAAGATTCAAAAATACCCTGATCTAAAAATTACGAAATTACCCCTGGTTTACCAAATTACCAAAATGACCCTGCTTCCGAAATCTTGCCATACCTTTGATTTGGAAAATATTTCTTTCAAAAAAAATACCCATGAGTTTGGAAAATGTTGAAATGACTTTTGTAATTTTCAAATTGACCCCAATTTATTACCAAATACCCCTGTAGGACAAATGACGAAAATACCCTTGTGTTAGGAACGGACAGAATTGTCCGAAGAGTGAATGTGTATGGGAGATACTATGGAATGGATGTGCTTTTCTGTGAATCAGAATGAAAAACTTGAAATTTTGAATGATCGAAAGAATTCCTATTAAGCTTCTTTCATAAAACTCTTCGTGAATAATCAGTGGAATAAGCTAATTCAAAAAAATTTCTTAATCAGATTAAAGCGCAATCGTTAGAAATGAGTTCTAGAGGACGTGGTCGTCGTGACGTGGTCGAGGAAGATGACTGTGTCAGAACCCGCTAGATTGGGTCATGGGTCTGACAATGAGGTACCACCGCCACCACCCCCACCAGCTGTTGGTGTTGAGCAGCAAGATCAGACGGGAGATGATGCTGGGTCGTAGGCTGTGCTGCGAGTTTTGGAAATAGTGGCTGGCGCAGGTGGAAATATGGGGGCTCGGAAATCTGTACCCGAGCGACTTCGAGCCAACGGAGCTGAAGTATTCCGTGGCGTATCTGGTGTGGCACCCAGTACAGCTGAGTATTGGTTGGAGGCGATGGAACAAATTATGGATGAGTTGGATTTGACCCCTGAGGAGAAACTAAAAGGAATGGTGGCACTGCTACGCGATGGAGCGTATCAATGGTGGCTCACAGTTCGGGATGGTGCCACAGCTGAGGATCTTAATTGGGAATACGTTAAGGCAGCATATCAGAAGAAGTATGTCGGCACGCGTTACGCTGATGCGCAGAGGAAGGCATTTCTAGGGCTGGTTCAAGGGAACAAGTCTGTGGCAGAATATGAGGCTGAATTTATGAGATTGAGCCGGTATGCTCGAGGAGTAGTAGCTACTGAACATGAAAGATGTGTCCGATTTGAGGACGGACTAAGGGATGACCTGAGGTTGTTAGTCGCTCCACATCAAGAGCGGGAGTTTTCTGCGTTGGTAGAGAAAGCTAAGATAGCTGAGGGGATTAAGGACTCTGCGAGACAGAACATGGACCGGAATAAGCAGAAAAGAGGATTTGGGCCGTCAGGATCGTCAGGGAATGCTCAAAAAAGGTTTAGAGTTGATGGGCCGCGAGGTCAGCAAGCTGGTACTGGAGGGCAATATCGTACTTGTGATCAGTGTGGGAAGAAACACTTAGGAGAGTGTTGGAAAAAGATTGGAGGATGCTTTAAGTGTGGGTCCAAGGACCATATGATTAAGGATTGTCCTAAGAGGCCGGATGGGAATCAACTAGTAACTCAGAATGTTAATCAGGCTGGTAGAGGTGGGCAGCCTCACCAAGGTCGTGGTTCGAATGGCCGAGGTAATGGCACTGGTAGAGGACGTGGAACACCTGGCAGAGGTGCTAATAATAATACTGAGGTAAGGCAACCGGGTTTGGTTTATGCAGTTCGCCGGAAGGAAGATGGAGACGCACCGGACGTCATAACCGGTACGTTCCTTATTTTTGGCAAGCCCTATTTTGCTCTGATTGATGTGGGCTCGACCCATTCGTATGTTGCATGTAGAGTAGTTGAGACTCTAGACATAGCCTTTGAACTTTCTGATAGGGAGATGACTGTAGTAAGCCCACTAGGTCAAACTGTAGTGGTGAATAAGATCTTCCAAAGTGTACCCCTAGAAATCCAAGGCGTAGTATTTTCTGCCGACTTGATGGAACTTCCCTTCGGAGAGTTCGATCTCATACTTGGAATGGACTGGCTAGTAGACCATCGGGCTATTTTGGATTGTGCAGCTAAGAGAATGGAGTTAAGGACGCCGAAGGATGAGGCGGTAGTTATGATAGGGGAAAGAAGAAATTACTTGTCTAACGTAGTTTCAGCATTATGAAAGCTTGTCTATAAGATGCTGAGATGGTTCGGAAAGGATGTAAGGCGTTCTTGGCCTTTGTTAGTGCATTGGATGCGAAAGAAGAAGGTGTTAGTGGAGTACGAACAGTAAAGGACTTTGTGGATATCTTTCCGGAGGAATTACTTGGAATACCCCCGGATAGGGAGGTGGAGTTTGGAATTGACTTGCTACCTGGTACAACTCCTGTGTCAATTGCTCCGTATAGAATGGCGCCAAAGGAGTTGGTTGAGCTCAAGGCTCAAATTCAAGAGTTACTTGATCGTGGGTTTATCCGACCCAGTGTGTCTCCATGGGGAGCATCGGTCTTGTTTGTAAAGAAGAAGGACGGAACTATGCGTATGTGCATAGATTACCGTCAATTGAATAAGTTGACCATCAAGAACAAGTACCTTTTACCGAGGATTGACGACTTGTTCGATCAGCTTAAGGGGGCAGCAGTATTCTCGAAGATAGATCTAAGGTCTGGGTATCATCAGTTGAAGGTGAAGGAGGCGGACATCCATAAGACAGCTTTTAAGACAAGATACGGCCATTATGAGTTTGTAGTAATGCCGTTTGGATTGACGAACGCCCCAGCCGCGTTCATGGATATGATGAATCGGGTTTTCCAACCCTACTTAGATCGATTCATCGTTGTGTTCATCGACGACATCCTGGTGTACTCCAAGTCGGAGGAGGAACATGATGAGCATCTCCAGATGGTGTTGCAAGTGTTAAGGGAGAAGAAGCTATATGCCAAATTCAGCAAGTGTGAATTTTAGCTTAAGGAGGTTGCGTTTTTAGGACATGTGGTGTCTGCAGAAGGAATAAGGGTGGATCCGAGGAAGATTGAGGCGGTGTTGAATTGGAAACCACCTAGGTCGGTGGCTGAGGTCCGCAGTTTCTTGGGATTGGCAGGCTACTACAGAAGATTCGTAGACGGGTTCTCATCAATAGCCACACCTCTAACGAAGTTGTTGAGAAAGGAAGTACCTTTCATATGGACGGATAAGCAACAGGAGAGTTTTGAGAAGCTTAAGTGGGTTTTGACTGAAGCTCCGGTTTTGATTCAGCCGGAGGCAGGAAAAGATTTCACGGTGTATTGTGACGCTTCTCATACGGGATTAGGATGTGTTTTGATGCAAGATTGGAAGGTAGTCGCCTATGCGTCTCGGCAATTAAGGCCACATGAGGTTAACTACCCAACTCATGATTTGAAATTGGCGGCAGTGGTCTTTGCTCTTAAGGTGTGGAGGCACTATCTTTATGGAGAAAAGTCAGTAATCTATACAGTCCACAAGAGTCTTAAGTATTTGTTGACTCAGAAGGAGTTGAACCTGAGACAGCGAATGTGGGTTGAACTACTGAAGGACTACGATTGTTCGATAGAGTATCATCCGGGCAAAGCGAATGTAGTGGCAGATGCCCTAAGTCGGAAGGTTGTGTCGGATCTGAGGGCGATGTTCGCACATCTGAGCTTGTATGATGATGGAAGTCTGCTAGCAGAGCTGCAAGTTAAGCCGACGTGGTTGAATGAAGTGAAAGAGGGGCAGTTGGTTGATGAAGAATTAAATGCTAAGCTACAGCAAGTACAGAATGAGGAGATAGAGGATTATGGAATCAATGACGAGGGAGTATTGTGCTTCAAGGGTAAGGTCTGTATGCCTAAGGATCAGGAGTTAAGGCGAAGGATTCTTCAGGAGTCGCATAGTAGCCCTTAAGCTATGCATCCTGGAGGCACTAAGTTGTACAGAGATTTAAGAGAACAGTTTTGGTGGCCTGGACTTAAGAGAGAAGTTATTGAATTTGTTGGCAAGTGTTTGACGTGTCAGCAAGTTAAGGCTGAACACCAAGTTCCGTCAAGATTACTTCAACCGATAATGATTCCGCAGTGGAAGTGGGAAAGAATTACCATGGACTTTGTTAGTGGGCTTTCCCTTACGCCTACTAAAAAGGACTCGATATGGGTATTAGTGGATCGTTTGACAAAGTCCGCGTACTTTATTCCAGTGCGGGTTGACTATTCCTTGCAAAAGTTGGCAAAGTTGTATGTGGCGGAAATTGTAAGGTTGCATGGTGTGCCGGTGTCAATCATCTCAGATAGGGACCCGAGGTTTACTTCTCGGTTTTGGAAAGCTCTACATCAAGCTTTAGGCACCAAATTGGATTTCACTACGGCATTTCATCCACAGTCCAACGGGCAATCTGAACGAGTAATTCAAGTGTTGGAGGATATGTTGAGAGGCTGTGTGATAGACTTCAGAGGAAGTTGGGAAGACTATTTGCCTTTAGTGGAGTTTGCCTACAACAACAGCTATCAGGCCAGTATACGGATGGCACCGTATGAAGCGCTATATGGTCGGAAGTGTCGAACTCCTACGTGTTGGACAGAATTAGGGGAACGCCGAGTTTTGGGTCCAGAATTAGTGGCGGAATCTGAAGAGAAAATTGAGGTAATTCGGGCACGGTTAAAGGAAGCATCTAATAGGCAGAAGTCATACGCAGACCTCAAGCGGAAGGAAATAGAATTTGATGTGGGAGATCAAGTGTTTCTTAAAGTTTCGCCTTGGAAGAAGGTAATGAGATTTGGTCGCAAAGGGAAGTTAAGTCCAAGGTTTATAGGACCTTATCGGGTTCTGAAGCGGATTGGACCAGCGGCATATCAGTTAGAGTTGCCTTCGGAGTTGAAGCAGATGCACGATGTGTTCCATGTTTCGATGCTACATCGTTACCGGTCGGATCCATCTCATGTAGTACCAGTTGAGGAGGTGGAATTAAGACCAAATTTGTCCTACGAGGAGGAACCGATTCAGATTCTGGAACGGGATGTGAAGGTGCTACAGAGGAAGACAGTTCCTCTCGTCAAAGTGTTATAGCGTAACCATGGATCGGAAGAGGCTTCGTGGGAGCCGGAAGAGACAATGCGACAGCAATATCCTCACTTGTTCAAACCAGGAAATTTCGAGGACGAAATTTTCTTTAAGGGGGTAGAATTGTAACATCCAAAATTATTATTATTATTATTATTATTATTAGCTAATGATGATTAAATAATTAATTGATGATTACACAAAGCCATTTTAAAATGCCTAGTGCATGGACGGCTTGGAGGCTTAGCTAATGATGGAATAAATTATTAATGAACATGTGGGTGCATAAGATGGATGAACAGCATGCTTGTGGAATGATTAAACAATTGAAGAAAGGAGCATAAAACAAGAACTTTGTCTTTTTGTGAACAAATTGGACGGCTAGTGGAAATGAAATAAACAATTGAAAGATTCTTAATTGAAGAGCAATGTGCGTGTGGGTGCATAGGGTAGACGCATGCGTGAAAGGCATAAGATGGAAAAACATGTTTGTTGGTTGATTAAACAAATGTGAAAATTGAAAGTGTGCAAATGGGTGGGTATGAAGGCATGGACGACAATATGGAGGCATGTGGTGATAAACAAATAACTTTGGAATGAGCATGATTTTTGGGGTGAATAAAATACTTAGTGGGAGCTATAAACAAATGAAATGTGCATGTGTAGTGGAGACCATAGTGGACGGCAAAGGGGTAGTGCTTGAAGGATGAGATTTTATTTAAATTGAAATGATGAAAACATGCAAATAAGACACCATGAAAGTGGACGGCCACACCTAAATTAGGCCATGTGCACATAGAGCAAATGGTTGAAATTAAAATATGCAAAGCATGGTACAAAGGAGCATGGGCCGAATTCTCTCCTAGGCATATGGCTTGGAATAAAGAAAGTTGACGTTTGAATGGATTGGGAGGTCAACCAATTGGACGGCCACATTTTAAATAATTTTTAATTTCCTTTAATTTGTTTGAGACATTGGGCTACCGAAATTCTCCTAGTCTTCTTCCAATTTTCTTTTTCTTTCTCTCAGCCACAATTCCCTTGTAGCCGAATATCCCATCTCCTCAAAAAGCCATAGCCAAAACTTATTCATGCTCTTTGGCTGAAACTTGAAGGAGGAAGTCTTCGGGATTCAAAGCAATCAAGGTTTTGCGACATCTTCATAGCCACGGGATTAATTTCGGGATTTGGATTAGTAAGGTAAGTGACTAAGAATATTCGGCCAAGGCCCTATTTGTTGATTAAGATCTATTTCTTATTTTCCAAAAGCCGAAAAACTAACCTATTTATTAATTTAATGTTTGGCCGAATGCAATAAGGGATACAACGAAGTTTCGGGACTTGATTCTTAAGTCAATCGACAACAAGGTAGGTTTTAAGTGTACAAATCCTACTGGGAGTTGGTTTTATAGCCGAATAGGCTTTTACTAAAGATACTAAGTGTGGCCGAATGTAGGGACTAAGGATCTAAGGTTTTAGATCGGGTTTTCGGGACTTGGATTAAAAGCTTTAAATAAATCAGTTGTGTACCCCACACTAAAATCCTAATCGATTTAAGGTTATGTTTTAATATATAAGTGTTTATAAGAATGTGAAAAATATGGTTAAGGTACCATGCTATGGTACAAAGTACTAAGGTATGTTTCCTACTCCTATTAGGATTATGAATATATGTTATATTTAACATGTGAAAAGTGATAAGAATGTGAATTAAGGCATGATATGCATGATAGGTGTGAAATGGGGCATTCGGGTTATATGAAAAAGGGGAAGTGAATGTGGTGATCTAAGACCACGATATCTGAATGTGGTGACTTCGGTCACAATTATTTAATCTGGTGGCTATGCCACGAATTTTATAAGGGCGATGAGCACGTCGACTGCAGCGACTGCCTTCGATGGTGTGTAGCGGATGGAGGGTTGACTTAGTAGTCCCCACGGTGTGCCGGTTGGTACGGGTGATGTGTAGCGGTTGGTAACTAGGCTTGGGCTTGGGAATGCATCATTAATTGTATATTTTGATATGAATGTGTATGACTTGATATGCTTGAATCTATTTGGACTTAGTGTTGGTTATACACACTAAGTCTATTTGACTCACCCCGTTGTGGGAAAATTTTTCAGGTGACGATCAGTGATGGACCGGGTCGGTAGGAGCTTAGTGGTGGCCATGTTCGACTAAGACTTTATTTTAATTCCGAATTTTTATATTTTAAGTATCTTGGGTTTATTTTGGGTATTATTTTGATGTAATAAGGCCATAGTATGAGACTGATTATGCATGCATTTTAATTACTTCATTATGTTTCGAAATTTTTTTTTATCAATTTAAAGTTCAAGAAATTTTCTTAATAATAAATGAAAAATGTTTTGACACCTAAATACAAATGATTTTCAATTTAATTAACAAACTCTAAAGACTCGACTTTTACCGGTAACTTATGGTTTCGAAATATAACCATGAAGTTTTAACAAAACAAAATCTTTGAAAATAACTACGTTTTCAATTTGAACCCAAATCAACTTTTCTCCAAAATCACTCAAAGTTTTCCAAAGAAACAAGCAAATTTGAACCGTTTTTACTCGAGGAACATACCAGATCTGGTCGAGACTTGTGGGCCGGGTTTGGGGTGTTTCAAATTTGATGTCGGAAAATTATTTTAATATTATTTTTGGTATTTACAGCATGTTATTTAATATGTGTGAAAATTTCGTGAGCTAATTTTACTGTTTGAAATGTTACTGAATAGGGCTCAGGCCTAGACTGTTACTGCATATGTTGTTACTGATTGACTGCTAGGGGATTACACACTGAGTTTTCGTAAATTCACCCTTTCTTTTTAACTGTACAGGTAATCCCCAGCCTTAGACGATTTGGAGTCGTGAGGGACTCGAATGTGGCCACATGATCGCTAATGTTCTGCTTTAGACTTAGTTATTTTATTCTAAATTTTCATATTAGGCTATTGATTATGTAATAAGGCCATTGGTGGATTTAATTTTTAATTGGGTTTGATTTCTTGTTTTAAACTGCCAAACAGACACAAAAGAGTTTTCAAAATCACAGCTGTTTTTAAGAAAGACACTCATTTTAAACTTCAGGGTTTTTAGTTAGAGAAACTTCCGTGGTTTTATTCAGTTTAAGAAATCAACGGTAATAAATATGGCAATCATTTTGATAAGCTGGTTTCAGATTGTAATAACTTAAATTGCCGAATGTTCTCAAGCAATAAAAACTAAATGGGTTTTTAACTTAAATACGAATTTTTATGAATAAGTCCAAATTTTGAAAATCACTTTGATGTGACATGTCAGATTCGATTGTAACGTCTAGGCTTGGTTTGGGGTGTTACATTTAGTGGTATTAGAGTCAAGTTGCAAAACTCGGCTGTGGAATGGGTTTTTGAAAAGTTTTTCTGAAAACGGATTTTAAAGATTAGAAACGTTTTGAAAGATTCACAAGTGTGGCACACCGAGTCTCCAGCGCCAAATCTGTAAGTCCTCTAATACTTTTTACTGTTATACACTGAGACGTTTTACTGAGAAACTACTATGGATAGTAGGACTATACTGTGAAACTCTAGATAGAGAAAACTGAGACAGTAGAAGACTGAAAACTGTAGGGAGACCTCGATCTGCGATAATAAACCCCTAATGACTGTCTTTCATAACACATTTGTTATTAATTACTGAAATTATAATCTGATGCATAAGACTTTTAAAACAGATAAAGCGTACATTGAAATAAGCACAAGAGGTACTCGCGGAAGGGGTACGCGAGGCCGCAGTAGAGGCCGATGAAGTGCTCGGGCTAGGTCTTCGGCATCGGGCCACATGGCTACTAGGGAAGCACTAGCTTCACCGGTGACCGAGACGGGGTCTTACGATCGAGCGGCTGGAAATGATGCCCTGTCCCAAGCTATGCTTCGCATTTTAGAAAGGTTGCTAGATCTAATACTGGTGCAGTGGGCCGAGGGTCAATTTTAGAGCGACTCCGGTCTAATGGAGCGAAAATTTTCAGAGGTATTTCTGGAGTATCCCCAAATGTGGCAGAATACTGGCTGGAAGCCACTGAAATAATAATGGATGACCTCGACTGTACAACGGAACAAAAGTTAAAAGGAGTAGTGTCCTTACTGCGAGACGAGGCCTACTAATGGTGGCTTACCGTGAGAGAGGGTACGCAGGCCGACCGGTTGACATGGGATTTCTTTAAGGCGGCCTTTCAAGGGAAGTATGTAGGCGCAAGTTATATGGACGCCCAAAGAAGGGAATTTCTGAGCCTAACCCAAGGGAATAAGACAGTGGCAGAATATGAGGCAGAGTTCTTGCGGTTGAGTCGATATGCTCGTGGGATAGTAGCAACTGAGTATGAACAATGTGTGCGATTTGAGAACGACCTCCGAGATGAGTTATGAGTCTTGATAGCTCCACAGAGGGAGCGAGACTTTGCTGCCCTTATAGAAAAGGAAAAAATTGCTTAGGAGGTGAAGCGCTCTGAGTGCCAGAACCGCGAGAAAGATAGGGGCAAAAATAAAAGGAATTATGGGCCATCAGGTTCTTTTGGAAGGCCTATAAAGAAGACCAGGTTTGATGGGCCAGTTCGGGCTGGAGTTCCTATTGCTATTGCTAGACCACAGAGGGTGAGTGCTAGAAGAGAATTGAGGCATGCTTCAGATGCGGGTCCACGGATCATCATGTTAAGAGTTGTCCTCAGAGGCCTGTTCAGATGCAGGCTATAGGACAGGGTCATGTTCAGCCAATGAGAGGTGGTCAGCAGCCACAGAGAGGCCGTGGGCAGGCCAGAGGTGGAAACGGTATGGGACGAGGTCGTGGAGTACTAGACAGAGGTCCTGGTAACAATGAGGCGAGGCATCTAGTACTGGTTTATGCTGCTCATCACCGAGAGGATGGTGACGCTCCAGATGTTATAACTGGTACATTTCTAATACATAATGTACCTTACACTGCTCTGATTGATATAGGGTCTACACATTCATACATTGCATGCACTGTGGCTGGCACCTTGGGTATTATATGTAAGGCGTTTCTAGCTTATATTGGTGTATTTGATTCTGAGGGTCCTTCTATTGGAGATATCAGAATAGTTAAGGATTTTTTTGATGTATTTACTGATGAGCTCCCTGGGTTGCCTCTAAACCGCGAAGTGAAATTTGGTATTGAGCTCCTGCCTGGAACAGCTCTAGTGTCCATTGCCCCTTATAGGATGGCACCAAAGGAACTGGTTGAGCTAAAAGCTCAAATTCAAGAACTACTGGACCGAGGATTCATTCGACCTAGTGTGTCTCCATGAGAAGCACCAGGATTGTTTGTGAAGAAGAAGAATGGATCCATGTGCATGTGCATCGATTATTGGTAGTTGAATAAACTGACTATCAAAAATAAGTATCCTTTGCTGAGGATTGACAATTTGTTTGATCAGCTGCAAGGAGCGTTGGTTTTCTCCAAAATAGATCTCCGTTCTGGGTACCATCAGCTGAGAGTTAAAGAGGCTGATGTGTATAAGACTGCGTTTAGGACTCGTTATGGTCATTACAAGTTCCTAGTGATGCTGTTTGGGTTGACGAATGCACCGGCTGCTTTCATGGACTTGATAAATCGAGTATTCCAGCCCTACCTGGATCGATTCGTGGTGGTATTTTGTAACACCCTTAACCCGTATCCGTTGCCAGAATAGGGTTACAAGGCATTAACATGCAAAACACAGGTCATATCAATTATTTACTGTTTATATAGTCATATCCAAATGCGTAATGAGTAATGCATTTTCATAGTATGCTAAAACAATAATGTACATATCTGAAATCCATTTAGCTAATTTCACACATAAGCATTTGTCAACAAATACAAAGGTTACTATTCATTTGGTCATTCAAGTCACATTGACCCAATATGCACATGTTCATAATTACTTTACTAAACAAATTATCAATTACCAAAACTAAACATACATATATGTTTTTGCATAAACTTTGTTTAACCTAATTCAAAATAGGCCAATTACAAACATCCAAACAAAATATAGATCAATTCATTTATAAGATCAAAATCGAATCAACAAGACCAAGTAAACTTCCATAATTCAAAACACATAAATATAAAACTTTATACACATGTACATACTAGACTTAACTACTAATTCGGGGCATAAAAATTGAAACTATCCATCTGCATCATGTTGACTAAATTGACTATAACTTGAGTTACGAAACTTGAAATTTACATCTGTAAATTTTCCTTGAAACTAGACTCATATATCTTTTTACTATAATATTTCCATAATTTTTCATGTGGCCAATTAGTACAGCTTAATCATTAAAGTTTCCCCTATTTCACTGTTTGATGGTTCTGACCTATCTTAACAAAATCTCAGTTATCTCATTGTACAGAATTCAAATAATGTTCTCATTTATTCCAATAAAACATAGACTCATTAAGGATTCTAAGCATATAAACTATGCTCCATGATCATTTTTTTTTGCAATTTTTAATAATTTTTCCAATACAGAATAGGGGATCACGAAGTCATTCAGAACCAGTCTCACTAAAATTTAAATATCTCATAATATAAAAATAGACACAATAAAATTTAATTTCATATCTTATTCACTTTCTAATTTCATTTCTCCTATTTTTGGTGATTTTTCAAAATCACGTCACTACTGCTAACCAAAAACTGTTTCATTGCAAAATATGGTTAACTAGATTATAACATCTTTACTCCATTTCATTTAAACTCTATTCATTAACCATACTTATATATACTAAAACCAAATCAACCAAAACCACAACCAAACATAATCATCAAGCCAAAATATAAATTCCAAGATTAACAAGATGGACAAGCCATTTTTGCATGACTTATATTTACAACATCAAAACATCATCCAAGTATTAGGCTAGCCTATACATGCCTTAAATTCAAAATCCCAACTTTTAAAGTACCAAAATAAGTCGATAGTGTGGATGACTTCATTGACGATCCCCCGAGCTCGTAGCTTGTAACCAAAATCTATAAAACAGAATAACAAAACACACAGAGTAAGCTAACTTAGCTTAGTAAGTCTTAAGCAAATATAACTACTCAATTAAATATTCAAATATCTTTAAACCAATTATTTTATGACATTAATATAATAACATAGCACAACTGGACTATCATGGCCGAATACTACTATCCTTATGTAGCATTACATTTATCACTTATCAAATCCAAAACATCACTATCTTGCTTTAAAAATACAAACTTACCATTTGCATATAGTTTAATATGTTTCCATATACAACCGAATTAGTAAGTACCATGTACAATTCAATCACATATAATCGAATGTATATGTGTATATATATACATCCATTAAACATCACATGTATACTAGTATATAATAACGATACAATATCATTTACTCACATATGTAGAAAACCGAATATACAAGAGCATCTTTTAGTCAACTTACTTGCTCAATAAACATCACATATAAACATGTCAATATATAAACACATACCTTATGGCCGAATATAATCTACATCATTTAACTAAGCTTTAACTTGCTCAATTTTCACCTTAACTTGATCATTTCATACACATAAGCTTGTAATATAAATCACCGGTATAAAACATGCTAGGCATAAGCCTGAATCACACACCGGCACTAAGCCTGCTAGACCCGAGGTCTGATATTTAATCACTGGCAATAAGCCTGCTAGGCATAAGCCCGATTAAGTTCACCAGCCCAAGGCTTGCTAGGCTCAAAGCCTGGATCATGATACTTTTAATCTGTCTCACACAATTCGTTCCATATAACTATTCACTTATACACATTTCGAACTCATTGTACGAACATTCAAATAACATATATCAATCGAATAATTTAAACAAGTCAAATCTTATACTTACCACATTCAGCTATTCAATAATATAGCTACAAAATTTCCAAAAATCAGCATATACTACGTTACGTACATAATTTTCGATATTTTATTGCTTAAAGACTTACCTCGGATATCGACGGACGACGAAAACCAGCTATTCGACTATTTTCACTTTTCTCCAATCCAAATCCGTTTTCTTTGGTTCTTGATCTAAACATGTTCAAATTAAGCTCATTCAAATATATTTACATTCAATTTAATCCAAAAACACATAAATGGGCAAATTACTATTTTGCCCCTAATATTTCACACTTTTTACAATTTAGTCCTATTTGCACAAAACACAAAATACACAAAATTTGAATGAACACCTTAAGGGCCGAATATCCATAGTACTCATACAAGTCCATCCATTTCATTTATTTCACATTTTAATCCCTTTAAATTTTATTTTTGCAATTTAGTCCAATATACTCAATTTCATCAAAAATTCAAAGACAAAACTTGTTAATCTAACACACATTTATCATAATTCATCCTCAAACAACATAAACAACAAGCTATCATCAATGACTCAACTCAAAATAATCATCAAACTCAAAAATTAAAGCATGGGTCTTGTCATTTCATAGCAACGATCTCAAAAACGTAGAAATTATCAAAAACCGAACAAATTACATACCTCAATCAAGCAAAACCAAGGCCGAATGTAACTTGTTCTTCTTTCTTTCTTTTTCTTTTAGTTTCGGCAATAATAATAAAATGAACATGCATGTTTCTTTATTTTATGTTTTATTATAATAAGTTAATATATTATAATAATAATAACTTTTATAATATAAAAATTCATATATTAAAGTCATTGAAACAAAAACATGCCGTCCACTAAGTATAGAAAGGACTAATTACAATGCAAATCCTCCATATTAATAAGACATCAACAATTAAGCACTTTAACAACTAACCATCAAATTTTCATGTTATGCGATTAAGTCATTTTATTAAATCGGACACCTAAACGATAAAATTAAGTCACAAAAATTTAACACAAGCAAATTCACACATAATAAATAAGGAAAATAGTTTTAAAATATTTTTTAGACTCGGATTTGTGGTCCCGAAACCACTATTCCGATTAGGGTCAAAGTCGGGCTGTTACATATTATATACGATATCTTGGTGTATTCGAGACCGAGGATGAACATGATGCACATCTTCGAATTGTTCTACAGATTTTGAGGGAGAAATAACTGTACGCTAAGTTCAGCAAGTGTGAGTTTTGGCTGCGAGAAGTGACATTTCTGGGTCACGTGGTATCTGCCGAGGGGATTAGGGTTGATCCTCGAAAAATTGAAGCCGTACTGGATTAGAAACCACCTAAGACCGTATCTAAGATTCGAAGCTTTCTGGGTCTGGAAGTGTATTACAGACATTTTGTAGAGGGGTTTTTTGTGATTGCTACACCTATGACTAGGTTGCTGCGTAAAGGGGTACCATTCAATTGGACTGATAAGCAGCAAGAGAGTTTTGAGAAACTGAAGAAAGTTCTGACTGAGGCCCCTGTTTTAATACAGTCAGAGTCTAGGAAGGAATTCATGGTCTACAGTGATGCATCACATGTTGGTTTGGGTTGTGTGCTGATGCAAGAGGGTAAGGTGGTTGCTTATGCGTCTCGTTAGCTTAAGCCTCATGAGGCAAATTTCCCTACACATGACTTGGAGTTAGCTACGGTGGTATTCGCACTAAATTAAGAGGCACTATTTATACAGTGAGAAGTGTATTATCTACACAGATCACAAGAGCCTCAAGTACCTCCTTACTCAGAAGGAGCTGAATCTTAGGCAACGAATATGGATAGAGCAGCTTAAGGATTATGACTCATCAATTGAGTATCACCCTGGTAAGGCTAACGTGGTAGCTGACGCACTGAGTCGTAGGGCTGTATCTGATTTGAGAGCAATCTTTGCTCGTCTCAGCTTGTATGATGATGGTAGCTTGTTAGCTGAGCTCCAAGTGAGATCAACATGGACTGATCAAATTAAGGGGAAACAATTGTTGGATAAGTCACTGGTTCCTCGTTTCTGACAAGTTGAGAATTTTGAGACTGCAGATTTTGGGTTGAATGGTGAGGGAGTACTGTGTTTTCGTGGGAGAGTCTGTGTACCGAGGGGTTCTGAGCTGAGGCAGTCTATACTGCAAGAGGCGCATAGTAGCCCATATGCTATGCATTCTGGTGAAAACAAGTTATACCGAGATCTTCGTGAGCTGTACTATGGCTAGGACTAAAACGCGAAGTTGCTGAATTTGTGAGTAAGTGCTTGACGTGCCAGCAAGTTAAGGCTGAGCATCAGCTACCTTCTGGGTTACTGCAGCCAGTTAAGATTCAACTTTGGAAGTGGGAGGGGGTAACTATGGATTTTGTGAGTGGGCTGCCCTTAATGCCTACTAAAAAGGATTCGATATGGGTTATTGTAGATCGATTGACTAAATCTGCCCATTTTATACCAGTCTGCACTGATTACTCGTTGTAGAAGTTGGTAAAGTTGTATGTGGCTGAGATTGCGAGACTGCATGGGGTACCGGTTTCTATCATATCTGACAGAGATCCTAGATTCACATCTTAGTTCTGGAAGAAATTACATGAGGCTTTGGGTACCAGGTTGGACTTCAGTACTGCGTTTCATCCTCAGACAAATGGTCAGTTAGAGAGGGTGATTCAGATACTGGAGGACATGGTAAGAAGTTGTGTAATGGATTTTCGAGGCAGCTGGGTAGACTACTTGCCGCTAGCAGAGTTTGCGTATAATAATAACTATCAGTCCAATATTCAAATGGCACCGTGCGAGGCGTTGTATGGTCGTAAGTGTTGTACTCCTACCTGTTGGACAGAGCTGGGCTAGAGTTAGTTTCTGATACCAAAGAAAAGGTAAAACTGATTTGAGACCGGTTGAAGGAAGCGTCTGATAGGCAGAAGTCTTACGCAGATCTTAAACGCTGAGAGATTGAGTACTCTGTGGGGGATTATGTCTTCCTTAAGGTCTCACCGTGGAAGAAAATCCTGAGATTATGGGGTACCTGTTTCTATCATATCTAACAGAGATCCTAGATTCACTTCTTGGTTCTGGAAGAAATTACATGAGGCTTTGGGTACCAGGTTGGACTTCAGTATTGCGTTTCATCCTCAGAAAAATGGTCAGTCAGAGAGGGTGATTCAGATACTGGAGGACATGTTAAGAAGTTGTGTAATGGATTTTCGAGGCAGCTGGGAAGACTACTTGCCGCTAGCAGAGTTTGCGTATAATAATAACTATCAGTCCAATATTCAAATGGCACCGTACGAGGCGTTGTATGGTCGTAGGTGTCGTACTCCTACCAGTTGGACGGAGCTGGGCGAGCGGCGAGTTTTGGGGCCAGAGTTAGTTTCTGATATCGAAGAAAATGTAAAATTGATTTGAGACCGGTTGAAGGAAGTGTCTGATAAGCAGAAGTCTTACGCAAATCTTAAACACTGAGAGATTGAGTACTCTGTGGGGGATTATGTCTTCCTTAAGGTCTCACCGTGGAAGAAAATTCTGAGATTTGGATGGAAGGGTAAGCTTAGCCCAAGGTTCATTGGAAATTTACCAAAATACCCCTAAGTGCTTAGTGTGTGAAAATATGTGTTGCATTCATGAAATATATGTTGCACTTGGGTGGGTTTGATGATACGGAGGAAGATATGTGAGGATCGTATAGTCGCTTGACGACCGTGGATCCACTGGTGGCTTTAAGCCCATTATATGCTTAGCATCCTTGCTGCAACATTTGAGTAGGGCCGCTGTTGGTGCTACCTTTGGAGTGTAGGGATGGGTGGGTTGATATTTATATCCCCACAGGAGTGTAGGGTTGGAAGGGAAATAGAGTGCAGGGTTGGATTTGGGGTGGGAGCATTGTATTCATGTGATACTGATGTGATATAAGGTCATTGTGGGCCAAGGCCCAAGACCACCGATTTTGATAGGGCTTAAGCCCAATGTGATAATTGCATGTTGATTGGATTACCAAGGGTTCTACACACTGAGTTTCGAAACTCACACCCTTTTATTAAATGTTTCAGGTGACCCTCAGTAGACGGCTCGACGTGGGAGAGGACTCGAAGATGGCCACACTACAAGATACTTAGACATTTTGTTTATTTGTTTCAAAAGACTTGGTTTTGATTACTTTATTTTTGTTGGATGTAATAAGGCCTTGTATCTCCAATTTGACTCTACATTTAAATTTCCTTATGTTTTCAACCGTTTAATTATTAAACTTGAATAAATTTCTAAACTTTAAACATGGTTTTTGAAGTACTTAAAACATGGGCTTTCATCACTACTTAACAAGTTGCTCGGATTTTGGGTTCCTAAGCTTTAAACTTAAGTTTTAAATAAGCGAAATTGTTTTGAATTATTCCTTTAATGTGACATCATCGGATTCAGCCATAATGTCTAGGCCGGGTCTGGGGGTGTTACAGTTACGGCACAATCACAGATTGAGACCTCTATCGAATAGCCAGAGACTCTGTTCTACAGCAACGAGTTGAAGAAAGTGAGGATCTCAAAGAAGAAGAAGAAGAAGATCCCATAGAGATCAAACCGATGCAATAAGCTAAAATCCCTGATAAGGCAAAACCAATGGAACCAGTAACCAAACCTGACGTTGCAACTTCAATGTTCAAGACTCAATCACCTCGCCCAGATATTTGAGATGAGCTGTCCAAGTTGATGGACATAATGCAACATATGCAGTGGCAACAACAAACTTACTGGAGATATTCAAAAATACGAGATGACTCAATGAGAAGCTCTCTAACGAAAATATTCAATGACTTGTTTATTTTTGTGCATAAGTTTCCAGATTTTAGATTTGAACCATAGAGTCCACTATCGAAGAGGGAGCGAAGCGATTTATGCAAAGACAAAGACGGAGGAGCAAAAGATGAGTCGAATTTGGAGGGATTTGCAAATAAATAAATAGGGGAGATCTTACTTTATTTTATTTCCGTTCTAAGGTTATTTAGTATTTTAGGATTAGGTTTTATTAAGAAATTTTTATTTTCGCATAATAAAACAAGAGGTGGAAATTATAAAAAAAATGAACAAGTTGCAAAGTTCAAAGTGTGGCAATAGATATATACATGTCTAGGATTGGATCTAGAGAGAGCTTGGTACTTAAGCAGTCAAATTGACTCACCTCCTCTTTTCTAGAATCCTACCTGGTGTATAGTATCTATTCACTTTTAACAATGAGAACATTGTTCATCTTAAGTAGGGGGCCGAAAAATTGAAATTATTCCCACTCAGAATAAATTTTTCTTTCAGTTATGATTATGTTATATTTTGTTCAAAAATTTGAAATTTTGTTAAGTATGCTAAACGTCAGTATGAATAAAGTTTTATTATTTCAATAATTTTTATGTTAACTGAAATATGATATAAATGTATTTTTAATAAAGCTTGCAAAACATACCATAAAATTTTTAGTTCCTTAGGAACGACTGAAATTTTGCTCGGATCAACTCTGATGCCCTTGACTGATATAACATGTCCCAGAAATCTAACTTCCTGAGGCCAAAATTCAAATTTGCTAAAGTTAGCGAATAATTACTTTTCATGCAAAGTTTACAAAACAATTTTCAAATGCTCGGCATGCTCTGTCTCATCTCATGAATAAATCAAGATATCATCAATGAATACCGCAATGAATTTGTCTAAATACTGTCATAAAATTTTGTTCATTAAATCCATAAACACTATAGGTGCATTAGTCAAACAAAACGACATCACAAGAAATTCATAATGTCCGTACCTGATCCTGACCGGGGTTTTCGCCACATCTGAGTCTTGAACTTGCAACTGATAATAACCAGAACGAAGATCAATTTTTGAAAACACTGTTGCACCTTTCAACTGATCAAACAGATCGTCAATACGCGACAATGGATACTTGTTCGTGATTGTAACTTTTTCGAGCTGTCAATAATCAATACATAATTGCATTGATCCATCCTTTTTCTTAACAAATAAAACAGGTGCACTCCAAGGAGAAAAACTAGGTCGAGCAAAACCCCTATCCGTCAAGTCTTGCAACTACTCTTTCAAATCTTTCAACTCTGTAGGAGCCATTCTGTAAGGAGCTATCAATATCGAAGATGTTCCCTGCACTAACACAATAGTGAACTTGACCTCTGGAATCGACGGTAACCCGAGTAACTCTTCTAGAAACACATTTAGATACTCACATACTACTGGAACTGATTCTAGCTTCAACTTAAAAAATCTAGAATCAAATATATAAGCAAGATACGGGTTATAGCCTTTTCTAACATATCTCTATGCTGACATAGCTGAAATAACATTAGACATACTACCCAGTCTATCTGATTCAATCTGAAGCTTTTTGCTATTCTGACATTTTAACACAATAAGCTGTCGTCTACAGTTCACTACAGCATCATGCAGAGTCAACCAATGCATCCCCAAAATCATGTCAATCTCATCAAATGGTAGTAGCATCAAATTGGTCGGAAAGTTACAACCCCATATCATCAAAGGACAATTTTTACAAATTTTATCAACTAACATATATTGACCGAGGGGGTTTGTTACTTTAACCACAATTTTAATGGACTTAACAGGCAATTTCTTGCTTGACACTAGATCCGTGCATACATACGATATGTTGATCTTGGATCAATCAAAGTAGTAACATCAGTATCAAAGATAGAAAATGTACTGGTGATAACATCTAGCGCTGAAGCTTCCTCTCGTACAATGGTCACGTAAGCTATAGCAAGTGTTCGTGCCTTAGATCTCACAGCTAAGTCTTTTGTTCCACTACGACTATTGCCTGCATTTCTAGGGTTCCGAGGTGGTCTACCTCTCGCGGTAGTGTTGCTCAGTCGAACAATCTAAGTCTTTTCTTTCTCTGACCTCTCCGGGCAATCTTTGAGATAATGCTTAAATGAACTTCATCTGAAACATGACCCATCTTTCAATCTGAACTCATCGAAGTGTCGTCTATTACATTATTTGCATTCAGGCCTATTGCCCTTGACACTACCCACACTCGTTACAGACGTAGCCTGAGGTTTCAAACTCGAATGCTTTTTACCATGATTTTTTTCCAAAATAACCTATCGAAGCTGACGTACAGATATGATACTCTTTTAATTTCTTCAAAGGTGATGAGTATGACTTTCCCAAATGTTGTTTTCCCGACTCATGAGCTTCAGAATTGACTTTTCTCTTTTCTTTACTAAGATGTTCAGCCTTGTGTGCTCTATTAACTAACATCACAAATTCTTTTAGTTCAAGAAGTGAGGGGAGAGCTAGAAGTGTGCCGAAAGTGGACTCTGTTATTCAAGAATTCGGCTAAAGGGGTGATACTCAGTTTCAGTTTTGCTTGGTAAGTGTTCTTTCTGCTGAAATCTCTTTTCCCCATTCTCGGTTTTTGCATTGTTTTCTCTCTTTAGCCGAATTTGGTAAGGGTGTTTGCACTTTCTTCTTTGCACTTTTTGACAATCTTTCTCCTTGGACAAATACATCCTTCTTTTCTTTTCATCTCCTTTTTTCTTCTTTCCCTTGTGTTGGCCGAATAGATCTTAGTTGCTTCATTCGATTTCTTTTCTCTCTTCTCCCCTAAACCTCCTCTTCTCCCTCAAGTGTTGTGCTACCAATTTTCAGTTCTGATTACTGCAGAAACCAGTCCTCTTCTTCTTCCGGTTGACTCCATTCTTTTCGGTAAATGAGTATGGCACTAGAAGTTTTGGCTTTTGAGTTACTAAAGTGGGTTTTGTTTAACTGTGTTTAACAGCTATAAATCGAAGGTGAAAGGCTGTGCTAGTGCCGAATCCATCCTCTATTCGGTTCTCTTGCTCTCCTTCGGTAAGTTCTATAAAAGAATCATAATTCCCTTTCTTCTTAACAATTGTATGGCAGTTAAGGAAAGACTCTAGAAACTCCTAATCAATCGCTGAACACTAAGATTCATGGGGAATCACCATGGTTCGATTGAAGGTTGGTGAGTGTTTTAGCGATTGTTCGTGACGAATCAAAACCAGGTGTGTAAACATTGCCCAAATCGTAAACCGGAAAAATCTGGAAAGGTATGGCAATTGACGGTACACAAGCGTGCTCTCGCTCGTGTGGTAATCTGAACACATAAAACGTGGGTGTTAGACTACCGAGGCCACCATGAGCGATTTCGTGGTCTTGGACAGTTTTGGGCCATGTTGGGCCGAAATAGGCCGTGTGGACCCAACAGGCTTGTGGGCCCCACACAGGTGAACTGCACAAACATGTGGAGAGTATTGGGCCAAGCTGTGTGAATTACATGGCCGAGCCCATTTTTTGGGCTAAGTGGGCCACACGAGGGTGTGGGCCCACATGGGCTCGCATTACGGTCCTTGGGCCAATTTGCACTGTTTGACTATTAAGGTTGCATGGGTTGCCTGAGACGACTGTGGACCTACTGATGGGTCGGTAAGTACACCTAGACCCTAAACTGATAAAATGATTATTATGCCCCTATGGTAAAATGACTGTTAAGCCTATGTTATGTATGACCGTATATGAGCATGCCATGATATATATATGTATGTTGCACCCATGTGTGATATGTTGCATGGGATGGGATTATTATGATTGGAGGAAGTGTATTGTACTGGCAGTTCTGCTGCAAATAATGTTTAGTGCTGCAACCGGTGTTAATTTTTGGAGTGTAGGGTTGGGTGGGTGATTTTATCTCCACATGGAGTGTAGGGCTGGACGGAGTGGAGTGTAGAGGCTGGATGGGTAGGATTTCTGATTGCATGCTTAAACTATTACTGATACTGTTATGGGCTAAGGCTCACACAGATGCTGTTATGGGCTAAGGCCCACATTGATGCTGTTATGGGCTAATGCCCACACTAATACTGATACTGTAATGGGCTAAGGCCCAACTGAACTAAACTGTTATTGATTTGGGTTTAGGCTCGGAATGTACTTGCTTAAGGCATGATTGGCTATTTACTTGCATGGGGTTACACACTGAGTTTTCCTAAACTCACTGTAACATCCTAAATTTATGGGCCTATGCATTTAGTGTGGGGATATGTTTAACATGTTAATTTAAGTGATAGGGGTCCAAATTGGGCTCAGAATTAGGCAAAGTCCCAGATTAAATTATTTTAAGGTGGCATCATTAACAATTAAAAAAGAACAAGTTTTGGGTCGCAAGGAGCCCATATTTTTGGGCCATTTTCGGCAATTAAATGCGAGCAAGGGTGACGCCACAACAAGGGTTTAAGGGCCCAAAATTAAAGTTTAATGAGGCCCAGATCTTTTAATTTAAGTGAGTTAAATTTGGCATTAGGGTTAGTAAGAGGTGGACGGCTACAAGGCTACAAAATAGGAAAAATTATGTGGATTTTTAAGTGATAATATCATAGATAAAAAGGAGAAAAGTTAGGAGCTTATCTTCAAAGGAAGTGTTGGCCGAAAATCCACCACCTAGAGGAGTGTAAAATTCGGCTACTGCATGGCATAGAGGGTGCCGAAATTCTCCTCTCTTCTAGCTTAAATTTTAAGGGCGTTTTTGGTATTTAGCAGTAGGTGTCAAAAATCTATAAATAGGAGGGCTAGCTCCTTGTTTCTGACATTGAAAAACCCTAAAATCCTCTCCCTTGGTGCCAAAATTCCCTAGCCTCTCCCTCTCCAATTTATTTCTTCAATTTCTTCAAAAGCTGAAACTTTTCCCCACTTTCTTTTCCCTTCTGCCGATTTCTCTAAAAAGCCGAAGCATCCATCGCTTTTTCTTTTATTCATCCTATTTGAGAAATTATTCTATACTTCTGGCATTTAAATCTTCCATTGGCATTGCCGAATCCTCTCTCTAGTGCTAGCCGAATCTCCTAAGCTAAGGTAAGAGTCGATTTTTGTTTAGTTCTCACAATCTATTCTCGGTTTTTGAAAAGCAAAAGCCGAAAGCTAATAGTTTAATGGTTTTCGGGATTTGAAGGAAGCTTGGTCGACTAGATCTAAAAGCCGAAAATAATTAGTCTTCAATTTCGGGATTTTAAGGTAAGAAGAGTTGTTTATTCAAATACATAAAATTGGGTAGAACACTAACCATGGCCGAATATAGGAGAGGCCCTAGTTTCACATCCTTCTGGCTTTTTGAGCAAAGTTGTAGATCGGTTTAGCAAGGGTATCAACATTAAGCAGGTGTGTTGACCTCTAACACACTACTAATAAACCTATATGTATATCTATTCATGTATGTTATGGGCTAAAAAGCCGAAATAAGGCTGTATAGACAGTCAAATAGAACCCTAAAAGGGTTAAGCAAGGATGCCAGGTACGTAAACATAGAGCTCCCTATGTGTATCGAAATATATATATATGACTGCATTATGTTTCCTTTATGTGTGTATGCATGGAATGGGATATTGATATGATGAAGGGGAAGTGCATGATAGGTCACGCAGTGATCGGTGGTAGGAAACCCACAAATATAAATGCTAGTTCACATTGTGATCGGTGGCTGTGCCACGTTTAATGATTCCTACTTAATAGGAATAGGCAGTACGGCTGTCGTTTTGGTGTGTAGCGGATGGAGGGTTGATTGTAGAAATCCCCCAAGGTGTGATGGTTGGTACGGGTTGGTGTGTAGAGGACGGAAACCTAGGATGGGTTGGGTTATTCATTCTTTATTATTTATTATGTGATTATGATTGATGCCTTCCTGTATGGGCCAGGGCCCATAATGTGTTTGTGGGCTCAAGTCGATGTGTGTTTTGAGATTTATACACTGAGTCTTTGTGACTCACGCTTTCCTTTTCTCTACTCTTCCAGATGAATAGTAGATCGTGGACATAGGAGCCGAGACGGACTCGAGGGGCCGTCAAGTTCTATTTCTACAAGTTATTTTCTTTTGAGATTTCTTTAGGTTTAATTTATTTCAATGTTATTTCGAGAATATTTATATAATAAGGCCCCCAATTTTCATGCAACTAAGTCGTTTTCAATGTTAAGCGCTTTATGAATTTTATGATAAGGTTTATTTATACTTAATAATACTTAATACAAGGTTTCATTTTTAAAATGCCGCTTATTTACTTAAATATTGTCTAATTAACTCACATATTTCAAAAACCATCAAAGCAAAGGTTTTCAAAGTACAGCCATGTCATACCAGATTCGGTCGAAACGCATGGGCCGGGTGTGGGGTGTTACGTATTTGGTATCAGAGCCCAGTTCAAAACTCGGGCTGTGAAATGGGTCTAGAAATGTTTTAGAAAAAAAAAATTTTGAATTTAAGATTTTGGTTTGAAGACATGGCCTTCGAGTCTACCGGCACCCAATCCACCCAGGTAAGTATTCTGAACTCCTGATTGTGATATAAATGTGGGCTTAATGGGCTTGATGGGACGTAGACTATCTAGATTAGAACTTGATAGACTCTAGGCTTAGACAAACAACTCTTCAATTCCATAAGACTTAATTCCACTAAACAAAACCTGTAAATGAGTCGCAAGACTAAAGTGTGGCAACAGGCATATGCATGTCTAGGAGTAGATCCGGAAGAGCTTGGTATTTAAGCAGTCCAAGTGACTCACCTCCTCTTCGCTGGAATCTTACCTGGTGCATAGTGACTGTTCACTTTAGCCAAGACAGGGTGTGGCAATAGGCATACGCATGACTAGGAGTGGATTCAGGGAGAGCTTGGTATTTAAGTAGTCCTAGTGACTCACCTCCTCTTTGCTAGAATCCTACCTGGTGCGTAGTGACTATTCACTCTGGCTATAAAGGACTTGTTCATGGGCTGAACCCATAATTAAAACCCGAAAGGGACCAACCACCCTATTTTGCAAACAAAAACCCCTAAGTTTTGTACACTTCAAAAAAAAAAGAAACTTGATTTGAAAATGTTCACAGCCATGAAGGAAATTACCAAATTACCCTTGTTTTGCAAAATGACCAAAATAACCCTGGTTTGTAAAATTACCAAATTACCCTTGCTTGGTAAAATTACCGAAATGCCCCCGAATTCCAAAATTACCGAAATACCCCCAAATTTTAAAATTACCAAAATACCCCTGGATTTCAAAATTACCGAAATGCCCCCAAATTTCAAAATTACTGAAATACCCCCGGATTTCAAAATTACTGAATACCCCTGGATTTCAAAAATTACCGAAATGCCCCCGAATTTCAAAATTTCTGAAATACCCCCAGATTCCAAAATTACCAAAATACCCCCGGGTTTCAAAATTACCAGAATACCCTTATTTGACAAAATCACCAAGGAACCTTATTTTGAAAAATTACAAAAATACCCCTATAGGATAAATTTACGAAAATACCCCTGGGTAGTAAAAACAACAACAACAACAACACTACTTTTCTGTAATGAATGTGAGTTCATGATTGAATGTATGTGTTTCCTAGAGGATATGAACTTGAGACTGTATGGTGAATGCGAATTCGAAAGAATCACTCTTAAAGCTATTATTCATAAGACTGTTCGTGGTTAAAACAGTGGAAGAAAACTAATAGTTCATAAAATTTTTAATTAGATAAACGCGAATCGATAGAATGAGTACAAAGGGTCGAGGACGTGGTAGGGGTAGGATGACGGTGTTGGAACCAGTAGGATCTGGTCATGGTTCTGGAAATGAGATGTCAGCCGCGGAGGAGGAATTTCAAGATCAGACTGCTGGAGATGACGCGGTATCTCAGGCAATGCTAAGGGTTTTAGAAAGGGTTGCTGGGGCTGGTATGGGCACAGGAGCCCGAAAATTTGTGCCATAACGGCTTAGAGCCAATGGGGTAGAAGTGTTTAGGGGAATTTCTAATGTAGCCCCAAGTTCAGTTGAGTACTGGCTGGAGGCGGTGGAACTCATAATGGATGATTTGGATTTCACGGAGGAGGAAAAGTTGAAGGGAGTTGTATCCCTCTTGAGGGATGAAGCCTATCAATGGTGGCTTACGGTAAAGGATGGTGCTATGGCTGACCGTATCACCTGGGATTTCTTTAAAACTGTGTTCCAAAATAAGTACATTGGATCAAGTTATGTGGATGCGCAGCGCAGAGCATTTTTGAATCTGGTGTAAGGAAGTAGGTCAGTGGCTGTGTATGAAGTTGAGTTCTTACGTCTTAGCCGATATGCTCGTGGGATGGTAGCCACGGAGCATGAGCATTGTGTTAGGTTTGAAGATGGCCTCAGGGATGACTTGCGTGTTTTGGTAGCCCCGTAGCGGGAGAGGGAATTTGCTGTCCTAGTGGAAAAGGCTAAGATAGCTGAGGAGGTAAAGCGGACTGAGAAATTAAATCGAGATAGAGATAGGGGAGGAAATAAGATGAATTTTGGATCGTTCGAGGCAGCTGAGCAAACCCAGAAAAGACCTAGGTCAGACGGGCCGAGACGGGATGAGAGACCTGCTGCTGCTAACCAGACACCAAAGTGTGCTCGATGTGGCAAATTTCATGCCGGTGAGTGTTGGGCAGGCAGTGGGAAAAGTTTTAGGTGTGGATCTACGGACCACCAAGTTAAAAACTATCCACAGCAACGGGACGGTGAAGGGACTATGGGTTGAGGGAATGCTCAGCCTGGCAGAGGAGGTCAGCAGCCATAAAGAGGTCGTGGTCAAGTCAATGGTGGCAATGGCACAGGACATGGACGTGGAGGTGTAGGTTATGCTGAAGCGAGGCAGCCAGCTTTGGTCTATGCAGTGCATCGCCAAGGGGACGAGGACGCTCTAGATGCGAATACCGGTGCGTACCCTACCATAGTATACTAAGTGTTTATTTTGGCTTTAGAATTAGAGTGCGCAGCGAAAGCATAGTAGTGAGACTTAGGTAGTATGATTACTAGTTAGTTGGAAATTTTGAGGACGAAATTTCTTTAAGGGGGTAGAACTGTAACATCCTAAATTTATCGGCCTATGCATTTAGTGTGGGGATATGTTTAACATGTTAATTTAAGTGATAGGGGTCCAAATTGGGCTCAGAATTAGGCAAAGGCCCAGATTAAATTATTTTAAGGTGGCATCATTAACAATTAAAAAGGAACAAGTTTTGGGTCGCAAGGAGCCCATATTTTTGGGCCATTTTCGGCAATTAAATGTGAGCAAGGGTGACGCCACAACAAGGGATTTAAGGGCCCAAAATTAAAGTTTAATGAGGCCCAGATCTTTTAATTTAAGTGAGTTAAATTTGGCATTAGGGTTAGTAAGAGGTGGACGGCTACAAGGCTATAGAATAGAAAAAATTATGTGGATTTTTAAGTGATAATATCATAGATAAAAAGGAGAAAAGTTAGGAGCTTATCTTCGAAGGAAGTGTTGGCCGAAAATCCACCACCTAGAGGAGTGTAAAATTCGGCTACTGTATGGCATAGAGGGTGCCAAAATTCTCCTCTCTTCTAGCATAAATTTTAAGGGCGTTTTCGGTATTTAGCAGTAGGTGTCAAAAATCTATAAATAGGGGGGGCTAGCTCCTTGTTTCTGACATTGAAAAACCCTAAAATCCTCTCCCTTGGTGCCGAAATTCCCTAGCCTCTCCCTCTCCAAATTTATTTCTTCAATTTCTTCAAAAGCCGAAACATTTCCCCACTTTCTTTTCCCTTGTGCCAATTTCTCTAAAAAGCCAAAGCATCCATCGCTTTTTCTTTTATTCATCCTATTTGAGAAATTATTCTATACTTCCGGCATTTAAATCTTCCATTGGCATTGCCGAATCCTCTCTCTAGTGCTAGCCGAATCTCCTAAGCTAAGGTAAGAGTCGATTTTTGTTTAGTTCTCATAATCTATTCCCGGTTTTTGAAAAGAAAAAGCCGAAAGCTAATAGTTTAATGGTTTTTGGGATTTGAAGGAAGCTTGGTCGACTAGATCTAACAGCCGAAAATCATTAGTTTTCAATTTCGGGATTTTAAGGTAAGAAGAGTTGTTTATTCAAATACATAAAATTGGGTAGAACACTAACCATGGCCGAATATAGGAGAGGCCCTAGTTTCACATCCTTCCGGCTTTTTGAGCAAAGTTGTAGATCGGTTTAGCAAGGGTATCAACATTAATCAGGTGTGTAGACCTCTAACACACTACTAATAAACCTGTATGTATATCTATTCATGTATGTTATGGGCTAAAAAGCCGAAATAAGGCTGTATAGATAGTCGAATGGAACCCTAAAAGAGTTAAGCAAGGATGCCAGGTACGTAAACATAGAGCTCCCTATGTGTATCAAAAAATATATATATGACTGCATGATGTTTTCTTTATCTGTGTATGCATGGGATGGGATATTGATATGATGAAGGGGAAGTGCATGATAGGTCATGCAGTGATCGGTGGTAGAAAACCCACAAATATAAATGCTAGGTCACATTGTGATCGGTGGCTATGCCACGTTTAATGATTCCTACTTAATAGGAATAGGCAGTACGGCTGTCGTTTTGGTGTGTAGCGGATGGAGGGTTGATTGTAGAAATCCCCCAAGGTGTGATGGTTGGTACGGGTTGGTGTGTAGAGGATGGAAACCTAGGATGGGTTAGGTTATTCATTCTTTATTATTTATTATGTGATTATGATTGATGCCTTCCTGTATGGGCTAGGGCCCATAATGTGTTTGTGGGATCAGGTCGATGTGTGTCTTGAGATTTATACACTGAGTCTTTGTGACTCACGCTTTCCTTTTCTCTACTCTTCCAGATGAACAGTAGATCGTGGACATGGGAGCCGAGACGGACTCGAGGGGCCATCAAGTTCTATTTCTACAAGTTATTTTCTTTTGAGATTTCTTTAGGTTTAATTTATTTCAATGTTATTTCGAGAATATTTATGTAATAAGGCCCCCAGTTTTCATGCAACTAAGTCGTTTTCAATGTTAAGCACTTTATGAATTTTATGATAAGGTTTATTTATACTTAATAATACTTAATACAAGGTTTCATTTTTAAAATGCCGCTTATTTACTTAAATATTGTCTAATTAACTCACATATTTCAAAAACAGCCGTGACATGCCAGATTCGGTCGAAACGCATGGGGCGGGTGTGGGGTGTTACTCTCACCTTTCTGTTTATCTATACAGGTAATCCCCAGTATTAGGTAGATCGCTGCTGCGAGGGATTTGGAGGTAGCCACACAACCGCACCTATTTATATATTTGAGTTTATTTTCTATAAATTTAATTTGGGTTTTTGTTATGTAATAAGGCCTCTTTAATTTTTAAATTTTTAATTTGGGGATTTTACTTAATTTAATTTACATCTGAGTAAGTAGTAGAACACGGTTTTCCGAAAGATAATTGGTTTTCAAAACACCACGTTTTCGTAACTTTTAAGAAAAGCTTCCGCATCAAACTTGGTTTTAAAGTATAGTAACAACCTAATATGATCAATGTTCTACTAAAATAACTTAAGTTTTAAAAGAACAAGATACCCTAAATCTCTGTTAAGATATATAAACGAGGTTTAATAATAAGCAAGGATTTTCTAAAGAAACAATGTTCTCAAAAAACACTTCAATATGATATTGCCAGATTCGGCCATAACGTCTAGGCTGAGTTTGAGGTGTTACATTTAGTGGTATCAGAGCTTGTTTTCAAAACTTGGCTGTGGTTTTAGGTTTTCTCTAAAAACTCGAAATTTAAAAAAAAAGGAACTATTCCAAATGAATTTGAAGTATTGTTTCTTTTGATGTGTGGTACACCGAATCTCCGGTGCCGATATTGTAAGTCCTTTGAAACCTCTATTTGCTTAAAGTGAAATATGAATACTATTATAAATAGTAGATTGTACTGAAGTATTCTGTTTAGGGAAAACTAAAACTGTAGTAAGACTGTGTACTGCGAAAATAAACCTTTAAATACTGATACTACTTTACATAAGATATCTGTTAAACAACACTGGAACTATAAACTGATGCATAAAATTGTTAAAAACAGATAATATGCAAATAGATAATGAGCACCAGAGGTACTCGTGGAAGGGGTACAAGAGGCCATGGCGGAGACCGTAGAAGTGCTCGGGCTGGGTCTTTGTCAGCAGGCCACATGCCTAACATTGAAGCTAGAGAGGCACCGGCTTCACCTGTGACTGAGACTGGGTCTCACGATCGAGCAGCTGGGGACGGCGCATTGTCCCAAGCTATGTTGCAAATTTTGGAGAGGGCCGCTGGGCCCAATACTGGTAGTGTGGGCCGTGGGTTAGTTACAAAATGACTTAGGTCTAATGGGGCTGAGAGTTTTAGGGGTATTGCTGGAGTTGCCCCTAACGTGGCTGAATATTGGATGACCTCGACTGCACCCCCGAATAGAAACTAAATGGTGCAGTGTCATTGTTACGAGATGAAGCCTACCAGTGGTGGCTTACAGTTAAAGAGGGTACTCAGGCTGACAAATTAACATGGGAATTCTTCAAGATTGCTTTCCAAGGGAAGTATGTGGGCGCTAGTTATGTGGATGCCCGGAGGAGGGAATTTCTAAATTTTACTCAGGGGAATAAGTCAGTGGCTGAATATGAGGCTGAATTTTTGTGATTAAGCCGCTATGCACGTGGGATGGTGGCAACTGATTATGAACGGTGTGTTCGTTTTGAGGATGGCCTCAGGGATAGTCTGAGAGTTTTGATAGCTCCACAGAGGGAGTGAGATTTTGCCACACTAGTAGATAAGGCGAAGATCGCCGAGGAGGTGAAGCGTACTTAGCGTCTGAACAGAGAAAAGAGTAGGAATAAGATGGAGTCGGAGCCCTCAAGTTCTGTTCATAGGCCGAATAAAAAGGCCAAAGTGGATGGACTAGTCAGAGTTAGGGCCCCTATTACTGCTACTGGACCGCAGCCATGTGTTGACTGTGGTAGTCGCCATCAGGGCAAATGCTGGAAAAAGAGTAGGGCATGTTTGAGGTGCGGATCATTAGAGCACCGTATCAGAGATTGTCCGTGGAGGCCTGAGCAGATGCAAGCTACAGGTTGGGGTACTGTTCAGCCGCAGAGAGGTGTTCAGCAACCACCGAGAGGTCGTGGTCAGGCCAGAGATGGAAATGGTATGGGCCATTGTTGTGAAGCACCGGACAGAGGTGCTGGTCATACTGAGGCGAGGCAGCCAGCTCTGGTTTATGCTTCAAGTCACCGAGAGGATGGAGATGCCCCAGATGTTATTACTGGTATGTTCTTTATCCATAATGTACTTTATACTGCACAAATTGATGTTGGGTCTACGCATTTGTATATAGCATGCTCGGTGTGTAACACCCCTAACCCGTATCCGTCGCCAGACTAGGGTTACGAGGTATTACCTGACAAAATACAATTTGACATTCTCATAAAATTTTCAATTTAATTCAAGCTCAAGTAATGTGATCATTACCATACTATATAACATTACGACCTATTAAAATTTCTGTCTAATATGGCTAGATATATGAGTATATCAAATCAGTTACTACCCATCACGCTACTTTAGGTCCTTTATCAAATTAGTATAATTGACTTTATCAAATAGTCAAGCATAGATTAAACGCATCATAGGCAAAAGCACAATATACTCAATCAATTGAAATATCTTACATACCATAATTTAATCATGTGTCAATCATTTTCTCCATGGATTAAGCCGAAATAATGTACCATGCTCATCATTCTTATTTACGAATTCAATTGGATACAAAACACTCCATCAAATAATGTACCATCTAAATAAGATGCATGCTCATATTCGTACCATAGTGATCATTTAATCTATCTATTAATATACATCCACAAACCTTTCCAACTAGCAACTCATTCAACATTTGACTTATGCATTTATCTACCTCATATGAACCATTCAAGCAATATTATAACTACTCATTTCCATTCATGCCACAATCCAATCAAATATCTATTTACGGTTTAAAGTTTTTCTAACCATTACATACATTACTCAAATACATGTCTAAGCATAACAAGTATTCACCAATGCATAACTATGTTATAATTCAATGAACAACTCATATATGTCAATACCAAAAATGCTAACCTTCAAAACTCAATTTTAGACCTTTGAGGTTACTTCCTAGTAAACCAATTAAAAATTACCGCACGTAATATAATTAAAGACATTAAGCATTGAAACCCATGACATTGAAAGTAAGCCATTTCGCATAGCTAAAATATATATACATAAACAAAAGTTTTCAACTCAAACATAGCCATAGTCTATTCTATACATGCCTTTATCCAAAAACCAAAAACAAAGAGTACCAAAATAGGTTGATAGTGTGGATGACTTTCGTGATGATCCTTTTGAGCTCGTAGCCTTAACCAAATCTATAAAACAAAGGAAAACATATCACACAAATAAGCTCACTAGCTTAGTAAGTCTTAAGCATTTACAATTCAGTAATTAAACATTCGAACATAATAAATATATATATATATATATCAATTTGTCTATGACATTAAATACAATAATTTAACCCATAGTTCCATTATAGTCGAATTGCCATCTCTTTAACTTAGCATCCATTATTTTCTTATCGAAGGCATACAACTCTCCAAAGCACTTAAAAGCCTTTAACATTCGCATATTCCTTAACTAATAAGTGTAAAATATATCCCAATCACATGCAATTAGACATACAAATATGTAAGCATCTTCGATGATTTTCACCTTTGATAGTTGCACAAATGACCGAATCCCAAAATATTACCAAGCTTATATTTCAATATACATATCATACTCATAAATGAATAGATCAAATGCTCATATAATATAATTCATTACTGATAATCTTGACCATTTCACAACTTATTTAATTCGGAAGGAAAGATAATGACTTACCTAATTCTTTGCATCTATAAATATTTATACTTACCCGATCATTTTGTTTATTGAAGTAATTACACTCCACCTCGTAAATGATTCATGAATTCTCTACTCGTAATACATCACCGACATTTAGCCTGCTAGGCATTTAGCCCGATACATTCACCGGCACAAGGCCTGCTAGGCATCAAGCCTGAAATAGATCACCGGCACAAGGCCTGCTAGGCTCGAAGCCCGAATTAAATCACCGGCACTAGGCCTACTAGGCTTGAAGCCCGAAATTTCAACATTTCAACATATCAACACAATTTACTTAGTACTAAGATCACAACCATCTCGTATACAACATATTACTTTCACATATTCAACCGAACATACTCATTCACATCACATTTAACAAAAATAAATTCAATACAATATTATACCCCATATTCAGCCAACACATATTTTAGTACTTTAATTTCTAGATTATCATACTCTATACTCATAATTAATTCTTTAACATACATTTGCTTAAGAACTTACCTCGACCGTCGACGGACCGCGTAGACCGGCTATTCGATAACCTTCGTCTTTCCCCGATCCAAATCCGTTTTTCTTTGTTCTTGATCTAAACACATTAAAATTCAGCTCATTCAAGTACATTTCATCTCAATTTAGTCCCAAAACACATAAATGGGCAAATTACCATTTTACCCCAGGATTTCACATTTTTACAATTTAGTCCTAGTTGCACAAAACACAAAATATACAAGATTTCACTACAACACCTTAGGGCCGAATGTTCACAAGGACTATACTAATCCATTTCTTTCATTTATTTTGCATTTTAGCCTTCTCAAAAATTCATTTTTGCAATTTAGCCCAAAACACTCAAATTTACTAAAATTTCCATTTCAAAACTTATAGATTTCTAACATAACTTTAATATTTTTCCATCAAACATTATAAAACATTAACATTTAGCTATGGCCGAATATCAAACATACTCAAATTTAAAAATTCTAACATGGGTCAGCTACTGTTCGAAGCAACGATCTCAAAAACGTAAAAATTATCGAAAATCGATTAAAAACTAACCTTTAATTCAAGCCAACACCATGACCGAATGCTTAAGCTTTTAAACCAAGCTTTTCTTTTCTTATTTCGGTAGCAAAAGGATGAAGATAACCTTTAATTCATGTTTTTAATTAACATATATTATGGTACTTACTAATTTACTTATTTATCCTTTAACTAATAATATTAACAACTTATAACATAAGGTCATACTTGACCTTTGCCACCCACTAACTCATAAAATGGGTTAATTTCCCTTTTAATACTTCAAATTAGAAAGCCACAATCAATTTAGTGCATTTTCACTATAGTTTGGGACTTTTACCTTTTACGCGATTTAAGTCCTTTTTCTAAATTAAACATATAAACAATTAAATTTTTCTACGAAACTTTCACACACATTAATTAACATATAATAAACACAAAATATAATATTTAAATATTTCTCGGGCTCGGATTCGTGGTCTCGAAACCACAGTTCGGATTAGGGTCAAATTCTATCTGTTACACGGTGTCTGAGACCTTAGGAATAATGGTTGAAACCACTGTGAGTGAAATTACTGTGTTGAGTCGTTTAGAGCAGTCAGTTAAAGTAAACAAATTGTTTAGAGATGTACCTTTAGAGGTGCAAGGAGCCATCTTTTTTGTAGACTTAATGGAACTACCTTTTGGTGAATTCGACTTAATATTGGGCATAGATTCGCTGGTTAAGCATTAGTGAATTCGATTGTGCTACTAAGTGGGTGGTACTGAAAACTACGGAGGGGGATGAAGTGGTGGTAATAGAGGAACATCAGAATTATTTGTCAAATGTGATTTCTGCCTTGAAGGCGGAGAAGTTTGTTCGAAAGGGTTGTGAGGCGTATATAGCCTACATCGATGTTGTTGATTTTAAGGTTTTGTCTGTTAAAGATATCAGAACAGTCAAAGACTTTCTGGATGTTTTCCCGATGGACTACCTGGATAGCCTCCAAACCGTCAAGAAGAATTTGGGATCGAGCTCCTACCGGGTATAGCTCTGGTGTCCATCGCTCCCTATTGAATGACACCGAAGGAGCTAGTGGAGCTTAAGGCTCAGATTCAAAAGTTACTGGATTGAGGGTTCATCTACCTTAGTGTGTCTCCATGGGGGAGCACCGGTGTTATTTGTGAAAAAGAAGGATGGATCCATGCGTATGTGCATCGACTACCGGCAAATGAATAAATTGACTATTAAGAATAAGTACCCTCTGCCAAGGATTGATGATCTATTCGACCAGTTTCGAGGAGCTTCGATCTTCTCTAAGATTGATCTCTGATCGGGGTACCATCAACTGAGAGTCAAAGAGGCTGATGTTCACAAGATAGCGTTTAAGACTCGTTATGGTCATTACGAGTTCCTTGTGATGCCGTTTGCATTGATGAATGCACCGGCAGCATTTATGAATCTGATGAACCGAGTCTTCCAGCCTTATTTGGATCAGTTCGTAGTGGTGTTTATAGATGACATATTGGTGTATTTGAGAACTGAGGATGAACATGACGCACATCTCTGAGTTGTTCTGTAGATTTTGAGGGAGAAACAGTTATACACTAAGTTCAGCAAGTGTGAATTCTGGCTATGAGAGGTAACATTTTTGGGCCATGTGGTATCTACTGAATGAATTAGAGTGGATCCTCGAAAAATTAAAGCTGTTTTGGATTGGAAGCCGCCTAAGACGGTATCAGAGATTTGAAGTTTTCTAGGTCTGACAGGGTATTATAGACGTTTTGTTGACGGGTTTTCATTGATTGCTGGACCTCTGACTAAATTGTTGCGTAAAGGGGTACCGTTTTTCTAGACTGATAAGCAGCAAGTGAGTTTAGAAAAACTTAAGAAGGTTTTGACAAAGGCCCTTGTCTTAATACAGCCAGAGTCTGGGAAAGAATTCACTGTCTACAACGATGATCACATGTCGGTTTGGGATGTGTGTTGATGCAAGAGGGTAAGGTAGTGGCATATGCATCTCACCAGCTTAAGTCTCATGAGGCGAATTATCCGACGCATGATTTGGAGTAGGCCGTGGTGGTGTTCGCACTGAAAATTTGGAGGCATTACCTATAAGGCGAGAAGTGTATCATTTACACAGATCACAAGAGCCTCAAATATCTCCTCACTCAGAAGGAGCTAAATTTTAGGTAGTGTAAATGGATTGAGCTACTTAAGGATTATGACTACTCGATTGAATACCATTCTGGTATGGCCAATTTGGTGGCTGATGCGCTGAGCCGTAGGGCTATGACGGATTTGAAAGTGATGTTTGCTCGTCTCAGCTTATTTGATGATGGTAGTTTGTTGGTCGAACTCCAAGTTAAACCGTCGTGGGTTGACTAGATTAAGGGTAAACAGATGGAAGATGGGTCTTTGGGTTCTCGATTCTGATAGATTGAGTGGGTAAACATTAGATTTTGAACTGAATAGCGAAGGGGTACAATGTTTCCGTGGGATAGTCTTTGTACCAAGAGATACTGATTTGAGGTAGTCTATACTGCGAGAGGTGCATAGTAGTCTTTATGCTATGCACCCCGGCAGGAATAAAATGTATCGAAACCTTCGAGAGTTATATTGGTGGCCAGGTCTTAAGCGTGAAGTTACCGACTTTGTGAGTAAGTGTCTGACTTGCCAGCAGGTTAAAGCCAAACATCAGTTACCTTCAGGGTTGCTTTAGCCAATTAAAATTCTACTTTGGAAGTGGGAGAGTGCAACTATGGACTTTGTTAGTGGGCTGCCCCTAATGCCTACTAAGAAGGATGCAGTATCGGTCATAGTGGATCGGTTGACCAAGTTAGCCCATTTCATACCAGTTCGTATTGATTATTCTTTGCATAAGTTGGCTAAACTGTATGTGGCTGAGATAGTGAGACTGCATGGAGTATCAGTTTCCATCATATCAGATAGAGATCTTCGTTTCACATTTCGATTCTAGAAAAAGTTACACGAGGCTTTGGGTACAAGATTGGACTTTAGTACTGCGTTTCACCCCCAGACAGATGGTCAATCAGAAAGGGTGATTCAAATACTGGAAGATATGTTAAGGTGTTGTGTAATAGATTTCGGAGGCTGTTAGGAAGACTATTTGCCATTAGTAGAGTTTGCGTATAACAATAGCTACTAGTCTAGCATTCAGATGGCACCTTACAAGGCATTATATGGACGTAGGTGTCGTACTCCTTCGTGTTGGACTGAGTTGGGCGAGCAGCATGTTCTAGGCCCTGAATTGGTTTCTGATACTGAGAACAAAGTCAGATTAATTCGGGATTGATTGAAGGCGGCATCCGATAGACAGAAGCCTTATACAGATTTGAAGCGCAAGGAGATTGAGTATTCTGTGGGGGACTTCGTCTTTCTTAAGGTCTCACCATGGAAGAAGGTACTGAGATTTAGACGGAAGGGCAAGTTGAGCCCTAGATTTATTGGGCCTTATCGCATACTGAAGTGTGTGGGACCGGTTGCCTATCAATTTGAGTTACCTCTAGAGTTGGATCAGATTCATGATGTGTTCCACGTCTCTATGCGGATGCGTTATCGCTCTGATCCCATGCACGTGATTTTGACTGAGAAGATTGAGGTTAAACCAGACCTGACATTTGAGGAGGAACCTGCACAGATCATAGATCGTGATGTAAAAGTTTTAAGGAGGAAGTCTATCCCACTGTTTAAGGTATTTTGGTGTAATCACAGTTCAGAGGAGGCCACATGGGAACCCGAAGAGGCGATGCGCCAACAATACCCTGATCTGTTTTGACCAGGTAAATTTCGAGGCTAAAATTTTCCTGTAGGGTAAAGTTGTAACGCCCCAAAACTTAATTATTTATTTTTGCATGTTTGTATCATAATATCTGCTTGTCTTAGGGGTTAAGTGATTTGGGTGTGTTTGGGAGTGTCTGAGAAGTCTTGGGTTCAAGCTTGGGCTTGTGCAAAATTTTGGTTTTTAGGGAATAAAACCCTTGCCTTTAGTTAGTAGGCTTTTAAATAATTGTGGGTAAAGCATAACATAAGGAGCTTGCTAGTCTAGGGGGTAAGTTGCGTGTTACCTATGCAAGTGGTCTAAGGTTCGAATCTTGCTGAAGGCAAGGGAGTGTTTATTTTGCTGCTGTGCCGTGGAGGTGTTAGAGTTTGACTGAAACACTGAAGTAGTTGAGGTGAATTCGAATTGAATGGTTGAGGGGAGGTATGGTCAGGTGGAGAGATTTGAGGAGGGATTTTAGGAGGAAATCAAGGAAGTGAGGGGAGAGGTAGAAATATGCCGAAAGTGGACTCTGGCACTCAAGAATTCGGCTAGAGGGGTGATACTCAGTTTCAGTTTTGCTTGGCAAGTGTTGTTCTCTCTGCCGAAATCTATTTTCCCCATTTTCGGTTTTTGCTTTGTTTTCTCTCTTTAGCCGAATGTGGTAAGGGTGTTTGCACTTTCTTCTGTTGCACTTTTTGACAATCTTTCTCCTTGGCCAAATACATCGTTCTTTTCTTTTCATCTCCTCTTTTCTTCTTTCCCCTGTGTTGGCCGAATAGATCTTAGTTGCCTCATTCAATTTCTTTTCTCTCTTCTCCCCTAAACCAATTCTCCTCTTCTCCCTTAAGTGTTGTGCTACTGATTTTCAGTTCTGATTACTGCTGAAACCAGTCCTCTTCTTCTGCTGATTGACTCCTTTCTTTTCGGTAAGTGAGCATGGCACTAAAAGTTTCGGCTTTTGAGTTACTAAAGTGGGGTTTTGTTTAACTGTGTTTGACAGCTATATATCGAAGGTGAAAGGCTGTGGTAGTGCTGAATCCATCCTCTATTCGGTTCTCTTACTCTCCTTCAGTAAGTTCTATAAAAGAATCATCATTCTTTTTCTTCTTCAGCCTTAAGTGTTAACTGATAACAATTGTATGGCAGTTAAGGAAATACTCTGGAAACTCCTAATCAATCGCTGAAGACTAAGATTCGTGGGGAATCACCGTGGTTCGATTGAAGGTTGGTGAGTGCTTGAGCGACTGTTCGTGACGGATTGAAACCAAGTGTGTAAACACTGCCCAAATCGTAAACCGACAAAAGCCAAAAAAGTATGGCAATTGACGCTACACGAGCGTGCGCTCGCTCGTGTGGTAATCTGAATGCATAAAATGTGGGCGTTAGACTACTGAGGCCACCATGAGCGATTTTGTGGTCTTGGGTCATTTTGGGCCATGTTGGGCCAAAATAGGCCGCGTGGGCCCAACGGGCTTGTGGGCCCCACACGGGTAAACCGTACAAACGTGTGGAGAATATTGGGCCAAGCTGTGTAAATTACATGGCCGAGCCCATTCTTGGGCTAAGTGGGCCACATGAGGGTGTGGGCCCACATGGGCCCGTATTATGGGCTTTGACCCATTTGCACTATTTGACTGTTAAGGTTGCACGGGTCGTCTGAGACGACTGTGGACCTACTGATGGGTCGGTAAGTACACCTAGACCCCAAACTGATAAAATGACTATTATGCCCCTATGGTAAAATGACTGTTATGCCTATGTTATGTATGACCGTATATGAGCATGCCGTGATATATATATATATATATATATATATATATATATATATGTTGCATCCATGTGTGATATGTTGCATGGGATGGGATTATTATGATTGGAGGAAGTGTATTATATTGACAGCTTTGCTGCAAATAATGTTTAGTGCCGCAACCGGTGCTAATTTTTGGAGTGTAGGGATGGGTGGGTGATTTTATCCCCACATGGAGTGTTGGGCTAGACGGAGTGGAGTGTAGAGGCTGGATAGGTAGGATTTCTGATTGCATGCTTAAACTCTTACTAATATTATTATGGGCTAAGGCCCACACAGATGCTGTTATGGGCTAAGGCCCACATTGATACTGATACTGTAATGGGCTAAGGCCCAACTAAACTGAACTGTTATTGGTTTGGGCTTAGGCCCGGAATGTACTTGCTTAAGGCATGATTGGCTATTTACTTGCATGGGGTTACACATTGAGTTTTCGTAAACTCACCTCTCTGTTTATCTGTACAGGTAATCCCCAGTCTTAGGCAGACTGGTGCTACGAGGGATTCGGAGGTGGCCACATAATCACAGCTATTTATATAATTGATTTTATTTCTTTTAAATTTAATTTGGGTTTTGTTATGTAATAAGGACTCTTTAATTTTTAAATTTTTAATTTGGGGATTTTAAGTAATTTAATTTACATCTGAGTAAGTAGTAGAACGTGGTTTTCCGAAAGATAATTGGTTTTCAAAACACCACATTTTCGTAACTTATAATAAAAGCTTTTACACCAAAGTTGGTTTTAAAGTATAGTAACAAACTAATATGACCAATTTTCTACTAAAATAACTTAACTTTTAAAAGAACAAGACACCCTAAATCTCTGTTAAGATACATAAACGAGGTTTAATAATAAGCATGGATTTTCTAAAGAAATGATATTGTTGAAAAACACTTCAATATGATATCGCCAGATTTGGCCATAACGTCTGGGCCGGGTTTGAGGTGTTACAAAAATAATTTATTTTCGAGAGACTCTTCGATGTCTGAATCCAAGTTCTAACCTCGAAGATTATTTTAAATACATAAGTAATGTGGGTGAGCTTTAAAAGGCTCACTATGAGATTAAGATAGAAAATATATACTTGTATACATATCAAAGTACATACAATCAATCATGACATAATCATAATTCATCAAGATCATGGAATATAACACTGATGCTTATGCATAAACATATCGATGCATATTTTAATTGACAGACATTTTATAAAGTTCCTACCCATCTTCGCTACACACCAATGTCGAGTTCCCCAAAACTCATCCATACAAAACACCATTTGTGGAAAAGCCATCACTGATGTGCAGTTAAACTGCCACTGATTTAAAGATATACTACCACTAATTTAAAGATAAACTGCCACTGATAACATTGATGTGGACAAGCCATCACTGAGTTACAGATATACTACCACTAATTCCTCCTTTCACAAAATCCCACCCCATGCATGTGAGATGGCAATTTTCACTTATAACAGATGTAGATCACTTATACACTTATGCATGTAAACATGCTCTCATAATCACTTAACACATAAAAATCACTTTTAACATGTTTAACATGCTTTTCATATTAGATCATAGATATTGATTTATCATACACATATACATAAACTGCACATGTTTAAAGCATCACATATAACACATAAGCCATATATCACAAGTCATGAGCATGAGATCTACACATACATCATAATCATAAACATAAACATATCGATTGTCATGCGTTTCATAGAACCACTTGGTTAGAATCACTTACTTGGTACCTATCTCGATAAGTTATACAACTCTTCACAAATATTTAGAGTATTCACATTTTTAATATAATTAAAATATTACTAATAAAATATCGATGTCACACAAATAAATGGTATCGATTCCACACCTTAAATTGTAGATTTGATTTTCCTCAACCCTTATTAATAGTTTCACTCAATCTATCTCACAAGACAATCTATCAGATAAGTAACATGTATTAGTGTGGATCTCTGAAATTATTTTTTCACTTGAGAGATCTATCATATATAGTCTCAACATAACTTAACCCACGATCTAAGACTCTTGAAAGGATAATAATTTATGATATGAAGTCAGGGGTCCCCCTAGATTATTGTTCGACCCTTTTAAGTGATATGAAGTCGTGTTAGTACCATAGCACATAAATAAATAATAAAATATCACTATGACTCATGGAACTATACCATTCAACCATGTTAAGGAAACACTAGGAAATGGGTTTTTTACGACCCAAAATGATCTTTACTTACACTTGATTAATTCAAATCAATCAATGACTCGAGAAGGAGCATTATCAAAAAATTGAGCCATCCAGAAAGGATCATTACAATGAAATAAAGAGTTTGATTAAATTAAAAAGAAAAGCGGCACAAGGTGAGGGAAAGGGAAAGAAAATAAACTTTTTTGTCACCAGCGGTGGCAGTGACAGTGGTCCAACAGTGGCGACGACTACTGTCTAATGGTGAAGGAGCTATGTCCAATGGTTGCTAAGTGACAGTCCAACGGTGGTGGAGTTATGTGGTTCAACTAAAGAGAGGTGAAGAAAGGAAGATGTGAAGAAAAATAAAATAAAAGTGGAGGAGAAGGGGGACGTACGGTGGCGCATGGCGGCGCACGGTGGCGACCATGGTGGTAATGGGAGGAGGAAGATGAGAAGAGTAGAGGTGCGGCAGCCACATGAGGTGGTGATCTATGGAAGGTGTTTTGGTCACGGTGGATAAAGAAAAGAATAATTAAAGGAGCGGTGGTGTTGGTTGGCCAAAATGGAGAGAAAAAGGTGAGAAAATAAATGAAAATTGGAAAAAAGTGAGAGGGAGAGGAAGTATGGACAGCACTGGAAGGGTGGGATTCTTGGTCAACCTTGGCTAGGTTCAATGTATCTTGAAAACAAGTAAGATGTGAGGTTATGGCCAGGGAGGGGGACATGGAGTAAAAAGTGGATCATGTACCCCCTAATTATGGCAAGTTTGACTTTCAATGGAGGAAACAAATCCTCCTAGTTATGGTGACAAAGTTGGGCAACAATGCTCATTAAACATGAGGGAAAATTGTCAAAATAATTAATTATAGAGTGTGAACAATGAGGCTTTAACCTTGGACCACAAGGATAGATAAGTAGCTACTAAACCACTAGGCCATTATTTCCCTTGTTCTCAGTCTTATGCACAAAAATAATAAAAATTATATTAGATGTGACAACTCTACTCTCCTTAAAAAAATTTCATCCTCAAAATTTACCTGATGGGAAATAGTGAGGATATTGTTGTAGCATCGCATCTTCCGGCTTCCAAGTGGCCTCATTAGAACCGTGGTTCCTCCATAAAACTTTTACGAGTGGAATCTACTACCTTTGCAAACCTTTAACCTCTCGATCAAGGATCTTATTGGTTCCTCTTCAAATGAAAATTTTGGTTGAGCCTCAATCTCCTCAATTGAAACTATATGAGAAGGGTCAGATCAATATCGCCTCAGCATAGACACATGAAATGCATTGTAGGTATGATCTAGCTCTGGAAGTAATTCTGGTTGATATGCCACCGGTCCCACTCTCTTAATGATGCGATAGGGTCCAATGAACCTCAGAATCAGCTTCCCCTTAAGACCAAATCTCAACACTTTCTTCCAAGGTGAAACCTTTAGGAATACTCGATCACTGACATTGAACTTGATATCCTTCTTCTTCAAGTCATAAAATGGTTTCTGCCGGCCTGATGTGCCTTCAAACGATCTAAGATAATCTTCACAGTATTCTCAATCTCTTAAGCTAAATCCAGTCCAACACTTTCTTCTCCCCTAACTCAGTCCAACACAGAGGTGTTCTACACTTGCATCCATAAAGAGATTCATAAGGAGCCATTTGGATGCTCGACTGGAAGCTATTATTATAAGAGAATTCTGCAATCGGCAAATGTTCCTCCCAACTATCTCAAAGATCAATAACACAACCTCTCAGCATATCCTCTAGAATCTAGATAACTCTCTCAAACTACCCATCAGACTGTGGATGGAAAGCGGTGCTGAAATTCAACTTTGTACCAAGGGCTTTATGAAGCTTCTTCCAAAACTGAGACGTAAACCTAGGATCTCGATCAGAATTAATGAAAACTGGATTCAATTTTAGAGATATATAATATTGCAGACTTCAGTAACGAATAATCAATATGTACTGGTAGAAATGGGTAGACTTAGTCAACCGATCAATAATCACCCAAATAGAGTCTTTCCTTGAAAGTGTCAAAGGTAAACCACTCATAAAGTCCATGGTGACGCATTTCGATTTCGATAGAAGAATCTGAATGGGTTGGAGTAAACTAGAAGAAATTTGGTGCTCAGCCTTGACTTGTTAGCACACCAAGCATCTTGCCACAAATTCAGTCACAAAACACTTTAATCCCAACCACCAATACTACTCACGAAGATCCCGATACAACTTACTCCTTTTGGGGTGCATAGTGTAAGGACTACTATGTGCTTCCCTCAAAATGGACTGCTTCAACTTTAGATCTAAAGTTACACAATATCTCCAATGGTAGCACAAAATTCATTCCAAATTAAAGGCAAAAACCGAAGTCTTACCCTCCTCGATAAACTTCACATGAGGTACAAAAGATGCATCAGACAACTGCTTTAACTTAATCTCCTTTATCAAAGTAGGCCGCACTTAAAATTCCACAAGTAAGCCTCCATATTCAAACAAACTCAACATAGCAAACAATGCCCTTAACTCACCCATTCCCTTCCTACTCAAAGCACCAGCCACTACATTAGCTTTACTCGGATGGTACACAATATTACAGCCATAAATTTTAAAAAGCTCTATCCAATTCCTCTATCTCAAATTCAACTCCTTCTGGGAAATGAGGCACCTAAGACTCTTATGATCTATGTAGATGATACAATTCTATCAATAAAGATAGTGTTTCCAAATCTTATGAGTGAACCACTGCTACCAATTCAAGGTCACGCGTAGGATAGTTGCACTCATGCAATTTGAGTTGTCTCAAGGTGTAAGCCACTACTTTCCCATCTTGTATCAGTACACAATTGAGACTCATATGAGAAGTGTCACTATAAACCACATAATCCTTTCTAGATTCGGGTTGGATCAATATAGGAGCCTGAGTTAACATTGCCTTAAGCTTATCGAAACTAGCCTGTTGATCCTTTGTCCATACGAATGGCGTAGTCTTCCTCAACAGCTTCGTCATCGATGCAACAATCAAGGAATAACCCTTAACAAACCTTCTATAATACCCAGCAAGTTTGAGAAAACTCTGAATCTCACCTACATTCTTAGGCTGCTTCCAATCTAGAATAGCCTCAATCTTTTTGGGATCAACTCAGATACCCTCAACAGATACCACATGACCCAGAAACATCATTGTTTGGAGCCAAAACTCACACTTACTAAATTTTGCATACAACTTTTTCTCACGCAAGATTTGAAGGACTAACCTTATATGCTCTTCATGCTCTAACTCAGACTTGAAGTAGATCAATATGTCATCGATGAAGGTTGCAAAAAATTAATATAAATAAGGTTGAAAGACTCTGCTCATGAGATCCATGAAAGCAGTGCGAGTATTTGTAAATCTGAAGGTCATCATTGAGAACTCATAGTGCCCATATCGAGTCCTAAAGGCCGTTTTTGGAATATCTACCTCATTTACTTGCAATTGATAATAACCCGACCTTAGATCAATTTTGAAAAAATAGTGGCACCTCTAAATTGATCAAAAAGGTCGTCAATCCTCAGTATTGGTTACTTATTCTTTATAGTCAGCTTGTTCAACTGACGATAATTGATGCAAAGCCTCATCGACCAATCTTTCTTCTTTACGAATAACACTTGAGCTCCCCATGGTGATACACTCGGCCTTATAAAGCCACAATCTAGCAAATCTTGCAACTGCATTTTGAGTTCTTTAAGCTCCTTCGTTGCCATGCAATAGGGTGCAATGGACACCAGTGCTGTTCCAAGTTGTAACTCAATTTCGAATTCAACTTCACAATCTGGAGGTAAACCAGGCAACTCTTCTGTAATGACGTGAGAAATTCCTTTACCACGCGGATATTCTCTAACACTGCATTATCCATCTTTGTATCTAGAATGTATGCTAAATATGCCTCACACCCTTTACGAATCAAATTATCCACTACCAAGGCAGAGATCACATTCGATAAGTAATTTTTTCACTCTCCAATAATAATTATTTCACTTCCCTCTAAAGTCCTTATGGTGTCCCGCTTTGTATGACAATCAAGGTTAACCCGATGCTCACTCAACCAATCCATGCCCAAAATGAGGTCAAATTCTCCAAATGGTAACTCCATTATATCAGCAGGGAATACTTCGCCTTGGACTTGTAACGGACACCTCTTATAAATTTTTTTCACAAGCACTAATTGTCCAGGGAACTAAGGACAATTACATCACTTCTGATTTCCTCTATCCAAATTTCTAATTTATCAGCCATTTTACATGACACATACGAGTGGGTAGATTCAATGTCAATTTTTGTAAAATAAGGAATAGCATTAATGGTAAAAGTACCTCCTATTATATCGACTGCATCTCGATCCTCTCTACATCTAGCCACATATATAAGTGTTGGTTATCTCGTATCTGCGTAATTAGCACTCTATCCCGGTGCTCGCTGCCTCTGTTTGGCATTACCACCTCGGTTCTAACCTTGATCTCTACGGGGCTACTGTCCATTTCTCTGATTTGGGGCTTTGTTCTCTCTTTGTGCTTACATCTAATCATTAAGTTGTGGACAACCTCGAATCTTATGGTCCAGTGACCCACAGTTCAAACATCCTCTCATACTCCTCCAACAGTCTCCCGGATGTCACTACCCACAAGTGGCACAATTCTGAATTCTAACTCTTGTAGAGCAATATTCTTACGAGGTCAATCATCCCTAGCTCACTTAACTAGGCCTGGAGCTTGAACATTAAGTGTAACGACCCGGTTTAGACCCTGGTCGGAATAGTGGTTTTGAGACCACAAACCTGAGGTTGGAAAAATATTTTAATATTATTTTCTATGTTTACAGTATGTGAAAATTCTATGTGAAATTTTTATTTTTTGTGTCCTAAATTGTGAAAAGGATTTAATCCCATAAAATGTAAAAGTTGGGTGCTAGTTGTTAAAGTGCTTAATTGTCATGGCTTATTAAATGAAAGGTCCTTATGTTGATATTAGACCATTGATAGGGGATTTTGACTTAAATGACCATTAAATGAATGGATATGTATTGTTTTAATTAAGGGTAAAATGGTAAAATGACAATTAAGTCATTATTAATTAAAATAAAATATGAAGTAGTGGTATGAGTGCTCATCTTCTACCTAAAAATCAAAGGAAAAAGAAAGAAAACGGAACTTTAGGTTTCGGCTAGCATATGGCCTGATTGAGGTAAGTTTTGAGCTCAGTTTTTAGTGATTTCTACGTTTTGTGATTGTTTCTTTATGTATTATTAAGCCCAAGCCTTAATTTTGGAATTTGATGATGATTTTGAGAGGTGCCATTGATGAATGTTTGAACTTTGTCTTCATAGTTGGTGAAATATGAAAGTTTAGTGTTGGGTTAATATATTTTGCCTTTGAATTTTTGATGAATTTGATTATTTTGGGCAAAACTGTGAAAATGAAAAATTGAAGGACTAAAATGTAAAATAAATGAAATATGTGGGCTTGTATGAATATAAGGAAAATTTGGCCTAATCATGGTATGATGAAATTGTGTGTATTTTGTGATTTTATGAAATAGGGACTAAAATGTCAAAATGTGCAAATGTGAGGGCTATTTTGTAAAATGCCCTAAATATGTGTGTTTGGATTGAATTGAATGATTTGGTGAATGAATGAGCTAAATTTGAATATGTATAGATCAAGAAAAGAGAAATTCGAACTTAGATCGAGGCAAGAACAAAGTGCTCGATTGATCGACTTTTTTCGTAATTTCAACTTCCGAGGTAAGTTCATGTATAATACAAATTGTTTAAATCATATTCATGTGTTATGAAATGATTGAATATGTGGTTGATGAATTAGTAATGTTATATATGGATTTGTGAGATGTGGCACTAAGTGTGCGTAAATAGAATCGATATAGTGGTGAGCGGCACTAAGTGTGCGAAATAAAGAAAGCATCGACTATATTGATTGGCACTGTATGTACGACACCGAGTTAAATTCGGTTTAATGTAGAGGCACTAAGTGTGCGATGATATTAAAGCTTCTGCTAAGAATTTGACACTAAGTGTGCGAGTATATCGCATGATTAATGAAGATTGTTCGAGTTGTGGTATTGAGCTTTGAGTAGCAAAAGTGATCGATAATTAAGTGTTGGCACAAGTATGTTTGGAACCTATGTGGTTGATGATATCGTACATGGATAAGTGGATGACTATGTGAGTAATGACTATGAATGAGATTGTATATCATTGTTAATTGAACCATGAGATCGTTTATTTTTGTATATTGAACTAGATATGTTGAATTAAATGTATTATATGGTGAACTTACTAAGTTTTTAAGCTTACTGTGTGAAGTTTTCTATGTTTTACAGTGTCTATAAAGTTAGCTCGAATCCGGGTATCGTTAGCGACTCTATCACACTATCGGCCATCTATTTTGGTACTTTTGAAAGTTGTATTTATTTGGTATGTGGCATGTATAGGCTAGTGATTAAGGTATATTTTGAAGTGTATAAATCTTGCCATGTGATATGGCTTGATAGTTAAATGATTTTGGTATATGCTTTGGTATGTGTAAAGGATGGTAAATATGTGTATGTGAGTTCTATGTGAACGATCATTTTGGCTTAAATTAGTAAAATAGAAATGATATGTTTCATGTTTAGATTCGGTAAGAATTGAATGATGAATGGATTATATGATTTGGATGTGAGATTAATACTTTGGATAGGTATGCTTGAGTTGGAATTGAGTATGGAAATAAATGATATAGTTGAAGGTTGATTGGTGCATATGTTGGTATGTTTTGGATGCCATTTGGGATATGAATTTATATGGTTTGAAGTTTATAGGTTTGACCCAAAGTGTGGGTGGAAAATTGGCTTTACAAATGGCCTATATTTGCCCACACGGTTGAGCACACAGGCGTATGGCTCGACCGTGTCTCTTAAGTTTTCAAACTGAAACAAGTCAGACTCACACACGGGTTGGACATAAGGGCGTGTGACTGGCCGTGTGAAATAAGTCAGTGTCAACCATAGGTGAAGCACATGGACGTGTCTTTGGCCGTGTGGACAAGTCATTATGTATGCCTTGTTTTGGGATGGCCTACCCACACGGGCGTGTGACCTCTGTAGCTTTGAATAATGTTAATAGTGTTAGTTCAACCTGAATTGGGTCAAGAATTCATAGTATATAGTGATGCATCGTTAATGATTTAGGCTGTGTGTTAATGCAAGAAGGCAAAGTTATAGCCTATGCTTTGAGACAGTTAAAACCACATGAAAAGAACTACTCGACACATGATCTTGAATTGGCAGCTATTGTATTTGCATTGAAGATTTGGCGTCATTACTTATTTGGTGAGAAATGTCACATTTATACTGATCACAAGAGTTCGAAATATCTGATGACTCAGAAAGAATTGAATTTGAGACAACGGAGATGGTTGGAATTACCAAAAGACTATGAACTAGTAATTGATTATCATCCGGGAAAACTAATGTTGTTGCTGACGCTTTGAGCCAAAAGTCTTTATTTACTTTACGAGCAATGAGTACTCAGATAGATCTGTGTGATGATGGTTCGATTTTGGCTGAGTTGAAAGTGAGGCCAATGCTTATACATCAAATTTATGATGCCCAGAAAAGCGATGCTGAGATGATGGCAAAACGAGCTCAGTGTGGTTTGAATTCTGATTTCAAATTTCAAGTTGATAATGATGGTTGTTTGATATTTCGAGATCGGATTTGTATTCCAAGAATTTCAGAGTTGATCCAGTTGATTTTGAACGAAGCTCATAATAGTCGTATGTCTGTTCATCCGGGAAGTACGAAAATGTACAATGATCTGAAACAGTTTTATTGGTGGCATGGTATGAAACGAGATATCTCAGAGTTTGTTTCGAGATGTTTAGTTTGTCAACAAGTTAAACCTGAACATCAGGTTCCATCTGGTTTGTTACAACCGATCATGATTCCTAAGTGGAAATGGGAGAGAAAGATGCAATTTGGGTGATAGTTGACAGATTAACGAAATCAACTCATTTTATTCTAGTGAGAAAAGATTATTCGCTTCATAAGTTAGTCGAATTGAATATTTCTGAAATTGTGAGATTACACGGGATACCATTATCTATTGTGTCTGACAGATAAATTTTATAATTTCAGCATTTTTTGATATATTGAATAAGGATCTTGAGACCAAGTAAAATCATTCACCGGGTTTGGTGATTGTGTTCCAAATGGTTGGCTTACCATTGGATATGGTACATAATATCCCTGATTAGGATAAAATGGTACTTGAGCAGGTACAGTAATGAATCCTTGTTTAGGACGTATTGTTTTCCCTTTGTTGGGTTTTTTATGGACAGTTGTCTATTCTCCAACTTTTTCTAGAGGTTTTTTACCTCTATCCATAAGGCCTGCCAAGAAAATCAGCAATCATATTATTAGTTCCTTTTATATAAATAACTTCAAAATTAAATTGGCATAATTCGTTATACCATCTAATTCTTCTAGGTACAGTTTCTAAGCTTTTGTTAGTTAGAAATTGTTTAACTGCTTGATTATCAGTTTTTATAATAAAATTTTCGGGTGCTAAATATATTAAGAATTTTTTATTCCTTTTTTTATCGCTAGTAATTCTTTTTCATAGATAGCGTGATTTATTTCGTTTGGTTTAAATTTTCCCGAACTATACCCATTAATTAATTCTTCATTATTTAATGTCTTTGCTTTTAAGACACATCCCCAATTTTTTTCTGAGGCATCTGTTTCTAGAATTAATTTATCACCTTGTTTAGGTAAATAAACTTTAGGAATATAATTTATTTCAGACTTTATCTTTTTTATAATGTCTGAATCTTTTTAGACCATTCAAAAGGTTTGTCCTTTTTTAGTTTTTCATATAACTCATCTAATTTTTTAGATAAGTTAGGAAAGAAATTTCTACCATAATTAATAATTCCTAAAAATTGTTGAAGTTGTTTTTTATCAACAATATTTTCAGGAAATTCTTTTATTTTTACTATAATATGATCTTGAAGTTTAAGACCATCAGCAGAAAATATTAATCCTAAGAATTCTATTTCAGTTTTTTCTAATTCAATTTTCTTAGGACTTAGTATTATTCCATGTTTTATGAATTCCCTAGATATGATATTTAAATGTTTTCTATGATTTTCTAATGTATCTGAAAATATTAAAATATCATTTATATATACTACACAAAATTTTTTATATTTTTTAAATATAGAGTCCATCCATCTTTGGAAGACTTGTGGTGCATTAATAATCCAAATGGAATTACTTTCCATTGGTAATGTCCATTAGGTGCACTAAAAGCTGTTAATGGTTTAGGTTCTTCTATTAGCATGATTTGCCAGAATCCTGATTTACAGTCAAATTTACTAAAATACTTTGCTTGTTTAGCTTGATTTATTAATACTTCCTTTCTTGGAATAAAATAGCCATAAAATAGTGTTTTGATTTAATCTTTTATAATTAATAACCATTCTAGCTTTTCCTCTTTTTATTTCTGCACGGTTTCTTACCATAAAAATAGGACTAGAATGTGGATTATTAGTTTCTTCTATTAATCCTTTTTCTAATAGTTCTTTTATTTGTATATCAAATTCATCTATATCAAATTCACGATTTTGGAAGAAAGTACAAAAGGCTCTAGGTACGAAGCTGCATTTCAGTACTGCATTTCATCTGCAAATGGATGGTCAATCCGAGCGTATCATTCAGATTCTCGAGGATATGTTGAGATGTTGTATTATTAAGTTTGAAAGTACATGGGAAAAGCATTTGTCTTTGATTGAATTTGCGTACAATAATAGTTTTCAATCTAGCATTAAAATGGCACCATATGAAGCTCTTTATGGTCGTATATGCAGAACTCCATTATATTAGACTGAGCTTAGTGAGAATAAGATTCACGGGGTTGATTTCATTTAAGAAACTGAGCAGAAAGTGAAAGTCATTCGTGACAGTCTGAAAGTCGCATAAGATCATCAGAAGTCTTATGCAGATTTGAAACGAAAAGACATAGAATTTGAGATTGGTGATAAAGTGTTTTTGAAAGTGTCTCCGTGGAAGAAAATACTTTATTTTGGCGGAAAAGGCAAATTGAGTCTGAGGTTCATTGGGCCGTATGAGATTATCAAACGTATTGGACCCGTTACTTATAGATTGTTGTTGCCACCTAAGTTAGAAAAGATTCATAATGTATTTCACGTATCGATGCTTAGACGATATAGATCTGATCCATCACATGTGATTGCCCCTACTGAGGTTGAGATTCAGTCAGATTTATTGTATAATGAAGAATCTTTTCGAATTCTAGCACGTGAGATCAAAGAATTGAGAAATAAGAGAATTTCTTTAGTGAAAATGTTGTGGCACAAACACGGAGTAGAAGAGGCTATGTGGAAGCCTGAAGATGTTATGAAAGAGCAATATCTGAATCTATTCACTGGTAAGATTTTTGGGGACAAAAATCCCTAAGGGGAGAGAGTTGTAACCGCCCGATTTAGACCCTAGTTGAAACAGTGGTTTCGAGACCACAAATCCGAGGTTGGAAAAATATTTTAATATTATTTTCTGTGTTTACAGTATGTGATTAAGTATGTGTGAAAATTCTATGTGAAAATTTTATCGTTTGTGTGCTAAATTGTCAAAAGGATTTAATCGCATAAAATGTAAAAGTTGGGTGCTAGTTGTTAAAATGCTTAATTGTCATGGCTTATTAAATGAAAGGTCCTTATGTTGATATTAGACCATTGATAGTGTATTTTGACTTAAATGGCCATTTAATGAATGAAAATGTATTGTTTTAATTAAGGGTAAAATGGTAAAATGGCAATTAAGTCATTATTAATTAAAATAAAACTTGAACTAGTGGTATGAGTGCTCATCTTCTACCAAAAATTCAAAGGAAAAAGAAATAAAAAAGGAGCTTTAGGTTTCGGCTAGCATATGGCTTGATTGAGGTAAGTTTTGAACTTCGTTTTTAGTGATTTCTACATTTTTGTGATTGTTGCTTACTGTATTATTAAGCCCAAGCCTTAATTTTGGAATTTGATGATGATTTTGAGAGGTGCCATTGATGAATGTTTCAACTTTGTGTTGATAGTTGGTGAAATATGAAAGTTTAGTGTTGGGTTAATATATTTTGTTTTTGAATTTTTGATGAATTTGATTATTTTGGGCAAAATTGTGAAAATGAAAAATTGAAGAACTAAAATGAGAACTTAATGAAATATGTGGGCTTGTATGAATATAAGGAAAATTCAGCCAAAGCATGGTATGATGAAATTGTGTGTATTTTGTGATTTTATGAAATAGGGACTAAAATGTCAAAATGTGCAAATGTGAGGACTATTTTGTAAAATGCCCTAAATATGTGTGTTTGGATTGAATTGAATGATTTGGTGAATGAATAAGCTAAATTTGAATATGTATAGATTGAGAAAAGAGAAATTCAAACTTAGATCGAGGCAAGAACAAAGTGCTCGATTGATCGACTTGTTTCGTAATTTCGACGTCCGATGTAAGTTCGTGTATAATACAAATTGTTTAAATCATATTCATGTGTTATGAAATGATTGAATATGTGGTTGATGAATTAGTAATGTTATATATGGATTTGTGAGATGTGGCACTAAGTGTGCGTAAATAGAATCGATATAGTGGTGAACGGCACTAAGTGTCCGAAATAAAGAAAGCATCGACTATATTGATTGGCACTGTGTGTGCGACACCGAGTTAAATTCGTTTTAATGTAAAGGCATTAAGTGTGTGATGATATTAAAGCTTCGGCTAAGAATTTGACACTAAGTTTGCGAGTATATCGCATGATTAATGAAGATTGTTCGAGTTGTGGTATTGAGCTTTGAGTAGCAAAAGTGATCGATAATTAAGTGTTGGCACAAGTATGTTTGGAACCTATGTGGTTGATGATATCGTACATGGATAAGTGGATGACCATGTGAGTAATGACTATGAATGAGATTGTATGTCATTGTTAATTGAACCATGAGATCGTTTATTTTTGTATATTGAACTAGATATGTTGAATTAAATGTATTATATGGTGAACTTACTAAGCTTTTAAGCTTACTGTGTGAAGTTTTCTATGTTTTACAGTGTCTATAAAGTTAGCTCGAATCCAAGGATCATCAACAACTCTATCACACTATCGGCCATCTATTTTGGTACTTTTGAAAGTTGTATATATTTGGTATCTGGCATGTATAGGCTAGTGATTATGTTATATTTTGAAGTGTATAAATCTTGCCATGTGATATGGCTTGATAGTTAAATGATTTTGGTATATGCATTGGTATGTGTAAAGGATGGTAAATATGTGTATGTGAGTTCTATGTGAATGAGCATTTAGGCTTAAATTATTAAAATAGAAATGATATGTTTTATGTTTAGATTTGGTAAGAATTGAACGATGAATGGATTATATGATTTGGATGTGAGATTAATACTTTGGATAGGTATGCTTGAGTTGGAATTGAGTATGGAAATAAATGATATAGTTGAAGGTTGATTGGTGCATATGTTGGTATGTTTTGGATGCCATTTGGGATATGAATTTATATGGTTTGATGTTTGTAGGTTTGACCCAAAGTGTGGGTGGTAAATTGGCTTTGCAAATGGCCTATATTTGCCCACACGATTGAGCACACGGGCGTGTCGCTCGACCGTGTCTCTTAAGATTTCAAATTGAAACAAGTTAGACTCATACACGGGCTGGACACACGGGCGTGTGACTGGCTGTGTGAAATAATTTAGTGTTGACCACGGGTGAAGCACACGGGCTTGTCTGTGGCCGTGTGGACAAGTCACTATGTATGCTATCTTTTGCCACGGCTTGGACGCTCGGGCGTGTGACCTCTGTAGCTTTGAAAATTGTTAAGTTTTGGAAAAATTTTGTATGTGTTCGGTTTAGTCCTGACCCTTTCTTAATGCATGTTTAAGGTCTCGTAGACCTTATTAAGGGACTTAGTGATGTTAATTGATTATAATTTAATGTTGTATGAACAATGAAGGTTAAATGTTATGATTTAATTAGTAATGTCTCTTAACCTGATTTCAGCGATGGTTACGGGTTAGGGGTGTTACATTAAGGCTCGATTCTCTCTTCAGAAGGGCTCTTGCCTTCTCCTTCCTCTTGCACTCAATGCGCTTGACTTCCTCACATAGTTTGGTTTTCTCCACCAAAGCTTCGAAAACCCTCTCTTAGAGCGAAGATACTTGCATTATCAGCTCAAACCTTAGTCCGAACTCGAATCGAGTGCACTTATCTTGTTCCTCTACTACCATACCTGGAGCATATCAGCTAAGCCTCATGAACTCAGCCTCATAATTAGCCACTGACATGTCTCCCTGCCTCAGCTCAATAAATTCCAATTTCCTAGCCTCAACGTATCTCGCACCCACATACTTCTTCTGGAAAGCATCCAGAAAATAGTCCACGTCACTCATTACGCTTGGGTACCTCTCACTATGGCCTGCCACCAACGATAGGGCTCATCATGTAGCAATGACATAGTCCCATTAAGCTTCTGTTTAGGGGTGCACTCCATACAGTCTAAGATCCTTTCTGTAGCCTCCAACCAATATTTAGCTACAGTGGGGGTCGCCCAGTAACAACCCGGAACAATTAAACCCTACACGATTGGAGTCTTTCAACTATAGTGCCACGACTATTACCTCCTATTTGGGCATCTGCCACTCGTTCTAACACTCGTAACATGGCCTGTGATACAACCTCATTCACAAGCTCTTGTTGACTTTCCCCAACAGTTGGTGTGTGCTCTACATTTTTAGTAGATAAAAACTACGATGAACTTACTGTTCGATTAGGTACTAATGTGGTTTACCTTTGTCGAAACCAAGACCTAGGGTTACTCACCCCTAAGGCACTATATGTCTATAGGCTCGGGATTAGCAATTACTACTAAAGCTCAACCCTCTAAATTATATTAGGTAAGACTCTATGTCTAGATTTACGTGATTATTTCACTCAACACTCACTTATATTACCCAACTTTGGTCCAGGTAACCTAATCCTTTAGATGTCAAGCTACCTTAAGACTTATTGAGCATTCATCAACACTCTCTTAAGTATTTAAACAAAAACAACCATTGGGTAAAGTAGTAATATGAACCATATTAATCCATAAACATTAATTGAAGTTAAAACATCATCTAAATTAAACTTCAGCCGTATTAAGTTAGCTCATGGTTAGGCTACACAAATTCAATGTAACAGCCTGATTTAGACCCTAGTCTAAACAATGGTTTCGAGACCACAAATTCGAGGTTGGAAAAATATTTTAATATTATTTTTTGAGTTTACAGTATGTGATTGAGCATGTGTGAAAATTCTGTGTGAAAATTTTATCGATTGTGTGCTTAATTTGCAAAAATGACTTAATCGCATAAAATGTAAAAGCTATGTGCTACTTGTTAAAGTGCTTATTTGGCATGGCTTATTAAATGAGAAGTCCTTAAGTTGATGTTATACCACTGAAATATTAGATGGACATAAAAACATTGAATAGTGGATTTTAATTGGAAATAAAAAGGCTAAAGTGGTAGTTAATGTATTAATGTTAAACAAATTAAAATAAGACAAAATGTTCATCTTTCTTATGAATTTCACCACCGAATATTGAAGAAAGGAATAGCCATTGAAGCATTTTAGGTTTCGACACTGTAACACCCGGGTTTTAGGGGTTATGCATTTAGTGCATAACTCAGGTGTTGGCATACTTCAGTGTGTGGTTGGGTGAGTTTTAGGGGTCTTGAGAACTCAAAAAGGTAGTGGAATGCCTTAGGAAATTTTTGGTTTTTAGTGAGAAAAAGGGGAGCTTGGCTTTAGAGGTCTTAAGAGAATTATTTGGGAGGTTAAGACACAAGAATTGCTTTGGAAGAGTGGCAAGGAGGCGCCACATAAGGCTTTGGAAGGTGACGCCTCAAGGTGCTAAGGGGGGCCAGTGTTCGAGCTGCGAAGTCAGCATGTTGGTTTTGTTTTTGCGTCATGAGAGGGGGAGGTGTTGGATTCGGCCAAGGCACTTTAAAAGAGGGATTTGACTGAGTCAAATCATTTTAAATGTGTGGCTAAGAGAAGGCTTGAGTTGGTTTTAGTTTGAATTGTTTGAAAGGTTGGTGTAGAGGGAATTTAGGAGGAAATCAAGGGAGTGGGTGAGAGGAGAAGGTGTTGGATGGCTTGGGGATTCTTGTTTGACTTTTTCGGCCATGAAGGTTAAGGGGATGGCCGAATCCTATATAAAGGGGTGGTGAGCTTCCTTTTGCCGAATTTTTAACCCATTACTCCTAAGCCTTCATCTCTTTTTCTTTCTTTTCATTCAAAACCGAAAGTACTCTCCCCTCATACCCTTCTTTTCTCTTCTCAACCCCTTTTGGCCGAAACTTTCCTTTCTATATGTGTTCTCTTTGTCGACTTGGATGTTGGGAAAGCTGAAATATATTGATGGGTGGCTAATCAATGTTGGAACCGATTCTATCTAGGTACTTTGGGATTTGAAGTATTCAGTCAAGCCTCCTTTTGTTAGCAATCGAACTTGGTAAGTGGTGGTAAGGATCTATTTTAGTAAGTTATGTATTTAATATTCGATTAAGCCTAAGGTTATTAAGTAAATGATGCTAAGGCCGATTGTAGGAGAGGAGAGCTTAACGCAAGGGACCTATTCAGGAGGCAGATAGTCAGCATTTGCAGAAGTGATCTACCAAGGATTCGGGTGTGTTTTGCGTTTTGATGGAGGCGAATACCAGTCAAGGTGGGCAAGGGAAAGTCCCTATCCCGAAGTTCAAGAAAAGATCGATCTCGGCAGTTCGGGATTGGCCACCGGGGTGTGGGCCAGCAGCAGGAGAAAGCTATAGGCAGATAGCCATAGTCTCGTTGAGCGATAGCGTTGGGATCGAGAGTTTAGAACTCCAAGTGATTAGGTGCGTAATCATCGCACTGTTTCTCTGGTTAATTGTTTATTAATGTGTATGCGTGTCTATGATGGGTGGTAGCCGGTCAGAATGGCTTAAGTGGTGAGTACCCATGTTTTGCTTAATCGGATGTCAGGTGAGTAGGTTGTGATATTAAGTTAATTATGATGTATATATATTGATTTGGTAATTAACATGTGATGTATGTGTAATTGCTATGTTGAACAGACATGTACACTTATACATATGCATGGGGGTTGGATTTGATCACAGAAGGACGGAGAGTACATATTTATGTACGTGGTCTAATGCTAGCCTCGGGCTACGTTAGCGCTTGATGATTAGCTGTGTGCTACATCAAGGGAGATGTTGGCTAGGTGCCCATCTCGGCGGTTGATGGCTGTGTGCATCACCGTAGACGGATGACCGTTGGGATCACTTATGTGATCGTTGGCTCAGCCACGGCCTTGTGCAGCAGGTCTACCGAGGTAAGATATGTGGGATCACTCGATTGTGATCGGTGGATTAGCCACGGCCTTGAGCAGGGAGTCTGCTAAGGTTGGAGTAATGGACGGACCTAGGTTGGGCTGTGATGCATGATTGCATGAATGGTTCGTGGATTGTATGGACATGGGCCAAGCCCATACGTGTGGAACATGTGTTATGATTATGCACTGAGCCTGTGGACTCACTCAATTATTTTTCTTAACCATTTCAGGTGATTCATGAGCTTGGACCGGGTTGGAGTGGATACGAGGTGGCCATGCGGAAAAAGAGATTTTGATTATTTTATGCATTTTTATATTATCAGTATTTTGGGAATTTCTTTGATGTAATAAGGGCCTTGTTATTATTTTTGGTATTATTTTATTTATGGTTTGGTTAAATTAAATTACTACATGAAGATGATTTTATTTTTAGCAACCTATTTACTCAAAAAATATGTATGCTAAAGTTTTAATTTGGCCAACTTACAATAACAAAGTTTTAATTATTATTTTAAATGGACATGGTTTTCAAAAGTTAATAAATTTTAATGTTTTTATCCTAAGTCAAAAAGATTTTCAACCGTCTTTCCGCAGTGACATACCCAGATCCGGTCAAGGCTCGTGGGCCGAGTTTGGGGGTGTTACAAATTGGTATCAAAGCCAGGTTCAAAACTCGGCTTTGAGGGTTTTGGGTCCAAAAATGTTTTCGAAAACGGGCTTTTCAAAATATGGGCTTTTATAAAAACATTTCAGGTTATTCTGGCATGGCACCTGTACCTCCGGCCCGAAGTCCACCAGGTAAGTACTTCGGACTTTTGTAGTGATTTGTATATATGAATTGTTATGGGTTTATTTGGGCTCATAGATTAGAATGTTAGGGCTATTGAACCCTAGGATTAGTCTACTCAAACATATGCATAAGACTTAAGGACTATTAAACAAACCTGTGAAGTAAGTCGCCGAGTTAAGGTGTGGCAACCCTTGTACGCATGTTTAGGAGTGGTATTCAGTAAGAGCTTGGTATTTAAGCAGTCCTAGCGACTCACCTCCTCTTTACTTGAATCCTACCTGGTGCGTAGCTACGGTTCACCTTAACCAAGAGGACTTGTTCATAGGCCAAACCAATTATTAAAACCCGAATGGGATTAGCCTTACTGTTTTAAAACCCTTAGTTTTAAAATTTTCAAATTTACCCCTTTAGTTTGTAAACCCTAAATCTGATTTTGAAAGACGTTTTCTCGATTTACAAAACTACCCAAAATGCCCTAATGGCAAAATTACGAAAATACCCCTGTGTTGTAAATTACCAAAATGCCCTTGGTTTCTAAATTTTCATATTACCCTCGACTTTTGTTAAAATATTCTTATTTTACACAATATCAGAAAAATCCTATTTTGCAAAATATTGAGATACCCAGATTTGGAAATTTACAAGAATACCCCGACTTACAAAATTACCAAAGTAACCCCTAATTTCTAAAATTTTTGGCAACACCTCTGATTTGAAAAATAAATTTTCAAGATGAGCCCCGAGATTTTGTAAATTCTAAAATAGCTTTAATTTGAAAACTATTTTCAAATTGACTCTGATTTATTACCGAAATACCCCTATAGGAAAATGACGAAATTACCCCTGGGTTGGAAATGCTTTAAGAAGGTGACATGGATGAATGAATGTGTCCTTAGTGAAGAATGTGAATGTTGGAATTAGAATAGTGAACTTGGATTGAAACTTTGATTGATCGAAAGAACCACTTCCGGAAACTTCTTTTCATAAAATTTGCTCATGGGTAAACAGTGAAACAAAATTTCTAATGTATAAAATTTCTTAAACCAGATTAAGTCGTGACGCTAGACATGAGTTCTAGGGGGCATGGTCGCAATACTCGTGGATGTGGTAGAGGCAGGATGGCAGTATCGGAACCGGTTGGGTCTGGTCATGGGTCAGAGAGCGATGTGGCGCCACCACCAGCTGTTGAGGTTGAACATCAGGATCAGACAGGAGGAGATGACGCAGTATCGCGGGCTATGCTACGGGTGCTTGAGCGAGTGGCAGGAGCCAATGTGGGCAATGGGACTCGGAAGTCAGTACCCGAAAGACTTAGGTCGAACGGAGCCGAGGTTTTCAGAGGAGTGTCCGGGGCAGCTCCGAACGTGGCAGAATATTGGCTAGAGGCAGTTGAAAGGATTATGGATGACTTGGATTTAACTGCAGAGGAGAAGCTTAAGGGTGCTGTATCGTTGCTACGGGATGAGGCCTACCAGTGGTGGCTCACTGTTAAGGAAAGTACCCCTGCCGATCGAGTGGACTGGGGTTACTTTAAGATCAAGTTTGAAGGGAAGTATGTTGGAGCGAGTTATGTGGATGCTCAGAGGAAGGCGTTCCTCAATTTGGTGCAAGGTGGCAAGTCAATAGCGGAGTACGAGGCTGAGTTTCTGCATTTGAGCCGGTATGCTCGGGGCATCGTGTCTACCGATTATGAGAGATGCGTCAGATTTGAAGATGGACTGCGGGATGAGCTGCGGGTTTTGATTGCTCCGCAACGAGAAAGAGATTTCACCATTCTAGTGGAGAAAGCTCGGATAGCTGAGGAGGTCAAGAGGACTGAAAGGCAGAATAGAGATAGAGAAAGGAACCGGGATAAGAGGAGTTCGAGACCGTCAAAATCACTCGAGAGATTTCAGAAAAGACCGAGGGTTGAGAATTCTGTTCGTATTGCTAAGCCAGCTACTGGGAATTCGGATCGTCCATGTGCTCGGTGTGGAAGGTATCATGTTGGCGAGTGCTGGAATCGGGATCGAGAATGTTTCAGGTGTAAGTCCAAGACTCATCTGATTAAAGACTGTCCCCAGGATCCGAATAGGACTCGGACATTAGGCCAAGGTTATGTGCAGCCGGGCAGAGGTGGTCAGCAGGTGACAAGGGGTCGTGGTCCGAACCATGGAGGAAATGGTTCCGGTCGAGGTCGTGGAGCGTTAAGCCGCGGTAATGGTGGCACTGAGGCAAGACAGCCAGGTCTGGTATATGCAGTCCGTCGGAGGGAGGATAATGATGTGCCAGATGTGTCAGCGGGTAAGTTTCTTATGTCTGAAATATCCTCTATTGTTTGTTCGCGTTAGTGGCTGTTTGTTTTTATTGCTAGTAAGTATCTAGAACCTTGAGTGTGGACTTAGAACTGTGCTTAGAAAGTATGATAGCTCTTTAAGACCAGAGTGCGCAGCTGTAGCGTAGTGTGGTGTTAGCCTAGCCAAGTAATTTCGAGGACGAAATTATTTTTAAGGAGGGCAGAATTGTAACACCCGGATTTTAGGGGTTATGCATTTAGTGCATAACTCAGGTGTTGGCATACTTCAGTGTGTGGTTGGGTGAGTTTTAGGGGTCTTGAGAACTCAAAAAGGTAGTGGAATGCCTTAGAAAATTTTTGGTTTTTAGTGAGAAAAAGGGGAGCTTGGCTTTAGAGGTCTTAAGAGAATTATTTGGGAGGTTAAGACACAAGAATTGCTTTGGAAGAGTGGCAAGGAGGCGCCACTTAAGGCTCTGGAAGGTGACGCCTCAAGGTGCTAAGGGGGGCCAGTGTTCGAGCTGCGAAGTCAGCATGTTGGTTTTGTTTTTGCGTCATGAGAGGGGGAGGTGTTGGATTCGGCCAAGGCACTTAAAAAGAGGGATTTGACTGAGTCAAATCATTTTAAATGTGTGGCTAAGAGAAGGCTTGAGTTGGTTTTAGTTTGAATTGTTTGAAAGGTTGGTGTAGAGGGAATTTAGGAGGAAATCAAGGGAGTGGGTGAGAGGAGAAGGTGTTGGATGGCTTGGGGGTTCTTGTTTGACTTTTTCGGCCATGAAGGTTAAGGGGATGGCCGAATCCTATATAAAGGGGTGGTGAGCTTCCTTTTGCCGAATTTTTAACCCATTACTCCTAAGCCTTCATCTCTTTTTCTTTCTTTTCATTCAAAACCGAAAGTACTCTCCCCTCATACCCTTCTTTTCTCTTCTCAACCCCTTTTGGCCGAAACTTTCCTTTCTATATGTGTTCTCTTTGTCGACTTGGATGTTAGGAAAGCCGAAATATATTGATGGGTGGCTAATCAATGTTGGGACCGATTCTATCTAGGTACTTTTGGATTTGAAGTATTAAGTCAAGCCTCCTTTTGTTAGCAATCGAACTTGGTAAGTGGTGGTAAGGATCTATTTTAGTAAGTTATGTATTTAGTATTCGATTAAGCCTAAGGTTATTAAGTAAATGATGCTAAGGCCGATTGTAGGAGAGGAGAGCTTAACACAAGGGACCTATTCGGGAGGCAGATAGTCAGCATTTGCAGAAGTGATCTACCAAGGATTCGGGTGTGTTTTGCGTTTTGATGGAGGCGAATACCAGTCAAGGTGGGCAAGGGAAAGTCCCTATCCCGAAGTTCAAGAAAAGATCGGTCTCGGCGGTTCAGGATTGGCCACCGGGGTGTGGGCCAGCAGCAGGAGAAAGCTATAGGCAGATAGCCGTAGTCTCGTTGAGCGATAGCGTTGGGATCGAGAGTCTAGAACTCCAAGTGATTAGGTACGTAATCATCGCACTGTTTCTCTGGTTAATTTTTTATTAATGTGTATGCGTGTGTATGATGGGTGGTAGCCGGTCAGAATGGCTTAAGTGGTGAGTACCCATGTTTTGGTTAATCGGATGTCAGGTGAGTAGGTTGTGATATTAAGTTAATTATGATGTATATATATTGATTTGGTAATTAACATGTGATGTATGCGTAATTGCTATGTTGAACAGACATGTACACTTATACATATGCATGGGGGTTGGATTTGATCACAGAAGGACGGAGAGTACATATTTATGTACGTGGTCTAATGCTAGCCTCGGGCTACATTAGCGCTTGATGATTAGCTATGTGCTACATCAAGGGAGATGTTGGCTAGGTGCCCATCTCGGCGGTTGATGGCTGTGTGCATCACCGTAGACGGATGACCGTTGGGATCACTTATGTGATCGGTGGCTCAGCCACGACCTTGTGCAGCAGGTCTGTCGAGGTAAGATATGTGGGATCACTCGATTGTGATCGGTGGATTAGCCACGGCCTTGAGCAGGGAGTCTGCTAAGGTTGGAGTAATGGACGGACCTAGGTTGGGCTGTGATGCATGATTGCATGAATGGTTCGTGGATTGTATGGATATGGGCCAAGCCCATACGTGTGGAACATGTGTTATGATTATGCACTGAGCCTGTGGACTCACTCAATTATTTTTCTTAACCATTTCAGGTGATTCATGAGCTTGGACCGGGTTGGAGTGGATACGAGGTGGCCATGCAGAAAAAGAGATTTTGATTATTTTATGCATTTTTATATTATCAGTATTTTGGGAATTTCTTTAATGTAATAAGGGCCTTGTTATTATTTTTGGTATTATTTTATTTATGGTTTGGCTAAATTAAATTACTACATGAAGATGATTTTATTTTTAGCAACCTATTTACTCAAAATATATGTATGCTAAAGTTTTAATTTGGCCAACTTACAATAACAAAGTTTTACTTATTATTTTAAATGTACATGGTTTTCAAAAGTTAATAAATTTAATGTTTTTATCCTAAGTCAAAAAGATTTTCAACCGTCTTTCTGCAGTGACATACCCAGATCCGGTCAAGGCTCGTGGGCCGGGTTTGGGGGTGTTACAGACACATTCATTATAACTGCCCGAATTAGGGGCTAGTCGGAATAGTGGTTTCGGGACCACTAACCCAAAGTGGAGGAAAAATTATTTTGATATTATTTTATGTGTTGTAACATGTTTATAAGGATGCATGAGAATTTTGGTACCTTAATATTAACGATTGAACGCATAATTGCGAAAAAAGGACTAAATCGCATAAAGTGCGAAAGTTCAATTTTACAAGCTTGAGGTATCTGATAGCTATAGAATTCTAAGGGGAGGTCCCTAATGTGCAAATAGGCCTTGTTTAATGTAGTGGCCGGCCATAGGGACAAGAATTGACATGATCAATTGGTTAGGTGGGGTTTTGGTGACTTATTTGATAAATTAAAATAAAATAAGAAGAAAGATGATAACACCTATCATCTTCACCATTTTTCCAGCGAAAATACCAGAAAAGAGGGGGTTTTGAAAGCTTGAAATTTTCAGTAACTCATCTTCTCTACAAGTAAGTGATTATAATGGTTTTAATTGATAATTTTTGTACTTTTGGAGTCCCTAAAGCTTAAGCTAGCTAATGAGGGGACTAAATTTCTAAATGGTTGAAAGTATAGGGACATGCCATGAGAGAGTTTATGTTGTTTGCTGAGTTTTTATTGAAGAAAATGAATGTTAGGGAGATAAGAAACAACCTTTGTGAAAGGTGTTATCATGAAAACACCTAAATGGGACTAAGTTGTAAATGTTGTAATTTGGTAATAAATGCATGAAATAGCTGGATTTGTGAGAAATTGTAAGAGAAATAAATGTTCATCTAGGCTTGTTTAATAAGAAAATGTGATGAAAAATGATTTACAAGCCTAGGGGCAAAATCGTAATTTTGTCATAGTATAAGGGCAAAATGGTCATTTTTGCCTAAGTATAGATTATGATGTAATATGATCATAAAATTATTAATTAAGTAAATTTTATTGTTCTAGATCAAAGAAAATGAGATCCAGACCTAGAACGGGAGAAAGGAGAAATATGGACAAATAGGTTCCTTTCTACCCTTTTCGGTATCGAGGGAAGTTCGTGTGCTCATAATGCAACTATAGTGAAGTATTTAATATTTTGATGATGTATGAATTGTATATTGACTCTATGAATATATTAAATATGTTTTGACGAGATGTCAAGAATTGGAAGTCTTAAATTGAATTTGAGAATAGACGGAATGCAAATAGCATGAAACTATGATAATTAAGGTCCCGTGTAAGACCACATTTGGAATACGGCTTCGGTGTGAGATTTCGTATAAGACCATGTTAGGTACATGGCATCGATATGATATTTCATGTAAGACCCTATCGGGGATATGATGTTGCTATGATACTAGATGTATGAGTCACAAGAGTATTCTTTAGTATTTTGAACATCTCAACAGGTATGTTGAAAATGAGAAGGTATGTGGTTATATCATGAGAGGTACAGGTATGTGCCAGGACTCAATTGAGGTGAATTTCGGTATATGATGAACCCATGGTGAATTATGTGTAAATGACGCATCTTGACTGCATATGTTATATTTATTAATGCATTACGTGAATGCAAATGATTATTGTAGAAATCTATTTAAGAATGATAGTGTGTGAGGACATTCCTGGATGAACATTCGAAATATGAAAAGGTGTGTGGATAAATATCGGTGAATGTGTAATCAATGGTGGGCTGTGTGCGTTACCACCTTATTAATTGTTAGCGATGGGCTATGTGCGATACCATCGCCAATATTATCAATGGTGGGCTGTGTGCATTACCACCTTACTATTTGTAACTGATGGGCTGTATGCGGTACCATCGTGCTTAGTATTAAATGGTGGGCTATGTGTGATACCATCTTATAAATTATTAAATGGTGGGCTATGTGCGATACCACCGATAGTCTTGTATTATCCTGAATAGATTATTGAGAAATTGTTTAAGTAAATTTTTCATGGATTATTGTGATGATAGATAAAGGAATTATGTGATAATAAATGAGAGTGCTATAATTGTCATATGGTTAAAATGTGGTAAGAGACGAAATGAGTAAGTATTATAAATGATTGAATGGGTAACCATGAGTTTAAGAGTAAATCTCATTAAAATACCTTTGTGGTTGAGTATAATCAATGAATGTCAATACTTGATTATAGTTTGCATATAAACTTGCTAAGCATTATTGCTTACTCCTCTCTTTTCCTATCTCTTATAGGTTAACTTAACTAGCTCGGGTTGGAGATCGCCAGAGATGTTTTCACACTATCGAGTAGACACTTGGGTATGAGATTCAAGTCTGCTTGAGATATGATATGTATACAGATCTTATTTTGGTTTAATTAAGTCATAGTTAAAGTAGCCAAATGTGTTGGCCTAAAAGAGTTTATGGATTGGTTGTGCATAGCCATAGATGATGGCTCAAGTCGATTGTAATTGTACTAGTAATAGTTTCCCCTTGTATATGGGATGAAGATTTGATTTTCATGATTCAAATGTGATAATTCAAGAGTTATAATTGATGATTTGGAAACGTTATGTGATGGTGTGTGAATGTGTGTAAGTGAGGCTGGCTAATTGGCTTGGAAAATAGCCTTGAATTGGTCCACACGGGTAGGCACACGGGCGTGTGTCTAAATCGTGTGTGACACACGGTTGACCCCATGGGCATGTGACTTGGTCGTGTGTCCCCTTGCATGCTAGAAATGCAAGTCAGTAAGCTCAGTTGTAAACACACGGGCAAAGACACGGCCGTGTATCTCAGCCGTGTGGGAGGCACGACCAAAGACATGGGCTTGTGCCCAGGCCCTGTGAAGTCTGCACCTGAATTTAGGAATTTAATTCGTCTCACGGTCTAAGGACACGGGCGTGTGCTTTGGCCGTGTAACCATCGCGAGGTGATGATGTCATAAACAGAATGCCAAGGTTTTGGCACACGGGCGTGTCGAGGCCGTGTAAGGGACACGGGAGTGTGTCCGGTCGTGTGAAGTGAGTCAGTGTCGACCACGGGTGAGGGACCACGTGTGAAGTGAAGTCGTGTCCCATTTCACACGAACGTGTAGCCCCTGTTTAGGTAAAAATTTTCTAAGTGCATAAAAGTTTCCGATTTATTTTCGAAACATTCTGGAAGTATGTTTAGGGCCTCGTAGGTCCATTATAAGGAGGTTAGATATGAGAATGGAAAATTTTTAATTTGGAATGGAATTTGGTAACCCAAAGTTGTATGACCATGTGAGTCAAGTACGATAACGCCTCGTACCCGGTTCTGACGTAGAATATAGGTGAGGGGTGTTACATTTAGTGGTATCAGAGCTATGGTTTAGTATATTCTCAGACTAACCTAGCGTATTAGAGTTTAGCTATACATGCCATGTTACTCCTCATAATAGTGTTATATCTCCTAGCTCTAATGAAATTGTTTTGTTAAGTCAGCGATGATTCCCAACCGAGCTATTTTCGATAATGTTGTAAGTGATAATGAGGTAATTGAAATGTGCTTATGCATTGATGAAATTCAGAACGGTACGAATAGAAGTTTATGACATATGTGTAATAAGGTACGAAAAGAGATAATTGTAAGTTGAGGAATGAAATGAAAGTTATAAGGTGATAAGCTTATCCATGTTGGTTCGATATGCATACGATATTATATACTCAACCTATTCGGTTAAGTGAATATGGAGAGTAAACTTACCCAGTGAATGGGATATGTGTGTATGTACAACTGTTTGAATGATGTTTAATCAGTATGTCTATATAGTTGAATCTCATGTGCGACTGTTAAAGTAGATGATGTATAATGTTTTGTTTTATAACTCTGTTATAAAGCCACTAATATTATGGTAGTGTGAGAGTTAAACTGGGTAGTTAAATTAAGTAGAACTCTAGAGACAAGTACGATTGTTCAATGATAAATTGGTGAATAAGACCATGGTTGGACCATAGCAGTATATGTGATCCCATATAAGACCATGTCTGGGACATGGCATTGGCAACGATACATGATCCCCGTGTAAGACCATATGTGGGATATGGCGTCGGCATCGAATAGCGATTCCGTGTAAGACCACGCCTGGGACCTGGCTTCGGTATGAAATCGTGTAAGACCATATCTGGGATATGATGCCGACATTGATATAAGATCCCGTGCAAGACCATATCTAAGATATGGCATTGGCATCAACATGTGTTTCCATGTAAGATCGTATCTGGGATATGGCATTTGGTATCAATATGAGATTTCGTGTAAGACCATAGCGAGGCTATGGCATCGTGACGACATGTAAGATTGTAATTGGGCTATGATATTATGATACGAGTAAGGCGATAGTTGGACTATCGCAATCAAGTAAACGACGTACTCAAATCCGTCTCTAATTTGATAAATGATGGTGAGAGAAATTTGAGTAAAATGTTGAGTACTTGGATAGATATTAATATGGAGCCTGTGTTAGTAAAATCATTACTTGAGATTATGGATGACAGAAACAATGGTAACATGAGTAGGTGTGAAAACTCACCTGGAGCGAGTTGTACAATTACAATGATATTTCATTAACGATGAATGTTAAGTCATATACGTGTACTCATGAGAGTCAAGTTAGAGGCTTTATGACCTCACCCCATTACCACTGTTGATTTATAATGAGATTTTTTTTACAAGAGCCAAGTTAAACAAGTTCATGAGTATGAAATATAAGAGTTCAATGGTGGAACCATTAGTAATGTATATAGAGATAAAGGTAGTTGGAAGGTGAGAACAGTTTTGGGAAGAATATCTGAATGTTTTAAAGATTGTACTGAATATGCAATTGTACGAGCAAAGAGAAAGTTGACCTCGGCTATTTGACTTAATTGACTAGGAAGCTTGAGGTGTGTACTTACCGAGATCTTCCCGAATTGATGTTTATCAGTGAAAGGAATATTAAAGGAGTTTATGATGACAGAAATGGTTAGAGAAACAATATTCGAACCGTAAAAGTGTTTGATTTTGACAATTATGGTTGAATGGATTATAAAGTATTCTGTATGGATATCCATTTCCCTTTAGGGGTTATATGGTTGTTATTTTTATGAAATTGTGATCATGTGAGAATGTTAGCTGACTGTAAAGTCAGACGAAACGGTTGTCGATTTGGTTGATTGCAATCGACATTCCTTTATCTCTTCGTAATTTTATTTTGGTATTTTGAGAATAAAGTTGGTAATAAAAAATTAAAATTTATGTGAGACTACTCTTATGTTTCTATTGATCATGGTTATTTTTAAAGTGTATTCTTCAGGTTGCGATAGTTATATCTACCATGATTGCGTTTTTAGTTTGATCATAGAAAGGTGATAACTCAAGTATATAGATACCTCTAATTTTCGTATAAGATGTTAATATCAACAAAAGTATAAGAAGTGAAATCACAAGTTTCAAATTTTGCGATGGATTTTTCAGGTAAGCCGAATAGAGTTAATGCATTCAATTGAGATATCCATGTTTCTCTAAACTTAAGCGATGACAAAGGTTTTTGGTTAGCATAACAAGAGAAATTCAAAGGATTGTGTGTTTGAACTGTATTCTCAACATGGAGAAAAGAGTAGATTGATGTATTGAGATATGATTCGAGTTATGTGTATACTTATGCATGCTTCAATAGGGAGCATAATACTGAGATATGCTTATTGAAATATTCTAATCAGGCAATGTTAATTACAAGATGAAGTTATTCTGATTGAAAAGTCATCACCTTTATGAAAGTTTAAATGGTTTGTTGCAGAATGGTAAAGTCGAAATCTATTGAAGGTACTATTAACTGGAAGTTCTAGTACTGAGTTCCGTTTGAATCGAGAAAAAGAATTTATAGTATTTAATGATGCACTAATGAATAAATGGAAATATGTTTTAATACCAGAGTGTAAAGAGATAGTTTACATCTTTGGGTGGTTAGAGTTACGTCGAAAAGAATTGTTAGATTGGTGATCCAGAAATGATCCCTTTTGTATCTGTGTTGTGAAATTGATGATATAATATGATTTGTAGAAAAACATCGTGTGCTTACTTAATCCTGATGAGTTAAAATATTGAATGTTGCAGAAAAATATGAATGTGAGTTAATTACTCGATTAACCTTAGTTGTAACGACCCAAATTTGGGCCTAGTAGAATTGGGCCCATTGGGCCTTGGGCACGGGAGCGTTTAAAATTTTTGAGAACAAGAGAATGGAACTAATGCAAGTTGGACCTATTAGGTGAGTGATTTTGGAAGGTTAGGGGGCTTCCATGAAGTCCCAGGATCAAATGGGGCCTTAGGAAAATTTTAGTTTTAGGTGAATAAAACCCTGGGAGTTAGTAAGTAGGCTTTAAGAATAAAATGTGGAGAAAAATGACACAAAAGGAGTTGTGGTCTAGTGGCAAATGGCGCCACATGGGAGACAAGGAAGTGATGCCATAGAGGAAGCAAGGGGTCCAAGGTTCAAGTCTTGGCGCTTGCAATTCATTTTGATTTCCTTTTAAATGAACTTAGACTTTGGCCCATAGACTTATATTTAGTTGCACATGATATTAGACACAAAAGGAGCTTGTGTTGTGGTGGCATGTAGCGTCTTGAGCATAGGAGAGGGCAATGGTTCGAATCCCATTGCAAGCAAAAAGGGATATTTATTTTGCTAAGTTGGGATGGCAAGTGGTTGTGTTGGATTTAAACTCTGCTGAAGGAGGGATCCCACATCGGGAAGCTAGCATGAGGGAAGGGGAGAAGCTGGCTTTAAATAGTGCAATCTATGAGGAGAGTATGCATACCTTGGTTGGAGTTTGGGCATAGGAGTGTTCGGAGCGCGGATCAACTCCAGATTCCTATAAGGTGTGTATTTCGTACTACTCTAGCTGTAGAGTGGCAAATGCCGAAATGCCGGTCACACGAAATTGGTAGCCACACGAGCGTGCGAGCGCACGTGTGGGGGCTTCGACACGATAGTTGAGGCCATCATGAGCGTTCTTGTGGGTTTAGGCTGTTTAGGCCTCAATGGGCCGAAATGGGCCATGTGGGGCTAATGGGCCAATGGGCCCATGTGAATAAATTGTATGATTGTTTAGTAGATATTGAACTAGTATATGTGAATCTCATATCTTTGGCTAGATTTGGGCTAAATGGGCCACACGAGCGTGTGGGTCCATTTTGGCCGAGAATGGGCCCTAGGCCCATTCGCATCGTTATCTTTGTTTAGAATACCATTGGTTTAAAATTGCTGAAATACCCTTGGTTTACAAATTACTAAAATACCCTTGGTTTACAAAATTATTGAAATACCCTCGGATTGCAAAATTACTGAAATACCCCTGACTTATGAAATTACCGAAATACCCTCGGATTGCAAAATTATTTGAAATACCCCTAATTTGTGAAATTACCGAAAGACCCCTGATTTGTGAAATTACCGAAATACCATCGGATTGCAAAATTATTTGAAATACCCCTAATTTGTGAAATTACCGAAAGACCCTGATTTGTGAAATTATCGAAATACCCTTGGATTGCAAAATTATCGAAGTACCCCTAATTTGTAAAATTATCGAAATACCCGTGGTTTACAGAATTATCGAAATACCCCGATTGGCGAAATTACCAAAATACGCTAGTTTGAGAAATTACTAAAATACGCTCGAAATACCCTTTATGGGTAAAGTTATCGAAATACCCTCGACGGGTAAAATTACCGAGATGCCCTTACGAGGCGAAATGATCGTTTTATCCCTAACCGATTAAATGACTGTTGTACCCTCGTGGTAGTACTAGTGTTGAATGTGTTAATTGTATGATTGATTATGTTTGAGATGCACTGCATACATGGATTAGTTATAAGTAGAATTACCAAATTACCCCTGTAGGGTAGGATTATCGAAATACCCTTATAGGGTAAAATGACTATTTTGCCCCTGAGGGTAAAAAATTGATTTTGTGTCATGACTTGACTGTGATTGTATGACTGTGTTTTAACTAACTTGACTGTGGTTGTATGACTGATATGCTTTTATTACATGTTTAAATGACTGTTACTGAGCATGGTCATTCTGCATACACCTGTGATGATTGAGCATGACAAACACAACATATTGCATGGGGTTGGGACAAAGTTACAGAGGAAGTGTACGACCCATTGCCGTTCTGTACAAGGCTTTCAACCTTTCTGCGATAAATATAGCTTTGTGCCATCTTGATTATGGCTTTGTGCCAACCGTATTTACCCGTGGCTATGTGCCTAACATATATATTGATGGCTCTGTGTCGATAATAATTACCAGTGGCTGTGTGCCGATTATATTATCGTCCCTGATGGCTATGTGTCAAACTTATTACAGTCACCGATAGCTTTGTGCCATCCTGATTATGGTTTATAACCATTCTGTTTATGGCTTTTAGCTATTTTGTTAACTGGCAGCGTTGCTGCGGTATTTATGGCTTTTACCCGTTCTGTCTACGGCGCTGAGCTGTTCTGTTGACTTAGTGCCGCAACCGGTGCTAAGCTTGGTGTGTTGGCTGGGTGGGTCGATTTTATCCCCACATGGTGTGTTGGTTGGTACGGGTGGTGTGTTGGCTGGATCGGGGTGGGTTGTGTAACACCCCAAACCCGGCCCATATGTTTCGACCAGATCTGGCATGTTACGGGTTTGATGTTGAAAACTTACTTCCTTATCAGTTTTGGAAATCGTAAATTAATTAGGCCATAATTAAATAAATAAGTGACATTTGAAAAAAACCTTGTATTATTTTGAATAATTAAACCTTTGACATAACTTCATAAGTTGCAAATATTAAGAACTACTTTGTTGAAAATAAACTATGGGGCCTTATTACATAAATATTCCAAAATAAAATAATAAATAAAATAAAATAAAAGAGAACATTGTATTTTAACCGGAGATGTATTTCTTTAAGTAAAAGTCCTTATGGCCCCTCGAGTCTGTCTCGGCTCCCATGTCCACGATCTACTGCTCATCTGAAAGAGTAGGAAAAATAAAAGGGTGAGTCACCAAGACTTAGTGTATAGATCCCGAACACAACGACCTGAGGCCCACAAACACATTATGGGCCCTGGCCCATACATGATGGTAACAATCATAATTATATGATAAATAATAAATTATGTATAGCCCATCCTCTACACACCAACCCGTACCAACCATCACACCTTGGGGATTTCTACAATCAACCCTCCATCCGCTACACACCATAACGACAGCCGTACTGCCTATTCCTATTGATCAGGAATCATTAAACGTGGCATAGCCACCGATCACTATGTGACCTAACATTTGAATTTGTGGTTTAACCACCGATCACCAAGTGACCTATCATGCTCTTCCCCTTCATTATCATAATCCCACCCCATGCATACACACATGAAAAATCGAAAACATCATACCATCTTTAAAAAGAAACAGGCTTTCATATATTTCGATACACATAGAGATTTCTCTGATTACGTACCTGGCATCCTTTGCCTAACCCTTTTAGGGTTTTATTCGTCTGTCTACGCAGCCTCTTTTTGGCTTTTAGCCCATAACATATATAAATTACAGTTAACTAGTGTGTTAGAGATCTACACACCTGATTACCGTTAGAATGAGACCCTCTAAGTCGACGCTATCCGTAGCCAACACCACCGCTATCTGCCTAAAGTGTTGTTCAGAAGCCGGTCCACAACCTGGTGGCCAATCTCGAACCGCTGACACCGCGCATTTCTTAAACTTAGGGATTGGGTTTACAGACCCAATCCTCTCCTTTGCCTGATCCATATTCGATTCTATCAAAAGTCCTTGTCAGAACTACTATTATGAAATAGGGTTGTTAAACTATAACCTATGGTTAAGATTACAGGTATGATAGCGAATCTAATAGAAATCTAAAGAATTCCCTTACCTTGAAATCCCGAAATTAGAGACTAGTGATTCCCGGCTTTTAGATCTAAACGAACATGTTTCCTTCAAATCCCGGAATGCCGCACAAAACGCAGGAAGAGAGAAAATATTAGCCTCAAACAAACAAAGTGGCCATTCAGCCTTGTCTCCTAAAAACCAAAAGAGATCTTAAGGAATAACAAGAGTCGACACTTACCTTACTAGAGAAGATTCGGCTAGCACTTGAGAGAAGATTCCGGCTTTTATGGAGAAATCGGCACAAGAGGAAAAAGAATGGAAAAGAAAGTGAAGTGAGAGGTTTCGGCTTTTGAAGAAATCAAAAGAAAAGTTTACAGAAAATGGCTAAGGGTTTCGGCACAGAGAATGAGGAAAAGAATAGGGTTCAAATGCCAGAATTGAAGAGATACCCCCTATTTATAGAGAATTTCGGCACTCACCTATCAAAAACTGAAAATGCCCTTCCTGATAACTAATAACTAAACAAATAATAAGGGAAAATTCGGCACGCCTCTGGCATGTTGAAACCAATTTCTTCCCTCCTCCAAGAGATGGAAATTCGACCATCACTTGGCCTTGCAGATAATTCCTATCTTTTCTCCTTTATCTTCCATATTATCAACTATAATATCTACATTATCCCATTCACATAAATCCTCCTATTTTTGAGCCTTGTTGCTGTCCACTCCATCTAACCCTACTGCCGAAAATTAGCTAACTTAATTTAAAAGAATTGGGCTCCATGAAACTTGAATTTGGGCCCATTACTCCCTTGTGTGGCATCACCTCCTTGCTCCCTAAGTGGCGCTACTGACCACTGGGCCACAAGCCCATTTTGATATTTTAAACACGAATACCACCTTTTAAACCCTATAGTGCCCAAACAAAAATTTAACCAAGGCCTTGACCACATCCTGAGCCCAATTTGGACCCCTAACAGTTAAATTAACACATTAAATATATCCACACACTAAACGCATAGGCCCATTAATTTAGGATGTTGCAGGATGCATCCTCATATTGTTGCATAGCTGTTTATGAGATCTGCCACTGTACTGGGCTTAGGCCCACTTGTTCTGTTATTGGTTTGGGTTAGGCCCAATTGATTCTGTATGGGCTGTGACCCAAATGATATGGTAGTGGGCTATGGCCCACGTATGCTTTGAACTGGACTGTACTGTTACTGTTAAAGGGCTTTGGCCCAGACTGTTTCAGATTCTATTTCTGTATATTGACTGTTACTCTAGTAAGGGGATTACACACTGAGTTTTCATAAACTCACCCCATTTTTAACTGTGCAGGTAATCCCCAATCTTAAATGGTTCAGAGCTGCGAGGGACTCGGAGGTGGCCACACATCAGATATGCTTTAAAGTTAAACTTATCGACTTTATTTCATTTTCTTTTAATTTATTAGGTTAATAATTTTGCAATAAGGCCTCTTTGTTTTTAACTTATTATTTCTGATATTTGTTTATGATGTTTTCTAACTGTTAAAGGTGGAATACAATTTCCAAAATTGTAACTGTTTTCAAAACACTACGTGTAACAGTTCGATTTATACACTAGTCGGACAGTGGTTTCGGGACCACAAATCTGATTCTATATAATATTTTAATATTATTTGCTATGCCTTTGATAAGTGATTAAGCATGTGATAAATTTTCGTAAGACAATTTATCTGTTTGTGTGTTTAATTTGATAAAAGGATTGAATTGCATCAAATGCAAAACTAGCATGTTATTTGTTAAGTACCTATGTGAGATGGCTTTTAATTGAGGAGGCCTTGAGAGGCAATTAAGCCATTATTGAGATAGTGGATGGAAGAATGTCATAACAACCTTAATATCAATTTGTCTTACATGTTTAATAGATGGGTAATTTGGTAATTATTTTATTAATATATGTTAAGTAAAAGAAACAATTGAAATATGAGAGTTATCATCTTATTTGAACCGAAAATAACTAGGAAAAGAAAGAACTAAGCCAAGCTAGGTTTCGGTACTATTGTGGTCAAATTAAGGTATGATTTTGATTTAGATTTTAATGATTTTTATGTTTTTGAGATGGTTGCTTAGTCTACTATCAAGCCCATGTCTCAATTTCGTGTATGGATGATATTTGTGAGTTGTGCCATTGATGAAATGGCAAGTTTTATAATGTTTTATGATGTTAAATGAAGGATATGTGTTAGATGAATATACTTTGTTCTTGAATTGTTGATTAATTTAGTTAATTAGGGCTAAATTGAGGAAATGGTAACTTGAAAGATTAAATTGCAAATTTGATGGAAAATGTGGGCTTGTATGTGATGTATGAACATTCGGCTAAGCATGGTTAAAAGATGATTTTGTGAATTTGATGTTTTAAGAAAAATGGACTAAATTGATAAATTGTGCAAATGTGAGGGTTCATTTGCAAATAGCCCTAAATGTGTGTCTTTGGATTGAATTGAATGAGTAAGTGAATAAAAGGGTTAATTTTGAATATGTATAGATCAAGAATTGAGGAAAACGGACTTAGACCGCGGGAAAGCGAAAGTAACCGAGTAGCCGTTTCCATTTCCGTTAAATCGAACTCGAGGTAAGTCATTATGAAAATAAACATATTGTATCGAACTGTGTATGTTTATATGGTTATTGTTAACAGTGAATACTTACGAGATGCTATGTATATGAATTCTGAGATAAGATCGACATAGTAATAATGTCCGAGAAGTCCCGTACGAACCTAGGAATAGATAGGATTAGCTATGTCATGACATAGGTATCTATTCTGTTTTATAATGTAAGACCACGTTTGGGACATTGGCATTGATTTGAGATTTTTTGTAAGACCACGTCTGGGACGTTGGTATCGATATGATCTTTACGTGGAAGACCATGTCTGGGACATCGGCATGGTATTGATTCGTGTAAGACCCTGTTTGGGACAGCCCCATCGATATCTGAGTACATGTAAGACCTCGTCTGGGACATTGGCATTGTACGACTATTTCGAGCTTTTTGAGTATCTTATTAGTTTCCTAATGGTTCAACGGGCAAGTCTGTGATACGAATGGCTAAGTGAATTGTAAATCTGTTTCAGGTACGTTGATTTATACACGAAGTGTGTATATAAGGTAAGTATCTATATGATCTTACTATGATGATTACGTATATTGGAATAATATTATGAGATGTGAATGTATGCATGAAAGAGCTATGAATATATAAGATCTATGAATTGATGAATATGGCAAATATGGCTAAATACATGGATTGAAGCATACAAGTGATAAATTTGCTATGAATATGAATTGTGCCAATGTTCTATATGCTTATACGCTTTATATGTTAAGTTTATTTGTATATGACTTACTAAGCTTTTGGAATGCTTACTCTGTGTGTGTGTTTTTCTCTGTTTTATAGATCGTCAAAGCTACTGAAGGCTCAGGATCGTCATCACACTACTTATCTTGTTTTGGTACATTTTGGAAATGTATATAGCTAGATATGGCATGTATAGACTAGATATTTGTATATGAACATGAAGTAAACTTAGCCATGTGATTTGGCTAGTTATGTGTTGGCAATATGCATTAATGAATATGATATGTGATGTATGTCTTGGTATAGATAGATGACATTGGAAATGATCAAGTTTTTGGGTAAGTATTTGAATGAGTTATGCTTGTGATGATATGAGTTTTAGTCTTGTAAATTGGTATCAATGGTAATAGATTTGAATGTAAAGATTGAATGGTTATTTTGGCATGTTCATGGTTGTTAAATGTGCATGGATTGTATTGGTATTTTCTTGTAGGTTATGGCCCTAGGTGGGTGGCATTTTTGGCCTTGCAAATGGCCTATTTTGCCACACGGTTGTAGCACAGGGCCTGCCTAGTGACCGTGGGGCTAAGTCAGTAGCTGATTAAGAGTACACGGCCTTGGCACATGGACGTGCCTGGTAACTGTAGCACCCCAAACCCGGCCCAAACACCACGATCGGATCTGGCATGTCACTAAAAAAATTTTATAAAACTGCTCGAACTTCCGAAAAACTTTACGTTATTGATATGCTTTTGAAACTCCATATTAGTAGTTCGGAAAAAAAAAACTCATTTTTTTCAGAATTGTGTTTAGGTGGCATATGAAATCGCATATTGATATAATCACATATTGATATATATATATATATATATATATATATATATATATATCAGTTTAAAGTAGTAATTTGTCGCTATAGTCCATTTATGAAATCGTAAATTAGGTTGTAAGAAAACTTTTGTTCGCTTTTGAAAGTAATGTGTCTTCTCAATTAATCCATTTTTATAACATTCAAAATTTAAAGCTGAAAATTTAAATCAAGTTAACAGTGGCCTTATTACAAATCAAAAATCCCCAAAAGCAGAAAACGATAAATAAAGCAAAGTTTTAATTAAACAAAACCCGTGCATGGCCATCTCGAGTCCATTCCAACCCAATCCAATGAACTAAGAATCACCTGCAAATGTTTATACAAATAGAGTGAGTCACAAGACTCAGTGTGCAATTAGTCCACATAAACCACAAATGGGCCTAAGCCCCATATCACAATCAGCCCAAAGCCCAATCATTATAGCATATCAAAGTAATCAATGTGATAACCCAACCCATCCTAATGTTCCATCCTCTACACTCCACTCCATATATCCATCCTCAACACTCCTGTGGGGATTTCAACAATCAACCCTCTATCCTCTACACTCCTCTTTGGCAGTCATGCTGACAGTGATGCTGCTCAAAGCCGATATAATGTGGACTAGCCACCAATAATTATGTGACCAAGTCACCGATATATAATGAGGCATTGAGCCATCAAATTAATGTGACAGTGTCACCGATATACACTTCCCCTTCATATCATTATCATTTCCCAGATCCCATGCACATGCAAACATAGTATAACAAACATATCATATAATATCATACAACCATTATTTAGAGCACACAATCATGCTATCAACAATAAATATAAGGCTTAATCGAAGAACAACTAACCTGGTGTCATGATTTTACCCTTCATGGGTAACCCAATAGCCATTACCGAGATTTCGACTTTCATACATACCACATAAACGTTTTATACAAATAAAGAAAAGTGTGGTAATTACACACCTGTAAACACGAAGAACTAAGCTATCGATCTCGTTGACACCCTCACTCGCAGGGATCACAGCGATCTGCCTATCCCATTCTGAAGACGGCCCACAACCCGGTGGAAAGTCTCGAACGGCTGACACTACATGTTTTTTGAACTTAGGGGTAGGGACTACGAGTCCAACCCCCTCCTTTGCTTGGCTGGTATTCGATTCCATAAAAGAGATCTTGGGCAGAAGACCGGGTTAAGGCATTGAACACGATGAAATAAGAATATACGCTCAAAATGAAGAGGTTTCTTACCTAGACCGACAGAAGCCGAAAGCTTCAGGCTTGGATTAAGAAATCGGCTGAGTCCCTACACAATCTCCACATTAAAAATCGGCCCTCAAAGGTATAGATTAGAAGGAGTGGCCTTTCGGCCAAACGAATGGTATGAACCCCCTTACCTTGATCGATCGAATCTGATTGTCTGCCAAATACCTTCCAAACGCTGGCCAGATGCAGAAAGAATATGAAAACAAGGCCCTCCTACATTCAGCCAATGCACCACAGTACAAGATTAATGCTTTCGATTTAACAACCAGCAAGAGAACAAGAAAGAATCGAAAAAGAAGAAGACTCTTACCACCAACCAAGAAGAAACCGAATTGAGAGAATTAGGGGAATGAGTAACGGCAATCCACTGAGACAAGAATGAATTAAGAGGTACAAACACACCAGAGAGATTCGGCTAACAAGAAAAATAAGATCACACTCAGAGAGAAGGAAGAGGAGCAAGTTTCGGCTTTGAGTAGATGAGAAAACAAAAGATGAATCCCTAGGGTATGAGATGAGGATTCGGCTAAGAAGAAACAAATGAGGAAAAATGATGAAACGGAGAGGGTGATAGGAAGGTTCAGTTAAGGGAATATGAGATATAAGATGAATATGAATAAAAGAAAGTGAGAGGGTTAAGGTTTCAGCTTTTAGTAGAAAGAAGAATGAATGAATGCCGAAAAGGTGAGAGTCCCAAAGGGTGATTTCGGTCAAGAGAGGGGAAATGGAAGAAACCTTGATTGGCACAAAAGAAACGATATGGAGGAAGAAGAATTGGCTAGGTGATTCGGTAATGACCCCAAAAATGAAAGAGAATGATCTAAAATACAAAATAAGAAACGAAAACCCCAGGCACCTATTTGGAAAACAAAATTCGGCACTTCCTCCAATTGACCGAAAATACAAAACCTATAGACCAAACAAAAGAAGGTTCGGCCCCCTAGCCCCAAGCTTAAACCACACATGCCTACCCCACCTTTCCTCAATTCGGCCACCACTCTCCCTCTCTCTAAATCCCACAATTTTCTCCACCATTTTCTCTCCATCCCACATTTGAAATCAGTTTGAGTGATTCCAGCTCCATCTTTCTCTCATGGCCACATATTCAAATAATTTGACTTGTTCAACACCCACTCCTTAGAGTCCAAACTGAACCCACCTCCTCTTCATCCCCACGCAAAAATAAACTCCAAAAAGCAATCCATGCGACTCAAACCCCTTCCTCTATGCTTCCTTGTGATGCCACTTACCTGCACCCTAAGTGGCGTCCTCTTGCCACTTTACCACTAAAATTCTTGTGTCAACAAACACAAACAATGATCCTTAAAGCTTGACACAACTAGCTCTCCCCCAAAGTGCCTAAAATTGAAATTTTCGCCAAGGCTTCAGCTTAACCCCGAGCCTTCCTGAGGACCCCAAACATAACAAATTAATAGATAGAGCATACCATCACACAGAAACATACTAAATGCAAAACCCCAAATTCCCAGATGTTCAGTTCTACCCCCTTAAAGAAATTTTGGCCTCGAAATTACCTGGTCAAAAGAGATGGGGGTATTGCTGACGCATAACATCCTCTGGCTTCCACGTGGCCTCCTCTGAACCGTGGTTCCGCCACAAAACTTTGACCAAAGGGACTGATTTCCTTCTCAGCACCTTAACGTCTTGATCTAAGATCTGAACTGGTTCCTCTTCAAAGGACAGGTCTGGTTTTACCTCAATCTCCTCCACTGGCACAATGTGAGACGGATCCGAACGATAGCGCCTCAACATTGAGACATGGAACACATCATGTATTTGCTTCAATTATAACCTGGGACTTAGCTTGCCCTTCCGTCCAAACCTCATCACCTTCTTCCACGGAGAAACCTTTAGGAAAACTTGATCACCCACTGCAAATTCTATTACCTTTCCTTTCAGATCTGCATACGACTTCTGCCTGTCGGAGGCTTCCTTTAACCGAGTCCGAATTAACTTAACTTTCTCCTCTGTCTCTGAAACCAAATCTGGACCCAAGATCTGACGCTCACCCAATTCTGTCCAGCAAGTAGGAGTACGACACCTCCATGCATACAACGCTTCATAGGGCGCCATCTGAATACTAGACTGGTAGCTATTGTTGGATGTGAATTCTGCCAACGGTAGAAACTCTTCCGAACCACCCTTGAAGTTAATGACACAACCTCTCAACATATCTTCCAAGATCTAAATTACCCTCTCAGACTGACCATCAGTCTGTGGATGAAAAGCTGTGCTGAAGTCTAATCTTGTACCCAATGCCTGATGTAGTGCCTTCCAAAACCGCAACGTAAACCTAGGGTCTTTGTCCGATGTGATGGATACTGGTACCCCATGCAACCTCACAATCTCTGCCACATACAGCTTAGCCAGCTTCTGCAGAGAATAGTCAACACGAACAGGTATGAAGTGGGCAGACTTCGTCAACCGATCCACAATCATCCACACCGAATCTTTCTTAGCAGGCGTAAGAGGTAGCCCACTAACAAAGTCCATCGTGATCCTCTCTCATTTCCACTGTAGAATCTTCACCGGCTGCAATAGCCTTGAAGGCAACTGATGTTCCACTTTCACTTGCTGACACGTCAAACATTTACCCACAAACTCGGTGATCTCTTGCTTCAAACCAGGCCACCAAAACTAGTCACGCAGATCTTGATACATCTTACTTCCACCAGGATGCATAGCGTATGGGCTGCTATGCGCCTCCTGAAGAATCAGCTGCCTCAACTCCACATCCTTCGGCATGCAAACCCTCTCACGGAAATGCAAAACCCCATCACTGTTCAGACTATAATCCTCTACCCCACCATTCCATACCTGCAGAAGTCGAGCCTTCAAGACATCGTCCAGCAACTGCTTCTCTCTAATCTGACTTATCCACGTCGGCTTCACCTGAAGTTCAACTAACAAACTCCCATCATCATATAGGCTGAGATGGGCAAACATCGCCCTCAAATTTGATATTACCTTCTGACTCAACGCATCTGCCACCACGTTAGCTTTACCCGGATGGTATTCGATTGAGCAGTTATAGTCCTTCAATAGCTCAATCCATCTCCGTTGTCTTAAATTCAACTCCTTCTGAGTAAGGAGGTATTTCAAACTCTTGTGGTCGGTGTAGATGATGGACTTCTCCCCATACAGATAATGTCTCTAGATCTTTAGAGCGAATACCACCACAGCCAGCTCCAGATCATGCGTAGGATAATTCTTCTCATGCGGTCTTAACTACCGAGACGCATACGCAACAACCTTCCTATCTTGCATTAACACACACCCTAATCCCGTGTGTGAAGCATCACAATAAACTACAAACACTTTCCCAGCCTCAGGCTGAATCAATACCGGAGCCTCCGTTAAAATCCTCTTCAGCTTCTCAAAGCTTTCCTGCTGCTTCTCAGTCCAAACGAAAGATACCCCTTTCCGCAACAACTTCGTTAAGGGTGCCGCAATCAAGGAGAATCCCTCAAAAAACCTTCTGTAGTATCCTGCCAAACCCAAGAAACTTCGAATCTCCGCCATAAACTTAGGCGGTTTCCAGTCCAACACAGCTTCAATTTTCCGGTGATCAACCCTAATCCCCTCTGCAGATACAACATGACCCAAAAAGGTAACTTCTTTCAACCAAAATTCACACTTACTGAATTTGGCGTACAACTGTTTCTCCCTCAGAATTTATAGAACCACTCGAAGATGCAAATCATGCTCCTCTTCCATCTTGGAATATACCAGGATGTCATCTATGAACACTACAACAAACCGATCCAGATAGGGTTGGAATACCCGGTTTATCATATCCATAAACGCAGCTGGTGCATTCGTTAACCCAAACGGCAACACTAAAAATTCGTAGTGACTATAGCGAGTTCGAAACGCCATCTTATGAATATCCGCTTCCTTGACCTTAAGCTGATGATATCTTGACCTCAAATCTATCTTCGAGAAGACTGAAGCCCCCTTAAATTGATCAAACAAATCGTCAATCCTCAGTAGCAGGTATTTGTTCTTGATCGTCAACTTATTCAACTGACGGTAGTCAATGCACATACGCATCGACCCGTCCTTTTTCTTCACGAATAGCACTGGCGCACCCCACAGAGATACACTTGGTCGAATAAAACCACGATCCAGCAACTCCTGGATCTGAGCTTTAAGTTCTACCAGCTCCTTCGACGCCATCCTATAAGGGGCGATGGACACCGGAGTTGTACCCAGAAGTAGCTCAATTCCAAACTCCACTTCACGATCCAGAGACACCCCGGAAGTTCCTCAGGAAAAACATCCACGAACTCCTTTACTGTTCTAACCTCACTAACAGTCTCCTCCTTTGCATCCAATGCACTGATAAAAGCTAGGAATGCCTTGCACCCTTTTCGGACCATCTTAACGGCTCTTAATGTGAAAACCACGTTAGCCAAATAATTCCTTCTTTCTCCTATCACAACCACCTCTTCGCCCTCTGGAGTACTCAACACCATTCCTTTAGTCGCGCAATCCAACTTAGCCCGATGTTTAACCAACCAATCAATGCCTAAGATGAGATCAAACTCCTCGAATGGTAATTCCATCAAGTGAACCGGAAACGAAACTCCTTGAATTTCTAAAGGTACGTCCCTAAACAATTTGTTCACTACCATAGTTTGTCTTAAAGGGCTAACCATAGTCATCTCTCTAACAGCTATTTCAGATTCTATACTTAAAGTCTCAAATATAGTGCTAGCAACATAAGAGTGGGTTGATCCAATATCAATCAAAGCAAGAAATGGCTTATCAGCTATAAGAAACGTACCGGTTATGACGTCCGGTGCGTCACCATCCTCCCACCGCCGTGCTGCACAGACTAAACCCGACTGTCTTGCATCTGTATTATTGGCACCCTGCCCGGTGCTCCACGACCCCGTCCTGAACCATTCCCTCCTCTGATCGGACAACAACCCCTCGGCATCTGCTATCTACCCCTTCTTGGTTGCACATAACCTTGACCTACCGTCCGTGCCCTGGTCATTTCTTGTAGACAATTTCTTATTAGATGATCCTTTGACCCACACTTGAAACATCCCCTATCTCTTCCCCAGCACTCTCCTACATGTGATCTCCCACACTGAGCACATGGACGAAACTGACCCACCGCGGCAGGCGCCGGAACTCGAGCTGGCCCATCAAACCTAGGCCTCTTCTGAAACCCCCAGATGACCCTGACGATCCATAACTCCTCTTATTTTTACCTCTATCCTTGTCCCTATTTTGCCTCTCAGTCCGCTTTACCTCCTCGGCTATTTTAGCCTTTTCCACCAGGATAGCAAAATCCCTCTCCCACTGCGGAGCTATTAACACTCGCAACTCGTCTCGCAGCCCATCTTCGAACCGCACGCAACGTTCATAATCAGTCGCAGCGATCCCTCGGGTGTAACGACTCAACCGCGGAAATTTCGCCTCGTACTCAGCCACAGATTTACCCCCTTGTACCAGATTCAAAAATGCTTTCCTCTGAGCATCCATATAGCTTGAAGAAATGCAGTTTTGAAGAAATCCCAGTCAATGCGATCCGCTGAAGTACCCTCACTTACTGTGAGCCACCATTGATATGCCTCGTCTCGAAGAAGAGACACCGGTCCTTTCAGTTTCTCCTCTGCCATGCAGTCTAGATCATCCATAATTCTCTCGACTGCCTCTAGCAAATATTCAACCATATTTGGGGCCACACCAGAGATACCCCTAAACATCTCAGCTCCGTTTGCTCGAAGTCACTCAGGAACGGACTTCCGAGATACTATACCAGTGCTTGCCCCAGCAACTCGCTCCAACACACGCAGCATTGCTTGCGACAGGGCATCATCCCCACCAATTCTATCTTGAAATCCCGCTTCAGCCACAGGTGATGCCGGCGCTTCACCCTCAGGCTCATGCCTTGCTTCCGCGAACGCAGCCTCAGCACCCCGGCCTCTACCACAGCCGCATGCAACACGTCCACGTCCTCTAACACTCATGACTGTCGTTTCGCCTTAATCTATTTTTGAAATTTTATGTATTAGCATTTCTTCTCGCTGTTTATTAACGAGTAGATTTATGATATTAGAATTTTAAGTTGTTTTCCGCATATCACATGTATACCTAAAGGTTTTCGTCTCTAAAGTAGAGTTCCCTAGATCTAAATTTCATAGCACAACATATATCTATTTCATGCAGTTCACCTAATGCAGTCAGAAATACTTACCGTATGGGCTTGGTGCCGGAGACTCGGGTGCCATACTTCCGGAGAATATGTGTATACGTATTTTCTTTCTAAACCATCTTAAACCCAAAATGTAACACCCCAAACCCGGTCAACACACACCACGACCGAATCTGGCATGTTACGGAGTGAAAACAGTTTGGGAACACAAATGTATCGGGAAATTTTACAAAAGACTCTTTGACTGTTTAAAAAAAAATTTTGAAGTGATGTAAAGGTTGCTTTAAACCTATGCTAGAAAAATTCGCTTGACTCCTACAAATTTTAGAAAAACGTTTAGATTTATTAAAACTGAGGGTGTCAAGTTTAATCAAGTTCAAAACCATTTCTTTTGAAGTTGTTTGAAACTTAAGTTATAAAAGCATTCAAGTTACCCAGTTATTTTGTGAACTTTGTTACCCGATGGTAACGTCCTTAAAACCCGAAGAGTTATAATTTTGAAAACGTAGCTTTTTACCGGTTAATTTTTGTCACATTCATAAATCCAATTTTGTAAAAATATAAACAAAATAAAAGTAAATAATAATAATAGAACCCAAAATAAATTTAGCGGCCTTATTACAAATCCAAAACCAGATTTAAGGAAAGCTAATGAAAATGAAAATAGCAGTTTAAAGTCAAAACCAAATTGAGATGCATGGCCACCTCGAGTCCTCCCCGGCTCCATATCCGCGATCTATGCCTCATCTGCAAAATATAAGGGAAGAGGTGAGTCACTGAGACTCAGTGTATAAATCCCCAACCCGGTAGTTCATGCACTTACACAGATAATCAGTAAACATGCAAATCATGCACCCCATAACCTAACCATACAATCTCCTTTAACTACCCCGTGTGGTCAAAACCACTGGTGACCGAAGTCACAAATATCAGGTGATGGGGCCAACCCATCGTGTGGTCAAAACCACTGGTGACAATCCCGTAATATTTCATGTGGGGCCAACCTACTGTGGTACCAAACCACTGGGACGAGTCACAATATCAATATGTGGTCAAAACCACTGGTGACCGAAGTCACAAATATCAAAAGTGTGGTCAAAACCACTGGTGGTCAAAACCACTGGGACTAGTCACAAATCATATCAATAGTGTGGTCAAAACCACTGGTGACAGTAGTCACGAATCAACTGATGGGGCCAACCCATCTTGTGGTCAAAACCACTGGTGACAGTAGTCACGAATCAACTGATGGGGCCAACCCATGTTGTGGTCAAAACCACTGGTGACAGTCCAAATATATCATCCCCCTCCTCTCATCAATCCCATCATCATCATGCCCATATCATAGAGTCATAATATCATGTATCATGCATTTTAAGGTATAACATAGCTTTTGGCAAATCATGGTGATGCATATCAAAAGTCACATAGCAGGGGACTTACCCGGTTTCCAAGCTCATGCCCAAAGAGCATTATCACTGAATACAAAGGTTTAAGCAGTAACATAATAAGCAGGTTATACTAATAAAGTGTGTAAGAGTTTACACACCTGTTATTCACGCAAGCACTAAATCCCGAAGACCCGATCTACAGCACTAGATCCCTTGATCCTACATTTGGCCAACCATAAAGTCATTAACAAGGCCATTCGGCCACACCAATAAATCCTGAAGGATTGAGATAACGCATGGAACTTTAACCCTTACCCTTTTTGCCTTACGAAAGCTAATCACAAAACAGGATATGTGAGACTGATCTTTCCCCTACATTCGGCCAACACCACAACTTAGTTTCCAATAGCCTTCGGCTTTTCACAACGTAAAGAATAATCGAACCACATAGATCCTTACCACCTGGCTTACCAACCCGAGTGCCAGAGGATAGAGGGCTTAGATCGACTGCCTCAAATCCCGGAGTACCTAGGAGAGATCGGTTTCAAAGGTGATTAGAGACCTTGCTAACCACTGCCGAAATCGGCTTCTACATTCATGAGAAACGACAAAAGGGAAGAGAACCTAAACCAAAAGACATTCGGCCAAGAACACTTACCTCCCCAAAGCCGATTGAAATAATCGCGAAGAAGATATCAAGGCTTGATTGAGATTCGGCTCAAACACATAAAGAAAGAAGGGAGTTTCGGCTATGGTTGAGTAAAGGCAACAACTAGAATTCGGCTAGAGTGGAAAAAGAGAAGAAAAAGAAAGTGAAAAGGGAAGAGAGGGAATTTGGCACAGAAAGGTGAAAATGGTTTCGGCACAAGGGTTGAGAAAAGAAAAAGATGGAAGAGGGAGGGGATGTTTTCGGTTTTAAGCACAATTGAAAAAGAAAAAAGAAAGATGAGAGGGTAGGGGATTCGGCCAAATACCAAGAAGGAGAAAAAGAGGTAAAATGAAATAAAATTAAAGAACACAAGAGAACATTCGGCTAGGTAACAACAAGAAAGGAGTTTCGGCTTTTCTTCAATATGTGCACTAGGAAAATCGGCAATGCTCAAGAATGGTTTTCAGCTTTTGATACCCTAAGCACAAAAGAACCCAAGCTAGCCGAAAATACTCAATTAGGTGCCTAAGAAAATTCGGCACCCTCCCTTCACTCAGCTTCCCAAAAATCGAACACTCCTCCAAGGAGGAGTTCAAAATTCGGCCACCTCCCCAAATTCCTCTTGGCCACCAATTCAAACGAATTTGAATTCCACCAGCTCCTTATTTTTCTCCTTGCCACCAATTCAAATATGTTGACTTGGTCCATCCTATCCGTCAGAGTTTGTGATGAGCACAACTCCTCCCCCTCATTGGCGTCAAAATAATAAGTAAATAGTGGGGTTTCTGCTGCTCGAACCAAGGCTCTCTCACACTCCTTGTGGTGTCATCACCTTGGTGCTTAAGTGGCGCCTCCTTGCTATTTCTCCACTTGTTTCCTTGTGTCTAACTCTTCCATTAAATTCTTTTAACACCCGACTCACCTAGCTCCTACCTCTTAAGGGCTAAAACAAAAATTTTGGCCATGACCCAGGACTAACCCGAAGTCATGCCTAGACCCCAAAACATATCAAACCAACACAGCAGACATACCATCACAAGCAAACTCATAGAAAATGCAGAGACCCCGATTTAAGGATATTATAGTTCTACCCCCTTAAAATAATTTCGGCCTCAAAATTACCTGATCAGAAAAGTTGAGGGTATTGCTGCCGCATCACACCCTTTGGTTCCCACGTGGCCTCCTCGGTACCATGGTTCCACCATAATACTTTCACCAAGGGAACTGTCTTCCTACGCAGAACCTTGACATCCTGATCCAAGATCCGTACTGGCTCCTCTTCGAAAGACAAATCAGAGCTCACCTCTATCTCCTCAACTGGTACAACATGTGATGGATCTGAACGATAGCGCCTAAGCATTGAAACATGAAAGACGTCATGAATTTGACTTAACTCTGCTAGCAACTCAAGTTGATAAGCTACCGGTCCCACTCGCTTTAACACTGTATACGGCCCGATGAACCTAAGGCTTAGCTTGCCCTTCCGGCCAAATCTCAACACTTTCTTCCAAGGCGATACCTTCAGAAAGACCTTATCACCCACTGCATACTCAATATCCCTGCGCTTAAGATCGGCGTAAGACTTCTGCCTGTCCGACGCTTCTTTAAGATGAGCCTGAATTACCTTAACCTTATCCTCTGTTTCAGCCACCAACTCCGGACCCAACATACGTCGTTCACCCAGTTCTGTCCAACATGTAGGAGTACGACATTTCCGTCCATATAGTGCTTCATATGGTGCCATCTGGATGCTCGCTTGATAACTATTGTTATAAGCAAACTCCGCCAAAGGTAGGTACTCCTCCCAACTACCACTGAAATCCAGAACACAGCCCCTTAACATATCTTCCAGAATCTGGATTACCCTCTCAGACTGACCATCCGACTGAGGGTGAAAAGCCGTGTTGAAATCCAATCTCATACCCAAAGCCTGATGCAAAGCTTTCCAGAACCTCGACGTGAACCTGGGATCCCTATCCAAAATAATTGATACTGGCACACCATGCAACCGCACTGTCTCTGCCACATACAACTTGGCCAATTTTTAAAGCGAATAGTCAACCCTTACCGATATGAATTGAGCCGACTTAGTCAAACGATCCACTACAACCCAGACTGAGTCCTTCTTGCTAGGTGTAAGGGGAAGCCCACTGACAAAATCCATCGTAATCCTGTCCCACTTCCACTGTGGGATCTTTACCGGTTGCAGCAGCCCTGATGGCAACTGATGCTCAGCTTTGACCTGCTGGCATGACAGACACTTGCTCACAAACTCTGTTACTTCCCGCTTGAGACCTGGCCACCAGAACTGTTCCCTTAAATCACGATACATCTTACTGCCTCCAGGATGCATAGCGTATGGGCTGCTATGAGCTTCCTGAAGAATCTGCTGTCTCAATTCTACATCCTTAGGCATGCATACTTTCCCCTGAAAACATAGTACTCCATCACTGCTCAAGCTGAAACCTTCTGACTCACCATTCTGCACTTGCGACCTCCGAGCACTTAAAACCTCATCTGTCAGCTGTTTCTCCTTAACTTGATCAATCCAAGACGGCTTTACTTGCAATTTCGCCAAAAGACTCCCATCATCATAAAGACTTAGGTGGGCAAACATCGCTCTCAGGTCCGCTACCACCTTACGGTTCAACGCATCAGCTACTACGTTAGCCTTACCCGGATGGTACTCAATCGAACAGTCGTAATCTTTCAACAATTCGACCCACCTTCGTTGTCTCAAATTTATATCCTTTTGAGTCAAGAGGTACTTCAGACTCTTATGATCCGTATACACTATCGACTTCTCCCCATACAGGTAGTGCCTCCAAATCTTCAAGGCAAAAACCACTGCAGCCAACTCCAAGTCATGCGTCGGATAGTTACCCTCATGAGGCCTCAACTGTCGCAATGCATAAGCGACCACTTTTCCACCTTGCATCAGCACACACCCTAAGCCAGTATGCGATGCATCACAGTAAACAGTGAATTCCTTACCTGCCTCAGGCTGAATCAAGACTGGAGCTTCAGTCAGAATCTTCTTCAGCTTATCAAAACTCTCTTGCTGTTGCTCAATCCACACAAACGGGACCCCTTTTTTCAACAGCTTAGTCAGTGGTGCTGCGATCAAAGAAAACCCTTCTACGAATCTCCTGTAATAACCTGCCAAACCCAGAAAACTTCAAATTTCTGCAACCGACCTAGGTGGTTTCCAATCCAATACCGCCTCAATCTTACGAGGATCCACCCTAATCCCCTCAGCTGATACCACATGACCCAAGAAAGTTACCTCCTTAAGCCAAAACTCACACTTACTAAACTTGGCGTATAGCTGCTTCTCCCTCAGAACCTGTAGAACCAGTCGAAGATGTGCGTCATGTTCCTCCTCAGATTTCGAGTACACCAAAATGTCGTCTATAAACACTACGACGAACCGATCCAAATATGGCTGAAACACCCGATTCATCATGTCCATGAATACAGCCGGAGCGTTGGTCAATCCAAAAGGCATTACCAGAAACTCGTAGTGCCCATATCGAGTACGGAATGCCGTCTTATGAATATCACCCTTCTTCACTTTAAGCTGATGATACCCCGACCTAAGGCCGATCTTAGAGAAGACCGACACACCCTTGAGCTGATCAAACAAGTCGTCAATCCTGGGCAATGGATACTTGTTCTTGATTGTCAACTTGTTCAGCTGGCGGTAGTCTATACATATCCGCATCGTACCATCCTTCTTCTTAACAAAAAGCACTGGAGCTCCCCAAGGTGATACACTCGGTCGAATGAAACCCCTGTCCAACAATTCCTGTATTTGAGCCTTTAACTCCACTAATTCTTTCGGTGCCATCCTATATGGAGCAATAGATACTGGCGCGGTTCCGGGTAACAAGTCTATACCGAACTCAACCTCGTGGTCAGGAGGTAGACCTGGAAGTTCCTCAGGAAATACATCAGCAAATTCTCCTACAGTTCAGACATTCCCTACAGCTGCGTCCTTAGCTTCCAAAGCACAGACATGCACCATAAATGCTTCACAACCCTTCCTAACCATTTTCTCAGCCTTCAGCGCAGAGATCACATTAGATAAGCACTCTCTCCTATCACCTATCATTACCACCTCCTCACCTTCCATGGTCTTCAACACCATGCGCTTAGCTGCGCAATCCAAACTAGCTTGATACTTAACTAGCCAATCCATCCCGAGAATCAGATCGAACTCCCCAAACGGCAGTTCCATCAAGTCAGCCAGAAAAATGACCCCTTGAAGTTCTAGGGGTACCTCCCTATATTGTTTACTTACTTCTACAGAGTGACCTAGAGGGCTTATCACAATCATCTTCCTAGAAGTAGTCTCAAAGTCTAAGTTCATAGTTTCCACTACACTACTAGCATAATACGAGTGTGTCGAGCCAACATCAATTAAAGCATTATAAGGTACTCCAAAAATTAAGAACATACCGGTTATGACGTCCGGTGCGTCGCCCTCCTCTCGACGCCTCGCTGCGTAGACCAACCCAGGCTGTCTCGCCTCTGTACCACCTGCACCTCTGCCCGGTGCTCCTCGAGCTCTACCAGAGCCATTACCTCCCCTGCCTGAACCACGGCCCCTCTGTGGCTGCTGATTATCCCTCCTAAACTGTGCACGACCCTGATCCTCAGACTGCAGCCTAGCTGACCTCTGTAGACAATCCCTAACTCGATGCCCCAACGATCCACACTCAAAACATCCCCTGTTGCCAGTCCAACATTCCCCCCTGTGAGTTTTTCCACACCGAGCACACCGTGGCGGCCACTGAATATTAGCAGCAGTAGGCCTAGCAGCTTGATTCGGCCCACTATACCTAACCCTTTTCTGCTGATTCCCAGAAAACCCAGATGATCCAGAACTCCTTTTGTTCCAGCCCCTATCCTGATTTCGCCTTACAGACTGTTTCACCCCTTCAGCAACCTTAGACTTTTCCACTAGAACGGTAAACTCTCGTTCCTGCTGTGCGGCAATTATCATCCGCAGCTCGTCTCTCAGCCCATCCTCGAATCTGACACAGTGCTCATGCTCAGTGCCCACTATTCCCCGTGCATACCAACTCAACCGAAGGAATTCCGCCTCATACTCCGCTACAGACTTATTACCCTGGACCAAGTTCAAGGAAGCTCTGCGCTGCGCATCCACATAACTAGCCCCTATATATTTTCTCTGATAGGCTGTCCTAAAGAATTCCCAAGTGAGATCGTCTGCCATCGCTCCGTCCCTAACTGTGAGCCACCACTAATATGACTCATCCCGCAGCAGAGATACTATACCCTTCAGCTTTTCTTTAGCCGAAAAATCCAGGTCATCCATGATACGTTCCGTCGCCTCCAACCAGTATTCCGCTGCACTAGGTGCTACACCAGATACACCTCTAAATACCTTAGCACCATTAGCCTCTGGCATGTTACGGAGTGAAAACAGTTTGGGAACACAAATGTATCGGGAAATTTTACAAAAGACTCTTTGACTGTTTAAAAAAAAACTTGAAGTGATGTAAAGGTTGCTTTAAACCTATGCTAGAAAAATTCGCTTGACTCCTACAAATTTTAGAAAAACATTTAGTATTTATTAAAACTGAGGGTGTCAAGTTTAATCAAGTTCAAAACCATTTCTTTTGAAGTTGTTTGAAACTTAAGTTATAAAAGCATTCAAGTTACCCAGTTATTTTGTGAACTTTGTTACCTGATGGTAACGTCCTTAAAACCCGAAGAGTTATAATTTTGAAAACGTAGCTTTTTACTGGTTAATTTTTGTCACATTCATAAATCCAATTTTGTAAAAATATAAACAAAATAAAAGTAAATAATAATAATAGAACCCAAAATAAATTTAGCGGCCTTATTACAAATCCAAAACCAGATTTAAGGAAAGCTAATGAAAATGAAAATAACAGTTTAAAGTGAAAACCAAATTGAGATGCATGGCCACCTCGAGTCCTCCCCAGCTCCATATCCACGATCTATGCCTCATCTGCAAAATATAAAGGAAGAGGTGAGTCACCGAGACTCAGTGTATAAATCCCCAACCCGGTAGTTCATGCACTTACACAGATCATCAGCAAACATGCAAATCATGCACCCCATAACCTAACCATCCAATCTCCTTTAACTACCCCGTGTGGTCAAAACAACTGGTGGTCAAAACCACTGGTGACCGAAGTCACAAATATCAGGTGATAGGGCCAACCCATCGTGTGGTCAAAACCACTGGTGACAATCCCGTAATATTTCATGTGGGGCCAACCCACTGTGGTACCAAACCACTGGGACGAGTCACAATATCAATATGTGGTCAAAACCACTGGTGACCGAAGTCACAAATATCTGAAGTGTGGTCAAAACCACTGGTGGTCAAAACCACTGGGACTAGTCACAAATCATATCAATAGTGTGGTCAAAACCACTGGTGACAGTAGTCACGAATCAACTGATGGGGCCAACCCATCTTGTGGTCAAAACCACTGGTGACAGTAGTCACGAATCAACTGATGGGGCCAACCCATGTTGTGGTCAAAACCACTGGTGACAGTCCAAATATATCATCCCCCTCCTCTCATCAATCCCATCATCATCATGCCCATATCATAGAGTCATAATATCATGTATCATGCATTTTAAGGTATAACATAGCTTTTGGCAAATCATGGTGATGCATATCAAAAGTCACATAGCAGGGGACTTACCCGGTTTCCAAGCTCATGCCCAAAGAGCATTATCACTGAATACAAAGGTTTAAGCAGTAACATAATAAGCAGGTTATACTAATAAAGTGTGTAAGAGTTTACACACCTGTTATTTACGCAAGCACTAAATCCCGAAGACCCGATCTACAGCACTAGATCCCTTGATCCTACATTCGGCCAACCATAAAGTCATTAACAAAGCCATTCGGCCACACCAATAAATCCCGAAGGATTGAGATAACGCATGGAACTTTAACCCTTACCCCTTTTGCCTTATGAAAGCTAATCACAAAACAGGATATGTGAGACTGATCTTTCCCCTACATTCGGCCAACACCACAACTTAGTTTCCAATAGCCTTCGGCTTTTCACAACGTAAAGAATAATCGAACCACATAGATCCTTACCACCTGGCTTACCAACCCGAGTGCCAGAGGATAGAGGGCTTAGATCGACTGCCTCAAATCCCGGAGTACCTAGGAGAGATCGGTTTCAAAGGTGATTAGAGACCTTGCTAACCACTGCCGAAATCGGCTTCTACATTCATGAGAAATGACAAAAGGGAAGAGAACCTAAACCAAAAGACATTCGGCCAAGAACACTTACCTCCCCAAAGCCGATTGAAATAATCGCGAAGAAGATATCAAGGCTTGATTGAGATTCGACTCAAACACACAAAAGAAAGAAGATGGTTTCGGCTATGGTTGAGTAAAGGCAACAACTAGAATTCGGCTAGAGTGGAAAAAGAGAAGAAAAAGAAAGTGAAAAGGGAGGAGAGGGAATTCGGCACAGAAAGGTGAAGATGGTTTCGGCACAAGGGTTGAGAAAAGAAAAAGATGGAAGAGGGAGGGGATGTTTTCGGTTTTGAGCACAAATGAAAAAGAAAAGAGAAAGATGAGAGGGTAGGGGATTCGGCCAAATACCAAGAAGGAGAAAAAGAGGTAAAATGAAATAAAATTAAAGAACCCAAGAGAACATTCGGCTAGGTAACAACAAGAAAGGAGTTTCGGCTTTTCTTCAATATGTGCACTAGGAAAATCGGCAATGCTCAAGAATGGTTTTTAGCTTTTGATACCCTAAGCACAAAAGAACCCAAGCTAGCCGAAAATACTCAATTAGGTGCCTAAGAAAATTCGGCACCCTCCCTTCACTCAGCTTTCCAAAAACCGAACACTCCTCCAAGGAGGAGTTTAAAATTCGGCCACCTTCCCAAATTCCTCTTGGCCACCAATTCAAACGAATTTGAATTCCACCAGCTCCTTATTTTTCTCCTTGCCACCAATTCAAATATGTTGACTTGGTCCATCCTATCCATCAGAGTTTATGATGAGCACAACTCCTCCCCCTCCTTAGCGTCAAAATAATAAGTAAATAGTGGGGTTTCTGCTACTCGAGCCAAGGCTCTCTCACACTCCTTGTGGCGTCATCACCTTGGTGCTTAAGGGGCGCCTCCTTGCCATTTTTCCACTTGTTTCCTTGTGTCTAACTCTTCCATTAAATTCTTTTAACACCCGACTCACCTAGCTCCTACCTCTTAAGGGCTAAAACAAAAATTTTGGCCATGACCCAAGACTAACCCGAAGTCATGCCTAGACCCCAAAACATATCAAACCAACACAGTGGACATACCATCACAAGCAAACTCATACAAAATGCAGAGACCCCGATTTAAGGATATTACACAAAACTTGGAAAACGTTTTGAACCCGAAACCCAAGGCCAAGCTTTTAAAACCTGGCTCTGATACCAAAATGTAACACCCCAAACCCGGCCCAAACACCACGACCGGATCTGACATGTCACTAAAAAGATTTTATAAAACTTCTCGAACTTCCGAAAAACTTTACGTTATTGATATGCTTTTGAAACTCCATATTAGTAGTTCGTAAAAAAACTCATTTTTGTTCAGAAATGTGTTTAGGTGGCATATGAAATCGCATATTGATATAATCACATATCGATACATACATACATATATATATTTATATATATCAGTTTAAAGTAGTAATTTGTCGCTATAGTCCATTTATGAAATCGTAAATTAGGTTGTAAGAAAACTTTTGTTCGCTTTTGAAAGTAATATGTTTTATCAATTAATCCATTTTTATAACATCCAAAATTTAAAGCTGAAAATTTAAATCAAGTTAACAGTGGCCTTATTACAAATCAAAAATCCCCAAAAGCAGAAAGCAATAAATAAAGCAAAGTTTTAATTAAACAAAACCCGTGCGTGGCCACCTCGAGTCCATTCCGACCAAATCCACTGAACTAAGAATCACCTGCAAATGTTTATACAAATAGAGTGAGTCACAAGACTCAATGTGCAATTAGTCCACATAAACCACAAATTGGCCTAAGCCCCATATCACAATCGGCCCAAAGCCCAATCATTATAGCATATCAAAGTAATCAATGTGATAACCCAACCCATCCTAATATTCCATCCTTTACACTCCGCTCCATATATCCATCCTCAACACTCCTGTGGGGATTTCTACAATCAACCCTCCATCCTCTACACTCCTCTTTGGCAGTCATGCTGACAGTCATGCTGCACAAAGTTGATATAATGTGGACTAGCCACCGATAATTATGTGACCAAGTCACCGATATGTAATGAGGCACTGAGCCATCAAATTAATGTGACAGTGTCACCGATATACACTTCCCCTTCATATCATTATCATTTTCCAGATCCCATGCACATGCAAACATAGTATAACAAACATATCATATAATATCATACAACCATTATTTAGAGCACACAATCATGCTATCAACAATAAATATAAGGCTTAATCGAAGAACAACTAACCTGGTGTTATGATTTTACCCTTCATGGGTAAACCAATAACCATTACCGAAATTTCGGCTTTCAAACATACCACATAATTGTTTTATACAAATAAAGAAAAGTGTGGTAATTACACACCTGTAAATACGAAGAACTAAGCTATCGATCCCGCTGACACCCTCACTCGCAGGGATCACAGCGATCTGCCTCTCCCATTTCGAAGCCGACCCACAACCCGGTGGAAAGTCTCGAATAGCTGGCACCGCACGTTTTTTAAACTTAGGGGTAGGGACTATGAGTCCAACCCCCTCCTTTGCTTGGCTGGTATTTGATTCCATAAAAGAGATCTTGGTCAGAAGACCGGGTTAAGGCATTGAAGTTGATGAAATAAGAATATACGCTCAAAATGAAGAGGTTTCTTACCTAGACCGACAGAAGCTGAAAGCTTCAGGCTTGGATTAAGAAATCGGCTGAGTCCCTACACAATCTTCACATTAAAAATCGGCCCTCAAAGGTATAGTTTAGAAGGAGTGGCCTTTCGGCCAAACGAATGGTATGAACCCCCTTACCTTGATCAATTGAATTCGATTGTCCCCCAAAGTCCTTTAAACGCTGCCCAGATGCAAAAAGAATATGAAAACAAGGCGCCCTGTATTCGGCTAATGCACCACAGTACAAGATTAATGCTTTCGATTTAACAACCAGCAAGAGAACAAGAAAGAATCGAACAAGAAGAAGACGCTTACCACCAACCAATAAGAAACTGAATTGAGAGAATTAGGGGAATGAGTAACGGCAATCCACTGAGACAAGAACGAATGAAGAAGTATAAACACACAAGAGAGATTCGGCTAACAAGAAAAATAAGATCACACTCAGAGAGAAGGAAGAGAAGCAAGTTTCAGCTTTGAGTAGATGAGCAAACAAAAGATGAATCCCCAGGGTATGAGATGAGGATTTGGCTAAGAAGAAACAAATAAGGAAAAATGATGAAATGGAGAGGGTGATAGGAAGGTTCGGTTAAGGGAATATGAGATATAAGATGAATATGAACAAAAGAAAGAGAGAGGGTTAAGCTTTCGGCTTTTAGTGGAAACAAGAATGAATGAATCCCGAAAAGGTAAGAGTCCCAAAGGGTGATTTCGGTCAAGAGAAGGGAAATGGAAGAAACCTTGATTGGTAAAAAAAAAAAACGATATGGAGGAAGAAGAATTGGCTAGGTGATTCGGCAATGACCCCAAAAATGAAAGAGAATGATCTAAAAACCAAAATAAGAAAAGAAAACCCCAGGCACCTATTTGGAAAACAAAATTCGACACTTCCTACAATTGACCAAAAATGCAAAACCTATAGACCAAACAAAAGAAGGTTCGGCCCCCTAGCTCCAAGCTTAAACCACACATGCCTACCCCACCTTTCCTCAATTCGGCCACCACTCTCCCTCTCTCCAAATCCCACAATTTTCTCCACCATTTTCTCTCCATCCCACATTTGAAATCAGTTTGAGTGATTCCAGCTCCATATTTCTCTCATGGCCACATATTCAAATAATTTGACTTGTTCAACACCCACTCCTCAGAGTCCAAACTGAACCCACCTCCTCTTCATCCCCATGCAAAAATAAACTCCAAAAAGTAATCCATGCGACTCGAACCCCTTCCCCTATGCTCCCTTGTGACGCCACTTACCTGTACCCTAATTGGCATCCTCTTGCCACTTTACCACTATAATTCTTGTGTCAACAGACACAAACAATGATCCTTAAAGCTTGACACAGCTAGCTCTCCCCCAAAGTACCTAAAATTGAAATTTTTGCCAAGGCTTCAGCTTAACCCCGAGCCTTCCCGGGGACCCCAAACATAACAAATTAATAGATAGAGCATACCATTACACAGAAACATACTAAATGGAAAACCCCAAATTCCCGGATGTTACAGTAACCGTGTGGTCAAGTCAGATTTGACCACGTCCAAGGCACACGGGCGTGCTTGGTGACCGTGGAGCCAAGTCAGATTCGACCACGGGGGAGACACATGGGCGTGTCTAGTTGCCGTGGGAGGCACACGGCCTGCCCACACGGGTGTGTAACCCCTGAAACTTTGAAAGTTTTAAATTTTCTGAGAATTTCTGTATTTGTTTCGGTTTAGTCCCGACCCTGTTTCTAAGCATGATTTAGGTCTCGATGACCTGCTGAGGGGACGCTATACTTGTAATTGATAATTTACTTTATGAATTGTCTGGTAAAGTTTTCGATCTATCTGGTAACGCTGTTAACCCTAAACCAGCTACGGACACGGGATAGGGGTGTTACACTATGTTTCCGCAACGTTTTCAAAATACTTCTGTAACTTTTTTCTAAACATCACATTTTCGTAAATTGTTTATTTTAATTAGATAAGGTTTTAAAAGTAATTCAGTTTTCAAGTGGATAGCATTTGCTTAAGTGTTTTGAGTTTTAATGAAGAGGCTTTAACTCTCAAACAAGTTTTACCAACAAGAAATAGGGTTTTCAAAAACACTTCCATGTAACACACCAGATTCGGGCCTAACTTCTAGGTCGAGTTTGGGGTGTTACATTAGTTGATAATATTCTAGTTTTAGCGATGTTAATGGCTAAAGTGAGTTTTCCTTTTTAAACAAAGGAGTTCAGAAGTGAGATAGTGAATGGTGTTTTAGATAAGTTCCGGATGAGTTGGTTTCAGATGTTAAAATTCAGGTCGGATAAGATTTTCGTTATTATTGTTACCTTGAGATAGAATTTGCAGGTTGATGAATCCAGAACTTATGCAGGAGTTTTGGTATGAGGCTCAGTAGTAGCATGTCTACCCATTCAAGAATTATATGCATAAATGTTTTGACAATTGAACACACATCGCGATGTGATTGAGTTTATGTTTAGAAATAGTCGACCGCTAAAAGCTGATTTTTCAGAGTGTTCAAAGTCAGGACTATTACAGTCGGTGAAGATCCTAGTGACAGAATGCTATAGATTTCGAATTTGGATTGACCTGATTTCCTAATGAGAGGGATATCATCCGGATTGTAGTAAATTATTCAATAAGATCTGATGATTATTTTAGCTTGTGCAAAGTTTACATTTGTCAGATTACTGAGTATATGTGCCCTAGGGGAAGAGTAATCTAGGTTTTAAAGTTGTGCTTCAACCTTGTGTACTATAGCTTAAAGGTTTTTGGGCAAAAGAAATTTAAGGGTAAATCGATTTGTGATTTTCAAAATTTGGTGGAAACGTTTCATGAATGTTGAAAGCAACTTCTTCTGGTAAGATTTTCGGGGATGAAAATCCCTAAGGGGGGATAATTGTAACAGCCTGAATTAGGGGCTAGTCAGAACAGTGGTTTGGGGACCATTAATCCGAGGTGGGTGAAAATTTATTTTGATAGTATTTTATGTTTTGTAACATGTTTTTAAGGATGCATGAGAATTTTGGTACCTTAATATCAACGATTGAACGCATAATTGCGAAAAAGGATTAAATCGCATAAAGTACGAAAGTTCAATTTTACAAGCTTGAGGTATCTAATAGCTATAGAATTCTAAGGGGAGGTCCCTAATGTGCAAATAGGCCTTGTTTAATGTAGTGGCCGGCCATAAGGACAAGAATTGACATGATCAATTGGTTATGTGGGGTTTTAGTGACTTATTTGATAAATTAAAATAAAATAAGAAGAAAGATGATAACACCTATCATCTTCACCATTTTTCCACCGAAAATAACAGAAAAGAGGGGGTTTTGAAAGCTTGAAATTTTTAGCAACTCATCTTCTCTACAAGTAAGTGATTATGATGGTTTTACTTGATAATTTTTGTACTTTTGGAGTTCCCAAAGCTTAAGCTAGCTAATGAGGGGACTAAATTTCTAAATGATTGAAAGTCTAAGGACTTGCCATGAGAGAGTTTATGTTGTTTGCTGAGTTTTTATGGAAGAAAATGAATGTTAGGGAGATGAGAAAAAACTTTTGTGAAAGGTGTTATCATGAAAACACCTAAATGGGACTAAGTTGTAAATGTTGTAATTTGGTAATAAATGCATGAAATAGTTGGATTTGTGAGTAGTTGTAAGAGAAATAAATGTTTAGCTAGGCTTGTTTAATAAGAAAATGTGGTGAAAAATGATTTATGAGCCTGGGGTTCGTAATTTTGCCATAGTACAAGGGCAAAATGGTCATTTTTGCCTAAGTAGAGATTATGCTGTAATATGATCATAAAATGATTAAATGAGTAAATTTTATTGTTCTAGGTCAAAGAAAACAAGAATCGGATCTAGAACGGGAGAAAGGAGAAATATGGACAAATAGGTCCCTTTCAACCCTTTTCGGTATTGAGGTAAGTTCGTGTGCCGATAATGCAACTATAGTGAAGTATTTAATATTTTGATGATTTATGAATTGTATATTGACTCTATGAATATATTAAATACGTTTTGATTAGATGTCAAGAATTGGAAGTCTTAAATTGAATTTGAGAATAGAGGGAATGCAAATAGCATGATACTATGATAATTAAGGTCTCGTGTAAGACCATATTTGGAATATGGTTTTGGTGTGAGATTTCGTATAAGACCATGTTAGGGACATGGCATCGATATGATATTTTATGTAAGACCCTATCGGGGGTATGATGTTGCTATGATACTAGATGTATGAGTCACAAGAGTATTCTTTAGTATTTTGAACATCTCAACAGGTATGTTGAAAATGAGAAAGTATGTGGTTATATCATGAGAGGTACAGGTATGTGCCAGAACTCAATTGAGGTTAATTTCGGTATATGATGTACCCATGGTGAATTATGTGTAAATGATGCATCCAGATTGCATATGTTATATTTATTAATGCATTGCGTGAATGCAAATGATTATTGTAGAAATCTATTTAAGAATGATAGTGTGTGAGGACATTCCTAGATGAACATTCGAAATATGAAAATGTGTGTGGATAAATATCGGTGAATGTGTAATCAATGGTGGGCTGTGTGCGTTACCACCTTATTAATTGTTAGCGATGGGTTGTGTGCAATACCATCACCAATATTATCAATGGTGGGTTATGTGCATTACCATCTTACTATTTGTAACCGATGGGCTATGTGCGATACCATCGTGCTTAGTATTAAATGGTGGGCTATGTGTGATACTGCCTTATAAATTATTAAATGGTGGGCTATGTGCGATACCGCCTTATAAATTATTAAATGGTGGGCTATGTGCGATACCACCGAGAGTCTGGTATTATCCTGAATAGATTATTGAGAAATTGTGTAAGTAAATATTTCATGGATTATTGTGATGATAGATGAAGGGATTATGTGGTAATAAATGAGAGTGCTATAATTGTCATATAGTTAGAATGTGGTAAAAGAAGAAATGAGTAAGTATTATAAACGATTGAATGGGTAACCATGAGTTTAAGAGTAAATCTTATCGGATGAAGATTTGATTTTCATGATTCAAATGTGACAATTCAAGAGTTATAATTGATGATCTAGAAACGTTATGTGATGGTGTGTGAGTATGTGCAAGTTAGGGTGGCTAATTGGCTTGGAAAATAGCCTTGAATTGGTCCACATGGGTAGGCACACGGGCATGTGTTTAGACCGTGTGTGACACACGGTTGACCCCATGGGCATGTTACTTGGTCGTGTGTCCCCTTGCATGCTAGAAATGCAAGTGAGTAAGCTTAGTTGTAAACACACGGGCAGAGACACGACCGTGTGTCTTAGCCGTGTGGGAGGCACGGCCAAAGACATGGGGGTGTGCCTAGGCCGTGTGAAGTCTACACCTGAATTTAGGAATTTAATTCGACACACGGTCTATCGACACGGGCGTGTGCCTTGGCCGTGTAACCATAGTGAGGTGATGACGTCATAAACAAAATGCCAAGGTTTTGGCACACGGGCTGAGACACGAGAGTGTCGAGGCCGTGTAAAGGACACGGGCCAGGGACACGGGCGTGTGTCCGGCCGTGTGAAATAAGTCAGTGTCAACCACGGGTGAGGGACATGGGCATGTGTGACCACACGACCTGCCTCCAGGGGCATGTCCCATTTCTCACGGACGTGTAGCCCCTGTTTAGGTAAAATTTTTCTAAGTGCATAAAAGTTTTCGATTTATTTTCGAAACCTTCCGAAAGTATGTTTAGGGTCTCGTAGGTCAATTATAAGGAGGTTAGATATGAGAATGGAAAAGTTTTAATTTGGAATGGAATTTGGTAACCCAAAGTTGTATGACCATGTGAGTCAAGTACGGTAACGCCTCGTACTTGGTTCTGACGTAGAATACAGGTGAGGGGTGTTACATTCATAGCTCAATTGAGGTATATTTTGAGCTCAGTTTTTGGTGATTTCTACTTTTTTTGTGAACGTTGCTTAGTGTTATAGCTAGCCCATGCTTTAATCTTTGAATTTGTTGGTGATTTTGAGAAATGCCGTTGATGAACGCTCGAGCTTTGTGATAGTTGATGATGAAATATGAAAGATATGTGAGAGATTAACATATTTTGTCTTTGAATTTTTGGTGAAATTGAGTAATTTGGGTTAAATTAAGAAAATGAGAAATTGGAGGACTAAAATGTGAAATAAATGAAATATGTGGGTTTGTATGGACATGAGAAAAATTCAGCTAAGCATGAGTATAGTGAAATTATGTGTATTTGATGATTTTGTGAAATAAGGACTTAAGTGTCGAAATGTAAAAATGTGAGGGCTATTTTGTAAAATGCCCTAAATATGTGTGTTTGGACTAAACTGAATGATTTGGTTATTGAATGAGCTAAATTTGAATATGTATAGATCAAGAAAAGAGAGATTTGGATCGAGATCGAGGCAAAGATAAAGTGCTCGATTAATCGACTTGTTTTGTTATTTCGACGTCCGAGGTAATTTCATGTATAGTATGAGTCGTTTAATTCATATTCATGTGTTATGTAATGAATGAATACATGTAGTTGATGAATTGATAATGCTTTATGTGGAATTGAGTGTTGTGGCACTAAGTGTGCGTGAATGGAATCGAAATAGTGGTAAATGGCACTAAGTGTGCGAAATAGAAAACATCGGTTATATTGATTGGCACTGTGTGTGCGATATCGAATTAAATTCGGTTTAATGTAAAGGCACTAAGTGTACGATGATATCTAAGCTTCGGCTAAGGAATTTGGCACTAAGTGTGCAATTAAATCGAACGAATAAGGAAGAGTGATTGAAGTGTGGTATCGAGCATTGAATAGCAAGAATGATTGTTAACTAAATGTTGGCTAAAGTATGTTCGGAACCTATGTGGTTGATGATATCATTTATGGATAAATGGATGGTTGTGTGAGCAGATGACTAAGGATAATATTGAGTATAGTTGTGAATTTATCTAAGTGATGGTTTATTTTGTATATTGATATTGTATTATTGAGTTATATGTATTATATAACAAACTTACTAAGGTTTGAAGCTTACTGTGTGATGTTTTTCTCTGTTTTACAATGTATTTAAAGCTAGCTCGGGTCTGGGATTGTCAGCGACTCAATCACACTATCAGCTATCTATTTTGGTACTTTTGGAAGTTGTATACATTTGGTATATGGCATGTATAGGCTAGTGTTTATGGCATGTTCTGAAATGGTATAAGTCTTGCCATGTGATATGGCTTGGAAGTTGAATGATATTGGTATATATGTGGGTTATGTGAATGATGAATATGGTATGAATTAGTGAAAATGGAAATGGTATGTTTCATGCTTAAATTGGTTGATGAGAATGGTGGTTTAAATGTGAACTTGTGGTATAGATTAAATGATGTTTGACTTACATGATTTTGGATGTGTAGTTGATAATTTGGATTGATATGTTATGATGGATTTGTATAGAAAGATGAATGATGATGTTAAGAGTCTAAATTGAGTATGTTTTGGTATGTTTGAATGTCATTTGGGGTATGAAATTGTATTGGTTTGTGCTTGTAGGTGTGACCCTAAGTGTGGGTGGCAATTTGGCTTTGCAAATGGCCTATAATTTCCTACACGGTTGAGCACATAGGAGTGTGGCTCGACCGTGTCATACAAGTTTGCAAATTGAAACAAGTCAGGCTTACACACGGGTTAGACACACGAGCGTGTCACTGGCCGTGTGAACAAGTCAATATGTATGCTCTGTTTTGCCACGGCTTGGACACACGGGCGTGTTTAAGGCCGTGTGAGGCACACGGCCTGTCCATACGGGCATGTGATCGCTGTAGCTTTGAAAAATGTTTGATTTTCAGAAAATTTTGTATGCGTTCAGTTTAGTCCCGACCCCTTTATAACACGTGTTTATGGTCTCGTAGCCCTAATCAAGGGACTATATGAATATGAATTGCTATGTTTTGATGTGAAATGAATTTAAATGTTTCGAAATGATCGGTAATGCCTCTTAACCCTATGTTGGCGATGATTACGGGTTAAGGGTGTTACATTTTATTGGTATCAAAGCTACGGTTTAGTCGATTCTAGGACTAACGTAGCGTGTGTAAGTCTAGCTATACATGCCATATATATAATTGTGATAATGTAATGAATCTTGACAGTTAAAAATGTGTTTTTGTATAGTAAATGGATCCTGATCGATCAGTTGTTGATGATGCAGAGAGCAATGCACCTGCTCCCACGCAAGGGACAGTGCCGGCCAAATCTAGGCCAATTGCTTGTAGCCAGGAGGGAGAGGCTAAGCAAGCCTTCTTCCAAATGATGAGTGAGTGCTTTTCGGAGTTCGTTTGGATGAATGCGGCTGCTCAACAACATCCATCCCACAAGTGCCCTTAGTGCTACAAGTTTCAGATCCGATTCGACTGAATAAGCCTCCTATGGATAAAATTCGAAAGTATGGGGCTGAAGAGTTTTGAGCCACTGTTGATGATGATGGCGAGCGAGCTGAGTTTTGGCTCAAGAATACAATTCGAGTGTTTGAGGAGATGTCATTGACTCCTGATGAATGCTCAAAATGTGCTATTTCATTGTTGAGAGATACCGCGTATAATTGGTGAAAAAGGTTGATATCTTTGGTTTCGAGAGAGAGAATCACCTGGGATTTCTTCCAAGTTGAATTCCGAAAGAAATAAATCAGTCAACAATTCATAGATCAGAAACATAAATAATTTCTTGAGCTGAAACAGGGTCGTATGCCAGTTATTGAGTATGAACGGGAGTTTGTGAGATTGAGCCAATACGTGCGAGAATGTGTTTCGACCGAAGCTACTATGTGTAAACGTTTCATTGAAGGGTTGAATGAAGACATTAAATTGTTGCTTGAAATACTTGATTTGAATGAATTTGTAGTGTTAGTTGAAAGAGCCTGCAAAGCCGAATAACTTAGCAAAAAAAAGAAGAAAGCATATTCCGAAGCTAGAGATGAAAGGAAAAGATCGATGAGCAAGTCGTATCAACCTCCATCAAAGAGATTCAAAGATGCAAGCAATAGATCAAATGTTTCATTTGGGAATTCGAGTAAAGATTGTGTGAAACAAAGTGTTGGCTCAAAAACTCAAATTCTGATTGAATCGAGTGTTGGCAGTGTTAGAAGCAACAAGCCTGAGTGTAGATAGTGTGGAAGACGTCATATCGGAGAATGCTGGGGCAAGTATAATAATAGAGTTTGCTACAAATGTGGATAAGGAGATCACTTCATTCGAGATTGCCCAGAGTTAGCTGAGAAAGGCAATGTTCAGAGTGTGAGCCCGAGTAATACGATGGCTAGAGGTAGACCACCCAGAAACACTAAAAATATGAGTGGAAGTCAGAGAGGGACAACCGATACAGTTATGAGATCCGAGGCGAGAGCACTTGCCCGAGCCTATGCTTTTCACGCTCATGAAGAAGCGTCATCTCCAGACGTAATAACTAGTACTTTTACTCTATTCGATAATGATGTGATTGCATGATAGATCCAGAATCTACTCATTCATATGTGTGTGTGAATCTAGTATCTAGTAAGACTCTACCTGTTGAGTCTATTGAACTTGTAATTAAAGTATCGAACCCCTTAGGCAAGTGTGTTCTAGTTGGTAAAGTGTGCAAGAACTGTCCGTTGATGTTTCGGGATATTTGTTTTTTTGGCTAATTTGATGCTGCTACCATTCGATGAATTTGATATAATTCTGGGTATGGATTGGCTAACCTTACATAATGCTATTGTGAATTGTAAATGGAAGAGTATTGATTTGAGAAGTCAGAATGGTAGGATAGTTTGAATTGAATCTAGTGATTTGAATGGGCTACCGATTGTTATATCATCGATGAAAGCTTTGAATTATGTGAAAAAGGGTTGCAAAAACTATCTTGCGTATGTGATAGATACAAAAGTGATTGAAAAGAAAGTTGAATCAGTGCGTGTGATATGTGAATTCCCTAATGTATTTCTTAGAGAATACCGGGATTACCTCTGATACGAGAAGTCGAGTTTGGTATTGATTTAGTGATGGGAATGACTCCTATCTCAATAGCTCCGTATAGAATGGCACCAACAGAATTAAAAGAGTTGAAGTCACAGTTGCAAGAGTTGACCGATAGAGGATTTGTACGATCGAGTTTCTCACCTTGGGGTGCTCCCGTTTTATTTGTGAAAAAGAAAGATGGCACTATGAGGATGTGTATTGACAACCGATAGTTGAATAAAGTGACAATAAAGAATAAATATCCTTTATCGCGAATCGATGATTTGTTTGATCAGCTGAAAGGAGCTACAGTGTTTTCTAAGATAGATTTGATATCGGGTTACTATCAGCTACGAGTTAAAGAATCAGATGTGCTGAAGACTGCTTCTAGAACGAGGTACGAACATTATGAATTTTTAGTTAAGCCTTTCAGACTAATGAATGCTTCTACAGTGTTTATGGATTTGATGAATCGGATATTCAGGCCGTATTTGGATCAATTAGTTGTGGTGTTTATTGACGACATTCTGATTTATTCTTGTGATGAGATGCAAGATGCCAAGCATTTGAGAATCGTGTTACAGACTCTGTGTGAGAAGCAATTGTATGCAAAATTCAGCAAATGTGAGTTTTGGTTACGTGAGGTTGGTTTTTTAGGACATATTGTATCAGCTACGGGAATATAAGTTGATCCGAGCAAGATTTCAGCTATTTTAGAATGGAAGCCTCTGAGAAATGTGTCTGAAGTCCGTAGTTTTTTGGTACTAGTAGGATATTATAGACGGTTTGTGAAAAGCTTCTCAATGATTGCGACTCCATTTTGAACAGTTGAATGCATTATTGACAGAAGCACCAGTGTTAGTTCAGCCAGAATCGGGTAAAGAATTCATAGTTCACAGTAATGCATCGTTGAATGGTTTGGGCTGTGTGTTGATGCAAGAGGGTAATGTTATAGCTTATGCTTCAAGACAGTTAAAGCCGCATGAAAAGAACTATCTGACGCACGATCTTGAATTAGCCGCGATTGTATTTGCATTGAAAATTTGGTGTTACTACTTATTTGGTGAGAAGTGTCATATTTATACAGATCACAAGAGCTTGGAATATCTGATGACTCAGAAAGAATTGAATTTGAGACAGTGGAGATGGTTAGAATTACTAAAAGACTATGAATTAGTAATTGATTATCATCCAGGAAAAGCTAATGTCGTTGCTGACGCTTTGGGCCGAAAGTCTTTATTTGCTTTGCGAGCAATGAGTACTCAAATAGATCTGTGTGATGATGGTTCTGTTTTGGCTGAGTTGAAAGTGAGGCCAATGTTTATACGTCAGATTTGTGATGCTCAGAAAAGTGATGATGAGATGATGACAAAACGAGCTCAATGTGGTTTGAATTCTGATTTAGAATTTCAAGTGGATAATGATGATTGTTTAAGATTTAAAGATGATGACAAAATTACTATTGCCTTTATCTCTGAGAAAGAAAGATGCAATCTGGGTGATAGTTGACAGATTTACGAAATCAACTCATTTTATTTCGGTGAGAACAAATTATTTACTTGAGAAGTTAGCTTAATTGTATATTTTTAAGATTGTGAGATTCCACGGGGTACCATTATCTATTGTGTCTAACAGGATCCGAGATTTACCTCGCGGTTTTGGAAGAAACTGTAAGAGGCACTAGGCACAAAGTTGCATTTTGGTACTGCATTTCATCCACAAACGGATGGTCAATTCAAGCAGATCATTTAGATTCTCGAGGATATGTTGAGATGCTGCATTCTTGAGTCTGAAATACGTGGGAAAAACATTTGCTGTTGATTGAATTTGCATATAATAATAGTTTTCAATCTAGCATCAAAATGACACCATATGAGGCTTTTTACGGTCGTAAATGCCGAACTCCATTATATTGGACTGAGCTTAGCGAGAATAAGATTCACGGGGTTGATTTGATAAAAGAGACTGAGCAGAAAGTGAGAGTGATTCGTGATAGTTTGAAAGCGGCCTCAGACTGTAACACCACAAACTTGGTCTATACGTTATGACCAAGTCTGGTATGTTACATGAAAGGTAGTTTTGAAATTTTGAACGAACATCGCAATTTAGAAAACTATTCGATTAGTGTTTCCATTTTAAGGATAATTTAAAATTTTGTTTGAAGGTTTCTTACCAACTTCTTATCAATATGAACTAAGAGTCGTAAACAGGTTTGTTTTACGAAAGCCGAAAATTAGGGAATTTCATAAATGTGACATTTGAAAACAATGCCGAGGTTTTAAGAAAATTTCCAAATTAACTAGTTATTCGCTTGTCATTCTTTGTTAACACTTTTTTTAAAAAAATGATTGTTTATATTTTTAATTTAGGAAAACTCCATTTATGACATTTCATGTAATATGTAATAACAGCATCAAATCAAAACCCAAATTAAAGTTATGGAGGCCTTATTACATAGCAAAAACCCAAAAGCAAAAGTAAGTTTAAAGAAGGGAACGAAATTTACGAAGAAATAGTGCATGGCCACCTCAAAGTCTACCTCGGCTCCAAATCCGCAACTAGGGGTTACCTGCAAAATTAAGCAGATGGGTGAGTCACCGAGACTCAGTGTGTAATTCCCCTTACGAAAGCAATCTGGCCTAAACCCACAGAGCACATTGAGCCTCAGCCCTCACAACATGGCATATCAAAAATTGTATGCAATGCAACCCAACCCAACCTAGTTTTCCATCCTCTACATCACCTGAACCAGCCGAACACCTGTGGCACCAAGCCACTGTGGTACCAAACCATTGTGGCAGAGTCACTGATAAATGTATATATGGGGCCAACCCACTGTGGTACGAAACCACTGTGACAGTCACTGATGAATATACGTGGGGCCAACCCACTGTGGTACCAAACCACTGTGACAATCACTGATAAATTTATATATGTGGTGTCAAACCACTGTGGTACCAAACCACTGTGACATAGTCACTGATAAATATATGTAAGGCCAACCCACTGTGGTACCAAACCACTGTGATAGTCACTGAATCACACTTCCCCTTTCAATCATATCCCAAAGCCCATGCAAGCATATTATCAATATGTGATGAATGCAATCATACTTCCAATGTAAGCAGATAATCAAATTATACATATATTTAGATTATGCTATTCGTAAAACAAAGTCATACAGGTACTTACCTAGTATCTCCAACCTTACCCACAAGGGTATCTTGACTGTCTATGCAGTCGTTCTGGCTTTCAGCCAACACAGTTATTAACGCAAAATAATAAGAAAACTGTGAGCATTACACACCTGATTACGCGAAGAACTAGACACTCTATATTGTCGACACTCTCACTAGCAGGAATAACTGCGTTTTGTCTATCCTAAATAGACGTCGGCTTTCTACCACAACCCGGCGGAAAGTCTCGAACCACCGACACAGCACGTCATTTAAACTTAAGGGCAGAGACTACGAGTCCACTCCCCTTCTTAGTTTGATAGGCACTTGCATCCATGAAGAGACTTGATCAGTACTCAGAGTGAAACGTTGATTGTCTATTAAAAGAAGTTGATTAAGGCAGACTAAAAACGAAAGGGATGTAATAGCCAAGAAACCAAGAATGGCTCCTTACCTTAAGAACCCGAATGGAATGGTAAGATTCAGCAATCAACAGGCCTTCAGGCTTCGGACTACAAAACATTTGGCTACTGCGGTTTCCCGAAGTAAAAGTTCCAAAATGAGAGAAGAAAAGGAGGAATTAGCCGAAATCTAAACATTAAAAGAGATAGCCACTTCGGCTAAGAACAACCCAAGACCGAAAAGGGAAATAAAAGATGAACAGAATCGTCCTTACCTTGCATTTACTAATGAGATGAAGGAGAAAAGAGATTCGGCAGAAAATAGCCCTTCATGCCTTAGGCTACTCGAGCAGCACTGATTCGAGATGAAAAAGAAACAGAGGTTCAGTTAGTGAAGAAGGAGATAGAGGAGCTGAGAAGAAAAGAAGAAGAAGATTCGGCTTTTAAGAAAGGAGAGAAAAGAAGAACATATGTGCTAAAACAAGATATAAAAAGATCATTACCTTCAACAATCAAATAAACAAGGTGAATCTGATTCACTTGGGACCAAAGGAATTATTCAGCTTGAGAAGAGAAATAAAAGGATGACAATGAAGGAGTAGCAAGTTTTCGGCTATGAGAAGAAAAGAGAAGATAGTTGGTAGGTATAGATGAAGAGAAAAAGAAAGGCACAAATGGTCACTCTCAAGATTCGACTAACACCAGAGCGTAAAAAAGAACTGAAGAAATGAAGGAAAAGGCCACTCCAAAGACTTAAGTTTTGGCAAAAGAAAATGAGACTAGAATTGAACCCAAACGAAAAAAAGAAAAGAAAGCTCACACTTACAAAGATGTTCAGAAAATATGCTCCAAAATTTGGCACACACACACTTAGTGAAAAGCGGATCCATGGGGTCAATATAGTGAAAGAAATAGGGTAAAAAGTGAGAGTAATCCGTAATAGTCTGAAAGCTGCTTCAGACCGACAGAAATCGTACGCGGATTTAAAAAGAAAAGAGATTGAGTTTGAAGTGGGTGACAAAGTGTTTTTGAAAGTGTCCCTATGGAAAAAGATTATGAGATTCAGACGAAAAGGGAAGTTGAGTCCAAGATTTATAAGGCCGTATGAGATTACAGATAGAGTTGGGCCAGTAGCTTACCGGTTGGCTTTGCCGGTAGAGTTGGAAAAGATTCATAATGTGTTCCATGTATCGATGTTGCGACGGTATCGTTCCGATCCTTCACATGTGATTCCTTCATTGGAAATTAAATTAAGACAGAAAATGTATTATGAAGAGTAGCCGATTAAGATCTTGGCTCGAGAGGTGAAACAGTTGAGAAATAAGAGCATAGCACTAGTGAAAGTGTTGTGGCAGAGACATGGTGTGGAAGAGGTTACGTGGGAAATGGAAGAGGCTATGAGAGAGCAACATCCAATCCTCTTTACTAGTAAGATTTTCGGGGGCGAAAATCTCTAAAGGGGGGAGAGTTGTAACATCCCAGTTTTAGGCCTAGTCGGAATAGTGGTGTGAGACCACAAATTCGAGGTCTATGTATGAGTTTTTGAGGTTTATACTATGTTTTCATGTTAGTGTGAAAGTTTTATGAAGTAATTTTGTGAAATTGCGGTTGAATTGTCCAAAAGGACTAAATTGCAAAAGTTGCAAAATGTGGGATTCTAGAAGTTATTTGTCTGAAATTGCTTTAGAATATTAATTAGAACTCCTTAATGAGTAATTTTCCCAATTTTTAGTTTTTGGACAAAATTGGGCATGGATGAGTTAAAATAGGAAGGTTATCAAAAAGGGCATTTTGGTCATTGGTAATTAAATGATTAAAAAGGGAGAAAAGATGACAAAAATTCATTCATCTTCTCCCCCAAGCTGCCGAAATTTGAAGGAAGCCATTGTTAGGGCTGTTCAACTTTTCAAGCTAGCTAGTAAGTGTATTATGGCCCCGTTTTTGATATTCTTTGTATTATTGAAATCCTTGTAGCATGAGTACGCTATTTTTAGCCATTTGATGAGCTATAATGGATTTTCAAACATGTGGTCATGTATAACATGTATGTATTTTGATTTTTTATGGAAGATTATGAAAGTTTGATGTAGTAGGAACATCTTTTGTTAAGTGATTTTCCATGAAAATGCATGTAAGGACTAGTTTGTAAAAGTTTTAAGTTTGGTCATACATGTGTGATTTAGTGAGAATTGATGATTGCTTTAGTTGAGTAAGTGATTCGGCTAAGCATCAAAGGCTAAAAAGTTAAATAAAAATCACTTTTCGAGCCTTGGGCCAAAAGTGTAAATATGAGAAATAATAGGGGCAAAAGAGTAATTTTGCAAATGTATGAGATAAGAGTCAATTTAGTCAATGTGTATATTAATGAGTTGAATTATCATTATAGATAAAGAAAAACAAAGTCCGGATCAAAACTGAGGCAAAAGCAAGGTGGTGGACTAAATTACACGTTTCTATACTTTTGAGTATCGAGGTAAGTCTATGCATAAACAATGCATTCATGCTTACAATTTGTTAATGCTAGCTAGTGTGTAGCATGATTGGGAATGATTGAGAACCTATGTGGGATGAATGTGGTAGAAAAAGTTTGAATGGATCTATGGTTAAGTAAGTAGATATGTGAATGTGTAGTGATAAGGCTAAATGGTGGGTTAAATGCGATACCATCCTAGTGCATATTGGCGATGAGCTGGCTATGTGCGATGCTATCGTTAGGTATATCGTCTAGTGGGCTATGTGCGAAACCATGATGAATACCTTTGTGGTGGGCTAAGTGCGATACTACCTTATTAATTGATTGTGGTGGGATAAGTGCGAAACCACCGAGAAATTAGCTGTGTTGATTAGCTGTGTGGTTGTATAATTGAATTAATTAGCTATGTGGATGAATTATTGAGAAATGATGTTGTGTTGTATATTGTGTAAATGTGATATTGAAATGCAGGGGTGCATTTCAATGGTTATGAGTATGTGACTCATGAGGTGTTGGAAATGTGGTAAGGGATAGAAAGTGTAAGCATAGTTGTACGTTATATGTTAGTATAATGTTAATTGTTGCTTGGCTTATACTATGATGCTTAATTGTTTATGTGTAAACTTACTAAGCTCAAAGCTTACTCCTTTCTTTTCCCTTGTCTTATAGAGAAAAAGTGTTGAATCGAGATACGAGGATCAATTGGAAGACCGCCCACACTGTCAACACACTCTGGTACAAGAGACTAAGTGTTTTGTATATGGCATGTATAGGGGCTAGACAAGTTAGTGAATTTTGTTGTAAATGGTTAAGATTTGTTGGTCTTTAAATGGATGATACATTTTGTATAATGCCATAGTTGTTGGCCATTCTATATTATATGAAAGCGATAAGCAAACGGTTTTTCTAAAACAACACTATCAACAAGAAAATGAGTCCTAAGTATACACAACCTAATGAATGAATGCTTTTAAGATAACTCAAAGTACAACTAAGATTTTCTCTAAAATGAGTTTATTTAATGTTTTTAGAAGTAACGTAAGTTAGCTTAGCCATTTCGGTGGCTAATGTAGCCTTCTCAATCTAGCCATAACTTCTTAGATCGGGATTGGGAGGTTGTAGTGTGCCTAACCATGTAATAAAATTAAGCTATGCACTCTAGGGAAACACAGTCATGTCCCTAGGTCGTGTAACAAACTAATGTTGTATGGACGAACCTGCACCAAAATTAAACAAGCCACATGGCCGTGTGATGCAACCGTGTGAGACACATGCCCTTGTGGCTGACCATGTTACAGGCCGTGTGTGCATGGAAGTACTTTCTAAACAAGCAATTTCAACGTAAATTACTTATATCACAAGTCATGCAATTACCAGCTAACAAACCTACATAAAATGTATCAAAACATTCCAAAATGTAATATCCCGAAATTGGGCCTAGTAGGATTGGGCCGATTGGGCCTTGGGCTTTAGGAAAATTTTGAGTATTATTTTATTATTTGTGTTAGCTTGGGTATGAATTATGTGTGTTTAGCATAGTCTTGTGAAGGCTTGATTTTATTAATAAGGCTAGAATAATTCTTAGTATTAAAAATTTAGTGAAGTGGATTAGGTGAACTTGACACTTAAGTTAATTTAAGTGTTAAATTAAACACATGAGGAGTTAGTGGCAAGGTGGTTAAGATGCATGAAGAGTTGCTTGAGGGAAGTGGTTCGAGTAGCATGATTAGTATTTTGAAGACTTTATATTTATGTATCCTAGCGTTAATGGACGGTCAAGCTCTAATTATGGTAAGTTAGACTTTAGATTTTATGGTAAGTTGAATAATAATTTAGGTAAGCTTGATGTTTGGGAAAGAATCATGTTGATTAAGGATAATGTGAGAACATAAGGCATGTTGTAAGGTGTGTTGTTATGGCAAGTTTTGTGTGGATAGGTTTGACTTTGAAGTCCATGAATGTGGACGGTTTCATGGACTAAGGAGGTTGGCTTAAGTTTTGTGAGTGAATAGGAGGAAATAGGGAGAAAATTAGGAGTGTGTTTAATTCAAAATTACTTTGAATTGTTGGCAAAAGTATGGTTGCCGAATTTTGATTTGAGTAGGGGAAAATAGGGTACCGAAACTTCTTTGTAGTTAGGTGACATTTTCGGCTAGTTTTGTAGGTGTTAGTCTTTGTTTTTGTGTCAAGCCGAAATCTCCCTTTTGCTTTGTCAATTTCTTCCTAATTCTTTTGGTTGAAACAAACCCGATAACCCAAGTTGAATTGACAATTTACTCACTTGGTCTTTAAGCCAAATTGCATTTGTTTCTTTTCTCTTTTTCTTCTTGGAAACCGAAACCATACTCTCCCATATCTTTCTTTTTCTTTGCCATTTCTTTGCTCAAAACCGAAAGTATCTACATCCTCTCTTTCATCTCTTTCTTTTCTTCTTTCAAACTCTTGAGCCGAAATTCTCTTCACTTTTCTCTGCCGAATTTCTCTCTTCCATTTTACTTCTCTTTTTCTTCCTCTTTTCCACTATTGCCGAATCTTTTTCTCTCTTTTGGTGTTATCTTGGCCGAACCCTATATTCTCTTCCTCTCTTGCCTTTGCTTGTAACTTTAAAGAAACACCATAGCCAAATCCTCTATGCATTCAACTCCCTCCATTTTGGTGTGATCTCTCTCCATCATTCAAGTGCCGAAACCTTTCTCTTTGGGGTCTTGGAGCCGATTCTTTGAGGATGCTTTAGGAGTGGTGAGCAACGTGTGGTACTAAAGGAAGGGAACTCAGAGTGTGATTCGGGATTTGGTAGGAGACCAAATCGGCTTTAAGGGAGAAGGAAGAACCATGTTTCGAGATCGTGTTAGATTCGAGTAGTTCGGGATTTCACTAATAGGCAGGTGTGTAGTTAGCCTACCGTTTTCCGGGTATTTGTGATATCTGTATGTGTTAAATATGTGCTAACTAGTGCTATGGAAATTGTGATATGGATACCCTCAAGGGGTATGTCGATAATCCGGTAAGTACCAAATCTGATCAAATGTGATTACTATTATGAATATGTGATAATATGCTTGATGAACATGCTCATGCATCATTATATTATGTCATTATGGAATGTTACATGTGCATGGGTTGGGATATGATATGAAAGAAGGTGCGGGTGTACTTCGAGTACGTGGTTTGATGTTAGCCTTGAGCTACATCGTGGATTGACGTTGACTGAGGTCACGTTGTGGATTAATTGCGATTTAGATCGCGTGGCTTGATGAGTGGCTGTGTGCCTCATCGTGGTTGATATCGGCTATGTGCCATATCGTGGTTGATGAGTGACTATGTGTCCCATCGTGGTTTTGGTGTTAGCTACGGCTACATCGTGGATTGGCGCTGACTGAGGTCGCGTTGTGGATTATTGTGCTTAATTGCACATGGACGGAATTGATTGCCTTTTGGAGTGAAAAGGAGAGGGTGATTTATTAATCCCCTGGTGTATGGTAGGCTGGATAAGGGGGTGTGTAGCGGATGGACCCTAGGATTGGGTTGGGTGCACTTTGCATAATTCTATGTGACCTGTGAAATGAGATATTAATGTGGAAATGGGCCAAGCCCAAAATGTGAACGTGGATTGGATTGACAAATGGGCCAAGCCCAGTATATGATATGTGGAATAATGTGATATGAATGTGGGCCAAGCCCAGAACGTGGTAATATGTGAATATGATATCCTATTATCTGATATATGGGTTATATGTGGTTAACATGTGGGTGGAATTCAGTGGATTAATTACACACTGAGTCTGTGTGACTCACCCAATTTTTCTCAAACCTTTCAGGTGATGCTCGGGCCGGGTTGGAGTGGATACGAGGTGGCCCATGCAGAAGATAAAATTTACTTATTTTACACATTTTTCTTATGAAAGGTTATTTATTGTAATAAGGGCCATTTAAAGTATTTAAGGACTTTTATTATGTTTTAAGTTGGATTGTCGATTATATTATTATTTGAAAATGTTTTATTTTAAACAACTTAATTCTATTTGGAACTTTAATTACACAATGTTTTAGTAAAGACAACAATTTTTTTTATGTTTTTAACTCTAAGTCAAAAGTTTTTCAAACGTTTTCCGTAGTGGCATTTCAAATTCGGTCATAGCGAATGGGCTGGGTTTGGGGTGTTACACAAAACTTACCAATTAACATTCAACATAAGTGCCTAGCCAATATGTCCTCATTGGCACCACAATTGAAACATAAGCATCAACTAACCAAACCTAAACAAAACTAAATTTCCATGCTTATACATTCATTAAATCAACATCAATTACCAAATACCAAAAGAATCAATTGAAGGTCACCAATTCAACAAACCAACAGTGAATTATAAGTTTCAAACACATCTATGCCATCAAGTACCAAACTGACCAAAATACCATTAAGGATTAACATCAATATACATAATTCATATTTCAAATGGCACAAAACATGACAAAATGATCTTGAACATACATATATCAAAACCCTATTTACATACCACTTATAACTACGCCAAAATGAACACATAGCTACCGAAAGAGTTGACAGATCGTGTGATCTCCAGAGACAACCCAATTGACAGCTCGAATTTGCCTATAACAACCCATTTTTAGTGGTGTCGAAAATAGTGGTTTCAGGACCACAAATCCGATGAGTATGTCCATAATAATAATTATTTAATTAATATAATTCAATTATAATTTTATATAGAATTTTGATTTGATATTTCTTTTGCTAATTGAATAAATAAGTTAGGTATAAGTGGTTGTCCAAAAATTCAAGTGGTTTCAAAATATATATATATATAACAAGACCTCATTTCTGAAAACTGAGCCTTTGAATATTTTTATTAAACATTTTTGGAGTTATTATTTTGGTATGTGAAGCTTTGGTTAACAAATTTTAATGTTTGATTAGTTAATTATTTAAAAAGAACTAAATTGTAATAGATGTAAAAACTTATTTATGTTGAATTACATGATTAAATGAATTATTTAGTAAAGGTGTAAGGTTTTATAATGTAATTATACCATGTTAAAGGTTAATGGATAGAAAGGGTTAGTGCTCAAATTTAATTGAATGTTTTATTAAAGGACAAAGTAATTTAATAATTAACTAAAATTAAATTAAGTAAAATAACTATCAACTTCCTAATTGTTTAGTTTTTGACTGAATATTGAAAGAAGAAACACCATTGTTTTAAGCTTGACATTTGGCCATCAATAATTCTTTGCATGTAAGCGAATTTTTCACCTGTTTTTAGTAATTTTATGTTTTTGAGATCGTTACAACTAGGTCCAGCTAACCCGTACCTTCGTTTTTGAATTTGTTAAAGATTTTGGATTTCAAAATTATTGAATCTTAGTTATTCTTGATGATAAATAGTGAATTTGTACTCTTAGTTGTTGATTAATGTAACAGCTCGGTTTAGACCCTAGTCAGAATAGTGGTTTCGGGACCACAAATCTGAGGTTGAAAAAATACTTGAATATTATTTTTTATGTTTATAATATGTGAATTGATAAGTGTGAAAGTTCTGTGTGAAAATTTTAACGTTTGTGTGCTTGATTTGGAAAATGGACCTAATTGCGTAAAATGCAAATGCTATGTGCTAGAAGTTAAAAGTACTTAAATGGTCCTTATGTTGTTATTAGACCATGTAGTTAATGGATGGACAAAATTGAGTTTATATTAGTGGAATTTAAATGTTTTATATTAAGGTTAAAATGGTAATTAGGTTATTAAGTAAATATTAAATAAATCAAAGTGATAATAAGCCATATTATCATCATTCATAGCAAAAAATTAGAAAAAGGAAGAGGGTTTTGAGTTTTCATCCATTCGGCCTTTGTTCATCTTGATTGAGGTATGTTTTGAGCTCAATTTTTGATGATTTTTATGTTTTGTGATCGTTGCTTTGTGTTCTATCAAGCCCATGCCTCAATTTCTAAATTTGACGAAGATTTTGAGTTATGCCATTGATGAAATTGTGAGCTTTGTGATGTTAGTTGATGAAAAATAAAAGATATGTGTTGGGTTAACATGTTTTGTATTTGAAGTTTTGATGAATTTGAGTATTATGGGTTAACATGTTTTGTATTTGAAATTTTGATGAATTTGAGTATTATGGGCTAAATTATGAAAATGAGAAATTGAGGCGCTAAAATGTGAAATAAATGAAAGATGTGGGCTACTAGGGACTAGTATGAAATTCGGCCAAGCTGGGGTGTGAGTAAATTATGTGAATTTTGTGTAATTATGAAATAGGGATTAAAATGTCAAAATGTGAAATTATGAGGGCTAAAGTGTAAAATGTCCTAACTATGTGTTTGTGAATTGTTTTAAATGAAGATGAGATTGAATGAGTTGAATTTGATATTATATAGATCAAGAAAGGAAAAATTCGGACTTAGATCAAGGCAAGAACAAAGTGCTCGATTGATCGACTAGTATCGTTGTTTCTACGTCCGAGGTAAGTTCGTGTATAATACGTATTGTTTAAACAATGTTCCTATGTAATGAAATGAATGGAAATGTGATTGTGGAGTTTGATAATGTGAAATGTGAGTTCGAAGATATGTGGCAATAAGTTTGCATAAATAGAATCGTTACAGCGATAAATGGCACTGAGTGTGCGAGATAATGAAAGCATCGGCTGTATTATCGGGCACTGTGTGTGTGCGATACCGAGACAAATTTGGTTTAATGTGATGGCACTTTGTGTGCGATATTATTATAACTTTGGCTAATTAATTGGCACTAAGTTTGTAAGTTTATCAAACATTTAAAGAGGATCGAATGAATTATGGCATTGAGCATTTAAGTGGTAACTGTGATAGATAAATACATAATGGTACAGGTATGTACAGAACCTATGTGGTTAATGATATTGTGTATGAGATGGATGGAAGTTTATGTGAAGGAATGATAAAAAGGGTTGAATTGAGTAGCATTTTAAATGTTTGTACATGAATCTATAGATATGGTATGAAAGTGAGTAGTAGCCATGGATGAGATTGAGTAGTGATGTGAATTAAACTAAGTGTTAGTTAATTTTGCATATTGAATTTGAATTGTTGAGTTAATTGTGTTACATTACGAGCTTACTAAGCTTTAAAGCTTAATGTGTGAAGTCTTCTCTGTTTTATTGTGTCATTAAAGCTAGCTTGGACTCGGGAATCGTCAGCGACTCAATCACACTATCGGACATCTATTTTGGTGCCTTTTGGAAGTTGTATTTATGGTATATGGCATGTATAGGCTAGTGAGGTTTGGGAATGTTTTAAGATGTATAAATCTTGTCATGTGATATGGATTGATAATGGATGAGACTTTGGAATGATTTTGGTACATGTTTTGGTTATGTGAAAATGGTGTATGTGATGTGTATATATGGTCTTGTGTGAATGGCCATTAAGGTATACTTTGGTGAAATAGAAATGGTATGTTTCATACTTGATTTGGTATTTGAGATGGTGAATGATTTGTAGGTTATTTGATGTTGAAATTGAGCATGCAGGGATGACCCAAATTGGGTGGCAATTTGGCCTTGTAAATAGCCTATATTTGCCCACACTAGTGAGCAAACGGGCGTGTGTCTCGACTTTGTCCTTCGCTATCCTTATTCGAAGTAGGCCAGACTTGCACACTGGCCAGACACATGGGCATGTGATAGGCCATGTAACCCAAGTCAGTGTTGCACACGGGCCAGACACATGGGCGTGTGACAGGCCATGTGACCCTAGTTAGTGTTCACACGGGGTAAGACATGGTCTAAGGCATGGCCGTGTGAGATACACGGTCTAGCCACATGGGCGTGTGCCTTGTTTTTAAAGAAAAATTTTCTAAGTTCCGCAGAGTTTCCGTACGAGATTGGTTTAGTCCCGAACCTTCTCTAGAGCATGTTTAAGGTCTCGTAGACCTTCTAAAGGGACTTTGTGTTATTGATTAACTATGATATGTTGATATGTGAATCATGGTGGTTTAAATATTATGAGTCAACAGGTAATACCTCGTAACCCTAGTCCGGCGATGGATATGGGTTAAAGGTGTTACATTTTTATTGGTATCAGAGCTACGGTTTAGTCAATTCTAGGACTAACGTAGCGTGTGAGAGTCTAGCTATACATGCCATATATATATTTGCGATAGTTTGATGAATCCTAACAGATAAAATTCGTTTTCATATACCAAATGGATCTCGATCGAGCTGTAGCTGATGATGTTGAGAGTAATGCGCCTGCTCCCATTTAAGGGACAACGCTGGCCGAAACTAGGCTGATTACTAGTAGTCACGAGAGAGAGGCAAAGCAAGCCTTCTTCCAAATGATAAGTGAGTGGTTCACAGAGTTTGTTTGAATGAATCTGGCTACTCAACAACCTCCACCCCCGCAAGTTTCTGTAGTGCCACAAGTTATAGACCCGACCCGATTAAGTAAACCTCCAGTTGATAAAATTCGTAAGTTTGGGGCCGAAGAGTTCAGGACCACAGTTGATGATGATGCCGAGCGAGATGAATTCTGGTTTGAGAATACTATTAGAGTGTTTGATGAATTATCATGTACTCCTGATGAATGTCTTAAGTGTGCTATTTCACTTTTGAGAGATATGGCGTATCATTGGTGGAAAACATTGATATCTGTGGTTTTGAGAGAATGAATCACTTGGGATTTCTTCCAAACTGAATTCTGGAAGAAATATATCAGTCACCGGTTTATAGATCAGAAACGCAAAGAGTTCATTGAGCTGAAACAGGGTTGTATGTCTGTTATGGAATACGAGCGAGAATTTGTGAGCTTGAGCCAGTATGCACGAGAATGTGTTTCGACAGAAACTACTATGTGTAAACGATTTAGTGAAGGGTAGAATGAAGATATTAAACTACTGGTCAGGATTCTTGACTTGAACGAATTTGCGGTATTGGTTGAAAGAGCTTGTAAAGCTGAGAAGCTTAGTAAAGATAAGAAGAAAGCAGACTCAGAAACTAGGGACGAGAGAAAAAGGTTGATGAGTAAGCCGTATCACTCTTCGTCAAAGAGATTTAGAGATGCAATCAGTCGCTCAAATGCTTCAATTAGACATTAAAGTAGAGACTGTGTGAAATAATATACAAATTCTAAAGCTCCAATTTCAACGGAATCAAGTGTTGGCAGTGTCAGAAACAATAAACCTTAGTGTAGACAGTGAGGGAGACGTCATATTGGTGAATGCTGGGGTAAGTATAATAATAGTGTTCGTTATAAGTGTGGGTCACAAGATCACTTCATTCAGGATTTCCCAGAGTTGGCCAAAAAAGATAATGTTCAGGGTGCGAGGCTGAGTAACACGGCAGCTAGGGGTATACCACCCAAAAGTTCAGGAATTGTGAGTGGTAGCTAGAGAGGAACAACGGATACAACTGTGAGATCCAAGGTAAGAGCACCTGCCAGAGCCTACGCTATTCGCGCTAGCGAAGAAGCGTCATCTCCCGATGTCATTACTGGTACTTTCACTCTTTATGATATTGATGTGATTGCATTGATAGACCTAGGATGAACCCATTTTTACGTGTGTGTGAACTTAGTATCCAGTAAGACTCTTCCTGTTAAGTCTACTGAATTTGTAATTAGAGTATCGAACCTCTTAAGCAAGTGTGTTCTGGTTGACAAAGTGTGTAAAAATTGTCCGTTGATGTTTAGAGATATCTATTTCCCGGCTAATCTGATGCTACTACCCTTTGATGAATTTGATATAATTTTGGGTATGGATTGGCTAACTTTGCATAATGCTATTGTGAATTGCAAACGGAAGACCATTAATTTGAAAAGTCAGAATGATGAGATAGTTCGAATTGAATCCAGTGATTTGAATGGGCTACCGGCTATAATATCTTCGGTGAAAGCTCTGAATTATGTGAAAAAGGGATGTGAAGCTTATCTTGCATATGTGATTGATACGAAGGTGACAAAAAAGAAAGTTGAATCGGTGCCTGTGGTTTGTGAGTTCCCTGATCTGTTTCCTGAAGAATTACCGGGATTACCTTCGATACGAGAAGTTGAGTTTGGCATTGAGTTAGTGTCGGGGACGACCCCTATCTCAATAGCTCTATTTAGAATGGCTACAACAGAATTGAAAGAATTGAAGTCTCAGTTGTAGGGATTGACAGAAAGAGGTTTTGCATGATCGAGCTTTTCTTCTTGAGGCACTCCTGTTTTATTTGTGAAAAAGGAAGATTGAACGACGAGAATGTGTATTGATTACCTTCAGTTAAACAAAGTAACAATAAAGAATAAGTACGCTCTACCGTGAATTGATGATTTGTTTAATCAGCTGAAAGGAGCTACAGTGTTTTCGAAAATAGACTTGTGATCAGGTTATTATCAGTTGAGAGTCAAAGAATCAGATGTGCTGAAAACTACTTTTCGGATGAGATACGGACATTATGAATTTCTAGTTATCCCTTTCGAACAAAAGAATGGCCCTGCGGTATTTATGGACTTGATGAACCAAATATCCAGGCCGTATTTGGATCGATTTGTTGTTGTGTTTCTTGACGATATTTTGATTTATTCTTGTGATGAGACGGAACATGTCGAACATTTGAGAATTGTGCTACAAACTCTGCATGATAAGAAATTGTATGCAAATTTTAGTAAATGTGAGTTCTGGTTGTGCGAGGTTGGTTTTTTGGGACATATAGTGTCAGCTGTGGGAATACGAGTTGAACCGAGAAAGGTTTCAGCAATTTTAGAATGGAAATCTCCTAGAAATGTGTCTGAAGGCCGCAGTTTTCTGAGACTAGCAGGATATTATAGACGGTTTGTGAAGGGCTTCTCAATGATTGCAACTCCATTGACGAAATTGCTACAGAAAGATGTCAAATTTGAGTGGTCAAAAAAGTGCCAGCAAAGTTTTAAATCAATTGAAAGCATTGTTGACAGAGGCACCAGTGTTAGTTCAACTTGAATCAGGTAAAGAATTCATAGTTTACAGTGATGCATCATTGATTGGTTTAGGTTGTGTGTTGATGCAAAAAGGCAAAGTTATAGCCTATGCCTCGAGACAATTGAAACCGCATGAAAAGAACTACCCGACGCACAATCTTAAATTAGCAGCTATTGTATTTGCATTGAAGATTTGGCGTCACTATTTATTTGGTGAGAAATGTCACATTTATATTGATCATAAAAGTTTGAAATATTTGATGACTCAGAGAGGTTTTAATCTGTGACAAAGAAGATGGTTAGAACTGTTAAAAGACTACAAGCTTGTGATTGATTATCATCTGGGAAAAGAAAATGTTGTTGCTAATTCTTTAAGTCAGAAATCATTATTTGCCTTACTTGTAATGAATGCTCATTTAGTTCTATCTGATGATGGTTCAGTTTTAGCCAAATTGAAAGCAAGATAGTTGTTTTTACAGTAGATTTGTGATGCTCAAAAAGTTGACCATGAAATGCTAGCAAAATAAGCTCAGTGTGATTTGAATTCTGATTCAGAAATTTGAGTTGGTGATGATGATTGCCTGAAATTCCAAGATTAGATTTGTGTTTCGAGAAATTTAGAGTTGATTCAGTTGATTTTGGACAAAGCTCATAACAGTCGTTTATCGGTTCATCCAGGAAGTATGAAAATGTATAATGATCTGAAACAATTTTATTGGTGGCCTGGTATTAAACGGGATATCTTAGAGTTTGTTTAGAGATGTTTAGTCTGTCATCAAGTCAAAGCTGAACATCAGGTACCTTCAGGCTTATTACAGCTGATCATGATTCCTGAGTGGAAATAGGAGAGAATCACAATGGACTTTGTGTCAAAATTGCCCCTATCTCCAAGAAAGAAAGATGCAATCTGGGTGATAGTTGACAGATTAACGAAATTAGCTCATTTTATTTCGGTAAGAACTGATTACTCGCTTGAAAAATTAGCTGAATTGTATGTTTCTAAGGTTGTGCGATTGCATGGGTTACCATTATCTATTGTGTCTGACAGAGATCCGAGGTTTACTTCGAGGTTTTGGAAGAAACTGCAAGACGCTTTAGGTACAAAGTTGCACTTCAGTACTGCTTTTCATCCACAAATGGATGGTCAATCTGAGTGGACCATTCAGATTCTCAAAGATATGTTGAGATGATGTATGCTTGAGTTTAAAGGTACGTGGGAAAAGTACCCTCCATTGACTAAGTTTGCGTATAATAATAGCTTTCAATCAAGTATTAAAATGGCACCATATGAGGCTCTTTACGATCATAAATGCAGAACTCCATTGTATTGGACTGAGCTTAGTTATAATACGATTCACGGTGTATATTTGATCAGAGAGACTGAGCAAAAAGTGAAAATGATTCGAAATAGTTTGAAAGCGGCATCAGATCGTCAGAAGTCTTACACAGATTTGAAACGAAAAGATATTGAATTTTAAATTGGTGATAAAGTGTTTTTGAAAGTATCTCCATGGAAGAAAGTACTTCGTTTCGGCAAAAAAGGCAAGTTGAGTCCAAGATTCATCGGGCCGTATGAGTTTATCGAACGTATCGGGCCAGTTGCTTATAGATTGCTGTTGCCACCTGAGCCAGAGAATATTCATAATGTGTTTCATGTATCGATGCTTCGACGATACAAATCTGACCCATCGTACGTGATTGCCCCTACAGAAGTTGAGATTCAGTCTGATCTATCGTATAGCGAAGAACCAATTCAAATTCTGGCTCGTGAGATCAAAGAGTTGAGAAATAAGAAAATTGCTTTAGTGAAAGTATTGTGGCACAGGCACGGGGTTGAAGAGGCTACGTGGGAGCCTGAGGATGCTATGAGAGAGCAATACCCGAATCTATTCACTGGTAAGATTTTTGGGGACGAAAATCCCTAAGGGGGGAGAGTTGTAATAGCCCGGTTTAGACCCTAGTTGGAACAGTGGTTTCGGGACCACAAATCTGAGGTCAGAAAAATAATTTAATATTATTTTTTTGTTTATAATATGTGAATTGATAAGTGTGAAAGTTCTGTGTAACACCCTTACCCATATTCAACACCGGAACAGGGTACGAGGCATTACTAAGCTTACACGCGATCAATCATGCGGTTTAGAAACTTGACTTTTCTCTCCAATTCAAAACTCTGACTAACTCCTCCCAAACAGGCCTACTAGGCCTAATTCACAGTTTAGGAATGGTTTGGGATCAAATCGAGCTCTTTCGAAGCTCTCTGGAAGACCTTAGAAAATTTTCTCTAAACAGTTCACACACCCGTGTTCCACACCCGTGGTCGACACTGACTTGCATCGCACGGCCAGTCACACGCCCGTGTGTCTGGCCCGTGGTTTACACTGACTTGTATCACACGGCCAGTCACATGCCTGTGTCCTTCGACCATGTGGCGAATTAAATTCCAAATTCAGGTATAGACTTCGCACGACCTGGGCACACGCCCATGTCTGTGGCCGTGCCTTCCACACGGCTGAGACACACGGCCATGTCTTTGCCCGTGTGTTTACTACTGAGCATACTGACCTGCAAAACCAACATGCAGAGGACACACGGCCTAGCCACACACCATGAGACTGACCATGTGTCAGACACGGCCTAGACACACGCCCGTGTGGACAAGAACAAAGCTATTTGCCAAGCTCTTTTTATTACCCCAACTCATACAAACATAAATCATAATCAATCACCAACCCATTCATAAATACTTTAACCAAGCAACCCGATTCTGCACTATACACATTCATGAATAACCACATCTTTCCATAGATTAATAATAGTGAGCCATCAATTATGGCCTTGTACAAAAGAGTTCATCTTAAAAGAGACAACATACTTGGCCAAAACAATAAGACATTTTACTAAGTCTAGCCCCTATACATGCCATACTCAAAATGCTAAGTTTAACTATACCGAGATGTGCTAATAGTGTGGGCAATATTCTGATTATCTTCGTATCCCGAGATGGCTCTTTGACACTATAAAATAAGGGAAAAGAAAGGGAGTAAGCTTTAAGCTTAGTAAGTCTATATGTAAACAATAAACACCATACCACAAAAAAATTTAGCCCAAACATTACACATTATGCAATAATTGTAATAGCCCGATTTAGACCCTAGTCAGAATAGTGGTTTTGAGACCACAAATTTGAGGTCAGAAAAATATTTTAATATTATTTTTGGAGTTTACAGTATGTGATAGAGCATGTCTGAAAATTCTGTGCGAAACTTTTATCGATTGTATGCTTAATTTGCAAAAAGGACTTAATCTCATAAAATGCAAAAGCTATATGCTGATTGTTAAAGTGCCTATTTGGCATGACTTAATAAATGAAAGGTCCTTATGCTGCAATTAGACCATAGATAGTGGAGATGGACATATATGTACATAGTTAGTGGAGTTTTAAATGAAATAATAAAAGGACAAAATGGTAAAATGATTATTAATGTATTTTAAATAAAATAAATGAGAATAACAAGCCATATTCTTATCTTTTAGCCGAAATTGAAAGAAAAAGAAAGAAAAAAAGCTTGCTAGGGTTCGGCCATTGGAGAACTTGATTAAGGTATGGATTTTGATCGGTTTTTGATAATTTCTACGTTTTTGTGATCGTTGCTTAGCGTATTATCAAGCCCATGTCTTAATTTTAGAATTTGATGATGTTTTTGAGAAGTGCCATTGATGAATATGTGATCTTTATGTTGATAGTTGGTGGAATATGAAAGTTTAATGTTGGGTTAACATAGTTTATCTTTGAATTTTTGATGAAATTGGCTATTTTGGGCTAAATTGTGAAAATGGGAAATTGAAGGACTAAAATGTGAAATAAATGAAATATATGGGCTTGTATAAGTATAAAAAGAATTCGGCGAGGCATATGTGAAGTGAAATTATGTGAATTTGATGATTTTATGAAATAGGGACTAAAGTGTCGAAATGTGAAAATGTGAGAGCTATTTTGTAAAATGCCCTAAATATGTGTGTTTGGACTAAATTGAATGATTTGGTGATTGAATGAGATAAATTTGAATATGTATAGATCAAGAAAAGAGAAATTTAGACTTAGATCGAGGCAATGAAAAAGTGATCGATTGAACGACTCATTTTATTATTTTCCACGTCCGAGGTAAGTTCATTTATAATACGGATTGCTAAAATTATGCTCATGTGTTATATAATGAAAGATTATGTGGTTGATGAATTATTGAGGATAAATGTGAATTTGATAGATGTGGCACTAAGTGTGCGGAATAGAATTGATGTATTAGAGAACGGCACTGTGTGTGCGAAAAAAAGAAAGTATCGACTATCTTGATTGGCATTGTGTATGCGTTACCGAGATAAAATCAGTTTAAAGTAAAGGCACTAATATATAAGCTTCAGCTAAGAAATTGGCACTAAGTGTGCGATTAAATCGAATGAATAATGAAGGTTGATCAAAATGTGGCATTGAGCATTAAGTAGCAAGAATGATCAATAACTATGTATTGGCTAAGGTACGTAAGGAACCTATGTGGTTGATAATTTTGTAAATGGATATATGGATGACTGAGTGAGCATATTAGCTATGGATGATATGGTGTATATTTGTGAATTGATCTATGTGATCGTTTAATTTGTGTATTGTAATTGAATTATTGAGTTAAATGTATTATATGACGAACTTACTAAGCTTTAAAGCTTACTGTGTGAAGTTTTCTTTATTTTACAGTGTATTTGTAACAGCTCGATTTTGGGGCTAGTCGGAATAGTGGTTTCAGGACTGCTAATTCGAGGTTGAAGAAAATTATTTTGATATTATTTCATGTGTTATAGCATGTTTATAAGGATGCATGAAAAGTTTGGTGATTTAATTTTAGCAATTGTATGCTTAATTGTGAAAAAGGACTAAATCGCATAAAGTGCGAAAGTTCTATTATACAAGGTAGAGATGCTTAATCACCATAGAATATTAAATTGGAGGTCCTTAAAGTGCAATTAGGCCATTAAAGGTGTGCTGGCCGGCCATAGTAAACAAGGGAGACATAACATTAAATTTTGGTCAAAATTTGGTGGAATTAGGTGATAAAAAAATGAATAAAATAAGGAAAAGAAAGAAGATATCATCTTTTACTATTCATGCTTCTTCTATCACTGAAAATTGAAGGGAAATTAGAGTTCTTGGAGTTCAAACTTTCAGCAAAACAAATCTCTTGCAAATAAGTGATTTTAGAGGTCTTTCTTGATTATTTTTGTACTTTTGGAACCCCCAAAGCTTAAGCTAGCTAATGAGGGGACTATTTTGCAAAATGGTTGAAAGTTTAGGGACTTGCCATGAGAGTGTTCATGTTGTTTGCTGAGTTTTTATGGAAGAAAATGAATGTTAGTGAGTTAAGGAACAACTTTTGTGAAAGGTGTTACCATGAAAACACCTAAATGGGACCTATTAGTAAAGGTTGAATTTTTTTAATAAATGCATGAAATAATTGGTTTTGTGAGTTGTTGTAAGAGAAATAAATGTTCAACTAGGCTTGTTTAATGAGAAAATGTGGTGAAAAATGATTTACGAGCCTAGGGGCAAAATCATAATTTTGCCAAAGTAGAAAGGCAAAATGATCATTTTTTGCCTAAGTAGAAATTTTGATATATCATGAATTATAAAGTGATTGAATGAGTGAATTTTATTATTATAGATCAAGAAGAGCGCGGAAACAAACCTTGACCGAGGAAAAGGCAAGGTTACAGACTAAAACATCGATTAATATAATTTGCACCGAGGTAAGTTTATGTGTAAACTATACAGCTTTAATACATATGTTATTACTTGTTGGTGCATTGTATGAATGAGATCTATTATGGTTGAGATTGATTGATATTGATAGATAGTGAGTAATTCCCGTATGAACCTCAGAATAGATATGCAAGTGCGGAAAAATATCCTTAATGATTAATTGGTGGGCTGTGTGCAATACCACCGTAATCATCCTTTTTGGTGGGCTGTGTGCGATACCATCGTTTATATTATCATTAGGTGGGCTATGTGCAATACCACCCTATTATTAATTAATGGTGGGCTGTGTGCGAAACCACCGGGTAATTAGTATTATTCTGAAGGGTTCATTGAGAAATTGTATAAGTCAATATTTCATGTTGTTTTGTGGTGATGAGTGCAGGGAATGTGCACGAGTAATTGTGAGTAATATAATTGTTATGTTGTTGGAATGTGGTAAGAGATGAGATGAGTAAGCATAATCATGGAAATGTGAATTGTTCTCGCTTAGTATGAAATGTTATAGATTGATTAGCATATGTTATGATGCTTGTAGTTTACATGTAAACTTACTAAGCTTCAAGCTTATTCCCTTTCTTTTCCCTTGTTTTATAGTGTTAAAGAGCCAGTTCAGGATACGAAGATAATTTGAAGATCATCCATACTATCAGCTCATCTCAGTATATTAGTTTTAGTGTTTTGAGTATGGCATGTATAGGATCTAGACTTAGTGAATGTTTTGTTGTTTTGGCCAAGTGTGTTGGCTCCTTTAAAGATGAACACTTTTGTAAATGGCCATATTTAATGGCTCATTATCATTATATATATGAAAAGATGAGGTTATTCATAAATGTGTATGATACATGATTTAGTTGCTTGGTAAATGGTTGAATGTGATTGATGTAGTATGAGTTAGGGTGATAAAAAGAGCTTGGCAAATAGCCTTTTTCTTGTCCACACAGGTAGGCACACGGGCGTGTGTCTAGGCCGTGCGTGACGCAAGGTCAGTCCCATGGGTGTGACCAGGTCGTGTGTCCCACGCATGTTAGTGTTGCAAGTCAGTGTCGACCACGGGCTAGACACACGGGCGTATGCCTAGGCTGTGTGCCCCTTATTTGGTTGCTGACGTCACAAACAGAATACCCAGGTTTTCATACACAGGTGATGACACAGGCGTGTTTAGGCCGTGTGGAGGACACAGACCAAGGACACGGGCGTGTGTCCGACCGTGTGAAACCCCCTGTAGGTTCGAAAAGAAAATAAATTTCACACGGGCTAGGGACATGGACGTGTTTGACCACACGGCCTACCCACACGGGCGTGTCACATATCACACGGGCATGTGGCCCTGTTATGGAAAAATTTTCTTAAGTTCACAAAAGATCCCGATTTGATTCCGATGCCCTCCCTTTGCATGTGTAAGGCCTCGTAGGCCCATAATAAGAATTTTATGAATGTGAATGAAATATATTATATTGGAATGAAATTTGATAGACCAAAGTTGTATGTTCAAGTGACATAAGTCCGGTAATGCCTCATACCCGGTTCCAGCGTTGAATACAGGTAAGGGGTGTTACATTTAGTGGTATCAGAGTTGTGGTTTAATTAGCTTGATTCTGAGGCCCTTTTGCATGTGTAAGGCCTCGTAGGCCCATAATAAGAATTTTATGAATGTGAATGAAAGATTTTATATTGGAATGAAATTTGATAGCCCAAAGTTGTATGTTCAAGCGAGATAAGTCTGGTAATGCCTCATACCTAGTTCTGGCATTGAATACGGGTAAGAGGTGTTACAGTATTTAAAGTTAGCTCAGATCCAGGAATCGTCAGCGACTTAATCACACTATCGGTTATCTACTTTGGTACTTTTGGAAGATGTATATATTTGGTATATGGCATGTATAGGCTAGTGATTATGACATGTTTTGAAATGTATAAGTCTTGCCATGTGAGATGGCTTGGAAGTTGAATGATGTTGGTATATATGTGTGGGTTATGTGAATGATGGATATGGTATGAATTAGTAAAGAAGGAAATGGTATGTTTTATGCTTAAATTGGTTGATAAGATTGGTGGTTTAAATGTGAACTTGTGGTATGGATTATATGATGCTTAAATTATATGATTTGGGATGTGAAAATGGTATTTTAGATGAACTTATTTGAGGCCCAAAGCCCCTTTATCCTTGAGTCTTGTTAAGTAATGAAAAAAAAACCCATTTTATAATTTTAAGTATTTCGGAAACCAAGTTTAAAAGTGAGAAATTTACTTAGGTTTAATAATTAAGTAAACTGTTGAAACAACAAAACACAAAATCTAAAGTCAAATTGGAGTACAAGGCCTTATTACACCCAACGAAAATAAGCAATTAAAACTATGTCTTTTGAAACAAATAAATAAAATTTAAACATCTTGTAGTGTGGCCATCTCCGAGTCCTCTCCCACGTCGAGCCATTTACTAAGGATCACCTAAAATATTAAATAAAGGGTGTGAGTTTTGAAACTCAGTGTGTACAGCCCTTGGCATTCAATTCAATATATAATTATCACATTGGCCTGAGCCCTATCAAAATCGGTGGTCTTGGGCCTTGGTCCACAAAGACCTCATACCATATCATATCATATCATATCATATGCAAAACAAGGTAATCAAAACCCTACCCAAAAATCCATCCGCTACACACCGTTTCCCTTCCAACCCTACACATCTGTGGGGATTTCTAAATCGACCCACCCATCCTCTACACACCAAAGGTAGCACTCACAGCGGCACTACTCAACGTTGCAGCAAAGCTGCTAATCATATAATGGGCTTAAAGCCACCGGTGGATCCATGGTCGTCGAGCGACTATGCGATCCTCAAATCTTCCTCCGTACCATAATTCCCACCCATATGCATCCTAATCAGAATATCATATGAATGCAACATGCACATGAGTAACATCCACAAAACTCATACTCATCACACAGGGGTATTTTCGTCATTTCACAACCCAAGGGTATTTCTGTAAATCTACTCTACAAGGGTATTTAGGTAATTTTTGCAAAATAGAGGTACTTTGGAAATTTTGTAAATCAGGGACGTTTTGGTAATTCTGCGAACCAAGGGTATTCTGGTAATTTCAAAATTTGGGGCTATTTTAGTGATTTTACAAATCAAAGGATGTTTTGGTAATTTTCAAACTAAGGGTAGTTTGGTTATTCTCAAATCAGGGGTATTTTAGTAAATTTACAAATTTAGGGGTATTTTAGTAATCTTACAAACCGAGGATTTGGGGTATTTCGGTAATTTTGCAAATCGGGGGTATTTCGGTAATTTCATAAACTGGGGGTATTTACTCCCTCTCGGGTTTTAGTTATGAACTTTGGCCCATTAACAAGTCCTTGCGGCTAAAGTGAGCAGACACTATGCACCAGGTAGGATTCCAGAGAAGAGGAGGTGGGCCACTAGGACTGCTTAAGTACAAAGCTCTCCCTAGATCCAATCCTAGACATGCATATGTCCGTTGCCACACTCAAACCCAACGACTTATCCATGGAAATGTTTAATTATTGGGTTAAGTCTTATGTGGTTTAAGTGTTGTTCAGAACTAGGCCTAAAGTCCATTAAACCATAGCATACTAGTCTACGTCCCCATAAAGCCCATCAACCCATTTCACATTCATATAACCCATAATGGGCACACCACATTTTTATGGCTCACTAGGCCCAAATATCAGTCATATGACCCATTACAAACAATTCCAGATCATGTAACATGCATGCCTAACCCAGTTCATATAATCAAATTAATCCATTTCATCGAACTTAGCCTCAGGGCCCACCGGGCCCATTTAGCCACTTTTGGCCTTTCGGCTTTCCGGCGTTGCCGATATGTGTGTGTAGTGTTTGTACACACCTGGTTACTACAACATACTATTCTATCCTTAGCCTTGAACCTACAACCAACCAACCTTCAATCAACCACTCATACTTAATCAAAATATTTACTCAAAAGCCGAAGCTTTACCGTAATCTTACCGTGTGCCACCATGTTTTGATAGCCCTTCCTTAGCTACTATTCCCGAATATCCCTAGATCTGCACCCAAACATATATCATCAAAATCAAGTGACTAATTTTTCACATAAGTCACCCCTATAAGCCATACCTACATTCGACCATCCATTAATCCATAACTGATATGAGTACACTTACCACTTTGCTAACGATCCTTACCATGCTTGCCATCTCTGAACCCTACCCTTGTTAATACAAGGTTAACGACGATGAAATGTTAGATAGCCTTGTTAATACAAGGTTAAACGTACACTTACCAAATCTACTTTCGATCCTGTGGCCTAAATTCGGCTTTTGAGATTAGTATGGTGACAGAGACAATTCGGCACCAATAGGGAGAAAAAGAGGAGAAGTGATCGGCTAGAACTAAAGGTGAACAAGAGAAGGGATTTAAGAAGAGAAGGTATGGGGAATTCGGCTAGAGAGAAAACCAAAATTTTGGCAAAGGAATGATAGGTTTTTTTTGGAAAATGGAAGAATTCGGCTACGGGGAGAAAAAGAAATGTAATGGAACCCAAGGAACCTCTCCAATGAATTTGGCACCTCCTTTTATTCCCAATAGCCGAATCCTACCTTCCCCCACAGTCCAATTCGGCACCAACTCTTCCCACCTCTCATCTCCTAATTTTCTTCCATGATATCTCCCTTATCTTATCCGAAATTCCCTCCTTTATCAACTCACAAAACCAATTCAAATGCTTCAACAAATGAGTCCAAATTCCACACAACTCTGGCTGTCCACTGAGCAAAATAAACACTCCAAAAACACCTTACCACTACTCGAACCTTGGACCTCTTCACACCACCTTGTAGCTCCCTTAGTGACGCCACCTTGCCACTGGACCACAAGCCCATTTGTGTCCTATTTTCCCCTTAATCTGCTTAAGAAGCCTAATGCCTGAGACTAGGGTCCAATAAAGCAAGAAAATAAAGTTTTCCCTATGTTCATCGCTATCTCTAAGACTTCAAATAATCCCGATAATACCTTAAAATTAATATTCTAAGTGCTACTCATACATACCAACCTCAGTGTACAGAAATTTAAAGTTTCGGGATTTTTGGGGCGTTACAACTTGGTTAGTGTTGTTCTCTTCTTCTCAAAAATTTTAAACGCTCCATGACCAAGGCCCAATAGGCCCAATACTACTAGGCCCAAATTCAGGGCGTTACAAATCTACCCCTTAAAGAAATTTCATCCTCAAAATTTCCATCTAATAGGGTAGTCGTGTAACAACTACCCCACTACGCTATCGTTGCGCACTCTGATCCCAACGTCTTTAACACACATCCAAAACACCCACCTATCGTAGCAGATAGGTTACAATTTCTAAAATCCTTTCTAAAATCCTTAACATGTCCTGCGATACTGCATCCTCTATAGCGGCAGCCCGTTCATATGGTTCCGTTTTGGCTACTAGTGAGGCCTGAGCCTCCCCTACTCCAATGTTGGGCATATGGCCCGATGCCGATGACCCAACCCTAACACTTCCACGGCCTCTGCCGCGGCCTCTTGCACCTCTTCTAGTGCTCATCGTTGCGTATTTCTGAATTAAAATTTTTATGAAATTAGTTCGTAATTCCACTATTTAAAACACATGTCTTATGTAAGTAACAATTTTTTTAAAGTTATTTTGCGGTCGAGAATCCACTATAGGCTTAAGTTTCCTACGGGCTTTAGTCTCTAAAAACCTATTTTTAAGTAGCCATTATCTATATAGTTTAGTAATTTAAACAAATGTAGTACAGAAAACTTACTTGGCTCGACGTCGAGGGCTCTGTGAACCACACTTCAAGAATCCTGCAAAAACTTTTTAAAACCCAAAATCTAAGGCCCATTTCACAGCCCGAGCTTTGTAACTGGGCTCTGATACCACTAAATGTCACACCCCAAACCCGGCCTAGATGTTATTGCCGAATTTGAGAATGTACATCAAAGGCAAATTTCAAAACAATTTTCCTAAGTTGAAGTTTAAGGCCTAAAAGCCCAAAATCCTTGAATCTTGTTAAGTAATGATAAAAGCCCATTTAATTATTTTAAGTATTCCGAAAACCATGTTTAAACATAAGAAATTACTCAGGTTTAATAATTAAGTAAATAGTTGAAACAATAAAACTTAAAATCCAAAGTCAAAACGGAGTACAATGCCTTATTACATCCAATGAAAATAAAGCAATTTAAATCATGTATTTTGAAACAATTAAATAAAACTTCTAAATATCTTGTAGTGTGGCCATCTTCGAGTCCTCTCCCACGTCAAGCCGCTTACTGAGGATCACCTGAAACATTTAATAAAAAGGGTGTGAGTTTCCAAACTCAGTGTGTACGACCCTTGGTAATCAAATCAACATGCAAATATTACATTGGGCCTAAGCCCTATCAAAAACGATGGTCTTAGGCCTTAGCCCACAATGGCCTCATACCACATCAGAGTCACATGAATGCAATGCACCCATCCCAAATCCAACCATGCACATCATTTCCCTTCCAACCCTACACACCTGTGGGGATATAAATATCAACCCACCTATCCCTACACACCAAAGGTAGCACCAGCAGCGGCACTACACAAACGTTGCAGCAAAGCTACTATTATGGACTTAAAGGCACCGGTGGATCCACGGTCGCCAAGCGACTATGCGATCCTCAAATCTTCCTCCGTATCATCAAAACCCACCCAAGTGCAACATATATTTTGTGAATGCAACACACATTTTCACACTTTAAGCACCTAGGGGTATTATAGTCATTTCACTACCCAGGGGTATTTTCATAATTCTACCCTATAGGGGTATTTAGGTAATTTTACAAAACAGGGGTACTTTGGGAATTTTATAAATCAGGGATAATTTGGTAATTCTGCAAATCAGGGGTATTCTGGTAATTTTACAAATCAGGGGTATTTTAGTAATCTTACAAATCTAAGGATATTTTGGTAATTTTCAAACCAGAGGTATTTTAGTAATTTTAAAAATCTAAGGATATTTTGGTCATTTCCAAATCAGGGGTATTTTAGTAATTTTACAAAACTAAGGATATTTTGGTAATTTTCAAATTAAGGGTATTTGGTCCCTCTCGGGTTTTAGTTATGAACTTTGGCCCATTAACAAGTCCTTGCAGCTAAAGTGAACAGACACTATGCACCAGGTAGGATTCCAGAGAAGAGGAGGTGGGCCACTAGGACCGCTTAAGTACCAAGCTCTCCCTAGATCCAATCCTAGACATGCATATGTCCGTTGCCACACTCTAACCCAGCGACTTGTTCACGGACATGTTTAATTATTAGATTAAGTTTTATGCTATTTAAGAATTAATCAGAACTAAGCCTAGAGTCCATTAAAACCTTAGCATGCTTGTCTACGTCCCCATAAAGCCCATCAAGCCCATTTCACGTTTGTATAGCCCATTAAGCCCAAATCACATCCTTATGCCCATTAGGCCCAAATCTTATTCATATGGCCTATTAGGCCCAAAACAACTCCAGATCATGTAAAATGCATGACTAACTCAATTCATATAACCAAATCAATCAATTTCATCAAACTTAGCCTCAGGGCCCACTCGGCCTATTTAGCCACTTTCGGCTTTTTGGCATTGCCAATATCATGTGTGTGTAGTGTTTGTACACACCTGGTTACTGCGACGTGCTACACTATCCTTAGCCTCGAACCTACAACCAACCAATTTTCAATCAATCACTAAATCAAAACATTTACCAAAAGCCGAAACCTTACCGTAACCTTACTGTGAGCCACTGGGTTCTAATAGCCCTTCCATAGCTACTAATCAGGAGTATCCCCTAGATCTGCACTCACACATACACCATCAAAATCCAAGTGACTCATAATCTACACAAGTCACCCCTATAGATCATACACTTACCCTTGCTAACGATCCTACCACGCTTGCGATCTTTGAACCTTATCCTTGTTATCACAGAGTTAACGATAGGACAGATAGATAGCCTTTTGGCTTTTAGCAAAACGTACAAAAGAGGTTAACCAAATACTTACCAAATCCCCTTTCAATCCTGTGGCCTAGATAGCTATTAACTAGATCCGGCTTTCAACACTTGACTGATAGTAGATAATAATCGATCTGTGATGGAGGAAAACAATAAGGGTTTGGCACAAATAGGAATTTTGGCAAGGAAGAAGATAGTGGTATTCAGCAATAGAAAGTTTGGCTATGAGAGAACTCGGCAAAAAGGATTCGGCTATAAGAGATTTTGGCAATTGGGAGAATTTGGCTACGGGAAAACCGATTAAGGGAAGAAAAGAAAGACTAATGAAAGCTCAAAAACCCTTCAAAGCATTCGACCTCTCCTTTTATAGCCACCAGCCGAATACTCCTTTCCCCATAGTCCTATTCGACACCAATTCCTCCCTCTCCTCATTTCCTAACTTTTCTCCTAATAACACCTTAGCCTTATCCGAATTTTCCTCCATTATTAGTTTCCCTTACCACTCAAACACTCCAACGCAAGAGTTCATATTCAACAAAACTCTAGCCGTCCACCTATGCAAAATAAAACAATCCAAAAACACCTTACCACTACACGAACCTTTGACCTCCTCACGCCACCTTGTAGCTCCCCTAGTGACGCCACCTTGCCACTGGACCACAAGCCCATTTGTGTCCTATTTTCCGCTTAATCTGCTTAAGAGGCCTATTGCCTGAGACTAGGGTCCACTAAAGCAATAAAATAATTTTTCCCTATGGTCATCCCTATCTCTAAGACTTCAAATAATCTCGATAATGTAACACCCCATACCTAAGTTTGAGGCTAAGACCGAATACGATACATTACTATGCTTGAACTTGCTTAAACTTGTATTTGCAGGCTATAAAATTTCATTTCGAATTAAAAACTTCTCTTTCTTAAACAACTCATACATCTCATAGGCCTACGAGGCCTTAAACACATATATGGAAACTTTCGAAATTCAATCGAAAACTTTTCCTTAAAACAGGGGTCACACGCCCATGTGGCTTGGGACATGCCCGTGTACCCCTAAGACACGCCCATGTTTTCCAACCGTGGTCGACACTGACTATATTCACACGGCCTTGGCACGCCCATGGACTTAGACCGTGGTCGACACTGACTATATTCACACGGCCTGGGGTACACGCCCATGTTCTGACCGTGTGTCATACACAGCCTAAACAAACGGCCGTGGGATTAGCCCGTAGTCTAATCTAACTTAATGTACTAAGGTGCAGGGGACGCAAGGCCTAGACACACGCCTATGTGTCTATCCGTGTGGGCACTTGAAGGCTATTTACCTAGCCAATTGCCACCCTGAAATCAATATCAATCTCATATTCAGTCCAACAACTCAAATTACTACATCTTTCATGAACAATACTACATGCTTCATTGATATCGATAAACATACATGCTTAGTCAATCTTGTCCAATCACTTAGCCATATACAAAAGAATAATAAACTTGATAGCCCATACTTTTCCCCTTTTTAAGACATATTCTCAAAATGAAATGTTCCTATACATGCCATACTTAATATAAACATCTTGGCTATACCAAAATAGCGATTGATAGGGTGCTCCGAGCTCCGATGACGATGATCCACGAGATTAGCTTGACCTGATTACTTGGAAAGAAAGAATAAAAGATGTAAGCATTTAGCTTAGTAAGTTTGTATATAATTCACATAACATCATACTTGTTTAACATAAACCATTTGGCATAAACAATGGCATCATAATTTCAGCTATTTAAGCTTACTTACTCTTACTGATTCTTACATATCTCATGATACTTACTAGTCTCATGCTCGTGAGGTAAATAAGGTACCTGTATCGCTTGATCACATATATCAACATACTTTACTATAATAATCATAATCTCTAATTCATCATTCATAACATGAATAATACTCATTTCCAACTTGATAATAGCTTTGCTTACTTAATTTTCTTGCTATCTCATTTAAGCTTTACTCATTTAAGTTTTACTCATTTTCCCGATGAATTTCTATGAATAACTAAGGATACTAAATCTCATCCCACATATAACTCGATGCCAAAGCCATATCCTAGATATGGTCTTACATGGGATCTCTCATCTTGGTATCGATGCCATGTCTTGACATGGACTTACTAAAGTCTTCCTTGTGTGTTCCCTTAGGAACTTACCATTGCCATGTCTTAACATGGTCTTATTTGGTATCTTTACTCATGAACTGGTCAATGCCGAGCCTTTGCTTGGACTTACTTGAAATCTTCCTTGTTACTCACCAATGCCATGCCTTGGCTTGGACTTACATGGGATCTCTATCTCATGATAGCTTTTCAATGCCAAGACTTGTCTTGGACTTACATTACATCTTTGCTTGGAGACTCACCAATGCCATGCCTTGGCTTGGGCTTACATGGGTCTTCATCTCATAATAACTCTTCAATGTAAAGACTTGTCTTGGACTTACATGATAACTTTGCTTGATTGTCGATGCCATGCCTTGGCTTGGTCTTATACGGACTTTCTTATCACATGTGGTAGATCGAGTATCCTAAGTAATTTAACTTCAATCGGAACTTTCTCATGCTTAATCTCATTGATTCCTTTATTTAACATAGCATTAAGCATTTTTATGGTAATAATGTACATTATACTAAGAAATTCAATGATAGTAATCATAAAGCTTAGAAATCATACAAACTTACCTCGATATATAGAATGTATGTAGATATGCAATTTAGTCCTCGACTCTGTTCTTGCCTTGGTTTTGATCCGGGCTTTGTTTTTCTTGATCTATAATAATAGTTTAGATCATTTAATAATCACATTGATTAAATTGACTCTTAACACATACTTTGGCAAAATTACTATTTTGCCCCTAAACTTTCTCATAATTACATTTTTGCCCCAAGGCTCGTAAAATGATTTTTATTCATCTTTTGTGAACTTCATGCTTAACTGATTCATTTTCTCAACTATAGTAATAACAAAATCTCACTATTTCTACCATGTATGGCAAATTTTATAATCATTACAAACTAGTCCTTACTAGCATTTCTCATGAAATTCACTTAGAAAAAGATGTTTATTTAACATCAAACTCTCATAATCTTCCCTTCTTTTCTTTATTTTTTTCTTTCACATTCGGCAATATAGATGCATGAAATGGCCATTTTTATGATTTGTTTTATTTTATTAACAGTAATATACTAAATTACCATACTATCCTTTATAATTTAATATGAAAGTATTTTATCTTATTCCTATTACCGTCCATCACTTAATACAATGGCCTAATTCCATTTGAAGGCCTTCATATTAAAAGAACATAGCATTAAAGCACTTTAACAATTATCAATGCACTTTTGCATTTTACGCGATTAAGTCTTTTTCTCAAATTAAGCACACAAACAATAAAATTAGTTCACGAAACTTTCACACATGCTTAATCACATACTGTAAGCACCGAAAATAATATTAAAATATTTTTTGACTCAGATATGTGGTCCCGAAACCAGTATTTCGACTAAGGTCTAAACCGGACTGTTACAATTCTCCCCCTTAGGGATTTTCATCCCCGAAAATCTTACCGTTAAATAGATTAGGATATTGTTGTCTCACAGCATCCTTGGGATCCCACGTAGCCTCTTCAGCCCCGTGTCGATGCCACAATACTTTTACTAATGAGATTTTCTTATTTCTCAATTTTTTCACTTCGCGATCTAAAATCGAACTGTTTCTTCCTCATAAGTCATATCAGACCGGATTTCAATCTCAAATCGAGAAATCACATGTGATGGATCAGATCTGTATCGTCGAAGCATTGACATATGAAACACATTATGAATCTTTTCTAGTTCCGGTGGCAACAACAATCTGTATTCTACAGGTCCAATACATTCGATAATTTCATGCGACCCGATGAATCTCGGACTCAATTTGCCTTTACGCCCAAATCGGAGTATTTTCTTCCACGAAGACACTTTCAAGAACACTTTATCACCGATTTCAAACTCAATATCTTTCTGTTTCAAGTCTCCATAAGATTTCTGACGCGGCTTTCAGACTATCACGAATCATTTTTACTTTTTGTTCAGTTTCTTTGATCAAATCAACCCCGTGTATCTTACTTTCACTTAGCTCAGTCCAATACAAAGGTGTTCAAAATTTGCGTCCATACAAAGCCTCATAAGGTGCCATTTGATACTCGACTAAAAACTATTATAATGCGCAAACTCAATCAATGGCAAATATTGCTCCCATGTACCATCAAACTCAAGAATGCAACATCTCAACATATCCTCGAGTATCTAAATGATCCACTTAGATTGGCCATCCGTCTGTGGGTGAAAAGCTGTACTAAAATGCAATTTAGTACCTAAAGCTTGTAGCAGTTTTTCCAGGATCGTGAAGTAAACCTCGGATCTCTGTCAGACACAATGGATAGTGGCACCCCGTGCAATCTCACAATATCGGAAATATAAAGCTTAGCTAATTTCTCAAGTGAGTAATCACATCGTACTAGAAAAAAATGGACTGATTTCGTCAATTTGTCAACTACGACCCAAATTGCATCTTTCTTTTTAGGAGTCAAAGGCAACCCTGAAACAAAATCCATCATCACTTTATCCCATTTCCACTCAGGAATCATTATCGACTGTAACAAACCAGATGGTACTTGATGTTCAGCTTTAACTTGCTAACAAACTAAACATTTCGATACAAAATCCGAGATATCTAGCTTCATACCAGGCCACCAATAAAGTTGCTTCAAATCATGGTACATCTTTGTACTTCCCGGATGAACAGATAGGCGACTATTATGTGCTTCTTTCAATATTGACTGAATCAACTCTGAATTTCTCGGAATACATAATCGATCTCGAAACCTCAAATAATCATCAACATCAACTCAAAATTCAGAATCAAAGTTTAAATCACACTGAGCTCGTTTCGCTAACATTTCACTATCAACTTTCTAATCATCACATATTTGTTGTAAAAACAATGGTTTCGCTTACAATTCAGCTAAAACTGAACCATTATCAAATAGATCTAAATCAGCAATCATTGCATATAATGCAAACAACGATTTTCGACTTAATGCATCAGCAGCAACATTTGCTTTACCCGGATGATAATCTATCACAAGCTTATAGTCTTTCAACAATTCTAACCATCTTCTCTGTTGCAGATTCAGGTCTTTCTGAGTCATCAAATATTTCAAACTTTTATGATTCTAAAACACATGCATTTTTCACCAAAGAGATAGTGACGCCAAATCTTTAATGCAAACACAGTCACAACTAGCTCAAGATCGTGTGTCAGATAATTCTTTTCATGCGGTTTCAATTGTCTAGAGTCATAAGCTATAACTTTGCCTTCTTGCATCAAAACACATCCTAGTCCGTTCAACAAAGCATCACTATAAAACACAAATTATTTACCCGATTTTGGTTGTACCAAAACTGGAGTTTCAATTAAAAGGGCTTTCAACTGATCAAAGCTATTCTGACATTTATCGGACCATTCAAATTTCACATCTTTCTTAAGCAATCTAGTCAACAGAATAGCAATCATGGAAAAGCCTTTTACGAACATTCGATAATAACCAACAAGTCCCAGAAAACTACGAACTTTAGACACATTTTTCGGAGGCTTCTATTCCATAATAGCTGAAATCTTGCTCGGATCAACCCGTATACCAGATGCTGATACAATATGTCCCAGAAATCCAACTTCACACAACCAGAATTCACATTTACTAAACTTTGCATACAATTGCTTATCTCACAGAGTTTTTAGCACAATTCTTAGATGTTTAGCATGCTCAATTTCATCATGCGAATAAATCAAAATGTCGTCAATGAATACAACAACAAAACGATCTAAATACAGTCTGAAAATTCTATTCATCAGATCCATAAAAATAGCAAGAGCATTTGTTAGTTTGAAAGGCATAACTAAAAACTCATAATGTCTGTAGCTTGTTCTGAAAGCAGTTTTCGGAATATCTGGATCTTTTACTCGCAACTGATAGTATCTCGATCTCAGGTCTATCTTTGAAAACACGGTGGCTCCTTTCAGCTAATCAAACAAATCATCAATTCTGGGCAGTGGATATTTGTTCTTTATAGTCACTTTGTTCAACTGGCGGTAATCAGTGCACATTCTCATCGTGCCATCTTTCTTTTTCACAAATAGAATGGGAGCACCCCAATGTGAGAAATTCGGTCGTGCAAATCCTCTACCGGTTAACTCTTGCAACTGTGTCTTCAACTCTTTCAATTCTATTAAAGCCATTCTGTACGAAGCTGTAGAGATATGTGTCATTCCCGGCAATAAATCAATACCAAATTCAAGTTCACATATCAGAGGTAATCCTGGTAGTTCTTCAAGAAATACGTCAGGGAATTCGCAAACAACCGACACTGATTCAACTTTCTTTTCGGTCACTCTCAAATCAATCACGTAAGCAAAATAAGCTTCGTAACCCTTTTTCGCATAGCTTTGAGCTTTCATCATTGATATCACAGCCGATAACCCATTCAAATCATTTGATTCAGTCTGAACTATTTCATCATTCTGACATCTCAAATCAATGATCTTTCTTTTGCAGTTCACAACAACATCATGCAATGTTAACCAATCCATACCCATAATTATATCAAACTCATCAAATGGTAATAACATCAGATCAGCCGGAAAACAAACATCTTGAAACATCAACAAACAATTCTTACATACTTTGTCAACCATAACACATTTTCCTAAGGGGTTCGATACTCTAATAATAAATCCAGTAGACTCCACTGGCAAAGTCTTACTGGATACTAAGTTCATGCAGACATAGGAATGAGTAGACCTTGGATCTATCAATGCAATCACAGAAGTATCATAAAGAGTAAATGTACCCGTAATAACATCTGGAGACGAAGCTTCCTCACAAGCTCGAATGGTGTAAGCTCTGGCAGGTACTCTAGCTTCAGATCTCACAACTGCATCTTTTATAGCTCTTTGACTACCACTAGCATTTCTTGTGTTTCGAGAAGATCTACCTCTAGTTGAAACATTATCTGGCCTCGGATTTTATACAATCTCTTGTTCAACAGACTCGAGACAATCTCGAATGAAATGGTCTAGTGATCCACATCTGAAACATGCTTGGTCATTCAATCTACAATTACCCGGATGTATTTTACCACAATGCTTACATTCAGGTCATTCAGATCTGATATTACCCACACTAGCTATCGAGGTAGTTGGAGCTTTGAAGTTCGACTGCAATCTAGCTCGATCTCTGTTCGACTGTCCCACATTAGTTTTTGAATGACTATGCTCATCTCTAAATTTCTTTGAAGCAGACTGAAATAATTGACTCAAAAATCTCTTTCTCACATCTCTGGCTTAAGCTCAGCTTTTCTTTTATCTTTCCCGAGTGCTTCAGCTTTACACGCTCGATCAACAAGCACAACAAATTCTTTTATTTCCAGAATTCCAACTAGCAATCGGATATCATCATTTAGGCCATCTTCAAACTGTTTACACATTATTGCTTCAACCGAAACACATTCCCAAGCATATTGACTTAATCTCATGAATTCTCGTTCATATTCTGTGACAGCCATACGTCCTTGCTTTAATTCCAGAAATTCTTTTCGCTTTTGATCTATAAATCTCTGTCTAACGTATTTCTTCTGAAATTCAGACTGAAAGAAATCCCATGTACCCATTCTTTTGGAACAACAGAAATCAAAGTCTTCCACCACTAGTAAGCTGCATCCCGTAACAAGGAAACAACACATTTCACACATTCTTCAAGAGTCAATGACATTTCATCAAACACTCAGATTGTGTTCTCGAGCCAAAACTCAGCTCTCTCAGCATCATCATCACTAGGGGCCCTGAACTCTTCAGCCCCATATTTGCGGATTTTATCGACCGGAGGCCTATTCATCAGATTCAGATTCATAACCGATATCATAACAGAAGTCTGAGGAGGATTAGGCAGGGGTGAAGGTTGTGAAGTAACCGGATTTGTTTTTATGTATTGAGTGAACCACTAATTCATCATTTGGAAGAAGGTTTGTTTAGCCTCTCCTTCCTGACCGCTAGTATCCGGTCTCGAATTAGATGCCGCTGTCCCTTGAGCGGGAGCAGGCATATTACTTTCAACGTCATCAGCTATAGCTCTTTCGGGATCAATAGGTTAGTCATGAATTCACAAATCTCATAGATTCAATGCTTATACGATTCATGAACATACTTGTACTGGTACATATCAATCTTTTACTCTTTCATATCATCTATATACCGATTGAACCATTTAGAATAATATCGGATACTCGGGAATCTCACACACTAAATGCCAATACATGGTCGAAACCATCTAAATCTCATATCTCATATATATGCTCGCTCTCGAGCTATCACAAGGTCTGCTCACACAAGCTGACGGTCAAACGTAACTACTCAGTGCTACTCACACAAGCTAAAGAGTAACTGCAACACATGCCGAAAAACTCAGCCACTGGTACAACGTAAAGGACCAGCACCCAAAACACGGTAACCCCTAATGACATGCCATTTGTATCATATCTCTTCCTAAGGTTCAACTGGGATTTATAAATTGTCGATAACTCATCGAGAATTTCCATGGTATCATATCATCTCAATTATAACAATTAAGCATTCAAATACATATAATTTAATGCTTATCAAACATATGAATTTACCTCGATCACAAAAACGACGAAATAGGATTGACTAGTCCAAAACTTTATCTTTCCCCCATTCTAGATTCGTACGAGGCTTAGCTTGATCTAAATAATCAAATTCAATCCATTTAGTATTCATTCTATTCAATTCAGCCCAAAATACATATTTTTGTAAATTTCCACTTTTACCCCTAATATTTTAACTTCATTACAATTTTGTCCTTAAGTCCGTAAAATTGCAAATTCATACAATTTAATCCACACCCATGCTATCCGAATTCTATATAGACCCATATCAGCCCATAATTTTCATTATTTACACATTTACCACATAATTTTCACATTTCACAAATAAATCCCTAATTTGCAATTTCATTAAAAATCACTTAACAAATGTTGTTTATCTAACAATAACCATTCATTTTCTATCATCAAACATCAAAACACATACACATTCATCAATGTTAAAACCCTAGACTTTTAATAGTTTTGCAAATTAGTCCCTGGGCTAGCTAGATTAAGCTACAAGGACTCTAAAAACATAGAAATCATTAAAGACCGAGCAAGAATACACTTACATGCATAAATGGAGTATGGCCGAACCTTGAAAGGTCTTTAATGGCTTCCCTAGGTTCTAATTTTGATTCCTGAAGAAGAAAGAAAGATGATATCTTTCTTCTACCTTAATTCATTTATGTTATTTTATTCACTTACCAAATTAACCTTATTCATTAACTTAAAAATTCACCTATTTAATGTCCATCTTTTTCCACTCAAATAAACAATGGTCTATTTACCATTTAAGTGCTCATACATCTAAGTTCTTTAGATATTTAGTACCTTTAGCCTATAGAACTCTAATTTTGCACCTTTTGCTATTTAGTCCTTTTTATCGAATGTTATAAGCCTTAAAATAATAATAAAATAAATATTTCTACTTCAGATTTGTGGTCCGAAAACCACTGTTCTGATTTCACTAAAAATGAGCTATTACAATTAGGGTTACCCTGTTTCGGGTGCTGGTCCTAAACGTCCTACCGGTGGCTGAGTTTTTGGCATGTGTTGTGGTTACTAGACAACTTGTGTGAGCAACACCATGTAGCTACATTTCGACTGACAGCTTGTGTGAGCAGACCTAGGTTACCATGTTTCGGGTCTTGGTCTTGAATGTCTTACCGATGGCTGAGGTCCGGCATTAGTTGTGGATACTCGACAGCTTGTGTGAGTAGCATTGTGTAGCTTACATTCTGACCGACAGTTTGTGTGAGCAGACCCATTTCACAGCTTGTGTGAGCTATGACTATATGTTTAGCACACTTTGTGTGAGCTTTCCCGTGTATCCGGTATTATTCTAAGTGGTTCAACGGGCATGAAAAGGGATGAACCAGTAAGGGTTTTGATTGATTTCACTACTAAAATTATAAAAAGGTGTGATGTATTGATGATTCAAGTAAGAACATTGAAGATTATGAAAAGTATGATTTAAGTAAAGCTATGTCTATGTCTTATGTGTTATGCAAACGAAATGGTAAAGGAAACGATATGAATTAAGACATGGAACTATATGAATATCCTTGATATGGTGATACATGGAAATTATGTAAGTTTAGATTAGTAATAGATTCAAGTGATACATGTTGAGATTAAATGGCTATTCATGTTAATGTGCTTATAATATATGCTAACATGTTTGGTGTGAATTCTTAGGCTTTGGCCAAGCTTTGGTTGGATCATGTCATGTTAATTTATAGGTTATGCATTGTAATGGTATGTGCCCAAATAGAAATATGCTTGAGTTCATGAAAGAGTGGTAAGGTTTAAATTATGTCAATTCTTATCATGCGATTAATTCCAAATGAGCTATGTTTAAATACACTAGCTTATGGCAATGGTTGATGATATGCTTATGTCTTGTGTGTTATGCATATGAAACGGGTGTGGAAAGGTAATGAAATAGTAAATTCATATTTAAAGTTTAAAATGATGAAAAAGAGAATGATAAGTTGAATTGAGTTGTTATTTAAGTTAAAGAAAGTAGATGCAATGGAAAGTAATGAAATGAAAATAAGAAAATTTGAAAGGGTTTACAGTTATTTAAAATCCTACTATGCTAGGGATGATATGTATATGTGATGTTGTGGATTTATTCACTTTGTGAGTTATTGAATATGGTTTAATGAATCTTGCAGTATCGGTATAGGATTTTTCTTGATATGTATAAATTTCATATTTGAAATGGATTGATATGACTAAAGTTTATACGAGCTTATTAAACATTCATTGCTTACATAGGTGTTTTTCCTTTGCTTTTTAGATTATCAGAAGCTCAAATTGGTTGGAAGCTCGTCGGAGATCTATCACACTATCCAGCAGTTATATTGGTAGATTTCAGTGTCTTGGTCAAGGTTATAATGGCATGTGTAGGTGAAACTATGGTTGATGATTAGTTAAATGTTAGTTGATGTGTTTGGCATGTATCTGTCGTTTTGGGTGATGTAGCCTTGATACATGTGGTGTCTTATTGATATGTGTTAATTTGATAATGTGTTAAAGCATGTCTGAATGGCCAAAGTGATATATATGATGAATTGACCTCAACATGGACAATATATGGTAAGATTTGGAAAGGTTTTGAACTAGATATGGCATGAATCTAATATGGTATGGTGGTTATGTATTAATTATGTTATGTTTTGGCATGGAAACAAGTTAATTGATAATTGGTTAAATATGCACATGTATAGGTGTTTTGGTTGATATGTGGATATATGTATGTGGCCTTTTGATGGATAACTTTATAGTCTTTATGATGCTTTGATGATGGAAGTTGAACATGGTCATTTTGGTATTAAAAAATGTAGTTATTTATGACTTATGATGCTAAATGTTAAATGGCATATTTGGTACATTTGGTATGAAATTTGATAGGTAAGCAAAGTGGTAACTTATGACATAAGTTTAGTTATAAGTTAGTTGAACTTTAGGCAAATTTATGTATATGGATATACATGTTTAATAGTTGTGATTGAGGTTCCTTTTGGGCACACTGGTTGTATGCTTATGTACCTTAATTGGATAGCTTGTTATAGCATGGTTTGGTGCACTCTGGAATGCTTGATTATATGTGGAAAATTGGTTGTAGGTGAATGCGTGTTTGGATGAGAAAAATGGCTTGAAAGTGGCTTATTTTTCGTCCACATGGGCGTGTGTCTCAGCTGTGTGTGACACACGGCCGTGTGTCCCCTATAGCTTTCAAAGGGTTACAAGTCAGGCTGTTACATGGCGTAGCACACGGCCTAGCACACGAGCGTGTGAGCCATTCCGAAGGGTACACGCTTGGCTGTGTGACCCAAGACAGTGAGTTACACAGGCATGGACACGGCCGTATGTACCTACTTCGAATGTCCACACGACCTGAGACACGGGCATGTCTCTCAGCCGTGTGAGTCACACGGTCTGGCCACACGACCGTGTGAACCCTGCAGTTTTAAAATTTTCATCTTTTCCCGAAAAATTCTAAATGTTTCTAATTCAATCCTGAATTGTTTCTAATGTGTTTTTAGCGCCTCGAGTGCTCGTATAAGGGACAATATGTATATTATTGATGGAATTTTCTGTGATTGATATTGTGAAGTAAATGATTCATATTTTTGATAGTTTTGAAATGTAAACTACGATAATGCTCTGTAACCCTATTTTGGCAATACATACGGGTTAGAGGTTTACACGTAGTGCCCATAATGAGTCTTAAAAGTCGTCTTATGAACATCCTCTTCCTTAACCTTAAGCTGATGATACCCAGAACGGATATCTATCTTAGAAAATATTGAAGCCCTATGAAATTGATCAAACAGGTTGTCGATCCTTGGAAGTGGGTACTTACTCTTCACAGTTAGCTTATTCAACTGTTGATAGTCTATGCACATTCTCATGCTACCGTCCTTTTTCTTTACAAATAAAATCGGTGCCCCCCATGGAGACACACTAGAACGAATGAATCCACGACCCAGAAGCTCCTGAAGCTGAGCCTTTAGCTTCGCAAGCTCTTTCGATGCCATTCGATAAGGAGCGATGGACACCAGACCTGTACTCAGTAGAAGCTCAATGTCAAACTCAACTTCCCGATTCGGAGGTAAACCCGGTAACTCCTTAGGAAAAACATCCAAAAATTCCCTCATTGTTATAATGTTCTCAACAGAAGAGTCCCCAGACGTTGAAACACTTACAGAAGAGTCCCCTCACTATTTGTAACCCTTTTCGAACCAATTTTTCAGCCACTAGAGCGGAGATTACATTAGACAAGTAATCACAACACTCGTTGATCACAACTGTAACACCCCTAACCCATATTCGTCACCGAAATAGGGTTACAGAGCATTACCAGAGTTTACAAATCTAACATACAGAAATTTCAAATGATTCATATCATATCAATAAACACATTATATCCAAGTCAAATCATACATATTGTCCCCTATACGAGCCCTCGAGACCAAAAATACACATTAGACACAAATCGGGACTAAATCAGAAACTTTGTGAATTTTTCAAAAACACTAAAATTTTCAAAACTGCAGAGGTCACATGACCGTGTGGCCAGGCCGTGTGACTCACACGGCCAAGAGGCATGCCTGTGTCTTAGGTCTTGTGGGCATTTGAAATAGGAACACACGGCCGTGTCTTAGTCCGTGTTCGTGCCCATGTGAGTAAACTGACTTGGGTCACATAGCCAAACCACACGCCCGTGTGCTCTGTGTGAACATACTGACTTGCAAACCTTTACAAGCTACAGGGGACACACACACGGTCGTGTGTCACACACAGCTGAGACACACACCCGTGTCTCTGCCCGTTCGAATGAAAATAGGCTATTTTACAAGCCATTTTTCTCACCCAACAACACTTGTTCCTACAGCAAAAAGTGCACATGTATACCAGCCATAGCAAGGCACCAAAATCATGCATAATCTAGCTTTATACATATAGTATAACCACACTCAACCAATATGCCCATAGGCATCTCAAATGACAATTTATATACTTGTATAACCAATTACTCCATTTGGTCAAAATAACAACTAACTTCTAATCTGATTTGCATCCATACATACCATAAATCTTACTTGCCAAAACACAAACCATTTGGTTCTAAAATGTCATTCTTTAACTAATATCAATTAACTAAAATAACTATACATAACATGGTACCAATTCACCACATACCATATGCACATTCAACTATCATCTCATCTTCTATTATTCAAACAAACAAGCCAAACATTAACCATAATAAGGCTACTCACATACATGCCAAACTTTGCCATTAACCATCAAGATACCAAAACTCAACCTAGTCAAATGGCCATTTCAACATTCAAACATATAGGCCAGCATTAACCAGAATAACTATACATGCCATTATAACCAAAATCAAAACATCTGAAAGTACCGATAGAACTGATGGATAGTGTGATATAACTCTGACAAGCTTTCAACGCGATCGAGCTTTCGATAATCTGAAAGTAAAGATGAACAACTACGTAAGCAACGAATGCTTAGTAAGCTCATATAAACTTTAATCATATCAATCCATTTCCAATATAAAATTTATACATATCAAGAATAAACATATACCGATACCACACGGTTCATGAAACCATATTCAACAACTCAAAAAATGAGTAAATCCACGACATCACTTATACATATTATCCCTAGCATAGTAGGATTTGAAACAACTTCAAACTCTTCCAAATTTCTTTATTTTCATTTTCCTTTATTCACTTTCCACACCTGTTCCATATGCATAACACACAAGTCATAAGCATATCATACAACTATAGCCACAAGCTAGTGCATTTAAACATAGCCCTTTTCAAATTAATCACATGATAAGCCATTTCATAATAAATTGCATAATTTAAACCTTACCACTCTTTCATGAGCACAAGCATATTTTCATTTGAGCACTTACCATTTCAATGCAACTTATAATTAAACATATTACCATTCAACCAATAGCTTGGCACTTGCCTAAGCATCAAACAACAACACATGTTAGCATACTTGAACATATTTCATATAAATTCAACATTGATAACCTTATTTTATCAACATGTCACACTTGAGTTTATTACTCGTCTCAACTTACGTAATTTTCATGTATCAACATATCAAAGGTATTCATAAATGTACATGTCATGATACATATCATTCTCCTATCGTTTCTTCATATACATATATCATCCCTTTCAATATATCAATATATCATGTACCATCATTTCCATGTATTTCATGTATATATCTGTATTAGTTCATAATAAACTCATATTGTCTCGTAACAGAACATTTCCTATTGAACCATTTAGAATATCATTGGATACTCGGGTAGCTCACCCATGGTGGGCTAAATTGTAATCCATCAATTCCTGTACATGTATGCTCATACAAGCTCTAAATCGGTATACCCTTACAAGCTATAGTCGGTAAGCTCATACGAGCTGAGTAACGGTAAGCTCATACGAGAAGAATATCAGTAAGCTCTCTCTCGAGCTGAGAACCGATAACCCTAATGACATGTCATTTGTATCTTACGAATTCTTAAGGTTCAAACAGGACTCGGCAATCGTCCCACGTCACTGGATTTAGGTCATTTCATAACACAATAAATTCCATACTAACATATATATATTGATTTAATCATAATATAACCACATATTAACATTCAATTTAATCAAAATTATATGGAATACAGTTCATACGAACTTACCTGGCTAAATTGCAGAAATACCAAGATTTAGGGGCATTTTGATAATTTTCTATTTTTCCTCGATTTTCCACCCGGTCTTGATCTAAATTAATAATTTCATTCAATTTATTAATTTAGACAATAAAACAATTCATTTCATGCAATTTGGTCATTTTTGAAATTTTACAAAATTGCCCCTAAAATTTTACTTTTATTCAATTTAGCCCTGAGCCCAAAACATGCAAATTAACCATTTTTAATACAAACCCAAGCTAGCCGAACGTTCATGGTATTCAAAACATATCATTTATACAACAAGTTCACATTAAATCTATGTACTTTTATTAATTTAACAAATTAGTCCCTAATCAAAAAATTTATCAAAATCACTTAATAAAGTTCTTTTAAATATCAATCAACATTCCAAATTCATCATCTAACATAAAAAATCACAAGATTCATCAATGGCAACATTCAAAATCTTTAACAGTTTCAAAATCGAAGGTACGGGCTAACTAGACTTAGTTGCAACGATATAAAAAGTAAAAAAAATTTAAAACAAAGCGAAAATCACATACCAAATAGCTTGTGATGAAACACCCCTCACCCGTATTCAATGCCAGAATAGGGTTACAGAGCACTACCGGACTTATAAAATAATCAAACAATAATTTCACATACATTGTCAAATTCCAAAAAATCATCATTCAACAACATGCATATCGTCCCTCCTAGTATATGCCTATGAGGCCTAAAACATGCATTTGGGGTGATTCAAGACTAAACTGATAACTTAGGAAACTTTTACGAGACTTAGAATTTTTTTTGCAAAATACAGGGACACACGCCCGTGTGAACATTCGAAATGGGATCACATGGCCGTGTCATTTCCCGTGTCCGACCTCGTGTAACTCTCTGACTTGGGTCACACGGCCAACACACACGCCCGTGTGGCTAGCTCGTGTGCCCTAAAAATGGCTACACATGCCCGTGTGCCAGGCCATGTGCTAGGCCATGCCAAACCTGTAGGGGGTATACTGACTTATGCCACACGGCCAAGTCACAAGCCCGTTTGCTGGGCCGTGTGGAGCATACTAACTTGATTTCTATTGCAACACTAGGGGACACATGGTCGTGTAATCTGACCGTGTGCCAGACACAGTTGAGACACACACCCGTGTCTCTACCCGTGTGGACAAAAATAGGCTATTTACCAAGCCAAATTGCCACCCAATTTGTAAGTACCTACACCAAGTCAAATGGCACAATTCATGGCATAAAAATAGGCATTCTAATAGCCTCAACCAAGCATAATCAAGCATAACTCATGATAACTCGATACTATTTTCCACAATACGCACAAGTTACAAACTAGGCCATTCCATTTATACCATTTTCACATATACAATTCAACTAATTAAACACTTTCAAACATGCACCATTATACTCAAACTCATAAGCATATACCTTATCCAATATCAACCATTTGACATCCACCATATCTATAATCCAGAATCATCATATATCTATCAATAGAAACTCACAACATAAGCCATACACATATATATACACACAACCAAACCAACAAATTAAGCTAACTCACATGGCTATATACAAAACCAAACTCTTAATATTTACAAGCCATTTCAAATGACTAAAATCATTAACAACACATACACCAAACTGACCAAACTCCTATACATGTCATATACTTAAAACACTTAAGTTCAAAAGTACCCAAGAGATAGTAGGATAGTGTTTCACTATAAAGCATAGAAAAATTAAACAAAATAAGCTATAAAGCTTAGTAAGCCCGTATGAAAATAATAAGCAAAACTCACCACTTAATTATCATTCAAAATATGCATATAACATACTATAAAATATTTAATCACAATATTAACATGTATTAAAATCACCTATTTAACCATGAACTCATTTCTTCCATATGTTCAAGGCATATATAGTTTTCGTACATACTTGTATTGATACATATCTATTTCTCACCATTTCATATCTCCTATATACCCGTTGAACCATTTGGAATAATATAGGATACTCGAGAATCTCGCACCCTAAGCGCCAATACATAGCCGAAGCTATCTCAATATCATATCTCAATACTGCTCACTCTCGAGCTATCAACGGGTCTGCTCACACAAGCTGACAGTCATGACATAACTCCACAGTGCTACTCACACAAGCTGACAAGAATCTGCAATACATGCTGGATAACTTAGCCACCGGTAGGACGTACGGACCAGCACCCAAAACAATTATAACCCTTAATGACATGTCATTCATATCCTAATCTATTCCTGAGGTTCAACCGGGATTTCTCAATGCCGAATCTTCGTCGATTCTATCCTCAAGGTCGTATTCACAAATAATTCATTAATAAAGCATTTAAAACACAATTATACCAATGCTTATTAACATACGAACTTACCTCGAATGCGAAAACGGCGAATTAAGTCGATTAGTCTGAAACTTTATTCTTTCCCCAATCTAAATTCGTATTTCGCCTTTCTTGATCTAATTATAATCAAAATTAACTTATTTAATAATCTCTCTATTCAATTTAATCCAAAAGCACACATTAAGGCACTTTTACATTTTTACCCCTAATATTTCATATTTTTAAAATTTAGTCCTTATTTCATAAAATCATAAATTCATGCAATTCAACCAAAACCCATGCTAGCTGAATTTTAATTAGGTCCCTAGAAGTCCATATCTTTCATTTATTTCATAATTTAACCACACAATTTACACATTTCACAATTTAATCCCTAATTGGACATTTTACTAAAAATCACTTAACAAATGTTGTTTATCTAACAACAAGCATGCATTTTCTACAAGTAAACATCAAAACACACCAACATTCATCAATGGAGAGACCCTAAACCTTTAAATTTTTTGCAAATTAGTCTCTAGGCTAGCTAGATTAAGCTGCAATGATCTCAAAAACATAGAAATTATTAAAAACGGAACAAAAATCATACCTAATTGAGCATAGATAACTTGGCCGAATATCAAGCCCTAAAAATGGTTATTCTTCTTCCTAAAATAGGCTAAGGAAGATGAATGAACCAAATTTGGGTTTTTGTTTTATTTAATTAACCTTAATTGCTAATTTACTAATTTAACCGTAATGAAAAACCATTAATATCATCCATTTAATGTCCAAAAATGTCTACAAAGTAAATTAATGGGTTATTCATCACATAAGGACCTTTACTAATTAATTTCATAACCATATAATACCTTTAGCTACTAGAACAACACTTTTTAACTTTACGCGATTTAGTCCTTTTTATCAAATTGACCACTCAAACAATAAAATTTCTTAACGAAATTTGCACACAATTATTCTATCATATTGTAAACATTAAAATAATAATAAAATAATTATTTCAATTTCGTATTTGTGGTCCCGAAACCACGATTATGATTTGACTAAAAACGGGCTGTTACATGTGAAGTTGCCAAAAGTTGAAGGTAAAAAAATGGCTTCCTTTCTTTTAGCCATTTGGTGAAGAAGACCAAAATTAAAAGATAATGACAACTTTTATTTTTATCTTATTTAATTTACTTTATCAAATTACCATTTTACCCTTGGTTAATAATTAATTAAATCATCAAATAAATGCCCATATTTGTCCACTAACCCTTAAATGGTTTAATTACCATTTAAGTCCATTTTCCTTTATTCAATAAGCCATTTAATCACTCAAATCAAATAATGACCAAAATTTACATCCTTTACAATTAAGTCTTTTTTAATTAATTAACTATCAAAACGTTAAAATTTTTTAACGAAACTTTAATCCCACATTAATGGCAATCCATAAATATTTATAAAAAAATATTTACAGCTCAGTTTGCAGAAACGAGGTACCAATGCCTCATTTTCTAAAACCACTTGAACTTAATAAATCGCTTATAAAACAAAAATCACTATATCAAAAACCTTTTCAAATTCACAATTAACTCGTAAATATTAAATATAATATTTATGAACTTACTCGTCAGATTTAGTAGCCTCGAAACCATTTTTTCCAACACCACTGAGAAACGGGCTGCTACAACAACAACCTCTACATCATACTCAGTTCTCAAAACAACCCTCTTAGTCGCGCAATCCAAATTGACTCGGTGCTCTACAAGTCAATCCATACCCAGAATCAAATCAAACTGTAACACCCCAAACCCGGCCTAGAAGTTAGGCCCGAATCTGGCGTGCCACATGGAAGTGTTTTTCAAAAACCATCTTTGCAATTGTTAAAAACTTGTTTGAGAATTATAGCCTCTTTGTTAAAACCCAAAACACTTAAGCAATTGTGTCTACGTGAAAACATAATTATCTTTAATAAACCTTTTCGGTTACAAAAGCATATTTGAAATAACAATTTACGAAAATGTGACGTTTGAAATAGAGTTGCAAAAGCATTTTGAAACATTGCGGAAACGTAGATAAAATACAAGTATTTTTGAGAGATTGATTGATGAATCACAAATCAAGGAATTGAACTTTAAATCCATGACTTTTGAAAATGTCGTTGATAATTTGAAAGAAAGTTCGAGTTAAATCATATTCGTAAAAGTTTATTTTGAAATCCATTTGTTAATCAATTTAGGAAAACCTTTATTTACGTTTTTAGAAAAATTCTCGTTTTAAACAATTTAAGAAAAATAATAAAAACTTCCCAACCATAAAGCAAAAATAAAAATAGTTCAGAGGCCTTATTACAACTTAAACCAAAATAGCAAAATAATAAAATAAACGAAAATAGAAATTTAAAATTTATTAACACCATTTCTGAAGTATGGCCTCCACCGAGTCATTACCTGAAAGGGTTAAGAGAAAGGGGGATGAGTTACAAGAACTCAGTGTGTAACCTGTTGGAACGTCGGTACCCCATGGCGCAGCAGAATAAAATTAGATCCGGCGATCCAAATCATGGATCCATGTGTGAGGAACGAATCGAGGTGAAATAAAGGTTTCGAAATTACCAAAACTTCAATCTGAGTAGACAGCGATGCCTTGGCAACAAGAGTTTTGATCTACTGTCGAATCAAGCCTCAACCTTTTGCGATGTTGGCCTCTACGTAATCCACCCGGTTTGACTATGAACGGAAGAAATCTCCAAAATTGTTTTGGAGGCTTATTTGCTTGACGACTGCTAGACCTAACAAGCAATCACTTAGGGTTTTCATGTTGAGTTTTGTCTCCTTTTAATACCTTTTATAATGGGTGCCTTTCTCATTGGGCCTTTTATAATAGGTATCCTCTTAATTGGGCCTTCTATAATTGGTATCTCTTGAATGTATTACAAGATTAAATAAAGACAATAAAGTTTTTAACCGAAAATTATAATTACATTAAATATATCTGAAAATTATAATTACATTAATTATAATAAGGATTCCGGTAAACTATATTTATTTAAATTTATATATGAATCAAATTCATATATTAATAAAATTATGTTATCATTATGTGTACAACATCCTTGTACATATAATATGTTCAATATTTTATTGCCCAATTAAATTAATTCTTTAATTAATTTAATTTATGTGACAACCAAGCACAATACCAACTATATTTTATTCCGTTCATTTCAACCATAGGGTGTGACCCTGTAGGTTCTTGCAACGTTAGCAGTAATACTAGAACGATTCTATTGTCACAGACAATGAGTGGCATCTAGCAATGCATCATTGCTACCTAAGTTACAAGAAGTCATGATTCGACATAACCTATCGTGATTAACCTTTCATGCATTAATCCTTAAGTCCTTTATCTCTGGAACGGATACAAGTCATGAGATAGTCACACTTGCATAGTCCATCCCATGTTTCTTGATATCTTGAGTAGACTATGATATACAAATTAGTATGACATCTCATATCAACTTATTTGAGCATGGCCATGCATTTCTAGTCTCACTCAATCAAGTGGCCTAAGATATTACTCCTATTATGTATGAGGGACTTATCCTTTATTGATCAACCATATCCCTCTACATAGATTTTGGTATATCCAACATCAGCCTTTATAGGACAACCTGTTACGGTGTACGTTTGACTGTATCAAAATATACAACTCACGATGCTGGGATAATAATGATCTCAAGTATGAGGATCATATACATATTAATCACTATGAGTAATGTTGTGACAGTTACATAATAATCCAAGAAACATACTCATAGCGGGTCAATCCAATATGTTTTTCTCTAACACACATATTCATGCATTGATTTTGACACTCCATATCAATGACAACTCTTTATCATCAATCAACTACATGTTAGTCTTAATACATTATTATTGTCCTAGTCAACAATAATACTCGACTAAGGATCTTTTAAGAATAATCATATTATTCTCAGGACATTATTATAAAACAGTTTATCTATACACACAAAAAGAAAAACTGAAATAATAATGACAACACTTTATATTAATAAACATGGTAAATTAAGTATGTTATTACAACCATCTCATGATTGATCTTTGGGCATACTCTTACAATCTCCCACTAGCACTAAGACCAATCACTCATATATCTAATACCAAGTGACTTAGTGTGACGATCATGCTTCTGCTGTGTCAGAGGCTTGGTCAGGGGATCAACGATGTTATCATCTGAAGGTACTCTGCATATCTCTACATCCCCTCGATCGATAATCTCTCGAATAAGATGGTAGCGTCTAAGTATATGTTTGGATCGCTGGTGAGATCTGGGTTCTTTAGCTTGTGCAATAGCTCCATTGTTATCACATCGGAGTTCTATAGCATTTGATATGCTAGGCACAACCCCTAGTCCAGTAATGAACTTCTTGATCCAAACTGCTTCTTTTGCTGCCTCACTGGCTGCAATATACTCGGCCTCTGTTGTAGAATCGGCTACTGTACTTTGCTTTGAACTCTTCCAGCTCACAGCACCACCATTAAGGCAAAACACAAAACCTGATTGCGATCGAGAATCATCCTTGTCGGTTTGGAAGCTGGCATCAGTGTAACCTTTTACACTTAACTCTTCCTCACCTCCATATAATAGGAACGTATCCTTAGTTCTTCTTAAGTACTTAAGGATACTCTTGACTGTGGTCCAATGACCTTCACCGGGATCTACTTGATACCTGCTCGTCATACTTAAGGCATACGGGACATCTGGACGGGTACATAACATAGCATACATGATAGATCCAATAGCGAAAGCATATGGAATTTTACTCATACGTTCTCTCTCTTGTGGAGTTGAAGGACACATTTCCTTCGAGAGTGAAATACCATGTCTCATAGGTAGGAATCCTCTTTTAGATTCTTCCATACTGAACCTTTTTAGTACTTTATCTATGTATGTACTTTGGCTTAGACCTAGTAGTCGTCTTGATCTATCTCTATAGATCTTGACTCCTAAGATATAAGTGGCTTCGCCCAAGTCCTTCATAGAAAAACAACTTCTTAACCAAGTCTTAATAGACTGCAAGGTAGGTATGTCATTTCCCATGATAAGTATGTCATCCACATATAGTACCAAGAATGTGATAGTGCTCCCACTAACTTTCTTGTAAACAATGGTTCATCTTCATTTTTGATAAAACCAAACTCTTTGATTGCATCGTTAAAACGAATATTCCAACTTCGAGAAGCTTGCTTTAATCCATAAATTGATCTTTGTAGCTTACATATCTTTCTAGCATCCTTTGGATTTACAAAACCTTCAGGTTGGGTCATATACACATCCTCTTCAAGTTTCCCGTTAAAGAAAGCTGTTTTGACGTCCATCTGCCAGATTTCATAATCATGAAATGCAGCTATGGCGAGCAAGATCCTGATGGATTTAAACATAGCTACAGGAGAAAAGGTTTCATCATAGTCAACACCATGAATTTGGCGAAAACCTTTAGCGACTAATCGCCTTTTGTATGTTTGTACATTACCATCCATGTCTATTTTCTTTTTGAAAACCCATTTGCACCCTATAGGTTTAACCCCTTCGGGTGGGTCAATCAAAGTCCATACTTGGTTTTCATACATGGAATCCATCTCAGATCTCATGGCCTCAAGCCATTTCTCAGAGTCTGGGCTCGTCACCACTTCTTGATAAGTCCTAGGCTCATCTTGATCTATAAGAAGAATGTCACCATGCTTTGTAATGAGAAATCCATATCTCTCAGGTGCACGGCGTTCTCTTAAAGATCTGCGCGGTGGTTGTGTTTCTATAGCAGTTGTTTGTTCCTCAATTTCTTGTGGAATTTGGTTTTGTTCAATCTCTGGTTCAGTGGTATCTTGTGATTCTTGAATTTCTTCAAGTTCAATCTTTCTCCCACTTCCTTTTCTAGAAGTAAATTCTTTCTCTAGGAAGACACCAGTCCGAGCAACAAAAATTTTGTTCTCAGTGGGATTAAAAAAATAATATCCTTTGGTTTCTTTTGGATACCCCACAAAAATACACCTTTCAGATTTGGGTTCAAGCTTAGTAGACGTCTGACGTTTAACATAAGCTTCACAACCCCAAATTTTCATAAAGGACATACTAGGATGTTTCCCAGTCCACATCTCATATGGCGTCTTTTGAACCGATTTAGATGGAACACGATTTAGTGTGAAGGCAACAGTCTCAAGTGCATGTCCCCAAAAGGAAGTCGGTAGATCAGCATGACTCATCATGGATCGAACCATGTCTAATAAAGTTCGATTTCTTCTCTCAGATACTCCATTCAATTGAGGAGTACCAGGAGGAGTTAGTTGTGAGACAATCCCACATTCTTTCAAAAGATCATCAAACTCTAGGCTCAAATACTCTCCACCTCGATCAGATCGAAGTGACTTGATAGTTTTGCCTAGTTGATTTTGTACTTCATTTTTAAATTCCTTGAACTTTTCAAGGGACTCAGACTTATGGCGCATGAGATAAACATACCCATATCTACTGAAATCATCAGTGAAAGTAATGAAGTAGTGAAATCCACCTCTGGCCTGTGTATTTATTGGTCCACATACATCAGAATGTATTAGGCCCAATAAATCACTAGCTCGTTCACCTTTTCCAGAAAAAGGAGATTTAGGCATTTTTCCCAATAAGCAAGATTCACATACTTCAAATTGTTCAAAAACAAATGAATTCAAGAGACCATCTCTATGGAGTTTGGATATGCGTTTCTCAGTTATGTGGCCCAAACGACAATGCCAAAGATAAGTTTGATTTGAGTCATTTATTTTAGATCTTTTAGTATTTATGTTGTAAATGGGATTCGTTTGATCTAAAATATAGAGGCCATTAATCAATTGTGCCGAACCATAGAAAACATTATTGAGATAAAATGAACAACAATTATTCTTAATAATTATCTCAAAACCAATTTTGTCTAAACAAGAAATTGAAATAATGTTTTTAGTCAAACTGGGCACAAAATAACAATCCTCTAAACATAAATCAAGTCCACTATGCAAAGATAAAGTATATGTTCCCACAGCTAATGCATCAACTTTTGCTCCATTTCCAACTTGTAGGTCCACATCTCCTCTAGCCAAAGTCCTACTCCTTTGTAGTACCTGTACAGAAGTACAAATATGAGAACCACAACCAGTATCTAATACCCAAGAAGTAGTAGTTGATAAATTAATATCAATAACATAAATACCTGAAGCAGACATTCCGCTTGCTTTAGCCTTCTTGACTTCTTCAAGATAGGCAGGGCAGTTCCGTTTCCAATGTCCAGTCACACCACAATGAAAACAATTTCTTTCCTTAGACACCCCACCTTTAGGTTTCAGTGCAGCCTTTCCTTTTCCAAATTTGGGCTTACCTTTTCCCTTGGGCTTTGTTTGAACTTTGCCCTTTCCCTTGCCCTTGTTATTACGGACCATCAGTATAGGCTTGGGTCCAACCCTTTTCAAGTTGCCTTCAGCAATTCGTAACATACTGAGCAATTGTGGTAGAGTCTTGTCAATTTCATTCATATTGAAATTGAGGACAAACTAGCTGTAGCTATCCGGCAACGATTGTAAAATAACATCAGTGGCCAACTCTTGGCTCAATGGAAACCCAAGCTTAGACAGGCTTTCAATATAGCCAATCATCTTAAGGACATGAGGTCCTACTGGGCTTCCTTCAGCCAACTTACATTGGAATAAGGCCTTAGAGATATCAAACCTCTCTTGCCGCGCTTGTCCCTGATAAAGTTCTTTCAGGTGCTCGATCATATCATAAGCAACCATGTCCTCATGTTGCTTCTGAAGTTCAGGATTCATAGTGGCAAGCATACGACATCCAACATCTATCATGTCATCGAGATACTTCTTGTAAGCATCTCTATCAGTCCTCGAGGCATTAGCGGGTGGTTCATTAGGAAATGGTTGTTCAATGACATATAATTTCCGTTCTTGTTTAAGGACAATCCTCAAGTTACGGAACCAATCAAGAAAATTCAAACCATTCAATTTTTCCTTCTCAAGGACCGATCGCAATGAGAGTGTGCTAGTGTTTGCAGCCATAATATATCTACAACAATTAAATATGCATGTGAGTAAATTTACCAATTTTATATCAATCATTAAAAAGACTTTATTAAATGATATTCCCACTATTTTATTTCAAAATTAATAACCCTCGTATATTAATTTCGGAAAAACTTTCTCAAAAGTATTTCTAGTAGGTTAAGGATACATATTTCACCACCTCTTAAGTCAGCTTTGGCTTTACTCTTAAGATTATGGTTATTTAGGTAAGCAACATTTGCTAATTACATCATATGTAACTCCTAATATTTGGTGAACAACTCTTGTTCTAATCATCTTATGATTTATCCAATTTACTTGCCTCTAGGTTTCTAATCCTATTAGAGTAACCTAGTTAAGTCATTAACCAATTTTTTTTTTAACCAGCGAATATCACTTGTTTATTCTTTGCGTTTAACCAAGATAAATACTAGTACTTCGCTTTGGCAGAACCTACATAGTATTGATCGAGGCCTTAACGAGGGCAAAATTGGAAGGCCATGTTGACTTAATATTTTAATAGAGGGATTTTATTAAGGTTGTTGCATCTCACCAATTATGGTCTACTTTAGCCCATTTAGTCTTCTAATCGATCTCATCAATTAATAGGGTTTATTATCAACAAGGTTTATTATCATCCATAGCATCTCATACATGAATAAATAAAGCAATAAATAAATGCAATAGTTATAGCCCATAAACTAAAGTGGTTCAACCCAAGCCAATAGGAAAACCAAAAGGAAACCTAAAGGTGTAAGCCCTTTCACAAGCTATCATTCACAATCATTGTCCCACCTTCCTTCTTGTTTGGCCCACAGCAACTCTTGCAAATTACAATATGCAGAAACTCGTTTTACATACGAGGGAATAAGATGAGAAGAGAAATACAAGAGAATAGTAGTAAGGCACGACACGCAGGCCGTATTTTAAAAAAAATACAACTTTTTATCGAATGGGTCATTGGGCTATAACTATGCATTTCAAACACCGTGCATGTCAAAAATAGCATACATAATTCAATGCTTTTTTGCTAAGGTGAATTATAAAATATCCTTTCAACCTTTTGTGGCCCATCAAGTTTATAAATTTCTTTTATTAACAAATTTTTTTTTTGCGGGGGTCTGAGGATGTCGGAGGAACCGGGCGCGAATCGCATACCCCAGTCAAATGAAGCCTCACGATTTGATAAATTTTTATCAACAGAATCGCGTTTTTAGGATTTTAATCCTTGAGGTTTCATATCGGAACAACCCTTGTTCCACTAGCCAGTTAACACTTACTGGAAACTATAAATACCACCGCCGCATTATTACAGATTTGTTAATAGTTAATAGTAATAACATAAAATCGAATAGGCCACAACACCATGATTAACATTTAATCAATTACCGAAAGGAACAATTATCAGATTATGCTTAAACGATTTGAACAATCAAAAATATAATAAGATCAAAACATGTATCTCATACAATTGCATCACCCAAGTATTTAAACCCAAGTTCGTATCACACAAGTGGCTCTGATACCACTGTTGGAACGCCGGTACCCCATGGCGCAGCAGAATAAAATTAGATCCGGCGATCCAAATCATGGATCCATGTGTGAGGAACGAATCGGGGTGAAATAAAGGTTTCGAAATTACCAAAACTTCAATCTGAGTAGACAGCGATGCCTTGGCAACAAGAGTTTTGATCTACTATCGAATCAAGCCTCAACCTTTTACGATGTCAGCCTCTACGTAATCCACCCGGTTTGACTATGAACGGAAGAAATCTCCAAAACTGTTTTGGAGGCTTATTTGCTTGACGGCTGCTAGACCTAACAAGCAATCACTTAGGGTTTTCATGTTGAGTTTTGTCTCCTTTTAATACCTTTTATAATGGGTGCCTTTCTCATTGGGCCTTTTATAATAGGTATCCTCTTAATTGGGCCTTTTATAATTGGTATCTCTTGAATGTATTACAAGATTAAATAAATACAATAAAGTTTTTAACCGAAAACTATAATTACATTAATTATATCTGAAAATTATAATTACATTAATTATAATAAGGATTCCGGTAAACTATATTTATTTAAATTTGTATATGAATCAGATTCATATATTAATAAAATTATGTTATCATTATGTGTACAACATCCTTGTACATATAATATGTTCAATATTTGATTGCCCAATTAAATTAATTCTTTAATTAATTTAATTTATGTGACAACCAAGCACAATACCAACTATATTTTATTCCGTTCATTTCAACCATAGGGTGTGACCCTGTAGGTTCTTGCAACGTTAGCAGTAATACTAGAACGATTCTATTGTCACAGACAATGAGTGGCATCTAGCAATGCATCATTGCTACCTAAGTTACAAGAAGTCATGATTCGACATAACCTTTCGTGATTAACCTTTCATGCATTAATCCTTAAGTCCTTTATCTCTGGAACGGATACAAGTCATGGGATAGTCACACTTGCATAGTCCATCCCATGTTTCTTGATATCTTGAGTAGACTATGATATACAAATTAGTATGACATCTCATATCAACTTATTTGAGCATGGCCATGCATTTCTAGTCTCACTCAATCAAGTGCCTAAGATATTACTCCTATTATGTAGGAGGGACTTATCCTTTATTGATCAACCATATCCCTCTACATAGATTGTGGTATATCCAACATTAGCCTTTATAGAACAACCTGTTACGGTGTACGTTTGACTGTATCAAAATATACAACTCACAATGCTGGGATAATAATGATCTCAAGTATGAGGATCATATACATATTAATCACTATGAGTAATGTTGTGACAATTACTTAATAATCCAAGAAAAACACTCATAGCGGGTCAACCCAATATGTTTTTCTCTAACACACATATTCATGCATTGATTTTGACACTCCATATCAATGACAACTCTTTATCATCAATCAACTACATGTTAGTCTTAATGCATTATTATTGTCCTAGTCAACAATAATACTCGACTAAGGATCTTTTAAGAATAATCATATTATTCTCAGGACATTATTATAAAACAGTTTATCTATACACACAGAAAGAAAAACTGAAATAATAATGACAACGCTTTATATTAATAAACATGGTAAATTAAGTATGTTATTACAACCATCTCAAGATTGATCTTTGGGCATACTCTTACATAACCCACTTACCGTTGTCCACTGGGCCAAAACCCATTAAGCAATTATTTGGGCGAAAGCCCATTTACAATAATATAAATGTATCATATATATAATATGCATATGATATGCAATTCCCAAACCAAACCTAGTTTTCTATCCGCTACACACCACCCGTACCAACCAACACACCTGTGGGTGATCTTTAGTCAACCCATCCCACCAACACAACAAACGCAGGGATGAAGCCATTTATATCAAATTTGTGGTCAGGCCACCAAATTAATAGAATTTACATGGCATTGCCATTTTTCAGATTTATGGCAGAGCCACCAGATTTATGTGGCAGAGCTACCAGAACTTCTCTTCATCATTATCCCATCCCATGCAAAACATGTAATAATGCATAACAAATCACAATAATGTATTCGGATATTTCTTACAAATTTTATGGCCCATTATAACAATTTATCAAAATTGGCCCATTAAGCAAATATCAATCGGCCCAAATAGCAAAATATCAGATTGGCCCATTAATCAATATGTCCATTCGGCCCATAAGCAATTTCGTATTTCGGCCCCTTAGGGGCATTTCCATAATTCGGCCCATAAGGGCAATATAACAAATCGGCCCATTAACACTTTGCAATTTGGCCCAAATAGAGCAATCTTATCAAATCGGCCCATAGGGGCATTTTCATAATTCGGCCCATTAGGGGCATTTTTTTAACTCGGCCCATAAAGGAATTTTCATAATTTGGTAATCGTACCCACTAAGGGTAATTCGATAATTTACCCTCTAAGGGTATTATGGTAATTTCGTAACCTATGCTTAACTACTAATTTGGGGCATAAAAATTGAAACTGTCCATCTGCGTCATACTGACGAAATTGACTATAACTCGAGTTAGGAATCTCGAAATTTAAATCCGTAAATTTTACTTGAAACTAGACTCATAAATCTGCTTACTACAATTTTTCCAGAATTTTTGACTTAACCATTTAGTACAGTTTATTCCTTAAATTTTCCCTTGTTTCACTGTCTAATGATTCTGACCTCTCTTACCTTAATCTCAAATATCTTATTGTATGCTTTTTTTATACTGCTCCCACTTGTTTCTATTGAAAATAGGTTCATTAAGGAATCCATACATATCAATTATAACTCTTAATTCACTTTGTACAATTTTTTACGATTTTTCCAAGACAGAACAGAATACCCCGAAGTCATTCAGAACCAGTCTAACTAAAATTAACATATCTCAGAACATAATACTCATTTTCCTTCTCTGTTTCTTCCATATTAAAATAGACACAGTAATCTTTAATATGATATCTTATTCACTTTGTAATTCCTTTAATCTTATTTTTCACAATTTTTCAAATTCACATCACTGTTTCTGACCGAAACTGTTTTATTACAAAATACGTTTACCACTATGAGCATACGCACGTCCGAGTGATCACGAATGCCGGTTATCGGTTTTCTTCGGTATGTCTACCGAATCATAGAATATTTCATGTAAACTTTCAGAGAAGTGTGAGATTACACACCATTTCAAATATGTATACGGAAGGTACGGGATTATAGTACGTGATTACACACCTTATTTGGAATCCGTAACACGATACTCTTCGCGGCATCTAAAGGTACAATTGGTCAACTATTAGTCCAAAACCCAATTTACAACTTCAACCAAATATTGCGATTGATTAACAATCTATCACTTACCAACAATCCGAGTCTCTTATTACGAGGGATAGGTGTTCGATTGGCCCTCCGATAAAGTACTTCGAGTCCTTAGAAGTGATTAACACAAAAACAATGTTAGCCACACCTTATTCGGCTTGAGAAAGAATCACCACAATACACCCCCTTCACCTATATACGACTTGGAAGAAAAAGAAAAAGAAATGAAAAGAGGAATATACGATCACTTACCGATTTGATTAAGAAGAGATTGTCCAACACGAAAGGAAAAGAAATGGTGAAGAAGTAGGGTGGTAATAGGTTCGGCTATGGAGAGAATCGAACAATGATATTCGGCTATCAAGGAAGGTGGAAAGAAAATGAGTATGTGACCTAACAAAAGAGAAAAGCAATGCACTATTGTGCTAATATGTTTCGGCAAGGAGGGTTGCAAAATTTGGAGAAATGACACAAAGTTGCCAAAGGGAATTTTTGCCAGAACACTACTAAGTCTTAACCAAATGCCAAAATAAAAAAAAATTCAGCTACCTATTCTCCCCAAACCGTCCACATGTATCCCCCCCAGGATAAGAGTTTGGCCACCCAAGCTTTCCAAAACATCACCCATGAAATAAGCCTCATGTCCCCCTTTCTTTGCTATTTCTCTTGATTCCTTTCCCCAACTTCCACCTTGCCTTATTTCTTTAGCCCCCATTCCAAAAATAAAGAAGTCAAACTTGCCATAAATACCTCTTGGCCGACACTTAAGGAAAGAGTGCAAAAATATTAGTCAAAATTTTCACACAAAGTGATTCGAACCTCTTCCCTTCAAGTCCAGCATGTGGCATAATATCCTTCTTACCAATAGCTCTATAACATCCAGGATTTAGGGGTCTTGCATTTTACTCCGTATCTATGTGTTAGTATGCTTAGTATGATTGTTGAATGTGTTTGGGGCTTCGGGAAATCTTGAAGTTAAGTCTAAATCTTAGTGGAAATTTTTGGTTCTAAGCTATTAGGGGAAGGCTAGTGGAGCCAGGCTTTAAAGGATTAAACTTCGGGGTTGTTGACACAAGAATAAGGCTGGTGTAGTGGCAAGGAGGCGTTACTTTGGGGAGCTTGGGGGTTTCTCAGAGGGGAGTTACAAGAGGGAAGGGGTTCGAGCTACGTGGACAGCATTTTTGAGGTTATTTTTGCGCATGGGGGGTAGGTGATGGATTCGGCAAGGGCACTTGAAAGGGGGAGGTTTGAAAGGGTCAAATGTTTTGAATGGATGGTGGAGAGTAAGGCATGAAGTTTGAATCTTTCAAACTTATTTGAATGTGTGAAGGAGAGGGAATTGAGGAGAGAAAGAGGGGACTTGGAGAGGGGAGGAGTGTTGACCGAATATGGGGTTCTAGGAAAGGGATTTTCTGTCATGTAAGAGGGGTGTGAGGGGGTGTTTCGGTTTAGAGGGTTAGGTGCCGAAATTGGGTGTGTAGTAGCTTGAGTGGGATCATTTTTGAGTCTTTCTTTTCTCTAGTCTTTTGCCGAAAAGTGTCAATCAAAAGCCATTCACTTGTTTTCTTCTTTTCCTATAATCAAAAGCCGAAACTAAAAGAGACAATTTGGTGCATTTTTGTTCATCTTCTTTTCTCTCTACTTCTTCTCTAAAGCCGAACCATACCTCTCTCTTCTCCTTTTCTTTTTCACTTTCATAGCCTTAAACCTTCACTTCTCTTTCAAAAGTTGAATAACTCCTCACTTGTGGAAACCGAATGAACTTGCTATTCATTTGAACCTTAGCCGAATTTTCCAATCATCTTCACTTCTTTCTTTTCTTTTTCTATTTGTTTGGGCAAATCTTTCAAAGCCGAATCTCTCTCGTGTGGTAACTCTTTTCCTTTGGTAATCTCTAGAGGAAGTGCCGTCATTCATCTTTTGCCATTTCTCTCAATCGTTCATAGTGGTGGTGGTAAGGGTTCTCTTTCTCCTTAATCTATCTAAGTTTTCTCTTTGGTTTGCTAAAACCAAAAGTCTAACTCTATTTATTATATGTGGCCGAACCTATGGGGGGCTTGATTTCGTGCCTTTTGTTTGTAGCCAGCGTGAGGGGTATTAGGGATCAGTTGGTTTCGATCAACCAAGGTAAGAAGGGTACACCTTTCGTTCGGCCGAAGGCCACTTTGTTTGGACCATAAGTGTTAGGCCGAATCTGATGTCGGTTTATGTATGGACTTCGACGATCTTTTAGCTCAGGTGTAGACCCTTCGGGGTCTATCAATTTTGTAAGAGTATGCCCAAATATCAATCATGAGATGGTTGTAATAACATACTTAATTTACCATGTTTATTAATATAAAGCGTTGTCATTATTATTTCAGTTTTTCTTTCTGTGTGTATAGATAAACTGTTTTATAATAATGTCCTGAGAATAATATGATTATTCTTAAAAGATCCTTACTTGAGTATTATTGTTGACTAGGACAATAATAATGCATTAAGACTAACATGTAGTTGATTGATGATAAAGAGTTGTCATTGATATGGAGTGTCAAAATCAATGCATGAATATGTGTGTTAGAGAACAACATATTGGATTGACCCGCTATGAGTATGTTTCTTGGATTATTATGTAATTGTCACAACATTACTCATAGTGATTAATATGTATATGATCCTCAGACTTGAGATCATTATTATCCCAGCATCGTGAGTTGTATATTTTGATACAGTCAAACGTACACCGTAACAGGTTGTTCTATAAAGGCTGATGTTGGATATACCACAATCTATGTAGAGGGATATGGTTGATCAATAAAGGATAAGTCCCTCCTACATAATAGGAGTAATATCTTAGGCCACTTGATTGAGTGAGACTAGAAATGCATGGCCATGCTCAAATAAGTTGATATGAGATGTCATACTAATTTGTATATCATAGTCTACTCAAGATATCAAGAAACATGGGATGGACTATGCAAGTGTGACTATCCCATGACTTGTATCCGTTCCAGAGATAAAGGACTTAAGGATTAATGCATGAAAGGTTAATCACGAAAGGTTATGTCGAATCATGACTTCTTGTAACTTTCGTAGCAATGATGCATTGCTAGATGCCACTCATTGTCTGTGACAATAGAATCGTTCTAGTATTACTGCTAACGTTGCAAGAACCTACAGGGTCACACCCTATGGTTGAAATGAACGGAATAAAATATAGTTGGTATTGTGCTTGGTTGTCACATAAATTAAATTAATTAAAGAATTAATTTAATTGGGCAATCAAATATTGAATATATTATATGTACAAGGATGTTGTACACATAATGATAACATAATTTTATTAATATATGAATTTGATTCATATATAAATTCAAATAAATATAGTTTACCGGAATCCTTATTATAATTAATGTAATTATAATTTTCAGATATAATTAATGTAATTATAATTTTCGGTTAAAAACTTTATTGTCTTTATTTAATCTTGTAATACATTCAAGAGATACCAATTATAAAAGGCCCAATTAAGAGGATACCTATTATAAAAGGCCCAATGAGAAAGGCACCCATTATAAAAGGTATTAAAAGGAGACAAAACTGAAAATGAAAACCCTAAGTGATTGCTTGTTAGGTCTAGCAACCGTCAAGCAAATAAGCCTCCAAAACAGTTTTGGAGATTTCTTCCGTTCATAGTCAAACCGGGTGGATTACGTAGAGGCCGACATCGGAAAAGGTTGAGGCATGATTCGACGGTAGATCAAAACTCTTGTTGCCAAGGCGTCGCTGTCTACTCAGATTGAAGTTTTGGTAATTTCGAAACCTTTATTTCACCCCGATTCATCCTCACACATGGATCCATGATTTGGATTGCCGGATCTAATTTTATTCTGCTGCGCCATGGGGTACCGGCGTTCCAACAAATTTCGGTAAGGAATATTTGATTAAAGTATTTATTTAGTTTTGTTATTTTCGTAATCAACGTTTTAACCGGGTCTTTTGACCAAGATCGTATCTTATGGATTCGGAACCAGGCAAGGGAAAGAAGGGGTTGGACACATAGTCCCTACCCCTAAGTTTAAGAGATGAACAGTTTCAGCAGTTCAGAATTGGCCACCGGGTTGTGGGCCAGCGTCGGAGAAAGATAAACAAATCGCTGTGATCTCTCTGAGTGAGGACATTAGGGAGATTGATAGTTTAGTTCTCCAAGTTTACAGGTGTGTAATTATCACACTATTCCCTTAGTTTTGTAAATATATGCGTTTTTCTTGAAAGCCGAAAGTGGTGGCCGTGGTGGATGTATTACCTCTGTGGGGTAATCGGTAAACAAGGTTAGAGTATTACATTCTTTAATGATTGTGGATAGACTACTGTGGATGCATGTAAGTATGTTATGCATGTACATATGTATATCTATGTTTCATCATGATGTCTATATGTTATATTATGTTGCATGTGCATGGGTTTGGGTTCTAAATGATAAAAGGGGAAGTGTATATATGTGGGTGACTTTGTCACGATTAATGAGGGCCCCGAGCCTCATTGTGGATTTTGTGATTTAATCACATGGATTCAGTGGCTAGACCACTTATGTGGACTTCGAGCAGTGTGTCTGTCAGCATGACTGCCGAAGAGGTGTGTAGCGGATGGAGGGTTGATTGTAGAAATCCCCAGGTGTGTATAAGGATGGATATACGGAGTGGTGTGTAGAAGATGGACATTAGGTTGGGTTGGGCCGTTATGTTGAACATTTATGCATGGTATGATATTTTAATAATGATTTTGGGCCAAGCCCACTTGTGGAATGTGGCGGTATAGTTGCACACTGAGTCTGGTGACTCACCTTATTTTCTTAACACATCGCAGGTAGCTCGTGACACTTTGGACTGGGTTGGAATGGACTCGAGGTGGCCATGCGGATGTTAATTTAGTAAACTCTATTTAAAATTCTTAACTTGCTATTTTCCTTTTGGGATATTTTTAATATGTAATAAGGCCTTGGTATTTTATTTGGTTTTAGCTTTCAATTTGGGTTACAGCTTGTTTTTAAATGATCAATATGGGATTTTCCTAAAATGATAATAAACCATTTCTTATTCAAAATTACTTAAACTCGATTTTCACAACAAATACAATTTTATTCAAATTAATAACAACTTTATAAAATGGGCATTAAATGCATCGGCTTTTATAAACAAACCACAAAACGCGGAGTTTCAAAAAGAATACGAACTTTTAACGAACGCACAGTTTTTAGACATTCCTTCCATGTGACATGCCAAATCCGGTCGTAACATCTAGGCCGGGTTTGGAGTGTTACAATTTTGGTATCAAAGCCCAGATTTTAAACTCAGCCTTGGGTTTTGGGGCCACAACATTTTCAAATCATGTTAGTTTAAACGAAAATCTTTTTCACGAAGTAGTCTAGTGAAAGAATGGCACTCGAGTTTCCGGCCCAGGTCCACCAGGTAAGTCTTCTAACTGTTAAATAAATTGTATGAGGTGGTTATATGATGCATTGCTATGGATGTTAGAATTTAGGATATTTACTATAGAGACAGAAACCTCTAGGGATGTATGAACTTTATGAAAGAACAACTTAGAATTCTGTGTCATAAAACTTTGCGTTAATAAACAAGTGGAAAGATATGCTGACTCATAAAATTTATAATTAGAGAAAGGGCAGAACGTTAGCTATGAGTACTAGGGGACGTGGACGTAATGCGCGAGGACGTGGTAGAGGTAGGATGGCTGTGTCAGAACCAGTAGGGTCTAGTCATGGATCCGGGAACGAGGCACCGTTGCCGCCAGCCACGGATGCAGAGTTTCAAGATCAAACAGGTGGAGACGATGCGGTGTCTCAGGCGATGTTGCGAGTTTTGGAGAGAGTTGCGGGGGCAAATATGGGTGCTGAGGCCCGAAAATCGGTGTCTGAACGACTCCGAGCAAATGGAGCCGAAATATTTAGGGGTGTCTCTAGGTTAGCTCCGAATGTGGCTGAGTATTGGTTAGAGGCGGTCGAGAGAATTATGGATGACTTGGACTGCACAACTGAAGAGAAGCTAAAGGGCATGGTTTCTTTACTTCGAGATGAGGCCTACCAGTGGTGGCTCACCGTCAGAGAGGGCACTCCGACAGACCGAGTAGATTGAGGTTTCTTCAAGGTGAAGTTTGAAGGGAAGTACGTTGGGGCCAGTTATGTGGATGCTCATAGGAAGGCATTCCTGAATTTAGTTCAAGGGGTAAAACGGTAGCTGAGTATGAGGCAAAATTTTTGCGGTTAAGTCAGTACGCCCGAGGGATTGTTGCAACTGACTATGAGCGCTGTGTGAGATTCAAAGATGGGCTGCAGGATGAGCTGCGGGTATTGATAGCCCCTCAGCGAGAGAGAGACTTTGCTATTTTGGTGGAAAAAGCTAAGATAGCTAAGGAGGTTAAGCGAACTGAGAGGCAAAATAGGGATAAGGATAGAGGCAGGAATAAGAGGAGTTATGGACCGACAGCATCACTGGGAGGTTTTCAGAAAAAGCCTAGGGTTGATGGACCTGTTCGCGTTACTACGCCGGCTACTGTGGGGCAATTTCAACAGTGTGCTCATTGTGGGAGGTCACACGCAGGGGAGTGTTGGGGAAGGAGTAAGGACAGGTGTGGGTCAAAGGATCATTTGATTAAGAACTATCCTCAAGACATGGCTAGGACTCGGATGGTAGGTCAGGGGTATGTGCAGCGAGGAAGGGGTGGTCAACAGATGCCGAGGGGTCGTGGTCCGAACCGAGGAGGGAATGGTTCTGGCCGGGGTCGCGGAGTACCGGGCGGAGGAACAGGGGGTACTGAGGCAAAGCAGCCTGGGTTAGTGTACGCGGCTAGACGTCGTGAAGAGGGAGGTGCACCAGACGTCATAATGGGTACGTTTCTCATTTTTGGGTTACCCTTTACAGCACTAATTGATGTTGGGTCAACTCACTCTTATATTGCTAGTATGGTGTCTGGAACCTTGAATATGAATCCTGAAACTGCCTCTAGGAAGATGACCTTTAGGGCAATCGGTAGTGGTAGATAAACTCTTTAAAGGTGTGCCTTTAGAAGTTTAAGGGTCAGTGTTTCCGACTGACTTGATGGAACTACCATTTGGGGAATTTGACTTGATCTTGGGCATGGATTGGTTAGTAAGATATCGTACGAAGTTGGACTATGCTGCTAAGCGCATGATGTTAAAGACTCCCGGGAATGATGAAGTCTTGGTGATAGGTGAGAGGAGAGACTACTTGTCTAATGTAGTGTCTGCTCTTAAGGCAAAGAGAATGGTAAAGAAGGGGTGCATGGCTTTCTTAACTTTTTTTAGTGCCTTGGATGTAAAGGAAGCGATCGTGGAGGAGGTTAGGATAATAAAAAAATTCGTAGATGTTTTTCCTGAAGAGCTTCCAGGGTTGCCTCCGGATCGTGAGGTGGAGTTTAGAATCGAGCTTCTACCGGGTACGGCTCCGGTGTCCATCGCCCCTTACAGGATGGCACCGAAGGAGCTGGTTGAACTTAAAGCTCAAATCCAGGAGTTGCTAGATCGCGGTTTTATTCAACCCAGTGTGTCTCCATGGGGAGTACCAGTGTTATTTGTAAAGAAGAAAGACAGATCTATGCGTATGTGCATTGATTACCACCAGTTGAACGAGCTGACGATCAAGAACAAGTACCCGCTGCCGAGGATAGACGACCTGTTTGATCAGCTCAAAGGGGCTTCGATCTTTTCGAAGATAGATTTGAGGTTCGGGTATCACCAGCTTAAGGTAAAGGAAGCAGATATTCATAAGACGGCTTTCCTGACTCGTTACGGGCACTATGAATTTCTGGTAATGCCGTTTGGGTTGACAAACGCACCAGCCGCATTCATGGATATGATGAATTGGGTTTTTCAGCCCTATTTGGACCAGTTTGTCGTGGTGTTCATAGACGATATTCTAGTATATTCCAAGTCAGAAGAGGAGCATGATGTACATCTTCGGGTGGTTCTACAGATCCTAAGGGAGAAGAAATTGTACGCCAAATTTAGTAAGTGCGAATTTTGGTTAAGAGAAGTTACTTTTCTGGGTCATGTGGTATCTGTAGAAGGGATAAGAGTTGATCCTCGGAAGATCGAGGCGGTGTTGGATTGGAAACCACCTAAGTCTGTGGTGGAGATTCAGAGTTTCTTGGGATTGGCAGGTTATTACAGAAGGTTTATTGAAGGTTTTTCTTCAATCGCGGCGCCCTTGACTAAGTTGTTAAGGAAGGAGGTACCTTTTGTGTGGACGGACAAGCAGCAAGAGAGTTTCGAGAAGTTAAAAAGGATTTTGACGGAAGCTCCGGTTTTGATTCAGCCTGAAGCTGGGAAAGATTTTGTGGTATATTGTGATGCTTCTCATACGGGGTTAGGTTGTGTGCTGATGCAGGAGGGGAAGGTTATTGCCTATGCGTCTCGGCAGTTAAGACCGCATGAGATTAACTATCCCACGCATGATTTGGAATTGGCCGCGGTGGTTTTCGCTTTGAAAGTGTAGAGACATTATTTGTATGGAGAAAAGTCTGCTATCTACACCGATCACAAGAGTTTAAAGTACCTGTTGACTCAGAAGGAGCTAAACTTGAGGCAGCGAAGGTGGGTAGAGTTATTGAAAGATTATGACTGCTCGATTGAATACCATCCGGGTAAGGCGAATGTGGCGGCGGATGCGTTAAGTCAGAGGGTGGTATCGGATCTGAGAGCGATGTTCGCCCATCTCAGTCTATATGACGACGGAAGTTTATTAGCTGAGCTGCAGGTGAAGCCGACGTGGGTAAGTCAGATTAAGGAGAAACAGTTAGTGGATGAGGGTTTGAGTGCTCGACTTCTGCAAGTACAGGATGGTGGAATAGAGGGTTACAGTTTGAACAACGACGGAGTTTTGTGTTTCCGTGGGAAGGTTTGCATGCCGAAAGATGGGGGGTTAAGGCAGATGATTCTTCAGGAGGCACATAGTAGCCCTTACGCTATGCATCTTGGAGGAAGTAAGATGTATCGGGATCTATGGGAACAGTTCTGGTGGCCTGGATTGAAGCGAGAAGTTACGGAATTTGTGGGAAAGTGTTTAACGTGTCAGCAGGTCAAAGCAGAGCACCAGTTGCCTTCGGGGTTGTTACAGCCGGTGAAGATTCCGCAGTGGAAGTGGGAGAAAATCACGATGGACTTTGTTAGTGGGTTTCCTCTTATACCTACTAATAAAGACTCAGTTTGGGTGATCGTGGATCGGTTGACAAAATCCGCTCATTTCATACCTGTTCGAGTCGACTATTCTCTTCAAAGGTTGGCTAAGTTATATATGATAGAAATTGTGAGGCTGCATGGGGTACCAGTATCAATCATATCAAATAGAGACCCAAGGTTTACGTCTCAATTTTGGAGGGCATTGCATCAAGCGTTGGGCACAAGGTTGGAGTTTAGCACGGCATTTTATCCGCAGACGGATGGCCAGTCTGAAAGGGTAATTCAGGTGTTGGAGGATATGTTGAGGGGATGTGTCATCAATTTCAGAGGTAGTTGGGAGGAATTCCTACCCTTGGCAAAGTTTACATACAACAACAGTTATCAAGCTAGTATTCAGATGGCGTCGTATGAAACATTGTATGGGCGGAAGTGTCGCACTCCTACCTGTTGGACGGAATTGGGTGAACGCCATATTTTGGGACCGAAAATGGTTGCGGAGACGAAAGAGAAAGTCAGGGTAATTCAAACTTGGTTGAAGGAGGCGTTAGACAGACAGAAATCGTATGCGGATCTTAAGCGGAGGGAGATAGAATTTGTGGTAGGTGATCGGTCTTCCTGAAAGTTTCACCGTGGAAGAAGGTGATGAGATTTGGACGTAAGGGTAAGCTAAGTCCCAGATTTATAGGGCCTTATCGGGTTTTGAAGCGAGTGGGGCCGGTAGCGTATTAGTTGGAGTTGCCTTTAGAGTTGAAGCAAATGCATGATGTGTTTCATGTGTCGATGCTGAAACGTTACCGTTCGGATCCGTCTCGCATGGTGCCAGTCGAGAAAGTTGAGTTAAGGCCAGACTTGTCCTATGAGGAGGAGCGAATCCAGATTTTGGAGCAAGACATTAAGGTGCTGCGGAAGAAGTCAGTTCCTTCAGTCAAAGTATTGTTGCGAAATCATGGTTCGGAAGAACCGTCGTGGGAGCCAGAAGAGACGATGCAACAGCAATACCCTCATCTCTTTTGACCAGGTAATTTTGAGGCCCAAATTTCTTTAAGGGGGTAGAACTGTAACATCCGAGATTTAGGGGTCTTGCATTTTACTCCGAATCTATGTGTTAGTATGCTTAGTATGATTGTTGAGTGTGTTTGGGGCTTCGGAAAATCTTGGAGTTAAGTCTGAACCTTAGTGGAAATTTTTGGTTCTAAGCTGTTAGGGGAAGGCTAGTGGAGCCAAGCTTTAAAGGATTAAACTTTGGGGTTGTTGACACAAGAAGAAGGCTGGTGTAGTGGCAAGGAGGCGTTACTTTGGGGAGCTTGGGGGTTGCGTCATAGGGGAGTTACAAGAGGGAAGGGGTTCAAGCTACGTGGACAGCATTTTGGAGGTTATTTTTGCGCATGGGGAGGTAGGTGATGGATTCGGCAAGGGCACTTGAAAGGGGGAGGTTTGAAAGGGTCAAATGTTTTGAATGGGTGGTGGAGAGTAAGGCATGAAGTTTGAATCATTCAAACTTGTTTGAATGTGTGAAGGAGAGGGAATTGAGGAGAGAAAGAGGGGATTTGGAGAGGGGAGGAGTGTTGATCAAATATGGGGTTCTAGGAAGGGGATTTTCGGTCATGTAAGAGGGATGTGAGGGGGTGTTTCGGTTTAGGGGGTTAGGTGCCGAAATTGGGTGTATAGTAGCTTGAGTGGGACCATTTTTGAGTCTTTCTCTTCTCTAGTCTTTGGCCGAAAAGTGTCAATCAAAAGCCATTCACTTGTTTTCTTCTTTTCCTATAATCAAAAGCCGAAACTAAAAGAGACCATTTGGTGCATTTTTGTTCATCTTCTTTTCTCTCTACTTCTTATCTAAAGCCGAACCATACCTCTCTCTTCTCCTTTTCTTTTTCACTTTCATAGCCTTAAACCTTCACTTCTCTTTCAAAAGCCGAATAACTCCTCACTTGTGGAAACCGAATGAACTTGCTATTCATTTGAACCTTAGCCGAATTTTCCAATCATCTTCACTTCTTTCTTTTCTTTTTCTATTTGTTTGGCTGAATCTTTCAAAGCCGAACCTCTCTCGTTTGGTAACTCTTTTCGTTTGGTAATCTCTAGAGGAAGTGCTGTCATTCATCTTTTGCCATTTCTCTCAATCGTTCATAGTGGTGGTGGTAAGGGTTCTCTTTCTCCTTAATCTATCTAAGTTTTCTCTTTGGTTTGCTAAAATCGAAAGCCTAACTCTGTTTCTTATAAGTGGCCGAACCTATGGGGGGCTTGATTTCGTGCCTTTTGTTTGTAGCCAGCGTGAGGGGTATTAGGGATCAGTTGGTTTCGATCAACCAAGGTAAGAAGGGTACACCTTTCGTTCGGCCGAAGGCCACTTTGTTTGGACCATAAGTGTTAGGCCGAATCTAATTTGGGTTTATGTAGGGACTTCGACGATCTTTTAGCTCAGGTGTAGACCTTTCGGGATCTATCAATTTCGGTAAGGAATATTTGATTAAAGTATTTATTTAGTTTCATTATTTTCATAATTAACGTTTTAACCGAGTCTTCTGACCAAGATCGTATCTTATGGATTCGAGAACCAGTCAAGGGAAAGAAGGGGTTGGACACGTAGTCCCTACCCCTAAGTTTAAGAGACGAGCAGTTTCAGCAGTTCGGGATTGGCCACCGGGTTGTGGGCCAGCGTCGAAAAAAGATAAACAGATCGCTGTGATCTCTCTGAGCGAGGACATTAGAGAGATTGATAGTTTAGTTCTCCAAGTTTACAGGTGTGTAATTATCACACTATTCCCTTAGTTTTGTAAATATATGCGTTTTTCTTGAAAGCTGAAAGTGGTGGCCGTGGTGGATGTATTACCTGTGTGGGGTAATCGGTAAACAAGGTTAGAGTATTACATTCTTTAATGATTGTGGATAGACTGCTGTGGATGCATGTAAGTATGTTATGCATGTACATATGTATATCTATGTTTCATCATGATGTCTATATGTTATATTATGTTGCATGTGCATGGGTTCGGGTTCTAAATGATAAAAGGGGAAGTGTATATATGTGGGTGACTTTGTCACGATTAATGAGGGCCCCGAGCCTCATTGTGGATTTTGTGATTTAATCACATGAATTCAGTGGCTAGACCACTTATGTGGACTTCGAGCAGTGTGTCTGTCAGCATGACTGCCGAAGAGGTGTGTAGCGGATGGAGGGTTGATTGTAGAAATCCCCAGGTGTGTATAAGGATGGATATACGGAGTGGTGTGTAGAGGATGGACATTAGGTTGGGTTGGGCCATTATGTTGAACATTTATGCATGGTATGATATTTTAATAATGATTTTGGGCCAAGCCCACTTGTGGAATGTGGCAGTATAGTTGCACACTGAGTCTGGTGACTCACCTTGTTTTCTTAACACATCGCAGGTAGCTCGTGACACTTTGGACTGGGTTGGAGTGGACTCGAGGTGGCCATGCGGATGTTAATTTAGTAAACTCTATTTAGAATTATTAACTTGCTATTTTCCTTTTGGGATATTTTTAATATGTAATAAGGCCTTGGTATTTTATTTGGTTTTAGCTTTCAATTTGGGTTACTGCTTGTTTTTAAATGATCAATATGGGATTTTCCTAAAATGATAATAAACCGTTTCTTATTCAAAATTACTTAAACCTAATTTTCACAACAAATACAATTTTATTCAAATTAATAACAACTTTGTAAAATGGGCATTAAATGCATCGGCTTTTATAAACAAACCACAAAACGCGGAGTTTCAAAAAGAATACGAACTCTTTAACGAACGCACAGTTTTTAGACATTCCTTCCATATGACATGCCAGATCCGGTCGTAACGTCTAGGCCAGGTTTGGGATGTTACAAGCTCATTTATGCAAGCACTTTACTCATTAATTTCTATAAGTCTTGAAGTTGCTTACCATCTCTCTTTAAAGTGCTAAAATACCAAATTTTTCCTAAGGCCCAATTAAACCCGAGACTTCTTTGAAACCTCGTAACCTTCCAAATTCACTTAACTAAAAACTCCAATTTACAATAACACCATTCTCATATTCTCGAAAATTTTAAACACTCCTAAGCCCAAGGCCCAATGGGCCCAACCCTACTAGGCCCAATTTTGGGATGTTACCTAAACTCTCCAAACGGTACATCCATCAGATTTGTCGGAAACACAACCCTTTGTACTTCTAGCGGTACATTCCTATACAGTTTGTTTACCCGAATCGATTGACCCAACGTACTCTCAACAGTTATCACACCCGAAGTACTCTCAACAGTAATTCCAAAGTTTTTAGAGACAGAACTAGCTACGTAAGAGTGTGTTGACCCTATGTCTATTAGAGCAATATAAGGGGCATCAAAAATAAGGAACATACCCGTAATCACATCAAAGGCGTCTCTATCCTCACAGCATCTAGCAGCATAAACCAGCACAGGCTTCCTCGCCTGAGTCTGATTAGCACCTCTGCCTTGTGCTCTCTATCCTCTACCCAAATCGTTACCACCCCTGGCTGGACCACGGCCCCTAGACGACTATTGTATTACCTTCTAAGGGTGAACAAAACCCAGAACCGAAGCCTACATCTGATCAGAATGTTGAGGGCACTCTCTAATACAATACTCCATCGACCCACAATGCAAGCATGCCCCCAACCTCCTCCAACACTCGCCCGGATGGCGCCTACCAAAGTCACTGCATGGCTGAACCCTAGTAGGAGCAATTGGAACTCCCACTCTAGAAGGCCTATTAGGTTTGGCTCGTTTCTTTGGCCTCTGAGCAGAACTAGAGGGCTCCAAATCCCTCTTATTATTGCCTCTCTCACGATCCCTATTCTGGCAACTCAACGCGCTTAACTTCCTCAGAGATCTTCTTGTCCACCAAAATGGCGAACTCTCGCTCCCTTTGCGGAGCTATCAAAACTCTCAGACTATCTCTCAAACCATCCTCAAAGCGAACACATTTTTCATATTCAGACGCCACCATCCCTCGAGCATAACGGCTCAATCTTGGAAATTTGGCCTCATACTCGACCACAGTCCTATCCCCTTGCGTGAGATTATAGAATTAATATAATAAATAGGATTTGGTTTGTTTATTTTATTATTTATCATTTAAATTTAAATAATATATATTAAATATTAATAATATATAAATAATATAAATAATATAATAATATATAAAGAAAATATGCGTTATATATATAACTTATATACTTATACTTAATATATTATATACCCAATGTCAGATTTTCATATTCTCGGGAAGTGGTGACATACAAGCACTTGATTTGATTTATTTCTTTATCTCGCCGTGGATTGTATGTTTGTAACAATAAGGACATAATTTCTTCAATTCCAATCGACTAGCGTATTGTGTCGTTTTTTTGAGTAATATACTCATGAACTCATGTCTGCGAGCATTCACATAACTCGCTCCCACATACTTCCTCTAGAAAGCTGTTTTGAAATATTCCCAGTTAACCCGATCCGCTGAGTACCCTCCTCAACCAATAACCACCGTTGGTACGCCTCATCAGGAAGCAAAGATATTGCACCCTTTAGTTTTTGCTCAAGGGTGCAGTTATTCGTTCATTCTCTTGGTGGCCTCCAACCAGTATTCGGCCACCGACACCCCTAAATAGCTCAACACCATTAGACCGGAGTCGTTCAGTTACCGACCTTTGGCCCCCCATAACCAGAATGGGGCCCAGTGACCCTCTCTAACACTCTGAACAAGGCTTGGGACAATGCGTCATCCCCAGCCGAGCGGCTTTGAGACTCGATCTCAATAGTAGGTGTAGCTGGTGTTTCGGTCGTATCCAAATTAGGCATACTGCCCAGTGAGGAAGGATCATCTCGAGTCCCTCTACGGCGCCCGCCACGCCCACGAATACGATGACCACGCTTTCCAAGAGCGTTCATCGTAATTATAGTTTTATCTATATTACAAAATTTTACGCATCAATTTCAGTATTTATTAGCACATATATTATGCTTCAAGTATTTATCAAAAGTTTTAGAAATTTTTCAGAAATTTCAATCCCTAACTAACTCAGTATAGTTTCAGACAATTCAGAATTTTCTAACTATAATATTTCTAAGTTTAGAAGTACTTACAGGATCGACGCCGGAGACTCAATGTACCACATACTTTACTAAAAAAAGAAACAAACTTTGTTGGAAAACTAGTTTTTTTACAAATACAATTTTAAACCCAAATTCACAACCCGAGTTTTGCAACCTGGCTTTGATACCACTAAATGTAACACCCCAAACCTAACCTAGACGTTATGGCCGAATCTGGAATGTCACGAAGAAGGGTTAAGAATCCGATTTTATAATATTGAAACCTCATTTAATCTCTTACTAAAAGAGTCCTCATTTAAAAAAAAACATATTATAATGCTTATTGATGAATCTATCAATTGTTTGCTCTTTCAAGTAAAACGATTTTACAGCGAAATTTTAAAAGCTGTTACATTTTGAAAACCGAGTTTGTGTTCGCAAAATTGTTTTGTTGAGCATTGCAAGACACTTAAATCAAATCCAAAACCTGCAACAAAACAAAATAAAGTCCGGAGAGTCCCATATTTACAAAACTCTCAGAATAAACCAGAATTTAAATAGTATTTTAAGTAAATACGATTTATGGACATGTGGTCACAACTGAGCCTCTGTCTCACCGACCCGCCTATGCCTGAGGATTACCTGAACAAAACAGACAAACAAAAGTGAGTTTTAGAAACTCAGTGTGTAACTTGACGGAAACATAAATTCAAATTTTATCGCATAGTAGAACATATACAGACATAATTTCTTTGCAGAATTAGATATGCATAGTCCTACCCCCATCCTCTGCAGACCAACTCCGACCATCCCAACACACAACGTGGGGAATAAAACACCCACGTAGCCCTACACACCATATAGTGTCCGTATGACACTTATCAAAATAAATCACAATCATGCTGCTAGAATAATGGTAAAATATCGCCTAACAGAATACTTCCTCCACATAAACATATCACACCCCAAACATATATATATACAAATAACAGATAATATGCATTCTTATACATAACAGACATAATACACGCATATGCGTGACAAAGCAGATCATACATATCATGTCTCATTAATCTTGTACAAACCTTATTTAAGCCATTTTCAGTCTAACAGAATAACAGGTTTCATGCTTAAGGGTTTGTTTTGCCCATACCGACCCTATGGAAAGCCTACAGTCGATCAGAACCACGCGTGCGGCCGTAAGGAAAAATTCTAAAATTTGGGCCCACATGCCCTTGTGGCTTGCTCGTGTGGCTTGCCTGTGTGGGCCCACAAGCCCAAATTGGCCCTGCCCATGTGGCCCACATGCCCGTGTAGCCTACACGCCCGAATTGGCCTAGGCAGTGTGACCCACACGGCCACACACACACTCGTCACATGGTCGTGTGTTGCACACGACCTACCACACGGCCGGGCACACGCCCATATGGCGTCGATAGGCCAGATTTTTAGCTTTCGCCGAACGTCGTTTTCTCACTTTTTTGTTACACACCTGTTTCATTTTTTACGCGAACACAATCCCAAGAAAATCAAAACCTAAAAGTCATCAATAAACGCCCAAAATCAGTCTCAATTCCTCAATTCCAATCGAGTCACCACTCGAATACAATGCAACCAAATGCAAAATTTCAACAAAAAGACTGCACTAAAAACATTTCAAAAGCTTACCTACAACTACGGCAGCCTCTAAACTTTACTACATAGCCGAAGAGTCTCAGATATCCTGAAAATCACCTAGCAAAACGGTACACCGAATCAACTTTATACACCAATATAAAACTGAAACATTAACCAAAACTCCCTCAAAACCACAGCGAACCCTTACCTACGAAGCAGTACAAAGAACCCGAAAATTTGAAGTATCTCGATTGAATAAAAAATGGTGACAAAATCAAAAAAAAAAGGAAAAGAAAAGAAATTGACAGTAACAGAGAAGGGAAGAGAAAGAAAATGCCAAAAGATGAGAGGAATTTTGGATAAAAGAACAGAAAATTTAAAAAAATAATAAAATCACAAAAATCCCCAACTCCCCACTAACCAACATATCCCACTAAAACTGACAACTGATTCTCATCCAACAACCTCAGAATTTCAATTCCACCGAACCTCTATCACACAACCGAAGCAAAAATTATCATCCTCGCTCACACAGGGATTTGAACGAGACTTAGGCAAGCTAACATGAGACCTTAGGCAAGCTAACTCCTTACCACTTGAACCAGCAGGCTCATTCTAATATGAGTTTATCAAAAATAAAATATAATCCAAGCCACCAAAGATAAGGCTAGGATAAAAAATAGCATATTTTCCAAAAGTAGGACTTGAACCCAGACCTCGAACACAACCCCAAATCGCTTAACCACTGGAACAGATACTCATCTATGACTAAATTCACAAAAACAAAGTTAAATAAATTAGGGCGTTACATTAATACTCTAGAGAATATATCCAAATTAAACGTATCTTTCATCTTAGAAATTTTATATCTGACCTTGTTCCTATTTACCAGTTCTTGATGCTTCAAGCACTCCTCTACAAATTCATTAGAAGGGACTATCCACTCTAGTGATTGGAGAATGTTCAAAAATTCGATATCTTCTACTACATTCTGATCTTGTTTGTTCCCCTAGTCTAATAACCCAGAGACTGCTTTGGGAATGACTCCACCTCTTAATTCTTCCATATGGTCATTATTTCCTCACTTGGCTATTTTTTTCGGAGTATCTTCTTGTAATGTTATTTCCACTAACTCACATTGGTTGTCTTCTACGCTCAGAAGTGCCTGACTATTCAAAATTTCCCTAGGTACTCTGGTCATTAAGTTTTCCTCTTTATCTAGACTTTGGGGTTGCTCATACTGGTGACCAATTCAATTTACGTTTGTGCTCATGTAACCGTCCTGTAGATCCGCAAGAGTTTCACCTCTAAGTTGACTTAGTTCCAGCATTAATAGTCTTTTGTTCTCCTAAATCTCCCACTCTTCATATACTCATTCTTCGTAAATTTCATCATCATAATCTATTTAATCATATGACCATATATAATCAAAGTTGTCCATGATACTTGCTAAACTAATTTCAATAGTCACTACTACAGTTCTTTTTGTAGATAGGTGTATCGAGATTTCTTAAAGAGTAAAGAAGTGTTAGTAATGTTAAGAAAATAAGAATAAACTAAATATTGTATCTATAATTTAGATATTTCCTAATTATTCTATTAGAATGCAAAAATCAAAATCAATTTAGTGACATTGCCTCCCCGGCAATGACAGCAACAACTTGACCGCCTCCAAACGTACCAATATCCAGAGTAGAAATTGTCTTCTACGCTCAGAAGTGCCTGACTATTCAGGATTTCCTCAGGTACTTTGGTCATTAAGTTTTCCTTTTTATCTAGACTTTGGGGTTGCTCATACTGGTGACCAATTCAATTTACGTTTGTGCTCATGTAACTGTCCTGTAGATCCGCAAGAGTTTCATCTCTAAGTTGACTTAGTTCTAGCATTAATAGTCTTTGGTTCTCCTAAATCTCCCACTCTTTATAGACTCCTTCTTCGTAAATTTCATCGTCATAATCTATTTCATCATCTGACCATATATAATGAAAGTTGTCCATGATGCTTGCTAAATTAATTTCAATAGTCACTGTTGTAGTTCTTTTTGCAGAGGGGTGTATCGAGATTTCTTGAAGAGCAAAGAAGTGTTAGTAATGTTAAGCAAATAAGAATAAACTAAAGATCGCATCTATAATTTATATGTTTCCTAATTATTCTATTAGAATGCAAAAAATCAAAGTCAATTTAGTGACGTTGGCTTCCTAGCAACAACACCAATAACTTGACCACCTCCAGACGTACCAATATCCAGACTAGAAATCCTACAAAAAATATGTTAAAAAGGCGATATTCACAAGTATACAAGTCAGGTTAAAATATAGTTACAACAGAGTAGGTGAGTACTCTGAGGATCATACCCATGGGAGGCAACCACTAAACTAATCTTAACCTAAACAAAAATACAACTAATTAGTACTTTCATTAAATTATATTATGGCTAAACATAAAAATAGAGTTTTTAATAACTAAATAAATAAAATCATATAAATAGAAAAACTTGGAAGATTTGCTATGGAAACTGAGACAGATCTGAGCAAGGGTGATTAGCTCGATTCAGGAATCTTAATTAACTGTATCTTCGGGGATCCTTGTTCAATTGACTAGTCAATACCCTAGCAAAATCTTCTGATCTTTCACTAGAATAACGAGTCAGCAATAACTACTTATCTCTCAACCCCACAGTCCAGACTAGTTTGGGGCTAAAGTGTTCGCGGATAGGCCATACCAATTTTAGGTTTATTCCCACCTAAATGAATTCTTAGGGTCGTCAAGCCTAGGGTTTATGTTCTTCCTCTCCCAAACAGTTGATCTGTTAAGAGAGCCTTACAAAATAGTTAATTAATTATACCTCCACTTGCTAATACCCTATAAAAGAATTACTTCCTCATGGATCTCATAAACATGATAAACTTGATATATAAAACAGACATGAATAACGAATCAAGTGAATAAGGTTTAAGAGAAGCCTGAATAGTATTTAAAGATAATGTCGAATCCACACAGAGTTTGATTGAGTTCCACAAATCAAATCTCCCAATGAAAGAAAATAACAAAACTAGAAATAAACCTAAAACCTAAGAAAAGAGAAAACTAAAGACTAAAACTATAAAGAAAATTATACAATATGAAAAGTCGTCCATAACATGTGTTAAATGATCCCATTTATAGACTAACAGTGGTTGTCGTCCTTAATGCTAGGTCAGTTGCCGCTCTCATGCTTAAACCAAAACGCCCTTGCTCATGATTATTTCTAGTACAGAGTTGATATTGCGACACACCAGATCCTGTGTCGCTACGTCAAAGGCAATATGCTCATTCTTCAAGGATTCTTCAGGGTTGTGTCGCTACATCCTCAGGCAGTCTTGAAATTCTTATATTCTGCTCCTTATGTTGCGACATCCAACTCTCTGTGTTGCAACACAACGACCAATATTAAGTTAGCTCACCTTTTAATGGTCTCCTGCACACTCACAGAGCATATTAGCTCACCTTTAGGCCTCATTTGGGCCCTAAGGTCAATAAAAGACTCAAAATACACATTTTATTAAATTTAAATAAATTAATAAAAAATTAACTAAAACCTAACTAAAGTGCTTGTATTTAAGCTCTTCAAATACAAAAACTAGTTTAATCTAATACACTGAATTACTGTGATCACCTTGTCATACGGCCATGTGTCCCCTATTTACACTCTTTACTTTAAATTTTGTAAAAGTTTCAAATTCCTAACAGCCCGACTTAGGGCCTAGTCGGAATAGTGGTGCGAGACCACAAATCCGAAGAAGAAATATGTGTTTAAATGATTTTATAAGGCTTATGAGGTATTTGCATGATAGTGTGAAAATTTCATGAAGGAATTTTATTAATTAGTGAATAAATTGTCCATTAGGACTAAATTGAAAGGATTAGAAAATATGAGATTTTAGAAGATTTAAGTATGAAATAGAATTATAAAAATTATTAGAGGTCCTTATTTAGCAATTAGACCATTATATGTTGAGATGGACAAAAATGGACATAGGAAGGAGAAATCTCAAGAAAGAATCATTAAGGGCATTTTTGTCATTTGGTAAATTAAAGAATTAAAAGGGAAAACAAGTTAAAATTAGGTTCATCTTCTCCATGCTAGTCGAAAATTTCAAGGGCACCATAGCTAGGGTTGCTTCATCTTCCAAGCTTGATAGTAAGAGTATCCTAGCCCCGTTTTTAATGTTCTTTGCATTTTTGAGATCCTCGTAGCTCGGTTTAGCTATTTCTAGCTATATTTTGAGCTAGAGATTATGTTCAAAATTGTACCCATGTATGACATGCATGTATTTTGATGTTTTATGAAAGAATATGAAAGTTTGATGTATGATAAACATCTTTTTCTAAGTGATTTTCATGAAAAATGCATAAAATGACCAAATTGTAAAAATTGTAGAAATGGTCATACATGAGTGAAATAGTGGAAATTGAATGTTTTTATAGTTAAGAATATGATTCGGCTAGGCTTGAAATGCAAGAAAGTTGAATAAAAATCATTTTACGAGCCTAGGGGCAAAAGTGTAATTATGATAAAGTTTAGGGGCAAAAATATACAATTTTGCCAAAGTATGAAATATGAGTAAATTTAGTCAATGCAAGTATTAAACAAGTTAAATTATTATTATAGATCAAGAAACACGAAGCCTGGACCGAAACCGAGGCAAGAACAAAGTGGTGGATTAAATTGCACATCAACACATATTTTGGAGTACTAAGGTAAGTTTGTATGAATTTACTACTACATATGTTATTATGATTAAATTAATTACTATGTTGAATATTGTACATTATTTTCATGAAGTTGATTAACAATGACTAATAAAAAATTTAAAGAGGACAAGCAAGTGAAAGTCCCGGCTGAAGATTCGGAATAACGAGGATACCTATGTCACAACATGAGATAAGGAAAGCCCGTGTAAGACCATGTCTGGGGCATGGCATCGGCACTCAAGGAATGTAGGTCCTGTGTAAGACCATATCTGGGATATTGACATAGAACGTTGATCTTGTATAAGACCATGTTAGGGACATGGCATCAGCATCGAATATGGAAGGTCTGTGTAAGACCATGTCTAGGACATGGCATTTACACCATAAAAGGAAGGTCTCGTGTAAAACCATGTCTGGGACATGGCATGGACACCATAAAAGGAAGATCTCGTGTAAGACCATGTCTAGGACATGGCATTGACATCAAGCTAAGAGATCCCGTGTAAGACCATATCTGGGATATGGCATCGGCATCATGAGGCGATCCCATGTAAGACCATATCTGGGATATGGAATTGGCATCGAGATACATGTTTGATTTGATTGAGTATCCTCTGATATTCTGAGTAATTCAACGGGCAAAAGAGTAAGCATGAAAAAGTGACTAAGAGCAAACTAAGTAAAGTTGATGATGAGATAAGTTGTATAAGAATGATAAAGAATTTCATTCAAGTTAAGGAAGATAGAGATTCAAGTTATTGTCTATGATAGTTTAAGTGCTAAACTATGTAATGAGTGATACAGGTATTATGAGTAATTGCAAGATAAGGTAACCCTAATGTAATGGGTAAGTATGAGTAAGAGTAAGTATGAGTAAGTAAGTTTAAGCACTTAAGATTTATGTGTTCTTGTTTCATGATGAATGAGTTTATTTTGAGCAATTATGTTGCTACATAAGATTTCATGCAAACTTACTAAGCTATATGCTTACTTCTCTCTTTTACTTCTTTCTTGTAGTATCGCCAAGCTAACTAAGGGATCGTAGACATTGGATCTCGAATCACACTATCAATCAATATTGTGGTATAGCTAAGTTGTTCTGTTTTCAGTACGGCATGTATAGAGATATTTTCATTTTGAGTTATACCATATTGAGAGCCAAAGAGATAGCTTCTAAAGTTATTATTCTTTTTGTATATAGCCAAAGAAATTGGCTAATATTTATTAAGTTCCATATCTTATTGATGATGAGTTTTATGAATTCTACAAGTGATGTTTCAAGGGTTATTCATAGTGTATAAAGGCCATGTTATGTATTGCTTGAGTTGGTGTAAGTGTGTTGATGTTTCAGGGTGACAAATGGCTCGGAAAATAGCCTCTAAGTGCCCACACGAGTAGACACACGGGCGTGTCTCTAGGCAGTGTGTGACACACGGTCAACCCCTATGGGTGTGCTGATAGGCCGTGTGTCCCCTACAGTTAATTGCGAGAATTCAATTCGTCACACGGGCCAGCACACAGGCATATGTTTAGCCCGTGTGCTCTTTAAGGGGTTGTTGACGTCATAAACAGAATACCCCTAGTTTTCACACACAGGTGATGACACGGGCGTGTCTAGGCCGTGTGAAGGACACGGGCTATTGACACGGGCGTGTGTCCGGCCGTGTGAAAACCCCAGTAGGTTCGAAATAAAAGTAAATTCTACACGGGCTAAGGACATGGGCGTGTGCGACCACACGGCCTACCCACACGGGCGTGTCCCAAGTCACACGGGCGTGTGACCCCTGTTTAGGAAAAAAATTTTAAAGAGTGTAAAAGTTTACGGTTGAACTCCGGAACCTTCCGGATGTATGTTTAGGGCCTCGTAGGGCCATGATATGTATGTTATGATTAAGAAGGAGAAGTTTTAAGTTGGAAGGAAATTTATAGCCCAGTACTTCATGTTCAAGTAAGGTTAACTACAGTAATGCCTTGTATCCTGTCCCGTGTCGGACACGGGTAAGGGGTGTTACAAAATTAGTCTAGATTAGTTCCTGGGTTGATTTAATATTTTTGTATACTCGGTTAAGGCTTGATTATGACTGATTATCATTGAACGATTGTAATTATATTATATTATGAATTGTTTGATCAATTATGTCGATATAGTAGATAATGTTGATATTTTACAGTTGAAATACCTTATAGCTCGGGTTAGGTGACCAGATCGAGTAAAGGTGTTACATATTTGGATGAGTTAGAGCTAAAAAGATGAGGACCAATTGAGTCGAAATTGAAGACTTGATGATTAATTACTTGCGGAACAAGTTAAGTCACTTTCTATGATTGAAAACTTTGGATTACATTGAGACTCTTATGGAATTATTATTCTATTATGTCCTTTTAGCTTTACTTTATAGAAAAGTGATTAGATTATAACTCTTATGTAAGCAAAACTTATAGTATATAAGCTTAAGTTTTATCTAGGTTAAAAAGTAACTAAGAGACTGAGAGATTAAGGTAGAACAAATATGTTCAAGTTAGGAACGTTTTATTTGTGCATTGTTTCTATAACCAATCAAGAGAGTCTCCTGGGTTGGAAAACTAAGCTGTCAAGGGGAAAGCTTAGTGGGAGAGTGATCTAGCCTTTGTACAACGGTGAGACTGCTAAATTGGTGAGTCTTAGAACAATGTTAGGACTTAAACCATTGGTTGTTTGGTTGTACTATGAGAAAGATAGTGGATCATTGCTCTAAGCAAGGCCCCATAGATGTAGACTAAGGTCGAATTGTGTAAAGAATCTCGGTTTTCATCTTTACATTTTCACACTTTTGATTTCATGGTTGAAACTATGGTCACGGTTCCAAGTAATATTTTAGCCACAATTTCTTGTTTGGAAAGCAAGTATCCCTCATTTCTTCATTTTTAATATTTACTCTTTCATATATGTAATTTATAATTTTATTAATAATACAATATATTTATAATATTTCAAGTTGTTAATAAAGGAAGAGTAAATGTAATATATATTAAATATATCTTTTTATCAAACAAAAACATATTTTGATTACACAAATATGCTAAAATGAATTATTATATGTAAAACTAAAATGAAACGGTTTGAATCATTTTGATTCATCTTGATTTCCATACTTTTTTATAATTGAAAAAAAAAAACGTTATTATTATCAAACCTTCACTGAGTTAATGTTCCAGGTGAGTTAATATCACGAATTAATCGATATTAATAAAATTAGAAAATTATGAAAATGTATTTTTATAATTAAAATAAGTCATATTATTCGAGGGTATAGCAATGGTTTCATTTTAACAAAAATCAAGAAAAACATGCATATGGTGAGATTCAAACCTATACCAAGTGGATTAGCAAAACTTTAAATTTACCACTTAACCAAAACTTTATTTTATTATTTTTCATACTTTCTTTTTAATATACACGATTTATCATCTCCACCAGTTGCATATATATACTATTAATAAAACTTCTGACTCACATTTGATGACAAAATCATGATAAATAATTGTAGTGCATTTAATATTGCTTATATGATTTATTTAAGTGTTAAAATTTTGTTTTACTAGTAATTTAATTTTTTTTATTTTAATATCATATATATTTTAGTGTTATTATGATTAATTAGTTTCAAATCATCTATTTCATTATTTATTTTATTTTATTTTTAAATATATATTTATCATCTAAATTTATGGTTTCAGAATTTTAAAATATATATGTATCATCTAAATTTGTGGTTTCAGACGCTGGTTAGATTTCTATGTAAGAAAATATATTAAAAAATCCATTACTGCTTGAACTGAAGCAAATCTTTCATTGTGCACAGGCTAATTAAGAGTAGAAGATGGAAGCAAAGCCAAAATTTGAAGTCTTACATTGCGAAAGAATAAATTTCCAAGTGTCAAATAGCTCTTAACAATGGGAGAAAAACAAATATTACTGCCAGCATTACACAGGAATTATAAAAACCTGTAGCTTCTATTTGTCTGTGTTCCTATTTCCTTTATACAAAGCTTCTAAAAGGGGACTAGCTAGTGCAGTGGTTTGTTGGGGAATTGCTTTAATGGTAAATTATGAAAGAGCAGTAACATATAGTGAACTAATACTACCCGTAAACGAATATTAAAGTAAAACGATGACCGAATGCCAGTACACTCGCTTCATAAATTCGTAAGCTTAATGTCTCGAAGCAGATACCTTCTTCGCAAGCTGCTTATCTTGCTGCTTTTTCAGATGGTCCTGAGCAGTCGCATTGACAATCTTCACAAAGAAGTTCATAAGCATAAGCCACACAATAGTGTTCCAGATAGAAGCAAATGAAAAATCCCACTTCTCCTGCAGAAAAGATTTGAAATCTATTTTACATAGTCGTTTTAGAAGACTAAAATCGATATATATTTTTTACTCATCCAAGGGGTACCTTGACATTTGAAGGGACAGGATGTGGGGCAGCTAAGTACTTTTCCTTTACGGCATGAAGTTTTTCTGTGAGTGTGGGCAAGTAAGAATCAAATCCAGGAAAGAGGCTACCGAGAACCCAGATCAGTTCATTCTCTATGCAGTCCAGAAGTTGATTATTACAGACAGAGATAATAAAAACCGTCTGCAGAGAAGGAACCAAATAGATACTAATAAGAAGCTTGCAAAAAATTAGGATAATTTAACTTTATTGATACAATTAACACACAGAAGTTTGTTTTTGTCAGATAGTAGTCAATTCCAACTGAATCTTTTCAGAGTGGTGACATTCTCGTTAACACCGTAATCAAAAGTAAAACAATGAATTTATAATAAGACCTTCAACTCCATGGGTAGAAACAACTTGATTCTGTAGAAATAAAACAGTGAAAGGGAACCGAGGCTCTGCTTGTATGGTAAACACAAAGAAAACATCACAAACCTGTATGTGAGTTTTAATAATTGCCTTCCCAATCAAAGTTGCAAGAAAAAACTTCCAAAACGGAATCCCAAATTGTCCACACATGATGCCAGCAAGGTCAAATAAAGGATTTGGGACCTGAAACATGGTTCAGTCCATCAGCAGGTTTACATGATAAAATCAATCAACAATTGCATAAATAGCATTTATAAACTGTGAACTCATATGGTCCTAAATGGAAATAACTAATGAGACTTGGTGTTCAAATGCCAATCAAGTTTCTCCATTAGGCTCTCTCAACATAATGCAACACTTCGTAATTAGCTTATTGAAATTATCCCATGAAATTTATTTCATCAACAAAATTTTATATCTTGAGACGGATTATATAGTATCTTATAAAATACAAAATTTATAAAATAAACAAACAGCACCGTACAACAAAATATAGATAAAGTGTACAAGATATTAAGGCTTAATTATTGCTCAAGTGTACAAGATATTAAGCAATGTCATTCAAATGCAACACTTCAACATAATGCAACACTTCCTAATTAGCTTGTTGAAATTTTCACATGAAATTTATTTTATCAACAAAATTTTATATCTTGGGACAGATTATATAGTATCTTTTAAAATACAAAATTTCTCCATTACTAGAGCTGCTATTTATAGACTTGAGATTATTGCTTAAGTTTCATATACTCCATTTCGTAAGCATTTTTATTATTTACGTCTGATGTATTCTTAGTATTTGACCGTTCTCAAAAAATTGTAATTTTTATTAGTCGGTACTTACATATTGTTTCCGATTCTTAGACAAAGCTAGTGTACAAGATATTAAAGCTTAATTCTAGAACAAGATTTGATTTCTTTTATTTCTTCTATTTTAGACTGCGTAAGCATGTATATAAAGGCACACCATAAAGTTGAATATAACACACATTTTCTCATTTCTTTTATCTGTTAACTTGGCATACAGAGCCTATCTTTATTAATAAGAAAAAAAAAAGATTAAAATCTTTTTTGTCAATTTTTGTTTCTTCTTTGGTGCCTTTTTTATTTTAGCGTCACCTAGTGTGGGTGAGCAATCTTGTTGGGACCTTAGTTTCTCTAATATTCAAATAGCTTCTTAAACGACATGTTTTGTCGTCATGTACTATTCCTTATTTGAACAACTGAGTAGACAGACCTTTGAATAGTAGCCTGGGCTTACAAGACCACCTAAGTGCAATGTATTGTTGGAATTTTTTATTTTGATCTTCATGATGTGTTAGTCAGTTAGCAAATGATCCTCAAGTCATGTTTTAATCCACCCTCAATGATGTTGATTGAATTTGGAAAGAAGGACGACTAAGGAACGGCAATCTCATCTTAAAGGCATCCTTTTCCTTTTACTTTGAGACCAAGCTAACCGATTTACTTAGATATGAAGGAAATTATCAAATAATTATTGAAGATATTTCAAGAGATAAATTTAGCCTTTTATTAAGAGTTTTAAACTTATCAAAATGTTGCTTCAAAGCTCTTGTGTCAGTTTATAAAAGGTTGCAGGTGATTCTGTGTTCGATTTAAAGTAATGATGTCCAAGAAGAAAGGTCGTTTTATATCACATCCATTTTCGGTGATTAAAGCTTTAAATTCATACAATTATAATGATGTTCGTTTTAATAGCCTAGAGGATGCTTTTAAGTATATGTTGAAGAAAATGGAAGTGTTGTGCAAATTGAATGATTCTTTGAGAGAAGTTGTAATTCTCAAAGGGGAAAAAAGAAAGACCCAATACTATTGTCAAAGAGAAAGGTGGTCTAATTATTGATCTTAGAAAGATTAACGAGATACTTGATGAGACTATCAAGAAAAATGATGAAAAATTGCTAAAACTAATGCAACTTTGAAAGTAAATGAGCAAGATTTAAATGATGCCAAAGCCATTATCAAAAAATATGAAATCCAAAGTGATGAGATCTCTGATGTTGGGAGATCCGAACTTGGTTGTAATGAACCTGATAAGAAACCTATATCTCCTACGAATTTTGTTAAATTTAAAGAAATGATTGCTACTAATCTACTTTAATTTGATATGTCAAATTAGGCTCTCTCGAGCACTTAATGAGCTTGTTGTCAAGTAGTTTGCTAGTTTTTTTAATGTTTTTTTATTTATTCATGGATTCTAGTGTTAATGATAATTTTTCTTACATTTTACCTCTTTTGATACCCAAACTGACAAAACTATGTTATTAGGAGTCTAAAGGTGGATTTGAACTTGTTTAGGGAGATGACTAAGGTCAAACATCAAGGAAGACCTCAAATATTGTGGGGGTCACGACACAAGTGCATGTGTGTCATGACATTGACCCTCCATCACCTCAAGGAAGTGAACTTCAACGAAAACCCAACTTGGAGTAACATGTGGTGTCGCGACACCAAGCCTCAATTACAAGCCCTCGAGGTCGCGACTCCAAACCAATCATTGAAGTGAAGGAACCTAATGCCTACTATCGTCGAGGTTGCAACACCAATAAGGCTGTGTCACAACACCAAGTGCCTCAAGCCAAGGTTGTGTCTGCTTCCAAGGATGTCGCGACACCAAAACTTGGGTGTTGCAATACTAAAGTTTGACAGATGAAAAAAAAAATCAAGGGTAATTTTGTGTTCAAACTCAGTTAAAGTCATATCGTTGTCTTTAAAGGTATTTTTGTTAATGTTAGGGTTAGGGAATCTCATGTATTTAAGACATCTTTATGTCACAACTAATAGAGGGGATCTTTATCGTCTTTCTATGAACATCTTTTATTCCCTCACCATTTTTCGCTTTCTAGGTTTTTCCTTTCTTAGCTTAGTAGTTATTTCTGCTATTTTATTCTTCATTTTTACTACACTTTTAGTTTTCTTAAAAAGATACAAGAACCTTCATTGTTATTTTGGGTTTTTCTTTAAAATATTCGATACATTTACATATAGCTAGTTATCAAAAGTGCAAAAATATTAACTTGTGATGTGGATTCGTCAACATTCTTGTTGTCATTATTTTCATCAAAAACATCTTCAAGAGTCTTTAAGCATTTTTAAACCCTTGTCTTTTTGTGGTTAATTAATGAATCATTTAAGCATGAAATTGGCTAGACTTTTTATTTTGATTATGAGTAGAAACTAAATTTTATAGTTGTTGGTTGATAGAAATTTTGCATGATTAATTTTAGGGTTAATGACTAAATTGAAAAAATTAGACTAAATTGAATGGGCTTAAAAATCTTGAATTGATAAATTTATGTGAATAGTTAGATAGGTGAGACCGAGAGGAGATCCTATTGTGAACTAATTTGATTGTCCAAATTTAGTTTAGTGAGGTTAAGAGATAAACTAGATTAAATTGTCTAATTAGGTAAAATGGTGACCAAGAGTTTAAATTGAACCAATTAGGAGTTTGAGAAATTTAAACCCCTGCTCCAAGAACTAATTAGAAGCATGGGTATCAATCGACCACTCTATCATATAGAAATGATATTTTTATACTTTTGGCTGTTGTTCAATTTAGTCCTCTTAGGTATAGTTTAGCTTAATTAACCTTGAAGTATGAATTGTCATAATATAGCACTTAGTTATTAGCTATCTAGACTTCTTAATTGCATGCTTGAGCGTTGTCATTTATCTTATCGCCCAATCTCTCTTGGGTTTGATTCTTGGAATACTCGAAATATTTCATTGTAACACTTATAAATATTACAATTGACCTGTCACACTTACAGTAAAAGTCACTTTTAAATCCTTATATTTTGTGTTCATTCTCTAGTCAGCGTATGTACACCGTGGCATGGTCAAGTTGTTGGCGCCATTGCTAAATATATGTATGTGTGATGAGTTGAATTATTTTAGGTTTTGCCTTCTTTTCTAGGAAGATAATTAGTGAAAGCTAGGTTTATAGATACAATGCTTTATTTTGTGTTAATGAAAATCTTTAATATTTCTTTGTTGTTAATGTTTTAAATCAAGGAAAATAATAGTTATAACTGGCCAAAAAGATTAATTCACATCTGATGAGAATAGGGTTTCTATTTCTAGCTTAGACTATGATGACAATTATGGGAGATAAGGATATGAGCCTTCTTACGATTTTTATGGTTACAAGTCTGAAATCGATAGTTACCATCGAGAGTGGTTAGATAGTGTGTCAACATATGATTCATATTCTCAGTATTCAAATCTGGATAGGAAATTGTATGGTGAAGAGTATCTTTAAGACCCATATCTTATCACTCACGTTGGTATGCTTGAGGATAGCATGCCTTCATGTCATGACATGATAAGGACTATGAAACATCAATTGTCATTAATGATAGAAACTCTTCAACATTAAGCAAATGTGCAAGTTTAGGTTGAAGAGTTCGTTGAATCAGATGCTTTTGAGCTTGAAGAGGTGGTCACATGTATTATTATTGGTCATGAAAACTCAAAGGTTGATTTTCAACAATAGTTAGAAATTGGAGTGCCTTATGCAAGGTTGGATAACATGGATAAAGTCTACAACTCCATTGATGTAGAGGTAGAGGTAGAAGTAGATATAATCTTAGGTGAAGAAGTCATTGAGCTTAAATCAATGTTAAGTGAAAATGTGGAGTTGTCGACACATTTTCTAATGATTTTTGAAGAAGATCAAACTCAAGGGATAACTGAAGATATATGTGAGTATATGAGATTTCAACCAGACGAAGGAGATAAGGTTCAAGTAATGCATTATTCGAAAGAATTTGAGTTTGTGATTCCTGAATCAATCATTCCTCATAAGGTGAAATGGAGTTGGCTTGGTTTTGGTACGAGGTGTCTAATTATGTAGATGTCTTGTCGGTTGAAGATAAAATGTATGCAAATTGTTTGATCAACGAGGTGATATGCATCTTACCAATCATGAACAACCATCGAGTCAATGTCTCGAGGACTCCATGGAAGTTCTTCTTTGATGGCAAGACTCATCGCATGAGAAAAATTTTTTCTTTTAAACTCCTATGCATGATTTTTTATTAATTTGTTCAATAAGTTAGTTTTTTTATTTTGGTAATTTTGTTAGATTTTTGCAATTCATATTTTTAATATTAGGTTTTCAACAATTTTCATGTGAGCAAGGATTTTGAGCTTGATTGTTGAAAACTAAATAAGTCTCATTCGTACAATTTTCAATGTGGCAACATTTACCTAGAAATATTGTGACACCAAAGGTAGTAAGGCCATGATGATTTTACATGTTCATTGCCGCGACATCTATGACAGTCTCGCATTTGAAGCTTGAGGCAAAAAAATAGGGTCAGTATCACGCCATCGTGCTAGTAAAGTCGTAACACTATGGACAGATTGCATTCAGTGTCGCGACACCAGGAGTGAGTGTCATGACATTGTTATCAAGTATCACAAAATACCCATTTTAAAGTGGCGACTCGATTCGTGTTTGACACTAAAACAACCTTTTTTACCTTATTTACTTCATTTTATTTCAATTTTTTATCTTCTAAACTACCAAAACGCTTTCCCTTTTCGCTTGTTCTAGGATTTCAAAAACTCAATTCTTTTTAAATGTGCAATAACATGGAATTTTTTTGCACTTTTTTTCTTCTTTCTTTCTCAAATTTTTGTATTCCATTTCAAGTTGGAAACAAGAAGCAGGAAAGTGGTGTCCAATGTTCGTCTTCACCTTCAACAACTATCGAGGTTAACGTTTCAATCTCTTCACTTTAGAGTATTTTAATATATTTTTGCAAAATATGTGTGTTGCATGATTGCTTTGGGTTATTTTACACTTTTCTTATAATTTGTTGAATGCCTATAATGTTTTATATTAGAGTTGGTGTTTGCATGTATATTTAAATAGTTGAATATTGCTCAATGATTGGTTTGAAATTGATAATTGTTAAGGTTAGTTTGTTAGAACATTTTTTTAGACATCGAGAATTTTTTCTTGCTTAAACCTTAAAGGAAATTGGTGATATGAATCCAAAAGGAACAAAAAAACTAAATCCCAACTAGAAACCCTTCGTCTCTGGGGTATAACAAGGACAATTTTAATAATAGAGAGGCCAAAAAAAAATTCTTGTAACTTCAAGTCAGAATGTTCATACTTGAACTTGGATTTGATCCGGCTTCCTCTTTTTGTAATGACATTTGGGAATTAGTCCAATACTACGAGCAGTACGATTTTTGCCTCATTTTGAAGAAACCCGCTATCATTCCTATTGTATTAGAATTTTATTCTAATTTGAAATATATGAAAAGCGATAGAGTGTTTGTTCAGAATAAGAAAGTTGGAATATCTCCTAATTCTATTTGTAAACGTTATGGTGTTCCATATTTTGATCATGATGATGTTTGAAATGGATACCATAATGAATTTTCTAAAAGAAAATAGGAGAGAATGGAAACGAATGTCATATTTTGATTTTCATTTATCTTTTCATCAGTCAATAATGTTTTCAAATGAGAAAATGTGAATACAACTAGTTTGTATTCGGGTATGCCTAGTACTAAACACTGACACTATCAATGTCTTTTGAGTTGCGTTGCTTTACTCTATTTTGTAGAGAAAGAGAATTTCCTTAGGGAAATGGATTCACGAATACATGCGTAAGTGTGTTTTGGAAATGTATTATTAGTGACACCATTCTTAGATAGTATTGAAAATTGCAACATAAGAAAATTCAAGAGTGGAATCAACGTCAAAAGAAAAATATGGAAGTACCAACTTCCTTACCAAAGAGGAAATCTACAAGGAAGAATATATAGAAATAAAAAAAGAAAGCAAATACGCTAGTAAATAAAATACTAGAAAAAATAGGCTTTCTATATATTGCATTGTCCAAAAATCATTTTTTATCAATTGTAACAAAAAAAGAAACTTCATAGAAGTCAAAATATGAAGAAATGTATATGATTAGATACTTTATTCTATGTATAAAGGTATAAACTGATAGACAAAGAAGGATCGTAAAGATTAATTCGCGAGGTTTTAAGCTGATACAATAAATAAGAATTACTTATTTTCGTCATGATATGAGATAAAAAATAGGAATCGACTTATGTAATAGAGTCGGACCCCTAAGTTATTGAGCAACGATGTAGCATCAGATCCTAAAGACATAATGTTTTAAGATCTAACATTGTAACTACTTTTTCCTTTGAGATAGGTAAAAAAAAAAAAAGAATGAAAAACATGTTTATTACTATTATGGAAAGGCCAAACATATTAGATCTCATTGACACAAATTATGGAATGATCAAATAAAAAGAAAAACAAGGCACATTCAATCTAAAGTTGCAATAGTTGATAGAACTATACCTAGAAAGTAACATATAGAACAAGGATAAAAGAAAATTCGTTTTCCATTATTGTAAGGAAAAGAGGCGCTTCAAACCTTATTGTTTTAAGATGATAAAAGATTGGAAGAAGTTCATGTCTATTGCAAAACATGTTCCAACAACAAGTGCACTAGGTAAGAATGTGATGAAGGAAAATTTGGTGAGAAAAGATCAACCACATCTGAGCTATAAAGATCAACAAGTTATTGATGTTTAAGTGAAACATGAGGTTGCAACTCACGTTAATCATATTGAGGCTATTTCAAATATCAAGCACACTCCATTACGTGGAAAAGGTACTTGTTCCATGAGCTACAATCCTATTATTAAAGATGTTGCAACTTATCTCTTTGAATAAATTTGAGGCAAACGAGCAAGGGAAGCATAGATTAATATGAAGTACGTTTGTTGATTTTGGTATGGTTTGGTTTGGTTTATGCCTTGGAGATGATTTGACTTGCTAGTTGGTCTTGTTTAAAGTTGGTTTGAGGTTCATTAATACTATTTTGGAAAAAGAGGTTGAATTAAAACAAACATAAATGTTCAAACAAAGACTAGAACAGAACAGAAGAGGACATGGAAGAAGAAGGTAACGATATATGCTTTTAAAAACTTGACTATTAATTGTTGCTCTTGTTGGTTGGCTATTGTAGTGATTATGCACTTTGTAAATATTTTTTTTTACATATTTCCACTTATTGCTGTTAACCTAAAGTTTGGTTAACTAATTGTAGTTAGTTTAGAGGTTGACTGACAATTGGAAGTTTTATTAGTCATTTTGTGTATACCAAATTTGTTGCTACCTGTTGTTTGATTCGTTATACCATCATGAGGCATTTTACTATCTTTGTGGATTCAAGTAACTCTAATACTTGTTTTATTTCCTCTTTTTCCAAATGGGTTATTCATTTTGGTTCTATAAATCATAGGACATGTAATCCCAACCTTTTATCTATCTTTAATTCACATAACTCACATTCTTCTGTGACTATAGTTGATTGATCCACCTATAAAATTAACGGTTCCAAGTAATCAATCCAAATTCGTCTTTTACCTTATCATCAATGTTAAATTTTCATAATATTGTATTTAAGTTGATCTCTGTTAGCAAACTTACCCACAACCTAAATTTTTCCATCTTATTTTTTCTTCATCACTATCTTTTACATGATCTTATGATTAAAAAACATCATTGGTGAAGAATATATTTGGTGGTCTCTATATTCTTAACATGAGAGCTCCTTAATCTGTTGCTTGCTCTAGTATACACTGTCTAGTTAAAGAAAATTATTGGTTGATATCACACCCGATTTCCTTTAAACCTAGAAATTTATAACAATTTGGGGGTTGAATTGAAAGAAACTATAAACTAGCGGTCTCTACTGAAAAATCAGGAAAAGTCAGGAACAAAATGGGACATGGCTGAAAGCCAATTCTAGTTTGACTGGATTAGAATCAACTGGTTTTAAGTGAGAGACAAAATGATTTCTAATGGATCATTTCTATAGAGTTGATAACTGAGCAGAAATGACTATATATAGCTGGGAAATGACTTCTCAGGAAGGATTCTCCTTATTTCTACTTTAGTTTCTTTTCTTCTTCATTTTCTTTCTTGGGTACTTCAAAGAAGAGATAATTATAGAGAGCTCTACATGGAGCAATGAACATGAATTTTGAGTTGGGAATGTAGATGATACAATAAACTGGTAAGGTTCTTAGTCTTTCTGCACACATAGGATTAATTGAATGAAGTTAAGGGTTTCCATAACCATTTTAAGGGTTCTACATGTTTTTGGAAAACTAAGGTAGAAGTTAAAAAAATACTGAATTTAACTCATGATTTGGTTGTCATGCTTAGCTACCAGGAGAATGGAAGTTCTGGTGTTCGGAAAAGAAAAGCTAATAAGGTAAAGAAGCATCAAGTGAGTTTCTGTACTTCGTTCCTGAAATGCTTAGTATTTGGCTTAACTCTATGATAAGTCCTGTAAAGCATAAGCTTGTATGAAATTTGCTCGATATATGTGTATCTGCCAAAGTAGTTCAATATACGTAGCATGTTAAAACTGATAGTGTACTCCATGTTAGTATGTAAGTGAAATGTGTGCATTGCATAATGATAACAATGGGGCACTGTGGGAAAATCATGGACGGGTTAGACAAAGTTAGGTTTGGGAAAAAGGATGTTTTTATTAGATACCGCCATACAGTGTTACTGAGTATACCCGTGATGTGCGAAGCTTCGGGCCTTGCGGAGGGAATAGTACAGTGTTCAAACATCAATGTATAGGAATGGCGAAATGGAGGAATGGGTGGAGGAAGAGTGAAATTGGAATTTGATTAAGACTCCGCTATCTGGGATTGCTGGAAGCAAACCATGATGTGCAAATCTTTGGACCTTGCGGGGGGTGCACTTCGGTGTTTGAGCATCATGGTGGATATGAGATAAGACAATATTGACGACTTTAAGGTTCCACAGAGCAACACCACGATGACAGTCAACAGACTTTATGGGGTGACATTGCGACCACTGTAATTTTCTTTGGGGTGACACCTCTAAAAGGTTTAAGGTGTAAGACTATAGCTCAACTATGGCAACCAATGGAGTCCACCAAGACAATAAATATGGGCGTATGTTATGTAAAACCATAGCGCGGCTATTACATCATATATATAATCTTCTAAGATAGAAAACATGGGATAGTTTATCGGAATAGTAAACACAGGATAGTCTGTCGGGACAGTGACCACGGGATAGTCCATCCGGACAATAAACACGGGATAGTTCATCGGGACAATAAACATGGGGTAGTCTACCGGGACAATAAACACGGGATGTAAGGGGAGTAAGACCCTAGTTCGGATACGACAACCAATAGAGTCCACTAGGACTTAACCACGGGGTGAATCGTTAGGATGTTATCTATAAAGGAAGAGTTAGAAAGAAAATGTAATTAATGGAGAGCGGGTTTGAGGAAGCCACCGGACAAAGCAATAGAAGTAAAAAGGGGAAAACAAACCGTCTTAACAATAATCACGAAAGCCGGCAAGGCAACAGAGTGGTAACCCAGCAGGAAGCAGTCATGAGAAATGACACGCTAGTAGGTGCCTGGTGTTCAAACGAACGAAAGAAGGCTTAACCGAGAATCGCAAATAAGGACCCATCATAAAGGATCTGTAAAGGGTGCTCAAGAAAACCCTGTACACTCATCATGATGGAAAGTACGCCAACTAGTCCAAAATGAAAGGAGGGGTTAGATAGAATCCCAATTAAGTGAATTGCCAAAAAGGGAAACATTGAGTGATAAATATGTCTATCAAAACTATTTTTCTTTAAAGAGAAACTAGTGTGAAAGTACTGGCCAAATGACTAGTTTCGTAAGGAACCAATATATATATAAGAGAAATTGTGAACTCAAATGGCCACTCATATGATAGTTTACTAAGTATTGTAGGCCCAGCAGTCCATAACAAAAGGGTATGTTACGCTTAAGAGTAAGATATTGCGAACAAGGTGAGTTACAAAGATGTCAACCAATCTCTATTTAACTAAAGTGGGACTTAGTCTGCTAAAATGGCGAGAGACCTTATTAGTTATACCAACAAAGGGAATGTCAGTAAGCCCTTTGGGACTAAGGTAAGAAAAGGAGACCTCCATGGATTAAACAGATTTGGAAATATCGCCAATGGGAGACATAGCCAAGGGGCCATTAAGAGTGTAGTCTAAAACATCCATTTGTAAGGGCATGGTGGAGGGAAAAGTCCACACTGGAAGTAACTGGAAGGAAAAAAAGAAAGTAAAGGAAAGACAGTGTCTACGGATACGACGAGGTATCATAGGAACTATCGAGACTGAGCAAAGGTTGATTTGGATTACCCCAAGAAAGATCATTTAGTGACCAATCCACTTAAAGATAAGTTCGAGAAGAGAAATAAAGGTCGCCAACCCAGATAGAGAGATTATTTCGAGAAAAACTAAGAAGAGTTCTTTTTTTATTACTTCAATGAATTTGGGCTAATTCGCATAATATGGTAAAGAGACTCACTAAGTTCTTTGAACTTCCGAAATCTAGTTTATGTATGGAAGACTCATTGGACGAGAAAGGATCAAAGGAATGACCTAGTCAGACAGCGATAGATCGAGGGGCGGTTACTAGTTTGGTGTCACTACGCCTAGGGACGAATGTTTTATAACTAAAAATTTCCTTAGAATCTAGAGTTTAGATAGTGAACATTTACTCTAGTTTATTGTCTCTGTTGTAAAATTTTTAAATAAATAGGTAATACGGTCTAATTTTTTAAGTTCTAAGTATGTACATTAACCAAATTCAATTGTTACACCCCATACTCGATTTCGGTGATCAGGTCGGGTAAAGGTGTTACAGTTAGGACATCATTATTTACCATTGTTGAAAAGATATGTTTACAATTGTATGATCTACCTTATTTGGAATGTCGAGTATTTGTTAACACTCTCGAAACACCTTTTAGACCTTGAATTGATAAACAAGCTAGTTTTGCATTTGAGTTGATACTTTCAGATGTTTGGGGGCCATGTTCAGTAGCATCTAAACTTAGATATAAATATTTCATTAAATTTTTGGATGATAATGATGTGATTTTGAACACCAAGGTTGAATTAAATCTATTCAAGGTGAAACAAGTTGATGATGGGTTAAATCTCCAAGAGCCACAGCTTCTTGTGATGATCAAAATGAGGACTGATCCTTTTGTGATTTTCAATTGGGTCAACAATGGAAGGTCGAACAAAGTGGGTCAAGAGGAGTTTAAAGTGCCTTTGTGTGGACGTGGGGAACAAGTCCAAAATAATCAAGTTCTTATTAGGCCAAGATCAAGTCAAATTCTGATCCAAGAGATTGGATGATTCCCATTTATGGGTTTTAATTAATCAAAGACTTTGTTTAAGTTTATTTTTGTTTGTGAATGCATCTTTAAATTAGTGTCTTGCATTATTATTCTACATCTTTTAAATTATAACATGCATTATGTGTTCTACATTTAATAAAGCCATGCATTATGTAACTCTCATGTTAGTTAAGTATGCATCATAAATAATGACATGCATTATGTAGCTCCCATGTTAGTTAAAGTTTTCATCTTTAAATTAAGTCATGCATTAAGTAAGTCATTTATTCATTTAGTTCACATCTTAAAACCATGCATTTAAGCATATTAGTTAATAAATATGTTTGAGTTAATTTAATTATGTGTTATTTAATTTGGCTGTTATTTTAATGCATAAGTTAAAGTGTGATTATTTTTATTCAAGTGTTTTAAGTTGAATAAGAATGCGAATAGATTTCAAGTATTTAATAAGCATTCATTCTTGATTAGGTGACTCTTCAAAAGACCAAGGGAAGACTCTTCAAATACTGTTCGATTTTGGTGCACTTAAAGGCCAATTCATGGCACCAATTAAAGGGAGGACATACAAAGAATGAAGATAGGACTATAAACAACAACTTAAGGAGCATTAATCTTCATAAAGATGGTGACCTTTAAACTGTCCATAGATTAATGAAAAGACATGCCTTTCATCTACTCAAAGACAAGTGGAGAGACATATCTTTTAGGCTAACCATCAAAGAGTTAAACCGAATCTAATGGTTTGATTTAAGTTAGTTAAATGACCAAATTTGAAAGGTCTTAAGGGAACTTGAAAGGTCATTTGAGGCCTATAAATTTCGTTCTAAGTCATTCATGTAAAAGAAAACTTTTGTTTGAAATTAAATCATATTTTGTGAGAATATTTCTCTCTTGGTTCTTCATTGAACTGTTCGAACTTATCAAACTTTCTTCAAATTTTGTGGCATTCAAAATTTGTCTTATCACTCCATTTACCATCCCGGGGTGTGACAACTTTAATACACCAATATTTAAGTATAAGGTCAAGTTTAAACAGGTCGTAGTTTTAATATAGCTACGATTCCTTAGAGAATTGAAGTGCTTCGGATTAAGGTTTCCACCTTTTGAACCATTTCAAGATGATTCTTCAATCCAATTGTTTTTTGAACCTACAAAGCTCGGGAAATTGCATCATATTCTCACATGACATGGATACTTTTCATGAAAACTCGGTCGGAGTTAACTTTCTCATTTCTATGCCTTTTATGTTAAGATAAAATTATAGTTTGGTGTGTCTACCTAGATTCTACAAGCGATAATGTTAAGTAATACTTCTCTAACCCTTTATAGGCTTTCATGACCAAGAATGGGATTCTTCATCAATCTTTATCTATTGACACACCATCCTAGAACGAATCAACTAAACAAAATAACATATATATTTTTGAGATAATAAGAGCTCTTTTTCATGAAAACTCGGTCGGAGTTAACTTTCTCATTTCTATGCCTTTTATGTTAAGATAAAATTATAGTTTGGTGTGTCTACCTAGATTCTACAAGCGATAATGTTAAGTAATACTTCTCTAACCCTTTATAGGCTTTCATGACCAAGAATGGGATTCTTCATCAATCTTTATCTATTGACACACCATCCTAGAACGAATCAACTAAACAAAATAACATATATATTTTTGAGATAATAAGAGCTCTTTTATTTCAAAAAAAGGTTCCTTAAGAATTCCATAGTGATGTTATTACAATGACTTGCTTTCTAATCAATCTCATGCATTTTTCTATACTAAATGGTGATAGCCCATACAATATTTTATTTCTAGTCGAAGACATTATTTCTAGTGCAACCAAGCATTTTCAAAAGTACTTGCTTTGCAAGATATTCAGCCTCATGTCACTAAATTGGATATTAAATATTTAAAGTGTGTTTTTGGGATATTCTCACCTTCAAAAAGGGCATAGGTGTTATAGTTTGGTGTTTACTAATTTTTTTTTTCTTCTCAAAATGTGTACATTATTTTCAGAAACAAATTCATTAGTGGTTTTGATATAGAGGGACAATGATGAGTGGTTCATGTACCATCGCATCTCTAAACTCTTCTACTCATCAAACACAAAATCTTGATCCTTTGGCACCTACTTTATTCCTAATCCTATTACTCCTAATTCGTCATAATCATCGATTCCTTAAGTTTATTCCAAATGAAAGGATGTTCATTATACAAGTCATATATCGACCTTTTTATCATCAAATTCGACAAGAGGTCTGATACATGCACGGATGGGGTGAAATTTATTAAATTTCATTCACCTAAGCTGCCAATTTTCAAGTTTAGGAAATCAATAGACTTACGACGTCTTTTTGGATAGGATTCAAACATTTCTAGGTTGAGATATCTTCATGGAGTTTGAATATCTATCTTTTAGTTTTGAAACGCACTTTGAATCACTCGATTTCAAGTTTGGGAACTCAAATTATAACCGTTTTAATGAAGACTGTGCGAGCAGAATTTTTAGACGGAATTATGACGAAAATTAAGAGTTTCAAGCTTTTAATTTGAGTTTAAATCATATTAGGTTCGGGTTCTGGGCTAAATTTTTATTATATATGAGCCCAATATTGTATTTATCAGCTCTTATTATTTTATTATTCCAATTTTTTAATAATTATTAAGTAGTTTAAATTATTTAAGAGTTTTATGTCAATAAGAAATCTTGTTTATATTAATTAAAGTTCTAGTATACTTAAGAGTTTTATTTAGATTTATTTAGCTAGCCTTTATATAGGCTTTTGCATTGTACACAAATCATTCAATTCATTATTATTCAACTTCTCTTTTGAATTAATAATTTCTCTTGAGTTTCTTTTTGAAGAGTTTTAATAATCTTTTTATATTGTGGGATCATCTTCAAACTTTTTCTTGCCAATTTTCTTTCTTGGAGGGGAAATTAGAATCGCTTGAAAGGGGTTGTGAATTTTTCGTGTTTCTAAGGCTTATTAGGACTTTTACATATCACGTTCTATCTTTTCATCTATCTTCTTTATTTTCATCCTTATTGTTCTAATCGTAGATTTATTATTCTATTTTAATTATCTTAGTTATTTATTTTAATTATTTTATCTAACTTGGATTTTGATTGCATTTCAAGTTATGTCAAAATTCAAGTTTCTTTTCCAAATGTTTAGAGCCCTAAGTCAAATCCGCTACTTTGACAAACTTTATGATCTACTTCCGCATTCATCCGTCTCATTCCGTACCATGATCTTGACCTTCCTATCTCCCTACACAAAAGTAAACATCAATGTACCTATCTCTTTCCAATTTTGTTTCATACAACCACTTTTCTCTTTGTCTTGCTTTTTAATTGTGTCTTTAGACTCTATTTCTATTTCTAAAATAGTTGAAGGGACCTTAAGTCATACTAGTTAACGTGATGCATTGAAGGAGGGAATACATGCATTAGATGAGAATGGTACTTACTTGGGACCTGGTGGATGGCTAGACTTAAGCGAGACTTGTTGCAAAAGGATATCCTCATACTTATGGGGTTACTTAGTCAACTACTTTCTCCCCTATGGCCAAACTGACTTATGCTCATCTAATTCATTTAACATATTGCTTCTCGAAATTGGTTTTTACATCATTAGATATCACAAATGCTTTTTTCAAGGTAATGTCCAAGAAGAAATGTATATAAAATGACTAGATGGGTTTGTTGCTCAAGAGGAGAATAGAAATGTCTATAATTAAAAAATGTCTTTTTTTATGGATTGAAGCAAAGCCTCCAGGCTTGATTTACCAATTTTAGTGAAGTAGTTCTAGCGTTTTGGCTAAAAAAATGTAAATGTGACCACTCGCTATTCTATGGACAATTAGTAGTTGGGATTATTCTTCTTGTGGTGTATGCTGATGATATGTCATTACAAAAGATATAGTCGTAGCCTCTTCTATCATTTTTTTTTCCTTGCATGCCAATTTTCACACAAAAGATTTGGGATAGTAGTACTTTTTGGTGTAGTCACAAGTAGCAAAAAGGAACTTTTTTTTCTATTTTAGATAAAGTATGTTCTTGACCTACTTAAAAAAAAATTGGAAAGTTGGTAGCAAAACCGTGTAGTATTCAAATGGTACCTGATGTGCATCTTAGAGATGATGACGATCCTTTTTATGGTCATAAGAGATATGAGAGGATAGTTAAGAAATTAAAACACCTCATTGTAACTCAACTAGATATTGCATTTCTCATGACTTTTGTTAGACAATTTATGCCTACACCTACATTGAAACATTGGTCAAGAGAAAATCTTTTAAATACCAACTATTAATGAAAACAGACCAATTTTGAATTATCCCAAATTTAAATTATTTAAACATTCCTCAAAAATATTATATTATGATATACCCTAACATCCTTAAAATAGATATACAAATAAATACATAAAAATAAAATATAAAAACACTTCCATTATATTTTTTCTATTTTACGTGTCTCGAAAGGGCTAAAAATGCTTAAAGCGTTAACTTCATTCTTTTATAAATTTGTTTTTTTTTTAAACTTTGTCTCTATATTGTTTGTCTTTCTTCTTCTCTTTGACTCCATCTCAATAAGAGCGCTCTCTCTTTGTCAGCAAAATGCGCTCTCTCAATTGTGTCAATACGAGAATGACACCTCAAACTCTTGAGTACTTGTAACAAAGGTCGGAACATTCGTAAACTAATAAAACTTTGAAGCAATAATCAAATTACTCTTTACATGACCTCAAATCATGTCTATCACGAAACAATCAAACCTATTGAGGTTGATTTTCACTTCATTCATGAGAAAATTTTAGACAACACAATCTTCACTGGATATGTGAAATAAGGGGTCAACTTGTTGATTTATTCACAAAGACACAAAATAAGAATCACCTATATAGCAAGCTAGGTATATAAACATTTATGCGTCAGTTTGAGGGGCAGTGCTATAGATTCTTGGGCAAAGATAGTTGGCATGATATAAAGCTTAATTCTAAGTTAGGAACTAATTTGATTTCTTTTATTTCTTTCGTCTTTTATACTATGTAAACATATCCCTAGTTAAAATATAACACACATTTTCTCCCATTTCTTCTATCTATTAACACATGATTAATTAGCTTAACGATTATATACACTTTAAAAATTAAGGTTTACTTTGTTCACCAAAAACAAGTGTAATCCTTTGCTTTTAACTATGTAGTTTATATTTTCTCTTACACTAGTTAAGATATATAGTACTTCAACAGAAATTTGGAGATAACTAGTATAATCTCTACTTATATTATTCTTCAACTGATAAACAAATTAAGTTTGATATTATTTGTCTAATATTTATTTTATAAATAAATAAATAATGAAACAATAGAAGAATTAAATCAATATTTGTATAATTGATAAATCTTATAATTTTATAATTTATCAATTAAAATAGTATTCTTCTATTTTTTGAGTAATAAATCTTAAAAAGAAAAATGACAAAAATATAGATATAGAAATTCAAAAACCGACTAATTAATTACCTTTTGACAATATAATTTGATTTATTTGGTTTTAATAGTTTATTCGGTTCTTAATATATAAATCTTAGTAAACATTCCAAAAGTGTGGGCATGACCGCGGAGGTATAGGTTTGCACTTTTTCACGCACATGCAAAAAAAGAAAACACAGGGATAACATAGACAAACTAAGATGCACTTAAAACAAAACGTCAAAAGAAGCATCAATATTTTGCTTTGTTCAAAAATTGGGCTATGAAATGAAAAGATGAATTATAACTAACCGAGGCAAGCACTAAAATGGTGAAGAAGTTCATGTGTTGGGAATGGGATAACAACCAACGTTTGATCTGGTTCAGGCGGGTAGCTATGACTCCCTTATCCTTACTTGAGGAAGCATCCAATTCTTCCATAGCATTAAATTTGCCGCCTGATAGACTAGCTGTATACATCATAAGATCAATGTAAGACAGATAATTTAACAGTACAGACTAGTAGAAAATCTAATTGGAAATAACAATCTTTAGAAGATAACAAACATTTGAACAAAGAAAATCAAAGAATTTCAACATCATAATCACCTGTCAAAGCAGAGACAAACGCTAAAAATGGCAACTACATTGCAATCTTAGGCAAATTTGATCAAGAAACAACATTTAAATATTTGAAGTTACGAATCAAAACAAAACTTTAAACAAGAAATCCATGTTTCATAAAGTGTTAAATAAAAACAATAAGCTTCATAATATCTTGGAACATAGGGGGTCAAGGAACATATGGGAGCAATGCTAAAAGGATTAGGGCCAGCTCTTCAAGAAATGCCCTTGCAGCCTATTAAACATCATTTCTTCTAGCAAATATTGTTATGGCAACAAAATATATAGAGACAATGCTCCTACCTGCCCTTGAGATGAAGTAGGGAGGAAGCTCCCCAAGTGCAGTCCCAAGACCCCATAAGATAGCTTCCATTTGCACCTGTGGTAATATGCTGCTGATGGGAACCCTTGACCCTTGTGATGATGAAAACAATGGGGGCCCAAACTCTCCGCAAGATTTGTCCAGCCATGAAGGACCGCTCTTCAATTGTATCGTATCATAAGGAGCACTTTTCAGGTCTATTCGTCCACATTGCATAGCTTTTATTGTAAAGAAGGCAATATGAGGACCCAAATAAAGAACAAAAGTGTGCAAACCAGATCCTGGTATACCAAATGTGGAGTAGAAAAGTTAAAAGGAACATTTCTTTTGGTGACCCAAAAAATAGAAAGAAAAAATAACAAAACAGAATTAAAGTGTAATCAGATCGGATTCTAGAAATTTTCTTTGGCACAAAAGTGTACATAGCAGAAACCAGACAAAGGGATATCCTCTCTTTTACCACCTTAAAATTTTGAAAAAAAAGAAAAGAGTATTCCATGCACAACAATTCTTGAAATACTCATTGAAGTTCTTCCTATATCCCAATTTAGATTAGAGATATAACGCAACTTTAAAAATTAGAAAACAAGAACTAGAAAGAAATACATCTAAAAGATAAGATACATGTTTCAATGCTGAAATAATTGACTATTTCCACAATGATCATTTGACATCTGGTATGTCAACCATTGTTTAGCAGGAAGGGTTTAAACAACCTACAGATCAACTGGTATATGTTAGGATGCACATTGTAAAGGCTACAATAGAAGACAAACAACAAAAGATCTGCCAAGATCAAGGGCATAACTGGCAGCAAGGATCAAGGGATTAAGAAGGCAAGATCTGCAAAAATTAAGAGCATAACTGGAAACAAGTATCAAGGGATAAAAAAAAAAAAGATTTGACCTAACCTCTAGAAGAGTTTTTCTAGAAGAGTTATCCAATCAAATCTAAAAAATTCTACTTCTAAGTAGCAATAGCTCTAGGGTGTGACCTCAAGGTTATGAAGCAGTCAGCACCATTGTCTCCGTGAAGACAGACCTACTGGTGTTCAAACGTTAAATGAAAGGTCAAGAGTTATATTTTAATGGGTTTAATTTAACAATTTTTGAAGAGAATGAAATGTCAAGAGTTATGTTTTAATGGGTTTAATTTAGAAGTTTTTTAGGAGAATGAAAGGTCAAGAGTCGTTGGTTTATGGCTATTATTAGATTTTAATATTTTCAGTATTTTGAAGGCAGACTATAACCTATAAATAGTTTGTAAGCATTTGATATATTATTGAGAAAAGAAGAAGATTTAGAAGTTAAAATAAAAAGCTTTTTGTGAAGTTTTTCTCCACAAGCCCTCACGGCATAGCTAATAAATAGTTTTTCGTTTTTGGTTCTGTCTTGAGCGATTTTCAACAAATTGGTATCAAGAGCCATGAAGAATGTGACCAGTAATGTGCCGCTACCTCGACTAACGAAGGCGAACTACGAGAATTGGAGCATCCAAGTGAAAGCTCTTCTCGGGTCTCAAGATGGTTGGGAGGTGGTCCAAGAAGGTTTCGTAGAACCGATAACTACCACGGGATATACGGCGGCTCAAAACAAGACGTTGAAAGAGATGCAATAGAAAGATAAGGCGGCATTGTACATGTTGTTCCGAGCTATTGACGAGTCGGGCTTTGAGAAGATTGCGAGTGCAACAACTTCAAAAGAAGCGTGGGACATTTTGGCAAAGGTGTACAAAGGAGCCGATCGAGTTAAACAAGTCCGCCTTCAAACTCTTCGCGGCGAGTTGGAAGGCATGAAGATGAAGGAATCAGAAGGTGTCTCCGACTACATCACGCGTATTCAAACCATGGTGAACCAACTCAACCAAAACGGAGAAGCGTTAACCGATGCACGAGAAGTGGAGAAGATTTTAAGGTCGTTAACTGACAGTTTCGAGAATGCCGTACGTGCCATAGAAGAGTCAAAGGATCTAGCAACGCTCACAGTCGACGAGCTTGCTGGTTCTCTCAAGGCACATGAACAACGTAAGAAGAAGAAGAAAGAGGAGACACTCGAGCAAGCACTTCAAACCAAGGCATCAATCAAAGACGAAAAGGTTCTCTATTCTCAAAACTTTCGAGATAGAGGGCGTGGCCGTGGAGGTTGAGGAAATGGTCGCGGTCAAAAAGGGCATTATGAGGAGAAGGAGCAACCAAACCAACAAAATTGGCGTGGAAAAGGATGCGGTTGTGGAAGAGGCGGTCGGTCGAATTATTCCAACATCGTGTGCTACAAGTGTGGCAAATATGGTCACTATGCGAAGGATTGCAACTCTGATAAGTGTTACAATTGTGGCAGGGTAGGGCATTTCGCGAAAGAATGTCTCATCTTGAAAAAGGTAGAAGAGACAACCAACCTAACCACGGAAGATGAGGAGGCAAAAGAAGGTTTTCTCTTGATGGCACACAACGAAGTCAACACCAACAACAACATGGTGTGGTACCTTGACACGGGTGCAAGCAACCATATCTACGGGCACAAGCACCTATTCAAAGAGATGCGAAAGGTTGAAACGGGACGTGTCGTTTGGAGATACATCGAAAGTTAAGGTAAAAGGCCAAGGTACCGTTTGTTATTTACAAAAGGATGGGTTACTTGGGTCAATCCAAGATGTGTATTACGTACCAAACCTCAAGAGCAATATTTTGAGTATGGGGCAACTCATGGAAAAAGGTTATTCGGTACTTATGAAAGACCGGGTGTTACACTTGAAAGATAAGTAAGGGCGTTTGGTCGCTCGAGTTGAAATGGGGAGAAATCGCATGTACAAGTTGAATTTGAGAAACGTTTGAGAAAAATGTTTGTGAGTCCACGTAGAAGACAAGGCGTCGCTGTGGCATCTCCGTTCTGGTCACCTACATTATGGTGGTCTAAACAAGTTGGCGAAGAACATGGTGCACGGGCTACCGAACATGTACTACGAGGGAAAATTTTGTGAAGAATGTGTGCTCGGCAAGCATACGAGAACTTCGTTAAAAAGAATGCAGAATATCGGGCTAAGCAACCTCTCGAATTGATTCATACGAACATATGTGGACCAATCACCCCCGAATCTTTTAGCGGTAAAAGGTATTTTATTTCCTTTATTGATGATTTCTCACGAAAAACTTGGGTTTATTTTCTGAAAGAAAAATCCAAGGCGTTCGAGGTGTTCAAAAAGTTCAAAGTAATGATGGAAAAGGCAACTGGTAGACACATCAAATCTGTACGATCCGGTAGAGGTGGCAAGTATACTTCGACAGCGTTCATAGAGTATTGTAAGGAGCAAGGCATTAGACGATTCCTAACTGCACCGTACTCTTCCCAACAAAACGGTGTGGCTGAAAGGAAGAACCTGTAACAGCCCAATTTAGACCCTAGTCGAAACAGTGGTTTCAAGACCACAAATTCAAGGTCAGAATAATATTTTAATATTATTTTTTGTGTTAACAGTAGGTGATTGAGCATGTGTGAAAATTCTATCGATTGTGTGCTAAATTATGAGAAAGGACTTAATCGCATAAATTGTAAAAGCTGTGTGATAATTGTTAAAGTGTCTAATTATTGTTGTCTTTATAATTTGGAGATTTTATGATGCAAATAGCCCATTTTATAAGCTAGTGGAAGATGATAACATGGTTTTGTTGTTATTATTAAATTTCATTAAGGGCAAAATGCTAATTGGTGTATTAATGATAATAAAAATAAACCAAAAATCAAGAATAAGTGGGAGTGTTCATCTTCTTTCACCGTTTGCTAAAGGAAAAATAAGGGTTAGAAGCTTTCTCACATTCGGCTAGCAATTGTGATACGAGCACGCCCGGGGCACCAACATTTTTGCAAGTGACGAAACTCGAATCAAATGCCCCAAGCATTGAAAAAGTTGATTTGCACCTTGGTGCATTTCCAACTGAACCGGATTAGTCCATTTGGGTTCAATTTGAGCTCACTCGAGCTCATCTCAGCTCATTGAGTTGATTCTTTAATTTTATTGCTTTAAATAAATTGAGTCTTTAAATTGTTGAAAATTAAATTTCTGTGTCTAATTAAATAAATTGAACATCTTAATTTATTTTAATTAATTTTCTACAGCAAACTAATTTGTCAAAATATTTTATTTTTTCTAAATTAATTTTTTTTCTTAGATTAATTTAATTTGTCCATTTAGTTACATGTTTTAATTAGTTTTAATGCAAGAGTTAAATGTGCAGCAAAATTTTAAGTTTCCAGCCAAATTAATTTGATTGTGGCTGTTGCATTTAAAAGTATTTGTGGCTGCCGAAATTCTTGTAATCCAAGCTGATTAATTGTGGTTTTAATGTGCAGCAATTTTCGGCAATTAAAGAAGCAAGCATGCCACGTTTGATGCAAATAGATTGAAGAATGAAGAATATTTAAAACGAACATCTTGGACAAGCATGGGACGACACCAAGTGGAAGGACATTGACTTGAATAAATTAAGACACCATGGGAAGCATGCGTGAAAGGCTATGAAGAAACTATAAAACAACCAAGAAATGTGCAATTGTGTGATTAGTAGAAGTGGTGGACAGCACTATTTGGAATGTATGGGAGAGTTTTGGGATTATTAAAATATAGGAGTATGGGGTGGCAAAGCATGGAGCATAATAGTTGAAATTAAAGGAATCTCATGGCAACTCTTATTTCCATGCGTGGGAATCATACAAGGAATAAATAATTGAGACCACCAAGGCATGGGGGACGGCATGGAGACTAGATGAATGCTAAAGAGTTCTAATTTGATAACACATGGAAAGCATGCGTGAAAACAAGATAATGGATGACTTGGACTTTTGTGACTTGAATTAAATAAACAAACATAAAGATGAAATCAAGTGGAGCGTTGGAGCAAAAGTCATGAAGTGGTTTCTTTAAAATAACTATGCTTGGACGGCACAAGGTGATTGATGAATATTTTATTAAATCATTTTTGCAAATGATAGTGGAAAATCAAGGAGAAGGAAGGGAATAAAAATTTGGATGCATGTGCAAATGGGTTGGTTGATGGACGGCTATAGTGGAGAATTATTCAAGCATATGTTGTGAATTAATTTCTTGGTAGAGGACAGCCACAACTTGAATGAGTTTTAAATTTTGAACATTTAGCTACCTAGCTTAGGCTATAAATAGTTGCTATTTTTATTTGTAAAGACAGAATTTTTATGAATGAAATTTTAGGAACTTTGTTCATTTGAGTGAGTTTATCTCCTCTTCGTTTTTGTACAAGTTTCGCTAGACTTATCAAGCTTGCTTGTGGCGTCTTCGACTTGTTTGAACTTATCACCAAACTTCGTTTGGTGTGGCGTTCATCAACCTATCTTCATCTATCCACCTTAACGATATAAGAAACGGGGTGACACTGTTATATAGTGTTGAATCTTTCTTAAGTTAAGTTCGTATTTCCATTTCCATCTTCGAATCCATTTATCCACCTTAAACATTATAGAACCCGGGGTGACACTCTTTAGTGTTGAATTGCTTCTCGTTTAAGTTCGTTTATCCATCTCCATTAAATTATCCTTTTATCTATCTTATTTAATTTTTATTTTATCAAAACCGAACCAAATCCTATTTTTTTTCACTTAAGCTTCCGCAAACTCATTTGTATTTCCCGATTATTTTCTGAAGGCTTGATTCCTCCTCGTAGACGATTGGGCAACCCGTATACATTTCGACTCACCCCGACCCGACCCGTATCATCTGGTATCAGAGCTGGTTAAACCGAGAATTACGAAGCTCCGACGACTAACCTGAAGTCCTTTCAAAGACTGGACATATCAATTGATACCAGATCGTAGCATCTGGTATCAGAGCTACAAAATGAGGAATTCCGACGACCATCGTGAAGCTGGAAGTTAGTCCGTAAGTTAAAAAAAATTCAAAAAAAAAGTTCAAAAAAAAGATAAAAAAAATTAAGTTGTAATTTTTGTTTCCTTATTTGAAGTTCAAAAAAAAAAAACAAAAAAAAAGAGAGAAATACAAAAAAATTAAAAAAAAAAAACAAGTAAAAAAAGTGTGGAGTTTTTTTTTTAAAGTTTGCAAGTTTTGTTCATTACTTTTTACCCCGATCTCAAAACCACCCCTCTACTCTCTTCCCTTCTACCCGACCCTCGAAATTTTTTTTTCTTGTTTTAGCCTACTCAATACCCAAAATTTTTCTTTTGTTCAGCCTACCCGACACCAAAACCTTTGTTACCAATTTTGAAGCCGACCCTCAAGCTGCAAATAAGTCTTTCAAAACAAAGTACGAATTTGTGAGACGAGTTTGAGTGGTAAAAGACACGAGTGCTACATTAAAAAAAAAGGTCATATTCGAGTGAAAAAAAACACGAGTGTGAGCGATTTTTCTTTACGAGTGACTTGTGAGATTTTGTGGTAAGGTATTTTAAATTTTTGTCGGTTTATTTCCCTTTGTTATAATAGTTTCTTTTCAGCAATAAATATGTCTCAAGAAGAGTTCTCATTCAATGATTACCAATACTTGTTGAATGGAGTGCGAAGAGCCATAAACAAGTTGGAAAAGAACTTGGATCGGATCGAGGAACTAGACCAACGAGATCAACTTTCTTCAAGTCAAAGGATGGAGTCAAGATCATCCCGAAGACACACTTTCGAAGAATATTTGAGGAGAGACTGTAATCGAAATTCTTATTCCTCAAGAAGTTCGAGACGGTATTCATCCACGAAAGATTATTCTCGAAGTGGTACATATTATGATTCTTATTCCCTCCAAGAAAACACGCGAGTTGATCGATATATTCATTCAGAAACTTCCAAGAAAACGTCTTTGGAGTGTTCTTCCCAAAGAAATTATTATGATTCATCCGTAAATAATTTTTCTTCTTTTGGAAATTCTTATTATTGTGATTCTTTTGTAACTTCATGTAATAAAAACAAAGAAAAAGAAAAAGAAAAAGAAATAAAAAGAAAAGAGGCAAGAAAGAGAGAAAATGAGCAAGTTTTGAGAAAGCTTGAAAAGGCCATTGAGAAGATCATTGAAAAAGAACAAGAGAGAGAAAACGAAAAAGTGTGTGAAAAAGAAACGAGAAAACGAGATGAGTAAGTAGAAGAGAGTGTTGATTTAACTAACTCATTTGGAGTATGTTATTCTTTTGCTTCTTCACTTTAGGTTCCTGACGTATCGCACAAGAACCTACCATTTCAACACCTTCCGGAAGAGCGACGTATTTCTTTGATTGAAAGAGGTAAAGTTGAAGGTGAAATTGAACCTCCCGAGTCGAAAGGTAAGGAAGGTAAGTGTTTTGAAACAATTTCGACTCCACTAAATTTTGCTAATGAATGTGAATATGTGGATAATACCGTTGATTGCCATTCTTGGATTAATGGTGACGACTTCAATGGTGGTAAGGCCAGTTCATCTCATAATAATCATTGTAATGCAAAGTGCGACGGTGAAGTAGTGTCTATCTGACAAATGCAAGGCTCGTCAAGGTATGACGATGACTTTTCTCTTAATCCTCATTTGTTTGATTGTAGATATTACGAGATTAATTCGTTGTCTAACATGAAATCATTGAGTCTTTGTAAATACATTTTGAAATATGTTAAGAGTTTTGATCGCTTTATCTTGAACGTACATAATTCTTATTGGTCTAACGTGATTGATTTTTCGGAACCTAAGTCTCATAAATCGGGCATATGTTTCGATTTGTTTTGTGGAAAACTCAAGTATTATCCGGTAAGTTTTAAAGATTTCTATATTCTTGATACTTGGTTTTTGAATAAGGTAACGAATTTTGTCAATTTTGTTTTTAATTTTTATTCGTTCCTTAAACAATTTTTATGGCTGTATTTGAAATTCACTTTCCATTTGAAAATGGTTGAGTTGAACGCGAAGCTTCGATTACACTACTTGACCGTGGAGAGAAGGTTTGTATTACTCGATCAAGGTAAGACTGATCTTTATCTTTCTGAGTATAAGGGTAAGTCTTCTGAAACTGTTGATGCGTTGTTACTCTCTTCGGATTACGATAAGCTTTGTGTTGCTAACTTTGTTTTTGCCAAACATCTAGATCATGTTATGATTAATTATTTTATATTACCTATTGATGGTCTATTTGTTTTAATGGTCGACAAAAGGATTCTTGTGTCTGATACTTGTTAGTATTCGTGTATGAGAGAACCCACATATCGAACAATGCAAGGTTTGGTTGTTCAATTATGTGTTCCATGTGAATTTTGTCAACTATCTACTTGTGATGCTTATGTATATCATTTAATTTACTATTCACATGATAAGCATAATTTTTGGATTCCAAGTAGATCATATGCACGCCTTGAGACCTTTTCAAATTTGTTGCAAATGTTTGACAAAGCATTACTTCAATTATACGATAATTTGGTGCTGCCCGATCGCATGCGAGTTATTTGTTTGGTGTTGTTTTTATTCGGGTTGCAAGTATGCTTAAAACATTTCTTGCTAATTCTTGAATTTTCTTTTCAGGTATTGCGGTTATCATCTGTCCCGTTTGATCGAGGAAAGATGAACAAGGAGTTTTGTTCGGACAACCAACGGGTCGATTCGAGGACGAATCGTCTTGAAGAGGGGGGATGATACGAGCACGCCCGGGGCACCAACATTTTTGCAAGTGACAAAACTCGAATCAAATGCCCCAAGCGTTGAAAAAGTTGATTTGCACCTTGGTGCATTTCCAATTGAACCGGATTAGTCCATTTGGGTTCAATTTGAGCTCACTCGAGCTCATCTCAGCTCATTGAGTTGATTCTTTAATTTTATTGCTTAAATAAATTGAGTCTTTAAATTGTTGAAAATTAAATTGCTGTGTCTAATTAAATAAATTGAACATTTTAATTTATTTTAATTAATTTTCTACAGCAAACTAATTTGTCAAAATATTTTATTGTTTCTAAATTAATTTTTTTTCTTAGATTAATTTAATTTGTCCATTTAGTTACATGTTTTAATTAGTTTTAATGCAAGAGTTAAATGTGCAGCAAAATTTTAAGTTTCCAGCCAAATTAATTTGATTGTGGCTGTTGCATTTAAAAGTATTTGTGGCTGCCGAAATTATTGTAATCCAAGCTGATTAATTGTGGTTTTAATGTGCAGCAATTTTCGGTAATTAAAGAAGCAAGCATGCCACGTTTGATGCAAGTAGATTGAAGAATGAAGAATATTTAAAATGAGCATCTTGGACAAGCATAGGACGACACCAAGGGGAAGGACATTGACTTGAATAAATTAAGACACCATGGGAAGCATGCGTGAAAGGCTATGAAGAAACTATAAAACAACCAAGAAATGTGCAATTGTGTGATTAGTAGAAGTGGTGGACGGCACTATTTGGAATGTATGGGAGAGCTTTGGGATTATTAAAATATAGGAGTATGGGGTGGCAAAGCATGGAGCATAATAGTTGAAATTAAAGGAATCTCATGACAACTCTTATTTCCATGCGTGGGAATCATACAAGGAATAAATAATTGAGACCACCAAGGCATGGGGGACGGCATGGAGACTAGATGAATGATAAAGAGTTCTAATTTGATAACACATGGAAAGCATGCGTGAAAACAAGATAATGGATGACTTGGACTTTTGTGACTTGAATTAAATAAACAAACATAAAGATGAAATCAAGTGGAGCATTGGAGCAAAAGTCATCAATTGGTTTCTTTAAAATAACTATGCTTGGACGGCACAAGGTGATTGATTAATATTTTTTTAAATCATTTTTGCAAATGATAGTGGAAAATCATGGAGAAGGAAGGGAATAAAAATTTGGATGCATGTGCAAATGGGTTGGTTGATGGACGGCTATAGTGGAGAATTATTCAAGCATATGTTGTGAATTAATTTCTTGGTAGAGGACGACCACAACTTGAATGAATTTTAATTTTTGAACATTTAGCTACCTAGCTTAGGCTATAAATAGTTGCTATTTTTATTTGTAAAGACAAAATTTTTATGAATGAAATTTTAGGAACTTTGTTCATTTGAGTGAGTTTATCTCCTCTTCATTTTCGTACAAGTTTTGCTAGACTTATCAAGCTTGCTTGTGGCGTCTTCGACTTGTTTGAACTTATCACCAAACTTCGTTTGGTGTGGCGTTCATCAACCTATCTTCATCTATCCACCTTAACGATATAAGAAACGGGGTGACACTGTTATATAGTGTTGAATCTTTCTTAAGTTAAGTTCGTATTTCCATTTCCATCTTCGAATCCATTTATCCACCTTAAACATTATAGAACCCGGGGTGACACTCTTTAGTGTTGAATCGCTTCTCGTTTAAGTTCGTTTATCCATCTCCATTAAATTATCCTTATATCTATCTTATTTAATTTTTATTTTATCAAAACCGAACCAAATCCTATTTTTTTTTCACTTAAGCTTCCGCAAACTCATTTATATTTCCCGATTATTTTCCGAAGGCTTGATTCCTCCTCGTAGACGATTGGGCAACCCGTATACGTTTCGACTCACCCCGACCCGACCCGTATCATCTGGTATCAGAGCTGGTTAAATCGAGAATTACGAAGCTCCGACGACTAACCTGAAGTCCTTACAAAGACTGGACATATCAATTGATACCAGATCGTATCATCTGGTATCAGAGCTACAAAACGAGGAATTCCGACGACCATCGTGAAGCCGGAAGTTAGTCCGTAAGTTAAAAAAATTCAAAAAAAAAGTTCAAAAAAAAAGATAAAAAAAATCAAGTTGTAATTTTTGTTCCTTATTTGAAGTTCAAAAAAAAAAAAAAAAAAGAGAGAAATACAAAAAAATTAAAAAAAAAGAGTAAAAAAAAAACGTGTGGAAATTTTTTTTTTAAAGTTTGCAAGTTTTGTTCATTACTTTTTACCCCGATCTCAAAACCACCCCTCTACTCTCTTTCCTTCTACCCGACCCCCGAAATTTTTTTTTCTTGTTTTAGCCTACTCGATACCCAAAATTTTTCTTTTGTTCAGCCTACCCGACACCAAAACCTTTGTTACCAATTTTGAAGCCGACCCTCAAGCTGCAAATAAGTCTTTCAAAACAAAGTACGAATTTGTGAGACGAGTTTGAGTGGTAAAAGACACGAGTGCTACATTAAAAAAAAGGTCATATTCGAGTGAAAAAAAAAAAACACGAGTGTGAGCGATTTTTCTTTACGAGTGACTTGTGAGATTTTGTGGTAAGGTATTTTAAATTTTTGTCGGTTTATTTCCCTTTGTTATAATAGTTTCTTTTCAGCAATAAATATGTCTCAAGAAGAGTTCTCATTCAATGATTACCAATACTTGTTGAATGGAGTGCGAAGAGCCATAAACAAGTTGGAAAAGAACTTGGATCGGATCGAGGAACTAGACCAACGAGATCGACTTTCTTCAAGTCAAAGGATGGAGTCAAGATCATCCCGAAGACACACTTTCGAAGAATATTTGAGGAGAGACTGTAATCGAAATTCTTATTCCTCAAGAAGTTCGAGACGGTATTCATCCACGAAAGATTATTCTCGAAGTGGTACATATTATGATTCTTATTCCCTCCAAGAAAACACGCGAGTTGATCGATATATTCATTCAGAAACTTCCAAGAAAACGTCTTTGGAGTGTTCTTCCCGAAGAAATTATTATGATTCATCCGTAAATAATTTTTCTTCTTTTGGAAATTCTTATTATTGTGATTCTTTTGTATATTTTATTTAATTTTTATTTTATCAAAACCGAACCAAATCCTATTTTTTTTCACTTAAGCTTCCGCAAACTCATTTATATTTTCTGATTATTTTTCGAAGGCTTGATTCCTCCTCGTAGACGATTGGGCAACCCGTATACGTTTCGACTCACCCCGAGCCGACCCGTATCAAATTAGTTTAATCAAGGTATGTTTTGAGCTCGGTTTTTAGTGATTTTTACGTTTTTGTGATCGTTGCTTAGTGTTCTACCTAGCCCATGCTTTAATTTTAGATTTTAATGGTGATTTTGAGATATGCCATTGATGAATGCTTGAGCTTTGTGATAGTTGATGATGAAATATGAAAGCTTTGTGTTGGGTTAACATACTTTGTCTTTGAATTTTTGGTGAAATTGAGTAATTTGGGCTAAATTGAGAAGTGTTAATTGAGGGATTAAAATATGTAATAAATGAAATATGTGGACTTGTATGGGCATAAAGAGAATTCGGCCTAAGCATGGTATAGTGAAATTTTGTGTATTTTTTATTTTGTGAATTAGGGATTAAAGTGTCGAAATGTGAAAATGTGAGGGCTATTTTGTAAAATGCCTTAAATATGTGTGTGTGGACTAAATTAAATGAATTGGTGATTGAATGAGTTAATTTTAAAAGTGTATAGACCAAGAAAGGAGAAGTTCGGATCGAGATCGAGGCAAATACAAAGTGCTCGATTAATCGACCGTTTCGGTATTTCGACGTCCGAGGTAAGTTTGGATATAATACAAGTTGTTTAATTGATATCTATGTGATGTGGAATGAATGAATGTGTAGTAATTGAATTGGAAATGTTATGTGTGATATTGAGAAATGTGGCACTAAGGTGCGGAATATGAATTGGCAAAAGCGATTAGCACTATGTGTGCGAAATATTGGAAGCTACGACTTTAATGATTGGCACTATGAGTGTGATACCGATTTAAGATCGGTTCGATATAGAGGCACTAAGTGTGCGATGTTACTTAAGCTTCAGCTATGATTTGGGCACTAAGTGTGCGATTGAATCGAAGGAATAATGAAAGTTAATCGAAATGAAATATCGAGTATTAAGTAGCATGTGTGATCGATAACTAAGTGTTGGCTAAGGTACGTTCAAAACCTATGTGGTTGATGAGATTATAAATGAGATTATGGAATGTTAATTGAGCATATTAGTTTTGGATGGTGTGGTATATGTGATAGTGAATTAATCTAAGTGATGGTTTATTTTGTATATTGACTTGAATTGTTGAATTACATGTATTGTATTACGAACTTACTAAGGGTCTGTTTGATAGGGGAAAATGTTTTCCGGAAAACATTTTCCCCATTTTACAGTGTTTGTTTGGTTGGAAAATGAATTCCCATGGAAAACATTTTCCAAAACACGGGTAAAATCCCTTCCTTATTTTTGGAAAATGTCTTACCGATTTCTTTTCCGTAAGACATTTTCCTGAACTTTCCCTTCATCCAGGTAAGTCTTTCTCCCTTCTTCCCTTCTTCATTCCTTCTCCTTCCTTCTTTCTTTCTCAGCCAACAAATCCGATTTCAGTTTTTTTCCTCCTTCCTTCATTCTTTTTCCTTTCTTCCATCGCATGGGTTTTCATTGTAACAATCATGCCAAGCTCCTTTCACTGATTTTGAAATCCATCGCATGGGTTTTGATTGTTCTGATATTTGCCTTTTTGTTGTCTTTTCTTATTTGATTTCTTTTCTTTTTCACTTGTTCAGTAAACAGGTTTTGGAACCGGAAGAGGTGGATGTGGTTCATCAACAAGATAAAGATAAAGGCATCAGGCTTGAAGAATTTAAGCTGATTATGGCGAACTATATGTTCCCTTTCTCTCTTTACTCTTTTGTTTAATGGGCTTCGATCCTGGTTCTCTTGATTTTGCAAATTTTTTGTATCTTCGATCCTCGATTATTGTCGGTTTCATCAGGTGCTTGGCTGCTCGAACAAGGTAGGTTCAATTCTCAATTAGCATTTGCCTCTTATGTCTAATGCTTTCCTCTTGCTTTCTTTAGTAGATGTTTAATCTTTCTAGAGTGGCATAAATGGAGCCAAAAAATTCCATTCTTTAGGTATAGAATGGCTTTCTTTGTATACTTGATTTCCTTAGCCACTTCTTTTTGAAAAAGGAAAACGTGTTTCTAGGATATTCAATTCCATAAAACAAACTGACTCTGATCTTCCTTGTTTCCTTCCTTTGCATGTTCTTGTTCCTGTTTGAAGGAGCGCAAATCTTTTGATGAGAAGTTTATCCGAATGGACACAAAGAGGCTCTGTGAGTTGACATCTGCTGCTGACAGCCTTCAGTTAAAGCCTCTAGTTGATCTTACTAGTCGTGCCCTTGCACGAATTATTGAAGGGAAAGCTCCTGAGGAGATATGTGAGATATTTCATTTGCCTGATGATCTTACCGAGGTGTTTAGTGCTAGTTGAACCTGCTTTATTTTTTATATGTTCTCTTAATCTCTTTTCTTATTTTAGTACTTACTTTGTTGGTTTAGGAAGAAAAGCTGGAGCCTCTGAAAAATGCCACCGATGACCCATGCATTCAACTGTTAAATAGATTGTATGCGAAAAAGAGAAAGGAACTAAAAGAGAGGGAGAAACTAAAGGTGACTGGGCTCTTGTTTTCTGCTGCTTTCATGCTGGTTATTTATTAGCTGTTCTACTTTACTTCTTACTTCTTAGTAGCATGTTTATATGGTTGGCATTGCTTTGTCAATTAATTTTTCAAGGCATCATTTTTCAACTCCCTACTTAAAAAATGCATGCAAATAAGTCGAGATTTCTATGTTTCAGAATGTTGAGGTTGACGAAGAGCTTGTTGATGATCGTTCAGTTGATGACCTCTTGTCATTTATTAATGGAGATGATGGAGGTATACTTAAGTTTTTCTCTAACATAGATTGTCAGCATATATTTATTTTTCCGTCCAAATGATTGTAGTTCTGTATAACTTTATGTGTTTCATGACTATTTTGGTTGGTTGACCTACTTAAATTAGCAGAAGAGATGGTTTTACTGATTAAATAGCTCCTCCTATAAAGAATAGTTTAGCACTTTTGCTCCTGTGGTTGCGTCTCATGTGTCAATCCCAATGTCCAAATGTCTTCTATTTCTCTGCAGTCATTTGTGAGCGTGAGGAACTGAGGAGTGAATGATAGGGGCCAAAATTGAAGAAAAACAAATTGTTTTGTGTTCCTTTATCATAATCCTGTTTGATGGTAAATTATGAAGACATCAAAAGGATAGGACCTTTCTTGGAAGATGTTACAAGATGACCTGTTTCGAACTTTTTATAGCATAGGATTAAAAAATAATTGATGTTTCTTTCAATCATCATGGTCTAGGAACTTAATCAAAGAATAATTTTCCAACAAACTACGGTTAAAAATTGTTGAGATTTCAGACTGTGGCAGTCATAAAGTACCTTGCAGCAAGGTTAATTAAGATCAAACTATGTCGAACCATGTTCTATTATATACTTTTCCTTATTTTGCTTCATTTTGAAGGTTTAATTGTTGGACAGATACGGTGGAAGACTAGGCTTGGCTGTAATTGAATTGACGAGCGAGCCACTAGCACCTGGTGTAACTTTCGATGCACTTACGAAGTATTATAGAGCTAGATACGATGCTGTAAGAAGCACACAAATGCATATGTGATCCTATCAGCACGTTTAAAACCAGCTGATCCGCAGGAGTTCTTCTCGTTGACTAGTAGCATGAATAGAGTAGTCATCGATGTGCATAACTACAACCTGTTTTCAGATATGTTCAGTAGCATGTCCGTGCAACAGAACATCGATTATACCTATAATCAACGAGCTTCTGATCTCGGACGCTTGAAATATTTTATGTGGTGTACTACTAATTATGCATTTGGATAATATTATTAATTTTTAGTATTAATTGTGGTTTAGAAGTTTATTTATAATTATTTAATCCTTGATTTTTATTTTTTAACACAATTACAAAATTTGACTTTGGTTATTTTCATTTTATGACGGTTAATAATGTAGCTTAATAATTGAGTATTATTATATATTTAATTTGATTTATTTATTTATAAATAAATCATTGTAATATATGTAAAAACAATTTAAAATATAAAAATTTATTAATATGTATATAAAATTTATTAATATATGTAAAAACAGCTTTTCCGGAAAATATTTTCAGGAAATCTGCCAAACAACAGAAAATATTTTACACAGATTCATCCAAACACCAGAAAATATTTTCAGTAAATCATATTCCAGAAAAGCAAATCATTTTCCAGAAATCATTTTCCGGAAAACATTTTACTGGCAAACAAACGGAGCCTAAGCTTTGAAAGTTTACTGTGTGATTTGTTTCTCTGTTTTACAGTGTCAGTAAAGCTAGCTCGGATCAGAGGCTCGTCAGTGACTAAATCACACTATCGGCAATCTATTTTGGGTACTTTTGAAAGATGTATATAGATGTTATATGGCATGTATAGGCTAGTAGATATGGTATGTTTTTTATATGTATGAGGTTACCATGTGATATGGCTTGAAAATGAAAGGATGTTGAAATGCATGTATGAGCAAAGTGAATGATGGATGTGGTATGTGTTATGCTTAATTGGTTGATGAGAATGATGGATAAAATGTGATCTGGAGGTATGTTTTAATGAAGTTTGGATAACATGATTTTAATCTGTGGATGATATGTTAAAATTGATTTGTTATGATGGATTTGTATAGGTAGAAGAATGATGTTGTTAAAAGATTAAATTGAGTATGTTTTGGTATGTTTGAATGCCAGAATTGAATTGGTTTGTGCATGTAGGTGTGACCCTAAGTATGGGTGGCAAGTTTGGCCTTGAAAATGGCCTATAATTGCCTACACGGTTGAGCACACGGGCGTGTGGCTCGACCCTGTTCTTCAAGCTTGAAATTCGATTTAAGTCAGTAGCGACCACAGGCTGGACACACGGGCGTGTGACTGGCCGTGTGGTGCAAGTCAGGATCGACCACGGGTGAGGCATACGGGCGTGTCTCAGGCCGTGTGAACTAGTCAGTATGTATGTCCTGTTTTGACACGGCTTGGACGCACGGGCGTGTTCGAGGCCGTGTGAGGCACACGGCTTACCCACACGGGCGTGTGACCTCTGCAGTTTTGAAAAATGATTAAATTTCTGAAAATTTTCATAAGTGTTCGGTTTAGTCCTGACCTTTTCTTAACACGTGTTTAAGGTCTAGTAGACCTCAATAAGGGACTATATGTTATTATTTGAATATGTTTGATTGATGATTGACTATGTGTTGTGGATTGGATGTAAAATGTTCGGAAATGTTTAGTAATGCCTCTTAACCCTATTCCAGCTACGATTTCGGGTTAAGGGTGCTACAGAACCGGATTGTTCTCGACATGGTTCGGTCAATGCTCAAGAGCAAGAATATGCCGAAGGAATTTTGGGCGGAAGCCATGCAATGTGTCATCTATGTGCAAAATCAGTGTCCACATGCGAAGTTGGATGATCAAACACCACAAGAAGCATAGAGCGGACAAAAACCGACAATTTCTCATTTCAATGTATTCGGTAGTGAGGCCTATGCACACACGTCGGATCAGCGAAGAACGAAGCTCGAAGACAAAAGCAAAAGGTTTATTTTTATTGGGTATGATGAGAAAACAAAAGGATACAAGCTATTCGACCCGATAAGCAAGAAGGTTGTGGTAAGTCGTGATGTACAAGTTAATGAAGCAAGCGAGTGGGATTGGAATAACTCAACGGAGGTTATCATCGAATATGGAGGATCATCAACCACTACACCAACAATCATATCGACAAATCCTAAAACTACCGATGGTTAAGATGAACCGAAACAACCCAAAATGCGAAGTTTGCAAGATTTGTATGATTCAACAAATGAGGTACACATTGTATGTCTTTTGGCAGATTCCGAGAATATAAGTTTTGAATAGGCGGTGCGAGACAAGAAGTGGCAAACTGCCATGGACGAGGAGATTAAAGCAATTGACTGCAACAACACATGGGAGTTAACGGTGTTGCCAAAAGGAAGTCAGCCCATTGGTGTGAAATGGGTGTTCAAGAGAAAAATGAATGCTCAAGGCGAGATAGAACTGTACAAGGCGCGACTTGTTGCAAAGGGATACAAGCAAAAGAAGAGAATCGGTTATAATGAGGTGTTTGCTCTCATTGCAAGAATGGAGACAATTCGATTGCTTTTTTCACAAGCGGCTCAATTCAAATGGCCAATATTTCAAATGGATGTCAAGTCGACATTTTTGAATAGTGTGCTCAAAGAAGAAGTCTACATCGAACAACCACCCGGGTACATAAAAAGTGGAGAAGAGAAAAGGTGCTGAAATTGAAGAAGGCACTTTACGGGTTGAAGCAAGCACCACAGGCATGGAATACTCGTATCGATACATACTTCAAAGAGAACGGGTTCGAACAATGTCCCCATGAACATGCCCTTTACGTGAAGAAGAATGGAGGTAATACGTTATTTGTTAATCTTTATGTTGATGACCTCATTTATATATGGAACAATGGTGAGATAATACAAGATTTTAAGAGCACAATGACACAGGAATTCGAGATGACAGATTTGGGTTTGATGAAGTTTTTCCTTGGTTTGGAGGTAAGACAAGAAGAGACAAGTATTTTTATGTCACAGGAGGCATATGCAAAGGAAATTTTGAAGAAGTACAAGATGGCATATTGCAACCTGATATTAACACCAATGGAACTAGGTGTAAAACTCTCGAAATTTGATGAGGAGAACAAGTCGACGCGAGCAAATACCGGAGTTTGGTGGGAAGCCTTCGCTATCTCACTTGCACAAGGCCTGACCTTTCGCTAAGTGTTAGCATTGTAAGTCTGTTCATAGAGGAGCCAGTTTATTCACATTGGAAGGCGTTGAAGCGAATCCTATGGTACATCCAAGGAACGGTGTCACTCGGGTTATTCTATTCAAATATGAAAGATTACAAGTTGATTGGGTACTCCGACAGTGATTGGTGCGGAGACTTAGACGATTGGAAAAGTACATCGGGATATGTGTTATTAATGGGTAACACGACGTTTACTTGGCTTTCAAAGAAGCAACCAATCGTAACGCTCTCGATATGTGAAGCTGAATATGTGGCAGCGCCTTGGTATGTATGACATGCTATATAGCTCAGGATTTTGTTGCTCGAGTTGGAGCAACAACTCGGTGCGACTGAGATACGAGTTGACAATAAATCAGCAATTGAGTTGGCAAAGAACCTAGTGAATCATGAGAGAAGCAAACACATTCACATTCACTTTCGCTTTATCCGAGATCATGTAAAGGAAGGAAGTGTGAAATTAGTGCATGTGGCAAGTCGGGACCAAGTAGCGGATATCTTCACGAAACTGCTACCGATGGTACTTCTCGAAAACTGCAAGAAATTAATTGGCATGAAGGATGGCAGAAGCATTTAAGTTTACGGGGGAGTTTTGTTGAATAAGCGTTAAATGAAAGGTCAAGAGTTATGTTTTAATGGGTTTAATTTAGCATTTTTTTAAGAGAATGAAAGGTCAAGAGTTATGTTTTAATGGGTTTAATTTAGAAGTTTTTTAGGAGAATGAAAGGTCAAGAGTCATTAGTTTATGGCTATTATTAGATTTTAATATTTTCAGTACTTTGAAGGGCAGACTATAGCCTATAAATAGTTTGTAAGCATTTAATATATTATAGAGAAAAAAAGAAGATTTAGAAGTTAAAATAAAAAGTCTTTTTGTGAAGTTGTTTTTCTCCACAAGCCCTCACGGCATAGCTAATAAATAGTTGTTCGTTTTTGGTTCTGTCTTGAGCGATTTTCAACAGTTCAAACAACCTCCTCGTTCTCAAGTGAACCAAACTTGATTTTCCCACCTATGATGGTACTAAGGATCCATTGGGCTTATTAATAAGGTTCCAGTAGTAGTGTTCAACATGAAAAAAAAGGCCCAAATATGGTTCTACAAGTTTGAACAAGAACAACCAAACCTACCTTGAGTGTGGTTCAAAGAATTCTGCCGTTTGAGGTTTGGTCCACCATTTATGATTACTTAGAAACCATTTGTGAACTCTTAAACCTTTTCAAAACCAACCATTTATGATTACTTGAGCTAATTCCAAGCACTAGTATCTTGATCCACTTCAATCTGACTAGATTAGCAGGTTGACATTTTTTCTACAGGCCTACCAGATGAATTAAGAGTGAAAGTGGAACTTTAGAGCCCCAAAACCTAATCACAGCCATGATTTTAGTCCATGCATTTAGAAGAAAATAGGGTTTGGCTCGATGTAAGGAGAAACCATAGCCAATCGAGACTTAGACATCATCAAAGGCCTTCTTCACACTATCTATACTTGCAATGAAAACTAAAAGTTTAGCAAGAGAATTTCACCAAAAAAGAAAAAAAATTAGCAAGAGAAAAATCAGCCTCGATATCAAGCATATATAATACCAAGGGGTTATACTTCAATGTGGACCAAAATCCCACACTTCGAGGCATCAATGTAAAAGACGTTCTTGGTTAGAAGTAGAAGGTTGTCATCCAAATGAACATAATACGACCTCCGGTAAAGCCCTAGAAATCTCACTTCTTACGATCAGTGGAGTTCAATATTCATAAACCATGCAATTATCGGCACAAGTTGATAAAACTACCCTCTCAAAATTCTAGTTAATCTAGGCAGCACCTATAATTTTCTTAGTGAATAACCAGCTAAGAAATTAGTTCTCCTCAGCAAAATAGCTGATATGGAAATTAAATGGAAATGGTGCAGAAATACATGGCTTAGGTGTTTGTAATTCGGTAAACATCAAAGTGGCATAGCACATTTTTATTATTGAGTTTTTTTTTTTTTTTTTCATTTCAGTAGATGGGTTTGGTGTAGTTTTAAGGTTACAATGGCTTGAACATTTAGGTCAAATATTAGTCGCCATAAAGAAGCTAGCTTACGATTCACCTAAAGAGAGCCACAAATACAACTCATGGATTAGAAGACTATGTTGCTAGAATTTTAGACTTATTCCAAGATCCCATTGGACTTCCTAATTTGGGCATGTGACCACAAGATACATATGCTTCCAAGATCAGGCCCTATGATGGTTTACCTTTATAGATATCCATATTTGCAAAATTATGAAACTGAAAAACAATGAATCAAAATGTTGAGTCAAGGGATTATCTAACCTAGTACATCTCCATTCTGTTCACTAGTCCTATTGATAAAAAACAAGATGGCACAAAGAGATTCTGCATACACCACAAAAATTGAATGCCCCAGCTATGAAAGATAATTTTCCAATTTTGATAGTAGAAAATCTACTAGATGAACTACATTGAGCCCAGTTCTTCACGAAATTCTACCTTAAATCAAGTTACCATCAAATTGAATAAAATAAACAAATAAAACATTGGCACTCACTAGGGCCACTTTAATTTCATGTTGAAGCCATTTGGATTGACCAAGGCACTTTTAGCATTTCAAGCACCTATGAAACTACTACAACGATGCATGTACAGGTGAAGTTAAATTTATTAAATCCTATTAATTAAAATTATCAATTTTCAAGTCTAAAAAATTATTTGAGTTGTGATATATTTTTGGGTTAAGATGACTGGAAGCACTATACCTATTTTCAAAACACACTTTAAATAACTTAATTTTGAGTTTGGGAGCTCAAGTTATGTTTGTTTTAATGAACATTATATGAGCAAAAAATTTTGGACAAGATTATTACGAGAATTATGAGTTTTTAGCCTCATTTGTGTTTAAATCATATAAGGTTCGATTTTAAGAATGAACTTTGATTATATATAAGCCTCGTATTGTATTTATTTATTCCTTTTATATTTTAAAGTATTTTAAGTTGTTTAAAAGTTTTATATTTTTTAGTTGTCAAGAAGATTCAATTCAACTAGAAATACTTCTTGTTTAGCCAATTAGAAGTTTAATTAAATGACGAGTTTGTTTTTAATTCAATTTGTAGCCTATGTAGATGCACTATCATTATTCATTATGTAAGACTACCTTGATTATCTGATTAATAAAAGTACTCTTTGAAGTATTTTATTTTGCAAGACTCAATTTCTGTCTTTATTCAGAAAATTCTTTGTACTTAATCTTATTCAAGATTTTTGAGTAAGTTCTTCAAACTTCGGGTTGCCAAGAGCTTGTTCATGGAGGGTCTGTTACAACCATTGGTTGAGTTTGTTGGGAAATCTTTCTCGAAGGGTCAATCAAACACTTGTCATTTTAATCATCTCCATCAGTTTATCTATTCCATCTTCCACCTTCAATTCTCGTTTTTTTTATTTACTTGTTTTTATTTCATTCGTTCATTATCATTCGATTAATCATCTTCCCTATTGAATATTGCAAGTTCTAAGCTTCTTGCTTGCTGCCCAAACCTAGAGTTCATTCTAGAGCACCCCAATTCAAATTGAGTCTTTTAAAGCTCGAAACAATTTCGAATTATATTGAGACTTTTGGGACTTGTGTGGACTACCCTCATATCAATAACCTTATCTATAGAATTTGTTGTTGTTTTATTTTATGATATTTTTATATATAGAAAGTCTTCGGAGGGAACACATTTAGCACATTATGAAAATCTTGGAACTCTTTCGTGCTCATCACTTAATCTTGAAAAGGACTACGTACATTAATTTGGAGCTAAACTAATGGCATTCTTGGGGCATAATATTTTAACTGGTGGAGTTTCAAGAGATACTCGCCTTATACGAGGCAAATCACTAGTTTCAAATACTCGATGAAGCAACAATTGACTACTTCCCCACAACAACATTTGCTTAGCTAGTTTATGGGACTTGATTTCAAAATTGAATACAAGGTAGGAAAACTCAACAATGTGGCTAATGCCTTATCTCGTAGAGATGAAGAAGAACCATATGTTGTATCAAATACTTCAAGTCCATTATTTTAGGAGGAGACAAACAACTCGAATACTTACTAGAATTGAGCAAAAAGCTTTCGACATGCATTGGACCATTAGAGAAGGCTGATTATATAAAAACGGGAATATATATCCTCACCCACTTTCTTTTATTACTACTATAATGTCCACATTTTATGGCAACACAAACAAAGGGGTGCAAACAACTCTCCAATGATTTTGTCAAGACTTTTGCTGAAATGGCATAAAGACAGATATTCAAACTTTAGTGGCATCTTGCTTCAATTGAAAAATGAACGAAGTGGAGCATTTACATCCAATTGCTTTTATATCCACTACAAGTTCCTACCCTCATTTGGAACATCTCAAAAGACTTCATTGATGGTTGATCGAAATTAAGTATGCTATATGTCGTTGACATATTTTCCAAATTTGCGCATTTTATTCATGTGACCCATCCATATTGTATTGTTACTGTTGCTCACATTTTCTTTGAGGAAAATTTTCTTTTACATGCCTTGCCTTAATAAATTGTTTGTAATAAAAACGCCATTTCCCTATCATTTTTTGGAAGGAATAGTACAAATTTGGTGATACTCAACTTATTTCTCTTTTGCTTATCACCCACAAATAGATGGCTAGAAGGAAGCTATCAATAACACGATTGAAATGTGTCTTCATTGTTTCAAGAGATAATCTAGGAATTTGGATCAACTAGGTTCCTTAGGTTGAATATTACTAAAAGATGGCTTTCTGCGTGGCCCTAGCCAAGAGAGATGAGATGTAAACTATAATTCAGTATCACTTATTCCAAGCACAAAATTCCATGAAGTGAATTTATAACCTGTGAAAAATCTAGAATTCTCAAGAAGTTTATTGATTCGTACTAGAATTTCATAATATTTTCCACAGAATCATCTTGTAATATTTTCGTAATATGTTATGTGGCTTTTATCTTGCAATTCTGTAATTCTGTTTCATAATGTTTTCCTTAGAGCTAACACTTGGTTTTTTTAACAAAATAGACCCAAAAGCTCTTTTCCATGAAATCCCTCGGAATTCATTGATAAAATATCACCTTCACTCAAATTAAATATAACATGCAAATTTAAAATGGAATTCATGACAATCTTTTCACTGTTTAAAGATAGAAGGATAAAGATTTGATCCACGACATAACATATATGGAGAGGAACTACTAAAAGAATAAACAGAGAGAAAGAAGACAATATGAGAAAGAAACATACTTTATTTGTGGTAAAGCGATTAGGAATAAAAACTAGATGGTTTTAAAAGGATTAAAAGGTCAACAATTATGCTGAATTTAAAAACATGAACTCTGAAGGTGGAGGTTTGGCAGCAGTGGATGGGTCTATCGGGAGGGCCACAAAATGGGTAAGCACGAAGCCGGAGGAGTCTCTGAACCCTGTTGACCCGATTGTGAACGATAAGGGAATCAAGGTGGCTTCGAATAAACCGCAGAGGGCATCATGGAAGGATAAAATTTTGGGATCTTCATATGAAGGGGAGAGGTTTCAAGATGATGAGGATATAGATCTTCTCGGGGAGATGCTAAGAAAGAAATGCTCGATGCTCCTGTCATTGATGTGATCCCGATCGCATCATGTTTCGATACATCTCAACGACATCAAGATTGGCCTAAACTCAAGGGGCCCGAGTGCAAAATGAGACATTTAATTTCAGTTTGTTAATAAATTGAGTTGTTAGACTTTATTTTTAATTAAGTTGCTTGAATAAATTACTCATCTTAGTTAATTGAGTTCATTTTAGTTAATTGAGTTCATCTTAGTTAATAACTCATCTTAGATTAATAAATAAGTTGTTGGTCATTAATTCAACTCATCTTAGTTTTAATAATTGAGTTATTATTGAACTTCATTTAATAGATGCTTCTTTAATTAATCTAGTTACAAGGATAATTTATTGATGCATGAGTTTAAGTTTAATTAATTATGCTTCATTTAATTAAACTAGTTGTTGGAATAATTGATGAATAAGTTTTAGTTCATTTATTGAAGTTAAGTGTTTAATGTGTTTGAGTTTAATTAGTGTTTAATTGTGTTTAATAAGCTCATTTTAATGTGTTTATTGCAGGAGTCTTTTCAAGTCATAACCGTTACAATTCAAGGCTGTTACAAATTAAATAAAGTGGTTGTTCAAGTCATTTTCGGTTACAAGCAAGGGGCTGTTACAAAGACGGTTTAACACATCATTTAAAAGAGTTTAAAGAGTGACTTATTGCTTCTTTAAATTTGGCAGCAAGCTTTTCAACTACCAACCGTTTTTGCTGCTTCAAAAGAATTAATTCAAGCATTCAAAACACTATTAAGGTGCTGGTGACTATGCAGCTGAATTGAAGTGAATTAAATGATGGAGTTATTTGGTTCAAGAATTCAAAGAGACTTGAGCTTTATTTCAGTTTTTAAGATGAATACTTGTGACCATTCAGCTAGCATTTTTCTAGGCTTATAAATATGTGTAATAAGCCTTTTGAGGGGACTTTTGGACTTTTGGAACTTTGATTAAATTTTATGAACTACTCCATCTCATATTTCGTGTAAGTCTCGAATTGACTTATCTAGCGTCAACCGAACTCCTTCCGAACTTCTCACCAACCCTGGTGTGGCATTTGTCCATCTTTTTATACCTTCGGTTCCTACTTTTCTAAGTAATGGGTCGAGGTCCATCCTACTTCTCCATCCTACCACCTTAACGACATAAGAAACAGGGTGAAACTACGATATGGTGTTGAATCTTTCTTCCGTTAAGTTCGTTTTTCATCCCTACCATTTATCCCAAAATTACTTGTCTTTATTATTTTTGTTAACCGAGCCTACTACATATTTCTAAACCCACCATTCTTTTCAAACCCTCTTTGTTAGCTTCCGCATATTTTTCCACCAAACATACAATTCCAACGCACCGAACAATCTCATCGTCGACGATTGGGCAAACAAGTGAAATGACTCGATTAAACCGGGCCAAATCACATCAGTCATTTTTTCGGATAGAGTTTCACCAATTCATTGCAAAACTTATGGCTAGAACGACTATAGTGAAGCTAATGGGCAGGAATATCTCTTATCCGACAATAGTCAATAGGCTTTTTTGTGGGGGTCTTCTACTTCTAATCGCAAGCCATCACAAGTAAGTTGGAATGTCTGTTGTAAAGCAAAATACAATGGTGGTCTGGGGTTAAGAAGCTTGCAAGTCCAAAACAAGTTGTTTCTTATGAAGATTGGCTTTAATCTGATTGCTAATACAGATACGTTTTGGGTCAAAATTCAAAGGAAAAAATATAACGTCATAAGTTTGATACTTGATTATATTGGACGTAGTAATACGTCTTACTTATGGAGATCCTTAATGCACATTTGGGGCAAGGTCAAGGAAGGTATAATCTGGATTATCTAGGATGGTCATCTTGTTAATATTTGGAATGATGAATGGGTGCGAGAAATTGGTCCTCTTAGACAATTCTACCAAGGATCCGGAGAACTAGATGAATCCATCCTAGTACGCGATGTGGCACTTTCAGATGGAATTTGGAATATGCAGTGGTTATCTTTAGTTCTACCCGGTGAAGTTGTAACACATATTGTTTCCCATAAAGCACCTACTAACGGTGCTAGATTGGATTTTATTTCTTGGAAATGGACATCAGCAGGGAAGTTCTCTACCACGGAGACTTACAAGCATCTATTTGTCGAATTTGGTTCTGAATCTTTTAGAAACGACAAGATAATATAGAAATCTATAGCACCTCAACGAGTCAAGATGTTTTTGTGGTTACTTATTAGAGGCCGTCTATTGACTAATGAGGAACATACTAGAAGATGTATGAGTCATTTTCCCTATTGTGAACATTGCAGTGCTATTTTGGAATCTGCTTTACATGTTGTTAGGGACTGTTCCTCTGCTTAATCAATTTGGAAAGTAGTTCTTCCTATGGAATTTTGGAGATGTTTTTTCAGCTTTCCCCTTGAAAAATGGATCGTGTGGAACTTAAACGAGGGTAACTATGTTTCTAATTGTGGCCAATGTGAGGTTTTTTTTTTTTTTTACTTGTTGATTTATTTGGAAAAGTAGGAACAATGCCATTTTTAACAGGGCGAACAGGAATACCAGAGATATTATTATTTCTTCCGCTACCGCTTGGACTAAATCCTTGCAAATTGGAGATGCAACTAGACATTGGGCATGCACTAATATGTTGTTAAACAGTTGGCAAAAACCAGCAATTGGATGGACCAAAATTAATGTTGATGGATCCTTATCAAGATGCAGCTTAAAAGCAGCAATTGGCGAAATGGCTCGAGGACCAAGCGGTGACTGGTTGTTTGGTTTCAAGTATCACAGACATTTTCCAGATTGAAGCCAAAGCTGTTCTCGAAGGCTTGAGACTAGCTTGGAATAAAGGGTTTAGTCAAGTGGAACTGGAGAGTGATAATGTTTTGTTTATTGAAATTCTTCAAACGGGTCTCTCAGCGTTGAGCAATGTTGTTGATGTTCAGCTGATTCATGACTTGTGTCTCAAAAATTGGAGAGTAAAATTTAGAAGTATCCGAAGAAGTAATAATAAAGTGGCAGATCGACTAACCAAGATGACATTTTGTGGTTCTTGAGGAGCCGCCGCATGAAATCAAGACCTTATTAGAAAAAAATACTTGTTCGAGTATTCTTGAAGAGTCAATTAGTATTTAGCATATTTTCTTGTAACTAGGCTTAACCTATGTTTCCTTCTACCAAAAAAAAAAAAAGTCAATAATTATGAGTTTATAAAATATTTTCCCATTTTGAAACATTTACATGAAAACACGCTCTTTTTACATTGACTTGTAAAATATTTTGGATTGACCATATTGGTTTTCCTAATCAAATATCTAAAAAATATTTTCATGAGAGAAAAAGGGATCTAAATTATGGCTACAGTCACATTTTTAATGGTGTCACATTTATCGCCATTGTGAGCCTAACAGTGGGCATGGCGCTCATCACGTTTGTGATTTTTTTTTTTCCATTTTCACATAAGTTATTGTAAAAGTTAATAATTATTAACATAACAAAAAAATCTCTTTGTTTTCATGATTTTTAAAGTATTTTGTTATATTTTATTATATTATTTAATATTTTTATCATGGTGTTTTATGATATTTGAAAATATTATCTATAGGTTAAAATCATTTATTCATATTATAGTTATAATTTAAAATCAACTTGATTTTTTAATGAAAAGTTTATTAACATAAATGTTAAATATAAAATAAATAAAATGAAATTTTAAAATTTTATATTATTTAAATAGTCCTCAAAAATATTTTTTTATTTTTGTATTTATAGATATAAATATGCATAACATTAAAACAACTAAAGCTTTAACTCCTTTCCATTTTCTTTTATTTCTTTTTTATTTTTATTTTTCCCCTTCCATTTTCCTCTTGAACTTGAGACACAATTGTGGGAATAGACTCCCACCCTAAAACTGTGCATATTATATATATATATATATATATATATATTATTTTTATAAACACAATAAGTTTCTATTTTTAAATTAATTAACTTCCCTTATCTCTATTTTCTCTCATTTTTGTCTGTCTTCCTTCATCTTCTAAGAGATTCCATCATCCAAGCTTTCTCTTTGAAAGCAATTCCTGTTAGTTCTAGGGAATCGATTTTGAGATACAACTATTCATCTACAATTTTGTGGCAAAGTTAGCAATTACTTATCCTCCTCAATACTCTTACAACCTTCGCTCCAATCAACCCCTGATCTTCTCCCCTTCACTTCATTTTATATATATTGTTTATCGTTTCTTTGGTTTATTGTGTTGGGATGAAGTTGGTCGTCTTGTAAGGTTGTTGGGTGCTCTTTTTCCTGTTGTAATTTTTTTTAATTAAACAATATATCTTAATAGTTTGAACCAAAAATGAGACGAGCAATAATAGTAGACTGATACTGTTGATACTCACAATTATACCGATTATTGCGGCCCCTATTTTATGATTCAGTTTTACAACTGTTTTTCCTTCAATAGTGGTGCAGGGACTGCTAAATAGCGATTACTATACCACTAACCCACTACTATCTGAATCACTAATAGGTTTTGTGGCCTATCAATTGGACCTTCTGCCTACCAACAAGATCCATAATGTGTTTCATGTTTCTCTCATTAAAGGGATAAAAAGAGATCCCAACCTACATTTTAAGGCTATCCCCACTATTGGATGGAAAAATAATTCCCCAACATGAACATGTTTTATGATTGCATCTCAACGTCTAACATGTTAATCCTAGTGCAATGGCAAGGCATGACATTGTTGATGTTACATGGAAAATTATTTCAGAACTCAAAAATGCTTGCCCGCAGCTTTCTCTCCAATAAGGGACTGATGTTAAGGATGCATTTGTTTGTAAGGTCAATAGAAGACAAACAATAAATAATCTGCCAAGTCAGGTGCATAACTGGCAACAATGATGTAGGGATTAAAAAGAAACAATTTGGCCTAACCTAATGTCTATAAATCTAAAATTGTTTTGGTATCAATTTATTTCCTATAAATAATTTTGTAATTTATTTTCCTTTTAAAATGATTTAATGCCTATTACATAAACACCATCAAAAATGAAAATGAAACAAGCAAAAAAGTTTGTCTAAAATTTGCTTGAGCTTTAAAGGTTTCCTCTAAAGAGCCTTTAATTATCCTTTCCACCATAAGTTTCTCTAAGAAGGGACATAATGCCAACAAGGGTAAATCCACCCTCTTAAATGATGATTTTCCGATTCACTGCCCCGTAACTTGATCCTATTTTCATACACAAAATAGTATAACAACAACCAAAAGTTGCCAATTCATCCTACTCATTCTTTACTTATCTGGCATACTTCAGATACCATAAATGTTATTCATGAAATCAATGTTCTTACCAAGACCAATTGATGATGCAACTCCAAGTACAATCCACCATAATCCAAACCGAACATACCGAGAAACTTCCTCAACATGCTGTAAGAAATGTAAATCAAGACAGCAACTGTTAATTATTGTTTCCATTAATCTTATCATAAAAAAGTATGGACGAAGCAAAAGTTATTTCAACTAAATATGCACAAGCTCATTATAGTCACCGTGAAAAGTAAAAAGGTCCAAATGTAAATTTAATCATGAGGCAATAAAAAGTAACACAACCCACCCACTCTTACCCTCCCCACCGCAACCCACACACAAACTAATAGTACCAATTGCATCTTTTAATTGCATGATTCAATGGAGAAAATAGTGCAAAAAAGTAATTAACTCTAAACAAATAAAATACCTCAAATACTTACAGATGTATGTCGTACATCAAAAGAAAACAATGAGAAAGACAGATGTAATACATTGATAACCTACAATATTACCTTTTCATGAGGACCTTCAATGGTCACAAGCAAAATTCCAAGAGTTGCTATTAGAGTGTTTAAAAGCAAAAGCCAACCGCCCTTTGCAAAAAGATAAAATATTGATTGCTTGAAATATTCAAAGATAGCCAGAATGAAAAGCCTTAACGTTTTAAAAGGCCGTGTTGTCAATGTCAAATTTTCTAATTCTTGCCTATGTCTCTTACGAAGATCTGCAAAATTTAACAAGTCCATCAGCCATGGTTCTTGAAGAACTCCATGACACAAGATTCACTCTTTATTCAAAAAATCCACATAAAGCTAATATTATTGAGCATGCATGCATACAAGTGCTATATCCACGTCTACTTCATTTTCAAAGGATAAAATAGGTATTATATGACCCAAAAAAGAAAAAAAGAATGAGCATTCCTGCACAAAGGTATGTAAGTTATCTATTTTTTTGAGAATAGAAACTCGTGTGCAAAATAAATTGAATAAAAGACAATATTGCACTGTTTGGTAGTAAAAATTAAACATTACCCTTTTTTCTAAAATTTCAAAAATTTCAACAAGAATAAGAAAATTAATTAAACTATTTCTATCATGAAGACTCCTACCTAAAGAAAATGTGGATGGGAAAAGCAGAAGCTTGGGATAGCATTTTACTTGCTGAAGTAATAAGAGGTTCCACGTTAATAACCCAACCTATTTTTAGAAAATATATTATATTACCCTAATTGATAATGGCTGATAGCGCTGCTCATAAGTTATTATTTCAATTGCTTGAGTAGATGGAGGAATTAAAGGGTTGGAACAAGAAATATGTTTTAAATGCACTCAAAGTGGTGCTTAATTATCCAAAACAGAATTGCCATAAAATTGGTTAGATAATATTTAGATAAATAATATAAGCATGAATACTTCCAAACAAAAGGCAAAAGAAATTTGAACCAATCTTATAGAGAAAGGCTAAGCCAAAGCATTAAGAAAATAGTTCATTATTTGATTTTGTCGACCCTCAGTTACCAGACAATAGTAGAGAATCAACCCCTAAAGAAATTGTATACACATGAGTGCACATTTTCACCATTTTCCTGAACACAACAAAATGTTTTCTAAGTACCTACACGACAACAAAAATTCCAAGCAGAACAATTTCCAAGCACCAACTCTAATCAAGTTGTACTTAGATTATTAAATCTATAAAAACAAGGCCAACAATTTCATTGTTCCATTATGTAGCTTTACCAGAAAATGGAGAAGTAATCATGTAATGTGAGACGAATAAGATTTGAACTTTCATGTTAAAAGAGTATTCAACAATTGTCTTTTTGCACCTTCAAACCCAAAAGGTATTTGTTTTTATCATCCTTATATATCCAGCTGAGTTTGATCTTTTGAGGAACCATCGGACCAATTTTTAAGACTCAATCACATAAATGATTGGTTTTTACAATAATTATATCATAATATATCTAATTAATAAACGAAATGAGATCTAGGAAAAATGCATCATGATTCAAGTTCTTAAATAAAATCATATGAAGAGAAATCCAATGAAAAAAAAAAGGAAAAAAAACAATAACCAAAATCAAAATTTGAGGAGAAAAAAATATAAAAAGAAAAAAACTTGCCTTCTATCGACCTGTGCATTCGTTGAGAAGAAGTCACGCGTTTGCTTGACCCCATCTCCAGATTCACGGTAAAATTGAAAAAAAATCTTTTTTTTTTTTTTCAAATTCTTCAATAAAATTTAAAAAAATATATTAATGAATACCATTTGGGCCAGAATTTAGATGGCTATGATCGAACTACTTGAAAAGGAATCAAACTTTTTTTTCTTTCAAAGAGGAATAATAATAGCAAAGAATGTTATTTGAAGTATAATATAGATTTAGAAAAGAAGAAATCAAGGGCGGGGGAGAGTAATTTTTGCGTGAAGATTTCTTTTCTTCTTAGTTTTAGCCTTTTTTGCGCGCTCTCTCTCTCTCTCTCTGTCCATCCTTCCTTCTTTTCTTTCTCTTACTCGCATCTTTTTTCAACTAATTATCCCATCCATAATCATTCATAGTTCATAATCTCTTTTAATTTCTTTAACAAAATAGTTTCTTTTAAATTACGTTGGTTGTAATGTTTTATCTATTTCATTGGTTTTATACTATTTATTTATCTATATATTCCAACTTAAATTAGAATAAGTTCTAGGTTTGTAAAAATTTCCCTTTAATTTCTACTTGTTTCCATCTTAATATTTAAACTTTTCTTTTATCAAAAATAATATCTAAATTAATTTTTTTTCAAGTTAATGTATTTGCCAATCATTAGTTTAGTGTATTTGCCAATCATTAGTCAACTATGGATAATGATGTGACTCAATAACCAAGCTACACAAGGCAAAAAAAAAAAAAAAAAAAAACATTATCAATGCCACATTCTTATTTATGTAAAAAAAAATAGAAAGAAATGAATAATTATAAAAATCGATTAAAAATTAGAAAAATGTATTAAATTTTAGAAAAAATATTTTTTTTTCATTTTTCTATTTTTTTGTTTCTCATGTAAAATAATGATAAATAATTGCCCAATTCTTGTGAAGGTGAAACAAAACATAAAAAGTGAAAATTCAATGTACTTTTTTAGTTTTTATATCTGATGTGATTCGCCCGAGTTAATTGAGTCGTTTCACTTGTTTGCCCGATCGTCGATGAGGAGAATGTTTGTTGCATTGAAATTGTAAGTTTGGTGGAAAATATGCGGAAGCTAACGAAGTGGTTTGGAGATGAAAGGTGGTTTTAGTATGAATGTAGTAGGATCGGTTTAAGAATAAAAATAGAGATAGATAATTTTGAGATAAATGGTGGATATGAAAAAAAAACGAACTTAAGAGGCAAGATCGATTCGATACTATAGCGAGTATCGCCCCGGGACTTATATGGCTTAAGGTGAATGACGGAAATAGAAGATGGACCTCGACCCGTTACTTAACAAAGTAGGAACCGAAGGTATAAAAAGATGGATGAACGCCACACCAGGGTTGGTGATAAGTTCAGAAGGAATTCGGTTGACACCACTAGCACGCTAGATAAGTCAATTCGAGACTCACACGAAATATGAGAGGGAGAACCTCACAAGAATAATAGTTCATAAAATTTAATCAAAGTTCCAAAAGTCCAAAAGTCCCTTTACAAAGGCTGATTTCACCTATTTATAGTGCTAGAATAGGGTAGCCAAATAATCACAAGTATTCATTTTAATGTGCTAATAAAAAGCTGAAATAAAGTTCAAGTCTCTTGACATTCTTGAACCAAATAACTCCAGCATTGAGTTCACTTCAATTTAGCTGAATGAATGTCCTTGAATGCTTGAAAGATGACTCTTGAATTGTCCCTTGGCTAGCCAAATAGACACCAACTCCTTGCTTGATTTAATCTTTTGAAAGAGCAAAAACAACTGGTAGATGAAAGGGTTGCTGCTGAATTTTAAAGGGTGTTATAATGCTCTTTAAAACTCCTTTAATGATGTATAAAACTCCCTTTGTAACAGCTTATTCTTTTGTAACAAAAAAAAAAAACTTGAAAAGTCACTTCAACTAAGTTGTAACAGCCTTGATATGTAACGGTTGTAAGCTAAAGAGACACCTGCAATAAACACATTAAAATAAACTTATTAAACATATTTAAAAACTAATTAAACATATCAAAAATAAATACTTAACTTAAATGAATGAACTAAACATATGCATCAATTATTCCGGCAACTAGTTAATTAAAGAAGCATAAATAAATAAACTTAAACTCATGCATCAATAAATAATCCTAGTAACTAGATTAATTAAGAGCAACACTTATTAAATAAAGTTCACCAAAAACACTTATTAATTAAACTAAGATGAGTTGAATAAATGTCCAGCAACTCATTTATTAAACTAAGATGCTTAAATGCATGGTTTGAAATGCAAACTAAATGAATAAATGAGTTATTTAATGCAAGACTTAATTTAATGATGCATACTTAAACTAACATGGGAGTTACATAATGCATGTCATTATTTATTATGCATACTTAACTAGCATGGAAGTTACATAATGCATCACTTTATTAAATGCAGAACACACAAAGTGCAAATCTAAAATTAAAAATATGCAAACTTATTAATTTAAATAAAACTATATTAAATTAAAAAGTCCTTAAAACATTGACCCAATAATCGATCAGGTTTATGAGATGTTTCATCTTGCACTTGGGCCCTTCAAGTTTAGGCCAATTCTGAGGTCGGCAAGTTGTGTCGAAACATGATGCGACCGGGTTCACATCAATATCCTCCACTTTTTCTTATCACAGTCTTCTTGTTTCTTTTCCTTTTTTAGGTTTATTTCCATTTCAAAAAATGTAATTGTTACAAAACCTTGAAGTCATTGCTGGAGCAAGAGTTAATGCATAAGTTGATTCCATGACAACTTTATCTCCAACTCATATGAAATTCACACCTTCCATTGCTAATGTTCGAAGTTCTTATAATGCAAGTTCAAAGCTATCTTTTAAGAAGAAAAATGGATTTTTTTTGGTTTTCAATGTAATTGTGGTACACCATACTCGACCTGGACGACGGGTCCGAATGCGAGATGTCATATTCGTTGCCAGAGTAATTTAGGTTCTTACCATACGTTGTATTCACTCAGTAATCGAGTTTAAACATCTTTATAATATCATTCAATAATAATCAATTTTAATTTTAGGATGTTATAATCAAGTTGAAAACATTTTAATTCAAATTCTAGGCATTCGGAGGTGATCGAGATTGAATACGGGTCTCCAAGAGTCAAAATAACTCAAAACATGGAAGGGCCCCTGTCTGCCATAGTTGTATCGGTACAAGTGGGGACTTGTACTAATACAAGTTTATGGTATTGTAGTAGTGGACATATTGCCTTACTTGTTACGATACAACTAACTCCAAGTACTGATACAACTATGCATGTACCTAAAAATCAACCTTAAAACTCATCAATTTTTACCCCTAGCAATATATTATCAAAAACTTGACACACAAGACTAAAACTCAAGTTCAAAAATCCAAAATAAACAATAGAACACATCCAAAACTAATGAACACATACATGCTAAAGGGACTATCAATCTTAATCATCTAACTAGTTTACTTAACATTCAAGTTACTTCCTATTCTAATGCTTCCCTGTTAGGTGACAATCTCATATATCTAACTACTGGATTTGGTGCCCTATGTAACAGCCTGTTTTTGAGTCAAATCGGAACAGTAGTTTTGAGACCACAAATTTGAGGTTAGAAAATTATTTTAATATTATTTTGTGTTTACAGCATGATAGCATGTATGTGTGAAAATTTCGTGAGCTAATTTTATCGTTTAATTAGTCAATTTGAGAAAAAAGACTAAATCGCGTCAAATGCAAAAGCTGCATTCTACTTGTTAAAGGTGTCAATTGGTTTTGTCTTTTAAATATGATGGCCTTGAATGGTAATTAGACCATTTAAAATGTTGATGGACATTAATGGACATCCATTATGAGATTTTATATGTTTATTAATAAGGTTAATAATGTAATTAGTTAATAAATCATATAATAAATAAAACCAAAACCAAAATTATGTTTTATCATCATCTTTTAGCCGAATTTTGAAGAGAAAAAGAAAGCTTCCATGTCTAGCTAGGGTTCGACACATTCTTGGTTTGATTAAGGTACGGTTTTAGCTCGGCTTTTGATGATTTCTATGTTTTTGTAATCATTGCTTCGTATTCTAGCTAGCATGTGCCTTAATTTTTAAATTTGTTAATGATTTCAAGAAGTGTCATTGTAGAGTGCTTGAGATTTTAAATGTTTGATAATGGAAGATCATTAATTATTGATAGATTTAATAGTTTTGTAAAGTGATTTTTAACAAAAATGTCAAAAAGGGATTAATTTGTGAAATGTACAAATTGTGTGGTTTAAATGTAAAATAAATGAAAGTTTAGGGTTGTTAAAGACCCTATAGAAATTCAACACTCATGAATTTAGAAAGAAATTGTGTAATTTGTGTTTTTATGTGATAAGGACTAAATTGTAAAAATGTGGAACTTTAGGGGTTAAAGTGTAAAATGCCTAAATATGTGCTTGTGGACCAAATTGAATGAATCAATAAATAAACGAGTTAATTTTGAATACATATAGATCAAGAAAAGAGGAATTTGGATTTAGATCGGGGGAAAGCAAGGTTATCGAATAGTCGACACAATAAGTCAATTTCAAATACGAGGTAAGTTCGTATAATTGAACTTGAATGTGTATCTATTTAGTTGATGGATGAAATTGAGATAGTATTTATTCTATTGTAAAAATGTTGAGATATTAAATGAAACGTATGAATTGAGTGCCTAATAAGACCATAGCCGGGCTATGGCAATCGAACAATAAGACCATATCCGGGTTATGGCATGTGAACGAAAGACCACGGCAAGGCCTTGGCAATGCATGTGAAAGACCATAGTTGGACTATGGCATCGGAAAATCAATGAATTTGTATCGCAAGCATTTGTAAATCGAAGTGGTTCGATAAAAGTATTGATGAGAAATAGAAATGTCTCTGTACAGGTATGTACGGAAAACCATTCGAGTATCAAACTAATGAAAGTTGATAATTTATGAATGGTGTTATGGTTAAACTTTATGATAGCCCATGAATTGATGGCTTAAATGTTTATGATATTATCTATTTTGAATTGTTAATGAATTTTGAGATTATTTCATGTTCACCTACGAACTTACTAAGCTTATAGCTTACTTTGTTTATTGTTTCTATGTTTTATAGTTCTATGAAGCTAGTTCGGATCTGGGAATCGTCAGAGACCTCATCGCACTATCGATCATCTATTTTGGTACTTTTGAAGCTATGTATTTATGGTATATGGCATGTATAGGCTTGTGTTAAAATTGTTTATTTGATGGATGTGTATTTTGGCCATTTAAGTTGGCATAGGATGATGAACTTGATGATGCTTATGAATGTGCAAATAGTTCTACTTTTAATGTCTGGTAATAGACCTATCTTGAATGAATGGAGTTGAAGTGATTATGTATATTTGAATTGGTTTAGTTAAATAAAGCAAGATGAATTGATTGGTATTTGAATAGGTAAAAGGTATGGAATTGAGTATTGAATTTAGTTGAAATGAATATGATATGATTATGTATTGGTTGATTAACTTTTGGTTGCATATTTGTGTATTAAAATGATGCCATTTTAGCTTGTGTAGGTAGGTGCAAAAAGGGTGGCAAATTGGCTATACAAATGGCCTATTTTTGTCCACAAGGGCAGAGACACGGGCGTGTGTCTCAGCCATGTGCGACACACAGTCATGCTACACGGCCGTGTGTCTCCTGGTGTTGATATTGAAGTGAAGTCAGTATGCTCCACACGGTCTCACACACTGGCGTGTGACTGGCCATGTGGTATAAGTCAGTATACCCCTCTAAATGGCACACGACCTAGCATATGGGCGTGTGTGGCCATTTCGTAGGGCGCACATGCTAGACACACGGGCGTGTGGTTGGCCGTGTGACCCAATTTAGTATACTCTCCAAATTTCACACGGTCTGGCACACGAGCATGTCCTCAACCGTGTGTTGCAAGTCAATATGTATACATTGTTTTCATACGGCCTAAGACATGGGCATGTTTTGTGTGTAATTGGTTTAGTCCCGAACTACTTCTAAACCATGTTTAAGGCCTCGTAGACTCTTATAAGTGACAATATGAATATGATTGAATGGCATTTGAGTATGAATGCATAAATGTATGAATTATGTATGTTAAATGATGTTGATAGATCGGTAATACCTCACAACCCTATTTTGACTGTGAATACGGGTGAAGGGTGTTACATTTATTGGTATCAGAGCTATGGTTTAGTCGATTCTAGGAGTAACGCACCGTGTGTGAGAGTCTAGCTATACATGCCATATATATGCTCTGTGATAGTGTGATGATTCCTGACATCTTAAATTGTGTTTTCATATATTAATGGATCCCGAAAGAGCTATAGCTGACGATGTAGAGAGTAACACGCCCGTTCCTGTAAAACCCCTAACCCCTATCTATCGCTGGAATAGGGTTACAAGGTATTACCGATCACTCACTTCATAACATATACATATCTCATACATTTAGACATTCAAATACATATGTTATTCAAACACAATCATATTGTCCCTTACAAGGCTCTACGAGGCCTTAAAACATGCTTAAAAGTGGTTCGGGACTAAACCAAACATATACAAAATTTCTGAAACTTAGAATATTTTCAAATGTCTCACGTCCGTGTGGACAGGCCGTATGCCTCACACGGCTTCCAGACACATTCGTGTCACAGACCGTGTGGAAATAGGGCATACATACTGACTTAGACACATGGCCACCAGACACGCCCGTGTGTCTAGGTCGTGGAGCGCACTGACTTGTTTTATTAAAACAGCAGGGGTCACATGGTTGAGACACACGCTCGTGTTCTCAGGCCGTGTGGCACGAAATTAGGCTTGGTTTAATCCATATTTCTCACCCTCCTCATACATACCTAAACCACATCATTTTGTACCATTTTAATACCATTGATAGGCTGCTAAAACATTCCAAATACACAAGCTATAATCATCATTATAACCTATTTTATTAATACAATATTTCCCAATTCAAACATCAATTCATACCTCAAAAATGAACCAATTCATCAACTCAATTTTTATGCATTTCTTAAGCAAATACTCACCATCTATCAAATGATCATATGAATAACTTAAACCGTTATTAAAATAGCAAATACATACATTTGCATTACCCTTCGGCACTGAATTCAATCATACAAATAATATGCATTTATAACATGATTTTGTGATGTCTATTAAAATACGAACTTACCTCGTTCGTAGTAACGGCAAATTAAGTCAACTAATCCGATACTTTGATTTGCCAATCTAATTAATATAAAACATAACTTACTTATTCAACATTTTATTCAATTTCATCCAAGAACACATAATTTGGACATTTTGCATTTTAGCCCCTAACATTTCACATTTTCACATTTTAGTCCATATTTTAAAATAACACAAAATACACAAAATCTCATCAAACCCATGTTAGGCTGAATTTACCTTAGGTCCCTAGCAGCCCATTAATTTCATTTATTTCACATTTTGACCCCTCAATTTACAAATTTCTCAATTTAGTCCTTAATACACATTTTTATCAAAAATCACTTAGTTAAACATAATAATCTATCAATAAAGAATTATATTTTATCATCAAACTACAAAAACATCAAGCTATCATCAATGGGAAATCTCAAATCTTTATTAAATCCAAAAATTAAGGCATGGGTTTGCTAGCACTCGAAGCAACGATCTCAAAAACGTAAAAATTATCAAAAATGGAACAAAATCCATACCTTGATTTGAGTTTCAAAGAGTCGTACCTTAAAAACCTTCAAAATTTACCTTAAAAACCTTCAAAATTTTTTCTTTCTTTCTTCCATTCAGCCAACAAAGATAATATGCATGCTTTCTTTTAATGTTTTGTTTTATTTATTACATATAAATATAACATTTACAAATTTAACCTTTATAAATTAATTAGAAAACCATATAATGGTTGTCTATTACCGTCCATCCAATTAAAAAATGGCCAAATTTTATTTTAAAGACTTCATAATTAATTAATCAAAGCGAATAGGCACTTTAACATATAGCACGCTACTTTTACAATTTACACGATTAAGTCCTTTTATATAAATCAAGTACACAAACGATAAAATTTTCACACGAAACATATTAATTCGCATACTGTAAACACAAAAAATAATATTAAAATATTTTTTTGACTCAGATTTGTGGTCTCGAAACTACTGTTCCGACTAGGGTCTAAACCGGGCTGTTACAGCTCCTGCTCAAGGGGCAGCGCCATCTGATACTAGGCCTGTATCAAGTAGTCATGAAGGATAGGCTAAACAAGCCTTTTTCCAGATGATGAGTGAGTGGTTCACGGAGCTTGTTCGAATGAATTCGGCTGCTCAACAACCTCCACCCCCACCTATTCCTCAACAAACCCCTATTATTCCTCAAGTTATAGATTCAATACGGATGAACAAGCCGCCAATAGATAAGATTCGAAAACATGGGGCTAAAGAGTTCCGGGCTACTGTTCATGATGATGTGGAGAGAGCTGAGTTTTCGCTCAAAAATACAATCTGAGTATTCGATGAATTATCTTGTACTCCTGATGAATGTATCAAATGTGTTGTATCTTTGCTGAGAGATAATGCGTACCATTGGTGGAAACGTTGATATCTGTAGTTCCTAAAGAATAGGTTACTTGGGAGTTTTTCCAATCTGAATTCCGAAATAAGTACATCAGTCGAAGATTTCTCAATCAGAAGCATAAAGAGTTTCTAGAGTTGAAACAAGACTAGATGACTGTCACTAAGTATGAAAGAGAATTCGTACGCTTAAGCAAGTATGCTCGAGAGTATGTGTCTACTGAGGAGATTATGTGTAAACGGTTCGTTGATGGGTTGAACGAGGATATAAAACTATTAGTTGGGATTCTTGAATTGAAATATTCTGTCGTGCTGGTTGAAATGGCTTGTAAAGAAGAGGATCTTAGCAAAGAAAAGAGAAAAGTAGATTCAGAAGCTAGAGATTCAAGAAAAGATCGATGAATAAGCTGTATCACTTTTCATCAAAGAAATCTTGAGATTTGTTTAGTCGATCAAACACACCAGTGGAATACTCTAATAGATATCGTGGGAAGCAAATTACGAGTTCAAAAACTCTAGCTGTGTCAGTGGCTAGTGTGGGTAATGTTAAATCAAATAAACTAGAATGTGGACATTGTGGAAAACGACATTTTGGAGAGTGTAGATTGAATGATAAATCTTGTTTTAGATGTGGCTCGCATGAACATTTCATCCGGGATTATCTTGAGATAGATGAGAAAGATAAGTCCCAGAACATGAAATCGAGCAACCTTGCTGTGAGAGGAAGACCATTCTGTAATGTTGGAAATGTGAGTGGTGGTAGAGGTGTGACACGAGATACTACTGCGAGATTCGATGCTAGAGCACCTGCGAGAGCCTACGCTATTCGCGCTTACGAAGAAGCATCATCTCCAGATGTTATCATCGGTACTTTCACTTTCTATGATACTAATGTTGTAACATCCTAGAATTAGGGGTTCTGAATTTTATGCTATTCTATGTGTTTGGCTCGTTTAGCATGTTATTTTGGTGAGTTTGGGGTCTTGGAGAGGCTCGGGTTCGAGCTAGATCTTTGGTAAATTTTTCTCTTTAGGACATTTTAGGGGGGAGAGCTAGTGGAAGCACACCTTAAGATTATTTGCATGTGCTTGTTGACACAAATGAGCTTGTGTCCAAGTGGTGGTGGCGTCATTAGCAGAGCAAGGGGGAAGGAGTTTGAATCCCATCTGCTGCAACAAGAGATTTATTTTTGTGCTCAAGGTGGTAGAGTATTGGCTTTCGGCTGGGACTCTTCTAAGTGGTTGTTGAAAGGGTCAAATGCATTTGAATGGATGGACAAGAGGAGCTTGGGGAGTTTGAATGGGTCAACTAATTCAAATAGTGGATGGAGAGTAAGTGGGGGAGGAAATCAAGGAGAGAATCGTGGGGTGTAAGTGTGTGGAGTGTTTGGACGAATATGGGTAGTGCTAAGGGAGCATTTTCGGTTGTAGCTAGCAGAGGGGTATGCCGAAATTCTCTTTAGTCTTAGGCATTTCCATCTTGGCATTTTCGGTCATATAGGGAGAGTGCCGAATTTATACAAAAGTCTTTGGAGTTCTTTCTTTTTCTCTTTTTCGGGTTTCCTACTCTTCTTTGTGCCAAAACTTTCAGCTCTCTTCTTTTCATCTCTTCTTGCTTCTCTAACATTAGTCGAAACTAGAGTGACCACTCAGGCATTCCTTTTCCCATTCATTTTTTTTCTCTAACGATTTTCTCTTTTATTCTCGCATAGCCGAAACATGTTGTCCATTTCTCCCTTAGGCCGAACCTCCTTAGTTCATTCCCTACCATTAGTTATATCATCACAATCGAACCTCCCTTGTTATCCCATTCTAAATCAACTTCTTCCTTGTGTGTTCCTCATAGTCGAATCTCAGTTGCCATTCGCTTTTCTCTTCTTTTTGTTTTCTTTTGTTCTACTCTAGAGCCAAATCTATCTGTGGCTATCAGCCGTACTTCAAGAAGCAAGTATCAGGATCTCTCTTAACTGTCGAATATCCTCCCTCTTCATTCAATAATGTTAGTTCAAGGTAATGGGTTCTTCTATTCGTATGACTTTTCTTCTCTTTTCCCTTCTCTAAGTTGTAACCGAATGGTTGAGTTTTCAATATCGGATTCTTGTCTTTCCGTATCTTTCTCCTCTTATGGCTGTAGGTGGGAGTGTTCTATTGGCCAGTGTATCTGTGTTGTTCTCTCGAGCTTTTGGTAATCGCAAGGTAAGGTGAGTTCTTTTGCTTTTTCTTTTCTTTTCGGTCTTGTGGGGGTCATAGCCGAAGTGGCTATTTTCCTTAATGTTATGCACGGTTAATCATTTTTGTTTTTCTATCAACATGCCATTGCCGAATCCATGTAGAACCGACTTCTAGATTGAGTAGGACCGGTTGTTTTAAGGAACTGACAACTGTTCTTTTTGTCTATTAATTATTCGGATCTTGGAAGTGGTGGTAAGTGCCGAAACCCCTTGATAGATAACCACCATTTCTCTTTTTGTTGTGATCCCTGATCAAGTCTCTTCATGGATGCGAGTGCCAGTCAAACTAAGAAGGGGGTGGACTCGTAGTCTCTGCCCCTAAGTTTAAACGACATTCTGTGTCGGCGGTTCGAGACTTTCCACTGGGTTGTGGTAGAGAGTCGACATCTGCTTGGGATAGGCAAATCGCTGTTATTCCTGCTAGTGAGAGTGTCGACGATCTAGAGTGTTTAGTTCTTCGCGTAATCAGGTGTGTAATGCTTACACCTTCTTTTATTATTTTGCATTAATAACTGTATGGGCTGAAAGCCGAAACGACTGTATTGACAGTTGAGATACCCTTGTGGGTAAGGTTGGAGACACCAGGTAAGCACCTTTATGATTGTGCCTTTCGAATAACATAGCCTATCTATACGTATGATTTCATTACCTATTGTACATTGGAAATATGATTGCATTCATCACATTATGATAACATGTTGCATGGGCTTTGGGATATGATTGAAAGGGGAAGTGTAATTCAGTGACTCTGTCACAGTGGTTTGGTACCACATATAGATACATCAGTGACTATGTCACATTATTTCAGTGGTCTGGAACCACAGTGGTTTGGTACCACATTTATATATATCATGACACTGTCACAGTGGTTTGGTACCACAGTGGCTTGGTGCCACAGGTGTTTGGCTGGTTCAGGTGATGTAGAGGATGGATTACTAGGTTGGGCTGGGCTGCAATACATACACTTTTAATATGTTATGTTGTGGGGGCTAAGGCCCAATGTGTTCTGTGGGCTTAGGCCCAGGTTGCGTTCGTAAGGGGAATTACACACTGAGTCTTGGTGACTCACCCCTCTTCTTAATTTTGCAGGTAACCCCTAGTTGAGGATTTGGAGCCGAGGTGGACTCTGCGGTGGCCATGCATTACTTCTTTCGTAAACCCCGTTTTCTTTATTTGAACTTATTTTAAATTTGGGATTTTGTTATGTAATAAGGCCTCCGTAATTTTAATTTGGGTTTTTGATTTAATGCGGTTATTATTATATTATGAAATGCTAAACACAAAGTTTTCCTAAAAATATAAATAGACATTTTCCAGAATACTAACAAGCAAGTGACATGCGGATTAATAATTAAATTCAGAAATTTACTTAAAACCACAAACACTGTTTTCGAAATGACACATTTCAGAATACCACTAGTTTTCGATTTTTGTATCACAAAACCTGTTTTTGGCTGATAAGATTATTCATGAAATTTTTGCAAGGAAACCCTTAAACTGAATTTTATTTTCAAGATAGAAACACAAAATGAAAAGTTTTCTAAATTGCGATGTTTCTTTAAAATTTCAAAACTATCTTTCTTTGTGACATTCCAGATTCGGTCGTAACGTTTAGACCTGGTTTGGGGTGTTACAATTATGGTACCAGAGCCTAGGTTTCAAAACTCAACTGTGGAATGGGTTCATAAATGTTTTTCAAAGTTGGTTAAAAATATGGTTTAGAAAAATATATGTTTTCTGGAAGTATGGCACCTGAGTCTCTGGCACCAAAACTGTACGGTAAGTCTTCTGACTATTGGTTGATTTGTATGAACAGATTATATTGTGTTGTGATTACTAGTTTTAAGAGATTCAATTTTAGAGATTGAGACCTTTAGAAATACGTTTTGCGAAAAACTACCTCTAATCCTATTTTCATAAGACTATCTGGTAATAAAACAGTGGAAGATATGCTAATTCATAAAATTTTAATTAGATTAAGTCGATTCCGTAGTCATGAGCGCTAGAGGACGTGGACGTGGTATACGCGGCCGTGGTAGAGGCCGGTGTGTTAGGGCTGGACTCTCAGAATCAGGACATGGGTCGGAAGGCGAAGTGCCAGCGTCACCAGTAGTGGAAGCAGGGTCTCAAGACAGATCTGGAGGGGACAATGCCTTGTCCCAAGCGATGCTGCTTGTTCTGGAGTGGGTTGCTAGAGAAAGCACGGGATCGGTAGCTCGAAAATCTATTCCTGAGCGACTTCGAGCAAACGGGGCTGATATATTTAGAGGTATTTCTGGTGTGGCTCCAAATGTAGCAGAATATTGGCTGGAAGCAGTTGAGCGGATTATAGATGATTTGGACTGCACAGCAGAGGAAAAGTTGAAAGGAGTGGTGTCCCTCCTTCGAGATGAGGCATACTAGTGGTGGCTCACGGTAAGGGATGGTACATCAATGGACCGTATTACCTGGGATTTCTTTAAGACAGCGTTCTAGGGAAAGTATGTTGGGGCGAGTTATGTAGACGCTCAGAGGAAGGCATTTTTAAACTTGGTCCAGGGGAATAAGTCGGTGGCTGAGTATGAGGCGGAGTTCCTGCGTTTAAGTCACTTTGCATGGGGAATCAACGCAATTGATTACGAGCACTGTGTTCGGTTTGAGGATGGTCTGAGGGACGAGTTTGCTATTCTGGTTGAGAAGGCAAAAATAGCCGAAGAGGTGAAGCGCTCTGAGAGGTAGAATCAGGATAAGGATAGGGGTAGGAATAAGAGGAATTTTGGGTCGTCAAGATCTGCTGGGGGTTTCCAAAAGAGGCCTAGGTTTGATGGGCCGGGTCGAGTTGCGATGCCTGTTGCTATTGGTCGGTCTCAACCGTGTGCTCGATGTGGGAATTTTCATTCGGGGGAGTGTTGGGTAAGAAATAGAGGATGCTTCAGGTGTGGATCTATGGATCATCGGATAAGGGACTGTCCACAAGGGCCAGACAGGGCGCGGCCAGTAGGTCAGGGTTATGTACAATCCGGAAGAGGTGGTCAGCAGCCGACGAGAGGTCGTGGTCTGGCCAGAGGAGGAAATGGTTTTAGTCGAGGTCGTGGAGCACCGGGCAGGGGTGCTGGTAATACAGATACAAGGTAGGCTGGACTAGTTTATGCAGCTAGACGTCGAGAGGACGGTGATGCATCGGACGTCATAACCGATACATTTTTTATTTTTGGTGTGCCATTTACAGCTTTGATAGATATTGGGTCTACACTTTCATATGTTGCTAGTACTGTGTTTGAGACTTTGAGTATAGAATCTGAGATTGCTTCTAGAGAAATAACAGTATTTAACCCTTTAGGACAATCTATAGTAGTGAACAAACTATTTAGGGATGTGCCTTTAGTAGTGCAAGGGATTGTTTTCCCAGCTGACTTGATGGAATTGTCGTTCGACGAGTTCGACTTGATTTTAGGCATGGACTGGTTAGTTAAGTATCGGGCAAACTTGGATTGTGCTGCTAAGCGCATGATATTGAAGACTCCCGAAGGTAAGGAGATGCTGGTGATAGGTGAAAGAAGGAATTATCTGTCCAATGTGGTGCCTGCATTAAAGGCTGAAAGGATGGTGCGAAAAGGGTGTGAGGCGTTCTTAGCTTTCAGTAGTGCTTTGGAAGCCAAAGAATTGTTTGTAAAGGATGTTAGAATGGTGAAAGAGTTCTTGGACGTCTTTTTAGAAGAGCTTCCAAGGTTACCTCCGTATCACGAGGTGGAGTTCGGCATTGATCTACTTCCGGGAATAGCTCCGGTGTCCACTGCCCCATATAGAATGGCACCAAAGGAGTTGGCAGAACTTAAAGCTCAGATTCAGGAATTGTTGGACTGCGGTTTTATCCGACCAAGTGTGTCTTCGTGGGGAGCGCCGGTGTTGTTCGTTAAGAAAAAGGACGGGTCAATGCGGATGTGCATTGACTACAGGCAATTGAACAAGTTAACGATTAAGAACAAATACCCGTTGCCAAGGATTGACGACCTGTTTGATCAGCTGCGAGGCGCTTTGGTCTTCTCGAAAATAGACTTGAGGTCAGGGTATCATTAGCTTAAGGTCAAGGAGGCGGATATTCATAAAACTGCTTTTCGAACTCGTTATGGTCACTACGAGTTCTTAGTGATGCCATTCAGGTTGACGAATGCACCAGCTGCATTTATGGATATGATGAACCGGATATTCCAACCCTACCTAGATCGGTAGTGTTCATAGACGATATCTTGGTATATTCCAGGATGAAAGAGGAGCATGATTCGCATCTTCGGATAGTTCTGCAGATTTTGAGAGAAAAGCAACTGTATGCCAAATTCAGCAAGTGTGAATTCTGGTTGAGGGAAGTTACCTTTTTGTGGCATGTTGTTTCTGCCGAGGGTATTAGGGTTGATCCCCGAAAGATTGAAGCTATTTTGGACTGAAAACCACCGAAGTTAGTAGCAGAAATTCGAAGTTTTCTTGGGTTAGCTGGGTATTACAGAAGGTTCGTTGAGGGATTTTTGTTGATTGCTGCGCCATTAACCAAGTTGTTACGAAAAGGGGTACCATTTATTTGGGTTGATAAGCAGCAGGAAAGCTTTGAGAAGCTAAAGAGTTTCTTGACTGAGGCACCAGTGTTGATTCTGCCTGAGGCTCGGAAGGAGTTCGTTGTCTTTTGTGATGCATCACACACAGGGTTAGGATGTGTGCTCATGCAAGAAGGGAAGGTAGTAGCGTATGCGTCTCGGCAATTGAGACCACATGAAGTAAATTATCCCACTCATGATCTGGAGTTAGCCGCGGTAGTGTTCGCCTTGAAAATTTGGAGACACTACTTGTATGGAGAAAAGTCAATTATCTACACCGATCACAAGAGCCTAAAATATCTCCTTACCCAGAAGGAGTTGAATTTAAGGCAGCGGAGGTGGATTGAATTGTTGAAAGACTATGACTGCTCAATCGAGTATCACCCAGGTAAAGCTAATGTGGTGGCGGATGCATTGAGCCGTAAGGTGATATCAGAGTTCAGGGCAATGTTTGCCCATCTCAGTTTGTATGAAGATGGAAGCTTGTTAGCCGAGCTTCAAGTGAAGCCTTCATGGGTAAGTCAGATTAAGGAAAAACAATTGTCAGACGAAGTGTTAAGTTCTCGACTTCAGCAAGTGGAGGGTGGTGAGACAGAAGATTTTGGTCTGAACAGTGTTGGAGTATTATGCTTTCGCAGAAAGGTTTGTATGCCGAAGGATTCTGAGTTGAGACAGAGCATTCTGCAGAAGGCGTATAGTAGCCCATACGTTATGCATCCCGGTGGGAGTAAGATGTATCGAGATTTGCGTGAACAGTTTTGGTGGCCTGGTTTAAAGCAAGAAGTTACCGAGTTCGTGAGTAAATGTTTGACGTGTCAACAGGTGAAGGCAGAGCATCAGTTGCCTTCGGGCTTGCTGCAGCTAGTGAAGATTCCACTTTGGAAGTGGGAGAGAATAACGATGGATTTCGTTAGTGGGCTACTTCTTACGCCTACTAGGAAAGATTCGGTGTGGGTGATTGTCGATCGGTTGACAAAGTCTGCCCACTTCATACCCGTTCGTGTCGACTATTCGTTGCAGAAGTTAGCTAAGCTGTGTGTAGCAGAGATTGTGAGGTTACATGGGGTACCAGTGTCTATCATATCAGATAGAGACATTAGGTTTACATCGCGATTCTGGAAGGCGTTACATCAAGCGTTGGGTACAGGACTGGATTTCAGCACGGCATTTCATCCACAGACTGATGGTCAGTCAGAGAGGGTAATTCAGATTCTGGAAGACATGTTGAGAGGTTGTGTAATCGACTTCAGAGGTAGTTAGGAGGATTTCTTACCGTTGGCGGAATTTGCGTACAACAATAGCTATCAATCCAGTATTCAGATGGCACCCTACGAGGCGTTGTATGGTCATAGGTGCCGTACTCCTACCTGCTGGACAGAGTTAGGTGAGTGACAGTTGTTGGGTCTGGAATTGGTTTCAGAGACGGAGGAAAATGTTAAGTTGATTCGGGCTCGGTTGAAGGAAGCTTTCGACAGGCAGAAATCGTATGCAAATCTGAAGCGTAAGGAAATAGAATTTTCAGTGGGTGATCAAGTCTTTCTGAAAGTTTCACCTTGGAAGAAGGTTCTAAGATTTGGACGGAAAGGCAAGTTGAGCCCCAGATTCATCGCGCCTTATCGGGTGTTGAAACGTGTGGGACCAGTGGCTTATCAGCTTGAGTTACCTTCGGAGTTGAGTCAGATATATGATGTATTCCATGTTTCAATGTTAAGGCGCTATCGTACGGATCCATCTCACATAGTGCCAGTGGAGGAAATTGAAGTAAGACCCGATCTGTCTTTTGAAGAAGAACCAGTACAGATCTTAGATCGAGATGTCAAGGTGTTGAGAAGGAAGTCGGTTCCTCTAGTAAAGGATTCTAGCGTAATCACGGTGCAGAAGAAGCCACGTGAGAGCCAGAAGATATGATGCGACAACAATACCCTCCCCTCTTTTGATCAGGTAAATTTCGAGGCCGTAATTTCTTTAAGGGGGTAGAATTGTAACATCCTAGAATTAGGGGTTCTGCATTTTATGCTATTCTATGTGTTTGGCTCGTTGAGCATGTTATTTTGGTGTGTTTTGGGGTCCTGAGGAGGCTCGAGTTCGAGCCAGAGCTTTGGTAAATTTTTCTCTTTAGGGCACTTTAAGGGGGAGAGCTAGTAGAAGCAGACCTTAAGATTATTTGCGTGTGCTTGTTGACACAAATGAGCTTGTGTCCAAGTGGTGTTGGCATCATTAGCAGAGCAAGGGGGAAGGAGTTTGAGTCCCATCTGCTGCAACAAGAGCTTTATTTTTGTGCTTAAGGTGGTGGAGTGTTGGCTTTCGGCTGGGACTCTTCTAAGGTGGTCGTTGAAAGGGTCAAATGCATTTGAATGGATGGACAAGAGGAGCTTGGGGAGTTTGAATGGGTCAACTAATTCAAATGGTGGATGGAGAGTAAGTGAGGGAGGAAATCAAGGAGAGAATCGTAGGGTGTAAGTGTGTGGAGTGTTTGGCCTAATGTGGGTAGTGCTAAGGGAGCATTTTCTGTTGTTGCTAGTAGAGGGGTGTGCCGAAATTCTCTTTAGTCTTAGGCATTTCCATCTTGGCATTTTCGGTCATATAAGGAGAGTGCCGAATTTATGCAAAAGTCTTTGGAGTTCTTTCTTTTTCTCTCTTTCGGGTTTCGTACTCCTCTTTGTGCCAAAACTTTCAGCTCTCTTCTTTTTATCTCTTCTTGCTTCTCTGACATTAGCCGAAACTAGAGTGACCACTCAGGCATTCCTTTTCCCCTTCATTTTTTTCTCTAACAATTTTCTCTTTTATTCTCCCATAGCCAAAACTTGTTGTCCATTTCTCCCTTAGGCCAAACCTCCTTAGTTCATTCCCTACCATTAGTTCTATCACCACAATCGAACCTCCCTTGTTATCCCATTCTAAATCGACTTCTTCCTTGTGTGTTCCTCATAGCTGAATCTCAATTGCCCATTCGATTTTCTCTTCTTTTTGTTTTCTTTTGTTCTACTCTAGAGCCGAATCTATCTGTGGCTATCAGTCGTACTTCAAGAAGCAAGTATCAGGATCTCTCTTAACTGCCGAATATCCTCCCTCTTCATCCGATAGTGTTAGTTCAAGGTAGTGGGTTCTTCTATTCGTATGATTTTTCTTCTCGTTTCACTTCTCTAAGTTGTAACCGAATGGTTGAGTTTTCAAAACTGGATTCTTGTCTTTCCATATCTTTCTCCTCTTGTGGCCGTAGGTGGGAGTGTTCTGTTGGCCAGTGTAACCGTGTTGTTCTCTCGAGCTTTTGGTAATCGCAAGGTAAGGTGAGTTCTTTTGCTTTTTCTTTTTCTTTTCTTTTCGGTCTTGTGGGGGTCATAGCCGAAGTGGCTATTTTCCTTAATGTTATGCACGGTTAATCATTTTTGTTCTTCTATCAACATGCCATCGTCGAATCCATGTGGAATCGACTTCTCAATTGAGTAGGACTGATTGTTTTAAGGAGCTGACAACTGTTCTTTTCGTCCGTTAATTATTCGGATCTTGGTAGTGGTGGTAAGTGCCGAAACCCCTTGATAGATAACCATCATTTCTCTTTTTGTTGTGATCTCTGATCAAGTCTCTTCATGGATGCGAGTGCCAGTCAAACTAGAGGGGAGTGGACTCGTAGTCTCTGCCCCTAAGTTTAAACGACGTGTTGTGTCAGCGGTTCGAGACTTTCCGCCGAGTTGTGGTAGAGAGCTGACATCTGCTTGGGATAGGCAAATCACTGTTATTCCTACTAGTGAGAGTGTCTACTATCTAGAGTGTTTAGTTCTTCGCGTAATTAGGTGTGTAATGCTCACACCTTCTTTTATTATTTTGCATTAATAACTGTATGGGCTGAAAGTCGAAACGACTGTACCGACAGTTGAGATACCCTTGTGGGTAAGGTTGGAGACACCAGGTTAGCACCTTTATGATTGTGCCTTTCGAATAACATATCATATCTATATGTATGATTTCATTACCTATTGTACATTGGAAATATGATTGCATTCATCACAGTATGATAACATGTTGCATGGGCTTTGGGATATGATTGAAAGGGGAAGTGTAATTCAGTGACTCTGTCACAGTGGTTTGGTACCACATATACATACATCAGTGACTATGTCACATTATTTCAGTGGTCTGGAACCACAGTGGTTTGGTACCACATTTATATATATCGTGACTCTGTCACAGTGGTTTGGTACCACAGTGGCTTGGTGCCACAAGTGTTTGGCTGGTTCAGGTGATGTAGAGGATGGATTACTAGGTTGGGCTGGGCGGCAATGCATACACTTTTAATATGTTATGTTGTGGGGGCTAAGGCCCAATGTGTTCTGTGGGCTTAGGCCCAGATTGCGTTCGTAAGGGGAATTACACACTAAGTCTTGGTGACTCACCCCTCTGCTTAGTTTTGTAGGTAACCCCTAGTTGAGGATTTGGAGCCGAGGTGGACTCTGCGGTGGCCATGCATTACTTCTTTCGTAAACCCCGTTTTCTTTATTTGAACTTATTCTAAATTTGGGATTTTGTTTTGTAATAAGGCCTCCGTAATTTTAATTTGGGTTTTTGATTTAATGCGGTTATTATTATATTATGAAATGCTAAACACAAAGTTTTCCTAAAAATATAAATAGACATTTTCCAGAATACTAACAAGCGGGTGACATGCGGATTAATAATTAAATTCAGAAATTTACTTAAAACCACAAACACTGTTTTCAAAATGACACGTTTCGGAATACCATTAGTTTTCAGTTTTCGTATCACAAAACCTATTTTCGGCTGATAAGATTATTCATGAAATTTTTGCAAGGAAACCCTTAAACTGAATTTTATTTTCAAGATAGAAACACAAAACGAAAAGTTTTCTAAAACGAACCCTTAGGCAAATGTGTTTTGGTTGACAAAGTCTGCAAGAATTGTCCGTTAATGCATCGGGATTTCTATTTTCCTGCTAATCTGATGTTGTTGCCATTTGAGAATTGTAGACGAAAGACAATGGAACTGAAATGTCAGAATAATGAGATTATTAGAATTAAATCTGATAATCTAAACAATTTGCCAGTTGTGATCTCGTCTATGTCAGCCCATAGATTTGTGAGAAAGGGTTGTGAAGCTTATCTAGCTTATATACTTGATATGAAAGTGACAGAAAGAAAAATTGAAATAGTACCAGTTGTGTGCGAGTATCCAGATATGTTTCCAGAAGAGTTACCGGGTTTACCACCTATCAGAGAAGTTGAATTTGGTATAGAATTAGTACTGGGGAGAATGCTAATATTGATAGCTCCGTACAGAATGGCCCCAACAGAGTTAAAAGAATTGAAAATTCAGTTGCAAGAGTTGGCAGATAAGGATTTTGCTAGACCGCGTTTCTCTCTCTGGGGTGCACCAGTGTTGTTTGTGAAAAAGAAAGATGGCAGGATGAGAATGTGTATTGACTACAGATAGTTGAATAAAGTGACTATAAAGAACAAATACCCTCTACCGCAGATTGATGATTTGTTTGATCAGTTAAAAGGGGCAATAGTGTTTTCAAAAATCGATTTGAGATCGGGTTATTACCAGTTGCGAGTGAAAGACTTGGATGTTCCAAATACTGCATTTAGAACAAGGTACGGACACTACAAATTTCTTGTTATGCCTTTCAGACTAACAAATGCACCTGTTGTTTTTATGGACTTGATGAACTGGATTTTCAGGCTGTACTTAGACCGACTCGTAGTTGTGTTTATTAATGACATTTTGATTTACTCTCATAATGAATCTGAGCATGCCGAGCATTTGAGAATCGTGTTACAAACTTTGAGAGATAAATAGCTGTTTGCAAAGTTCAACAAATGTGAGTTTTGGCTACGAGAGGTTGGTTTTTTGGGACATATAGTTTCAGCCGAGGGTATCCGAGTTGACCCGAGCAAAGTTTCTACTATTATAGATTGGAAGACTTCGAGAAACATAACCGACGTCCTTAGTTTTCTGGGACTAGCTGGCTATTATAGACGATTTAGGAAAGGCTTTTCGATGATTGCGACTCTGATGATGCGATTGCTTCAAAAAGATGTTAGATTTGAGTGGTCAGAAAATAGTTGAAAGCATTATTGATAGAGGCTGTAACACCCCCAGACCCAGCCCAGACGTTATGGCCGAATCTGGGAATGTCACATCAAAGGAACAATTCAAAATGATTTTACCAAGTTAAAAGTCTAGATTTAAGGCTAGAAACTCAAAATCCTTGCAATTTATCAAGTTGGGATAAAAGCCCATGTTTTAAGTGTTTCGGAAACCATGTTTAAACTTAAGAAATTTATCTAAGTTTAACAATTAAGTAAACAATTGAAATAACAAAATTCAAAATCTAAAGTCAAATCGGAGATACAAAGCCATATTACATCCAACGAAAATAAAGTAATTAAAACTAAGTCTTTCAAAACTAAATAAAACTGCTTGCAGTGTCTGGTAGTGTGGCCATCTCTGAGTCCTCTCCCACGTCAAGCCACCTACTGAGGGTCACCTGAAACATTTAATAAGAAGGGTGTGAGTTTCGAAACTCAGTTTGTACGACCCTTGGTAATCCAATCAACATGCAAATATTACATTGGGCCTAAGCCTTATCAAAATCGGTGGTCTTGGGCCTTAGCCCACAATGACCTCATATCACATTAATTTCGCATGAATGCAATGCTCCCATCCCAAATCCAACCCTGCACTCCATTTCCCTACCAACCCTACACTTCTATGGGGATATAAATATCAACCCACCCATCCCTACACTCCAAAGGGAGCACCAACAGCGGCACTACTCAAACGTTGCAGCAAGGCTGCTAAGCATATAATAGGCTTAAAGCCACCGGTGGATCCACGGTCGTCAAGCGACTATGCGATCCTCACATATCTTCCTCCATATCATCAAACCCACCCAAATGCAACATATATTTCATGAATGCAACATACACAATTTCACACATTAAGCACTTAGGGGTATTTTAGTCATTTCACTACCTAGGGGTATTTTCGTAATTCTACCCTACAGGGGTATTTAGGTAATTTTACAAAATAGGGGTATTTTGGAAATTTTGAAAATCAGGGATATTTTGGTAATTCTGCATGTAACACCCCTAACTCGTATCCGTCGCCGAATAGGGTTAGAAGGCATTACCGGACAAAACACAACTTTCATTCATTCACATAATCACTTATATTATATTCAAAATTATAAATATACAAAGTGATTAGCTAATTTACTTATCAAGCATGCATTGTTAATCACATTGTATACACAAACCATTTAAGTATTTGTGCGTGTAGCTGCTAAAGCACATGTCATTTCAATATGCATTATTTCATTCATTCTTAAAGTTTATGCCATTATACCTATTCATTTACTAAATAACCAACCTAACATTTCCTTAATACAACATGTGCGCAAGTTATAAACCAAATAACCCATTATTTACCATTCATTGACCAAACACATATACAACTTTAGTAACAACTCCATAAGGCCGAACATGCTTTAATACTGTTTATTTAACATACACTTTAGCTTATCCATATAAACCATTATAAAAACACCAATACAAACTATACTATACTTCCATTACATACTAATTATTATGTAAGAAGAATTTACATATACTTACTATTTTCCAAGCATTTTAAACAACCAATTCATGACATTGAATAACATGGCTTAAATTATACTTGCATCAAAACCGAATGTTCTACCTCACTTAACCTGTCAACTTTCACTTATTTACCAAGGTACAACATTACAGAATATTTATGTACATATACATATACATAGCGCAACATCATACATATCAATATACTTATACGAATAACTTTAACCACTTTTGCTTTCATATAACCAACTATCTCATAGCATAGTTCATATTTCATTTCCCACCATTCGATTGTAAATCACATTTCTCATATCATTCCATTTACTTAATAGCATCGTACACATAAATGTACATATAATACATGAATATGAATAATACATACCTTGTAGCCGAATTAACAATTTCACTTCCATATGATTAGACATACATGATTTATGTCATGACTTTATTACCACATAATGTAAGCTTGAAATGGCAACTCACCGGTTTAAAACCTGCTAGACATTAGTCCGAATCTCACACACTGGCACTAGGCCTGCTAGACCCAAGGTCTAAAGTTAAACACCGGCATTAAGCCTGCTAGGCAATAAGCCCAAACTATTTCACCGGCACAAGGCCTGCTAGGCTCGAAGCCCGAAATAACTCACTAGCACAAGGCCTGCTAGGCTCGAAGCCCGAAATAACAACATAATTAATCCTTCAATAGACATTTCTTAATGCTAACATCACAAACAAATCATATACATCATATTACAACCACATATTATATCGAATATACTTATTCATATCACATTAACAAAATATATTCAATCCAATGTAATATCCTTACATTCGGCTAACACATAAATTTATACTCAAAATTATCAAATATTATCATTTAACATGTTCATAATTAATTCTTTAATATATATTTACTTAAGAACTTACCTCGATTATCGACGGACAACGTAGACCGGCTATTCGATAACCTTCGTCTTCCCTCGATCTAAATCCGTTTTTCTTTGTTCTTGATCTAAACACATTAAAATTTAGCTCATTCAAGTACATTTCATCTCAATTTAGTCCCAAAACACATAAACGGGCAAATTACCATTTTGCCCCTATTGTTTCACATTTTTACACTTTAATCCTATTTGCATAAAACACAAAATACACAAAATTTCCAAGGGCTGAATGTTCATAGGGACCACACTAGTCCATTTATTTAATTTATTTTGCATTTTAATCCCTCAACAATTTGACTTTTGCAATTTAGCCCTAAATACTCAATTTTACCAAATTTCCATTTCAAAACTTGTAGATTTCTAACATAACTTTAATATTTTTCTATCAAACATCATAAAACACCAACATTTAGCCATGGCCGAATATCAAGCATGCTCAAATTCAAAAATTCTAATATGGGTCAACTAATGTTCGAAGCAACGATCTCAAAAACGTAAAAATTAACAAAAACCGACTAAAAACTCACCTTGAATTTAAGCCTAGAATTGCCGAAAATCAAAAGAACTCAAAGCTTTCTTCTTCCTCCAATATTCGGCCAAGAAAGGACCAAAAAGATGATGGCTTTATTTTATGTTATTTTAACATATATGATAAGTAATTGTTTAATTACTAATTTAACCTTTCAAATAAAATAAAACTAATATATAACTTAAGGTTATTTATGTCATATGCCACCCACTAACTTAAAAATGGGCTAATTGCCCTTTTAATACCCCATATTAAAAAGCCATCATCATTTAAGCACTTTTCACTATAGTATGCAACTTTTACACTTTAAGTGATTTAGTCCTTTTTGTTAAATTAAACACTCAAACGATAAAATTTTTATACAAAATTTTCACACATCATAAATCACATATAATTAGCACCAAAAATAATATTTAAAAAATTTTCAGACTCGGATTCGTGGTCCCGAAACCACCGTTCCGATTAGGGTCATATTCGGACTGTTACAACTCTCTCCCCCTTAGGGATTTTCGTCCTCGAAAATCTTACCATCGAACAAAGTCGGATATTGTTGCCTCATTGAATCCTCAGGCTCCCACGTAGCCTCTTCAACTCCGTGCCGATTCTATAGTACTTTCACTAATGGAATCCTCTTGTTTCTCAACTCTTTCATTTCTCGAGCTAAAATACGGATCGGTTCCTCCTCATACGTCATATCGGATCGGATCTCAATCTCAGATGGAGCAATCACATGTAACGGATCTGATCTATATTTACGAAGCATTGAAACGTGAAATATGTTGTGTATCTTTTCTAATTCAGAGGGCAACTTCAATCTATAAGCCACAAGCCCAATACGATCAATGATCTCGTACGGTCTGATGAATCTTGGACTTAGTTTGCCTTTTCGACCAAATCAGAGTACCTTCTTCCACGGAGAAACTTTCAAGAATACCCGGTCTCCGATCTGAAACTCAATGTCTTTGCGTTTCAGATCAGCGTAGGACTTTTGACGATCCGAGGTAGTTTTCAAACTATCTCTGATTATAGCCACTTTCTGTTCCGTCTCTTTAATCAAATCAACCCCGTGTATCTTATTTTCATTGAACTCGGTCCAGTACAACAGTGTATGACACTTGTGGCCATATAGAGCTTCATAAGGTGCCATTTTGATACTAGATTGAAAACTGTTATTATAAGCAAATTCAATCAAAGGTAAGTATCTTTCCCACGTACCTTCAAACCCAAGGATGCAACATCTCAACATGTCCTCAAGTATCTGAATGGTTCGTTCAGACTGACCGTCTGTCTGCGGATGAAAGGCTGTGCTAAAGTGGAGTTTAGTACCCAAAGCATCTTGCAACTTCTTCCAAAATCGCGATGTGAATCTCGGGTCTCTGTCTGAAACAATAGAACTCGGCACACCATGTAATCTCACAATTTGAGATACATACAACTCAGCAAGTTTATCTAGCAAATAGTCTGTACGAACCGGGCACAAAGTGAGCTGATTTGGTCAGTCTATCCACTATAACCCAGACTGCATCTTTCTTGTTCGGTGTCGTAGGCAAACCGGATACAAAATCCATAGTGATTCTATCCCATTTCCATTCAGGTATCATGATCGGCTGAACTAACCCAGAAGGCACTTGATGCTCGGCTTTTACTTGCTGACAAATTAAACACTTTGAAACAAATTCAGATATGTCTCGTTTCATGCCAGGCCACCAATAGAACTGATTCAAATCATTATACATTTTCGTGCTACCCCGATGTACCGATAGTCGACTATTATGAGCCTCATTCAAAATCATCTGAATCAAATCCGCATTCCTCGGAACACATATTCGGTCTTTGAAGTTCAAACAATCATTTGCATCAATTTGAAACTCTGACTCTGCATCATTTTCACACTAAACCCGTCGAGGAATCATATCTTTGTCAATTTTCTGTGCATCACAAATTTGCTGAATAAACATCGGTCTTGCTTTCAACTTGGCTATGATCGAACCATCGCCAGACATAACCATATGTGCGTTCAATGCACGAAGAGCAAACAATGATTTTCGACTTAAGGCATCTGCAACAACGTTAGCTTTTCCCGGATGGTAGTCAATCACTAATTCATAGTCTTTCAACAGCTCTAACCATCTGCGTTGTCTCAAGTTCAAATCTTTCTGAGTCATCAAATACTTCAGACTTTTGTGATCTAAATAAACATGACATTTCTCACCAAATTAGTAATGACGCCAAATTTTCAATGCGAAAACGATGGCTGCTAATTCCAGATAGTGAGTCAGATAATTTCTTTCGTGAGGCTTCAATTGTCTCGAAGCGTAGGCTATGACTTTGCCTTCCTGCATCAAAACGCAACCCAAACCATTCAAAGAAGCATCACTATAAACAATAAATTCTTTACCCGATTCAGGCTGAGCTAACACTGGAGCTTCGGTCAAAAGGGCTTTCAACTGGTCGAAACTTTTCTGACACTTTTTCGACCACTCGAACTTTACATCTTTCTATAGTAGCTTTGTCAAAGGTGTGGCTATCATGGAAAAACCTTTGACGAATCGTCTTTAGTATCCTGCAAGTCCTAGAAAGCTTCGAATTTCGGAAACATTCTTTGGTGGTTTCCAATCAAGTATAGCCGGTATTTTGTTCGGATAAACCCGAATACCTGATGCTGAAACAACATGACCCAAAAAACTGACTTCCTTCATCCAGAATTCACACTTACTAAACTTTGCATACAACTATTGATCTCGCAAAGTTTGTAGCACCAATCTTAAATGCTCGACATGTTCGGTTTCATCTCTGGAGTAGATCAGGATATCGTTTATAAACACTACCACAAATCGATCCAAATACTGTCTAAACACCCGATTCATCAAATCCATAAAAACATCAGGTGCATTAGTAAGTCCAAAAGCCATGACTAGGAACTCAAAATGTCCGTACCTCGTTCGGAATGCAGTCTTTGGCACATCGGAATCTCTGACTCGCAACTGATAATAACCCGATCTCAAATCTATCTTCGAAAACACTGAAGCCCCTTTCAACTGATCAAACAAGCCATCAATCCGAGGCAATGGTATTTATTCTTTATAGTCACCTTATTCAGCTGCCGACAATCAATACACATTCGCATAGTTCCATCTTTCTTTTTCACAAATATAACTGGTGCACCCCAAGGATAAAAGCTTGGTCGTGCAAAGCCTCTATCTGTCAACTCTTGCAACTGTGCTTTCAACTCTTTCAATTCAGTAGGTGCCATCCGATACGGAGTTATCAAAATTGGAGTCGTCCCTGGTACTAATTCAATACCAAACTCTATCTCTCGAACTGGCGGTAAACCCGACAATTCTTCTGGGAACACCTCTGGGTATTCACATACAACTGGTACGGATTTAATCTGCTTTTCAGACACTTTATTATCCAACACATAAGCCAAGTAAGCTTCACATCCTTTTCTCACATACTTACAAGCTAACATCGAGGATATTACTGCTGGTAACCCATTCAAGTCATTAGATTCAATCCGGATGATCTCACCGTTCTGACATCTCAAATCAATAATCTTTCTTTTGCAATTCACCACTGCATCATGCAAAGTTAACCAGTCCATTCCCAAAATTATATCGAACTCGTCGAAAGGCAACAACATTAAATCAGCTGGAAAGCAGGAATCCCGAATCATCAATGGACAACCTTTACACTCTTTATCAATGAAAACACATCTACCTAAAGGGTTGGACACACGGATCACAAACTCAGTATACACAACAGGCAAAGTCTTACTGGATACTAGAGTTTCACACACATATGAATGAGTCGAACCAGGATCAATCAATGCAATCACAGTAGTATCATAAAGTGTGAAAGTACCGGTAATGACATCTGGGGAAGAAGCATCCTCTCTGGCTCGTATAGCATAAGCTCTAGCTAGTGCTCGAGCCTCTGATTGAACTGCAGTGTCCTTCGTCCCTCTTTGACTGCCACCTATATTGCCTGAATGTCTGGGTGGTCTGCCTCGTGCTGACGTGTTGCTCGGTTTAGTGTTCTGAACTGTATTTTGATAGGCTAGCATCGGGCACTCTCGAATAAAATGGTCCGGCGATCCACATTTAAAGCAGTACCGATCACGGAATCTACAACTCCCAGAATGCCATTTTCCACAATGCTTGCACTCAGCTTGGTTCTGCTGAACATTACCAACACTAGCCATCGAAGTGGCTCGGGAACTCACTAAGGTCAATCTTGTCTAGATAGGTCTGAAGTAGCTTTATGTCGGCCGAAGTCATCTTTGAACTTCTTAGGCACTGAATGGAAAGTCTTACTCGATGATCTTTTTCGAATGTCTCTAGCTTCTATTTCAGCCTTTCTTTTCTCTTTCCCAAGCTCTTCAGCTTTGCAAGCTCGTTCCACAAGTACTACGAACTCTTTGATTTCAAGAATGCCAACAAGCAAATTTATGTCTTCATTCAGACCGTCTTCAAATCTTTTGCACGTAACAGCTTCAGTTGATATACACTCTCGGGCATAACGGCTCAATCTGACAAACTTCCGCTCATATTCCGTCACAGTCATACAACCCTGTTTTAGTTCCAGAAATTCTTTTCGTTTCTGATCAATGAATCTCTGAATGATATATTTCTTACGGAACTCGATCTGGAAGAAATCCCAAGTCACTTTTTCTTTCGAAACCACTGATACTAGTGTATTCCACCAGTGATATGTAGTGTCCCGAAGTAGAGATATAGCACACTTCAGGCATTCATCTGGAGTACAGGATAGCTCATCAAGTACCCGAATAGTGTTATTGAGCCACATCTCAGCTCGTTCTGCATCGTCATCATCATTAGCTTTGAATTCTTCGGCCCTATATTTCCTGATTTTATCAACGGGAGGCTTACTAGATCTCATCGGATCTATCATCAGAGGTGCGGAAGGTGCCGGAGTTGGATTATTCGGGGGTGGAGGTTGTTGTACAGTCGGGTTAGTCTGAATGAACTAGGTAAACCATTCATTCATCATCTAGTAGAAGGCTTGCTTAGCCTCCCCCTCATGGCTACCCGAGACAGGTCGAGAGTCTACCAGCGCTGACCCGCGTGCGCGATCAGGCGCTACACTCTCTACACCATCCGCTACGGCTCTGTCAGGATCCATTTACTATATAAAACACAGTTTGAAATGTCAGAAGTCACCACACTATCGTATTATAAAACTTAAGCCATGTATAGCTAGACTCTCACGCGCTACGGTAGTCCTAGAATCGACTAAACCATAAGCTCTGATACTAATAAAATGTAACATGCCTAACTCGTATCCGTCACCGAATAGGGTTAGAAGGCATTACCAGACAAAACACAACTTTCTTTCATTCACATAATCACTTATATTATATTCAAAATTATAAAGATACAAAGTGATTAGCTAATTTACTTATCAAGCATGCATTGTTAATCACATTGCATACACAAACCATTTAAGTATTTGTGCGTGTAGTTGCTAAAGCACATGTCATTTCAGTATGCATTATTTCATTCATCCTTAAAGTTTATGCCATTATACCTATTCATTTACTAAATAACCAACCTAACATTTCCTTAATACAACATGTGCGCAAGTTATAAACCAAACAACCCATTATTTACCATTCATTGACCAAACACATATACAACTTTAGTAACAACTCCATAAGGCCGAACATGCTTTAATACTGTTTATTTAACATACACTTTAGCTTATCCATATAAACCATTATAAAAACACCAATATAAACTATACTATACATCCCTTACATACTAATTATTATGTAAGAAGAATTTACATATACTTACTATTTTCCAAGCATTTTAAACAACCAATTCATGACATTGAATAACATGGCTTAAATTATAATTGCATCAAAACCGAATGTTCTACCTCACTTAACCTGTCAACTTTCACTTATTTACCAAGGTACAGCATTACAGAATATTTATGTACATATACATATACATATACATAGTGCAACATCATAGATATCAATATACTTATACGAATAACTTTAACCACTTTTGCTTTCATATAACCAACTATCTCATAGCATAGTTCATATTTCATTTCCCACCATTCGATTGTAAATCACATTTCTCATATCATTCCATTTACTTAATAGCATCGTACACATAAATGTACATATAATACATGAATATGAATAATACATACCTTGTAGCCGAATTAACAATTTCACTTCCATATGATTAGACATACATGATTTATGTCATGACTTTATTACCACATAATGTAAGCTTGAAATGGCAACTCACCGGTTTAAAACCTTAGACATTAGTCCGAATCTCACACACTGGCACTAGGCCTGCTAGACCCAAGGTCTAAAGTTAAACACTGGCATTAAGCCTGCTAGGCAATAAGCCCGAACTATTTCACCGGCACAAGGCCTGCTAGGCTCGAAGCCCGAAATAACTCACCGGCACAAGCTTGCTAGGCTCGAAGCCCGAAATAACAACATAATTAATCCTTCAATACACATTTCTTAATGCTAACATCACAAACAAATCATATACATCATATTACAACCACATATTATATCGAATATACTTATTCATATCACATTAACAAAATATATTCAATCCAATGTAATATCCTTACATTCGGCTAACACATAAATTTATACTCAAAATTATCAAATATTATCATTTAACATGTTCATAATTAATTCTTTAATATATATTTACTTAAGAACTTACCTCGACTTTCGACGGACAACGTAGACCGGCTATTCGATAACCTTCGTCTTCCCCCGATCTAAATCCGTTTTTCTTTGTTCTTGATCTAAACACATTAAAATTTAGCTCATTCAAGTACATTTCATCTCAATTTAGTCCCAAAACACATAAACGGGAAAATTACCATTTTGCCCCTATTGTTTCACATTTTTACAATTTAATCCTATTTGCATAAAACACAAAATACACAAAATTTCACCATACCATACAAGGGCCGAATGTTCATAGGGACCACACTTGTCCATTTATTTAATTTATTTTGCTTTTTAATCCCTCAACAATTTGACTTTTGCAATTTAGCCCTAAATACTCAATTTTACCAAAATTTCCATTTCAAAACTTGTAGATTTCTAACATAACTTTAATATTTTTCTATCAAACATCATAAAACACCAACATTTAGCCATGGCCGAATATCAAGCATGCTCAAATTCAAAAATTCTACCATGGGTCAACTAATATTCGAAGCAACGATCTCAAAAATGTAAAAATTAACAAAAACCGACTAAAAACTCACCTTGAATTTAAGCCTAGAAGTGCCAAAAATCAAAAGAACTCAAAGCTTTCTTCTTCCTCCAATATTCGGCCAAGAAAGGACCAAAAAGATGATGGCTTTATTTTATGTTATTTTAACATATATGATAAGTAATTGTTTAATTACTAATTTAACCTTTCAAATAAAATAAAACTAATATATAACTTAAGGTTATTTATGTCATATGCCACCCACTAACTTAAAAATGGGCTAATTGCCCTTTTAATACCCCATATTAAAAAGCCGTCATCATTTAAGCACTTTCCACTATAGTATGCAACTTTTACACTTTACGCGGTTTAGTCCTTTTTGTTAAATTAAACACTCAAACGATAAAGTTTTTATAAATCACATATAATTAGCACCAAAAATAATATTTAAAAAATTTTCGGACTCGAATTCGTGGTCTCAAAACCACCGTTTCGATTAGGGTCATATTCGGACTGTTACACTGCAAATCAAGTGTATTCTGGTAATTTTTCAAATCAGGGATATTTTGGTCCCTCTCAGGTTTTAGTTATGAACTTTGGCCCATTAAAAAGTCCTTGCGGCTAAAGTGAACAGACACTACGCACCAGGTAGGATTCCTGTAACACCCCCAAACCCGGCCCACGAGCCTTGACCGGATCTGGTTATGTCACTGCGGAAAGACGGTTGAAAATCTATTTTTGACCTTAGAATAAAGCATGAGAATTTGATTACTTTTGAAAATCATGTTCATCTAAGTTTATAAGTAAAACTTTGTTATTATAAAATGTCCACATTAAAACTTTAATATATAGACATACTTAGAATAATTATATTGCTAAAACAAAATCAACTTCAAACAGTAATTCAATGTCATCAAGCCATAATTAAAACCATACCCAAAAATAATAAAACATAAGGCCTTTATTACAACCCATTCATAAACAAAGTACTTAATATTAAGAAGGCTAAAAAAAAATAATTAAAACTTTTCCTTCTGCATGGGCCACCATGTGTCCTCTCCGAACCCGGTCCAACTCATGAATCACCTGAAATGGTTAAGAAAATAATTGGGTGAGTCCACAGACTCAGTGCATAATCATAACACATATTTCCACACGTATGGGCTTGGCCCATATCCGTACAATCCACAAACCATTCATGCAATTATGCATCACAGCCCAACCTAGGTCCATCCAACACGCCAACCTTAGCAGACTCCCTGCTCAAGGCCGTGGCTAATCCACCGATCACAACCGAGTGATCCCACAAATCCTACCTCGGTAGACCTGCTACACAAGGCCGTGGCAGAGCCACCGATCACATCGTGATCCCAACAATATTCCGTCTACGGTGATGCACTTAGCTATCAACCGCCGAGATGGGCACCTAGCCAACATCTCCCTTGATGATGCACACAGCAACTCATCAAGCGCTAACGTAGCTCGAAGCTATCATTAGACCACGTACATCAATATGTACTCTCCGTCCTTCCGTGATCAATCCAACCCCATGCCCATGTGTCAAAAAAACATGTCAAAACAGCATATAGAGTGAGTATTTATCATCTATCATTACCACATCATACATATATATATATACATCGTAATAACTTAAAATCACAACCTTACTCACCTGACATCTGATTACCCAAACATGGTATTCACCACTTAGGCCATTATGACCGGCCACCACACATCATACATATATAAACGCTAGCAAGCAATTATCCGAAGAAAACAGTGCGATGATTACGCACCTAATTACTCGGAGTTCTAGACTCTCGATCCCAACGCTATCGCTAAGCGAGACTACGACTATCTGCCTATAGCTCTCTCCTGCTGCTAGCCCACACCCCGGTGGCCAATCCCGAACCGCTGAGACCGCTCTTTTCTTGAACTTCGGGATAGGGGTTTTCCCTTGCCCTCCTTGACTGGAACTTGCCTCCATCAACACACTTAATCAGATAAACCGGTTAAACCCCCAAATCATAAATCTAAACATCGAAACTTACTAAAATATTTCTTACCAGCAAACTTGAATCCCGATTGCTCCTACAACCCTGCCGAAATCCTAAAATAATACCATATTAGATTCGGCCACAACTTAAAATACATAACATGGCCTTAGGCAAAGTCACAACTTACACACCAGCTCACCTTAAATCCCGGAAGACCTCTCAGTTATCCCCTTAACGCTGGCTTCCAAAAAGGGTTACAACTCCAAGACCACACTTATTGAAATCGACACAAGGAGATTTGGCTAGAGAAGAAAACTATTCGGCTTTGCAGAAACAAGAGAAGAAAGTGGAATGATGATAGGGCTTAACGAGGTGTTGCGGTAACAGGGGAATGGAGAGTGTTTTCGGGTTAGGAACAAGTGAGATGAAGAACAAGAGATGGAAGAGAAGTGGCTTTGAAGTTTCAGCCAAGGTGAACAAATGGAGGAAAAAGGTGTTTTTAGAGTGTGAGAAGAAAAAGAGTAAAGGCTTCAAGGGAGAGCTAAAATTCGGCAAAGGGAAGCTCACCACCCACTTATAAAGCATTCGACCACTACCCACAACCCTCATGGCCGAAAATAACCTTAAGAGAACCCCCCTAGCCGTCCAACACCTTCTCCTCTCACCAATCCCTTGATTCCCTCCTAGAAACACTCTACACCAACCTTCCAAACAATTTCAAACTTAAGCCAACTCATCTTTCCTCCTAGCCAACCATTTAAAATAATTTGAACAAGTCAAATCCTTCCTTTAAGGTGCCAAAATCAAAACCAACTCTTCCCCCTTGGTCATGACGCAAAAACAAACCAAAATGCTGCCCTTGCAGCTCGAACCTGAGACCCCTTAGCACCCTTGAGGCGTCACCTCTCCATGCCTTATGTGACGCCTTCCTTGCCACTCTTCCAAAGCAATTCTTGAGTCAAAACCTCCCAAATATTTCTCTTAAGACCTCCAATAGCCAAGCTCCCCTACTTAGCACTAAAAATCAAAACTTCCTAAGGCACCACACTACCATCTAGGGTTCTCAAGACCCCTAAAACTCACCCAACCACACACTGAAGTATGCCAACACCTGAGTTATGCACTAAATGCATAACCCCTAGAACCCGGGTGTTACAATTTTACCCTCCTTAAAAATAATTTCGTCCACGAAATTACTTGGCTAGACTAACACCACGCTACGCTACAACTGCGCACTCTGATCTCAAAGAGCTACCATATTTCTAGGTACAGTTTCTAAGTCTATACCCAAAGTTCTAGATACATCACTAAGCAACAAAATCAGACGGCCACTATAACGAACAAAACAACAAAGAATATACCAGGCATAAGAAACTTACCCGCTGACACATCCGGCACATCATTATCTTCTCTCCGACGGACTGCATAGACCAGACCTGGCTGTCTTGTCGCAGTGCTACCATTACCGCGGCTTACTGCTCCACGATCTCGGCCGGAACCATTCCCTCCATGGTTCGGACCACGACCCCTTGTCGCCTGCTGACCACCTCTGCCCGGCTGCTCATAACCTTGGACTACTGTCCGAGTCCTGTTCGGATCCTGGGGACAGTCCTTAATCAGATGAGACTTGGACTTACACCTGAAGCATTCTCGATCCCGATTCCAGCATTCGCCAACATGATACCTTCCGCACCGAGCACACGGACGATCCGAATTCCCAGTAGCTGGCTTAGAAATACGAGCAGAAGTCTCAACCCTCGGTCTTTTCTGAAATCTCTCGAACGATTCTGACGGTCCCGAACTCCTCTTATCCCGGTTTCTTTCTCTATCTCTATTCTGCCTCTCAGTCCTCTTGACCTCTTCAGCTATCCGAGCTTTCTCCACTAAGATGGAGAAATCTCTTTCTCATTGCGGAGCAATCAAAACCCGCAGCTCATCCCGCAGCCCATCTTCAAACCTGACGCACCTCTCATAATTGCTAGCTACGATGCCTCGAGCATACCGGCTCAAACGTAAAAACTCAGCCTCGTACTCTGCTATTGACTTACTTCCTTGCACCAAATTGAGGAACGCTGATAACGGTCCATCTCGGATTAGGAGGCGAATCGTAAATGTTGCCCCGTAAATTAGGTAGTTTCTCGTTTAATTAACAAAAGGATAATTTTATTGGAAATAAAATCTCTGAAAGGTAAAGATAGTTGATAGTTTGAGATGGATACATATTTGAAACAAGAAAGAACCTTTAATAAAAATTAAAGACCCGAATCTTATAAGTTTCAAATTGATGGAATGAGTTTTGAGATAAAACCGAGACCCACTATCAAGCGAGATAGGAACCAACGGTATAGGTTAATGAACGCCACACCCGTTAGGATGATAAGTTCAAAACAAGGAAAGAACGACGCCACTAGAAAACTAGATAAGTCAATTCAAACCTCGAGAATAAGGAGAGTGAATACTCACCAAAAGAAATGCTTCTTTTCTTTAAAATTCAAGTTCTCTTCAAAATGAATAATCTCCAAAATATTTATAGACTCTTCTAATTATAGCCGAATAGGGATGAATAAACTTGAGGGCTTCAATCTCTATGAACATTCGACTAAGATAATTTATTGAGCATGACAACATAGCCACTTGAAAAAAATAAGGCATTTGAAGGTAATGGCCGTTCAATCTAATCTTCAAGTTGCTCCAATGCCGTCCCATTAATTAATTCAAGTCAATATGCCATATTTATTTAATCCATATCTTCGTGATAACGCATCCGCTACTACATTTTCCTTACCTTTCTTGTACTTAATTACGTACGGAAATGATTCTAAATACTCGATCTATTTAGCATGTCGTTTGTTGAGCTTGTGCTGACCTTTAATATACTTGAGTGCTTCATGATCTGAATGAATAACAAACTCTTTCGGTCTCAAGTAATGTTGCCACGTTTCAAGCGATCTTATTAGAGCGTACATCTCTTTGTCATACACGGGGTAATTGAGTGCAGCTCCGTTCAATTTCTCGCTGAAGTACGCCACCGGTCTTCCATTCTGAGTTAGAACGGCTCCGATCCCTACTCCTGATGCATCACATTCAATTTCAAAAGTTTTAGTAAAGTCAGGAAGGGATAACAATTGAGCTTTAACAAGACATTCTTTAAGGGCCTTAAAAGACCGTTCTTGCTCATCGGACCAATGGAAAGCTGAATTATTCTTGATCACGCTCGTTAAAGGAGCGGCTATCGTGCTGAAGTTGGGCACAAATCGGCAGTAAAAACTAGCCAACCCATGGAAACTTCGTACTTGGCTAACCGTTGTAGGACGGGGCCATTCTTGGATTGCTCTAACCTTCTCTTGGTCCACTTCTAATCCATTTGCACTTACGATGTATCCTAAGAAAATAACCTTGTCAGTACAAAAAGAACATTTCTCGAGATTGGCGTACAATACTTCTTTCCGCAGTGTTTCTAAGATCGCACGTAAATGTTGGAGGTGATCCTCCAAAGATTTGCTGTACACTAATATGTCATCAAAATAAACAACACATGATTTGCCAATAAAAGCTCATAAAACATGATTCATAAGTCGCATAAAAGTACTCGGAGCGTTTGCAAGTCCGAATGGCATTACCAACCATTCATACAAACCTAACTTTGTTTTGAAAGCCGTTTTCCACTCATCGCCTTCTCGCATCCTAATTTGGTGATAACCACTTTTGAGGTCAATCTTTGTAAAGATTCGAGCTCCACTCAACTTGTCGAGCATGTCATCGAGTCGGGGTATCGGATGTCGGTATTTGATGGTAATCTTGTTGATGGCGCGACAGTCTACACACATCCGCCACGAACCATCTTTCTTTGGCACTAGTAACACCGGTACCGCTCATGGACTAAGGCTTTCTCGGATATATCCCTTTTCTAGCAATTCAGTGATTTGCTTTTGGAGCTCTTTTGTTTCTTCGGGATTGCTCCGGTACGCAGGTCGATTGGGCAGTGAAGCTCCCGGCACCAAGTCAATTTGGTGTTCTATGCCTCGAATGGGTGGTAAACCACTTGGTATCTCTTCTGGAAAGATGTCCTTGAATTCCTGAATCAGAGACAACACAGAAGAAGGAAGATTCTCAGGTAAGTTGTTAGTGTTCAAAAATGATTCCTTGTATAGTAAGACATACATCGGTTGTCTCACACACAAAGCCTTTCGAATATCTCTAGCTTTTGCAAAAACACTCATTTTTCCATTTTTTTTTCTTCCTTCGTTTCCTCTTCTTTTTGTTCACACTCTCTTGTTTTATCACTTAATTTCTTGCCCCTCTTTTTTTTTTTTAAATTTTTCTCTTTTTCTTTCTCATTTTTCCGCTCGCTTTCTTTTGATTTTTCTATTGATGCCTTCATCTTCAACTGATCTTTGTAAACTTGCTTGGGTGTTAGCGTAGCTAGTATCACATTTCGGCCCAAGTATTTAAAGGTGTACCGATTAGTATAGCCGTCATGGATTGCTCGCTTGTCAAATTGCCAAGGTCGTCCAAGCAGGAGATGTCCCACTAGCATCGGAACCACATCGCACAAAACCTCATCTTGATACTTCCCTATTGAAAAGGAAACCAAAACTTGTTTCGTAACCTTAAGTTCTCCCGCGTCATTAAGCCATTGTAGCTTATATGGATGGGGATGTTTGGTGGTAGTCAATCCAAGTTTCTCCACCAATATGGTGCTGGCCACATTAGTACAGCTTCCTCCGTCAATAATAACGCAACAAATCTTCCCCTTTATTTGGCAACGCGTATGGAAGATGTTTTCGCGTTGTTGTTCATTTCTGACACCTTGTAAACTAAGGCTCCTTTTTACCACCAAGATTTCTCCACTTTCGGCTTGTTCTACCTCTTCCTCATCTTGGGATGTCTCACTGGCATCATCTTCCTTTTCACTTTCGGATTTAATCTCGCCATTATCTCGAACAAACATAGTGTTTCGGTTTGGACATTAACTTGCAATATGTCCTCGTCCCAAACATTTGAAACACTTAATGTCTCGGGATCGATTCGGAAGAGCTTCCATTTTGCCCTTGCTCGTTTCACTGATCGGTTTGTTAGACTTGGGTGCGCCACTTGTTTCTTTGGCTCGGTTCGGTATGTCCTTTTTGTTGGTCACTTGCCCCCACTTAGATGTTGAAGCATGATTGGGGGTTGCACTAGGCGTAGCTTTCGTTTCAGCTGTTTTTCGACCTTTATTGCCATGTGGACCATTTCGATGATATCGATGTAATGGTGTAATTCTACAATATTTGCAATATCTCGATTAAGGCCAGCGCTAAAACGTGCCATGGTGGCTTCTCGTTCTTCTTCTACATTAGCTCGGGTCATGGCTACTTCCATCTCCTTGTAGTAATCCTCCACGCTTCGGTGACCTTGAGTTAGGCTTTGCAACTTTTGATGCAACTCGCGGTGGTAGTAGGTTGGGATAAACCTTTTTCGCATTAGTGCCTTCATTTCTGCCCATGTGGATATTGGGCGTTCACCATCCCGTCTTCGACTCGTCGTTAATTGATCCCACCAGATAAGGGCGTAATCAGAAAATTTGATGGCAGCAAGTTTCACCTTCTTATTTTCTGAATAATTATGACAGTCGAAGATTAATTCCACCTTCCCAAGATCAAAAACCGGGAAGGACTCAATTTTTGTCGTAGTTGATCGTTTCTCTAAAATGTCCCATTTTATCCCTTGTTCTAAGACTGACGATGCTGTGCATATTGCAAACTTGTTTTTTAGGGAAATCATACGATTGCATGGAGTTCCGAAGACGATCGTATCTGATCGGGACGTAAAATTTTTAAGTCACTTTTGGCAAACTCTGTGGGGAAAGTTAGGGACAAAACTACTATTCTCGACCACGTGTCATCCTCAAACGGATGGACAAACCGAAGTAGTGAACCGAGTCCTATCAACCTTATTGCGAGCATTGGTGTAAAAAAATCTCAAAACATGGGAAGACTGTCTGCCCCACATCGAATTTGCTTACAACCGAATTGTTCGTTCTGCAACTAAATTTTCGCCTTTCGAGATTGTTTACGGGTTTTACCCTCTCACTCCTCTTGATTTATTGCCATTGCCTTCAGATAAAATTATCCATTCTGATGCTAGGAAAAAGGCGGAATACATAAAGGAGCTGCATCGAAAGGTGCGCGAGAATATCGAAGCAAGAACCAAGCAATACGTCCAACGAGCTAACAAAGGTCGTAGACGCATTCTCTTTGAACCAGGAGACTGGGTTTGGGTTCATATGCGAAAAGAAAGGTTTCCCAAGCAAAGGCGATCTAAACTTCTCCCTAGGGGGGACGGTCCATTTCAAGTCATTGAACGCATAAATGACAACTCGTACAAACTAGATTTGCCAGGTGACTATAATGTGAGCGCGAGTTTTAAAGTTTCCGATCTTTCTCCTTTCGATGTAGGTGATTCGAGGACGAATCAACTTAAAGAGGGAGGGGATGATACGAGCTCGCCTATCAAGCCTGTGATGGACGTCAACCATGACCCGATGAGGCTACCTAATGGGCCAATTACACGTTCCCGAACCAAACAATTCAAAGATGCCACAATGATGCTGGTGGCACAAATTTGGGATGACCATAAAAGAGAGCCCAAAAACATGCTAAACTCATACAACTTATTTGAAGTTGAATATACTAGCTAGCCCGACTGCTAGTTTATTTAACACTTTCATTTACGCATGTTTTAATTTTAATTTTCAGTAGTGACTTCATTTTTGTATTTCATATTTTAGATGGTACAAGTTTTTTAGTTAGTCTTTGTCGAAATTGAATATTAGTATGTTCTTACCTAGTGTTTGAATAAAGTGATTAAATTGTGTGCTAATTTATGTTCAACCGAATTTTTACTAATGTTGGTTTATATGTTTGTAGTTTGCTCCACGTTATTTTTAAGCAAGATGGATGACAACAATGGAAGGCATAAATTAAATAAATAATGCAAGACCATGGACAAATGAGGACAAACATCAAAGAACATGCGGCACTAAGAATGGAAGAATTGAAGTTTTAATTAGTGGAGGGCACCTAGCATGGATTTGATGAGAACAAATGGAGGCATGCGTGAAGATAAGAGAGGAATCTTGGCTTGAATAAAATAAATAAAGAGAATGGCATGAAGAACCATGTTGGACGACAACTAGTGGGGTATTAATTGATAATTAAAAGCCATGGATTGCACAAGCACTCACCTAAGGTGGACGGCAAGCATGAAGCACCATGGAGGATTTAAATTAATTGGACAATTCTTAATATGTGCATGTGGGTGCATGCGTGAAAGGTAAAAAAAAAACATGTTGATTAAACAAATGTAAAAGGTGAAAGTGTGTAAATGGGCATGGACGGCATGAAGATATGGATTAAATAAATATGGCATATTGACTTGAATTAATTAATGGGACGGCATTGGAGCAACTTGAAGATTAGATTGAACGGCCATTACGTTCAAATGCCTTATTTTTTTCAAGTGGCTATGTTGTCATACTCCATAAATTATCTTAGCCGAATGTTCATAGAGATTGAAGCCCTCAAGTTTATTCATCCCTATTCGGCTATAATTAGAAGAGTCTATAAATATTTTGGAGATTATTCATTTTGAAGAGAACTTCACCATCCCGTCTTCGACTCGTCGTTAATTGATCCCACCAGATAAGGGCGTAATCAGAAAATTCAATGGCAGCAAGTTTCACCTTCTTATTTTCTGAATAATTATGACAGTCGAAGATTAATTCCACCTTCTTTTCCCACTCAAGGTAGGCTTCCGGATCAGATCGCCCTTGAAAAGAAGGAATCGCCATTTTAATGTTCTTCAAGTCGTCATCGGCCCATTCTCGATCCCTTCGCTCATGGACTCGTGGACCTCCTCTTTGTTCATCGTGTTCGAAAGCCGGGTTGCTGTCGGCTTCACTTGGTTCGTAGACGTCGTTGTTACGTAACCAAGGTTGTTCTCGTCCCCTTCTCGGAATTGGAGGAGTATTTGCTCGAGGTCTTCGTTCATCTCTTTGATCTAATCGTTCACTGATTGTTCTGAACATACGTGTGATTTCTTGCATTACTGTTTGCAATTCTGGATCTCTCCCTTCAGGATCAGTCCTTCGGGGTTGCAATCTTCTTCCACCTCCGGCGGTGTCGGATGCTTCGTCACTTATTATTCGACGTTCGGGGCTCCTAGACATGTTTTTAAACAAAATTAATGAATCCTCACTACAATCCTCACTTGTTCACTCACAAAAAAAAAATTATCAACACTCACACTCGTGTTTTTACTCAATTCTGGCTTTTTTTTTTCTTAATGTATTCACTCTTGCCTTTTACCGCTCGAATTCACTCTTCTAGATTCTAGAAGGTTGTCTTTGACTTACTAGCAACTCGTAGGTCGTTTCGAGAGTTAAAAAGGTAAGTTTGGTCTCGGAAATGGGTAGGCTTAGAAAGGATAGAAAGGTGCGAATCAAGCTAATTGAGCATGAAGCTGGGAAGCAGTTTAATGTAGAAAAGCCAAGAGATAACCAAGATATGTTGGAGGAGGTAACAATTGCGGGGAAGTCAACTATAGTTGATTCCCAACATCTTATAGAGCTAACTAATTATACAGATAATGGCTTGTCTCAGTTAGTATACTTTGTAAAACACTGGGAATATAAGCAAGCAAATGTCGTTCGTCTTCTTAGAGAAGAACTTGACAATCTAAACAGGCCAAGGTAGGAAGGGGGTTCTTTTTTTTTTTTGAAACTTACTCGGAAAAACTCAAGACGATCAAAACATGCCTAATATAATTGGCTCTGATACTAGATGATAACGGTCCATCTCGGATTAGGAGGCGAATCGTAAATGTTTCCCGATCGTAAATTAGGTAGTTTCTCGTTTAATTAACAAAAGGATAATTTTATTGGAAATAAAATCTCTGAAAGGTAAAGATAGTTGATAGTTTTAGATGGATATGTATTTGAAACAAGAAAGAACCTTTAATAAAAATTAAAGACCCGAATCTTATAAGTTTCAAATTGATGGAATGAGTTTTGAGATAAAACCGAGACCCACTATCTAGCGAGATAGGAACCAACGATATAGGTTAATGAACGCCACACCCGTTAGGATGATAAGTTCAAAACAAGGAAAGAACGACGCCACTAGAAAACTAGATAAGTCAATTCAAACCTCGAGAATAAGGAGAGTGAATACTCACCAAAAGAAATGCTTCTTTTCATTAAAATTCAAGTTCTCTTCAAAATGAATAATCTCCAAAATATTTATAGACTCTTCTAATTATAGCCGAATAGGGATGAATAAACTTGAGGGCTTCAATCTCTATGAACATTCGACTAAGATAATTTATGGAGCATGACAACATAGCCACTTGAAAAAAATAAGGCATTTGAAGGTAATGGCCGTTCAATCTAATCTTCAAGTTGCTCCAATGCCGTCCCATTAATTAATTCAAGTCAATATGCCATATTTATTTAATCCATATCTTCATGCCGTCCATGCCCATTTGCACACTTTCACCTTTTACATTTGTTTAATCAACATGTTTTTTTTTTTTACCTTTCACGCATGCACCCACATGCACATATTAAGAATTGTCCAATTAATTTAAATCCTCCATGGTGCTTCATGCTTGTCGTCCACCTTAGGTGAGTGCTTGTGTAATCCATGGCTTTTAATTATCAATTAATACCCCACTAGTTGCCGTCCAACATGGTTCTTCATGCCATTCTCTTTATTTATTTTATTCAAGCCAAGATTCCTCTCTTATCGTCACGCATGCCTCCATTTGTTTTCATCAAATCCATGCTAGGTGCCCTCCACTAATTAAAACTTTAATTCTTCCATTCTTAGTGCCGCATGTTCTTTGATGTTTGTCCTCATTTGTCCATGGTCTTGCATTATTTATTTAATTTATGCCTTCCATTGTTGTCATCCATCTTGCTTAAAAATAACGTGGAGCAAACTACAAACATATAAACCAACATTAGTAAAAATTCGGTTGAACATAAATTAGCACACATTTTAATCACTTTATTCAAACACTAGGTAAGAACATACTAATATTGAATTTCGAAAAAGACTAACTAAAAAACTTGTACCATCTAAAATATGAAATACGAAAATGAAGTCACTACTGAAAATTAAAATTAAAACATGCGTAAATGAAAGTGTTAAATAAACTAGCAGTCGGGCTAGCTAGTATATTCAACTTCAAATAAGTTATATGAGTTCAGCATGTTTTTGGGCTCTCTTTTATGGTCATCCCAAATTTGTGCCACCAGCATCATTATGGCATCTTTGAATTGTTTGGTTCGAGAATGTGTAATTGGCCCATTAGGTAGCCTCATCGGGTCATGGTTGACGTCCGTCACAGGCTTGATAGGCGAGCTCGTATCAAACGCCTTCCTCTGAGCATCCACATAACTCGCTCCGACATACTTCCCTTCGAACTTGATCTTAAAGTAACCCCAGTCCACTCGATCCGCAGGGGTACCTTCCTTAACAGTGAGCCACCACTGGTAGGCCTCATCCCATAGTAACGAAACAGCACCCTTAAGCTTCTCCTCTGCAGTTAAATCCAAGTCATCCATAATCCTTTCCACTGCCTCTAGCCAATATTCTGCCACGTTCGGAGCAACCCCGGACACTCCTCTGAAAACCTCGGCTCCGTTCGACCTAAGTCTTTCGGGTACTGACTTCCGAGTCCCATTGCCCACATTAGCTCCTGCCACTCGCTCGAGCACCCGCAGCATGGCCTGCGATACTGCGTCGTCTCCTCCTGTCTGATCCTGATGTTCAACCTCAACAGTTGGTGGTGGCGGCGCATCACTCTCTGACCCATGGCCAGACCCAACCGGTTCCGATACTGCCATTCTGCCTCTACCACGTCCACGAGCATTGCGGCCACGCCCTCTAGAACTCATTTCTAGCGCCTCGATTTAGTCTGATTTAAGAAATTTTTATGCATTAGACATTTTGTTCCACTGATTAACCACGAGCAAATTTTATGAAAAGAAGTTTCCGAGAGTGGTTCTTTCGTCCAATCAAAGTTTCATCTAAAGTTCTCTATTCTAATTCAAACATTCACATTCTTCACTAAAGACACATTCATTCATCCATGTCACCTTCTAGAGCATTTCCAACCCAGGGGTAATTTCGTCATTTCCTATAGGGGTATTTCGGTAACAAATCAGGGTTAACTTGAAAATAATTTTGAATTAAAGGTTTTCCAGAATTTACAAAATCTCGGGGGTCACTTGAAATTTTGTTTTTCAAATCAGAAGTGTTGCCAAAATTTCAGAAATTGGGGTTGTTTCAGTAATTTTGGAAATTAAGGGCTTTTTCGTAAATTCTCCAAATCAAGATAACTTGATACTTGTAAAACAGAAGTTTTGTAATGTAGAAACATTTTAGTAAAAATCGAGGGTAATACGAAAATTTAGAAACCAAGGGCATTTTGGTAATTTTGTCAATCCGGGGTATTTTCGTAAATTTCTCCAACCAGAGTATCTTGGTATTTTGAAAACTCGAAATTTTGGTATTTTTGTAAAGTAAAATGTTTTTTAACAAAAGTTGAGGGTAGTACGGTAATTTTACAATACAGGGGCATTTTTGTAATTTTGCCACTAGGGCATTTTGGAAATTTTGTAAATCGAGAAAACGTCTTTCAAACTCAGATTTAGGGTTTACAAACCAAAGGAGTAAATTTGAAAATTTTAAAACTAAGGGTTTGAAAACAGCAAGGCCAAATCCCTTTCGGGTTTTAATTATTGGTTTAGCCTATGAACAAGTCCTCTTGGTTAAGGTGAACCGTAGCTACGCACCAAGTAGGATTCAAGTAAAGAGGAGGTGAGCCGCTAGGACTGCTTAAGTACCAAGCTCTTACTGAATACCACTCCTAGACATGGGTACCATGGTTGCCACACCTTGACTCGGCGACTTACTTCACAGGTTTGTTTAATAATCTTTAAGTCTTATGCATATGTTTAAGTAAACTAATCCTAAGGTCCAAGAGCCTTAATATTCTAATCTATGAGCCCAATAAACCTATAACAATTCATGTAAACAAATCACTTCAAAAGTCCGAAGTACTTACTTGGTGGACTTCGGGCCGGAGGTACAGGTGCCATGCCAGAATAACCTGAAAACTTTTTATAAAAGTCCATATTTTCGAAAAGCCCATTTTTGAAAACTGTTTGTGGACCCAAAACCCTCAAGCCGAGTTTTGAACCGGGCTCTGATACCAATTTGTAACACCCCCAAACCCGGCCCACGAGCCTTGACCGGATCTGGTTATGTCACTGCGGAAAGACGGTTGAAAATCTATTTTTGACCTTAGAATAAAGCATGGGAATTTGATTACTTTTGAAAATCATGTTCATCTAAGTTTATAAGTAAAACTTTGTTATTATAAAATGTCCACATTAAAACTTTAATATATAGACATACTTAGAATAATTAGATTGCTAAAACAAAATCAACTTCAAACAGTAATTCAATGTCATCAAGCCATAATTAAAACCATACCCAAAAATAATAAAACATAAGGCCTTTATTACAACCCATTCATAAACAAAGTACTTAATATTAAGAAGGCTAAAAAAAAAATTAAAACTTTTCCTTCTGCATGGGCCACCATGTGTCCTCTCCGAACCCGGTCCAACTCATGAATCACCTGAAATGGTTAAGAAAATAATTGGGTGAGTCCACAGACTCAGTGCATAATCATAACACATATTTCCACACGTATGGGCTTGGCCCATATCCGTACAATCCACAAACCATTCATGCAATTATGCATCACAGCCCAACCTAGGTCCATCCAACACGCCAACCTTAGCAGACTCCCTGCTCAAGGCCGTGGCTAATCCACCGATCACAACCGAGTGATCCCACAAATCCTACCTCGGCAGACCTGCTGCACAAGGCCGTGGCAGAGCCACCGATCACATCGTGATCCCAACAATATTCCGTCTACGGTGATGCACTTATCTATCAACCGCCGAGATGGGCACCTAGCCAACATCTCCCTTGATGATGCACACAGCAACTCATCAAGCGCTAACGTAGCTCGAAGCTATCATTAGACCACGTACATCAATATGTACTCTCCGTCCTTCCGTGATCAATCCAACCCCATGCCCATGTGTCAAAAAAACATGTCAAAACAGCATATAGAGTGAGTATTTATCATCTATCATTACCACATCATACATATATATATACATCGTAATAACTTAAAAGCACAACCTTACTCACCTGACATCTGATTACCCAAACATGGTATTCACCACTTAGGCCATTATGACCGGCCACCACACATCATACATATATAAACACTAGCAAGCAATTATCCGAAGAAAAAAGTGCGATGATTACGCACCTAATTACTCGGAGTTCTAGACTCTCGATCCCAACGCTATCGCTAAGCGAGACTATGGCTATCTGCCTATAGCTCTCTCCTGCTGCTGGCCCACACCCCGGTGGCCAATCCCGAACCGCTGAGACCGCTCTTTTCTTGAACTTCGGGATAGGGGTTTTCCCTTGCCCTCCTTGACTGGAACTTGCCTCCATCAACACACTTAATCAGATAAACCGGTTAAACCCCCAAATCATAAATCTAAACATTGAAACTTACTAAAATATTTCTTACCAGCAAACTTGAATCCCGATTGCTCCTACAACCCTGCCGAAATCCTAAAATAATACCATATTAGATTCGGCCACAACTTAAAATACATAACATGGCCTTAGGCCGAAAGTCACAACTTACACACCAGCTCACCTTAAATCCCGGAAGACCTCTCAGTTATCCCCTTAACGCTGGCTTCCAAAAAGGGTTACAACTCCAAGACCACACTTATTGAAATCGACACAAGGAGATTGGCTAGAGAAGAAAACTATTCGGCTTTGCAGAAACAAGAGAAGAAAATGGAATGATGATGGGGCTTAACGAGGTGTTGCGGTAACAGGGGAATGGAGAGTGTTTTCGGGTTAGGAACAAGTGAGATGAAGAAGAAGAGATGGAAGAGAAGTGGCTTTGAAGTTTCGGCCAAGGTGAACAAATGGAGAAAAAAGGTGTTTTTAGAGTGTGAGAAGAAAATGAGTAAAGGCTTCAAGGGAGAGCTAAAATTCAGCAAAGGGAAGCTCACCACCCACTTATAAAGCATTCGGCCACTACCCATAACCCTCATGGCCGAAAATAACCTTAAGAGAACCCCCCAGCCGTCCAATTCCTTCTCCTCTCACCAATCCCTTGATTCCCTCCTAGAAACACTCTACACCAACCTTCCAAACAATTTCAAACTTAAGCCAACTCATCTTTCCTCCTAGCCAACCATTTAAAATAATTTGAACAAGTCAAATCCTTCCTTTAAGGTGCCAAAACTGAAACCAACTCTTCCCCCTTGCTCATGACGCAAAAACAAACCAAAATGCTGCCCTTACAGCTCGAACCTGAGACCCCTTAGCACCCTTGAGGCGTCACCTCTCCATGCCTTATGTGGCGCCTCCTTGCCACTCTTCCAAAGCAATTCTTGAGTCAAAACCTCCCAAATATTTCTCTTAAGACCTCCAATAGCCAAGCTCCCCTACTTAGCACTAAAAATCAAAACTTTCTAAGGCACCACACTACCATCTAGGGTTCTCAAGACCCCTAAAACTCACCCAACCACACACTGAAGTATGCCAACACCTGAGTTATGCACTAAATGCATAACCCCTAAAACCCGGGTGTTACAATTCCATATAAGAGGAGGTTGGTCGCTAGGACCGCTTAAGTACCAAGCTCTCCCTAGATCCAATCCTAGACATGCATATGTCCATTGCCACACTCTAACCCAGCGACTTGTCCCCGGACATGTTGATTATTAAATTAAGTCTTATGCGGTTTAAGAGTTGTTCAGAACTAGGCCTAAAGTCCATTAAACCCTAGCATACTTGTCTACGTCCCCATAAAGCCCATCAAGCCCATTTCACGTTCATATAGCCCATTAAGCCCAAATCACATCTTTACGGCTCACTGGCCGAAATCTCATTCATATGGCCTATTAGGCCCAAAACAATTCCAGATCATGTAACATACATGACTAATTCAATTCATATAACCAAATCAATCAATTTCATCAAACTTAGCCTCAGGGCCCACTAGGCCCATTTAGCCACTTTCGGCTTTTTGGTATTGCCGATATCATGTGTGTGTAGTGTTTGTACACACCTGGTTGCTACGAAGTGCTATACTATCCTTGGTCTTGAACTTACAACCAACCAACCTTCAATCAATCACCCATACTTAATCAAAATATTTACCAAAAGCCGAAGCCTTACCGTAACCTTACCGTGTGCCACTAGGTTTTAATAGCCCTTCTTTAGCTACTAATCACGAGTATCCCCTAGTTCTGCACTCACACATACACCATCAAACTTCGAGTGACTCATAATCCACACAAGTCACCCCTATAGATCATACTCACATTCGGCCATTTACTTAAACCATAATCGAGTTGAGTACACTTACACTTTGCTAAAGATCCTTACGACGCTTGCGATCTCTGAACCTTACCCTTGTTAATAGAAGATTAATGACAATAAGAAGTTAGATAGCCCTTCGGCTTTTAACAAAACACACTAAGCGGTTAACTGAATACTTATCGAATCCACTTTTGATCTTGCGGCCTAGATAGCTACTGAACGAGATTCGGCTTTTAACCTTGACTGATAGTAGATAACAATCGACTTGTGATGGAGGAAAACAACAAAGATTCGGCACTAATAGGGATTTCGGCAAGAGAAGATGATGATACTTCGACAATAAAAGAGTTTGGCTATGAGAGAATTCGGTAAAAAGGGATTCGGCTATAGGAGATTTTAGCAACAAGGCAAGGTATTTTCAGTTGTGGAAAAATAAGGTTTCAGCAAGGAAAAGAAAAAGAGTGGAAAATTCGGCATTACCTAGGACCCCAGATTCAGCACACACTCATTTATATAGCCTATAGCCGAAACTTAGCCACCCCTAAAGTCCAATTCAGTACCACTTCATCCACTGGTCATCTCCTAATTTTTCTCCATGATATCTCCCTTATCCTTCTCCTAAATTCTCTCTACTGATCACTTCTCCTTAGAGTCCCTCTACACACCACTTCCAGCCTTCTAGAAGCCTAAAATTAAACTCCAAAATAAAGCTAAGCTAGCACTCAAACATTAGACCTTCCTGCATGCATATGTCACCACCTCTCTACACCTTAGTGGCATCACTTAGCCACTTCACCACAGGCTTCTTTGTGCCATTTTTCACTTATTTTTATTTAAAAGCCCACTACTCACAACCTTGATTCCTTCATTAATTAAATTAAGAATCCTCCACCACAAAACTCGAACCCAGAGCTTCTCCAACACACCTAGACACTCCAAATTTATTAAACCTTTAAAGCCTTCATGTCATTTTTCATTTTCTTGCTCACTTAAAAATTTTATGAGACCCAAAGCCCAATAGGCCCAATTCTTCTAGGTCCAAATTCAGGGCGTTACAATTTTACCCCTTAAAGAAATTTCATCCTCGAAATTTCCAACTAACTACTAAACGCACCGTTCAAGTCACACCACTGTGCTTTTGCTGCGCACTCTGATTTAATAACACATAAATGTTGCATGCATATAGTTTTTATACCAAAAAATATCGCATCCACACAAAACATACCCGACTTAATGGTGATTGAACAATCCGCATCTGAAAAATGCTCCTGACTTCCTCCAGTATTCACCCGAATGACGCCTTCTGCAATATTCGCAAGCCGGAAAGTTTGGACGTACCTTAACATGTTTCACAGAACGAGACTGCAGCCCTAGAAAACTACAATCCCTTTTTTTCTTACAGTCTACGCACCTAACCCGAAGTGTTTCACTAATTTCTTTAACCTCCTCCAGTACCTTCCTAACTAGCTGAGTCAGCACATCAACCCTAACACTTCCACGGCCTCTACCGCGACCCATTGCACTTATTCTAGTGCTCATCGTTGATTCTCGTATTATCTGAATTAGGAGTTTTTATGAATTTAGTTCATAGTTTCACTGTTTAAAGCACATGTCTTATGCAAGTAACAATTTAAAATTTGTTTCGCAGTCGTAAATCCACTACAGGCTTAAGTTTCATACGGGCTTTAGTGTTCGCATTGAAAATTTGGCGCCATTACTTGTTTGATGAGAAATGGAATATTAATACCGACCAAAAAAGTTTGAAATATCTGATGACTCAGAAATAATTGAATTTGCGATAGCGGAGATGGTTAGAATTGCTAAAAGACTGAATTGGTAATTGACTATCATCCGGGGAAAGCAAATGTAGTTGCTGATGCATTGAGCCGAAAGTCCTTATTTGCTTTACATGATTTGAACACACAATTAGCGTTATCTGACGATGGTTCGATAGTAGCTGAGTTGAAAGCGAGACCTTTATTTCTACGACAGATTTGTGGGGCTCAAAAATTTGATAATGAATTGCAAGCAAAACAAGCTCAGTGTGAGTCGACTTCTGATTCAGATTTTTGAATTGGATCTGATGACTATTTGATGTTTCATGATAGAATATGTGACCAAGAAATTTTGGACTCATTCAGAAGATTCTAAACGAAGCATGCAGTAGTTTTTTATCAGTACATCTAGGAAGCACAAAAATGTATAACGATTGGAAACAACTTTATTGGTGGCACGGCATGAAACGGGATAGTTCAAAATTTGTTTCGAAATGTTTGATTTGTCAGCAGGTCAAAGCTAAGCATCAAGTGTCGTCAGGTTTATTACATCCAATAATGATTCTTGAGTGGAAGTGGGATAGAGTGACAATGGATTTCGCATCGGGTTTGCCTTTATCTCCGAAAAAGAAAGATATGATCAGGGTTGTTTTTGATAGATTGACAAAATCGACTCATTTTATTCCTGTACGTACAGATTATTCACTTGATAAATTGGCTGAGTTGTATATTTCAGAGATTGTTCGATTGCACGGAGTTACACTAACTATTGTTTTGGATAGAGATCTGAGGTTTACATCGAGATTTTAGAAGAAATTACAAGAAGCTTTGGGTACGAAGCTGCATTTTAGCACTGCATTTAACCCGCAAACCGATGGTCAATCCGAATGAGTTATTCAGATACTTGAGGATATGTTACGTTGTTGCATCCTTGAGTTTGAGGGTTGCTGGGAGAAATATCTACCGTTGATTGAATTTTCTTACAATAATATCTTTCAATCGAGTATAAAGATGGCACCATACGAAGTTCTATATAGTCGTAAATGTTGAACACTATTGTATTGGAGTGAGCTCAGCAAAAATAAGATTCACGGGGTTGATCTGATCAGAGAGACTGAAGAAAAAGTGAAAGTAATTCGCGATAGTCTAAAAGCAGCTTTGGATCAACAGAAATCATACGCAGACTTGAAATGGAAAGATATTGAGTTTCAGATCGGGGATAGAGTGTTTCTGAAAGTGTCACCATGGAAAAAGATATTTCGATTTGGTCAAAAAGGAAAATTGAGTCCGCGATTCATCAGACCGTATAAGATTATCGAGCGAGTCGGGCCAGTTGCTTATCGACTACCTTTACTGTTTGAGTTAGAGAAAATACATAATGTGTTTCATGTGTCGATGCTTCGACGATACCGATCCCTTTCACATGTTTTTTCCCCGACAGAAGTTGAAATTCAGTCTGATATGTCATAATCTAGAGAACTGATTCGAATTTTAGCACGTGAGATCAAAGAGCTAAGAAATAAGAAAATTCCATTAGTGACAGTATTATGGCATTGACACGTGATTGACGAAGCTACGTGGGAACCCGATGATGGTATGAGAAAACAATACCCGAACCTATTCCCTAGTAAGATTTTTAGGGACGAAAATCCCTAAGGGGGAGAGTTGTAACAGCCTGTTTTTGAGTCAAATTGAACAATGGTTTTGAGACCACAAATTCGAGGTCCAGAAATTATTTTAATATTATTTTATGTGTTTACAGCATGATAGCATGTATGTGTGAAAATTTTGTGAACAAATTTTATCGTTTAATTAGTCAATTTGAGAAAAAGGACTAAATCGTGTAAAATGAAAAAGTTGCATTCTACTCATTAAAGGTGTCAATTGGTTTTGGCTTTTAAATATGATGGCCTTAAATGGTAATTAGACCATTTAAAATGTTGATGGACATTAATGGACATCCATTATGAGATTTTATATGTTTATTAATAAGGTTAATAATGTAATTAGTTAATAAATCATATAATAAATAAAACCAAAATCAAAATAATGTTTTATCACCATATTTTAGCTGAATTTTGAAGAGAAAAAGAAAGCTTCCATGTCCATCTAGGGTTCGGCACATTCTTTGTTTGATTAAGGTAAGATTTTAGCTTATTTTTGATGATTTCTATGTTTTTGTAATCGTTGCTTCGTATTCTAGCTAGCTCGTGCCTTAATTTTTAAATTTGTTAATGATTTCATAAAGTGCCATTGTTGAGTGCTTGAGATTTTAAATGTTTGATAATTGAAAATGATTAATTATTGATAAATTTAATAGTTTTGTAAAGTGATTTTTAACAAAAATGTCAAAAAGGGATTAATTTGTGAAATATGCAAATTGTGTAGTTGAAATGTGAAATAAATGAAAGTTTAGGGCTGCTAAGGACCCTATAGAAATTCAACACTCATGAATTTAGAAAGAAATTGCGTAATTTGTGTTTTTATGTGATAAGGACTAAATTGTAAAAATGTGGAACTTTAGGGGTTAAAGTGTAAAAATTCCTAAATATGTGCTTGTGGACTGAATTGAACGAATCAATGAATAAATGAGTTAATTTTGAATACATATAGATCAAAAAAAGAGGAATTCAGATTTAGATCGGGGGAAAAGTAAGGTTATCGAATAGTCGACCCAATACGCCAATTCCAAATACAAGGTAAGTTCGTATAATTGAACTTGAATGTGTATCTATTTAGTTGATGGATGAAATTGAGATAGTATTTATTCTATTGTACAAATGTTGAGATATTAAATGAAACGTATGAATTGAGTATGGCAAGTTGCCTAATAAGACCATAGCAGGGCTCTGGCAATCGAACAATAGTTGGACTATGGCATCGAAAAATTAATGAATTTGTATCGAAAGCATTTGTAAATCAAAGTGGTTCGATAAAAGTATTGATGAGAAATAGAAATGTATAGGTATGTACGGAAAACTATTCAAGTATCAAACTAATGAATGGTGTTATGGTTAAACTTTATGATAGCCCATGAATTTTGAGCTTATTTCATGTTCACATACGAACTTACTAAGCTTATAGCTTACTTTGTTTATTATTTCTATGTTTTATAGTTCTTTGAAGCTAGATCAGATCCGGGAATCGTTAGAGACCTCATCGCACTATCGATCATCTATTTTGTTACTTTTGACGCTATGTATATATGGTATATGGAATGTATAGGCTTGTGTCAAAATTGTTTATTTGATAGATGTGTATTTTGGCCATTTAAGTTGGTATAGGATGATGAACTTGATGATGCTTTTGAATGTGCAAATAGTTCTACTTTAAATGTTTGGTAATAGACCTATCTTGAATGAATGGAGTTGAAGTGATTATGCATATTTGAATTGGTTTAGTTAGATGAATTATATATGTGAATTATGCTTAGTAAAACAAGATGAATTGATTAGTATTTGAATAGGTAAATGGTATGGAATTGAGTATTGAATTTAGTTGAAATGAATATGGTATGATTATGTATTGGTTGATGAAATTTTGGTTGCATATTTGTGTCTTAAAATGATGCCATTTTAGCTTGTGTAGGTATGTGCAAAAAGGGTTGCAAATTGGCTTTACAATTTGGCCTATTTTTGTCCACACGGGCAGAGACACAGGCGTGTGTCTCAACTGTGTGCGACACAGGGTCATGCTACACGGTCGTGTGTCCTCTGGTGTTGATATTGACGTGAAGTCAGTATGCTCCACATGGTCTCACACATGGGCGTGTGATTGGCCGTGTGGTTTAAGTCAGTATACCCCCTAAATGACACACGACCTAGCACATTGTAACAGCCCGATTTTGGGGCTAGTCGGAACAGTGGTTTCGGAACCACTAATTTGAGGTTGGAGAAAATTATTTTAATATTATTTTATGCGTTATAGCATGATTATAAGGATGAATGAAAATTTTGGTGCTTTAATTCTAGCGATTGTATGCTTAATTGCGAAAAAAGGACTAAATCGCATAAAGTGCGAAAGTTCTATTCTACAAGCTAAGAGTGTCTAATAGCTATGGAATATTAAATTGGAGGTCCTTAAAGTGCAATTATACCACCCTAAAGGTGATGGCTGTCCAAAGGAGACAAATGCATTAAATTGGTCAAAAAATTTGGTGATAGTAGGCGACTAAAATGAATAAAATAAGATAAATAAATAAGATATCATCTTTTACTATTCCCATTTCTTCTTACACCAATATTTGAAGAGAAAATAGAGGTTTTTGGAGTTCAAACATTCAGCCAAGCTATTCCTTTGCAAGTAAGTGATTTTAGAGGTCTTTATTGATATTTTTGTACTTTTGGAACCCCTAAAGCTTAAGCTAGTTAATGGGGGGACTATTTTGTAAAATGGTTGAAATTTTAGGGACTTGTCATGAGAGTGTTTATGTTGTTTGCTGAGTTTTTATGGAAGAAAATGAATGTTAGTGGGTTAAGGAATAACTTTTGTGAAAGGTGTTACCATGAAAACACCTAAATGAGACTTATTTGTAAAGGTTGTAATTGAGTAATAAATGCATGAAATGATTGGTTTTATGAATTGTTATAAGAGAAATAAATGTTCAGCTAGGCTTGTTTAATGAGAAATGTGACGAAAACGATTTACGAGCCTAGGGGAAAAATCATAATTTTGTAAAGTATAAGGGCAAAATGGTCAGTTGTGCCTAAGTAGAAATTTTGATGTGTCATGAGTTAAGTAGTGAACAAATGAGTTAATTTTATTATTATAGATCAAGAAGAGCTCAGAAACAACCTTGACTGGGGAAAAGGCAAGGTTACGGACTAAATCATCGGTTAATACATTTTGCACCGAGGTAAGTTTATGTGTAAACGATACACCTTTAATACATATGTTGTTACCTATTATGCATTGTATGGATGAAACTACTTATTGGTGAGATTGATTGAAAATGATAGATAATGAGTAATTCTCGTATGAACCTCGAAATAGAAATGTAAGTACGGATAAATATCTGTAATAATCATTTGGTGGGTTGTGTGCGATACCATCGTAATTATCATTGTTGGTGGGCTATATATGATACCACCTTATTATTTATTCACGATGGGCTGTGTGTAATACCATCGTTTATATTGTCATTTGGTGGGGTATGTCCGAAACCACCGTAATTATTTTTGTTGGTGGGCTATGTGCGATACCACCCTATTATTGATCAATGGTGGGCTGTGTGCGAAACCACTGGGTACCTAGTATTATTCTGAAGGGTTCATCGAGAGACTTGTTTAAGTAAATATTTCATGTGGCTTTATGGTGATAAGTGCAGGGTATATGTGCAAGTGTATGTGAGCAACGTGTGTGATATGTGGATGGAATGTGATAAGAGTTGAGATGAGTAAGCATGATTATGATAATGTGAATAGTTCTTACATAGTATGTAATGTTATTAATTGATTAGCATATGGTACAATGCTTATTGTTTACATGTAAACTTAATAAGTTTAAAGCTTACTCCCTTTCTTTTCCCTTGTTTTATAGTGTCAAAGAACCAGCTCGGGATACGAAGATAATCAGAAGATCACCCATACTATCAGCACATCTTGGTATATTTAGACTTAGCATTTTGAATATGGCATGTTTAGGGACTAGACTTAGTGAAATGTCATGTTGTCTTGGCCAAGTGTGTTGGCTCTTTTAAAGATGAATTCTTTTGTATAAGACCATAGTTGATGGCTCATTAATATTAATTTATGAAAGATGAGGTTATTCATGAATGTATATGATGCATGAGTGGGCTGCTTGGTGAAAGTATGCATGAATGAGTTGATAGTTGAATGTGTATTATGATTGTATGAGTTAAGGTGATAAAAGGAGCTTGGCAAATAACCTTGTTCTTGTCCACACGGGTTGACACACGTGCGTGTGTCTAGGCCGTTTGTGACACACGACCAGCCTCATGGGTGTGTGGTTAGGCCGTGTGTCCCCTGCATGTTAGTTTTACAAGTCAGTATGCTCAATAGTAAACTCACAGGCAGAGACACAATCGTGTGTCTTAGCCGTGTGGAAGGCACGACCATGGTCATGGGCGTGTGCCCAGGCCGTGTGAAGTCTACGCCTAAAATTGAAATTTAATTCGCCACACGGTCGAAGGACACGGGCGTGTGCCTAGGTCGTGTGACATTTTTGGGTTGATGACGTCAGAAACAGAATGCCAAGGTTTTGGCACATGGGCTAAGCATGGGCGTGTCGAGGCCGTGTGAGGGACACGGGCGTGTGTCCGACCGTGTGATAACCCCTGTAGGTTCGAATTGAGAAATAATTCCACAGGGGTGTGGACCACGGGCGTGTGATATGTCACAGGGGAGTGTCCCTCCCTCCACATGGGCGTGTGGACTGTTTAGAGAAAATTTTCTAAGGTCTTCCAGAGAGCTTCAAAAGAGTTCGATTTGATCCCGAACCATTCCTAAATCATGAATTAAGTTTCGTAGGCTTGTTTAGAAGGTGTTAGTAAGAACGTTAAATTGGGAAAGAAAAGTCAAGTTTTTAAATTGCATGATTGCTTGCGTGTAAGCTTAGTAATGCCTTGTGGCCTATTCCAGCGTTAAATACGGGTAATAGGTGTTACATTTAGTGGTATCAGAGCTATGGTTTAGTTGTTTCTCGGGCTACCGTAGCGTGTGTAAGAGTCTAACTATACATGCCATAAACATATATTGATAGTGTGGTGACTTCTGACAATTCTAAACTGTATTTTCATATAGTAAATGGATCCTGATCAAGCGGCTGCTGATGACGCTGCTAGGAACGCACCGACTCCCTCGCAAGGGACCGCGCGAAAGTAGACCCGAGACTTTGGGTCAAGGAGAAGAGGCTCGTGAAGCCTTTTTCCACATGATGAGTAACTGGTACACCGAGTTTGTACAAGCGAACACTAATGCTCAACCTCCTCCACCCCCACCTATACCTCAGCCAGTCCCCGTGGCTCCTCAAGGTATAGATTTGGTGAGAAAGACTAAACCCCAGTCGATAAAATTCGAAAACAAGGGGCCAAGGAATTTAGAGCCGACATAGATGATGACCCTGAGAGAGCGGAGTTCTGGCTTGAGAACTCTATGAGGGTATTCGATGAACTCTCTTGCACGTCTGAGGAGAGCTTGAAATGTGTTGTGTCATTGCTGAAAGACTCAGCATATCGTTGGTGGAAAATGCTGACATCCGTAGTACCAAGGGAGAGAATAACATGGGACTTCTTCCTAGAAGAGTTTAGAAAGAAGTACATAAGTCAGCGATTTGTTGATCAGAAACGGAAAGAGTTCCTTGAATTGAAGCAAGGCAAGATGACTGTAGCAGAGTATGAGTGCGAATTTTTTAGGCTTATCAAGTATGCTCAAGAGTGAGTCTACAGAAGATATTTTGTGCAAGAGGTTCGAAGATGGGCTAAATGAGGATATCAGATTACTAGTTAGGATTTTGGAATTGAAGGAATTTGTAGTTTTGGTCGATAGAGCTTGCAAAGCTGAAAAATTAAATAAGGAAAAGAGAAAAGCCATGATTGAGGCCCGAGATGCAAGGAAGAGGCCAGTGAGTAAATCGTTCCAAACTCAATCCAATAGGTCCAAGGAAGTGAACCATCGGACGACTGCTTCAGTAGGGTATTCACACTGAGATCGAGGTAATACATATTCGGGCTCGAGAGTTCAAGCCACCTCGATGGAAAGCGTGGGTAATATAAAGTCAAATAAATCGGAGTATCCAAATTGTGGTAGGCAACATACTAGGGAGTGTTGGGGAAACAACCGTAATTGTTACAAGTGTGGTTCACCAGACCACTTCATTCGGAACTGTCCAGAGAGGGATGAGAAGGATATAAAACAAGAAGTAAGATCAAACAATGTATCATCGAGGGGTAGTGATGTGATCCGACCCGGATTAATCGAGTCATTTCATGTATTTGCCTGATTGTCGATGAGGAGAATGTTCGGGGCGTTGAAATTGCAAGTTTGGGGGAAAATACGCGGAAGCTAACGAAGTGGTTTGGAGATGAAAGTAGGTTTTGGTATGAAATGTAGTAGGCTTGGTTTAAGAATAAAAACAAAGATAGATAGTTTTGGGATAAATGGTGGATATGTAAAACGGGCTTAAGCAGTAAGATTGATTCGATACTATAGTGAGTATCACCCCGGGACTTATATGGCTTAAGGTGAAGGATGGAAATAGTTGATGGACCTCGACCCGTTACTTAGCAAAGTAAGAACCGAAGGTATAAAAAGATGGACGAATGCCACACCCAGTTGGTGATAAGTTCGAAATGAGTTCGGTTGATGCCACTAGCACGCTAGATAAGTCAATTCGAGACTCACACGAAATATGAGAGGGAAAACCTCACAAGAACAAAAGTTCATAAAATTTGATTAAAGTTCCAAAAGTCCAAAAGTCTCTTTACAAATGCTGATTTCACCTATTTATAGTGTTAGAAAAGGCTAGCCGAATGGTTACAAACATTCAACTTAATTTGCCATTTAAAAGCTAAAATAAAATTCAAGTCTTTTCACATTCTTGAACCAAATAACTCCATTCTTGAATTCACTTCAATTCAGCTGAAAGAATGACTTTAATTGCTTGAAAAATGACTCTTGAGTTAGCCCTTGGCCAGCCGAATAGACATCAACTTATCAACCAGCTCCTTAATGGTATTTGAATGCTTGAATTAATTCTTTTGAAGTAGCAAAAATGGGCTGGTAGTTGAAAAGGTTGCTGTTGAAATTAAATGGATGATAAAATGCTCCTTAAAACCTCCTTAAATGATGTATAAATCTCCTTTGTAACAGCCCCTTTACTTTGTAGCTAAAAATGACTTGAACAACCACTTTATTTAATTTGTAACTGCCTTGAATTGTAATAGTTATGACTTGAAAAGACTCCTGCAATAAACACATTAAAATGAGCTTATTAAACACAATTAAACACTAATTAGACTCAAACACTTTAAACACTTAACCTCAATAAACGAACTAAAACTTATTCATCAATTATTCTAGCAACTAGTTTAATTAAATGAAGCATAATTTTTTAAACTTAAACTGATGCATCAATAAATTATCCTAGTAACTAGATTAATTAAAGAAGCATCTATTAAATGAAGTTCAATAATAACTCAATTATTAAAACTAAGATGAGTTGAATTATTGACCAGCAACTCATTTATTAATCTTAGATGAGTTATTAACTAAGATGAACTTAATTAACTAAAATGAACTCAGTTAACTAAGATGAGTAATTTATTCAAGCAACTTAATTAAAAATAAAGTCCAACAACTCAATTTATTAACAAGCTAAAATTAAACGTCTCATTTTGCACTTGGGCCTCTTGAGTTTAGGTCAATCTCGATGTCGTCTAGATGTATCTAAACATGATGCGACCTGGATTTCATCAGGTAGACCACAAAAAAACCCGGGAGGTGGGACCAATAGTAGAGGTGCGTCCAAAGACTCTGCTGTGAGATCGGAGGGTCGAGCACCTGCAAGGACTTATGCCATTCGCGCTCGCGAAGAGGCATTATCTCCGAATGTGATAACGGGTACTTTTTCTCTTCATGATATCTCTGTTGTTACTTTGATTGATCCGGTGTCTACCCATTCTTATGTTTGCATGAAATTGGCATCTAGCATGAGTATGATTGTTGAGTCTACAAAATTTGTGATAAAAGTGTCAAACCCGTTAGGCAAACATGTGCTAGTTGACAAAGTGTGTAGGAATTGTCCCTTGACAATTAGAGGTCAATGTTTTTCTGCAAATCTCATGTTGTTGCCGTTTGATGAATTTGATCTGATTCTTGGCATGGATTGGTTGACTACTCATAATGTTTTAGTAAACTGTGGTAGTAAGTTTATTGAATTGAGATGTGTAAATGGAGATGTCATTCGGGTCGAATAAGGAAAATCGAACAATATGCCTGTAGTGATTTCATCTATGGTAGCTGAGAAATACATGAGAAAAAGGTATGAGTCGTATCTTGCCTTTGTGTTGAATACTCAAGAGTCAGAGGTAAGGATTGAATCAGTGCCTGTGGTGTGCGAGTATACGGATGTGTTCCTGGAAGAGTTACCCGGATTGCCTCCAGTTAGAGAGGTTGAGTTTGGTATTAGTTTCGATAAACCATAATATATACAAATTTTAATCCCACATTTAGTATACTTTTGGAGGATTTATTCCCTAAATTGTGGAATTTGGTGCGCCTAATCCTTTAATTTCATGTTTTATACTTAGGAGAGCACCGGAGGATGAAAAGAATGAGAAACAGGCCAAAAATAGAGAAAATGGGCCAAAGTACGAAATTCACACGGTCTGGGCTTGAGACACATGGCCGTGCCTTTTTAGTAGACCCTCACACGGCCTAGGCTCGATTCATACGGGCGTGCCACACGGGCGTGTCCCTGACGTGACCTATTTTAATTCTATCAGGAATAGGGTACTTAGAGGCAAAGAAAGACATTCCAAAAGCCTATATAAATACCCTAGATGGCAACCTAATGGGGGGTTCAGGTAGCCCGAAGAGACAAGCCAAAGAGCCCAAATTGTGGGATTTACTCGAAGATAGCCAGTTGATTCATCTCAAGAAGTCGGAATCATACTCAAGATGGAAGATCTTCCCTTCAATTTCCTTCAGGGGTTTTAGGTTTTTTCTTATGTTTTGTTTTTTATTTTCTTCTGAGATGTATTCTTTTATGAACATGAACTAAACCCCTCAAATACCTGAGGGGGATGAAACCTAAGACGGATCTTGTTATTGCTTTCTGAACTGTATGATAAATACTTGATTTGTTCTTAATTATGTGTTCTTAATTCTCGTTTTAATATTTTAGGATATTGATTCAAGTATTGATGTGCTTAGGCAGTGGAGCAAAAGTCCCTATTTAAGAGAAGATCTGGCATAGTTAAGCGAAGTTGATCGCAACCCTAGAAATAGGATGACGAAAATCTACCGGGTTAGGGTCAAACCTAATATGGGAGTCCATAGATTGAGGTAATGCAATTCTAGGGGTGTTAATTAGAAAGAGATTTCAATTAATCAACCTAGGGATAGAAGTTAGTAGTCTCGAAACAGCTATTAGTATAAATTAGGGAATCTTACGGATCAAGTCAAGTGAATAAATAGTCTGGTTAAGAGTTAAATAACAAGTGAAGTCTAGGTGGATTCTTCGTCGGGTATTGTCCTAATCAATTGGTTTTTCCCAAAAGTATTTCCCCAATTCATTCTCTGTTTCTTAACATCCTTAGCTTAGTAGTTAGTTAATTTTAGATTAAACAACAATTCCCTTAATTCTTAGGCTAAATAATAAAAAGAAAGTTAGTGTTAGTACTTTTGATTCCCTTGGGTTCGACATTCCGGTCTTGCCACTAAACTATACTACTGTACGATAGGTGCGCTTGCCTCAATCGTGGTGATAGTTAGTTTCTAGGCTCGATCATTCATTATATAAATTTTAAAACTTTCCCATAACGATCAAGTTTTTGGCGCCATTGCTGGGGAACTAAAATATTAAGAATGCTCAATTTTTATTACTTTAGCCATATTTTATTTTTGCAATTAAATTTTATTTTTACTATTCTAAATTTTCTTCTTTGCTTCTGGCAGGTATTCTAGTTTATGACTTAAAGAAATCCGTCAGGACCTCTACTTTACGATAGTGAAATTGAAAGCAGAGTTTGTAGAAATTGAGGAGAAATAAGGAGAAGCCTACAATACATACAAGAAGAGCAAGAAGACGAAATTAATACTACCAAAGAGATGGATGAGAATAATCTGCTACCTCTGGAGGTGGCCGAAAATCATGCTCCTTGAACTATGTATGATTATGCTAAACCTTATTTAACAGGAACTGAGTAAAGGATTGTTAGACTTGCTATTGCTGCAAATAATTTTGAACTGAAACTTAACACAATTCAGATGATACAGCAATTTGTTCAGTTTGATGGTTTGTAGGATGAAGATCCAAATAATCACTTGGCAAATTTCCTAGAATTTTTTTTGATACTTTCAAAATAAATGGCGTTTCTGATGATGCCATCCGTCTTCGATTATTTCCCTTTTCTTTGAGGAATAAAGCTAAACAGTGGTTGAATTCTCTTCAATGAGGATCAATCACTACATGGGAACAAATGACCGAAAAATTTTTGTTAAAATATTTTCCACCGGCTAAAACGGCTAAGTTGAGGAATGATATCTCTTCTTTTATACAGATGGATTTAGAGACACTTTAAGATGCATGGGAGAGATACAAGGATCTATTGAGAAGGTGCCCACACCATGGATTACCCTTGTGGCTACAGGTCCAAACCTTTTACAACGGTGTGAACCCCTCAACCAGACAATTGATTGATTCAGCCACCGGCGGAACTTTGAATAACAAAACACCTGAGGTTGCCTACAAATTCATTGAAGAGATGTCACTGAATAACTATCAGTGGCAAGTCACGAGGACAAGGCCAACAAAAGCCGCCAGTGTTTTCAACCTCGACGCAGTAATCATGCTATCAAACCAGGTAGAACTTTTGACTAAGAAAATTGATGGTTTATGTGGTTCTTCGCAGGTACATTCAGTGATGCAGTGCGACACGAATGGAGGGGGGATGAACAACACAGAATATCTGCCTTACAACCCGAACGCTGAAAACGAGCAAGCTTACTATATGGGTAACAATTTTAGACCTCAAAATAACCCTAATAGTAACACTTAAAATCTAGGTTGGAGGAACCACCCTAATTTTTCATGGGGTGGTCAAGGAAATCAAAGGCAACAGCCCTTTCCAAGTTTCTAACAGCAACCCTACCCACAAGAAAAGAAGCCGAACCTTGAGGAGATGCTAACAAAATTTATAGCAGTGTCAGAAACCCGTTTTCAAAACACTGAAACAACACTTAAAAATCAACAAGCATCGATTAAAGGGATCGAGAACCAGTTAGGACAACTTGCCAAGATCATATCAGAATGACCACAAGGAAGCCGACCAAGCAACACTAAAACTAACCCGAAGGAGCAACTTCAATCCATAATAGCTCAAGGTAGTGAAGGGTTAGATGAGCCCAAATTAAGGCAAGAGAATGTGGTTGAGGAAGGTAAGGTTGAGGTAAGCCATGACAAACCAAAACCGGTAATTAAACAGTACCAACCTCGTGTGCCATACCCCAATGCGATGAAGAAAGACAACACAGATGAACAATTCGGTAAATTTCTTAAACTTTTAAAGAAATTACAAATTAACTTACCGTTTCTTGAACTCTTTCACAGATGCCAGATTCAATGAAAATTTTAAAAGAGCTTCTGACAAACAAACGGAAGTTAGACGAAGAGTCGCATGTGGAACTAAACGTAGTGTGCTCAGCAATTTTGCAAAATAAACTACCACGAAAATTAAAAGATCCAGGGAGTTTTACAATTCCATGCTTAATTGGTAGTTTATCTGTTGATAATGCTTTAGCTGATTTAGGGGCAAGCATAAATGCTATGCCTTATAAAATGTTGAAACAGCTAGGTCTAGGGAAACCCAAACAAACTAGGATAAGCTTTCAGTTAGCTAATAAAACTATTAGAATTATTAGGGGTATAATTGAAGATGTACTCGTAAAAATTGATAAATTTATATTCCCAGTAGACTTTTTTGTTTTAGACATGGATGAGGACAATAATATTCCTTTAATCTTAGGAAGACCCTTTTTAGCAACTGCCAGGACTAAAATTGATGTTGGTACAGAAGAACTCATACTCCGTGTAGGTGACGAATAAATAAGTCTTCAGGCTCTTGACTCAGCTAGGACATCAAACACTCAAGGTGAGAAAATATATTCTATTAATGACCATTCGGTTAAACCTTCTTTTCATGAAGCACCACGGAACCACACAACTGAGCCAGATCCTAGACCTCAGAACAATAAAGAAATAACTCACGAGGAATGACGGCTTCAGATCGAAAGACACATTTCAAGGAGAAATTAGGAATACACAAAGCAGAACCAACGCCATTCCGTGGGACAAACAAATTTAAGATCAGAGATCAGGTATTGTTAGATAAGACAGACCCTTGAATATCTCCTCCCTACCTTAATACAAATGAAGAAACCCCTTTTAGGGTACTCAATGTCTTCCCATATGGAACAGTCGAGGTAAGTAATCCTATATTCGGCACTTTTAAAGTAAACGCTACTCGACTCGAACTATATGTTGATAATAGAACTGATAGCATGAGAAAGGATTTTCAACTCCTCAAACCACCACGAATGTGCGAATGAGAGGTAAGTCTAGCTTAAGACTATAAACGAGCGCTTCTCAGGAGGCAACCCGAAGACTAACCTTATCAATTTTCATATTTTTATTTTTAATTTTAGTTTCAGCACCTAACTACAAACTAACCGAATTAGTGAAAAACAGATTTCCCTACCACACAGCCTTGGACACGAGTGTGGCCGTGGCCGTGGCCATGTGGAACCATGAATGGGTACATGGGCGTGGCAGAAATTGTGTAGAAATAGGTCAAAAATTTTCCCCAAGACACGGGCTCCGACTAATCGCCATGACCGTGCGACGCGGCCGTGGTCGAAACTGCCTAAAGCACACGGGCTACGATAAATCCACACACCCGTACTCTAAGGCCGTGGATGACACTAATTTACGAACACGGGCGTAGGACCCTACACACAGGTGTGGGAGAAATGAACAAACCACTAGACGACCATGCGACTTAACACGCCCATGACACACGGGCGTGGGGATGTACCAGATCTGAGATTTCTATTTAAAACACCCCTCTCTCCTTCTCATCTACTCCCCATTCCCCTTCTTCCATACCCTTTACACTCCCCTCCCTTTTCATTTTCACCCTTCTTCATTCTCTAAACTCTTGATCTACACCTTATCCATGTCGACGAAACGGAAGGATCCTAACACAGCCTCCCTCTGCGAGACCGATCTACATAAGTTCATGCCGACCGCTTCTTTAACTCGACAGGACAAGGACCTTTGAGTCCATTTAATTTTTCTTTTTATTTTCCTATCTCCTTTATTTTCCTTTTTTTTATTTCCCTTACACTTAATTTAGTCTATTTTATTTTTTCTTTGATTTAGGTTCTAAAGGCTGTTAAGGAATCACCACACCACGCCTTAGAAATCACACCCACCTCGCGAACCATCTAACAATAAGGACTTTTCAGTCCATTAATCTTTCTTTTAGTTTTATTTCACCTTTTACACTCTTTCTTTTTATTTTTCTTTTCTTTAAATAATTAATTAGTTTATTTTGAATTATTCTTATTAATTCCTGGCTAATTCTTCATGAGTTACCCAATTTCTTCATCTAGCGCAGAGATTGTTGGCGGCCACCATACCACCACCAAAGACGCCTTCTCCAACTTATCTTTCACTTCCGAATCAAATTTCTACACTTCCAACTCAAGGAAACATCCAAAATATAGGAAGTTTCACTTCTCCCTATCTCTTATGATTATATATATCGTTGTACATTGAGGGCAATGTATATTTTAAGTGTGAGGGGTGAATTTTACTTTGAAAAGTTACTAACTTTTTGCATTATTCTCAAATCCCTGCATTATGTCTTGTTCTTAAGTAATTTTCTCATATTACTATTAGAATGAAATTTCCTTTGAGTCATGATTTTTAGTGATATGTTTTGGATTAAGTCATTGATAATTGTGCAGTGATGATTTAAACTTTAGGAGACTAGAGAATCAAGCATTATGAGTCTATTTTCGAAAAAATTAAAATTTTGTTAGGTTGTCTACTTGAATCTAATTATTACCTTGAAGTTTGAAATTTACAAGGTTGATATCAAAAACCCATAATTTTTGTGAGATTTTGAGCCTTTTAGAGCATACATTCCTTTCTTGCTCACTTTTTTTATGAGTGTGTCAACATTGATTTGTTATTCTAGAACTTGCTTCGATTATACATGTCAAGACCACATCATTGATTTGATATACAGAGATGATAAAGGCAGTTAGGATTTAACCCACTTACTCCACTAAAAGCCTACCCTCACAATTAAACCCTAGTGAACCCCTTTGATCTTAACAACCCTTTTATTGACTCACCCACTAATATTAACCCAAAACCCATCTTGTATTTGTTATCACCATTTCTCTTGACTACCCTTATATCGAGATTTGATTTGATCAATTGCCTAACTACATTCTTTATTTCAATTGTTACAATCTATTTATTTGATTTGTTCTTAAAAAAATCAAAGTATATTCATTATTAGTTTTATGATTAAGTGAGCTTATACGTTTAAATTCCACATATTGAGAAGAAGCTCCTATAATTAGTAATAAAATTTGAATTGATGTAATTATTCGAGTCTTAGTTCATAGTTCTAAGTTAGGTAATTTGTCAATTCAATCTCGATTCTAACCCTTTAATTCAGCCTTTATCCACACCTTTAACCCGAGCCCCATTACAACCCTTTTAAAGACCTTTTTGATTTGTGTATCATCTCATTCTATAGTGGTGGAGATTTGATTTTCATGCAAGCCTATGGGATTACCTTTTCACGTTCGACTTTTGAGTGCTTAATTTTGAACCTTAAACACTTTTGAGTGATTTGAGTGAATCTTTAGTGAGGATGTCAACACTTGTCGATTTTGAATTAAAGGTGATTATTTAGGTAAGGGGAAACACTTATGTTTTCATGCTATAAAAACTATGACTTCGATTGTTTGAACCTTTAGAACCATTTCGATTAAATTATCAATGTATGAATTACCTATGAATTATGATGAAACACTATTGATGAATATTATGAATTGAGGAAGTTCATTTTAATTGTGAGTTGAGAATTTTGCTTGAGGACAAGCAAATACTTAAGTGTGGGGGTATTTGATAAACCGTAATATATACATATTTTAATCTCAAATTTAGCATACTTTTGGATGATTTATTCCCTAAATTATGGAATTTGGTGCTCCTAATCCTTTAATTTCATGTTTTATACTTAGGAGAGCACCGGAGGATGAAAAGAACGAGAAACGGGCCAAAAATGGAGAAAATGGGCCAAAGCACGAAATTCACACGGTCTGGGCTTGAGACACACGCTCGTGCCTTTTTAGCAGACCCTCACACGGCCTGGGCTCGATTCATACGGGCATGCCACACGGGCGTGTCCCTGACATGACCTGTTTTAATTCTATTCAGAATAGGGTACTTAGAGGGAAAGAAAGACATTCCAAAAGCCTACATAAATAGCTTAGATGGAAACCTATAGGGGGGTTCAGATAGGCCGAGGAGCCAAGCCAGAGAGGCCGAATTGTGGGATTTACTCGAAGATAGCCAGTTGATTCATCTCAAAAAGCTAGAGTCATACTCAAGACGGAAGATCTTCCCTTCAATTTCCTTCAGGGGGTTTTAGGGTTTTTCTTATGTTTTGTTTTATATTTTCTTCTGAGATGTATTCTTTTATGAACATGAACTAAACCCCTCAAATACCTGAGGGGGATCAAATACCCCTCAAGTACTTGATTTGTTCTTAATTATGTGTTCTTAATTCTTGTTTTAATATTTCAGGATATTGATTCAAGTATTGATGTGCTTAGGTAGTGGAGCAAAAGTCCCTGTTTAAGAGAAGATCTAGCATAGTTAAGTGGAGTTGATCGCAACCCTAGAAATAGGATGACGAAAATCTGCCAGATTAGGGTCAAACCTAATATGGGAGTCCATAGATCGAGATACTGCAATTCTAGGGGTTTTAATTAGAAAGAGATTTCAATTAATTAACCTAGGGTTAGATGTTAGTAGCCTCGAAAGAGGTATTAATATAAATTAGGGAATCCAACGGATCAAGTCAAGTGAATAAATTGTCTAGTTCAGAGTTAAATAACAAGTGAAGTCTAGGTGGATTCTTCCTCGGTTATTGTCTTAATCAATTTGTTTTTCCCAAAAGTATTTTCCCAATTCATTCACTGTGTCTTAGCATCTTTATCTTAGTAATTAGTTAGTTTTAGATTAAACAACAATTCCCTTAACTCTTAGCTAAATAATAAAAAGATAGTAATTACTAGTACTCTTGGTCCTTGAGGATACGATACTTCCGGTCTTGCCATAGCTATACTACCAAAAGATAGGTGCGCTTGCCTCAATCGTTGTCATAAGTTAATTTTTAGGCTCAATCATTTATTATATAAATTTTAAGACTTTCGGACTATGATCAAGTTTGTTTTGGGTACAGCACCTATTTCGGTTGCCCCGTACAGGATGGCACCGTTAGAGTTGAAAGAGTTGAAGGTTCAGTTGCAAGAGTTAACGGATAAAGGTTTTGCAAGATCGAGCTATTCATAGTGGGGTGCTCCGGTACTTTTTATGAAAAAGAAATATGGGTCGATGAGACTGTGTATAGACTATTGACAACTCAACAAGGTAACAGTGAAGAATTAGTATCCTTTGCCAAGGATTGACAATTTATTTGATCAATTGAATGGAGCTACGGTGTTTTCTAAGATAGGCCTGAGGTCTGGTTATTACCAGTTGAGAGTTAAGGACCAGGATGTGCCGAAAACTGCATTTCAGACGAGGTATGGCCATTATGAGTTTCTTGTCATGCCATTTGGCTTAACAAATGCTCCTACGATCTTTATGGATTTAATGAATCGTATCTTCCAGCGGTATTTGGATAAGTTTGTAGTCGTTTTTATTGGCAACATACTAATTTATTCCCGGGATGAGAGTGAACACGCAAAACATCTGAGAACTGTGTTGCAAACTCTAAGAGACAAGCAGTTGTATGCTAAATTTAGCAAGAGTAGTTTTGGCTTCGAGAGGTCGGATTCTTAGGACACATTGTGTCGGGTGATGGGATTAGAGTTGATCCGAGTAAGATCTTGGCTATTGTGGAGTGGAAACCGCCAAGGAATGTGTCAGATATTAGGAGCTTTTTGGGTTTAACAGGGTACTACAGACGGTTCGTAATAATTACGAACACAAGTCATGTAATAATTACACTTGCAAAGTCCAATCTCATGTTTCTTGATATTGAAAGTAGAATACAATAAACAAATAAGTGTAATATCTCATATTAACTTATTTGAGCATGGCCATACATTTCTATTCTCACTCCATCAAATGGCCTAAGATATTGCTCCCGTTATGTAGGAGGGACAAATCCTATCTTGATCAATCATATCCCACGACATAGATTGTGGCATACCCAACACCAGTCTTTATAGTAAAACCTGTTACAATAGACGTTTGACTGTATCAAAATATACGACTCACTATGTTGGGACAATGATGATCTCAAATCTAAGGATCGTATACATTGTTATCACTACGAGCAATTGTAACAGCCTTGACCTGTATCCGCCGCCGGAACAGGGTTACGGAGTATTACAGAAAATTTCACTTCAAACGAATACAATTTTTAAACATTTCAAATCATAACAATAATCATATAAAAAAACAATACAAATCATAAATATTGTTCCTTATATGAGCCATCAGGCCCTAAAAACATATTAGAAACAAGTCAGGACTAAAAAAAAAACTTATAGAATTTTTTAGAAAATAGTGAAAATTTTCAACACTGTAGGGGTCACATGGCTGTGTGGTCAAGCCATGTCGGCATTCAAAGTAGGGACACACGGTCGTGTCCCAGCCCGTGTAACTTACTCACTTGGGTCACACGAACAAGCCACACGCCCGTGTGCCAGGTTGTGTACCCTTCAAAATAACCTCACACACCCGTGTGTTGGGTCATGTGTTAGGCCATGTAACAGCCTGACTTGCAACCCTTTGAAAGCTACAGGGGGCACACGGCTGAGACACACGCCCGTGTCTCTACCCGTGTGGACGAAAATAAGCCATTTTGTAAGCCATTTTTCTCACCCATCTTAGCTTGTACCTACACCCAAAATTGCACATATATACAAACCATAACAAGGCACCAAAATCATGCATAATCAAGTTATATACATAAGGTATAATAACATACAACCAATATGGCCATAGGCATTTCAAATAACTATATCAAAACATGTACAACCATGTACTTAATTTGGCCAAAATAAACAAGCAACTTCTATGCATATTTGCATCAATACATACCATTGAATTTACTTACCAAATCACACAAAATGGTACTAAACACACCATTCAACCACTAGCATCAACATTCATATATGTCATTCACATCAAAGTACCAATTCACCATATTTCCAAACAAGGCACATGACATATATAATATGCATATTATTACTATCATTTCATCTTCCATCATTCAAACATATTAAACCAAACATCAACCATTTTAAGGCTATTTATATACATACCAAAATATGCCATTTGACCAACAAAATGCCAAAACACAAGCCAAGTCAAATGGCCATATCAACAACCAAAAAACATAAGCTCACATTAGCCAATATACCTATACATGCCATTGTAACCAAAATCAAAACAACCGAATGTACCAAAAGAGCCGATGGATAGTGTGATATAGCTCTGAAAAGCTTCTGACCCGAACGAGCTTCCGATGCATTACAAGACATGAAAAATAACACAGAGCAAACAATATGCTTAGTAAGTTTGTATAACATAAAACATGTCTTACCATTTAGTCATATAATAGGTAAGATAAACATGGCATAATCCAATACAATTTGGCCAAAGCCTAAACATGTACACCAAACATGTTAGCCATATAAGTATGTATCATAAACAAATTAATAATGGATGAACACAACATTTATACATGTAACAAATTCATATACCATTCATTTCAATGTTCAATAAATCATGTAACATCGGTTCAATGTAATTCACATGTATCCCTGTCTTAGTTCATATTAAACTCATACCATTCCATATCAGAATAATGCCCGTTGAACCATTTAGAATATCGTTGGATACTCAGGACAGTTCACACATAGTGTGATAAATCATATAACAGTAATTTATCAAATCCTGTACGTGTATGCTGATAAACCGTAATATATACATATTTTAATCCCACATTTAGCATACTTTTGGATGATTTATTCCCTGAATTGTGGAATTTGGTGCTCCTAATCCTTTAATTTCAGGTTTTATACTTAGAAGAGCATCAGAAGGTGAAAAGAACAAGAAACAGGCCAAAAACAGAGAAAATGGGCTAAAGCATGAAATGCACACGCTTGGGCCCAAGCCACATGGCCGTGCCTCTTTAGCAGACCCTACCACATCCTGGATTCGATTTACACGGGCATACCACACGGGCGTGTCCCTGCCGCGGCCTGTTTTAATTCTATTCGGAATAGGGTACTTAGAGGCAAAGAAAGACATTCCAAAAGCCTATATAAACACCCTAGAGGCCAACCTTCAAGGGGGCGTCCAGGTAGGCTAAGGAGCCAAGCCAGAGAGTTCAAAATTGTGGGATTTACTCGAAGAAAGCCAGTTGATTCATCTCAAAAAGCCAGAGTCATACTCAAGACAGAGGATCTTCCCTTTAATTTCCTTCAAGGGGTTTTAGGGGTTTTCTTCTGTTTTGTTTTATATTTTCTTCTTAGATGTATTCTTTTATGATTATGAACTAAACCCCTCAAATACCTGAGGGGGATGAAACCTAAGACGGATCTTGTTATTGTTTTCTGAACTATATGATAAATACTTGATTTGTTCTTAGTTATGTGTTCTTAATTCTTGCTTTGATATTTTAGGATATTGATTCAAGCATTGATGTGGTTAGGCAGTGGAGCAAAAGTCCCTGTTTAAGAGTAGATCTAGCATAGTTAAGCGGAGTTGATCGCAACCCTAGAAATAGGATGACGAAAATCTACCGTATTAGGGTCAAACCTAATATGGGAGTCCATAGATCGAGTTAATGCAATTCTAGGGGTTTTAATTAGAAAGAGATTTCAATTAATCAACCTAGGGTTAGACGTTAGTAGCTTGAAAGAGGTATTAATATAAATTAGGGAATCTTACGGATCAAGTCAAGTGAATAAATCGTCTGGTTCAGAGTTAAATAACAAGTGAAGTCTAGGTGGATTCTTCTTCGGGTATTGTCCTAATCATTTGGTTTTTCCCAAAAGTATTTTATCCAATTCATTCTATATGTCTTAGCATCCTTAGCTTAGTAGTTAGTTAATTTTAAATTAAACAACAATTCCCTTAATTCTTAGGCGAAATAATAAAAAGAAAGTTAGTATTAGTACTTTTGGTTCCCTTGGGTTCGACATCCCGGTCTTGCCACTAAACTTTACTACTGTTCGATAGGTGCGCTTGCCTCAATCGTGGTGATAGTTAGTTTCTAGGCTTGGTCATTCATTATATAAATTTTAAGACTTTCCCATCACGATCATGTTTTTTGCACCGTTGTTGGGGAACTAAAATATTAAGAATGCTCAATTTTTATTACTTTAGCCATATTCTATTTTTGCAATTAAATTTTATTTTTACTTTTCTAAATTTTCTTCTTTGCTTCTGGCAGGTATTCTAGTTTATGACTAGAAGAAACCCGTCAGGACCTCTACTTTACGATAGTGAAATTGAAAGCACAGTTCGCAGAAACCGAAGAGAAATAGGGAGAAGCCTACAATACATACAAGAAGAGCAAGAAAATGAATTACTACTACCGAAGAGATGGCTGAGAATAATCCGCTACCTCCAGAGGTGGCCGAAAATCATGCTCCTCGAACTATGTATGATTATGTTTAACCTAATTTAACAAGAACTGAGTCAAGTATTGTTAGACCTGCTATTGCTGCAAATAATTTTGAACTGAAACCTAACACAATTCAGATGATACATCAAATTGTTCAGTTTGATGGTTTGCAGGATGAAGATCCAAATAATCACTTGGCAAATTTCCTAGAATTTTGTGATACTTTTAAAATAAATGGCATTTCTGATGATGCCATTCGGCTTCGGTTGTTTCCCTTTTCTTTGAGGAATAAAGCTAAACAGTGGTTGAATTCTCTTCCATGAGGATCAATCACTACATGGGAACAAATGACCAAAAAATTTTTATTGAAATATTTTTCGCCAGCTAAAACGGCCAAGTTGAGGAATGATATCTCTTCTTTTGTGCAGATGGATTTAGAGACACTTTATGATGCATGGGAGAGATACAAAGATCTATTGAGAAGGTGCCCACACCATAGATTACCCTTGTGGCTATAGGTCCAAACCTTTTATAACGGTGTGAACCCCTCAACCAGGCAGCTAATTGATTCAGCCGTCGGCAGAACCTTGAATAATAAAACACCTGAGGCTGTCTACGAATTTATAGAAGAAATGTCACTAAGTAACTACCAGTGGCTAGTCACGATGACAAGGTCAACAAAAGTCGCCAGTGTTTTCAACCTCGACGTTGTAACCATGCTATCAAATCAGGTAGAAATGTTAAATAAAAAGATTGATGGTTTATGTGGTTCTTCGCAGGTACATCCAGCTATGTAGTGCGAGATGAATGGAGGAGGGATAAGCACTGCTGAATATCCACTTTACAACCCGAGCATTGAAAACGAGCAAGTTCACTATATGGGTAATAATTCTAGACCTCAAAATAATCCTTATAGTAATACTTACAATCCAGGTTGGAGGAACCACCCCAATTTCTTTGGGGTGGTCAAGGAAATCAAAGACAACAACCCCCTCTAGGTTTTTAACAACAGCCCTTCCGACAGGAAAAGAAGCCGAACCTTGAAGAGATGCTGACAAAATTCATCGCGGTGTCAGAAACGCGTTTCCAAAATACTGAGACAACACTTAAAAATCAACATGCATCGATTCAAGTGATAGAGAACCAATTAGGGCAAGTTGCTAAGCTAATCTCTGAACGACCACAAGGCAGCTTGCCAAGCAACACTGAAACTAACCCGAAGGAGCAACTTCAAGCCATAACAGCTCATGTTAGTGAAGGGTTAGATAAGTCCAAATTAAGGCAAGAGAATGTGGTAGAGGAAGGTAAGGCTGAAGTAAGTCATGATAAGCTAAAATCGGTAATTAAATAATATCAACCTCGTATACCATACCCCAATGCGATGAAGAAAGACAACACAGAAGAATAATTCAGTAAATTTCTTAAACTTTTAAAGAAATTACATATTAACTTACCATTTCTTGAAGCTCTTTTGTAGATGCCAGATTCAAGGAAATTTTTAAAAGAGCTTTTGACAAACAAGCGGAAGTTAGACGAGGAGTCGCATGTGGAACTAAATGCAGTGTGCTCAGCAATTCTACAAATAGACTCCCACGAAAATTAAAAGATCCAGGGAGTTTTACAATTCCATGCTTAATTGGTAGTTTATATGTTGATAATGCTTTAGCTAATTTTGGGGCAAGCATAAATGTTATGCCTTATAAAATGTTTAAAAAACTAGGTCTAAGGAAACCCAAACAAACTAGGATGAGCATTCAATTAGCTGATAAGACTATTAGAATTCTTAGGGGTATAATTGAAGATGTACTCGTGAAAATTGATAAATTCATATTCCTAGTAGACTTTGTAGTTTTAGACATGGATGAGGACAATACCATCCCCCTAATTTTAGGAAGACCCTTTATAGCAATTGCTAGAACTAAAATTGATGTTGGAACAGGAGAACTCATGCTTCGTGTAGGTGACGAATCAATCAGTCTTCAGGCTCTCGACTCAGCTAGGACATCAAGTAATCAAGGTGAGAAAATTAATTTTATTAATGACCATTCGGTTAAACCTTCTTTTCAGGAAGCACTACAAAACCACACAACTGAGCCAGATCCTAGACCTCATGACAACAAAGAAATAACTCACGAGGAACGACGGCTTTAGATCGATGAACTAGACGAGTGGAAGACACATTTCAAGGAGAAACTAGGAATACACGAAGCACACCCAACGGCATTCCATGGGACAAACAAATTTAAAATAGGAGATCAAGTATTGTTAGATAAGACAGACCCTCGAATATCTCCTCCCAACCTTAATACAAAAGAAGAAATCCCTTTTAAGGTACTCAATGTCTTCTCATACGGAACAGTGGAGGTAAGTAATCCTATATTCAGCACTTTTAAAGTAAACACTACTCGACTCGAACTATATACTAATAATAGAACTGATAGCATGAGAAAGGATTTTCAACTCCTCAAGCCACCATGATTATGCGAATGAGAGGTAAGTCTAGCTTAAGACTTTAAACGAGTGCTTCTCGGGAGGCAACTCGAGCACTAACCCCATTAATTTTTACTTTTTTATTTTTACTTTTATTTTTACTTTTTAGCACCTAACTATAAACTAACAAAAGTGCAGATTTCCATACCACACGGCCTTGCACACGGCCGTGGCCGTGGCCGTGTGGACACCACAGATTTCCGTACCGATGTGGCAGAGATAGTATGAAACAGGACGAAAAATATCTTCAAGCCACGGGCTCCGACAAAACACCATGGCGTATCGCATGGACGTGGTCGACACTATTTTATCAACACGAGTGTGGCGACCTGCACACAGGCGTGGGAGAAACGAACGAAGCACAACACGGCCGTGTGACTCAACACGCCCATGGTACACGACCGTGGGGATGCACCAGATCTGAGATTTCCAGTCCATTAATCTTCTCTTTTAATTTTATTTTATTTTTTACATTCTTTCTTTCTATTTTTCTTTTCTTTAAATATATAATTAGTATATTTTGAATTATTCTTATTATTTCCTGGCTAATTCTTCACGAGATTCCCAATTTCTTCATCTAGTGCAGAGATTGTCGGTGGCCACCACACCACGACCACTCCCAACTCAAGGAAGCCATCCAAAATTCAGGAAGTTTCACCTCTCCCTATCTCTTATAATTTCATATATATCTTTGTACATTGAGGGCAATGTACATCTTAATGTGGGGGGTTGAATTTTATTTCGAAAGGTCCTAACCTTTTGCATTATTCTCAAATCCCTGAATTATATCTTGTTCTTAAGTAAATTTCCTCATATTACTATTAGAATGAAATTTCCTTTGATTCATGATTTTTATTGATATGTTTTGGATTAAGTCATTGATAATTGTGCAGCGATGATTTAAACTTTAGGAGACTAAAGAATCAAGCATGATGAGTCTTTTTTCAAAAATTTTGTTAGGTTGTCTACCTGAATCTAATTATTACCTTGAAGATTGAAATTTACAAGGTTGATATAAAAAACCCATAATTTTTGTGAGATTTTGAACCTTTTAGAGCATATATTCTTTTCTTGCTCACTTTATTGATTATGAGTTTGTCAACATTGATTTGTCATTCTAGAACTTGCTTCGATTATACATGTCAAGACCACATTATTGATTTGATATACTGAGATGATAAAGGCACTTAGGATTTAACCCATTCACTCCACTAAAAACCCTACCCTCACAGTTAACCCCTAGTGAACCCCTTTGATCCTAACAACCCTTTTTATTAACTCACCCACTAATATTAACCCAAAACCCATCTTTTAATTGTTATCACCATTTCTCTTGACTCCTTTTTTGTCGAGATTTGATTTTGAATAGTTGCCTACCTATGATCTATATTACAGTTGTTAAAGTTCTTTCTTATTATTGTGAATACTTGATTTGTTCTTAAAAAAAATCGAAGTCTATTCATTATTAGCTCTATGATTAAGTGAGTTGTACATTTAAATTCCACGTCTTGAAGAAGAAGCTCATTTTACTAGTTTTCAAATGATGTAATTATTCAGAATTAGTTCATTTTTCTAGTTAGGTAAATTGTCAATTCAATCTCAATTCTAACCCTCTAATTCAGCCTTTATCCACACCTTTAACCTAAAGCCGCATTACAACCCTTTTAAAGACCTTTTGATCTGTGTATCATTTCATTTTATAGTAGTGGAGATTTGATTTTCATGCAAGCCTATGGGATTAACTTTTCATGTTCGACTTTTGAATGCTTAATTTTGAACCTTTAACACTTTGAGTGATTTGAGTGAATCTTTAGTGAGGATGTCAAATCTTTGTCGATTTTGAATTAAAGGTGATTATTTATGTAAAGGGAAACACCTATATTTTCATGCTACAAAAACTATGACCTTTATTATTTGAATCTTTAGGACTCTTCTACTTAAATTATCAATGTATGAATTACTTTTGAATTATGATGAAACACTATTGACGAATATTATGAATTGAGCAAGTTCATTTTAATTGTGAGTTGAGAATTTTGCTTGAGGACAAGCAAATGCTTAAGTGTGGGGGTGTTTGATAAACCATAATATATACATATTCTAATCCCACATTTAGCATACTTTTGGATGATTTATTCCCTAAATTGTGGAATTTTGTGCTCCTAATCCTTTAATTTCATGTTTTATACTTAGAAGAGCATCGGAAGGTGAAAAGAACGAGAAACGGGCCAAAAATGGAGAAAATGGGCCAAAGCATGAAATGCACACAGCATGGGCCCAAGTCACACAGCCGTGCCTCTTTAGCAGACCCGACCACGACCTGGATTCGATTCACACGAGCGTGCCACATGGGCGTGTCCCTGTCGTGACCTATTTTAATTCTATTCAGAATAGGGTACTTAGAGGCAAAGAAATACATTCCAAAAGCCTATATAAACACCCTAGAGGCCAACCTTTAAGGGGGCATCCAGTTAGGCTTAGGAGCCAGGCCAGAGAGGTCAGAATTGTGGGATTTACTCGAAGAAAGCCAGTTGATTCATCTCAAGAAACAGTAGTCATACTCAAGATGGAGGATCTTCCCTTCAATTTCCTTCAGGGGGTTTCAGGGTTTTTCTTATATTTTGTTTTATATTTTCTTCTGAGATGTATTCTTTTATGATTATGAACTAAACCCATCAAATACCTGAGGGGGATTAAATCTAAGACGGATCTTGTTATTGTTTTGTAAATTATATGATAAATACTTGATTTGTTCTTAATTATGTGTTCTTAATTCTTGCTTTGATATTTTAGGATATTGATTCAAGTATTGATGTGCTTAGGAAGTGGAGCAAAAGTCCCTGTTTAAGAGTAGATCTAGCATAGTTAAGCGGAGTTGATAGCAACCCTAGAAATAGGATGACGAAAATCTACCGGATTAGGGCCAAACCTAATATGGGAGTCCATAGATCGAGTTAATGCAATTCTAGGGGTTTTAATTAGAAAGGGATTTCAATTAATCAACCTAGGGTTAGACGTTAGTAGCCTCGAAAGAGGTATTAATATAAATTATGGAATCCTACGGATCAAGTCAAGTGAATAAATCGTCTGGTTCAGAGTTAAATAACAAGTGAAGTCTAGGTGGATTCTTCCTCGGGTATTGTCCTAATCAATTGGTTTTTCCCAAAAGTATTTTATCCAATTCATTCTCTGTGTCTTAGCATCCTTAGCTTAGTAGTTAGTTAATTTTAGATTAAACAACAATTCCTTTAATTCTTAGGCTAAATAATAAAAAGAAAGTTAGTATTAGTACTTTTAGTTCCCTTGGGTTTGACATTCCGGTCTTGCCACTAACCTATACTACTGTTCGATAGGTGTGCTTGCCTCAATCGTGGTTATAGTTAGTTTCTAGGCTCGATCGTTCATTATATAAATTTTAAGATTTTCCCATCACGATCATATGCTCACATGAGCTGTGAATCAGAATGCTCACACAAGCTTTGAATATGGGCCTACTCACACGAGCTGTGGGTCAGAATGTAGCTAAACGATGCTGCTCACACAAGTTGTGGAGTGTCCGCAACACATGCCGGACCTCAGCCATCGGTAGGATGTTCAGGACCAACACCCGAATCATGTAAACCCTAATGACATGTTTTTTGTATCCTACGAATTTATAAGGTTCAAACGAGGCTCGGTAATCATTGTATGTTGTTGGATATGCAGTCAGTGTATATGTTTAGCAATTTACAACACAAATATATTTCATTTGAAAACATATATGCACAATTTAGCTACATGATCTTTCCTCGACGAGTATACGTAGTTACGAAGGCGATTAATCCGAGACTTTCTCTTTGCCCCGATCTAAAGCCGTACGAGGTCTGTCTTGATCTATATAGATAAATTTAACTAAATTCAATATGTATTTTATTTAATTTAATTCAAAAACATATTTTAGAAAAATTACCATTTTACTCCTTATACTTTTAATTTCTTGCAGTTTAGTCCTTAACTCATAAAAGTGGAATTTTATACAATTTCACCAAAACCCACTATAGCTAAATATCAATTAGGTCCCTATCAAGCCATATATTTCATTTATTTCACATTTTCACCATGTAAATTTTCCATTTTTTAATTTAATCCTTATTTAACAATTTCACCAAAAATCACTTAACAAAAGTTATTTATCTAACAACAAATACTCATTTTCTTTCATGAATCATCAAAACTCATGCACATTAATTAATAGCAAAACCCTAATAGTTTAACAGTTTCACAAATTAGTTCATAGGCTAGCTAGGTTAAGCTACAACGATCCCAAAAACATAGAAATCATTAAAAATGAGACAAAACATCTTACCAATCAAGCAAAAAAAGCATGGTCGAGCCCTAGCTTCAACAATGGCTTCTTGTCTCTTTTAATTTTGGTTGATGATGATGAATAAAAGATGATGGCTTATTTTATTTCATTAGTTTTAATAATTATTTTACCATTTACTTAAATAACCTTTAAAAACATCACTAATTACACTTATACCAATTCATGTACTTCCACTATCACCATTTATGGTCAAGTTGAGTTAAACTTTAAAGTTCTATAGCTATTTAATACCTTTACCAACTAGAACTCAACTTTTGCACTTTACGTGATTTAGTCCTTTTTATCAAATTGAGCATGTAAACGGTAAAATTTCTTAACGAAATTTTTATACGGTACTGCTATCATGTTGTAGGAAATAAAATAATAATAAAATAAATTTTGTGACTTCAGATTTGTGGTCCCAAAGCCACTATTTTGATTTCACTGAAAACGGGCTGTTACAACTCTCCCCCTAAAGGGATTTTCGTCCCCAAAAATCTTACCAGAAAAGAGGTTTGGATATTGTTTTCTCATAGCTTGCTCGGGTCCCTTGTAACACCCCCAGACCCGGCCCAGACATTATGGCCGAATCCGGGAATGTCACATCAAAGGCATAATTCAAAATGATTTTGCTAAGTTAAAATTTAAGACCCAAAAGCCTAAAATCCTTGAGTCTTGTTAAGTAATGATAAAAGCCCATTTAATTATTTTAAGTATTCCAAAAACCATGTTAAAGATAAGAAATTTACTCAGGTTTAATAATTAAGTAAACAGTTGAAACAACAAAACTCAAAATCCAAAGTCAAATCAGAGTACAAGGCCTTATTACATCCAACGAAAATAAAGTAATTAAAATCATGTCTTTTGAGACAAATAAATAAAACTTCTAAGTGTCTTGTAGTGTGGCCATCTCCGAGTCCTCTCCCACGTCGAGCCGCCTATCCTCACCTGAAACATTTAATAAAAAGGGTGTGAGTTTCGAAACTCAGTGTGTACGACCCTTGGTAATTCAATCAACATGCAAATATCACATTGGGCCTAAGCCCTATCAAATTCGGTGGTCTTGGGCCTTAGCCCACAATGACCTCATATCACAGCAATATCACATGAATGCAATGCACCTATCCCAAATCCAACCCTACACTCCTGTGGGAATATAAATATCAACCCACCCATCCCTACACTCCAAAGGTAGCACCAACAACGGCACTACTCAAACGTTGCAGCAAAGCTGCTATAATGGGCTTAAAGCCACTGGTGGATCCACGGTCGTCAAGCGACTATGCGATCCTCAAATCTTCCTTCGTATCATCAAAACCCACCCAAGTGCAACATATATTTCATGAATGCAACATACACATTTTCACACATTTAGCAGTTAGGGGTATTTTAGTCATTTCACTACCCAAGGGTATTTCCGTAAATCTACTCTACAGGGGTATTTAGGTAATTTTGCAAAATAGAGGTATTTTGGAAATTTTGTAAATCAGAGATATTTTGGTAATTCTGCAAATTAAGGGTATTCTTGTAATTTTACAAATTAGAGGTATTTTAGCAATTTTGCAAATCTCAGGATATTTTGGTAATTTCCAAATCAGGGGTATTTGGTGTAACTCCCCGAATTTGGGCCTTAAATTGTTAAATGGTAAAATGGTTTTGAAGTGTGCCTTTAATGTGACATTCCGGACTTGGGCCTAACTTCTAGGCCGGGTTTGGGGTGTTACATTTAGTGTATCAGAGCTCGGTTGCAAAGCTCAGGCTGTGAAATGGGCCTTAGATTTTGGGTTGTAAAAAAAAGTTTTTGCAGGATTCTTGAAGTGTGGTTTACCGAGCCCTCGACGTCGAGCCAAGTAAGTTTTCTGTACTACATTTATTTAAATTACTTAACTATATAGATAATGGGCTACTTAAAGATAGGTTTTTAGAGACTAAAGCCCGTAGGAAACTTAAGCCTATAGTGGATTCTCGACCGTGAAATAAATTAAGCCTATGTTACTTACATAAGACATGCATTTTAAACAGTGGAATTACGAACTAATTTCATAAAAAATTTAATTCAGAAATACGCAACGATGAGCGTTAGAAGAGGTGCAAGAGGCCGTGGAAGTGTTAGGGCTGTGTAAACATTTGAATCAGAATTTGGTACTTATTCTGCGTATGTTTGAGAATGTTGCGATAGGTGGATGTTTTGGGTATGTATAAAATTATTAGGGTCAGAGTACGCAGCGGTAGCGTGGTGGGGTAGTTGATACACGACCACCCTGTTAGTTGGAAATTTCGAGGACGAAATTTCTTTAAGGGGGTAGAATTGTAACGCCCCGGATTTGGGCCTAGTAGAATTGGGCCTATTGGGCGTTGGGCTTTGGGTCTTAGAAAATTTTTATGTGAGCATTAAAATGACAATTGGCATGTGGGCTTTGAGGGTTATTGAATTTGGAGTGTTTAGGGGTGTTGGAGATGTTCTGTGATCAAGTAAGGGTATAGGAAAAATTTTGGTTTATGCCCCAAAAATCCCGAAACTCTATATTTCTTTGTATTGAGGTTGGTGTGTATGAGTAGCACTTAGAATATGAATTTTAAGTTATTATCAGGATTATTTGAAATCTTAGAGATAGGGAAGACCATAGGGAAAATTTTATTTTCTTGCTTTAGCGGACCCTAGTCTCAGGCATTAGGCCTCTTAATCAGATTAAGAGAAAATAGGACACAAATGGGCTTGTGGTCCAGTGGAAAGTGGCGTCACTTGGGGAGCTATAAGGTGGCGTGTTGTCAGCTGAGGAGGTCCAAGGTTCGAGCATTAGGAGTGGTATTATTGGAGTGTTTTATTTTGCAAAGGTGGATGGCCAGAGTTGTGTTGAATATGAACTCTTTGCGTTGGAGTGATTGAGTGGTAAGGGGAACTGATAATGGAGGAAAATTCGGATAAGGCTAAGGTGTTATCAGGGAGAAAAGTTAAGAGCTGAGAAGTGTGAAGAGTTGGTGCCATTTTGGGAAGTGGAGAGTGTATAAATTTAGCTTAGGAGGATAGATAAGTGCCGTTTTTGGGTCTTTTAGGGGGTATTACGAATTTTCATTATGGCTTTCGGCATTTGGAGAGTTTTGCAAATAGGTAGTCTTTCTTTTCTTTACCGAATTCCTTTGAAAGGTTCCTTAGGTTTTCCATTACTTTTCTTTTCTCCCCCTCATTCTGTTTCTCCCATAGCCGAATTCTTCACTTGTGAGTTGCCCAAACACCCTTTTTCTCTCTAAGTGTTCAGAAGCCGAATCCTCCATATCCTCTTTTCTCAAATTCCCTTTTTGATTCACCACTTTGTTCTAGCCGAATCACCTCTTTTCTTATTCTCCCTAGTATTGTCGAATTGTCCCTGTCACCTTACTAGTCTCAAAAGCCGGATTTAAGCTGCGGGATCAAAGGAGAATTTCGGTAAGTGCTTAGTTGAATTTTTTAGTGTGTTTTGTTAAAAGCCAAAGGGCTATCTAACCCAATCCTTGTCGTTAACTTGTATTAACAAGGGTAAGGCTCAACAATCGCAAGCGTGGTAGGTAAGGATTGCTAACAAGGGGGTAAGTGTTCTCGACTCAGTCATGGTTTAGTAAATGGCCGAATCTAATATGGCTCGTAGGGGTGACTTATGTACAATATGGGTCACTTGGTTTTGATGATATAGGTGTTTGAGTGCAGATCTAGAGGATAATCGCAAATAGTAGCAAAGGAAGGGCTACTAGAATGTGAGGCACACGGTAAGGGTACGGTGAGGTTTCGGTTTTTGATAAGTATGTGTTAAAGCTTTGGTTAATTGCTAGTAATGTCGATTGTAGGTTTGTGACTAAGGGGTTCGCAGAACGCTAGGTTACCAGGTGTGTACAAACACTACACACACGATATCAACAATGCCAAAAAGCCGAAAAGCCAAAAGTAGCTAAATGGGCCCGGTGGGCCCTAAGGCTATGTTTGATGAAATGGTTTGGTTGGTTATACGAATTAAGTTAGTCACGCATGATACATGATCTGGATTTGTTTTGGGCCTAATAGGCCATATGATGAGATTTGGGCCTAATGGGCCATAAGGATGTGATTTGGGCTTGATGGGCTAATGGGACGTAGACAAGTATGTTAGAGTTAATGGACTTTAGGCCTAGTTTGAACAACTCTTAAAATTTTATAAGACTTAATCTAATTAAACATGTCTGTGAACAAGTTGCTGGGTTAGGGTGTGGCAACGGGCATATACATGTCTAGGATTGGATCTAGGGAGAGCTTGGTACTTAAGTGGTCCTAGTGGCCCACCTCCTATTCTCTGTAATCCTACCTAGTGCGTAGTGCCTGTTACTTTAGTCGCAAAGACTTGTTGATGGGCCAAAGTTCATAACTAAAACCCGAGAGGGGCCAAATACCCTTATATTTGTAAAATTACTAAAATACCCTTATATTTGAAAAATTACTAAAATACCCTTATATTTGTAAATTACCAAAATACCCCTATTTTGTGCAAGTACCAGAATACCCCTGTTTTGCAAAATTACCAAGATACCCTTATTTTGCCAAATTACCAAAATACCCATGTAGGGTAGAATTACGAAAATACCCTTCTGTGACAAATATGAGTTTATGGATGTTACTCGTGTGTGTGATGCATTCATATGATATTTTGCTTAGGATGCATATGGGTGGGAATTATGGTACGGAGGAAGATTTGAGGATCGCATAGTCGTATGGCCATGGATCCGTCAGTGGCTTTAAGCCTATTATATGATTAGTAGCTTTGTTGCAACGTTAAGTAGTACCGCAACCGGTCTACCTTTGATGTGTAGAGGATGGGTGGGTTGATTTAGAAATCCCCACAGGTGTGTTATGGTTGGAAGGGAAATAGTGTGTGTAGCGGATGGATTTTTGGGGAGGGTTTTGTATTATCTTGTTTCTATATGTTACGATATGATATGAAGTCATTGTGGGCTAAGGCCCAAGACCACCGATTTTGATAAGGCTTAGGCCCAATGTGAATACTTGTATGTGATTTGATTGCCAAGGGCTGTACATACTGAGTTTCGAAACTCACACCATTTTATTTAATGTTGCAGGTGATCCTGAATAAACGTCTCAATGTGGGAGAGGACTCGGAGATGGCCAAACTACAAGCTGATCAAATGTTTTATTTCATTCAAATGAATTTATTTTAAATACTTTGTTTTTTTTCATTGGATTGTAATAAGGCCATGTAACTCCTAATTGACTTTAGATTTTGGGTTTTATTATTATTGCTTCAACTATCCGCTTAATAAATTTCATAAAATTTCTAAAGTTAACATGGTTTTCGAAAATAACTTAACCTATGAATGTTTTCTAAAATATGGGCTATTCAACGTACTTAACAAGACTCATGGGTTTTGGGCTTTTGGGCCCTAAAATTTAACTTAGCAAAATCATTTTGAAATATGCCTTTGATGTGACACGTCAGATTCCGGCCTAACTTCTAGGCCGGGTTTGGGTTGTTACATTTAGTGGTATCATAGCCCGGTTACAAAGCTCGGGCTGTGAAATGGGCCTTAGATTTTGGGTTTTAAAAAGTGTTTGGCAGGATTCTTGAAGTGTGGTTCACTGAGCCCTTGACGTCGAGCCAAGTAAGTTCTCTATACTACATTTGTTTAAATTACTGAACGGTATAGATAATGGGCTACTTAAAAATAGCCTTTTAGAGACTAAAGCCCGTAGGAAACTTAAGCCTGTAGTGAATTCTTGATCGCGTAGTAACTTTTAAATTGTTACTCACATAAGACATGTGCCCTAAACAAGTGGAACTGTGTACTAACTTCATAAAATTCCTAATTCAGATAATACGAGAATCAACGATGAGTGCTAGAAGGGGAGGAAGAGGCCGCAGCCGAGGCTATGGAAGTGTTAGGGCTTTGTAAACATTTGAATCAGAATTTGGTACTTATTCTGCGTATGTTTGAGAATGGTTACGATAGGTGGATGTTTTGGGTATATATTAAAATTATTAGGATTAGAGTGCACAGCGGTAGCGTGCTGGGGTAGTTGATACACGGCCACCCTGTTAGTTGGAAATTTCGAGGACGAAATTTCTTTAAGGGGGAAGAATTGTAATTTGGACCTTAAATTGTTAAATGGTAAAATCATTTTGAAATGTGCCTTTAATGTGACATTCTGTACTCAGGCCTAACTTCTAGGCCTGTAACATCCTGAAATTGGGGCTATTTGTGATTGAATTATTTTGCTTGTGTTTAAATTTTTGTGATATTATTTGTGGAATTATAAGACTCAATTAGGGGTCTTGAGTAAGCTCGGTTAAGTAGGATAATTTTTAGTATGGTTTATTTAATGAAGTAGGATTAAGTGAGCTTGACACTTAAGTTAATTAAGTGTTCATTTAAAGCACAAGAGGAGTAAGTGGCAAGTTGGTTAAGGCTCTTGAAAGGTTGCTTGAGGTTAGTGGTTCGAGTAGCATGTTTAGCATTTTGAGGTTTTTATTTCATGATAGCATTAATGGCCGGTCAACCTATGTTTATGATAGGTGGACTAATAACTTTTGGTAAGTTGAATTTATTTTTAAGGAAAGCATGGAAAAAGGGATAAGATTCCTAAGGTTATGGTAGGATATCTTGAAGTTATGGTATTAAGAGGGGACAAAGGCTTGGTTTGTGGAAAGTGTTTTGGAAAGAAATCCTATGCCTTAATGCATGAATGTGGACGGCATGTAAGGCTAGGGGGAGTGGCCGAATTTTTGGTAGGTAGCTTGGGGGGATATTGGCCAAACTTTTGTTTTGTGTATCAATTTGTGCTTGTTTTTCCTCTCCAAAAAGCTCTCATCTTTGGCCGAATGTCTAGGGTGCTTTTAGTGCTAAATTTCTTTTGAAGACAACTTCATTTTGTTGGAAACAAAATATCACTTTCTTTCTCTCATTTGTCTTTTGAACCAAACTACATTTTGCATCTTGTGCATTTTCTTCCTTGGTAAAGTTTGTAGTAGCCGAATATCATTTCTTCCATCTCTCTTTTTCTTCCTTTGATCAATTCTTTCTCATTCTCTTTTCAACCTTTATCAAAAACCAAAAACCATCCTTTCTTTTTCTAAACTTTGGTCGAATCTTCTACACCATTATCTTTCATCTACTACTTTTCTTTTCTTTTCAAAACCGAATCCCCATTTCTCTTTTCTTCTCAATAATTTCTTTATTTCTTCTCAATAATTTCTTTATTGGCCGAATATACTCCTTGGGTATGCCGAAACTCTCTTCTTTCATTTAGAAGTATCTTGGCCGAATATTGAAGGTGGTAAGGATTTATTTCAAAGGATTATTCTTTTAAGTTTCGTTTAAACCGAAGGCTAATAACCTTAATGATGATGGTTGGTTGTAGGGAAGTGAGGCCGATTCATTTAGGAGTGTGTTGGCTAGTGTTCGAAGGCTTTTGGGTAAGATTTTGGGTTCACAAGGAACCCTTCTCAATTATTTTGGTTTGGCCGAATAGGCCATGGCACTAGTGTCCATTTTTGGCCAAATATAGGGGCAAGAATACTTGTGTGGACGATTTGTCTATTCGGGATTTAGAACTCTTGTTGGTGCCAGGTGTGTACATACACATCTTATAACTTTTTAATATGCTAAGTGTTATAATATGCCTAATCCGTTTGTGTAGACATGGATGTAATACCATCATGGTATTAACAAAGACTCGGGTAAGTCTTTATTGCTTTGAGATTACTATTTGATGCTTTTGGGAAGCATGACACATTTGGTATGTGTATTATTGGATATATGGCAATGATAAATTTATTAATGTTGTTAAAATAAACCTTTTTGCATGATTCAGTAAATATACATAATTGTTTGATATGGGTTGATGAGTGGAGGGGGCAGTGATATTCGTGTCGACGGACACCAGTGTTTTGGTAACACATTGTGACTACGGTCACTAGAGGTTTGGTACCTCCAGAGGTTTGGCACCCCATAGCGACTTGTCCCTGTGGTTGATACCACCGTGGGTTGGCCCCACTTTGAGATATGGGATCGTCTGCCAGTGATTTGGTATCACACGATGGGTTGGCCCCATCATTCGATTTGTGTCTTCGGACACCAGAGATTTGGTATCTCCAGTGATTTGGCATCGCAATTGTGACTATATGTCACCAGTGTTTTGGTAACACAATTGTGTCTTTGGACACCAGTGGTTTGGTACCACACGGGGTAGAAAAAGGCGTTTGGATGGTTAGGTTGGGTGCATTTTAAACTTATGCATGTTAATTGGTTATGATTTGTGTATGTTATTGCACTAAATCGGGGAAGGGTTACACATTGAGTCTTGGTGACTCACCTTCTCCTTTAATTTTTCAGGTGACTCGTAGATTGCGGGTGAGGAGCCGGATGGACTCGAGGTGGCCATGCAGTGGAGATTTTTAATAAATGAATTTTGGATTTTATCTATCTTTCGTTTGGGTTTATGTTGCTTAATTGTAATAAGGCCTCCTAGGATGATTTTATTATTGCTGCATGTTTGAATGTTTGGTTTAAACTACTTGATGATGTTAAAACGGTTGCACATGTTTTCTCAAATTAAACGTAAAATGTTTTTAAAGTACTATCGAGTATATTTGAAATTTTTAAACAACTCGACTCAACAAATATTTTTAAGTGTGGTTTTTAACAAAGAAAATTCAAATTGAAAGGCATTTCGACTAATTTTCAAAATCGGTTTTAAAATGATTTTCAAAATGTTTTCTCTGTAGCAAACCAAATTCGGTCATATTATTTGGGCCGGGTTTGGGGTGTTACAAAATTGGTATCAGAGCCAGGTTCAAAGCTCGGCTGTGGGGGCCCAAGGCCCAAAAATGTTTTTGGTAGGCCTTTTTGAAATATTTTTGTTTTGAATAAGCATGGCACCGAGTCTCCGGCACCGATCCGCCCAAATAAGTATCTCTAACTTTTTGTATGAATTATTTACTGTAGAAGGGTAGGAAGCATGGGACGTAGATAGCGATAAGTATTTTAAACTTTAGGACTAGTTTACCCCAACAAAATTCATAAGACTTTAATGGCCTAATTAAAATCAACCCGTGACCAAGTCGCCGAGTTAGGGTGTGGAAATCTAGGTGCGCATGTCTAGGATTGGATCCGGAAGAGCTTGGTACTTAAGCAGTCCTCGTGACTCACCTCCTCTTCACGGGATTTCTACCTGGTGCGTAGCTTCGGTTTACCCTAACCAAGAGGACTCGGTCATAGGTAAAACCTTAAATAAAACCCGAAAGGGATTAGCCGTGTTTTAAGGAAAACTTCGGTTTTAAAATCATTAAATTATCTCTTTTAGATAGAAGGACAAATTTATCTACAAAATTTTCAAAATATTTTATTTACCAAAATTACCAAAATGCCCCTAGTGGCAAAATTACGAAAATACCCTTGGTTTCTAAAATTTCCATATTACCCCAATTTTGATCAAATTTTTTTTACAAAAGTACTCAAAAATGTTGTATTTCAAAATAATACCTTGACTTTGGAAATTTACAAAATTACCCCCGATTGACAAAATTACCAAAATACCCCTGGTTTTCAAATTTTTGTTATATCTTCAAATTGAGAATTTCTCAAAAATACTCCTCAATTTTAGAAATTTCAAAATATTTCGATTTATTAAAGTTTTCAAATTTCTTCGGTTTATTAAAAAAAATACCCTGTAAGAAAATGACGAAATTACCCCTGGGATAGAAACGGACAGAAATGCCGAAGAGTGCATAGGTATAAAAGGTATAGGGAATGGATGTACTTTTCTGTGTAAACTAGGATTGAAGACTTAAAACCTTGTTTGATCGAAAGAACTCCTATTAAACTCTTTTCATAAAATTTCTTCGCGGATAATCAAGTGAAACATGTACTAATTCATAAAAATTCCCTAATCAGATTAAAGCGCGATAGTTAGAATGAGCTTTAGAGGACGTGGCCGTCGTGGACGCGGAAGGGGTAGGATGGCCGTATCGGAACCTATCAGGTCAGGTCAAGGATCTGAGAACGAGATACCGCCACCACCACCCCCAACCTTTGGAGCTGAGGAGCAGGATCAGACGGGTGATGACGCTGTGTCACAAGTGATGCTGCGGGTTCTGGAAAGGGTAGCTGGAATGGGTGGAGGTGGAGGAGCTCGGAAGTCAGTACCTGAGAGACTTAGAGCTAACGGAGCTGAATTTTTCCGAGGTGTGTCTGGTGTAGCGCCCAATACGGCTGAGTATTGGCTAGAATCGACCGAAAGAATCATGGATGAGATAGATCTGACAAATAAGGAGAAACTGAAAGGAGCGGTGTCGCTTCTCAAGGATGAGTCATATCGTTGGTGGCTCACGGTTCGAGATGGTGCTACGGTAGATGATCTTACTTGGGAGTATTTCAAAATTTCTTATCAGAAGAAGTATGTTGGCTCAAGCTACATTGACTCATAGAGAAAAGCTTTTCTGGGGTTAGTACAAGGAAATAAGTCTGTGTCGGAGTATGAAGCGGAATTCTTGAGGCTGAGCCGCTATGCTCAGGGAATAGTGGCATCGGAGCATAATCGTTGTGTCCGCTTTGAAGATGGACTTAGAGACGAGTTAAGGTTGCTGATTGCTCCGCAGCAGGAGCGTGAGTTTGCTGTCTTGGTGGAGAAGGCCAAGGTAGCCGAAGGAGTCAAGGAGTCCGCGAGGCAAAGTTATGATAGGAGCAAGCTGAAGAGAGGCTTTGGATCGTCTGGGTCAGGTGGTAACGTTCAGAAAAGGTTTAGGCAGAGTGGGTCAAATCAGGCAGGGAGGTCCACAGCTGCTAATCAGAGACCGACCCAGTGTAATCGTTGTGGGAAGTTTCATTGGGGAGAATGTTGGACCGGAGGGAAAGGATGTTTCGAGTGTGGTTCGTTGGATCATTGTGTGAGAGACTGTCCACGTAAGCAAGCTAGGATCAGACTGAAGGTCAAGGTCGTGCTCAGTTCAGAAAGGAGGGACCAGCACCGCAGAGAGGTCATGGTAATGGTAGAGGTGGCTATGGCTCTAGTGGAGGTCGCGGAGCAGCTGGCAGAGGTATTGGCAACACGGAGTCTAGACAGCCTGGTTTGGTGTATGCTGCAAGGCGTCGTGAGGAAGGAGACGCACCGGACGTCATAACCGGTACGTTTTTAATCTTTGGTGTTCCATATACTGCTTTGATAGATGTGGGTTCGACACATTCTTACGTTGCTAGTAGCATAGTTGAGACCATGAATTTAGTTCCTGTGACTGCTTCTAGGAGGATGACCGTACTTAGTCCTTTAGGTTACTCTGTAGAAGTAGACAAGCTATATAGGGATGTACCCCTAGAACTTCAAGGGGTAGTGTTCGTAGCTGATCTGATGGAACTGCCGTTTGAGGAGTTCGATCTGATTATTGGGATGGATTGGTTGGTCAAGTACCAAGCAAGTTTAGATTGCGCTGCTAAGCGCATGGTTTTGAAGACGGTTGAAGGTGAAGAAGTGGTCATGATAGGTAATAGGAGAAATTATCTATCCAACGTGGTATCTGCGCTGAAAGCGGTAAAAATGGTCAGAAAGGGCTGTGAGGCGTTCGTAGTTCATGTGTGTGCTTTAGAAGCTAAGGAGTCTTCTGTGGGGAATGTTCAAACTGTAAAGGAATTTGCTGACATATTTCCTGAACAACTTCCAGGATTGCCTCCGGATCGTGAGGTCGAATTCGGTATAGATCTGTTACCCGGAACGGCGCCAGTATCTATAGCTCCGTATAGGATGGCACCGAAGGAATTGATGGAATTGAAGGCTCAGATTCAAGAGTTGTTGGATCGAGGTTTCATTCGACCAAGTGTTTCACCTTGGAGAGCGCCGGTACTTTTTGTCAAGAAGAAGGATGGTGCGATGCGGATGTGTATAGACTACCGCCAGTTGAACAAGCTGACGATAAAAAACAAGTATCCTTTGCCGAGGATAGATGACTTGTTTGATCAGCTTAAAGGGGCTGCAGTTTTCTCTAAGATTGATTTAAGGTCTGGATATCATCAGCCGAAGGTGAAAGAGGCTGATATCCATAAGACGGCATTTCGTACTCGGTATGGTCACTACGAGTTTCTGGTGATGCCGTTTGGATTGACTAACGCACCGGCAGCTTTCATGGACATGATGAATAGGGTATTTCAGCAGTTTTTGGATCAGTTTGTTGTGGTCTTTATAGACGATATTTTAAGTATACTCGAAGTCAGAGGAGGAGCATGATGCGCATTTGCGAATGGTGTTGCAGATTTTGAGGGAAAAGCAGCTGTATGCGAAATTTAGTAAGTACGAATTCTGGCTTAAGGAGGTGACTTTCTTGGGTCATGTTGTTTCAGCCGAGGGGATTAGAGTGGATCCTTGGAAGATTGAGGCAGTGTTGGATTGGAAGCCGCCTAAGTCTGTGGTTGAGATTCGGAGTTTTCTAAGTCTGGCGGGGTATTACCGAAGATTTGTGGAAGGATTTTCTTTGATTGCTGCACCGATGACCAAGTTGTTGAGGAAAGGAATTCCATTTGTGTGGACCGAGGAGCAACAAGAAAGTTTCGACAAATTGAAGAGAATTCTGACTGAAGCTCCAGTTTTGATTCAACCTGAGGCAGGCAAGGAATTCACGGTTTATTGCGATGCATCACATATTGGTTTGGGATGTGTGTTGATGCAAGAAGGGAAGGTAGTGGCTTATGCATCTCGGCAGTTGAGACCACATGAGGCTAATTATCCGACTCATGACTTGGAGTTAGCGGCTGTAGTCTTCGCTTTGAAGATATGGAGGCACTACTTGTACGGAGAGAAGTCGATAGTCTATACGGATCACAAGAGTCTTAAGTATCTTTTGACTCAGAAGGATTTGAATTTGAGACAGCGTAGATGGATTGAGCTGTTGAAGGACTACGACTGTTCGATCGAGTATCATCCTGGTAAGGCTAACGTGGTGGCAGACGCGTTGAGTCGTAAGGTTGTATCAGATTTAAGATCAATGTTTGCTCGACTTAGTCTGTTCGACGATGGGAGTCTTTTGGCAGAATTGCAAGTCAAGCCGACTTGGTTAGATCAGATTAAGGAGAAGCAGTTAGAGGATGATGGTTTGAATGATCGGAGGTTGCAAGTCCAGAATGGTGGATTAGAGGATTTTAGTCTGTCCAGTGATGGAGTTTTGTGCTTTAAAGGGAGAGCTTGTATGCCGAAGGATGTGGAGTTGAGACAAAGGATTCTTCGGGACGCACATAGTAGCCCATATGCTATGCATCCCGGAGGTAGCAAGATGTATCGAGATTTGAGAGAGCAGTTTTGGTGGCCAGGTCTGAAGCGGGAAGTAACTGAGTTCGTGGGTAAGTGTCTGACGTGTCAACAAGTTAAGGCTGAACATCAGTTGCCATCTGGTTTACTTCAGCCGGTGAAGATTCCTCAGTGGAAGTGGGAGAGGATCACTATGGACTTTGTCAGTGGATTACCTCTTACGCCTAGCAAGAAGAATTCAGTTTGGGTGATTGTGGATCGACTAACTAAGTCAGCGCATTTCATACCTGTAAGGGTAGATTATTCGCTTCAGAGGCTAGCAAAGTTATATGTGGCTAAGATAGTGAGATTGCATGGTGTGCCAGTATCGATTATCTCGGATAGGGATCCGAGGTTTACATCAAGGTTTTGGAGAGCTTTGCATCAAGCTTTGGGAACGAGATTGGACTTCAGCACAGCTTTTCATCCGCAATCCGACGGACAATCGGAGAGAGTGATCCAGATCTTAGAAGATATGCTCAGAGGTTGCGTTCTGGATTTCAGTGGCAGTTGGGAGGAGTATCTACCGTTAGCGGAATTCGCTTATAACAATAGTTATCAAGCGAGTATCCAAATGGCACCATATGAAGCACTGTATGGACGGAAGTGCCGTACTCCTACGTGTTGGACGGAGTTGGGTGAACGTCAGGTTTTGGGTCCAGAATTGGTGACTGAAACTGAGGAAAAAGTTAAGGTAATTTGGGCTCGTCTCAAGGAAGCGTCGGATAGGCAGAAGTCTTACGCCGATCTCAAGCGCAAGGAAATGGAATACGAGGTAGTAGATAAAGTCTTTTTGAAGGTGTCACCTTGGAAAAATGTGTTGCATTTTGGGCAAAAAGGGAAGTTAAGCCCAAGGTTCATCGGCCCGTATACTGTGTTGAAGCGAGTAGGACCAGTAGCTTATCAGCTCGAACTGCCAGCAGAGTTGAGTCAGATTCATGATGTCTTCCATGTGTCGATGCTTAGACGGTATCGGTCGGATCCATCGCACGTTGTGCCAGTGGCAGATATTGAGGTTAACTCCGACTTATCTTTCGAGGAGGAGCCAGTTCAGATCTTAGATCTTGATATCAAGGTTTTGCGTAAGAAAGCAGTACCTTTGGTGAAAGTGCTATGGCGAAACCATGGTACGGAGGAAGCGACGTGGGAACCCAAGGATGTAATACGGCAGCAATACCCCCATCTCTTCTGATCAGGTAATTTCGAGGACGAAATTATTTTAAGGGGGGTAGAACTGTAACATCCTGAAATTGGGGCTATTTGTGATTGAATTATTTTGCTTGTGTTTAAATTTCTGTGACATTATTTGTGGAATTATAAGACTCAATTATGGGTCTTGAGTAAGCTCGGTTAAGTAGGATAATTTTTAGTATGGTTTATTTAATGAAGTAGGATTAAGTGAGCTTGACACTTAAGTTAATTAAGTGTTCATTTAAAGCACAAGAGGAGTAAGTGGCAAGTTGGTTAAGGCTCTTGAAAGGTTGCTTGAGGTTAGTGGTTCGAGTAGCATGTTTAGCATTTTGAGGTTTTTATTTCATGATAGCATTAATGGCCGGTCAACCTATGTTTATGATAGGTGGACTAATAACTTTTGGTAAGTTGAATTTATTTTTAAGGAAAGCATGGAAAAAGGGATAAGATTCCTAAGGTTATGGTAGGATATCTTGAAGTTATGGTATTAAGAGGGGACAAAGGCTTGGTTTGTGGAAAGTGTTTTGGAAAGAAATCCTATGCCTTAATGCATGAATGTGGACGGCATGTAAGGCTAGGGGGAGTGGCCGAATTTTTGGTAGGTAGCTTGGGGGGGATATTGGCCAAACTTTTGTTTTGTGTATCATTTTGTGCTTGTTTTTCCTCTCCAAAAAGCTCTCATCTTTGGCCGAATGTCTAGGGTTCTTTTAGTGCTAAATTTCTTTTGAAGACAACTTCATTTTGTTGGAAACAAAATATCACTTTCTTTCTCTCATTTGTCTTTTGAACCAAACTACATTTTGCATCTTGTGCATTTTCTTCCTTGGTAAAGTTTGTAGTAACTGAATATCATTTCTTCCATCTCTCTTTTTCTTCCTTTGATCAATTCTTTCTCATTCTCTTTTCAACCTTTATCAAAAACCAAAAACCATCCTTTCTTTTTCTAAACTTTGGTCGAATCTTCTACACCATTATCTTTCATCTACTACTTTTCTTTTCTTTTCAAAACCGAATCCCCATTTCTCTTTTCTTCTCAATAATTTCTTTATTGGCCGAATATACTCCTTGGGTATGCCGAAACTCTCTTCTTTCATTTAGAAGTATCTTGGCCGAATATTGAAGGTGGTAAGGATTTATTTCAAAGGATTATTCTTTTAAGTTTTCGTTTAAACCGAAGGCTAATAACCTTAATGATGATGGTTGGTTGTAGGGAAGTGAGGCCGATTCATTTAGGAGTGTGTTGGCTAGTGTTCGAAGGCTTTTGGGTAAGATTTTGGGTTCACAAGGAACCCTTCTCAATTATTTTGGTTTGGCCGAATAGGCCATGGCACTAATGTCCATTTTTGGCCGAATATAGGGGCAAGAATACTTGTGTGGACAATTTGTCTATTCGGGATTTAGAACTCTTGTTGGTGCCAGGTGTGTACATACACATCTTATAACTTTTTAATATGCTAAGTGTTATAATATGCCTAATCCGTTTGTGTAGACATGGATGTAATACCATCATGGTATTAACAAAGACTCGGGTAAGTCTTTATTGCTTTGAGATTACTATTTGATGCTTTTGGGAAGCATGACACATTTGGTATGTGTATTATTGGATATATGGCAATGATAAATTTATTAATGTTGTTAAAATAAACCTTTTTGCATGATTCAGTAAATATACATAATTGTTTGATATGGGTTGATGAGTGGAGGGGGCAGTGATATTCGTGTCGACGGACACTAGTGTTTTGGTAACACATTGTGACTACGGTCACCAGAGGTTTGGTACCTCCAGAGGTTTGGCACCTCATAGCGACTTGTCCCTGTGGTTGATACTACAGTGGGTTGGCCCCATTTTGAGATATGGGATCGTCTGCCAGTGATTTGGTATCACACGATGGGTTGGCCCCATCATTCGATTTGTGTCTTCGGACACCAGAGATTTGGTATCCCCAGTGATTTGGCATCACAATTGTGACTATATGTCACCAGTGTTTTGGTAACACAATTGTGTCTTTGGACACCAGTGGTTTGGTACCACACGGGGTAGAAAAAGGCGTTTGGATGGTTAGGTTGGGTGCATTTTAAACTTATGCATGTTAATTGGTTATGATTTGTGTATGTTATTGCACTAAATCGGGGAAGGGTTACACATTGAGTCTTGGTGACTCACCTTCTCCTTTAATTTTTCAGGTGACTCGTAGATCGCGGGTGAGGAGCCGGATGGACTCGAGGTGGCCATGCAGTGGAGATTTTTAATAAATGAATTTTGGATTTTATCTATCTTTCGTTTGGGTTTATGTTGCTTAATTGTAATAAGGCCTCCTAGGATGATTTTATTATTGCTGCATGTTTGAATGTTTGGTTTAAACTACTTGATGATGTTAAAACGGTTGCACATGTTTTCTCAAATTAAACGTAAAATGTTTTTAAAGTACTATCGAGTACATTTGAAATTTTTAAACAACTCGACTCAACAAATATTTTTAAGTGTGGTTTTTAACAAAGAAAATTCAAATTGAAAGGCATTTCGACTAATTTTCAAAATCGGTTTTAAAATGATTTTCAAAATGTTTTCTCTGTAGCAAACCAAATTCGGTCATATTGTTTGGGCCGGGTTTGGGGTGTTACAAGGCCGAGTTTGGGGTGTTACATTTGGTCCCTCTCAAGTATGCACCAGGTAGGATTCTAGAGAAGAGGAGGTGGGCCACTAGGACCGCTTAAGTACCAAGCTCTCCCTAGATCCAATCCTAGACATGCATATGTCTGTTGCCACACTCTAACCCAGTGACTTGTCCACGGACATGCTTAATTATTAGATTAAGTCTTATGCGGTTTAAGAGTTGTTCAGAACTAGGCCTAAAGTCCATTAAACCCTAGCATACTTGTCTACGACCTTATAAAGCCCATCAAGCCCATCACGTTCATATAGCCCATTATGCCCAAATTACATCCTTATGGCCCATTAGGCCCAGATCTCATTCATATTGCCTATTAGGCCCAAAACAATTCCAGATCATGTAACATGCATGACTAACTCAATTCATATAACCAAATCAATCAATTTCATCAAACTTAGCCTCAGGTCCCACCGGGCCCATTTAGCTACTTTCGACTTTCTGATTTTCCGGCATTGTCGATATCATGTATGTGTAGTGTTCGTACACACCTGGTTACTGCAACGTGCTATACTATCCTTGATCTTGAACCTACAACCAACCAACCTTCAATCAATCACTCATACTTAATCAAAATATTTACCAAAAGCCAAAGCCTCACCTTAACTTTACTTGAAACACCAAGCCTTAATAGCTTTTACTCGATCACTAATCACGAGTACTTCCTAAATCTGCATCAATATTAGTTATTAAAAACTGAACCATAAGTGACTTATATCCATCTTAAGTCACCTTTACGTTACTTACGACCATTCGGCCAACCTTCAAAACCAAAAGTGAAGAATACTTACCGAATCCACTTTTGATCCTGCGGCCTAGATAGCTACTGAACAAGATTCGGCTTTTAACCTTGACTGGTAGTAGATAACAATCAATTTGTGATGGAGGAAAACAACAAAGATTCAACACTAATAGGGATTTCGGCAAGAGAAGATGATGATACTTTGACAATAAAAGAGTTTGGCTATGAGAGAATTCGGCAAAAAGGGATTCGGCTATAGGAGATTTCGACAACAAAGCAAGGTATTTTCGGTTGTGGAAAAATAAGGTTTTGGCAATGAACAGAAAAAGAATGGAAAATTCGGCATTACCTAGGACCCCAGAATCGACACACACACATTTATATAGGCTATAGCCAGAACTTAGCCACCCCTAAAGTCTCATTCAGCACCACTTCATCCACTCTTCATCTCCTAATTTTTCTCCATGATATCTCCCTTATCCTAAATTATCTCTACTGATCACTTCTCCTTAGATACACGCCACTTCCAGCCTTCTAGAAGCCTAAAATTAAACTTGAAAATAAAACTAAGCTAGCACTCAGACCCCAGACCTCCCTGCATGCATATGTCGCCACCTCTCTACACCCTAGTGGCATCACTGAGCCACTTCACCACAGGCTTCTTTGTGCCATTTTTCACTTATTTTTATTTAAAAGGCCCCTACTCACAACCTTGAATCCTTAATTAATTAAATTAAGAATCCTCCACCACAAAACTCGAACCCAGAGCTTCTCCAACACACCTAGACACTCCAAGTTAAACCTTTAAAGCCGTCATGTCATCTGTCATTCTCTTGTTCACTTAAAAATTATGTGAGACCAAAAGCCCAATAGGCCCAATTCTATTAGGCCCAAATTCAGGGCGTTACATTCCTAGCTAGCTTCTTCTATTATGCGTCGTTGCTAGAGAATTTTTACTAAAGCTATGTTCTTGTTTCTCAATTCTTTCACCTCTAATGCTAGAATCCTGATCTATTCCTCACTGTACAACATATCAACTATATCTCAACATCCGTCAGGGAGAGAACATGTGAAGGGCCAGATCGGTACCGTCGTAACATAGACACATGAAATACATTATGAATCTTTTCTAATCTTGATGGTAAAACTAATCGATATGCAACAGGTCTGATTCTTTCAGTAATCTCATACAGCCCGATAAATAGTGGACTTAGCTTTCCTTTGCTACCGAACCGAAGAACTTTCTTCGAGGGTGATACTTTCAAAAATACTGTATTGCCAACTTGAAACTCTATATATTTATGTTTGAGATCTGCATATGATTTTTGACGATCTGAAGCTACTTTCAAACTATCTCAGATCACTTTTACTTTTTCTTTAGTTTCACGAATCAAATCAACCCTGTAAATCTTTTTCTTATTGAGCTCATTCCAGTATAACATAGTTCGGCATTTATGACCATACAAAGGTTTATACAGTGCCATCTTTATGCTTGATTGAAAACTGTTGTTATACACGAATTCAACCAACGGTAAATATTTCCCCTAGTTGCCTTCAAACTCTAATGCACAGTAACGAAACATATCCTCGAGAATTAGAATTACTCGCTCGGACTGACCATCGGTCTGAGGATGAAATGCAGTGCGAAAATGCAATCGCGTACCTAGAGCTTGCTGTAATTGTCTCCAGAATCGTGTTGGAAACCGCGGATCTCTATCCGAGATGATAAAAACTGGCACATCATGTAATTGGACAATCTTAGAAATATACAACTCAGCTAATCTGTCAAGGGAGTAATATGTACGTACCGAAATAAAATGTGCTATCTTCGTCAAACGATCAATGACAACTCAAATGGCATCTTTCTTTTTCTGAGATAGGGGTAAACCCGATACAATGTCCATAGTAACTCAATCCCATTTCCACTCGGGTATCATCACTGGCTGAATAATCCAGAAGGTACATGATGTTCAGTTTTAACTTGCTGACATACTAAACATCTCGATACAAAGTCAGAAATCTCGTGTTTCATTCCTGGCCACTAGTACATTTGTTTCAAATCACTGTACATCTTATTACTTCCCGGATGATTGGACAAGCTACCACTATGAGCTTCGTGCAAGATTCTCTGAATGAGCTCTGGATTCTTTGGTACACAAATTCTACCTCTAAACAATAAGCAATCATCGAGTCCTATCTGAAATTCTGAATCGAGAGTCGACTCACATTATGCCCGCTTTGCTAACAACTCACCATCAAATTTCTAAGCTTCACAGATCTGCTATAAAAATATCAGTCTAGCATTGAACCATCAACTTGGCTAACATTGAACCATCATCAGATAATGTCAGTCACGTATTCATCACTCGCAAAGCAAATAAAGACTTTCTACTCAAAGCATCAATAACTACATTCTCTTTTCTCGGATGATAATCAATGATCAACACATAATCTTTTAATAGTTCGAGCCATCTGCGTTGTCTCAAATTCAAATCTTTATGTGACATTAGATACTTTAAACTCTTATGATCTGTAAATATATGACATTTTTCGCCGAACAAATGGAGTTGCCAAATTTTCAACGCAAACACAATAGCTGCCAACTCTAGGTCATGTGTCAGATAATTCTTTTCATGTGGCTTTAATTGTCTGGAAGCATAAGCTATAACTTTGTCTTCCTGCATCAAAACACAACCTAAACCATTTAAAGATGCATCGCTGTAAATCACAAATTTTTTACCTGATTCAGGCTGAACCAAAACTGGTGCCTCGGTCAACAGTGCTTTCAACTAATTAAAACTTTGTTGACATTTCTCAGACCATTCAAATTTCACATCTTTCTGTAATATTCACGTCATCGGTGTAGCTATCATCGAGAACCCTTTGACGAATCTTCGGTAATAACTAGCTAATCTTAGAAAATTTCTAACTTCGGATACGTTTCTCGGTGGTTTCCAGTCAACTACTGCTGAAATTTTACTTGGATAACTCAATTCAATACGCATTTTATTTAATTTAATCCAAAACCATATTTTGGCAAAATTACCATTTTTCCCTTATACTTTTAATTTCTTGCAATTTATTCCTTAGCTCATAAAAGTGGAAATTATGCAATTTCACCACAACCCACTTTAGCCAAATATCAATTAGGTCCCTATCAAGCCCTATATTTCATTTTTTCACAATTTCATCATTTAAAATTTTCCATTTTTCAATTTTATCCCTATTTAACAATTTCACCAAAAATCACTTAACAAAAGTTGTTTATCTAACAACAAATACTCATTTTCTTCCATGAATCATAAAAAATCATGCACATTCATTAATGGCAAAACTCTAATAGTTTAACAATTTCAGAAATTAGTCCCTGGCTAACTAGATTAAGCTACAATGATCCTAAAAGCATAGAAATCATTAAAACGGGAAAAAATATCTTACCAATCATGCAAAATAAGCATGGCAGAACCCTAATTTGATCAATGGCATCTTTTCTCTTTTAATTTCGGTTGATGATGATGAATAAAAGATGATAGCTTATTTTATTTCATTAGTTTTTATCATTATTTTACTATTTACTTAAATAACCTTTAAAAACATCACTAATTACACTTATACCAAGCCATGTACTTTCACTATCACCATCTATGGTCTAATTGACTTAAACTTTAAAGTTCTATAGCTATTTAATACCTTTAGCTACTAGAACTCAACTTTTGCACTTTACACGTTTTAGTCGTTTTTAACAAAGTAAAATTTCTTAACGAAATTTTTATACGGTGCTACTATCATGCTGTAGGCAATAAAAAATAAAAAAATAAATTTTTTGACTTCAGATTTGTGGTCCCAAAAACACTATTCCAATTTCACTAAAAACGGGTTATTACAGTAATGTTGTGACTATTCACAATAACCCAAGAAACATACTCATATCGGGTTAGTCCAATATGTAATTCTCTAACATATACTTATGGATTGATTTTGACATCCCTATGTTAATGACAACACTTTGTCATCAATCAACTATAGGTTAGTCTTAATGTATTATTGTTGTCCAAGCCCACAATAATACTCCACTAAGGACCTTTTAAGAATAGTCATATTATTCTCAAGACATTATTATAAAACAATTTATTTATTTACACATACAAGAAACTGAAATAATAATGGCAATGCCTTAAAGTAATAAATGAGTCAAAACAAGTACGTTATTACAATCATCTCATGATTGATCATTGGGTATACTCTAACAGTTGGATCTGGTGCCCTGAGTGTAGCATAGTCGTTTGTAAACTTGTAATTTTTTGAACATATTGGTCAATAAAACAAATTCATGGATTACATTAATATACTTTGTATAATTGTTCTCATATAGCTTTTGCATGCAAAGAAAAATGGAAGCAAATATTGGCTCACAATTGTCTAATGTTTAAACTAATACTAAATGGTATAACGTGGTCAGATCATAATACGAAAAGACATCTTATATTAGTAAATAAACCTAAACATGTCCTTAGTCTAGTCAGAAATGAGCAAATATTCAAAGACTAATATTTCGTCTATCTAGCCCAATTAGGGAGTTGCTTTGTGTAGGGCATCAGAGCGGATGACTCTTAGAAGATAAAGACATAGATGTGAGTGACTAGATTGATAGTACATTAGACCGAACCCAAGAAAATTAGATCCTGAATCTGTTTATGGATTTATTCACTTGTGACATTCATGGTGTGGCATACCTCAATCCTAAGTGAATGATAAACTATGTATGTATGACTCGTATACTTTGATGTAAGTACGAGCCTGGGTTCAAATAGATAAGGAACCGAAAGCTAGTGCGTTGGTTATATGACTTCGACAATATGTAAGGTCATTCAGAACAATGGAATTCATAGCCTGAGACATAGGTAAATGATATCCTTTCATTGGCATGACATCATTGATGAAAAGTAAACGTGGCCACGAGTCATTCATATTGGTGATAAATGACTTGATTACTATTTGATAGTAATTGACTTTTCATGAAGAAAGATGTAATGGTTACCATGAGATAAAATAGGACCATATTGGCATAATGATTTTTTTCCAAAAAGATTAAGGATATTCTAAGAGGGTAACATTGTAGTGCCCTAAACCTGTCCCCCGTGGAGGGCCCAAGACTGGTGCATTACAGCCAAATGAAAATCACTTATTTTTGAAAAAGCATTGGGCAGAGACTTGAGTTACATTTTTTCAACTAGACATGCATAAGGTTACTAAACATTTACAATTAATAGGCCAAAACATTTTGGATTATGAAAGTTTTTTCAAAAACGACTAAAGAAAACTATGATTGGGCGCATATGAGAGTTTACTTACAAAATAACAGTTCTAAAAATAATAATAAATCAATGAACTCGTCCCCCTTCATGTTTGTCATGCATAGTACTAAACATCAGAATTTTCACAGCAAAAAGTATCATCTGGCCTAATCCTTTAAGTTTTCCTATGTCTGTGGGAGATCTTCAAAAGGAAAGATTAATGGAGTAAGTTCATAGAACTTAGTGAGTCCCAGCGCAAACACTTGGATAACTATGTGCTAGGCAAACAAATATACCATTCCCCCTTAGGGTGGGTTTGGATAGGCGATTGAGTGCGGTGCGGTGCGTTTAGCTTACTTTTTGTCTCACACTACAGTATCGCTGCAGTATCTAATCTCATCGCCACCGCTGTTTTTACACTAACCGCAGGTAATTGCACCGCCCATCCAAACCCACCCTAAGCTTTTTGGCGCATACATTATGCCCATACATTCATCCAGACAAACTTCTTTGTCTTAGCTAAACTGTCACGAATTGCTTTCACTTTCTGCTCAGTCTCTTTTATAAGGTCAACCCTATGAATCTTATTCTCACTCAGCCCAGTCCAATACAATGGAGTTCGACATTTTCGACCGTAAAGAGCCTCATACGGTGCCATCTTAATACTAGATTGAAAACTATTGTTATAAGCAAACTCAATCGATGGTAGATGCTTCTCCCATGTACTTTCAAATTCTAAAATACAACATCTCAACATATCTTCAAGGACTTGAATGATCCGCTTGGATTGACCATCCATTTGCGGATGAAAAGTAGTACTGAAATGCAGTTTTGTGTCTAAAGCCTCTTGAAATTTCTTCCAAAATCGTGAGGTAAATCTCGGATCTCTGTCAGATATAATAGATAGTGGCACCCCTTGTAATCTCACAATCTCAGCAATGTACATTTTAGCCAATCTATCGAGTGAATAATCTGTTCTCATCGAAATAAAATGAGCTGATTTCGTCAATCTATCAACTATCACCCAGTTTGCATCTTTCTTTCCCGGAGATAAAGGCGATCCTGACACAAAGTCCATTGTGATTCTATCCCATTTCCACTCAGGAATCATAATCGGTTGCAACAATCCTAATGGAACCTGATGTTCAGCTTTAACCTTCTGACAAGCTAAACATTTCAACACAAAGTCAGAGATGTCTCGTTTCATACCATGCCACCAATAAAACTGTTTCAGATCATTATACATTTTCGTACTCCCAGGATGAACAATTAATCGACTATTATGAGCCTCTTTCAAAATCATTTGAATCAACTCAGAATTTCTAGGAATACAAATCCGATCTCTAAATCTCAAACAATCATCACTATTAACTCGAAATTCTGATTCAGCATTCGATTCACATTGAGTTCGTTTAGCCATCATTTCCACATCACTTTTCTGGGCATCACAAATCTGTCGTACATACATCGGCTTTACTTTCAATTCAGCCAAAATCGTACTATCATCACATAGATCTTTCTGAGTGCTTATAGCTTGCAAGGCACATAATGATTTTCGGCTCAAAGCATCAGCTACAACATTAGCTTTACCCGGGTTGTAATCTATCACAAGTTCGTAATCTTTCAACAACTCTAACCATCTTATCCGTCGCAAATTCAATTCTTTCTGAGTCATCAAATACTTCAAACTCTTGTGATCTGTAAAGATATGACACTTCTCACCAAATAAATAATGACGCCATATTTTTAATACGAACACAATCGCGGCCAATTCAAGGTCGTGCATTGGGTAGTTCTTTTCATGCGACTTTAGTTGCCTCGAAGCATAAGCAATGACTTTACCTTCTTGCATCAGCATACAGTCCAAACCATTCAACGAGGCATCACTGTAAAGTATGAATTCTTTGCTTGATTCCGGTTGAACTAATACTGGCGCCTTAGTCAACAACGCTTTCAACTGCTCAAAACTTTGCTGGCACTTTTCTGACCACTCGATTCTAACATCTTCCTGTAACAATTTCTTAACGGAATCGCAATCATCGAGAAGCCTTTCACAAACCTTCTATAATATCCCGCTAGTCCCAGAAAACTATGGATTTCAGACACATTTCTCGGAGGCTTCCATTCTAATATAGTAGAGATTTTACTAGGATCAACTCGTATCCCAGCAGTTGACACAATATGCCCTAGAAAAGCAACTTCATGCAACCAAAATTCACATTTACTAAACTTAGCATACAACTGTTTCTCACACAGAGTTTGCAGCACGGTTCTCAAATGCTCGGCATGCTGTGTCTCATCACACAAATAGATCAAAATATCATCAATGAACACCACTACAAAGCGATCCAAATACGGTCTGAATATCCGATTCTTCAGATCCATAAACACTGCAGGAGCATATGTTAGTCCGAAAGGCATCACTAAGAATTCATAATGTCCGTACCTCGTTCTGAAGCAGTTTTTGGCACATCAGATTCTTTAACTCTTAACTGATAGTAGCCTGATCTCAAATCTATCTTTGAAAACACTGTAGCTCCTCTCAGCTGATCAAAAAAATCATCAATACAAGTCAACAGATATTTGTTCTTTATTGTCGATGATCAATACACATTCTCATAGTTCCATCTTTCTTTTTCACAAATAACACAGGAGCTCCCCAGGGTGAGAAACTCAGTAGTGCAAATCCTCTGTCAGTCAACTCCTGCAAGTGAGACTTTAACTCTTTCAATTCTGTTGGTTCCATTCTATACGGAGCTATCAAAATGGGAGTTGTAACATCCCGAAATTGGGCCTAGGAGAATTGGGCCTTTTGGGCCCCGAGTGTAGGAACTTTTTAAATATTTTTGGGAACAAGAGAACGGCTTTAATGCAAGTTGGACTTATTAGGTGAGTGTTTTTGAAAGGCTAGAGGGCTTCTATGAAGTCCCGGGATCAAACTTGGCCTTAGGAAAAATTTTGGTTTTAGGTGAATAAAACCCTAGGAGTTAGTAAGCAGGCTTTAAGAATAAAATGTGGAGAAAAATGACACAAGTGGAGTGCGTGCTGTAATGGAAAAGTGACGCCACATAAGAGACAAGGGGGTGACGCCACAAGGAAGGAAGGAGGTCCAAGGTTCAAGTCTTGGCACTTGCATTTCTTTTTGTTTTATTTTTTTAAGTGAACTTAGACTTTGGCCCATAGATTTATATTTAGTTGCGCATGATTTTAGTCACAAGAGGAGCTTGTGGCTTGGTGGCAAGTGGGGTGTTGAGCTATTGAAGGGAGCAAGGGTTCGAATCTCATGACAAGCAAAGGAGTATTTATTTTGGGGACTGGACGACAAGAGTTTGAGTTGGATTTAAACTCCGCTAACAGAGGGATCCTACATTGGAAAGATACAAAGAGGAAAGCTGAGAAGCTGGCTATATATATAGAGCTATCTATGATTTGAGAGAAAACATACCTTGGTGGGCGTTGGGTATAGTAGTGCTCGGAGCATGGATTAGCAGCTTTCGATTCCTATCAGATCTAGAGGATAATCGCCAATAGTAGCAAAGGAAGGGCTACTAGAACGTGAGGTACACGGGTCGTGACTAAGGGATTTGCAGCGCGCGTGGTTACCAGGTGTGTACAAACACCACACACACGATATCGGCAATGCCGAAAAGCCGAAAGTTGCTAAATGGACCCGGTGGGCCCTAAGGTTAAGAATTGATGAAATGGTTTGGTTGGTTATACGAATTGAATTAGTCATGCATGATACATGAATTGTATTTGTTTTGGGCCTAATAGGCCATATGATGAGATTTGGGCCTAATGGGCCGTAAGGGTGTGATATGGGCTTGATGGGCTTATGGGGACGTAGACATGTATGTTAGGGTTTATGAACCTTAGGCCTAGTTTGAACAACTCTTAAATTCCATAAGACTTAATCTAATTAAACATGTCTGTGAACAAGTCGCAGGGTTGGAGTGTGGCAACGGACGTACGCATGTCTAAGATTGGATCTAGGAAGAGCTTGGTACTTAAGCGGCCCTAATGGCTCACCTCCTCTTTTCTGGAATCCTACCTGGTGCGTAGTGTCTGTTCACTTTAGCCGCGATGACTTGTTGATGGGCCAAAGTTCATAGCTAAAACTTAAAAGGGACCAAATACCCTTATATCTGTAAAATTCCTAAAATACCCTTATATTTGTAAAATTTACTAAAATACCCCTAGATTTGTCAATTATCGAAATACCCCTGGTTTGCGAAATTACAGAAATACCCCTGCTTTACGAAATTAACGAAATACCCTTGGTTAGCAAAATTATCGAAATACCCCTGGTTTATGAAATTACTAAAATACCCTTGATTTGCAAAATTACCGAAATACCCTTGGTTTGCAAAATTACCGAAATACACTCGATTTGTGAAATTACCGAAATACCCTTGATTTGCAAAATTACCGAAATACCCCTGGGTAGTGAAATGACAAAAATACCCCTATGTGACGAATATGAGTTTATGGATGTTACTCGTATGTTTGATGCATTCATATAATATTTTGCTTAGGATGCATATGGGTGGGAATTATGGTACGGAGGAAGATTTGAGGATCGCATGGTCGTATGGTATGGATCCACCGGAGGCTTTAAGCCCAATATATGTGATTAAGCAGCTTTGCTGCAACGTTCGGTAGTATCGCAACCGGGCTATCCTTGGTGTGTAGCGGAGGGGTGGGTCGAGCTAGAACTCCCCACAGGAGTCATAAGGTTGGAAGGGGAAATGGTGTGTGTAGCAGATGGATTTTTGGGGTGGGCTTTGCATTATTTATTTATAAATGATACAATATGATATGATATGAGGTCATTGTGGGCTAAAGCCCAAGACCACCGATTTTGATAGGGCTTAGGCCCAATGTGAATATTTGTAAGTGATTTGATTGCCAAGGGTTGTGCACACTGAGTTTCGAAACCCACACCCCTTTAATTTAATGTTTCAGGTAATCTCGAATAGACGACTCGACGTGGGAGAGGACTCGGATATGGCCACACTACAAGAGGCTTGAATTTTCATTTATTTGTTTCAAATACATGTTTTTATTTACTTAATTTTCGGTGGATGTAATAAGGCCTTGTACTCCGTTTTGACTTCAGATTTATTTTGGGTTTTGAGATTAATTGTTTATTTTAATTATTAAACCTAAGTAAGCTCTTATGCTTAAACTTGGTTTCCGAATTACTTAAAATAATAAAATGGGTTTATCTTTAATTAATAAGACTCAAATATTTTTGGCTTTTGGGCCTTAAATTTTTAATTAGCAAAACCGTTTTCAATTGTGCCTTTAATGGGATATTCCGGATTCGGGCCTAACTTCTAGGCCGGGTTTGGGGTGTTATAGGAGTGGTCCCCAGCACTAATTCAATACCAAATTCGACTTCCCAAATCGGAGGTAATCCCGGTAACTCTTCAGGAAACACATCTGGAAACTCACATACCACAGGCACATATTCAACTTTCTTTTCCGACACTTTTGTATCAATTACGTACGCCAAATAAGCTTCACAACCCTTTCTCACATAGTTCATAGCTTTCATCACAGATACAACAGTTGGTAATCCTTTCATATCACTGGATTCAATTCGAACTAGCTCACCATTCTGACTTTTCAACTCAATACTCTTTCTTTTACAATTCACGATGGCATTATGCAGAGTAAGCCAATCCATACCCAGAATTATGTCGAACTCATCGAATGGTAACAACATCAAATTAACTAGAAAACAAACATCCCGAAACGTCAATAGACAATTCTTGCACACCTTATCCACCAAAACACACTTGCCTAAGGGATTCGATACTCTAATCACAAATTCAGTAGACTCAACAAGTAGAGTCTTACTTGATACTAGATTCACACACACATATGAATGAGTAGATCCTGGATCTATCAATGCAATGGCATCAGTATCAAATAAAGTGAAAATACTGGTGATGACGTCTGGAGATGATGCTTCCTCTCGTGCATGTATAGCATAAGCTCGGGCAGGAGCTCTCGCCTCTGACCTCACAGCTGTGTCAGTAGTCCCCCTATGGTTTCCACTCACATTTCTAGTGTTTCTGGGTGGTCTACCTCTAGCCGTCACATTACTCGGTCTTTCATTCTGAACATTTTCCTCTTCAACCACCTTTGGGCAATTCTAAATAAAATGATCTCGAGATCCACATTTATAACAAACTCTATTGTTGTACTTGCCCCAGTATTCTCCCACATGTCGTCTTCCACACTGTCTGCACTCAGGTTTGTTACTCTTAACACTGTCAACACTTAATTCAATTGGGACTTGAGTTCGTGGACCAGCACTTTGTCTCGAATGATCTCTACTTGGATGTCCAAACGAAGCATTTGAACGATTGCTTGTATCTCTAAACCTCTTCATCAAAGGTTGAGAAAACTTATTCATCGATCTTTTTCTTTCATCACGAGCTTCAGAATCAGCTTTCTTCTTTTCTTTACTGAGCTCCTTAGCTTTGCATGCTATTTCAACTAACACAACAAATTCAATTATATCAAGTATCCCAACCAACAATTTAATATCTTCATTCAATCCCTCTATGAAGCGTTTGCACATAGTAGCTTCGGCCGAAACACATTCTCTCGCGTATTGACTCAATCTTACAAATTCCCGCTCATACTCAGTAAACGACAAACGGCCCTATTTCAGCTCTAAAAACTCTTTATGTTTCTGATCAATGAAGCGTTGACTGATATACTTCTTTCTGAATTCGGCTTGAAAGAAATCTCAGGTGATTCTCTCTCTCGGAACCACAGATATCAATGTTTTCCACCAGTTATACGCAGTATCCCTCAACAGCGAAACAACACATTTTATACATTCATCAAGTGTCAACGACATCTCATCGAATACACGGATTGTATTCTCAAGCCAAAACTCGGCTTGCTCAGCATCTTCATTAGATGTGGCTCTGAACTCTTCGGCCCCGTACTTCCTAATCTTGTCCACAAGAGGTTTATTCAATCTAATCGGATCGATAACTTGTGGTACAAAATGTACTTGTAGGGGTGGAGGTTGTGGAGCAGCTGGATTCGTTCGAACGAACTCCGAAAACCACTCATTCATCATACGGAAGAAGGCTTGCTTAACCTCTCCTCCCTCACTACTATCATTTGGCCAAGATGTGGTCGGCGTTGTCCCTTGAGCGGGAGCAGGCACGTTACTCTCTACATCATCAGCAACTGCTCGATCGGGATACATTGCTATACGAAAACACATTTATATCTCTCAAAATTAATCACACTATCGCAATTTCAAATATGGCATGTATAGCTAGACTCACACGCACTACGTTAGTCTGAGAATCGACTAAACCGTAGCTCGGATACCAATAAAATGTAACACCCCTAACCCAAGACCGTCGCCTGAATAGGGTTAAGAGGCATTACTGAACAATCGAAACATTTCGTTACTATTTCATGATACAAAGTCAAACATCAATCAAACATATTTTTCATAAGTATATAGTCCCTTATGGAGGTCTTCAAGACCTCAAATACGGATAAGAAAGGGGTCGGGACTAAACCGGAACACATACAAAAATTCTCATAAATTTAAAACTTTTCAAAGTTTCAGGGGTTACACGCCCGTGTAGGCAGACCGTGTGCCTCCCACGGCAGGTAGACACCCCCGTGTGTCTTTCCCGTGTTCGAACCTGACTTTACTCCAAGGCCCCCGAGCACACCCGTGTACCTTGGCCGTGGTCAATTCTGACTTGGCTCCATAGCCACCCAGCACGTCCGTGTGCCAAGGTCGTGGTTGATTTTGTTGAAACCACACAGCTACCAAGCACGTCCATGTGCTAAGACCGTGTACTCTTAGCTAGCTACTGACTTAGCCCCACGGTCACTAGGCACGCCCGTGTGCCACAACCGTGTGACAAAATAGGCCATTTACAAGGCCAAATTGCCACCCACACAAGGATCAATCCTACAAGCACATTTAAGCATAAACTCACACACAATTTAGCATCCAATTTCACGTCAAGTGATCATCATATCATCACATATAACCTCATTTCAAAATATGTCAACTTATAAACTAACATACACCACTTGAACACATTCAATACCAACCATGATTCATTTCCAAATTCACTAAAATCATACTAGCATCATACCAACACAAAGTTTACCATTCATAAGTCATTCTCTTTACCCACAAGCTATACCAAAATATGCATCATATAACAAGCAATTCATGCTCAATGCCATTATGTATCTAACCACATCACATGGCTATTTACACATCTCAAATATGTCTCAAAATAACTAGCCTATACATGTCATGTTTTAACTCTGTACATCTATCCAAAGATACCCAAAATAGTTTGCTGATAGTCTGATTGAGATACTGACGATCCCCAGATCCGAGCTAGCTTTACTGACACTACAAAGCAAAGAAACAAATCACACAATAAGCTAATGCATATAATAACCCTCCCATAGATCGATTCTCTCATATTCATACCATAGCGTTCATAGCTAAATACCCATATATTCATTCATAACTTTGTCCATAAACTCATCAACCACAAATGTTCAATACATACCTTAGCTAACACATAGTTATTCAATTTCCAAGCTACTCAATGCTCGGTATTACATGTCAATCATCCTCTGATATTCTTTCAATTTAATCGCACACTCAGTGCCATATACAGGATTGAAACATATTCGTCATCGCACACTTAATGCTTATTCTATCAATCGACTTATCTCAGTATCACACACATAGTGCCAAATCAATAAGCCGAAGCTTTCATAACATCGCACACAGAGTGCTATTCATTTCTGTTTCGATTTCAATTTCGCACACTTAGTGCCATCTAATTAAATCTTGCACATAGCATCTCAATCTCATAATTATATACATATTCATTCCATAATGCTAAAACATATCTTAATAACATGTATTATATCCGAACTTACCTCGGACGTCGAACTATTGAAACGGTCGATTAATCGAGTACTTTATCGTTGCCTCGATCTCGATTCGAACTTCTCCTCTCTTGGTCTATACACATTCAAACTCAGCCCATTCAATCACCAAATCATTCATTTTAATCCAAACACACATATTTAGGGAATTTTACAAAATAGCCCTCACATTTTCACATTTCAACACTTTAGTCCCTATTTCATAAAATCATCAAATACACAAAATTTTAAAACACATACGCTACCCGAATTCTTCCCATGCAAATACAAGCTCTTGATTTCATTTATTTCACAATTTAACCATTCGATTTCTCATTTTTTCAATTAAGTCCAAAATACTCAATTTCACTAAAAATCCCAATACAAACTATGTTAATCCAACGCCAAGTTTCCATATTTCATTAACAACTAGCACATAGCTCAAGCATCCATCAATGGCTTATCACAAGAACATCATCAATTCACAAAATTACAACATGGGTTAGCTAGAGTACTAAGCAACGATTATGAAAACGTAGAAATTATCAAAAACTGACTCAAAATCATATCAAGATGGACAATGGTCGAATATGACAAAGCTTTTGCTCCCTCTTTTCTTTTTTGTGTTTTTAGTGGACAAAGATGAACGTTTTCATCTTTTGTTTGTTTAATTACATATTATTAATCTAATTACTATATTATCCTTTCATTAAACATATAAGACAAATACATATTAAGGCTAATATGTCATTTAGCCATCCACTATCTTTAATAATGGCTTAATTGCCTCTTAAGGCCATCCTATTATGAAGACAACAACACTTAGATACTCATGAAACAGCACATAGCTCTTACTCTTTGCGCGATTAAGTCCTTTCTCTTAATTCGGCACACAATCGATAAAAATTATCACACAGACTATGTCACATGGAATCAACACCAAAGATAACATTAAAATATTATCTCGACCTCGAATTTGTGGTCTCGAAGCCACTATTCCGACTAGGGTCTAAACCGGGCTGTTACATGACACACGGCCTAGTGACATACCCACGGGACTGACCGTGCGTCACACATAGCTTAGACACACGCCCGTGTGCCTACCGTGTAGGATCAAGGCTATTTGCCAAGCTCTTTTTATTACCCTAACTCATACAACATCAATCACATTCAACCATTTACCAAGCAACTCAATCATGTATCATACACATTCATGAATAGCCTCATCTTTTCATATATTAATAACAATAAGCCATCAACTATGGCTATTTACAAAGGTTCTTCTTTTAAGAAGCCAACACACTTGGCCAAAATATCAAGACATATCACTAAGCCTAGCCCCTATACATGCTATAAACAAAATGCTAAGTCTAAATATACCGATATGAGCTGATAGTGTGGATGATCTTCAAATTATCTTCGTATCCCAAACAGGCTATTTGACACTATAAAACAAGGGAAAACGAAAGGGAGTAAGCTTTAAGCTTAGTAAGTTTACACGTAAATAATAAGCATCATCACATATGCTAATCAATCAATAACATCACATACTAAGCAAGAACAATTCACATTTCCATAATCATGCTTACTCATCTCATCTCTTGCCACATTCCAATCACATAACAATTATATTTCTCACAATTACTTTTCCCTGCACTCATCACCACAAAGCAACATCAAACATTTACTTATACCATTTCTCTATGAACCCCTCGGAATAATACTATGTACCCGGTGGTTTCGCACACAGCCCACCGTTAATCAATAATAGGGTGGTATTGCACATAGCCCACCAACAAGAGTAATTAAGGTGGTTTCACACATAGCCCACCAAATGATAATATAAACGATGGTACCGCACACAGCCCACCAAAAAGGATGATTATGGTGGTATCGCACACAACCCACCAATTAATCATTACGGATATTTTTTCGCGCTTACGTATCTATTTCGAGGTTCATACGAGAAGTACTCACCATCTATCAATTTCAATCATAATTGCTCTCATTCATACAATACACCAATAAGTAACAACATATGTATTAAAGATGTATCATTTACACATAAACTTACCTCGGTGCAAAATGTGTTAATCGACGACTTAATCCGTAACCTTGCCTTTTCACTGATCAAGGTTGTTTCCAAGCTCTTCTTGATCTATAATAATAAAATTTACTCACTTAATCACTTTATAATTCATGATACATCAAAATTTCTACTTAGGCAAAAATGACCATTTTGCCCTTATACTTTGGCAAAATTACTATTTTGCCCCTAGGCTCGTAAATCATTTTTCATCATATTTTCTCATTAACCAAGCCTAGCGAAACATTTATTTCTCTTATAACAATTCACAAAATAAATTATTTCATGCATTCATTACTAAATTATAACTTTTACAAGTAAGTCCATTTTAGGTGTTTTCATGGTAACACCTTTCACAAAAGTTGTTCCTTAGCTCACTAACATTCATTTTCTTCCATAAAAACTCAGCAAACAACACAAACACTCTCATGGCAAGTCCCTAAACTTTCAACCATCTTGCAAATTAGTCCCTGATAAACCGTAAAAGTAACATATTTTAAGCCCACATTTAGCATGCTTTTGGATGATTTAAGCCTTGAATTATGTAATTTGGTGCTTTTAATCCTTTGTTTTCATGTTTTATACTCAGAAGAGCACCAGATGATGAAAAGAACGAAAAACGGGCCCAAAACAGAGTAAATGAGCCATATCACGAAATCCACACGGCCTGGGCCCAAGACCACACGGTCGTGCCTCATCAACAGACTCGAACAACGGCCTGACCACGATTCACACGGGCGTGTGCCATGGCCGTGTCCCTGCCGCGGCCAAGAAAAGTGTTACTCGCAATAAGATACTTGGAGACAAAGAAACACATTCCAAAGCCTATTTAAACACCCTAGGAGGAATTCTACTCGAATTAGGATACTTAGGGGCTAAGTAAGGCATCACAAAGCTTATATAAACACCCTAGGGGGCAACTTAAGCGGGGAGTTCGGCAGAAGCCTTCTGCCAGGGCTTTAGTCAGGGGGCATCCTGCTAGGCCAAAGAGGGCAGATTTGTGGGAATTTACGCGAAGATGGCCAATTGATTCATCTCAAGAAGCCGGAATTATTCTCAAGACGGAGGATCTCTCCTTCAATTCCTTCAGGGGATTTTAGGGATTCCTTATGTTCTGTTTTATCTTTTCTTTTGAGATGTTCTCTTTTATTGTTATGAACTAAACCCTTAGATACCTGAGGGGGATGAAACCTAAGATGAATCTTGTTATTGTTTGCTGAACCATATGATAAATATTTGACTTGTTCTTAATTATGTGTTCTTAATTCTTGTGTTGATATTTCTGGGATATTAATTCAAGTATGATGTGCTTAGGTGGAGGAGCAAAAGTCTCTGCCTAAGAGTAGATCTAGCATGATTAAGTGGAGTTGATCGCATGCCTAGAGATAGGGTGACGAGATTTTTTCAGATTAGGGTGAAACCTAATATGGGAGTCCATAGATCAAGTTAATGCAATTCTAGGGGTTTTAATTAGAAAGAGATTTCAATTAATCAATCTAGGGTTAGACGTTAGTCGCCTCGAGAGAGGGATTAATATACGTTAGGGAATCCTACGGATCAAGTCAAATGAATAAATCGTCTAGTTTAGAGTTAGATAACAAGTGAAGTCTAGGTGGATTCTTCCTTGGGTATCGTCTTAATCAATTGCTTTTTCCTCAAAGTTTTTTTCCCAATTCATTCTCTTTGTCTTTGCATCTTTAGTTTAATAGTTAGTTAATTTTAGATTAGATAAAAATTCATTCAATTCTTAGGCTAAATAATAAAAAGAAAGTTAGTATTAGTACTTTTGGTTCATTTGGGTTCGACAATCTGGTCTTGCCTGAACTATACTACTGTTCGATAGGTGCGCTTGCCTCAAATCGTTGTCATAGTTAGTTTTCAGGTTCGATCATTCTTTATATAAATTTTAAGACTTTGACATCGCATAAAACAACGATCAAGTTTTTGGCGCCGTTGCCGGGGAATTGAAATATTAAGAAAGCTCAATTTTTATTACTTTAGCCATTTTTTTATTATTGGAATTTATTTTCATTTTTTTTTACATAGCTAATCTTTCCTCTATTTGCTTTTGGCAGATAATTTCAGTTTATAGAGAAAACGACACTGAATAATTATCAGTGGCAAGTCATGAGGATAATTCCTACTAAGGTACATCCAACTATACAATACGATATAAATGAAGGAGGGATGAACAACACAGAATATCTATCCTACAACCCTAGCACAGAGAACGAACAAGTCCACTATATGGGTCTATTCTAGACCTCATATAGTGACACTTATAATGCAGGTTAGAGGTACCATCCCAATTTCTCGTGGGATGATCAAAGTAGCCAAAGACCAGAACTTCCTCCAGATTTTCAACAACCACCTCACCAACAGGAAGAGGAGTCGAACCTTGAGGAGATGCTGACAAAATTTATATGGTGACAGATGCTCGTTTCTAGAACACCGAAATAGCACTCAAAAATCAAGAAGCATCGAATTCAAAGGATCGAGGATCAGTTAGGTCATCTTGCTAAGCCGATCTTAGAACAACCACAAGAAAGCTTGCCAAGCAACACTGAAACTAACCCAAAAGAGCAAATTCAAGCAGTAACAGCTCATGACAGTGAAAGGTTAGTGGAATATGACTCTAGGCAAGAGCCTGTGGCAAGTGAAGGTAAGGTTGAGGTAAGCCATGATGTACCAACCCCGTGTGCCATACCCCAATACGATAAAGAAAGACCACATAGAGGAACTATTCGGTAAGTCTCTTAAACTTCCAAAGAAATTTCATACTAACTTGCCATTTCTTGAAGCTCTTTCGTAGATGCCAGATCCTAAACCTTGTGTCGGTAAAGAAGAAATTCATGAGGAGCGAAGGCTTTGGATCGATAAAATAGACTAATGGAAGACTCACTTCAAGGAGAGGTTAAAAACACACGAAGCAAAAATGAGGCAACTCCACGACGACCTTAATGATGGGACAACCAAGCTTAAGATAGGATATTAGGTACTTAAAATCCTCCCAAATGGAATAGTCTAGGTAACTAGTCCTAAAATCAATACCTTTAAGGTAAACACTACTCGACTTAAATTTTATATCAATAACTAAATTCATCGCATGAGAAAGGATTTTCACCTCCTCAAACCACCATGATTATGCGAATGAGAGGTAAGTCTAGCTTAAGACTTTAAACGAGCGCTTCTCGGGAGGCAACCCAAGCACTAACTCTACTAACTAGTTTTGTTTTATTTCTTTTCGTATTTAGCCGTAGGTTTCCATACCCACACAGCCTTGCACACAGCCGTGGCCGTAGCCGTGTGGGCACCACAAGGCGTAGTCATAGACGTGTGGCAACAGGACAAAATTTTTCTCAAAACATGGGCTACATCTCTATTTAAACCCCCTGCTTATTTTCTCTTTTCCAGTTGTCTTTATTCTTTCATTTTCAATTATTTACTTTTATTATTATTATTATTATTCTCTTCTTATTCTTTGTACCATTTAGATTTAGCTTAGGATACAATAAAATCATGCCAGTTGCTTCGAGGATTCAAATTCAAACGGTTCGAGGTGCTTTCCCATGTTCACCTCCAATCTTACCCGGTTTCTTTTCATTGACTTCATCCAAAATTCAGGAAGTTTCACTTCTCCCCCATCTTATGATTTTATAATTATTTTGATATTATCTATCTTTGTACATTGAGGGCAATGTACATCTTAAGTGTGGGGAGTTAACTATAGTATTATTTAAAAATCCTGAATTATGCCTTGTCCTAAGGTAAGTTTCTCATATTATGATTAGAATGAAATTTCCCTGATTTATGATTTTTATTAATATGTTTTGGATTAAGTCATTGATAATTATACATTGATGATTAAATTTGAAGGATACTAGAGAATCAAGCATGATAAGTCTATTTTCAAAAAATAAAAAATAAAATTCTGTTAGGTTATCTACCTGAATCTAATTATTATCCTGAAGTTTGAAATTTCAAATGTTGATATCAAAAACCCATAATTTTTGTGAGATTTTGAGCCTTATAAGAGCATACATTTTTTCGTGCTCACTTTTTGATTATGAGTGTGTCAACATTGATTCGTTATTCTAGAACTTGCTTCGATTATACATGTCAAGACCACACCTTTGATTTGATATATAGAGATGATAAAGGCACTTAGGATTTAACCGACTTACTCCACTAAAAGCCTACCTTCATAATTAACCCCTAGTGAACCCCTTTTAATCCTAACAACCCTCTTTATTGACTCACCCACTAATATGAACCCAAAGCCCTTTGTATTTGTTATCACCATTCCTTGACTACCCTTTTTATCGAGATTTGATTTGGTCGATTGCCTAACTTTCAGTAGTTAAAATTCATCCTTCATTATGTATTTGACTTGTTCTTAAAAAAATTGAAGTCTATTCATTATTAGTTCTATAATTAAGTGAGCTTACAAGTTTAAATTTCAAATCTTGAAGAAAAAGCTCGTATTATTAGTTTTCAATTGATGTAATTATTTACGATTAGTTCATTTTTCTAGTTAGGTAAATTGTCAATTCAATATCGATTCTAACCTTCTAATTCAGCCTTTATCCACACCTGTAACCTAAGCCCCGTTACAACCCTTTTTAAAGACCTTTCGAGTATCATCTCATTTTATAGTGGTGGAGATTTGATTTTTATGCAAGCCTATGGGATTAACTCTTCATGTTTGACTTTTGAGTGCTTAATTCTGAACCTTAAACACTTCGAGTGATTTGAGTGAATCTTTAGTAGGATGTCAATTCTTTTCGGTTTCAAATCAGAGGTAATTATTCAGGTAAGGGGAAACACCTATGTTTTCATACTATAAAAAAAACTATGACTCTCACTGTTTGAATCTTTAGGACTCTTTGAGTTGAATTATCCATGTATGAATTACCTTTGAATTATGATGAAACATTATTGATGAATATTATGAATCGAGGAAGTTTGTTTTAATTATGAGTTGAGAATTTTGCTTGAGGACAAGCAAAAGCTTAAGTGTGGGGGTATTTGATAAACTTTAAAAGTAACATATTTTAAGCCCACATTTAGCATGCTTTTGGATGATTTAAGCCTTGAATTATGTAATTTGGTGCTCTTAATCCTTTGTTTTCATGTTTTATACTCAGAAGAGCACCGGATGATGAAAAGAACGAAAAACGGGCCCAAAACAGAGTAAAAGGGCCATATCACGAAATCCACACGGCCTGGGCCCAAGACCACACGGTCGTGCCTCATCAACAGACTCGAACAATGGCCTGACCACGATTCACACGGGCGTGTGCCATGGCCGTGTCCCTGCCGCGGCCAAGAAAAGTTTTACTCGGAATAAGATACTTGGAGACAAAGAAACACATTCCAAAGCCTATTTAAACACCTTAGGAGGAATTATACTCGAATTAGGATACTTAGGGGACAAGTAAGGCATCTCAAAGCTTATATAAACACCCTAGGGGGCAACTTAAGCGTGGAGTTCGGCAGAAGCCTTCTGCCAGGGCCTTAGTCAGGGGGCGTCCAGCTAGGCCAAAGATGGCAGATTTGTGGGAATTTATGTGAAGATAGCCAATTGATTCATCTCAAGAAGCCGGAATTATACTCAAGACAGAGGATTTCTCCTTCAATTCCTTCAGGGGGTTTTAGGGGTTTCTTATGTTTTGTTTTATCTTTTCCTCTGGGATGTTCTCTTTTATTGTTATGAACTAAACCCTCAGATACCTGAGGGGATGAAACCTAATATGAATCTTGTTATCGTTTGCTGAACCATATGATAAATATTTGACTTGTTCTTAATTATGTGTTCTTAATTCTTGTGTTGATATTTTCGAGATATTAATTCAAGTATGATGTACTTAGGTGGAGGAGCAAAAGTCCCTGCCTAAGAGTAGATCTAGCATGATTAAGCGAAGTTGATCGCATGTAACACCCCAAACCCGGCCTAAACATTACGACCAGATCTGGTATGTTACAGGGTGAAGTAAAAATGAAATTTTGTTTAGTTTAGGAAAAATCGTAGCTTTGAAAACTTCTCGATTAAAACGATGCTTTGAAAACGGTGGTTTGGTAGTGTAGGAAAAATTTCATCTTTTAGTTAATCAAATATTCGTTAAGCTTGGTGATAATTGAAAGAAAACGTATGTTTTGAGTTACTCGTATTTTGAAAACTCCATTTTTAATTTCGTGATTAAGTTTGCATAGTGTCAAATTTTAAATAAACAATAAATAAATAAAATAAAACCTAAGTATTAATTTGGAAAGGCCTTATTACACAAATAAAATCTCCAATTAAAATTAAAGTAAAGCAGGAAAAGTTTATGAAAAGTAAAGTCTTTATGGCCTCCACGAGTCCCTCTCGGCTCCCATATCCACGTTCTACTGATTACCTGAAAGGTTAAGCAAAGGGGTGAGTCACTGAGACTCAGTGTGTAAATCCCCTATAACACATAAACAGCTCGAGGCCCACAATTGCATATCGGGCCTTAGCCCACTCAAGATGACATAAAAATAAATGAATGCATCATATCCCAACCCAAACCTAGTTTTTACATCCTCTACACGCCAACCCGTACCAGCCAATCACACCGTGGGGATTTCTACAATCAACCCTTCGTCCGCTACACGCCACTTTGACAGTCATGTTGTCAGTCACAATGCCGATCACTAGGTGACCAAAATAATATAGCGTGGCTTAGCCACCGGTCACTGTGTGACCAAATAATATAACGTGGCTTAGCCACCGATCACTGTGTGACCAAATAATAAAACACTTCCCCTTAATCATCATATCCATATCCCATGCATAACATACATGTCGAATGCAACATGCTATCAACAAGGTAATAGATCACCACATATATCCATACCCGCAAGAATGATACTATAATCACGTACCTGGCATTCCTAGCCTCATCCACAAGGGTATCACGACTGTCATCACAGCCTTTTCCGGCTTTTCAGCGCATACAATTAATATTACAATTAAAATAAAATGTATGAGGTTTTACACACCTGATAACACGCAAAATAATACTCTCCACGTCGACACTACCGATAGCATAAACGACTGCGATCTGCCAACTACTCTATTCTGAAGCCAGTCCACAACCCGGTGGCCAATCTCGAACAACAGATACCGCGTGCTTCTTGAACTTTGGGGCTGAGACTACAAGTCCAACCCCCTCCTTAGATTTGCTGGCATTTGAGTCCATGAACGATCTTGGTCAGAAGATACTATATTGAAACAATGATCGTTTTACGTAACATTGGGTTAAGATATGAATAACGGAGGGAAAACTCGATCGAACAACTAGAGAGAAAGCCCTTACCTTGAATGAAGAAATAAGATTCGACTTCTTCCTCGACTTGGAGTTCGATTGATTCAGCTAAACAAGATTTCCCAGAACAGGCGCCCCCAAAGAGAAAGAAAAGACGAGAGAGGGTAAACACAATAGCAGATCACCAAGCCAATTAGCCATTCGACTTTGGCTACTAGAAACCGAAAGAAAAAAAGGAAAAAGTTGATAGTGTCCCCCTTACCTTGATTCAACAGAAACCAATTGTCCTTTAAGCCCCCTTCAATCAATGGCCAGATGCCAGAAAACGCGAAGACAAAGCCTCTCCTTCAATCGACTAAGAAGAAATATCAGAGGAATAGAAACAATGGATGCTTCGACTACAAAAAGAAACCTGTGAGAGGGTGAGGGATATGTTTCGGCTAACTAGGGTGGAATCAAAAAGATGAATGAGAGTAATGGAGGATTGGGTCAAGAAAAAGAGAAGATGAATAGGGTTTCGGCTTTTGGAGGAAAGTAGAGTAGAAAAGAATAAGGGAATGATCAAAAGAAGAAATAGGTGCGGTGCTTTTGGCTATGAAGCTTAAGAGTATGAGTGGAGAGGAGGAAGGTTCGATGAAGGCTAGAAAAGGTTACGGCTTAGAAGTCTTTGGTGAAAAGAGAAAGTGAAGAAGAAAAAGATGTATCAATAGTCTTTACCAATTCGGCTAAAGAGCAAGAGAAGAGACAAAAAGAAGTTAGCTCAGCAAATTCGACACTCACCCCTAATGACTGTAATGCACAAATGACAAGCCTAAGACCTCTAAACTTTCGACACACCCATAACAAGCCAAAACCGATCCCTACATTCCCCCCAAGCATTTGAAATTTGGCCACCACCTTCATCACTTGCTAATCCCTTACTTTTCTCCTTAATTCCCTATTGATCACTCATTCAAAATGATTTGAATGATTCAAACTCCTCTTTCTTCTCTCAGCCACACATTCGAATTATTTGACTCAATCAACTCTCCCCTCTTGAAGTATCCTAGTCGAACTTTACCACTTCTCCCATTGACGCCAAAAAGAATTCCAAAATGAGCACCACGCGACTTGAACCTGCTCCCTCTCAGCTCCCTTGTGGCGTCCCCCACCTGAGCCTTATGTGGCGTCTCCTTGCCGCTACACCACACACTCCACTTGTGTCTTCAAATCACAGTTAAATACCCTTAAGGTCTACCTCAGCTAACTCTTCCCTAAGGTGCCTAAAAAGAAAAATTTTGACCAGGCTCTGGCTTAACCCCGAGCCTTCCCTGAACCCCCAAACATACCAAAATAATGTACAAAACATAGCATACACACACAACATTCATTAAATGCAGAACCCCCAAAATTCAGGATGTTACAGTTCTACCCCCTTAAAGAAATTTCGACCACGAAATTTTACCTGATCAAAAGAGATAAGGGTATTGCTGTCGCATAGCATCCTCTGGCTCCCACGTAGCTTCTTCTGAACCGTGGTTCCGCCACAAAACTTGAACCAAAGGGACTGATTTCCTTCGTAATATTTTAACGTCACGATCCAAGATCTGAACTGGTTCCTCCTCAAAGGATAGGTCCGGCTTTACCCCAATTTCTTCCGCTGGCACAACATGAGATGGATCCGAATGGTAGCGCCTTAACATAGAAACATGAAATACATCATGAATTTGACTTAATTCTGAAGGTAGCTCGAGCTGATAAGCTACTGGTCCCACACGCTTTAACACACGATAAGGCCCGATGAATCTGGGGCTTAACTTACCCTTCCGTCCAAACATTAGCACTTTCTTCCAAGGTGACACCTTTAAGAAAACCCTGTCACCAACTGCAAATTCTATGTCCTTACGCTTCAGATCAGCATAGGACTTCTGTTTGTCCGAAGCTTCCTTCAATCGAGTCCGAATTAACGTAACCTTATCTTCCGTTTCAGACACCAATTCTGGACCCAACAACTAACGCTCACCCAACTCTGTCCAACAAGTAGGAGTACGACACTTCCGACCATACAACGCTTCATACGGTGCCATCTGAATACTAGATTGGTAGCTATTGTTGTACGCGAATTCAGCCAACGGTAGAAATTCTTCCCAATTACCTCTGAAGTCTATGACACAGCCTCTCAACATATCTTCCAAGATCTGAATTACCCTCTCCGACTGTCCGTCAAACTGCAGATGAAACGATGTGCTGAAACCTAACTTTCTACCCAACGCTTGATGCAACACCTTCCAAAATCTCAACGTAAACCTAGGGTCCCTGTCTGAGATGATAGACACTGGTACCCCGTGCAACCTCACGATCTCTGCTACATACAACTTAGCCAATTTCTGTAGAGAGTAGTCGACTCGAAGTGGTATGAAATGAGCAGACTTCGTCAAACGATCAACAATTACCCAAATCGAATCCTTCTTGGTAGGCGTAGGAGGTAGCCCACTAACAAAGTCCATCGTGATCCTTTTCCACTTCCACTGCGGAATCTTCACCGGCTGCAACAAATCCGAAGGCAACTGATGTTTTGCTTTTACCTGCTGACACATCATGCACTTCCTCACAAATTCGGTTACTTCTTTCTTCAAGCCCGGCCACCAAAACTGTTCTCGCAGATCTCGATACATCTTACTTCCCCCAGGATGCATAGCATATGGGCTGCTATGCGCTTCCTGTAAAATCTTACCCCTCAACTCAGGATCCTTTGGTATGCAAGTCTTTCCTCGAAAACATAATACCCCATCAGCTTTCACACTGAAATCCGCTACCTCATCACCTGATCCCAACTGAAACTTTGACTTTAACAACTCATCAACCCACTTCTTTTCTTTAATCTGACTGACCCAAGAAGGTTTCACTTGAAGTTTCGCTAATAAACTCCCATCATCGTATAAACTGAGGTGAGCAAACATTGCTCTCAAGTCAGAGATTACCCTACGACTTAATGCATCCGCCACCATGTTAGCTTTACCCGGATTGTATTCGATCGAGCAATCATAATCCTTTAACAATTCAATCCACCTCCGCTGCCTTAAATTCAACTCCTTCTGGGTGAGAAGGTATTTCAGGCTCTTGCGATCTGTATAGATGACGGACTTCTCCCCATACAGATAATGTCTCCAAATCTTCAAAGCAAATACCATTGCTACCAACTCCAAATCATGTGTGGGATAATTTAACTCATGTGGTCTCAACTGCCGAGACGCATACGCAATAACCTTTCCGTTTTACATTAACACACATCCTAATCCCGTATGTGAAGCATCACAATAAACCACGAACTCTTTTCTAGCCTCCGACTGAATCAACACTGGAACCTCCGTCAAAATCCTCTTCAGCTTCTCAAAGCTTTCTTGTTGCTTGTCAGCCCAAACAAAAGGTACCCCTTTCATCAACAGCTTGGTTAAAGGTGCTGCAATTAATGAGAACCCTTCAACGAACCTTCAGTAATACCCAGCAAGACCAAGGAAAGTCCGAATCTCTACCATGGACTTAGGCGGTTTCCAATCCAACACAGCTTCAACTTTCCGAGGATCAACCCTAATCCCCTCTGCCTACATAACATGGCCCAAAAAAGTAACTTCTCTTAGCCAAAATTCGCACTTATTAAATTTGGCGTACAACTGCTTCTCCCTCAGGATTTGCAAAACCACCCGAAGATCCGAATCATGCTCCTCCTCCGAACTTGAATAGACCAAGATATCATCTATAAATACCACAACAAACCGATCCAGGTAGGGTTGGAATACTCGGTTCATCATGTCCATAAACGCTGCGGGTGCATTGGTCAACCCAAACGGCATCACCAAAAATTCGTAATGACCATAGCGTGTCCAGAAAGTCGTCTTATGAATATCCGCTTCCTTAACCTTATGCTGATGGTATCCTGACCTCAAATCTATCTTTGAGAAAACTAAAGCCCCCTTCAATTGATCAAACAAGTCGTCAATCCTCGGTAACGGGTATCTGTTCTTGATTGTCAACTTGTTCAACTGACGGTAGTCAATGCACATACGCATTGATCCATCCTTCTTCTTAACGAATAACACCGGCGCTCCCCAAGGTGATACACTCGGTTGGATAAAACCCCGATCTAACAGTTCTTGAATCTGCGCCATTCTATACGGGGCAATAGACACTGGCGCTATTCTCGGAAGAAGATCAATACTGAACTCCACTTCGCGATCCGAAGGTAATCCCGGAAGCTCTTCTGGGAGAACATTAGGAAATTCCTTCACCGTCCTAACATCCCCTACAGTTGATTCTTTGGCCTCCAGAGCATAAACGAAAGTTATAAACGCCTTACATCCTTTCTTCACCATTCTTTCAGCCTTTAGAGCGGACACTACATTAGACAAGTAGTTTCTCCTTTCACCTATTACCACCAACTCTTCATCTTGAAGAGTTTTTAGCACCATACGCTTGGTTGCACAATCCAAATTTGCTCGATACTTCACTAACCAGTCCATGCCTAAGTTCAAATCGATCTCCCCAAGCGACAGTTCCATCAGATCAGTCGAAAAAACTACCCCTTGAACTTCTAAAGGTACATCCCTATAAAGTTTGTTCACCACCACAGATTGTCCTAGCGGGCTAATTACAGTCATCTCCCTAGAAGCAATCTCAGAGCCTATGCTTAAAGTTCCAGATAACATACTAGCAACATAAGAATGTATCGACCCAATGTCAATTAATGCAGAAAAAGGCAAACCAAAAATTAAGAACGTACCGATTATGACATCCGGTGCATCACCCTCCTCTCGGCGTCTAGCTGCATAGACTAACCCCGGCTGTCTCGTATTGGTGTTCTCTGCACCTCTGCCTGGTGTTCCACGGCCCCGACCAAAACCATTACCTCCTCTGGCCGGACCATGACCTCTATGCGGTTGCTGACAACCTCTACCCGGTTGAGCACAACCTTGACCTACTGGCCCTGCACCACCCCGCTCCTGTGGACAGTCCCTAACCTGATGATCAGTAGACCCACACCTGAAACATCTTCTGTTACTCGTCCAACACTCGCCCAAATGAAATTTACCACACCGAGCACACCTCTAAGGGTGACTATCAACAACAGATCTCACAACCTGACTCGACCCATCCAACCTAGATCTTTTCTGAAAACGCCCAGTTGACCCCGACGATCCAAAATTCCTTTTATTTCTACCTCTATCTCCATCCTGATTCTGCTTTTCAGACCGCCTCACTTCCTCAGCTATCTTAGCCTTTTCCACTAAGACAGCAAATTCCCTTTCTCGCTGTGGAGCTATCAACAGTCGCAAATCATTCCTTAGACCATCTTCAAACCGAACACAACGCTCATGGTCTGTGGCCACTATCCCCCGAGCATAACGACTAAGGCATAAGAATTCTGCCTCATATTCAGCCACCGATTTATTCCCCTGAACCAGATTTAGAAATGCCCTACGCTGCGCATCCACATAACTCGTTCCGATGTACTTACTCTGGAATGCCGACTTGAAGAAATCCCAGGTAATGCGGTTAGCCACTGAACCATCCCTGACTGTCAGCCACCATTGATACGCCTCATCCCGCAGAAGAGACACAACTCCTTTCAACTTTTCCTCCTTCGTGAAGTCGAGATCATCCATTATACGCTCAACTGCCTCCAGCCAACACTTAGCTGCATTAGGAGCTACGCCAGAAATACCCTAAACATTTCAGCTTCATTAGCTCGAAGTCGTTCCGACACAGATTTTCGAGCCCCCATACCCATGCCTGCTCCAGCAACTCTCTCCAACACACGTAACGTGGCCTGAGACAGGGCATTATTTCCACCTGTTCTACCTTGCGATCCCGCCTCCACTACCGGTGATGCTGGCGCTTCGCCTTTAGGCTCATTTCTTGCTTCCGAGTCAACCTCAGTACCCCGGCCTCTCCCACGGTCGCGTGTAAATCATCCGCGTCCTCTACCACTCATGAGTATTGTTGCGACTTAATCTGATTAAGCTTTTTATGCGTTAGCATTTCTTTCACTGTTTAATACCGAGCAATTTTATGAGGAATAGCTTTAGGGAGTAGTTTTCGCAGAACACGCCACAACCTAGAGGTTTCAGTCTCTAAAGTTTGAATCTCCTAAAGCTAACGAGCATATTTCTTCATGCTAACAATCATCCCATGCATACACCATCAACTGATTAGAACACTTACCTGTGTGGATCGACTGCCAGTACACTCAGATGCCATATGTCAATCAAAACATTTTCTCCAATTAACATTCACATCAATTTTATAAAACATTGTTGAACCCATTTCGTAGCTGGAGTTTTGCAACCTGACTCTGATACCATAATTGTAACACCCCAAACTCGGCCTAAACATTACGACCAGATCTGGTATGTTACACGGTGAAGTAAAAATGAAATTTTGTTTAGTTTAAGAAAAATCGTAGATTTGAAAAGTTCTCGATTAAGACGATGCTTTGAAAATGGTGGTTTGGTAGTGTAGGAAAAATTTCATCTTTTAGTTAATCAAATATTCGTTAAGCTTGGTGATAGTTACTCATATTTTGAAAACCCCATTTTTAATTTCGTGATTAAGTTTGCATAGTGTCAAATTTTAAATAAACAATAAATAAATAAAATAAAACCCAAGTATTAATTTGGAAAGGCCTTATTACACAAATAAAATCCCCAATTAAAATTAAAGTAAAGCAGGAAAACTTTACGAAAAGTAAAGTCTTTATGGCCTCCACGAGTCCACCTCGGCTGCCATATCCACGTTCTACTGATTACCTAAAAGGTTAAGCAAAGGGGTGAGTCACCGAGACTCAGTGTGTAAATCCCCTATAACACATAAATGGCTCGAGGCCCACAATCGCATATCGGGCCTTAGCCCACTCAAGATGACATAAAAATAAATGAATGCATCATATCCCAGCCCAAACCTAGTTTTTCCATCCACTACACGCTAACCCGTACCAGTCAATCACACCATGGGGATTTCTACAATCAACCCTCCGTCTGCTACACGCCACTTTGACAATCATGTTGTTAGTCACAATGCCGATCACTAGGTGACCAAATAATATAGCGTGGATATGCACAAATTTAATCAACCAAACAAACTCAAATTCAACCATTTATCATTCATACTAGCATACTCGTTTCCTTGTATTTTTTATATCATTTGGCACAGTTAATTGTTTAATGCCTAATTACAGTGTAACATATAGAACTTAGTGGTCTAATAATAAAAATTTTAAAATCACCTGTCATCATGCCAAATTGATTTATAAACACAAGCAGCTTATGTACATGTTCTTAACCAATCACTTGTATTTCTACAAGCTCAAGCACACAAATGACAAGAAAAATCAAAAGAAAAGCATAATTTAGACAAATTTTCTATGTTACCCCCCACACTTTAGTTAACACATTGTCCTCAATGTGTAGCCCAAAAAAGAATAAGGAAATAAGTTACTCGATTGATCATGGTTGTGCTATTTGCTATTGGTGGGTGCTTCCTCTTTTGCTCGTCCATAGTTCAAATTTGTTGTGTTTCCTTCATGTGGGATTCTTGCATAGAAAATCAAAACCAACCACAAAACAAAACAACTAAAAATTTATTTATGTCCTAATCCTGAAAACAAATTGAAATCATCTTTAAGTTTGATACAATCCAGAACAAAATTAAATTCTAATCATCCTCATTATCATCCATCTCATCGCTTCCATATCCATTTTCTTCCTCTTCACTCTCATGCTCTCCTTCTTCCTGTCCGGGTGGCGTAGGCCCAAACATGTCTGATGTGTAGTTAGGGACCTTGATATTGTTCTACCTTGCAAATTCTTGAAATATTGGCTTCGACTCTTTCATCCACTGTATCATCCAATCAATTTTAGGATGACTACTCTCACCAACTTCCTGTTGAGCTTGTGCCAACCCTTGTGGCGAAGCTGGTGTAGCCGTTGCTTCTTGCTGTTGTTTGTTCCAATCTTTTATGTAACACCCTGAATTAGGGGTTATTTGTAATTTAAATAAACTCCATGTGGGCTTCAAGAAATAAATAAATATGATTTTATTTGGCATGATTTTAGGACCTAAAAATAACTCGAGCTAAGCCTGACCCAGTATTAAAAATTTATTTTTAAGTGTGTAAAAGGAAGGAGCTAGGTTAGTTAGGGCTTTAATAAAATTTTGGGCGAGTTAAGGCACAAAGGATGGGCTTGGTATAAGTGGCGTGGTGCGCCTAAGAGCTTGCTAGGGGTCTTGGGTTCGATCCGCAGAAGTAATAAGGAAAATTGTTTTTTGTCTGTTGGGGCGTTAAAGGAAGGGCCCAAGTAAGGAAGGCCTTCAATAAATTTTGAGTAAGGATCGGACATGAAAGGCAGGTGGGCGGAGTGGCTGAGGCGCTACTTAAAAAGGGGCTTTGGTTAAGGTCTGGGGTTCGAGACATGAAAGACGCAAGGAGTGTTATTTTTGGGCTTTTTGCGTCAAAGGCAAGAGAGCCAAGAAGAGGGCTTATAATTAAAAGGTAAGGGCTCATGACATGAAAGTCTGAGGGGGAAAAGTGGCAAAGTGCGTTGGAGGGGAGGCTGTTGCTTGGGGTCGCTGGTTCGAACCCCAGGAGCAGCACCTTGACTTTATTTTTTTCCTTCCCTCTGCTGCTGGCGTGAATTGGCCTGCACATGGGATCTTCAATTAGGATAAGCTAGAAGCTTTGTATTTACATTCGGCTGGAAGTGTGGGAGTATTATTTTAATTATTATTATTATTATATTTTAATTGAAGAGGTGATAAGATAAGGATTATGCATGGGATTAATTTATTTGTTAAAGGATAGGAGAATATATAGGAAATTGATAAAAGATTAAGCTAGTTTTGGTTTTGAATTCGGCTGGGGTATATGCTGGTCTTTATTATTATTTTTTTTATTTTTACCTATTTTCGGCTGGAAGAGGGAGAGCTATTAGTGTTTTAATTGCTATTAAATTGTTGAGGGGATTAGGAGATTAAAAATATGATGAAGCTAGATTTACTTGTGATAATTCAAGGCTAGAAATTATCACAAAGCAAAAGGGTGTTTGCCGATTGTTGGACTCCTTGGGGGCTGTCCATATTTTATTTTGTTACAGCATAGAAGTGCCAAAATTTCCAGCAAATTCTTTTCTTGTTTCTCCCTTCATAGTGCTGCCGAATTCTCTCCTAACTCTTAGCAAAATTTGCTTAGAAATTTCCAGCATTGCTGTTTCTTTTTAGCCGAATACCCTTTCTCCTCTTCTCAAAATTCCAGCTCTTCCAATTGTGCTTAGGCCGAATCTCCCTTGAGGAAAAAGGGTGCTGCCGATTTTCAATAAGTGTGGTAAGGGGTAATCCTCTCATTTAAAATTATAGTTATGGCCTATGATTCTTGCTAATACGATTAGATCGTTGTAGGAAAGCTTGCGGGATTTATTTTTCCAAGGGTAAGTTGGTAAGCACATTCGGCCAAAGGCCTTTGATAAAAGCTTATTGTTTAAATACCAAACTAATGTGTGTGCCATGGATTTAGGGATTAAGTAAGGCTTCGAGATTTGTTTGGAAATCAAATCCGCTCAAGGTAAGACCGCAAGAGAGCTCTTGGTATGAATCTTGGTTTGGCCGAATAGGCCTTTGGTATTGACACTGACAATTGGCCGAATGTAGGGTCAAGATCTAGCATCGTAGATCGGCTTTTCGGGATCTAGGAATTACGATAGTAACAGGTGTGTAAGATCTCTCTACACACTTTATTAATTTACATGACGTTATTGTTTGCCTTAAATCTTTTGGTTGTGGTTAGCTTGTGGCATAGTCATGGATTTCGGGTAAGTCCCTTAACTTGTAATTTTTGATATATGTTTGCATGCCATTACATGATGTTTAATAATATGACATGATATATGAAATTTGATGTATAAACATATGATGGTGGGATTGATGAGAGGAGGGGGATGAATTATGGACTGTCGTCAGTGGTTTTGACCACAAGATGGGTTGGCCCCATCGGATTATTTGTGACCTATGGTCATCAGTGGTTTTGACCACAACGATTGATTATTTGCGACTAAGTCCCAGTGGTTTGGTACCACCAGTGGTTTTGACCACATTTGATAAATTGTGATCCATGGTCATCAGTGGTTTTGACCACACGATGGGTTGGCCCCATCATTTGAATTGTGACTTTAAGTCATCAGTGTTTTTGACCACACGGGGTAGAAAAGGAGTATAGATGGCTAGTTGGGTTGCATGAGCATGTTTATTAATGAATTGTGTATGAGATGTATTTTCCGGGTGGGGGATTTACACACTGAGTCTTGGTGACTCACCCCTTCCCTTAACATTTTGCAGATGAGTAGATCGCGGAGATGGAGCCGGATGGACTCAAGGTGGCCATGCAGTGGAAATTTTAATTAGATGGAATTGGATTTTAGTTTATTTAATTTTAATGTTGGTTTTATTTTTGTTAAGTTGTAATAAGGCTTCCTAGAATTATTTTATTATTGTTACATGCTTTGAATATTTGTTTAAACTATTTAACTATGTTAAAAATGAATTCACATGTTTTTCCCACTCAAACGTAAAATGTTTTAAAAATGCCATCGGGCACATTTGCAATCTATAAACAACCCGACTTAATAAATATTTCTAAACAACACCAAGTATGGTTTTTTTTAACAAGAGACTTGAAAACACAAGGTTTTCGACAAAACTTAAAACGGTTTTGAAAAGATTTCAAAATGTTTTCTCGGTAGCAACCCAAATTCGGTCGTAATGTTTGGGCCGGGTTTGGGATGTTACATTTTATTTGTTTGGCTCGTAGCTATTTTTACCGTTGAAACAAAGTATCGCCAATAATACTTCGAGATGGTTTTAGCAATTGCTTGGTGGATGCCATGGCATGCCTGCTCTTTTGCATAAGGTTGTCACTAAGTGGGGAAAGAATACTCCCAGTTTCTGGCCACAAATACATCTCTTCATGTTTTGATGGATCCATTTTTCAATACACACCTACTTTTTCTACAGAATAGCATAAAGTAAAATTGCTCAAAAGGTAATAACATTAGATACATTGAAAGTAGGGACTCTTTGGGTGCATACAAATTGAATCCATATTTTGGCCTCTGGGAACATGATAACTTGATTGAAGGAGGTTGGGATACTACTGCCTAGGTAGTATTCCTGTAACAGCCCGTTTTCAGTGAAATCAAAATAGTGGTTTCGAGACCAAAAATTCGAGTCAGAAAGAAAATTTATTTTAATATTATTGCATGGTATATATTATGATAGGAAAGACGTATAAAAATTTCAATAAGAAAATTTTACTGATTTCATGTTTAATTATGGAAAGGGCCAAATTGCATAAAATGCAAAAGTTGAGTTCTAGTAGGTATAAGTATCAAATAGCTATGGAATTTAAAACTTGAGATCCTTATATGGTAATTAGACCATTAAGAGAAGTTAGTAGATATTTTTGATGATTCATCCATGGAAAATTAGAAAAAGAAAAGGACTAAATTGGAAATTGAACTAAATAAAAGATGATAAATAAAATAAATATCTAATATCATCATTTTATATCACCTTCTTCCCCAAATTCTATGGAAACCTCAGGAAAGAGAAAGAAAATCAAGCAAGCCTAATTTGGTAAGTAATCTTGTCCATTTTTAGTAATTTTTATATTTTTGAAATTGAAATAACATAATCTAGCTATTTTGGGGATCAATTTGTAAAGTTATCAAAGTATTAAAATTTTTCAATGGATGAATGTGCTGAAATTTTGAAATTTATGATAGAAATAGGAAGATTGTTGATAGATAAACAACTTTGTAAAGTGAATTTTCATGCAATTGAGATTTAGGTATTAAATTGTAAAGATGTAAAATTCATGGAAATTTTTTGATTTTTATGAAATATATGTGCTGTAAATGCTATATGTAAAAATAGATTAGGCTTGGAATAAGGATTAAATTGCACGAACTTCATTTTCCGATCCTAGGGACGAAATCGTCATTTATGAAAAGTATAAGGGTAAAATGGTAATTTTGCCTAGGGTGTGAATTGAATTAAATTGAGTATGAAATGGATTAAATTGACATTAAATTCATTTATATAGATCCGAAAAGACCTAATACTGAGTTGGATCGAGGAAAACAAAAAGTGTCGAATTAGTAGATTCTTGAAAACGAACAAGTATCAACGTAAGTTCGTGTAACTAGATTATGTATATTAATATGTTCGGAATTGAATGTTGAATATGTGTGAATTGTATAAATGTTTAATGTATAAAATTAATTACATGCTTGATATTGCTCGATAAGTATAAGTCCCGTTTGAATAGATGAAATTCGATGGATACAGGATTTCTCGATTGGTTGTGGTCTTGCATATGTTGCAGACACACGATAACTTGAAAGAGCATCCTATTATAAGCCCTCTCAAGTTTCTTGTTACATGATTCCTATAAGCATCCTTGTAACACCCCAAACCCGACCTAGACGTTGCGACTGGATCGGTATGTCACATGGAAAGGTTGTTTAAAGAAGCTTCGCGATTGTTTAAAAATTTTGAGTTTTGGTTTCATTTTGAAAATCAGATTCATTTTTAATGTTTCCTTGCAAAAGGTCGTGAATATTACTAACTACGGAAAACTTGTTTTATACTACAAGGATCGAAATCGGTGGATTTCAGGATGTGACATTTTTGAAACAATTATTGAGTTTTAAGAAAATCCCGCGTTTTATTGTTTATAACTTGTAAACCATTTGTTGGTGTTTTGGAAAAATGGTTATTTACATTTAAAATAAAACCCCATTTTTAACATTTCATAATATATGATAACCGCATCAAATCAAAAACCAAATTAAAATCCTGGAGGCCTTATTACATAACATATTCCCAAATTAAGAATAAATTTAAATAAAGAAAAACGGAGTTTACGAAAGAAATAACGTATGGCCACCGCAGAGTCCACCTTGGCTCCAAATCTACAAGCTAGGGATTACCTGCAAGATTAAGCAGAGGGGTGAGTTACGAGAACTCAGTGTGCAATTCCCCTTGTAACATCCTGAAATTGGGCCTAGTAGGATTGAGCCCAATGGGCCTTAGGCGTAGTAGCGTTTAAAATTTTTGAGAACGGCATTAATGCAAGTTAGACTTATTAGATAAGTGATTTTGAAAGGTTAGAGGGCTTTTATGAAGTCCCGGGATCAAATATTGGCTTTGGGGAAATTTTGGTTTTAGGCGGAAAAAACCCTGGAAGTTGGCAGGTAGGCCTTAAGAATAAAATATGGAGAAAATGACACAAAAGGAGTGTGTGGTGTAGTGGCAAAGTGACGCCACTTAGGGGACAAGGGAGTGACGCCACAAGGAAGGAAGGAGGTCCAAGGTTCAAGTCTTGACTTTTGCATTTTGGTTTCTTTTTACTTGGATCTTAGAATTTGGGTCATAGTTTATATTTAGTTGCGCATGGTTTAAGACACAAGAGGAGCTTGTGGCCAAGTGGTTAGCGGCGTGAATTATGTTGCAAGGGAGCCTGGGTTCGAATCTCGTGAGAAGCAAAGGAGTATTTATTTTGCGGATTGGACGACAAGAGTTTCAGTTGAATTTAAACTCTACTGACGAAGGGATCCCACATCGAAAAGATATAAAGAAGGAAGGTGAAGAGCTAGCTATATAAAGAGCATTCCAGGAGGAGAGTTAACATACCTTGGAGGGCGTTTGGGCACAAGAGTGGTCGGAGCGCGGATTAGCACCAGACTCCTATCAGGTGTACTTCTCTACTCTAGCTGTGGAGCGGCAAATGCCGAAGTGTCGGTCACAGAAATAGTAGCCACACGAGTGTGCAAGCGTACGTGTGGGGCTTCGACGCGATAGTTGAGGCCATCAGTAGTATTCTTGTGGGTTGGGGATCCTTGGGCCTCGATGGGCCAAAGTGGGCCCAATGGGTCCGTGGGCCCGTATGAGTAAATTGTATTATTGTTTAGTATATGTTGAACTAGACTAGGTGGAACTTATATATGTGGCTAGATTTATGCTAGGTGGGCCAAACGAGCGTGTGGGCCCGGATGGGCCGAAATCAGGTTTTAGGCCCAATTGTCCGGTACGACCGAAAATGGTAGCTGAGTCGCTAGTGGCGACATTAGGCCTTCGAAAAGGCCATTGCAGGTGCAAATTTACGAAAATACCCTTGGTGGCTAAATTACGAAAATACCCTTGGTAGGTAAAATTACGATTATACCCTTAGAGGTCGATTAGCTTGATTTTATTGTTTTATGTCTATCTGATTATGATGGTAACTCATGTTATTTTTATATTTGATATATGTTTTGCATACATGACACATTGCATAATATCTGAATAATATGTATGTTGCATGGGCATATGGGTGATATTGATAAAGGGGAAGTGTTCTGGTGGTTTTTACCACATTATCTGGTGACTCATGTCACATATTAAGAATCTGGTGACTAATGTCACATATTGTTATCTGGTGACTCTGTCACATTATCTGGTGGCTATGCCACGATTATAAGGGCGATGAGCAGTTGACTGCAGCGACTGCCTTCGATGGTGTGTAGCGGATGGAGGGTCGATTTAGTAATCCCCACGGTGTGATTGGCAGGTACGGGTGATGTGTAGCGGATGGAAATTTAGGCTGGGATTGGGTTCTGCATTATCATCTATATATGCATCATATCGCATTGATTATCTGATTATCCGCTATACTGTAATGTTAGGGCTACGGCCTGATTCGATTTATGTGGGTTTCGGCCAAGTATGTTATTGTGAGGGCTAAGGCCCAATCTGCTTCGTGGGCTTAGGCCCAGTTATCACTCGCAAGGGGAAACACACACTGAGTTTTCGTAAACTCACCCCCCTTTTTAAATGTTTTAGGTAATCATTAGACCGCGGATTTGGGGAGCCGAGGCAGACTTGTGGTGGCCCTGCAATGTTTTCTCGTAAACTCGTTTCTTATATTTAAACCTACTTTTAATTTTGGGATTTTGATATGTAATAAGGCCTTTGGTATTTTATTTGGTTTTAGCTTTCAATTTGGTTACTGTTTACTATTTAATGTTCAATATGGGATTTTCCTGAAATGATAATAAACTGTTTTATTCAAAATTACTCAAACTCGATTTTCACAACAAATACAATTTTATTCAAATTAATAACAACTTTGTAAAATGGGCATTGAAATGAATCGGCTTTTATAAACAAACCACAAAACGCGGAGTTTCAAAAAGAATACGAACTTTTAACGAATGCACAGTTTTTTTTTTACATTCCTTTCATGTGACATGCCAGATCCGGTCGTAACGTCTAGGCCGGGTTTGGGGTGTTACAATTATGGTATCAGAGCCCAGTTTCAAAAACTCGGCTGTGGGTTTGGGTTCAAAAATGTTTTCAAAGGATGGTTTAGAAAAATATATATCAGTTTTCTGGAAGTGTGGCACCCGAGTCTCCGGCACCAAATCCGTAAGTTTCCTTTTTACTATATTTTATTATATGCTGAATGATTGTATTTATTCTGCGATGTGTGGATGTGATGCTTGAATATAGGAATTGTATGTATGTGGGAAAAATATCTGTTTGCTCCGGTGTTAGATAGTTGGTTATGTGAAGGGGTTCCAAGATTTAGTTAAAAAGGGTATTAGTGTTATTAGAATCAGAGTGCGCAGCGTGGGCATAGTGTTGTAGGTTAGGATGTGTGACTGTACCTATAGTTGGAAATTTCGGGGACGAAATTTCTTTAAGGGGGTAGATTTGTAACATCCTGAAATTGGGCCTAGTAGGATTGAGCCCAATGGGCCTTAGGCGTAGTAGCATTTAAAATTTTTTAGAACGGCATTAATGCAAGTTAGACTTATTAGATAAGTGATTTTGAAAGGTTAGAGGGCTTCTATGAAGTCCCAGGATCAAATATTGGCTTTGGGGAAATTTTGGTTTTAGGCGGAAAAAACCCTGGAAGTTGGCAGGTAGGCCTTAAGAATAAAATATGGAGAAAATGACACAAAAGGAGTGTGTGGTGTAGTGGCAAAGTGACGCCACTTAGGGGATAAGGGAGTGACGCCACAAGGAAGGAAGAAGGTCCAAGGTTCAAGTCTTGGCTTTTGCATTTTGGTTTCTTTTTACTTGGATCTTAGAATTTGGGCCATAGTTTATATTTAGTTGCGCATGGTTTAAGACACAAGAGGAGCTTGTGGCCAAGTGGTTAGCGGCGTGGATTATGTTGCAAGGGAGCCTGGGTTCGAATCTCGTGAGAAGCAAAGGAGTATTTATTTTGCGGATTGCACGGCAAGAGTTTTAGTTGAATTTAAACTCTACTGACGAAGGGATCCCACATTGGAAAGATACAAAGAAGGAAGGTGAAGAGCTAGCTATATAAAGAGCATTCCAGGAGGAGAGTTAACATACCTTGGAGGGCGTTTGGGCACAGGAGTGGTCGGAGCGCGGATTAGCACCAGACTCCTATCAGGTGTGTGTGTACTTCTCTACTCTAGCTGTAGAGCGGCAAATGCCGAAGTGCCGGTCACGGTAATAGTAGCCACACGAGTGTGCGAGCGCACGTGTGGGGCTTCGACGCGATAGTTGAGGCCATCAATAGTATTCTTGTGGGTTGGGGCTGCTTGGGCCTCGATGGGCCCGTGGGCCCATATGAGTAAATTGTATGATTGTATAGTATATGTTGAACTAGACTTGTAACACCCTGGTTTTAGGGGTTAGATTTCTGGTGCTTAGCTCAGGTGTTGGCACACTTCAGTATGTGGTTGGGTGAGTTTTAGGGGTCCTGAGAACCCTAGGTAGTGGTGGAATGATTTGGAAAATTTTTAGTTTTAGGGGTAAAAAGGGGAGCTTGGCAAAGTTGGGCCTTAAGAGAATTTTTGGTGGAGTTTTGGCACAAAAGATTGGTGTGGCAGAGTGGCAAGGAGGCACCACTCTATAGCTTGGAAGGTGGCGCCACTTGAAGGGGAAGGGGCTAGTGTTCGAGTTGCAAGGATGGCATTGTGGGTTGTTTTTTTTGGCGTCATGGAGGAGAGGTGTTGGATGGTTTTGGGAGGCTTAAAAGATGGAGGAAGACTTGGTCTTCTCTTTTTGAATTTGGCTAGGTAGGTTAGGAGAAAGGTTTGACTTATTCAAATCTTTTTGAATGGGTGATTGGGAGGTATTTTAGGAGTGAAATATGGGGATTTGATGGAAGGTTGAGTTGGTGGCCGGTTTTGGGAAGCTAGGGAAGGGTATTTTTGGTTTTATTAAGGGTGTTAGGTAGCTAGTAGTATAAATGGGGGGAGGTGTTCACCTTTTTGGTTTTTCACCATTAGTGCTCCCTTGCCGAATTGTTGTTCCCCATTCCTTTGGTTGCCGAAACCTTCTTCTCCAAAGCTTGTTCTTCTTTTTCTCTCAAACTTGCTAGGTGGCCGAATCCTTGCTCTCCCTATTTCCCTTCCTTTTTACTTCTAAACCGAAAGTACACCCCCACATCTTTTCTTTCTCATTTCTCAAACCTTTTTGGCCGAAACACCTAGTCCCTTTCCTTTGTTTTCTTACATTGTTAGCCGAACCTACACCTTATCTCTTTGCCGAAATCCCTTTCTATTATTAAACTCACCTTGGCTGAATATTAGAGTTAGTATAGACTTCTGCGGGTTTTCTTTTGTAATCGTTGGGTGAAGGTACTTTGGGATTTGAAGTAGCCAGTCAAGCCTCCTTTTGTTAGCAATCGAATTTGGTAAGGATATTGTTCTAATAAGCTATGTATTTAGTATTCGTTTAAGCCTAAGGTTATGATGCTAAGGCCGATTGTAGGGGGAGAAGAGCCTAGCGCAGGGGGTCTTTCGAGAGGCGATTAGTCAACGGTTGCAGAGGCATAAAGTAGCGTTTCGGGATTTGAGACATTTGTATCAATTAGGTGCGTGATCAACGCACTATTTCCTCGATTTTGGTTTGCTAATATGTTTACGTATGCATGATGTGTGGTAGCCAACCATTATGGCTAAGTGGTAAATACCATGTTTTGGGTAATCTGATGCCAGGTAAGTAAGTGGTGATAATATGTTATTGTGATGTATATATGTTTATGATATGATAATTAACATGTGATGTCTACTCTTTTGTCTTGTTAAAATCTGACATGTTATACTTATGCATACATACATGGGAGGTGGATTGGATCGATGAAGGGAGAAGTGTACACATGTTGTACGTGGTCTAATGTTAGCTCAGGCTACATTAGCGCTTGAGAGTTAGCTATCTGCTACCTCAAGGGAGGTGTTGGCTCGGTGCCCATCTCGACGGTTGATGGCTATGTGCATCACCGTAGACGGTTTACGATATGGGATCACTTGGGTTGATCGGTGGCTCAGCCACGGCCTTGAGCAGCGAGTTGCCAAGGTAAGGTTTATGGATCACGATGTGATCAGTGGTGGGTTAGCCACGGCCTTAGGCAGGGAGTCTGCTAAGGTTGGTGTCACGGTTGGATAGTAGGTTGGGCTGAAATGCATTCTTGCATGATTTGTTTCGATGGCTGTGTGGGTATGGGCCAAGCCCATACGGATGGAAATATGTGTTGTGATTATGCACTGAGTCAGTGGACTCACTCTATTTTTCTAACCATTTCAGGTGATGCGTAGATTGGACCGGGATCGGAGAAGACACATGGTGGCCCATGCAGGAAGAGAAGTTTAAATACTTTTAAAGCTTATTTATATTTGAAGTATTTGGGTTTAAATATTGTGTAATAAGGGCCTTTTATTTATTTTTATTTACTTTGGAAATTACTTAATTATTATTTTGGTACTATTTTATTTTAATTTGATTATGACTTGGTAAAATTAAATTACTAGCTTTTAAAATGATTTTATTCTAATCTACTTATTCAGAGTATTCCTAAGTTAATAAAGTGTTTTAATATGGACATTTTTATAATATCAAGTCTAAAGTATATTTTTAAAAGAACATGGATTTTCAAAGGATAATAAATTTATTGTTTTATTTTAAGTCAAATAGAATTTTTCCACCGTCTTTCCGCAGTGACATAACCGGATTCAGTCGTAGTGAATGGGTCGGGTTTGGGGATGTTAAGTTTGGTATCAGAGCCCGGTTTAAAACTCGGCTTTGAGGGTTTTGGGCCCGAAACAGTTTTCAAAATGGGCTTTTCGAAATGTGGGCTTTTATAAAAAGTTTTCAGGTTATTCTGGCATGGCACCTGTGTCTCCGGCCCGAAGTCCACCAGGTAAGTACTTCTAGCTCTTGAAGTGTTTGTTTGTGTGATTTATTATGGGCTTAGTTTGGGCTCGTAGATTAGAATACTAGGATCTGTTGGACCCTAGGATTAGTTTACTCAAACATGTGCATAAGTCTTTAATTGATTATTAAACAAACCTGTGAAGTAAGTCGCCGAGTTAAGGTGTGGCAACCACTGTACGCATGTCTAGGAGTGGCATTCAGTAAGAGCTTGGTATTTAAGCAGTCCTAGCGACTCACCTCCTCTTTACTTGAATCCTACCTGGTGCGTAGCTACGGTTCACCTTAACCAAGAGGACTTGTTCATAGGCTAAACCGGTTATTAAAACCCGAAAGGGAATTAGCCTTGTTGTTTTCAAGACCTTCTGTTTAAAATTTTTCTAACTTACCTCTTTGGTTTGTAAAACCCTAAATTTGATTTTGAAAGATGTTTTTTTGATTTATAAAATTACCAAAATGCCCCTAGTGGCAAAATTACAAAAATACCCTTGTGTTATAAAATTTCCGTACTACCCTCAACTTTTGATAAAATGATTTTTACTTTACAAAATACCAAAATTTTGTGGTTTCGAAATATTCAGATACCCTGGTTTGTGAAAATTTACGAAAATACCCCTGGTTGATAAAATTACCAAAACGCCTTGGTTTCTAAATTTTCAAATTTCTTTCAACTTTTATGGAAATATTCCTATTTTATCAAATATCAGAAAATCCTATTTTGTGAAATGTTGTGATATTCTGATTTGGGAGAATTTACGAAAATGCCCATGATTTCCAAAATTACAGAAAATAACCCTGTTTTCTGAAATTTTTACAACACATCTGGCTTGAAAAACAAATTGTTCGAAGTGACCCCGAGATTTTGTAAATTGTGAAATATCTTTAAGTTGGAAAGCTATTTTCAAAATTGACCCTGAGTTATTACCGATATACCCCTATAGGAAAATGACGGAATTACCCCTGGGTAGGGAATGAAACTTTGGTTGCTCGAAAGAACTACTCTCGGAAACTTCAGTGCATAAAATTGCTCGTGGATAAAACAGTGAAACAAGAATTTCTAATGCATAAAACTTTTTAAATAGATTAAATCGAAGCGCTAGATATGAGTTTTAGGGGGCGTGGTCGCAATACTCGTGGACGTGGTAGAGGCAGGATGTCAGTATCGGAACCGGTTGGGTCACGCCATGGGTCAGAGAGTGATGTGACGCCACCAGCTGAAGAGGTTGAACAGCAGGATCAGACTGGAGGAGATGACGCTGTATCGCAGGCTATGCTGCGGGTGCTTGAGCGAGTGGCAGGAGCCAGTGGGAGCAGTGGGACTCGGAAGTCAGTGCCCGAAAGGCTTAGGGTGAATGGAGCCGAGGTCTTCAGAGGAGTGTCTGGGGTAGCTCCGAACGTGGCAGAGTACTGGCTTGAGGCTGTTGAAAGGATTATGGACGACTTAGACTTAACTGCTGAGGAGAAGCTTAAGGGTGTTGTTTCGTTGCTGCGAGATGAAGCCTACCTGTGGTGGCTCACGATTAAGGAAAGTACCCCTGCGGATCGAGTGGACTGGGGTTACTTTAAGATCAAGTTCGAAGGGAAGTATGTCGGAGCGACCTATGTGGATGCTCAGAGGAAGGCGTTCCTCAATCTGGTGCAAGGTGGCAAATCGATAGCGGAGTACGAAACTGAGTTTCTGCGTTTGAGCCGGTATGCTCGGGGCATCGTGGCAACTGATTATAAGAGATGCGTCAGATTTAAAGATGGGCTACGGGATGAGCTGCGAGTTTTGATTGCTCCGCAACGGGAAGGAGACTTCGCCGTCTTAGTAGAGAAAGCTCGGATAGCCGAGGAAGTCAAGAAGGCTGAAAGGCAGAACAGAGAAAGAAACCGTGATAAGAGAAGTGTTGGATCGCCAGAAGTGTGTGAGAGGGTTCAGAAAAGACCAAGGGTCGAGACTCCTGTTCGTATTGCTAAGTCAGTCGCCGGAAATCCAGATCGTCCGTGTGCACAGTGCGGAAGGTATCATGTTGGCGAGTGCTGGAATTGGGTTCGGGAATGCTTTAGATGCAAGTCCAAGTCTCATCTGGTTAAGGATTGTCCCCAGAATCCGAATGGGACTCGAGCAGAAGGCCAAGGTTATGTGCAACCAGGCAGAGGTGGTCAGCAGGCGACAAGAGGTCGTAGTCCGAACCATGGAGGGAATGGTTCCGGCCGAGGTCGTGGAGCTTTAGTCCGCAGTAATGGTGGCACTGAGGCAAGACAGCCAGGTCTGGTTTATGCAGTCCGTCGGAGAGAGGATAATGTTGTGCCTGATGTGTCAGCGGGTAAGTATCTTATGTTTGGAATATTCTCTATTGTTTTGTTCGTTTGGGTGGTTGTTTGTTTTGTTGCCCGTAATGCATGTGGAACCTTGAGCATGTTAGAATCTGTGCCTAAAAGTATGTTAGCTCTTTAAGATCAGAGTGCGCAGCCATAGCGTAGTGGGAGAAACTGGACTATTAGTTTAGACAAGTAATTTCGAGGACGAAATTATTTTAAGGAGGGTAGAATTGTAACACCCTGGTTTTAGGGGTTAGATTTCTGGTGCTTAGCTCAGGTGTTGGCACACTTCAGTGTGTGGTTGGGTGAGTTTTAGGGGTCCTGAGAACCCTAGGTAGTGGTGGAATGATTTGGAAAATTTTTAGTTTTAGGGGTAAAAAGGGGAGCTTGGCAAAGTTGGGCCTTAAGAGAATTTTTGGTGGAGTTTTGGCACAAAAGATTGGTGTGGCAGAGTGGCAAGGAGGCACCACTCTATAGCTTGGAAGGTGACGCCACTTGAAGGGGAAGAGGCCAGTGTTCGAGTTGCAAGGATGGCATTGTGGGTTGTTTTTTTTTGGCGTCATGGAGGAGAGGTGTTGGACGGTTTTGGGAGGCTTAAAAGATGGAGGAAGACTTGGTCTTCTCTTTTTGAATTTGGCTAGGTAGGTTAGGAGAAAGGTTTGACTTATTCAAATCTTTTTGAATGGGTGATTGGGAGGTATTTTAGGAGTGAAATGTGGGGATTTGATGGAAGGTTGAGTTGGTGGCCGGTTTTGGGAAGCTAGGGAAGGGTATTTTTGGTTTTATTAAGGGTGTTAGGTAGCTAGTAGTATAAATAGGGGGGAGGTGTTCACCTTTTTGGTTTTTCACCATTAGTGCTCCCTTGCCGAATTGTTGTTCCCCAATTCTTTGGTTGCCGAAACCTTCTTCTCCAAAGCTTGTTCTTCTTTTTCTCTCAAACTTGCTAGGTAGCCGAATCCTTGCTCTCCCTATTTCCCTTCCTTTTTACTTCTAAGCCAAAAGTACACCCCCACATCTTTTCTTTCTCATTTCTCAAACCTTTTTGGCCGAAACACCTAGTCCCTTTCCTTTGTTTTCTTACATTGTTAGCCGAACCTACACCTTATCTCTTTGCCGAAATCCCTTCTTATTATTAAACTCACCTTGGCCGAATATTAGAAGTAGTATAAACTTCTTCGGGTTTTCTTTTGTAATCGTTGGGTGAAGGTACTTTGGGATTTGAAGTAGCCAGTCAAGCCTCCTTTTGTTAGTAATCGAATTTGGTAAGGATATTGTTTTAATAAGCTATGTATTTAGTATTCGTTTAAGCCTAAGGTTATGATGCTAAGGCCGATTGTAGGGGGAGAAGAGCCTAGCGCAGGAGGTCTTTCGAGAGGCGATTAGTCAACGGTTGCAGAGGCATAAAGTAGCGTTTCGGGATTTGAGACATTTGTATCAATTAGGTGCGTGATCAACGCACTATTTCCTCGATTTTGGTTTGCTAATATGTTTACGTATGCATGATGTGTGGTAGCCAACCATTATGGCTAAGTGGTAAATACCATGTTTTGGGTAATCTGATGCCAGGTAAGTAAGTGGTGATAATATGTTATTGTGACGTATATATGTTTATGATATGATAATTAACATGTGATGTCTACTCTTTTGTCTTGTTAAAATCTGACATGTTATACTTATGCATACATACATGGGAGGTGGATTGGATCGATGAAGGGAGAAGTGTACACATGTTGTACGTGGTCTAATGTTAGCTCAGGCTACATTAGCGCTTGAGGGTTAACTGTGTGCTACCTCAAGGGAGGTGTTGGCTCGGTGCCCATCTCGGCGGTTGATGGCTATGTGCATCACCGTAGACGGTTTACGATAAGGGATCACTTGGGTTGATCGGTGGCTCAGCCACGGCCTTGAGCAGCGAGTTGCCAAGGTAAGGTTTATGGATCACGATGTGATCAGTGGTGGGTTAGCCACGGCCTTAGGCAGGGAGTCTGCTAAGGTTGGTGTCACGGTTGGATAGTAGGTTGGGCTGAAATGCATTCTTGCATGATTTGTTTCGATGGCTGTGTGGGTATGGGCCAAGCCCATACGGATGGAAATATGTGTTGTGATTATGCACTGAGTCAGTGGACTCACTCTATTTTTCTAACCATTTCAGGTGATGCGTAGATTGGACCGGGATCGGAGAAGACACATGGTGGCCCATGCAGGAAGAGAAGTTTAAATACTTTTAAAGCTTATTTATATTTGAAGTATTTGGGTTTAAATATTGTGTAATAAGGGCCTTTTATTTATTTTTATTTACTTTGGAAATTACTTAATTATTATTTTGGTACTATTTTATTTTAATTTGATTATGACTTGGTAAAATTAAATTACTAGCTTTTAAAATGATTTTATTCTAATCTACTTATTCAATGTATTCCTAAGTTAATAAAGTGTTTTAATATGGATATTTTTATAATATCAAGTCTAAAGTATATTTTTAAAAGAACATGGATTTTCAAAGGTTAATAAATTTATTGTTTTATTTTAAGTCAAAGAGAATTTTTCCACCGTCTTTCCGCAGTGACATAACCGGATTCGGTCGTAGTGAATGGGCCGGGTTTGGGGATGTTACAAGACGAGGTGGAACTTATATACGTGGCTAGATTTGTGCTAGGTGGGCCACACGAGCGTGTGGGCCGAAATCGGGTTTTAGGCCCAATTGTCCGGTACGACCGGAAATGGTAGCTGAGTCGCTAGTGGCGACATTAGGCCTTCAAAAAGGCCATTGCAGGTGCGAATTTACGAAAATACCCTTGGTGGCTAAATTACAAAAATACGCTTGGTAGGTAAAATTACGATTATACCCTTAGAGGTTGATTAGCTTGATTTTATTGTTTTATGTCTATATGATTATGATGGTAACTCATGTTATTCTTATATTTGATATATGTTTTACATACATGACACATTGCATAATATCTGAATAATATGTATGTTGCATGGGCATATGGGTGATATTGATAAAGGGGAAGTGTTCTGGTGGTTTTTACAACATTATCTGGTGACTCATGTCACATATTAAGAATCTGGTCACTAATGTCACATATTCTTATCTGGTGACTCTGTCACATTATCTGGTGGCTATGCCACGATTATAAGGGCGATGAGCAGTTGACTGCAGCGACTGCCTTCGATGGTGTGTAGCGGATGGAGGGTCGATTTAGTAATCCCCACGGTATGATTGGCAGGTACGGGTGATGTGTAGCGGATGGAAATTTAGGCTGGGATTGGGTTCTGCATTATCATCTGTATATGCATCATATCGCATTGATTATCTGATTATCCGCTATACTGTGATGTTAGGGCTACGGCCTGATTCGATTTATGTGGGCTTCGGCCAAGTATGTTATTGTGAGGGCTAAGGCCCAATCTGCTTCGTGGGCTTAGGCCCAGTTATCACTCGTAAGGAGAAACACACACTGAGTTTTCGTAAACTCACCCCCTCTTTTTAAATGTTTCAGGTAATCATTAGACCGCGGATTTGGGGAGCCGAGGCAGACTTGTGGTGGCCCTGCAATGTTTTCTCGTAAACTTGTTTCTTATATTTAAACCTACTTTTTATTTTGGGATTTTGATATGTAATAAGGCCTTTGGTATTTTATTTGGTTTTAGCTTTCAATTTGGTTACTGTTTACTATTTAATGTTCAATATGGGATTTTCCTGAAATGATAATAAACTGTTTTATTCAAAATTACTCAAACTCGATTTTCACAACAAATACAATTTTATTCAAATTAATAACAACTTTGTAAAATGGGCATTGAAATGAATCGGCTTTTATAAACAAACCACAAAACACGGAGTTTCAAAAAGAATACGAACTTTTAACGAACGCACAGTTTTTTTTAGACATTCCTTTCATGTGACATGCCAGATCCGGTCGTAACGTCTAGGCCGGGTTTGGGGTGTTACACCCCTAACGAACGAGATCTGGGCCTAAGCCCACAGAAGCAAATTGGGCCTTAGCCCTCACAGTAGCAAATTTGGCCGAAGCCCATACGGATCGAATTGGGTTGTAGCCCTAACAACATGGCATATCAGATAATGAATGCAATGCAACCCAGCCCAGCCTAGTACTCCATCCGCTACACACCACTCCGTGTCCAACCTAACACACCTGTGGGGATTTCTACAATCAACCCTCCATCCGCTACACACCTCATTGGCAGTCATGCTGACAGTCATGCTGCTCAAAGCCAAAATTGTGACAAGGTCACCAAAATATGTGGCAGAGCCACCGAAATAATGTGATAGGGTCATCGAGATATGTGGCAGAGCCACCAAAATACACTGCCCCTTATTCATCAATATCATATCCCAATCCTATGCAATATAATATCATAATGTAATGAATGCAAAGATATATCAATGTACATCGGACAATCGGAGCATACATATATTCATGCTAAGTTGTTTAAATGATGTAGTCATAAAGGTTACTAACCTGGTATCTCCAACCTTACCCACCAGGGTAACTCAACTGTCGTTATAGTTATTTTAGCTTTTAAACAATACACATATTTATTACCAAACCATAAAAGAAGGTGTGAGAATTACACACCTGATTACGTTAAGGACTAAACACTCCTGATCGTCGTTACTCTCACTAGTGGGAATAACCATTATCTGCCTATCCCAAACAGATGTCGGCTCTCTACCACAACCCAGTGGAAACTCTCGAACCGCCGACACCGCACGTCGTTTGAACTTGGGAGCAGAGACTACGAGTCCACTCCCCTCAGGCTCCTTTAACGCTACCCCCTTAGATTGGCTAGCACTCGCATCCATGAAGAAAATCTCGATCAGAGATTGTAATATAATGAGGATTGGTGGTTATCTAACGAGAAGGCTTGGTTATGGCAAAGTAAAATGAAAAGAGACAAATCGCATAGAAACTAGAGAGAAACTCCTTACCTTAATAATCGATGCCGATTGGTTCTATCCCCTTGACTGAGTTCCTAAATAACTCTCGAGTTAGAAATGATGCTCCCCAAAAGTAAAGAAGAAATAGCCTTTCGACCTAAATACTTATATTAAGAATGCCCTTCCATCACCAATATTTGGCCAAAACCAACTTACCAAGATGCCTTAGATTCGGCCAATGCTGACAAAGGCTTCGGCTTCCTATGAAGGAACGAACACGCTTCAAAGTGGAGAGGGTACTTATATTCGACGTAAGAAGGAAGGAGTAACAGGATGACCGCTTCAATCGTTAAAAGAGTGAAGAGAACAACATATGAAGAAAGAACCCGTTACCTTACACAAGTAAAGCCGATTGGAAAGGGACTTTCGGCAACCAAAGGAATCCTAGCACCTTGCTTCTTAATATTCGACTATTAATAAAAAGATGAAAGAAACGGGTTACAAAAAGATGGAGTAACCAGTTATGGAAGAGAAACCAAATTCGGTTTGTGATTAAAGGATGAATGGTTGGCTTCCTTAGAAGAAGAAAGGGAGATGAAAGGAATAAAAAAGGAGAGTTCATTACCTTAGATAGAGAGAAGCCGAATGGAGTCCAAGAAGATTCGGCATAAGCAGGAAATGCCAAGAAGGTTTCGGCTCAAGACTAGCACAAGAAAGAAATGGAAAGAAAGGAAAATGGCAAGAAGAGATTTGATTATGGAGAAAGAGTGTAGCAAAAGAAGAGAACTGAAATGAAAAGAGAGATGATATGAAGAGGGTTCGGCTATGGTATTTCGGCAATCACCACGGCAAGAGGAAAATGTTTGCAAAGAGAAAAGAAAAGAAACAAATAGAGAGTTGGGGTTTCGGCAATAAGAGAGGCAACAAAGATCAAATAAAATGTTCACCAAAGAGAAGAATTAGTTACCAAAAGGTACCCAAAATCTTGAGTATCAACTGCCGAAAATGTAAAAGAAAACTAAGACTGCCTAGAGAATTTCAGCACAACACTAAATGGTTCGGTTTTTGCTAGCTCAACTCCTCAAATGCCGAAATCCCCTTGCTAAGCACCCAATAGCCGAAATTCACCTCCCACATCTCCAACATTCGGCCAACTCTCACCCATCCTCTCAAATCCCTTGTTTTTCTCCTCCATTCACTCTCCAACTCCCATTTCGAATTGGTTGACCAATTCAAACTCCCCAGGCTGCTCTCCTCCATCCATTTGAAAACCTTTGACCCATTCAACAGCCACCTAGGTAGAGTCCCAGCTGAATGCCACCTCTTCCCCTCATTGAGCACAAAAATTAAAGCTCCACAATGCAGCAGATGGGATTCGAACTCCTTCCCCCTTGCTCTACCAGTGACGCAACATCCACTCCATTTCATGCCCACTTTGTGTCATCAAACACAAATAAATATCCTTAAGGACTGCTTCCCCTAGCTCTCTCCCCTTATGCCCGAAAAGCAAATTTCTTTCCAAGGCTCTAGCTTGAACCTGAGCCTCCCCAGGACCCCAAAACACACCTAAATAATAAGCTAAACGAGCCAAGCACATAAAATGGCACCCAATGCAGAACCCCTAATTCTAGGATGTTACAATCCTTATTGGTAGTATTCCTGCATGTGTTGCAGACTACCGCAGCTCTTTGTGAGCTTCCTTTTATATGATCAGTTGTGATCCTGCATATATTACAGACACAAATGCATCTCTTTATGAGCGTCCTGGTATAGGTGCTTCTTGAGCTTCTTGATATGGCTCGCTTGAACTTCCTGTTATATAGCTATCCGAAGCTTCCTGATAATAACTCTTTGGAGTTACTTGTTAAGCTTAATGAGCTTTCTGTTCTAAACTCTTATGAGTTTCCAGTTATAGCCAGGTTAAGCTTCGTGAACGTCCTGTTATATGATGTGTTGTGATCCTGCATATATTGTGGACACAAATGTAGCTTTTTATGAGCATCCTAATATAGGCTCTTCTTGAGCTTCCTGACATGGCTCACTTGACTTCTTGCTATATAGCTACCCGGAGCTCCCTGATAATAACTCTTCGGAGTTACCTGTTAAGCTCAATGAGCTTCCTATTCTAAACTCTTATGAGTTTCCTGTTATAGACCGGATAAGCTTCCTATTACATGGTTCACATGATCATCCTGTTATATGGCTTCTAGAGAATGCTTCCTGATTATGTGCCTTAATTGGGTACCCTTGGATATGAATTGACAGATTTTCAGTTTTGTATACTTTAACTGTACTATATGAGTGTATCCATTGATATTTCAAATAAATTCAACGGGTAAAGTTTTGACATGGTTAAATTGAACTTGAAATGATCTATCATGGAAACGTACATGCAATATGAAAGTTACTATATGATGAGCTCATCTTTGATTCTTAAAGTTCATGTAAATTTCATAATTAACTTGTTTGATGAGAGCATGTTTATATGTTTACTTCAAATGAACATGATTGGTAAGTTAATTTCCCGTTATACGAACTTACTAAGCATTTTAAATGCTTACTTCATTTTCTTTTCTCTATTTTATAATGCTCAGAAGCTCGTAAAGGTTGAAATCGGTCGAAGCACCATCACACTATCCTTCAGCTCGTTTTGGTATAAATAGAAAACTTATTTTGGTATAATGGCATGTATAGGCTAACTTGTCCAATGTTGGCATATAAATGGTTGTTTGTAATCTAGCCATTAGAATGGCTAATGATGGTATGTTTAATTAATATAAATATGATGTTATAATATGGTTAATGTATGTGTGCTTGGTATGATTAGATTTAATTATGGAAAGCATATATGTCTTACAAAAGGTAAGTTTGAATTCATGTGATGATACATCTTATATAATGTTAATATTGGCTTGGTTTTAATGTCTTGAATTGGTTGATATATGTATGTAAGTATTGATGTAGGTTCAAGACAATTTGGGTGAGAAAAGTGGCCATGAAAATGGCCTATTTTTGTCCACATAGGTAGACACACGGGTGTGTGTCACAACCGTGTGTGACACACGGCCATATGCATGGACATGTGGTTTGGCCGTGTGTCCCCTGCATCTTAAAAATTGAGAAATAGAATGCTCAGAATTGGTCACACAGGTAGAGACATGGGCATGTGTCTCAACAGTGTGAAACACATGGCCCAACACACAGGCGTGTGTATTGGCCGTGTGAATCTTACATCTATTTTTGAAAATTAAATTATCCACAAAACTTAGAACATGGGCGTGTGGCTGGCGATGTGACACAAGTCAGTAGCTACCCTAACTTTTAAACGAGCTGGGACACGAGCGTGTGCCTCACATCAAATGCCCAGACAACCTAAGAAACAGGTGTGTCACTCGGCCGTGTGAGCCACACGACTTGACCACACTGGCATGTGTCCCCTGCACCTAAGAAAAATTTTGAAATTTCACGAAAAATTTTCTAAGTTTCTGGTTTAGTTTCGATTTGATTCTAACGTGTATTTTGGGCCTTGAGGACCCAATTAAGGGACGATATGATTGATTTTGGATATGAATAGTAAATGATATGAAAATTTCTATAATTGATCTGTAAACACCAGTAATACTTCATGACCCTGTTTAGGTGACGGATAGGGTTTAGGGGTGTTACAATTCCCATTTGCCCCTTCCCTCTAATAAGTAATTTATAATATTGTCCATATCTATGTCCTTAAAGTATTCCAAATCAGTTTCATCGATAAAAGCTTGGTCATATAGTGAAGCATTGTAAAAATCATAAATAATTTTAGGGGTTACTTTAACTTCTATCCCTTGCATCGATACAATATCCCGTAAAGATGCATAGATTTCTTGAACTATCGGGACCACAACGATGTCTTTCAGGATTTTCCAAAAATGTCCCCACCTATGGTACCGAACTAAAGGCCATATCTCCTTACACATGATCATCGACGGATCAAATCCCCTATCGTGAATGGATGTTTTCCCTTAAAGTTCATTAAAATATTTTCAACATTTTAGTTCATAAAACTAGAGGGCTTTTGACCCATCAATGGTCTAGGTTCATTAGTTCGCCTAACTTTTTTTAGGAGGCATTATTGTGAAACTAAGAACTAAATTGAAATATCAAGCAAAGAAATTTGATGGAACGGTAAAAATCTAAGTAAGAACCTTTAACCTCGTAGAGTTTGTTGAATTCTTCATTTCATGTGGCGTCTATTGTCCCTTGAGTGTTCCCATTTCCATTGTACCAAATATGATTGAGAGATGGAGTTTGTAAACAAGAAGAAGTGAAAACTAGGTTTTTATGGTTTAAAAAGGTTTAAGAGATTTAAGAAGGTTGGGGAGATTTAAAGGGTTAAGAAGAGTTTAACTAAGTGAGTAATGAGTTTTGAGGTTAAGAAAGGTGTGATTAGTGGTTAAAAATTGGACAAAATGGGTTTTAAAGCCGTTGGGTTGCGCTGTCGGGTCAAGTCACCTGTAGAAAGTTGCAGCGACATCGCAACATAGGGGTTCCATGTCGCGACATCCCTGCCAGTGTTTTGACTTTGCAAGACAGCACCGCTGTGTTGTGACACATCCTATAGATTGGAAAACTTGGTGTGTAACACCCCAGATCCGGCCTAGAAGTTAGGCCCGAATCTGGCGTGTCACATCAAAGGCATATTTCAAAACGATTTTGCTAAGTTAAATTTTAGGGCCCAAAACCCATGAGTCTTGTTAAGTAATGATAAAAGCCCATTTTATAGCTTTAAGTATTTCGGAAACCAAGTTTAAACATAAGAAATTTACTTAAGTTTAATCATTAAGTAAATAGTTAAAACATCAAAACCCAAAATTTAATATCAAATCAAAGTACAAGGCCTTATTACATCCAACGAAAGTAAAGTAACTAAAACCTTTTCCTTTGAAACAAATAAATAAAAATAAAAATTTAAACATCTTGTAGTGTGGCCATCTTCGAGTCCTCTCCCAGGTCGAGCCGTTTACTGAGGATTACTTGAAACATTAAATAAAGGGTGTGAGTTTCGAAACTCAGTGTGTACAACCCTTGGCAATCAAATCAACATACAAATATTCACATTGGGCATAAACCCTATCGAAATCGGTGGTCTTGGGCCTTAGTCCACAATGACCTCATATCATATCATATCATATCATATCATATCATATGCAAGACAAGGTAATGCAAAACCCTCCCAAAACTCCATCCGCTACACACACCATTTCCTTTCCAACCCTACACACCTATGGGGATTTCTAAATCGACCCACCCATCCTCTACACACCAAAGTTAGCACTCACAGCGGCATTACCCAACGTTGCTGCAAAGCTGCTAATCATATAATGGGCTTAAAGCCACCGGTGGATCCACGATCGTCAAGCGACTATGCGGTCCTCAAATCTTCCTCCGTACCATAATTTCCACCATATGCATCCTAAGCAGAATATCATATGAATGCATCAAACACATAAGTAACATCCATAAACTTATACTAATCACATAGGGGTATTTTTGTCATTTCACAACCCAAGGGTATTTCTGTAAATCTACTCTACAAGGGTATTTAGGAAATTTTGCAAATCAGAGGTACTTTGGAAATTTGTAAATCAAGGATGTTTTGGTAATTTTGCAAATTAAAGGTATCCTGGTAATTTCACAATTTGGGGCTATCTTAGTGATTTTTTAAACCAAGGGTATTTTGGTAAATTCAAATGAGGGGTATTTTAGTAATTTTACAAATCTAGGGTATTTGGTCCCTCTCGGGTTTTAGTTATGAACTTTGGCCCATTAACAAGTCCTTGCGGCTAAAGTGAACAGACACTATGCACTAGGTAGGATTCCAGAGAAGAGGAGGTGGGCCGCTAGGGCCGCTTAAGTACCAAGCTATCCCTAGATCCAATCCTAGACATGCATATGCCTGTTACCACACTCTAACCTAGCGACTTGTCCACGGACATGTTTAATTATTAGAAAGTCTTATGCGGTTTAAGAGTTTTTCAGTACTAAGCCTAAAGTCCATAAAGCCCTAGCATACTAGTCTACGTCCCCATAAAGCCCATCAAACCCATTTCACGTTCATATAACCCATAATGGCCAGGTCACATCTTTACGGCCCACTAGGCCCAAGTCTCAGTCATATGGCCCATTAGGCCCAAAACAATTTCAGATCATGTAACATGCTTGCTTAACCCAATTCATATAATTAAATCAAAGCATTTTATCAAACTTAGCCTCAGGGCCCACCAGGCCCATTTAGCCACTTTCGGCTTTTCGGCTTTCCGGCATTGCCAAAATCATGTGTGTGTGGAGTGTTTGTACACACCTAGATACCACGACGTGCTATTCTGTAACAGCCCGAATTTGACCCTAATCGGAATGGTGGTTTCAGGACCATGAATCCGAGTCTGAAATATTTTTTTAAATATTAAATTTTGTGTTAATTATATGTGATTTATGACGTGTGAAAGTTTCGTAGAAAATTTATATCGTTTGTGTGCTTAATTTGACAAAAGGACTTAATCGCGTAAAGTGTAAAAGTGGCAAACTAAAGTGAAAAGTGCTAGAATGATAATGGCAAACTAAAAGGGCAATTAGCCCATATTTAAGAGTAGTGGGCGGCACATGTCAAAACTAGCCTTATGAGCATATGATAACTATATTATTATAAAAAGGTATTATTCTACTTTGGTTAAAATGTTAATTATAACTAAAATAAAACATAAAATAAAGCTTGATCTTCATCTCTTCAACACTAAAAATAAGAAAGAAAATAAGGAAGTGAGTTTGTTCATTCGGCCATAACTCAAGCATAATCGGGTATGTATTTTTAGTCAGTTTTTGATAATTTTTATGTTTTTGTGATCGTTGCTTTGTATATTAACCGACCCATGCTAGAATTTTTGAGATTAGTGTGTATTTGAGGTTTGGCCATTGACATGTTCTTATGATTTTTGATGTTTGGTGATTTTATTTTAGAGCTATGATGTAGATCAACAAGTTTTGAATTGGAAATTTTAGTAAATTTGAGTATTTTGGGCAAAATTGCAAAAATAAATTTTTAGAGGGGCTTATTTGCACAATAAATGAAAGAAATGGACTTGTATAGTCCCTATGCATATTCGGCCCTTGAGTAGTATTGAGAAATTTTGTATATTTTGTGTTTTATGCAAATAGGACTAAATTGTAAAAATGTGAAACATTAAGGGTAAAATGGTAATTTGCCCATTTAGGTGCTTTGGGACTAAATTGAAATGAAATGCACTTGAATGAGCTTATTTTTGATAAGTTTAGATCAAGAACAAAGAAAAACGGATTTGGATCGGGGAAAGACGAAGGTTATCGAATAGCCGGTCTACGTTGTCCGTCGATAATCGAGGTAAGTCTTTAAGCAAATATATGTAAGAAATTATTTAAGTACTCCAGTAAATGTTGAAGTTTGAAAATGTTGGAAATAAATGCATGAAGTTGCCGAATGTGGATATTAAAATGATGAATTTATTTTATTTATGTAATGTGAACAAGCTTAAATGAATTTGATATGTGATAGAATTATGAAATATAAATGATATTAGTGGTTGTGGCATTATGAAATGTGTTTGGAATGATTAACTATATTGATAATCAGGCTTAGAGCCTAGCAGGCCTTGTGCCGGTGAAACTTTATAGGGCTTAGAGCCTAGTAGGCTTCGTGCCGGTGATGTATATCGGGCTTTATGCCTAGCAGGCCTTGTGCCAATGAATTTATTTCAGGTTTATTACCTAGCAGGCTAAATGCCAGTGTTCAAACTTCGGGCTTTGAGTCTAGCAGGCTTAGTGCCGGTGTGTGAGATTCGGGCTAATGCCTAGCAAGTTCTATACCGGTGAGTTGAAATATCAAGCCTAGATTATGTACTGATAAAGTCATGAAATGAATCAAGTAAGCCAAAATATTTGAAAGTGAACTTGTTAATTTTGGTTATAAGGTATGTGCTATTCTTCTATGTGTGTTATATGTATAAATGTGATGTTAATGATCAAGTAAAATGATGAAAGAAATTAAATGTTCATGTGGTTGAAGAATATTGTGTATAGATTATGCCATGTATAATTTGGTTGTTTAAAAGCAGGTAAGAGATTAATGGTATTGGTATAGGTAAAGTTATATACATAGATATGTGTATTTATAATCGGCAAATAGTATACTTTGGTAAATAAATGAAAATGGATAGGTTAAGAGAGGTAAGGATATTCAGCTATAGTGAAGTTATAAGTTAAGTTGTGTACATTCAAAACCATGAATTGATTGTTTAAATGTTTGAATGTTTGATATTATAAGGTAGTTGCTTAAGACTTACTAAGCTAGTGAGCTTACATTATGTGTGTTCATTGTTTCGTTTTATAGATTTCAAGCAAGCTACGAGCTCAGGGGATCGTTACGGAAGTCATCCATACTATCGGCTTATGTTGGTATCTAAAATGTTTGGGCTTTTGTTATTAAGGCATGTATAGGCTAGTTAAGTTATCGAATGAAATTATGATAATGTATTGAAGCCATGCGAAGTTGGCTCGTTTTTTTGAAGTGTTAATGTGCTAATGGTATATTCTATCCCTACTGTTTTATGAGCGTATGTATGCTTGAATGATGAATTTTGGTGTGATACTTGTTCTCCTTTTTATGATGATTTGGTTCGGTTTTGATTAGGAAAAATGTTTAAAATTATTTAGGTTGGGTATTAAAGAGCTAAAATTACGATCGGATTTAGAGTAGAGGATGAGTGGTACTTTTGCATTTTCGAATTAGGATATATATATGGTTATATCATATGTTTTCGGTATGAAATTTAATGATTCTTGTGTCTATAAATCTTCGTTGTGGATGCAGTGAAATGAGATTGTAATTAGAGATTTTTAAACTGTATGTGGTTATAGTGATATGCTTACTCACGAATAGTATAAAGTTTAGTATGCCTATTATGTTGTACGGAAATTCTTTAGTTAGCTTAATTTGTATTATTTGTGAATTGGCATAATTCCAGAAACTTGTTAATGATATGGAATTATCAATTTGATAATTATGAGTTGAGGTGACTTTTATTTTAAGAATTATGTGCACATTATATTGGTGCTTGGTGAAGTCATTATGAACTATTATTTTACAGGTGAATGAATATACCACAAAATGCTATGAATGTATATGTTTAAATATGCACATGTGCATAATGTATGAAATGACAAGATGACATTTGAATAGAGTAATAGATTGATTTATATTTACTACATATGTTTAAAGTGAAAGGTACATACATGGACATGTGTTAAACATTTGAATAACATATGTTTGATGAATTAATGGTTCGAAATGTTTAAGCATGAATTAAACTTCTTTTTGGCATGAATTAATGGCTTTAAATGTGGATCATCAGATCATTTTATTCGAGAGTGTCCGATGCTAGCCGACCAAAACACATTTCAGAACATTAAACCGAGCAACACGTCAGCACGAGGTAGACCACCCAGGGATTCAGGCAATGTAGGTGGCAGTCAGAGAGGGACAAAGGACACTGCAGTTCGATCAGAGGCCCGAGCACCAGCTAGAGCTTATGCTATACGAGCCAGAGAGGATGCTTCTTCTCCAGATGTCATTACCGGTACTTTCACACTTTATGATACTACTGTAATTGCATTGATTGATCCTGGTTCGACTCATTCATATGTGTGTGAAACTCTAGTATCAAGTAAGACTTTGCCTGTTGAGTCTACTGAGTTTGTGATCCGTGTGTCCAACCCTTTGGGTAGGTGTGTTTTCGTTGATAGAATGTGTAAAGGTTGCCCGTTGATGATTTGGGACTCCTGCTTTCCAGCTGATTTAATGTTGTTGCCTTTTGACGAGTTCGACATAATTTTGGGAATGGACTGGTTAACTTTACATGATGCTATGGTAAATTGCAAAAGAAAGATTATTGATTTGAGATGTCAGAACGGAGAAATCATACGGGTTGAATCTAATGATCTGAGCGGGTTGCCTGCTGTAATATCCTCGATGTTAGCCCAAAAGTATGTGAGAAAAGGAGGTGAAGCTTACTTGGCTTATGTGTTGGATAATAAAGTGTCTGAAAAGTAGATTGAATCCGTACCAGTTTTGTGTGAATGTGTTTCCCGAAGAATTACCGGGTTTACCGCCAGTACAAGAGATCGAGTTTGGCATTGAATTAATGCCAGGAACGACTCCGATTTCGATAGCTTCGTATCGGATGGTACCTACTGAGTTGAAAGAGTTGAAAACACAGTTGCAAGAATTGACAGATAGGGGCTTTGCACGACCGAGCTTCTCTCCTTGGGGTGCACCAGTTCTATTTGTGAAAAAGAAAGATGGAACTATGAGAATGTGTATTGATTATCGGCAGCTGAATAAGGTGACTATAAAGAATAAATACCCGTTGCCTCGGATTGATGACTTGTTTGATCAGTTGAAAGTGGCTTCAGTGTTTTCGAAGATAGATTTGAGATTGGGTTATTATCAGTTGCGAGTTAGAGATTCCGATGTGCCAAAGACTGCATTTCGAACGAGGTACGGATATTTTGAGTTCTTAGTCATGCCTTTTGGACTTACTAATGCACCTGCTGTTTTTATGGATTTGATGAATCGAGTTTTCAGACAGCATTTAGATCGGTTTGTGGTAGTGTTTATCCTGATCTACTCCAGAGATGAAACCGAACACACCCAGCATTTGAGATTGGTGCTACAAACTTTGCGAGATAAACAGTTTCATGCAAAGTTTAGTAAGTGTGAATTCTGGATGAAAGAAGTCAGCTTTTTGGGTCATGTTGTTTCAGCATCAGGTATTCGGGTTGATCTGAACAAAATATCGGCTATACTTGATTAGAAACCACTAAAGAATGTTTCCGAAATTCGAAGCTTTCTGGGACTTGCGGGATAATACAGACGATTTATCAATGGTTTTTCCATGATAGCTACACCTTTGACAAAGTTACTACAGAAAGATTTCAAGTTCGAGTGGTCTGAAAAGTGTCAGAAAAGTTTCGATCAGTTGAAAGCCCTTTTGACCGAAACTCCGATATTATCTCAGCCTGAATCGGGTAAAGAATTTATTGTTTATAGTGAGGCTTCTTTGAATGGTTTGGGTTGCATTTTGATGCAAGAGGGCAAAGTCATAGCATACGCTTCGAGACAATTAAAGCCTCATGAATGAAATTATTCGACTCACGATTTGGAATTAGCAGCCATCGTTTTTGCATTAAAAAATTGGCGTCATTACTTATTTGGTGAGAAATGTCATGTTTACTCAGATCACAAAAGTCTGAAGTATTTGATGACTCAGAAAGATCTGAACTTGAGACAACGCAGATGGTTGGAGTTGTTGAAAGACTATGAATTAGTGATTGACTACCATCTGGGGAAAGCTAACGTTGTCGCTGATGCATTAAGTCGAAAATCATTGTTTGGTCTTCGTGCGTTGAAAGCACATATGGTTATGTCTGGTGATGGTTCGATCATAGTCGAGCTAAAAGCAAGACCGATGTTTATTCAACAAATTTGTGATGCACAAAGAATCGACAAAGACTTGATTTCTAGACGAGCTCAGTGTGAAAATGATGCAGAGTCAGAGTTTCAAATTGATGCAAATGATTGTTTGAACTTCAATGGTCGAATGTGTGTCCCAAAGAATGTGGATTTGATTCAGATGATTCTGAACGAGGCTCATAATAGTCGACTATCGATACATCCGGGTAGCACGAAAATGTATAATGATTTGAAACAGTTCTATTGGTGGCCCGTCATGAAACGGGATATATCTGAATTTGTTTCAAAGTGTTTAATTTGTCAGCAAGTAAAAGCAGAGCATCAAGTGCCTTCTGGGTTGCTTCAGCCGATTATGATACCTGAATGGAAGTGGGATAGAATCACTATGGATTTTGTATCCGGTTTGCCTACAACACCGAGCAAGAAAGATGCAGTCTAGGTTATAGTGGATAGACTGACCAAATCAGCTCACTTTGTACCAGTTCGTACAGACTATTCGCTCGATAAACTTGCTGAGTTGTATGTATCTCAAATTGTGAGGTTACATGGTGTGCCGAGTTCCATTGTTTCAGACAGAGACCCAAGATTCACATCGCGGTTTTGGAAGAAGCTGCAAGATGCTTTAGGTACTAAACTCCACTTTAGCACAGCCTTTCATCAGCAGACAGACGATCAGTCTGAACGAACCATTCAGATACTTGAGGATATGTTGAGATGTTGCGTCCTTGAGTTTGAAGGTACGTGGGAAAGACACTTACCTTTGATTGAATTTGCTTATAATAACAGTTTTCAATCAAGTAACGAAGCTCTTTATGGCCGCAAATGTCGTACACCGTTGTGTTGGACTGAGCTTAGTGAAAGCAAGATACACGGGGTTGATTTGATTAAAGAGACTGAGCAGAAAGTGGCTGTGATCAGAGATACCTTGAAAGCTGTCTTGGATTGACAAAAGTCTTATGCTGATTTAAAACGTAAAGATGTTGAATTTCAAGTCGGGGACCGAGTGTTTTTGAAAGTTTCCCCGTGGAAGAAAGTACTCCGATTTGGTCGGAAAGGCAAACTAAGCCCGAGGTTTATCGGACCGTACGAGATTATCGAACGTATTGGACCTGTTGCTTATAGATTGAGGTTGCCCTCTGAATTAGAAAAGATACATAATGTATTTCACGTTTCGATGCTTCATAAATATAGATCAGATCCGTCACACGTGATCGCTCTGTCTGAGATTGAAATCCGATCCGATATGACGTATGAGGAAGAACCGATCTGTATTTTAGCTCAGGAAATGAAAGAGTTGAGAAACAAGAGATTTCCATTAGTGAAAGTACGATGGCATCGGCACAAAGTTGAAGAGGCTACGTGGGAGCCTACGGATTCAATGAGGCAACAATAACCGACTTTATTTAACGGTAAGATTTTCGGGGATGAAAATCCCTAAGGGTGGAGAGTTGTAACAGCCCGAATTTGACCCTAATCAGAATGGTGGTTTCGGGACCACGAATCCGAGTCTGAAAGATTTTTTTAAATATTATATTTTGTGTTAATTATATGTGATTTATGATGTGTGAAAGTTTCGTAGAAAATTTATATCGTTTGTGTGCTTAATTTGACAAAAGGACTTAATCGCGTAAAGTGTAAAAGTGGCAAACTAAAGTGAAAAGTGCTAGAATGATAATGGCAAACTAAAAGGGCAATTAGCCCATATTTAAGAGTAGTGGGCGGCATATGTCAAAACTAGCCTTATGAGTATATGATAACTATATTATTATAAAAGGGTATTATTGTACTTTGGTTAACATGTTAATTATAACTAAAATAAAACATAAAATAAGGCTTGTTCTTCATCTCTTCAACACCGAAAATAAGAAAGAAAATAAGGAAGTGAGTTTGTTCATTTGGCCATAACTCAAGCTTAATCGGGTATGTATTTTTAGTCGGTTTTTGATAATTTTTACGTTTTTGTGATCGTTGCTTTGTATATTAACCGACCTATGCTAGAATTTTTAGATTAGTGTGTATTTGAGGTTCGACCATTGACATGTTCTTATGATTTTTGATGTTTGGTGATTTTATTTTAAAGCTATGATGTAGATTAACAAGTTTTGAATTGGAAATTTTAGTAAATTTGAGTATTTTGGGAAAAATTGCAAAAATAAATTTTTAAAGGGGCTTATTTGCAAAATAAATGAAAGAAATGGACTTGTATAGTCCCTATGCATATTCGGCCCTTGAGTAGTATTGAGAAATTTTGTATATTTTGTGTTTTATGCAAATAGGACTAAATTGTAAAAATGTGAAACATTAGGGGTAAAATGGTAATTTGCCCATTTATGTGCTTTGGGACTAAATTGAAATGAAATGCACTTGAATGAGATTATTTTTGATATGTTTAGATCAAGAACAAAGAAAAACGGATTTAGATCGGGGAAAGACGAAGGTTATCGAATAGCCAGTCTACGTTGTCCGTCGATAGTCGAGGTAAGTCTTTAAGCAAATATATATCGGAAATTAGTTACGTACTCTAGTAAATGTTGAAGTTTGAAAATGTTGGAAATAAATGCATGAAGTTGCCGAATGTGGATATTAAAATGATGAATTTATTTTATTTATGTAATGTGAACAAGCTTAATTGAATTTGATATGTGATAGAATTATGAAATATAAATGATATTAGTGGTTGTGGCATTATGAAATGTGTTTGGAATGATTAACTCTATTGATAATCGGGCTTAGAGCCTAGCAGGCCTTGTGCCGGTGAATTTATTTCAGGTTTATTACCTAGCAGGCTAAATGCCGGTGTTCAAACTTCGGACTTTGAGTCTAGCAGGCTTAGTGCCGGTGTGTGAGATTCGGGCTAATGCCTAGCAGGTTCTATATCGGTGAGTTGAAATATCAAGCCTAGATTATGTACTGATAAAGTCAAGAAATGAATCAAGTAAGCCAAAATATTTGAAAGTGAACTTGTTAATTTTGGTTATAAGGTATGTGCTATTCTTCTATATGTGTTATATGTATAAATGTGATGTTAATGATCACGTAGAATGATGAAAGAAATGAAATGTTCATGTGGTTGAGGAATATTGTTTATTGATTATGCCATGTATAATTTGGTTGTTTGAAAGTGATACGACCTGGCTCGGGGTGAGTCGAAACGTATACGAGTTGCCCAATCGTCTACGAGGAGGAATCAAGCCTTCAGAAAAGTAATCAAGAAATATGGATGAATTTGCGGAAGCTTTAAGTGAATAAAACAAGAAATGGTTCGATTTGATGAAAAGAAATGAAAATGGATAAATAATAAAAAAAAAATAGATAAAGGATAATTTTGATGGAGATGGAGAAAAGAACTTAAACAAGAATCGATTCAACACTAAAGAGTGTCACCCCGGATTCTATGATATTTAAGGTGGTAATATGAAAAAAAAAAATCGATATGGACCAAGACCCTTATCTAAAAGGATAAGAATCGTTGGTATAATTTGATGGATGTGATACGATTGACGCCACAAGCAAACTTGATAAGTCAAAACGAAACTCGTACGGAAACGAAAAGGAGATAAACTCACTCAAATGAACAAATGTTCAAATATTTCATTGAAGTCTGAATTGTCTTGAATGAGAATTACATAGCCTTTTTATAAGCTAAACAAAAGGCCAACTAAATGGTATTCTAACATTGTCCTTTAACCCTTAAGTTTTTGAAAAGGCACCAGTAACCTTGTCCCTTAACCTTTAGGTTTTTTGAAAAGGCACCAGCAACCTTATCCCTTAACCTTTAGGTTTTTGAAAAGGCACCTAGCAACCTTTTAACCCTTATGTTCACCAAAAGGCACCTATCAATAAAATAATTAGAATGAGCTACGAATAAGCTAATAACGAGCTCGTGTGATTGTTTGGTAGCTAGTATAGTTGGCTTTAAATAAATTGTAAATATTCAGTGTGTTCTTGAGTCCTTTTTTTCTTTGTTCTAGATTTGTGCCACTAAAACTGAAGTGGCATCCTTAAGTCGTTTAGCATGGCTACGCGTAATTGGTCCATTGGGCAGCTCGAGGGTGTCTCGGTTGAGTTCCGTCATAGGTGCGTTCGTATCATTCCCTCCCTCTTTAAGTTGATTCGTCCTCGAATCATCACGAGTTGTCATTTATTCGTTCAAGGACTTGAAATGGACCGTCCCCCCTTGGGAGAAGTTTGGATCACCTTTATGCTGGAAACCTTTCTTTTCGCATATGAACCCAAACCCAGTCTCCTGGTTCAAAGAGAATGCGTCTATGACCTTTGTTGGTCGTTAGACGTATTGCTCGGTTTTTGCCTTGATATTCTCGCGCACCTTTCTATGTAGTTCCTTTACATAGTCCACCTTTTTTTTGGCATCAGAATGGATAAATTTGTCAGAAGGCAATGGTAATAAATCCAGAGGAGTGAAAGGGTTAAACCTGTAAACAATCTTGAAGGGAGAAAATTTAGTTGGGGAATGAACAGCTCGGTTATAAGCGAATTCAATGTGGGGCAGACAATCTTCCCACTTCTTGAGTTTTTTTGCACCAATGCTCCCAACAAGGTCGATAGGACTCGGTTCACCACCTCAGTTTGTCCATCCGTTTGAGGATGACAAGTGGTCGAAAATAGCAATTTCGTCCCTAGCTTTCCCCACAGAGTTTGCCAAAAATGGCTTAAGAATTTTACATCCCGATAGGATATGATCGTTCTCGGAACTCCATGCAATCGAACGATTTCCCTAAAAAACAAGTTTGCAATATACACAGCATCGTCAGTTTTAGAACAAGGAATAAAACGAGACATTTTAGAAAAACGATCAACTACAACAAAAATCGAGTCCTTCCCCATTTTAGATCTCGGTAAGCCAAGGATAAAATCCATGGAGATGTCGGTCCAAGGAGTGTCCGGAATAGGAAGGGGCATGTATAAACCATGAGGCTGAACCTGTGATTTAGCTTGTTTGCAGGTTATGCAACGATTGCAGATCTGTTCAATGTCCTTTCTCATTCCTGGCCAGAAAAAATGTTCTTGAAGAGTGGACAATGTGCCACCACTATGTGCCTCTAACACAAGCATGTCTCGCATAGAGCCTTGCGGTATGCATAATTTGTTTTCCTTGAAAAGGAATCCTTCATGCCTGTAAAACTTATCAAAAGCACCACTCTCACAAGCATTATAGACATTTCCAAAATCAGCATCATTAGAATACAATTCCTTGATGTGATGAAAACCAAGCAGTTTAGAGTCAAGGGTAGTCAATAAAGTGTACCTTCGTGACAATGCATCAGCTACTACATTTTCTTTACCCTTTTTGTATTTAATTACGTACAGGAATGACTCTAAGTATTCGATCCACTTCGCGTGCCTTTTATTGAGCTTATGTTGACCTTTAATGTACTTGAGTGCTTCATGATCAGAATGAATAACAAACTCTTTTGGTCTTAAGTAATGTTGCGAGGTTTCGAACGATCTAATCAGGGCGTACATCTCTTTAAAGAGCAGCTCCATTTAATTTCTCGCTAAAATATACCACCAGTCTTCCATTTTGTGTTAGAACGACTCCAATCTCTACACCTGAAGCATCATACTCAATTTCAAAAGTTTTAGTAAAATCAGGAAGGCCTAATAATGGGGCTTTTACAAGACATTCTTTAATCGTATTAAAGGACCATTCTTGTTCATTAGACCAATGAAAGGTTGAAGTCTTCTTGATTACACTCGTTAAAGGAGCGGCTATCGTGCTGAAATTGGGAACGAATCATCGATAGAAACTAGCCAATCCATGAAACTCTAAACTTGGCTGATTGTCGTAGGACATGACCATTCTTGGATGGCGCGAATTTTCTCTTGATCTACTTCCAGGCCATTTGCACTCACAACATAACATAGAAAAACAACCTTGTCAGTGCAAAAAGAACACTTCTTAAGATTAGCGTACAATACCTCTTTTCGTAACGTTTCCAAGATCGCACGCAAGTGTTGCACATGTTCCTCCAAGGATTTACTGTACACTAAAATATCATCAAAATAAACAACACATGATTTTCCAATAAAAGCTCGTAAGACATGATTCATAAGACGCATGAAAGTACTTGGGGCGTTTGTAAGTCCGAATGGCATTACCAACCATTCGTACAAACCTAACTTTGTCTTGAAGGTCGTCTTCCATTCATCGCCTTCTCGCATTCTAATTTGGTGATAGCCACTTTTGAGATCAATCTTTGTTAAGATTCGTGCTCCGCTTAACTCGTCGAGCATGTCATCGAGTCAGGGTATCGGGTGTCGATATTTGATGATGATATTGTTGATGGCACGACAGTCGACACACATATGCCACGAACCATCTTTCTTTGGCACTAGTAATACCGGTACCGCGCAGGGACTAAGACTTTCTCGGATATATCCCTTGTCTAGTAATTCAGTGATTTGCTTTTGGAGCTCCTTTATTTCCTCGGGATTGCTCCGATACGCAGGTTGATTGGGTAGAGCAGCTCCCGGAACCAAGTCAATCTGGTGTTCTATGCCTCGAATGGGCGGTAAACCACTTGGTATCTCCTCCGGAAAGATGTCCTCGAATTCCTAAATCAGAGACAACATAGAAGAAGGAAGATTCTCGGGTAAGTTGTTAGTGTTCAAGAATGATTCCTTGCACAGTAGGACATACATCAGTTGTCTAAGACATAATGCTCTTCATATATCACTTGCTCTCGCAAAAACACTCATCTTACCACTCTCTTTTGCATCTCTATTTTCTTTTAACTCTTTTTTTCTTCTCTCTCATTAGTGTTTTTATTTTTCACTCTCTCATTTTTTTTTGACTTTTTCTTTTGTCTCCTTTTCTTTTTCTTTTGCTTGGTCAATAGAGAGCTTGAGTTTCTGTTGATCATCAAACACTTGCTTCAGAGTAAGGGGTGCAAGTGTTACATTCCTTCCATGATGCTTGAAGGAATATCGATTGGTGTAGCCATCGTGCATCACTCGACGGTCGTATTGCCATGGATGTCCCAAGAGTAAGTGTCCCATGTGCATCTGCACTACGTCACACAGCACTTCATCGGAGTATTTCCCGATGCTGAAGGATACTAACACTTGCTTTGTAATTTTAAGCTCTCCGCCATCGTTAAGCCATTGAAGCTTATACGGAGTCGGATGCTTGGTGGTTGTCAAGCCTAACTTTTCCACCATAAGAGTACTTGCTACGTTCATACAACTTCCCCCGTCAATGATAAAGCTACAAACCTTACCTTGCACTTGGCATCTTGAATGGAAAATATTTTCTCGTTGCTCCTCTTTTCCTACACCTTGAAGGTTGAGGCTTCGCTTCAAGATGAGTAATTCGCAGTCCACATGTTGTTCTAAGTCCTCATCAGCCTTGGAATTGGATTCAGATTCATATTCTTCTTCGTCATCCATTTGTATCTCACCGTTAATCTGCATCACCATAGTTCGTCTATTCGGACATTGACTTGCGATGTGTCCTCTACCAAGGCATTTGAAGCAGTTTATGTTCCTTGATCTCGCATTAGAACTTTCTAGAGCCTTGCCTTTGTCTGTTTCGGCCAAAGGTTTTTTGTCTTAGGGGTGAAAGTAGAGTCCTTCGACTTGCTCACGGGGAATCCCTTGCTCGAGCTTTGGCCTCATTTAGAAGGTTTAGCGTTGGAGTAACTTCGGAATGCTCCTTTCTGCCTCAATTGCTTTTCTACCTTAATGGCCATGTGGACCATATCTTCCATTTCAACATAGTGTTGTAATTCTACAACATTTGCTATCTCACAGTTAAGCCCGGCTAAAAATCGAGCCATGGTAGCTTCTCGTTCTTCTTGTATATCGGCTCAGATCATTGCTACCTCCATCTCTTTGTAATAATCTTCGACGCTCTTCGTTCCCTGAGTAAGGTGTTGGAGTTTTTGATGTTACTCCCGATGGTAGTAAGAGGGAATGAATCATCGTCTCATGACTACTTTCATCTCGGTCCAAGTGGAAATTGGACGTTCTCCGTTTCGCCTCCAGTTTGTCGTTAACTGATCCCACCACATCATAGCATAGTCAGAAAACTCTATGGCCTTTTTATTTTCGGAGTAGTTATGACAATCGAACACAAGTTCGATCTTCTTTTCCCATTCCAAATTGGCTTCAGGATCTGACTTGCCTTGAAAAGGGGGAATGGTCAACTTGATGTTCTTGAGATCATCGTCTTCCCGCCTCCGATCTCTTTGATCACGTGCTCGTGGACCTCTTCTTCGTTCATTTTGTCTGGAAGTTTGATTGCTGTCAACTTCACTTGGTTCGTATAAGTCGTTGTCATGCAGCCAAGGTCGTTCTTGTTCCCTTCTCGGAATTGGAGGAATGTTTGCTCGTTGTCTTTGTTCATCTCTTTGGTCCAAACGTTCGGTGATAGAATGGAGCAAGCGTGCGACTTCTCGTAATGCAACTTGCATTTGTAAATCAGAACCTCTATCTTCGGGAACATTCCGTTGTGGTTGCAATCCTCTTTCACCACCAGTGGCATCTGACGCTTCGTCGCTCACTACTCGTCGTTCGGGACTCCTATACATATTGAACAAGATTAAAGAAACCTCACCACAAACCTCACTTGATCACTCACAAAGAAAATAAATATTGAACACTCACGCTTTTTCTTTTTCTTTTTCAATTTTTTTTGAACTTCAAATATACTATAATGAAATACAAGAAATAAAAATTACAACTTGATTTTTTTTAAAAAGAAAAAAATTAATTTTTTTTTGAGCTTCAAATAGACTATAATGAAATACAAGAAATAAAAAAATTACAACTTGATTTTTTTTAATTTTTTTTGAAGATCGGGGTAGAAATATGAAAGTAAAGCAAAACTTGCAAACTTCACACTTCTCTTTTTTTTTTTTTTACTCAAATTTTTTTTAACTTCGATTTTTTTTTTGAATTTTCGTATCTTTTTTTCTTTATTTCTTTTTTTTTCAATTTTTTTAACCTCGATTTTTACTGAACTTTTTTTATCTTACGAACCTAATTCTGACTTCACGATGGTTGTCGGAACTCCTTTTTTTATAGCTCTGATACCAGATGATACGGGCCGGCTCGGGGTGAGTCGAAACGTATACGAGTTGCCCAATCGTCTACGAGGAGGAATCAAGCCTTCGGAAAAGTAATCGAGAAATATGGATGCATTCGCGGAAGCTTTAAGTGAATAAAATAAGAAATGGTTCGATTTGATGAAAAGAAATGAAAATGGATAAATAATAATAAAAAAAAATAGATAAAGGATAATTTTGATGGAGATGGAGAAAAGAACTCAAACAAGAATCGATTCAACACTAAAGAGTGTCACCCCGGATTCTATGATGTTTAAGGTGGTAATATGAAAAAAAATCGATATGGACCAAGACCTGTTATCTAAAAGGATAAGAACCGTTGGTATAATTTGATGGATGAGATACGATTAACGCCACATGCAAACTTGATAAGTCAAAACGAAACTCGTACGAAAACGAAGAGGAGATAAACTCACTCAAATGAACAAATGTTCAAATATTTCATTGAAGTCTGAATTGTCTTGAATGAGAATTACATAGCCTTTTTATAGGCTAAACAAAAGGCCAACTAAATGGTATTCTAACATTGTCCTTTAACCCTTATGTTTTTGAAAAGGTACCAGCAACCTTGTCCCTTAACCTTTAGGTTTTTTGAAAAGGCACCAGCAACCTTATTCCTTACCCTTTAGGTTTTTGAAAAGGCACCTAGCAACCTTTTAACCCTTATGTTCACCAAAAGGCACCTATCAATAAAATAATTAAAATGAGCTAAGAATGAGCTAATAACGAGCTTGTGCGATTGTTTGGTAGCTAGTATAGTTGGCATTAAATAAATTGTAAATATTCGGTGTGTTCTTGAAGTCCTTTCTTTCTTCGTTCCAGATTTGTGCCACTAAAACTGAAGTGGCATCCTCAAGTCGTTTAGCACGGCTACGCGTAATTGGTCCATTGGGCAGCTCGAGGGTGTCTCGGTTGAGTTCCGTCATAGGTGCGTTCGTATCAGAAAGCAGGTAAGAGATTAATGGTATTCGTATAGGTAAAGTTATATACATAGATATGTGTATTTATAATCGGCAAATAGTATACTTTGGTAAATAAATGAAAATGGATAGGTTAAGAGAGGTAAGGATATTCAGCTATAGTGAAGTTATAAGTTAAGTTGTGTACATTCAAAACCATGAATTGATTGTTTAAATGTTTGAATGTTTGATATTATAAGGTAGTTACTTAAGACTTACTAAGCTAGTGAGCTTACATTATGTGTGTTCATTGTTTCATTTTATAGATATCAAGCAAGCTACGAGCTCAGGGGATCATCACGGAAGTCATCTACACTATTGGCTTATGTTGGTATTTAAAATGTTTGGACTTTTGTTATTAAGGCATGTATAGGCTAGTTAAGTTATCGAATGAAATTATGATAATGTATTGAAGCCATGCGAAGTTGGCTCGTTTTTTTTTTAAGTGTTAATGTGCTAATGGAAAATTTTGGTGTGATACTTGTTCTCCTTTTTGTGATGATTTGGTTCTGTTTTGATTAGCAAAAATGTTTAAAATTATTTAGGTTTGGTATTAAAGAGCCAAAATTACGACTGAATTTAGAGTAGAGGATGAGTGGTACTTTTGCATTTTCGAATTAAGATATACATATATGGTTAAATCATATGTTTTCGGTATAAAATTTAATGATTCTTGTGTCTATAAATCTTCGTTGTGGATGCAGTGAAATGAGATTGTAATTAGAGATTTTTAAACTGTATGTGGTTATAGTGATATGCTTACTCACGAATAGTATAAAGTTTAGTATGCCTATTATGTTGTATGGAAATTCTTTCGTTAGCTTAATTTGCATAATTTGTGAATTGGCATAATTCCAGAAACTTGTTAATGATATGGAATTATCAATTTGATAATTATGAGTTGAGGTGACTTTTATTTTAAGAATTATGTGCACATTATATTGGTGCTTGGTGAAGTCATTATGAACTATTACTTTACAGGTGAATGAATATACCACAAAATGCTATGAATGTATATGTTTAAATATGCATATATGCATAATGTATGAAATGACAAGATGGCATTTGAATAGAGTAATAGATTGGCTTATATTTACTACATATGTTTAAAGTGAAAGGTACATACATGGACATGTGTTAATCATTTGAATAACATATGTTTGATGAATTAATGGTTCGAAATGCTCAAGCATGAATTAAACTTCTTTTTGGTTTGATAAATGTATGAATTGCAATAAATGACTGTAATGATCTAAGTTGGGTTTGGTAATGCCTCATAACCCTAATCTGGCGACGGGTACGGGTTAAAGGTGTTACATATTCTATCCTTAGCCTTGATCCTACAACCAACCAACCTTCAATCAACCACTCATACTTAATCAAAATATTTACTCAAAAGCTGAAACATTTTCGTAACCTTACCGTGTGCCACCAGGTTCTAATGGCCCTTCCTCCGCTACTAATCACAAGTGTTCCCTAGATCTTCACTCACACATACACCATCAAAACTCGGGTGACTCGTAATCCACACAAGTCATCCACACATTCGGCCATTCACTTCAACCATAATCGAGTTGAGTATCCTTACCCTTGCTAATGATCCTACCACGCTTGCGATCTCCGATCCTTACCCTTGTTAATATAAGATCATCGATAATGAAAAATTAGATCGCCCTTCGGCTTTTAACCAAACATACTAAGGGGAGTTAATAGAATACTTACCGAATTCAACCTTAGATCCTACGGCCTAGATAACTACTGAACGAGATTCGGCTTTTAACCTTGAATGAGAGTAGTTACCGACTGATTTGTGATAGAGAGAAAAACAAAGATTCGGCACTAATGGGATTTTGGCAAGGAAGGATGATAATAATTCGGCAAAGAAGAGAATTTGGCTATAGGGGAATTTGGCTTTCAGAGAAAGAAGAAGAACACAACTCTAATAGGAATTTCGGCAAAAAGAATGATGGGTTTTCTTTTCGGCAAATGAAAGAATTCGGCTAAGGGGGAGAAAAGGAAGAAATAACAGAACCCAAGGAACCCTTCAATGAATTCGACACCCTCTTTTTATAGCCAAAGCTGAATCTTACCTTCTCCCCACAGTCCCATTCGGTACCAACTCCTCCCTCTCCTCATCTCCAGACTTTTCTCCCCGATAACACCTTAGTCTTATCCGAAATTTCCTCCACATCCAACACATCTGTTTACTTCAAACTCTCCACGGCAAGATTTCAAAACCAACACAACTCTGGCCGTCCATACAGTAAAATAAACACTCCACAAAATACCACTCCTAAGCCTCGAACCTTGGACCTCTTCAGCTTACAACACGCCACCTTATAGCTCCCAGGTGACACCACTTACCACTGGACCACAAGCTCATTTGTGTCATACTTCTTCTTCATTTATTAAAAAGGCATACTAATTGAAGTCACTATTCCCTAAGGCTAAAACCAAAATTTTTCCTTTACCCTTACTTGTTCCCAGGACATCTCCAACACCTATAGACACTCCAAATTCATTAATCCTCAAAGCCCACATGCCAATTGTCATTTTTCTCGCTCACTTAATTTTATTCTTTTTGAAATCCAAAGCCCAAAGCCTAATAGGACCAATTCTTCTAGGCCTAAATTCGGGGCGTTACATGGTGAAACTATCTTCTATGTCACGATGTAAAAGGGCCATGTTGTGACATTGAAGTGCTTTTTCCAATTCTAGCATTCTGTGAAAAATGTTGTGACACAGGGTTGTCGTGTTGCGACACCAACTCTGTTTCAACCCAAATTCCCATCTTGAGGATGTCTTGATCTAAAAATAAACATATATCAACAAAAATTTAGAATATAAACTATATGGTTTGTTAAATATACAATAATTTATAGGAAAACTGAATTTTAAATGTCATCATGTTTTACTGCTGGATTCATCTAGTAGTTCCACCATCGTATTCCCACTTGCGTCTCTTCCTGCACTTGTCCACCTGTCGTCATGTCCTTTCATCCTTTTTTTTCCTGTATCTTTCTTTAACCCTGCATTAATCACATTAGGCATATCCTTGGATTTAGAGCAGTTGGATTCAAAGGTTAATATGGAATGACACTGCTCCCTCAGTTTCCTTCGGTTTGCCTCACTTTGGTGAGACCCACATTTGAAATTTTCAGTCTAACCATTAATTTTCATTGTTAACTCATTTTTCTCTAAATCAATGGTGGCTCTTAAGGTGTCTAGAAAGGGTCTTCCTAACAAAATGGGTATCTCCCTATCCTCTTCAAAATCTAAGATGACAAAATCTACCGGGACAATAAAACTACACATCCATTCAGTTTATACTAGGTCCTAAATCATATAGAGCTCTCAAAAAATGAATTCTCCCAATCTCTATTAGTATTGTAAATCTTCCTCGGTCTTTTAGTTTCTAGGGTCCTTGTTTAGAGATAATAACACTACAGGATGCATTGATGTTGACTTGCTCTCCTACCTTAACTTTCCTATGCCAAGACATAATTTCTTTTAAAAATTTGGTGTATTTTGGAACTTTCTCGTTTTATCCAATTAATGGTAGGTTGACATTCGACGTTTTGAACAAGTTTATGAAACTTGCAAACTCATCCTCATCTCATTTGATGAAATCCTAGCTAGGGAATCTGCTGCCGATCCCATTGAGCTGCCTTTAGGACCCATCACTCGGTCTCGTTCCAAGAAGCTCTTTCGAGCTACATTGATCGAGCATGGGGAGAAGAAGTGGTGGGTCTTATTGATCACTCATGGAGCTCAACAACATGCGTCCCATACAACTTATTAAGAGCTGAATTTTAGTTTTCATTCTTGAGCTGTTTTGTTGTTGGAATAAACTTTAATTAAGTTTGTTTATTTTAGTTTAAGTAATTAATGTGTCTTGATTTTATTTAATATGTCTAAGTATATTCGACAAATAATATGTCTTAAGATAATTAATTGTTATAATTAGTACAGTCATTTAATTTGTCTTTGTTTATATAGCTATTTAAAGTGTCTTAAGTTTAGACAACTTAATTGCGTCATTGATTATGTCCTTAGCGAATGTGTTTAGTGTTTATAGGTAATCAATTCAGCTGAATCAGATAGCTTAGGTGCAAAGTAAAGCATTAAAGAAGAGCATGCATTTGGCTAATGCATGGGACGTCAATGAAATGATAATCAGCTTATTTCTCTTCTCTAAGGGACTGTTCGTGGATACCAATGGACAAACACACATTTACATTAGTCCATTCAGCTAACGAGTGAGTTCACACTATGAGAGCTATTCAAATTAGTTTGTTCACATTTGGAGGCTAATGGAGTTCAAGTGTTCACACCAATTGGGCTATTCGTGCGCCTAAACTGCCATTATTTTGGCTGTTGTTTATTCGGCTGCCAAAGAAAGAATTAAAGGCTGCTCATAACTCTTTTTTAGCTGAACAATCATTGAACAAATTCAGCTTAGCTCACCAACTCAATTAATTAGCTAAATTGGAAGACTACATAGGCTAGCCATTGGTGTCACTTAGGCATAGGTTTCACCAAAAGACTTGTAATCATTTAGGGACCTAGTTCAGCTTATTAATAGCTCAATTTGAGCTGATTGTAAGTGTCCATTCGGCTGGACTTAGCTCTAGCCTATAAATACTTTGTTCATTGCTAGTTGCAAGGACTTTTTGATCAATTTATGAACTACTTTTGTTCTTTTGTGAGAATCCAACTCTCATTGTTCTCTCTTGGACTGAATCGACTTATCAAGCTCAGCTTGTGGCATCATTCCTTCCTTGCTGAACTGAACTTATCACTTTCAAAGTGTGGCGTTCAACCATACCTTTGGTTCCTATCTTGCTAGATAGTGGATCAAGGTTAACCAAGTTATTTCCAAACCATTTTCACCTAAGTGCCATTTTAAGAATCGGGTCAACAATCATCTTCATTATTGGTTCTCTCTTGGCCTTAGCCGAGTATTTCCATTAGCCAATTCAGCTATCTATTAACCCTTGTTTGAACCTATGTTTCATCGCTTTTTTTATCCTATCTTGAAACAAGCCATCCCTTACTTAATTTCACGATCAGGCAAACTACTACGACTCGAATTAACATCAACCGAGGTTGTATCATTTAGTATCAGAGCTAGTGAAATTGAAGTAAGTATTGATATTTTTTTGTATTCCGAGATTTGTAAGTTAAAAAAAGTGGAAAGAATCTAGCTCAAAATTTTTACTTGCCGCCCAAATTAATTTGGTTACTTTCCTACCTTTCGACCACACCTCAAAGCTTTCCATTTTGTTTTCTAGCCTACCCTTGTCCTAACATCTATTCATACCCAAAACCGATCATCACTTTTGTAAACCGACACTCCGCATTGACTGCTGCTAAGTCTAAGTAGTCCATTCAGAACTTAGAGAGGTGAATTGAGAGGAAAAAGGAAAGAGTGTGGTGAGACTACTCGAGTGAGTAAAAGCCAAATTGTGTGAATTTTTTTTTTCTCTGAGAGAACTTGTGAGTTTTAAAATGTCACAAAGTCTGGAAAGGAATCTGAACAAAGGTGGTGGTTTTCGTCCCATAAGGAATGTGGCAACCGGAGGAGGAGTGCTAGATCTTACACTCCAAGCCATCATGCCTGAAATGGAGTGTCTATTTGATTGAAGTCTCAAACCCATCGATCGTTTGGATCGGGTTGAAGAGCAAGGCCAACGTTAGGGAACCCCTCAAAATGTAAGGCGAGGGCATGGGTATCCTATAGAAAACCAAGAAGACTTTTTTCGAACCAAGTGGCAATGATAGTGATCAAGCATCGGTTCGAAGTGTAAGGCAACAAGGCCATAGAAACCGCGGCTTAGGAAAAGAACTCGTGTGGACAGTAGTCTCAAGAACATCAAGATGGCCATACCTCCGTTCCAAGGGAAAAACGATCCCGAGGCATACTTGGAGTGGGGGAAAAAGATAGAACTTGTCTTCGAGTGTCATAATTACTCGGAGAGCAAGAAAGTGAAGCTCGTGGCCATAAAGTTCTCGGACTATGCCATAATGTGGTGGGATCAACTCGTGACAAGCAGAAGAAGAAACGGAGAAAGACCCATATCAACTTGGGCCGAAATGAAGGCAATCATGAAGAAGCTATTCATTTAAACCTACTTTCATCGAGACCTATACCAACGTTTGCAAAACCGTACCCAAGGCAATAAAAGTTTCAAAAACTACTATAAGGAGATGGAAGTAGCCATGATCCAAGCTGACATCGAGAAGAATCATGAGGCAACAATAGGTTTCTAGCTGGATTAAACCGTGACATTGCCAACATATTGGAATTACAACACTATGTCGAAGTGATGAACATGGTTCATATGGCCATCTAGGTCGAGAAGCAATTGAAGCGAAAGGGAACTAGTCGACCTTACCCCAATGCCTTAACCACAAAATGGGGCCAAGGAGCCAATGTAACACCCCTTACACGTATTCAACTCCGAAACTGGGTACGAGGCATTACCGGACTAGACTTGCCTGAGCATTAAACTTTGGGCTATAAAATTCGCTCCAATTTAAAACTTTTTCATTTACAATCGTAACGTCCCCATTATGGGTATACGAGACCCTTTTCATATACCCGAGATGCTTTGGGACCAAACCGAAACTTTTAAACACATAGAAAATGTTGGCATCAAAACTGGGCCACATGCCCGTGTGTAGAGAGGAATACACCCGAGTGACATATCACATACCCGTGTTTCATGCCCATATAGAATTATTTTCTTTTCGAAACTACAGGGGTTTTCACACGGCCGGAAAAATACCCGTGTTCTTGGCCCGTGTGCTCCACAGAGCCTAGACACGCCCGTGTCCTCACTCGTGTGTAAAAACCTGGGTATTCTGTTTGTAACAGTCTGGTTTGTACCCTAGTCGGAACAGTGGTTTCGGGACCACAAACTTGAGTCCGTATAATATTTTAATATTATTCTCTGTGCCGTTAATATGTGACTAAGCATGTGTTAAATTTTCGTAAGTTAATTTGTCCGTCTGTGTGTTTAATTTGACAAAAGGATGAAATTGCATAATTGGTAAAAGTGGCCTTTTATTTGATTAATGGCTAAATTGGTGTGGCTTTTAAGTGTTGAGGATTTATGTGGAAATTAAGCCAATTCTATGGATAGTGGACGGCAATGAGTGATGATATGTATATATTATATGCTTATTATATTTATTTTGATTGATAATTTATTTATTATAACTATTTTATAAGTTATGTTAATATTATTATATTATAAGAGTTTATAAAAAAGGAAATATGAGTAAGTGGCCTCATTTTTAGTACCTTCTTACCGAAAACATAAAGAAAAAGAAAGAGCTTAAGCTTGTTAAGGTTCAGCCATTTGAGGGCTTAAATTCAAGGTATGTTCTAGTCAGTTTTCGATAATTTCTACGTTTTTACAATTGTTGCTTTGTCTACTATCAAGCCCATGCCTCAATTTTGTGTATTGATGATGTTTGTGAAATATGCCATTGATGATATGTTGAGTTTTGTATTGAGTTCAGTTGATAAATGAAAGATTTGAGCTAGATGAACATGCTTTGTTCTCAAAGTTTTGATGAATTTAGCTAAATAGGGCTAAATTGTGAAAATAGCAGATTGAGGGACTAAATTGCAAATTTGATAGGAAATATGGGCTTGTATGATATATATAAATATTTGGATAAGCATGAGTGTGGATTGATTTTGCGAATTTGATGTTTTGAGAAAAATGGACTAAATTGATAAATTGTACAAATATGAGGGTTAATTTGCAAATAGCCCTAAATATATGCGTATGGATTGAATTAAATGAATTAGTGAATAAAAGGGTTAATTCTGAACATGTTTAGATCAAGAACTGAGGAAAACGGACTTAGATCGCGGGAAAGGAAAGTAATCAAGTAGCCGTTTCCATTCCGTTAAACCGAATCCGAGGTAAGTCACTATGCAAATAAAAGTACTTGTATGAAATTGTAATTGCTTATATGACTAATGTTAATAATGAATGCTTACGAGAGATTATGCATATGAATTCTGAGATAAGTTCGATATAGTGATGAAGTCCGAGAAGTCCCGTACGAACCAAGGAATAGATAGGATTAGCTATGTCATGACATAGGTATCTGTTCTGTTTTTATCATGTAAGACCACGTCTGGGACGTTGGTGTTGATTTGAGACTCGTGTAAGACCACGTCTGGGACGTTGGAATCGATATGAGCTTTACGTGTAAGGCCACGTCTGGGACGTTGGCATCGTTAAGATCCTTACGTGTAAGACCATGTCTGGGACATCGACATCATACTGATTTGTGTAAGACCCTGTCTAGGACAGTGGCATCAATATCGGAGTGCATATAAGACCTCGTCTGGGACGTTGGCATTGTACGACTATTCCGAACTTTTTGAGTATCCTACTAGATTCCTTACAGTTCAACGGGCAAGTTTGTGATACGAATTGCAAATCTGAGCTTTGATAAATTAAGTGAATGAATATCCATTTCGGGTACGTTGCTTATATACTAATTGTGTATATAAGGTAAGTATCTATGTGAGCATATTATGATGTTATGTTTATGGTATGTGACTTGGCAATATGGCAAGTTATGGCTAAGCATATGAGCTCAAGAAAGAATGAGAGGATTTTTGTCATGAGAACCATATTGGTCATCTTATTAATTCGGTCATGTGCAAATCATGCTAAGTTTGTTTGTATATTGACTTACTAAGCTTTTGGAAAGCTTACTCTGTATATGTGTTTTCTCTGTTCTATAGGTCATTAAAGCTACTGAAGGCTCGGGACCGTCAAGGATCGTTATCACACTACTAAAATTATTTTCGTACACTTTGAAAATGTATATAGCTAGATATGGCATGTATAGGCTAGTTTTTGGTATAAGTTGTTATATGAAGTTAGCCATGTGATTTGGCTTGTTATATTTTGGTAATTTGTTTAAATGAATGTGATATGTGAAGTATGTTTTTGGCATGGTTAGATGATGCATGAAATGATCAAGTTTTTGGGTAAGCATTTGGATAATTTATACTTGATATACATATGTTTTGGTCTTGGAAGTTTAGCATGTTTGGTATTGGTATTGGATGTAGTGATTGAATGGATAATTTGGTATGTTATTGCTTGCCATTATGTGTATGAAATGAGTTGGTAAATATTGCTCGTAGGTATGACCCAAGTGGGTGACATTTTGGCCTTGTAAATGGCCTATAGTGTCACACGGTCATGGCACACGGGCGTGCTTAATGAATGATAAACCGTAAAAGCAACATATTTTCATCCCACATTTACTATGCTTTTGGATGATTTAAGCCTCGATTGATATAAAAAGGTGCTCTTAATCCTTTCTTTTCATGTCTTATACCCAGGAAAGCACCTGAGGATGAAAAGAGCATAAAAGGGGCCCAAAACGGAGTAAATGGGCCATATCATGAAATAGACACGGCCTGGCCCAAAGACCACACGGTCGTGCCTTGTCAAGCATCTAGAACACGGCCTTACCCCGAGTCACAAGGTCGTGCCTCATTAAAGAAGTCTGAACATGGCTTAAAGACTAGTTACACGGGCGTGTGACATGCCCTTGTCGCTGTCGTGGCAAAGAGCAATTTCATTCGGATTTGGATACTTTGGGGCGAAGAACCACATTCCAAGAGCCTATATAAACCCCCTAAGTACCACCTTAAAGGGGGCGGTTACCTAGGCTAAGGAGCCAAACTGAGAAGGTTAGATTCGTGGGAATCACTGAAGTTAGCCACTTGATCCATCCCAATAAGTCGGAATTCTACTCAAGACGACGAATTTCTCCTTCAATTCCTTCAGGGGGTTTTAGGGATTTCTTATGTTTTGTTTTATCTTTTTTCTTGAGATGTGTTCTTTATTTATTATGAACTAAACCCTTCAGATATCTGAAGGGGATGAAACCTAGATGAATTTTGTTATTGATTTCTGAATCATATGATAATTACTTAGTTTGTTTTTAATTATGTGTGCTTAATCCAAATTTGATGTGCTTAGGTGGAGGAGGAATAGACCCTGCCTAAGAGTATATCTATCATAATTAAGCGGAGTTGATCGCACGCCTAGAAGTAGGGTGACGAGATTTTGCCGGATTAGGGTGAAACCTAATATGGAAATCGATAGATCGATTTACTGCTATTCTAGGGGGTTATTATTCGAGAAAGAGATTTCCATTAATTAACCTAGGGTTAGATGTTATTCGCCTCGAGAGAGGGTTTAATATACGTTAGGGAGTCCTACGGATCAAATTAAGTGAATAATTCTTATGGTTCAGTGTTAGATAACAAGTGAAGTCTAGGTGGATTCTTCCTGAGGGTGTCGTCGTGATCAACTGAGTTTTCCTTCAAGTTATTTTCCAATTCATTCTTTTTGTCTTCGCGTCATTAGCTTAGTAATCGTTAATTTAGAAACTTTATTTTAGGCTAAATAATAAAAAGAAAGTTAGTATTAGTACTTTTAGTTCCTTTGGGTTCGACAATCCGGTCTTCCCTAAAATATACTACTGTTCGATAGGTACACTTGCTTTTAATCGTTGTCAGAGTTAGTTTCCAGGTTCGATCTCATTCATTATAAATTTTAAAACTTGACACAGCGATCAAGTTTTTGGCGCCGTTGCCGGGGAACTAAAATATTAAGAAAGCTCTATTTTTATTACTTTAGCCATTATTTTTTTCGCAATTTACTTTTATTTTTATTTTTTAGGTTAAAATTTGATTTCGCTAAATTTTCTTTCTTCTTCTAGCAGGTACCTCTAGTTTATGACTAGAAGAAACCCGAGAGGACCTCTGGTATACGATAGTGAAATTGAAGCTACCGTTCGTAGGACTCGCAGAGAAATCAGGTGAGCCTTAAATTACACGGAGGAAGAGCAAGAAGGCAGATCCAATCATACTGAAGGGATGGACGAGAATAACCCACAACCACATGATGTAGGGGAGAACAATGCTCCACGTACTATGTTTGATTATGCTAAACCGTATTTAATAAAAGCAGAATCGAGTATTATTAGGCCTGCTATAGCTGCTAATAATTTTGAATTAAAGCCTAACACAATACAAATGATTCAACAGTTTGTTCAATTTGATGGTTTGCAGGACGAAGATCCAAACACTCATATAGCTAACTTTAGAGTTCTGCGATACCTTCAAAACAAATGGCGTTTCTGATGATGCCATACGTCTTCGGTTATTCCCTTTCTCATTAAGGAATAAAGCCAAACAGTGGTTAAACTCGTTACCACGAGGATCAATCACTACATGGGAACAAATGACCAAAAATTTTTATTAAAATATTTCCCACCAGCCAAAACGGCCAAATTACGGAATGATATCTCTTCTTTTGTGTAGATGGATTTAGAGACATTATATGACGCATGGAAGAGATACAAGGATCTCTTGAGAAGGTGTCCATACCACGGTTTACCCTTATGGCTACAAGTACAAACATTCTATAACGGTGTAAACCCCTCAACGAGACAACTAATCAATTCAGCCGCCGGTGGAACCCTTAACAACAGAACTCCTGAAGCAGCCTACGAGTTCATTGAAGAGATGTTACTAAATAACTATCAGTGGCAAGTGACAAGGACAAAACCGACAAAATCAGTTGGAGTTTACAACCTCGATACAGTGACCACACTATCAACACAGATAGAGATGATAAATAAAAAGCTTGATAGTTTGTGTTCTTCGCAGGTACACCCATTCATGCAGTGCGACGCAAGTGGAACTGTAGCAAATCCTGAGTACCCACCCTACCAATCGGGAGCAGAGAGCAAACAGATGAACTATATAGGTAATAATTTCAGATCCAATAATAATTCTTATAGTAATACTTACAATCCAGGTTGGAGGAACCACCCAAAAGTTTCGTGGGGAGGTCAAGGAAATCAAGGAAATCAAAGGCAACAATTTCCTCAAAACTTCCAAAATCAGCCCTATCCACAAGAGAAGAAGCCAAAGCTCAAAGAGATGCTGACAAAATTTATGGCAAACACGGAAAATATTTCCAAGAAAATGAGAAAACACTTAAAGATCGACAAGCGTCAATGGAAAAACTGTCTAATTCAGTTAAAGAAGTCACTAATGGAGTCAGTCAACTTGCAAAGTTAATAGCAGAACGACCGCAAGGAAATCTACCAAGTAACATCGAGATTAATCCAAAGGAGCAAATTCAAGCCATCACAGCTCAAGAAAGTAAAGGGTTAGACGAACCAAACGAAGAGGTAGATGAAGGTAAAATAGAGGTAGCACAAGAAGAGCCAAAACCAGTAATCAAAGAGTACCAACCTTGCATACCTTATCCCGAAGCGATGAAAAGAGATGATTCAGAGGAGCAATTCGATAAGTTTCTTAGACTTTTAAAAAAATTACATATTAACTTACCTCTTCTTGACGCTCTTTTTCAGATGCCAGATTTGAGGAAATTTTTAAGACAGCTCTTGACAAACAACCGCAAATTAGATGAAGAGCACCATGTGGAATTAAACGCAGCATGCTCAGCAATGTTACAGAATAAACTATCGCGAAAGCTAAAAGATCCAGGGAGTTTTACAATTCCATGCGTAACTGGTAGTTTACCTATTGGTAATGCGTTAGCTGATTTAGGGGCAAGTATAAATGTCATGCCTTATACATTGTTCAAACAACTAGGTCTAGGGAAGCCCAAACAAACTAGGATGAGTATTCAATTAGCTGATAAAACTGTTAGAATTCCTAGGGGCATTATCGAAGATGTTCTTGTAAAAATCAAAAAATTCGTTTTCCCAGTAGATTTTGTTGTCTTAGACATGGATGAGGATAATTCAATCCCCTTAATTTTAGGAAGACCATTCCTAGCAACTGTCAGGACTAAAATTGATGTTGGTACAGGAGAACTCATTCTTCGTATAGGTGACGAATCAATCAATCTTCAAGCTCTTGACTCAGCCAGGACAACAATCGATGAAGGTAAGAAAGCCACTTCAACTGATAATGAAATTGTTCAACTTTCATCGTAGGAAACACCACAAGAACGCAACCCTGAGCCGAATCATAAACCCTAAGCTAACAAATAAGGATTACATAAGGAACGAAGCCTAGGGGTTGACAAACTAGAAAAGCAGAAGACACACGTCAAAGAAAAATAGGAACCACACGAAGTAACACCAGAAGAACTCATAGGGACATCAAATCACTTCAAAATAGGAGACCATGTACTGATAGACAAAACAGATCCTCGCATCGCCACAATAGACCTGAAAGCAAAGGGAGAAATTCCTCTTAAGGTACACAATATCTTCCCGCACGAAACAGTCAAGGTAAGCAATCCAACATTCGACACTTTTAAGGTACACGCTTCTCAACTTAAACCGTATCAAAAAAATAGAACAATAGGTACGAGGGAAGATATTCAAACCTTTAAACCTCCCTTATTTTTTTAATGTCGAGAAAAGTCTAGCTTAAGACTATAAACGAGCGCTTCTCGGGAGGCAACCCGAGCATTAACACTATTTACTTTCAAATTTATTTTCAGTTTCTTTTTCTTTTTTTTCTAAACATCTAGTTTAAAAAAAAGCAGAATTCCAGACCACACGATCTTACACACGGCTGTGTCTATGACCGTGTGGCCCACCAGCATTCCCGTACTGACATAGCAGAGGCCGTGTGAATCAAATCCCAACTAATTTTGACATCATGGATCCAACCACTACCACACGGGCACTGACAAAGTGGCACGACCGTGTGAAGCTACTGACTTACCAAGCACGGGTAGAACACGTCTGTGCCCCTCAACTATGTCAACACATTGACTTCTCAAACACGGGCGTGATTGACTAAAACACGGGCATGGTGAAACAACACGCATGGAAATGGCCGTGCGAGGCGGCCGTGCGATTCGACACGCCCTCAGACCACGGGCGTGGGGATGTGCCAGACTTGAGCCTCTATTTAAACCCCACAACCCTTCCCTTCCTCCCCAGCCTCTTTCTCCCTTCTTTTTTCTTTCAAAATTTCTTTTCTTTATTAAAGGTATCCAGACTCTTGAGCTACACTAAAATCATGCTGAAGAAGCGTAAGAAGGCAAGCATAGTCTCCACAAAGGAGACCCTACACATAAGTTCATGCCGGCTGCTTCATCCAAACACCAAGCCAAGGGTCTTTGAGACCATTTAGTTTCTATTTTTCTTCTCTCTTTTGCTTCAATTTCCTTCTCTTTGACAATCTTATGCTTGGTTTAGTTTTAACTTATTTTAGTTTCTTAGTATCAGGTTCACCAGGCTGCTAAGGAATCACGCCACTTCCACCACTGCCAGCACATCCGTAGCCCTAAAAGTCACACCCACCTCGCGAACCATCCATCAATAAGGACTCTCCGGTCCATCCACCTTTTCTTTTATTTTTATTTTCCTTCTTAGTCTCCTTTCCTTTTTCTTTCTTGTCTTAAATTATATATTTAGGTTATTTTAAATGTGTCTTAATAATCCCTGGCTAATCCTCTACGAGCTCCCTAATTTCTTCATCTAGCACAGGTTCGTCATCCAGATCGACCTCTTCAAACATACACACTACGACCTCTACCATCCTCTAGGGACACCATCCAAAATTCAGGGAGTATTCTTTCCCCTTCTCCTTTGATTTATCCCATAAATGTTATATCTATCTTTGTACATTGAGGGCAATGTACATCTTAAGTGTGGAGGTGAATATTTATCTAAAGAAGGGCCTAACTTTCTGCATTATTCTCAAATCTGGCCAAACTTTTCTCATTATTCTCAAATCCCTGAATTTAGTCTTGTTTTTAAGTAAAATTTTCATATTACTAATTAGGATGAAATTTCTGATGGTTTATGATTTTTATTGATATGTTTTAAATTAAATCAGAAGTTAATTGTGGATTGATGATTAAATTAAAAGAATATTAGAGAATCAAGCATGATAAGTCTATTTTTCAGAATTAAAATCTTTGCTAGGTTGTTAAACTGAATCTGAGTATTATCTTGAAATTTGAAATTTACAAGGTTGATGTCAAAACACCCATAATTTTTGTGAGATTTTTGAGCCTTATAGAGCATATATTCTTTTTCATGCTCACTTTATTGATTATGAGTGTGTCAACTTTGAACTGTCATTCTAGAACTTGCCTCGATTATACATGTTGAGACCACACCTATGATTTGATAAACTGAGATGATAAAGGCACCTAGGATTTAACCCACTCACTCCACTAAATAGCCTACCCTAACAACTAACCCCTAGTAAACCCCGTCGATCCTAACAACACTTTTTATTGACTCACCAGCTAATATTAACCCAAAACCCCTTTGTATTTGTTATCACCATTCCTTTTGACTACCTTTATATCGAGATTTGATTTGATGTGTTGTCTAGCTATTTCATTCATTATTATATAAAATTATTAGTTTGTTCTTAAAAAAAAATCGAAGTATTTTCATTATTAGTTCTATAATTAAATGAGCTTACATGTTAAAATTCCACATCTTAAGGAAAAAGCTCGTATTATTAGTTTTCAATTGATGTAATCATTTAGGATTAGTTCAATTTTTGTTAGTTAGGTAATTCGTCAAGTCAGTCTCGATTCTAACCTTCTAATTCAGCCTTTATCCACACCTTTAACCCTAGCCTCGTTACAACCCTGTTAAAGACCTTTTGATTAGTGTATCATCTCATATTACAGTGGTGGAGATTTGATTTTCAGGCAAGCCTATGGGATTAACTTTTCAGGTTCGACTTCTGAGTTAATTTTGAACCTTAAACACCTCGAGATGTCAATCCTTGTTGATTTCGAATTAAAGGTAATTATTTAGATAAGGGGTGACACCTACGTTTTTTATTCCACAAAAGTTATGACTTTGATTGTTTGAATCTTTAGGACTATTCGAGTTAGATCGTCTATGTATAAATATCTATGAATTATGATGAGACATTGTTGATAGGAATTACGAATCATGGAAAGTTTTTCTTAATTGTAAATTGAAAATTTTGCTTGAGGACAAGCAAAAGCTTAAGTGTGGGGACATTTGATAAATCGTAAAACCAACATATTTTAATCCCACATTTAGTATGCTTTTGGATGATTTAAGCCTCGATTGATATAAAAAGGTGCTCGTAATCCTTTCTTTTCATGTCTTATACCCGGGAAAGCACTCGAGGATGAAAAGAGTATAAAATGGGCCCAAAACGGAGTAAACGGGTCATATCATGAAATCAAACGGCCTGGCCCAAAGACCACACGGCCGTGCCTTGTCAAGCATCTAGAATACGGCCTTACCCTGAGCCACACGACCGTGCCTCATTAAAGAAGTCCGAACACGGCTTAAAAACTAGTCACACGGGCGTGTGACGTGGCCGTGTCCCTATCGTGGCAAAGAGCAATTTCATCCAGATTTGGATACTTTGGGGTGAAGAAACACATTCCAAGAGCCTATATAAACCCCCTAAGTACCACCTTAAAGGGGGCGGTTAGCTAGGCCAAGGAGCCAAGCCGAGAAGGTTAGATTTGTGGGAATCACTCGAAGTTAGCCAGGTGATCCATCCCAATAAGCCGGAATTCTACTCAAGACGGTAGATTTCTCTTTCAATTCCTTCAGGGGGTTTTAGGGATTTCTTATGTTTTGTTTTATCTTTCTCTTGAGATGTTTTCTTTATTTATTATGAACTAAACCCTTCAGATACATGAAGGGGATGAAACTTAGATGAACTTTGTTATTGATTTCTGAATCATATGATAATTACTTAGTTTCTTCTTAATTATGTGTGCTTAATCCAAATTTGATGTGCTTAGATGGAGGAGGAATAGACCCTGCCTAAGAGTAAATCTATCATAATTAAGCGGAGTTGATCGCACGCCTAGAGATAGGGTGACGAGATTTTGCCGGAATAGGGTGAAACCTAATATGGGAATCCATTGATCGATTTACTGCTATTCTAGGGGTTATTATTCGAGAAAGAGATTTTCTTTAATTAACCTAGGGTTAGGCGTTATTCACCTTGAGAGAGGGTTTAATATACGTTAGGGAGTCCTACGGATCAAACTAAGTGAATAATTCGTATGGTTCAGTGTTAGATAACAAGTGAAGTCTAGGTGGATTCTTCCTGAGGGTGTCGTTGTGATCAACTGAGTTTTCCTTCAAGTTATTTTCCAATTAATTCTTTTTGTCTTCGCGTCTTTAGCTTAGTAATCGTTAATTTAGAAACTCCACTTTATTTTAGGCTAAATAATAAAAAGAAAGTTAGTATTTGTACTTTTAGTTCCTTTGGGTTCGACAATTCGGTCTTCCCTAAACTATAATACTATTCGATAGGTACACTTGCCTTTAATCGTCGTCAGAGTTAGTTTCCAGGTTCGATCTCATTCATTATAAATTTTAAAACTCGACACAGTGATCAGTGACCGTGGGTGAACAACAAGATCTAGTCTAATAATACATGGCTTTGAAACGGGCGTGTCAACTAGCCGTGCGCTCAAGTCAGTAGCTAGCCTAAGAGCACACAGCCATGGCACACGGGCGTGCTTGGTGGCCGTGGTGGAGAAGTCAGTATGTGGCTTAAGAGTGCACGGCCTTAGCGCACGGGCGTGCTTGGTGGCCGTGAAGGATAAGTTAGTTTCGACCACGGGGAGGACACACAGGTGTGTCTAGCTGCCATGGGAGTCGCACGGCCTACCCCCACGGGCGTGTAACCCCTGAAACTTAGAAAAGTTTTAATTTTTTGAGAATTTCTGTATGTGTTTCAATTTAGTCCCGACTCGGTTTATAAGCATGTTTAAGGTCTCGTTGACCTATTTAAGGGACATGGTGAGCATTTTTGATGAATGCATGTCTGAACTTCTGTAAATGTCTTTGATCTGTCCGGTAATGCTCCTAACCCTAATCCGACAACGGACACGGGATAGGGGTGTTACATTTGGTTGGTATCAGAGTTATGGTTTAGTCGATTCTCGGACTAATAGTGTGTCAGAGTCTAGCTATACATGCCATACATCTGAATTGTGATAGTGTGATAAATCCTGACGTATAAAATGTGATTTTTGTATAGCAATGGATCCCGAAAGAGCATTAGCTGGCGACGTAGAAAGTAATGCGCCTACTCCTGTGCAAGGGACAACGCCCTCTGATTCGAGACCGGCTACGAGCGGTCAAGAGGGAGAAGCTAAACAAGCTTTCTTCCAGATGATGAGTGAGTGGTTCACTCAATTTGTAAAGAATAACCCGACTATTTCGCAACCCCCGCCCCCAGTTAATCCCCCTCAGACATCCGATATACCTCCGGCTACAAATCTGAATCCGTGGAATAAGCCTCCAGTTGACAAGATTTGTAAGTATGGGGCCGAAGAATTCCAGGCTACTAATGATGACGATGCTGAAAAGGCCGAGTTCTGGATTGAAAATACTATCCGGGTATTCGATGAAATGTCTCTGATTCCGGAAGAATGCATAAAGTGTGTTGTATCTTTGCTTCGAGATGCGGCTTATCAATGGTGGAAAACCTTAATTTCTATTGTTCCTAGAGAACAAGTTACATGGGACATCTTTCAAATCGAGTTCTAGAAGAAATATATCAGTGAGAGATTTGTTGATCAGAAACGAAAGGAATTTATGGAATTGAAACAAGGTCGTATGACTGTTTCGGAATATGAACGAGAGTTCGTCAGACTGAGTCAGTATACTCGAGAATGTATATCATCTAAAGCTATAATGTGCAAAAGATTGGAAGATGGCCTTAATGAAGATATTCATTTGCTAGTTGGGATTTTAGAAATAAAAAAGTTTGTTGTGCTTATTGACTGAGCTTATAAAGCTAAGGTACTCGGGAAAGATAAAAGAAAGGCTGAGTCTGAAGCTCGCGATATGAGGAAGAGATTTTAGAGTAAATCATTTCAGTCTGCTCTGAAATGATTCAGAGATGATCAAAGTCGTTCTAGAGATAATGTGGGACATTTGAACAGAAATAGATCTAGATCGCAAATGAGTTCCAAAACCCCAGCAATTTCTGTGGCCAGTGTTGGTAATGTCTGGACTGAGAGACCTGAATGTAAACATTGTGGAAAAAGGCATTCGGGAAGTTGTAGACTTAATGATAGAGCTTGCTTCAGATTTGGATCACTTGATCATTTTATTCGTTATTGCATTGAGTCTGTCGAGCCAGAGATTGTTCAGAATCTGAGATCTGATAATGCACCTGTGAGAGGTAGACCATTGAAGAATGTAAGGAATGTTAGTGGTAGTCAGAGAACTATGAGAGACAATGTTGTAAGATCTGAAGCTAGAGCGCCAGCTAGAGCATATGCTATTCGAGCTCGCGAGGAAGCTTCATCACCTGATGTTATAACGGGTACTTTTACTCTTTATGATACTTCCGTAATTGCATTGGTAGACCCTGGTTCTACGCATTCATATATATGCATGAATTTAGTATTCAGCAAGAATTTGCCTGTACAGTCTACTGAGTTTGCTATAAAAGTATCGAACCCCTTAGGTAAAAGGGTTTTGGTTGATAAAGTATGCAAGAACTGTCTGTTAATGTTTCGAGATATCCGTTTCCCTGCTGATCTGATGGTTTTGCCATTTGATGAGTTCGATATTATTCTGGGTATGGATTGGTTATTTATGCATGATGCTGTTGTGAACTGCAAAAGAAAAACTATTGATTTGAGATGTCCGAATGATGAGATTGTACGGGTTGAGTATGATGATTTGAATGGATTGCCTGCTGTGATATCTGTTTTGAAAGCTCAAAGTTATATGAAAAAGAGGTACGAGTCATATTTTTCTTATGTAATTGATTCGAAAATGTCTGAAAGGAAAATAGATTCAGTACCTATTGTCTGGGAGTTTGCTGATGTGTTTCCTGAAGAGTTACCGGGTTTACCTCCGATTCGTGAAGTTGAGTTTGGTATTGAATTGATGCTTGGTACGACACCTATTTCGATAACTCCGTATAGAATGGCACCAATAGAATTGAAAGAGTTAAAGTCACAGTTGCAAGAGTTGACCGAAAGAGGATTCACTAGACTAAGTTTGTCACTTTGGGGTGCTCCAGTTCTGTTCGTCAAAAAGAAAGATGGCACGATGAGAATGTGCATTGATTATCGTCAGTTGAATAAGGTGATAATAAGGAATAAATATCCGTTACCCCGGATAGATGATTTATTTGATCAGTTAAAAGGAGCTATTGTATTCTCTAAGATTGACCTGAGATCGGGATACTATCAGTTGAGAGTTAAACATTTAGACATTCCAAAGACTGCTTCCAGAACAAGGTACGGGCATTATAAGTTTCTAGTTATGCCATTTGGACTAACCAATACTCCTGCTATTTTTATGGATCTGATGAACAGAATTTTTAAACCGTACCTAGATCGATTTGTTGTGGTATTCATAGATGACATCTTGATTTATTCACGTGATGAAGATGAACATTCTGAACATTTGAAAATTATGTTGCAAACTTTAAGAGAAAAGCAGTTGTATGCAAAATTTAGCAAATGTGAATTCTGGTTACACGAGGTTAGTTTTCTGGGGTATATTGTGTCAGCTTCTGGAATCCGAGTGGATCCAAGCAAGATTTCTGCTATTCTGGATTGGAAACCTCCAAAGAACGTGTCTGAAGTCTATAGTTTTTTGGGACGAGCTAGTTATTACCGCAGATTTGTAAAAGGCTTTTCGACAATAGCTACTCCGTTGGCTAGATTACTTCAGAAAGATGTTAGATTTGAATGGTCGGATAATTTCCAGAAAAGTTTCGATCAGTTGAAAACTCTACTAACAGAAGCTCCAGTGTTAGTACAGCCAGAATCGGGTAAAGAATTTGTTATATACAGTGATGTTTCATTACATGGTTTAGGTTGTGTTTTGATGCAGGAAGGCAAAGTTATAGCTTATGCCTCGAGATAGTTGAAGCCTCATAAAAAGAATTATCCGACACACGATCTAGAGCTAGCTGCGATTGTATTTGCACTTAAGATTTGGCGCCATTATCTGTACGGTGAGAAATGTCACATGTTTTCAGATCATAAAAGTTTGAAATATTTGATGACTTCGAAAGATTTGAACCTGCGTCAGAGAAGATGGCTTGAGTTGTTGAAAGATTACGAGCTTGAGATAGATTATCATCCGGGTAAAGCAAATGTTGTTGCAGATGCACTGAGTCAAAAATCATTGTTTGCACTACGTGCTTTGAATGATCAGTTAGATTTGTCTGATGATAGTTCTGTGTTAGCTAAGTTAAAAGTGAAACCGTTGTTTTTACAATAGGTATGTGATGCTCAGAGGTCTGATAATGAATTACTAGCGAAACGAGCTCAGTGTGAAGTGAATTCCGAATCTAAATTTCAAATTATTGATGATTGTTTGAGATTTAGGGATCGTATCTGTGTTCCGAGAAATCCAGAGTTGATTCAGTTGATTTTGAGTGAAGCTCATAATAGTAGTCTATCTGTTCATCCGGGAATTACTAAAATGTATCATGAGTTGAAACGACACTATTGGTGGTCTGGTATGAAACGAGACATTTCGAACTTTGTTTCGAAATGTTTACTTTGTCAGCAAGTGAAAGCTGAACATCAAGTTCCATAGGGTTTGTTACAATCGATTCTGATTCCTAAATGAAAATGGGATAGAGTGACAATGGATTTTGTTTCTGGTTTGCCTTTAACTCCGAGAAAGAAAGATGCGATATGGGTCGTGGTTGATAGATTAACAAAAACTACCCATTTTATTCCGGTAAGATCTGACTATTCACTTGATAGATTAGCTGAACTTTGTATTTCAGAAATTGTGAGATTGCACGGGGTGCCACTATCCATTGTGTTAGATAGAGATCCGAGATTTACACCACGATTTTGGAAGAAATTGCAAGAAGCTTTGGGCACGAAATTACACTCAGTACAACTTTTCATCCGCAAACAGAAGTTCAGTCTGAGCGGATTATTTAGATTCTAGAAGATATGTTAAGATGTTGCATTCTTGAATTTAACGATACGTGGGAACAGTACCTGCCTTTGGTTGAATTTGCATACAACAATAGTTTTCAGTCAAGCATCAAAATGGCACCATATGAAACTTTATACGGATGTAAATGTCGTACACCTCTGTATTGGACCGAGCTCAGTGAAAATAAACTACATGGAGTTGATTTGATAAAGGATTTAGAACAGAAAGTGAAACTGATCCAGGATTGTTTAAAGAAATACTAGTGGTAGACAGAGAACTACGGGAGATACTGTTACGAGATCCGAAGCTAGAGCGCCTACCAGAGCATATGCTATCTGAGCTCGAAAGGAAGCTTCATCTTCAGATGTTATAACGGGTACATTTATATTCTATGATACTTCTGTGATTGCATTAATAGACCCTGGTTCTACACATTCATATATATATGTATAAATTTAGTATTCAGTAAGACTTTGCCTGTAGAGTCTACCGAGGTTGTTATAAAAGTATCGAACCCCTTAGGTAAAAGTGTCCTGGTTGACAAAGTATACAAGAATTGCCCGTTAATGTTTCAAGATATCTGTTTCCCTACTGATCTGATGCTATTACCATTGGATGAGTTTGATATCATTTTGGGTATGGATTGGTTGACACTGCATGATGCTGTTGTAAACTTTAAGAGAAGGATTATTGATTTGAAATGTTCAAATGGTAAAATAGTCAGAGTTGAGTCTAGAGATTGAAATGAATTGTCGGCTGTGGTATCTATATTGAAAGCTCAAAGACGTGTGAAAAAGGGGTTTGAGACATATTTTGCGTATATGATTGATTCGAAAGTGTCTGAGATGAAAGTTGAATCAATGCCTGTTGTATGTGAGTATTCTGATGTGTTCTCTGAAGAATTACTAGGATTGCCTTCGATATGTGAAGTTGGATTTGGTATTGATCTATTGCCTGGTATGACACCTATTTTAATAGATCCGTATAGAATGGCACCATCAGAGTTGGAAGAGTTAAAGTCACAGTTGCAAGAGTTGACTGACAAAGGGTTTGCTAGACCGAGTTTCTCACCTTGGGGTGCTCCTGTTCTATTTGTAAAAAAGAAAGATGGCACGATGAGAATGTTCATTGATTATCGTCAATTGAATAAAGTAATAATAAAGAATCAATATCCGTTACCCAGGATTGACGATTTGTTTGATCAATTAAAAGGAGCTACCGTATTTTCTAAGATTGATATGAGGTCAAGGTATTATCAGCTGCGAGTAAAAGACTCAGACATTCTAAGAACTGCTTTCAGAATGAGGTACGGGTATTATGAGTTTATAGATATGCCATTTGAACTAACAAATGCTCCTATAGTGTTTATGGATCTAATGAACAGAATTTTCAGATCGTACCTAGATCGATGTGTTGTTGTTTTCATTGATGACATTTTGATTTATTCACATGATGAGATTGAAAACGCTGAACATTTGAGAATTATATTGCAAACTTTGAGAGAAAAGCAATTGTATGTGAAATTTAGCAAATGTGAATTCTGGTTGAATGAAATCAGTTTTCTAGGATATATTGTATCAGCCACTGGCATACGAGTTGATCCTAGCAAGATTTCTGCTATTCAGGATTGGAAACCCCCGAGGGATGTGTCTAAAGTCCGTAGCTTTCTGGGACTTGTTGGTTATTATCGAAGAATCGTAAAAGGCTTTTTGATTATTGCAACTCCGTTGATTAGGATACTTTAGAAAGATGCTAGATTTGAATGGTCTGATGTCAGAAAAGTTTTGATCAGTTGAAAACTCTGTTAACAGAAGCTCCAGTGTTAGTATAACAGGAATCGGGTAAAGAATTTGTGGTATACAGTGATGCTCAGAGAGTTAATAATGAAATAATAGCTAAATGAGCTCAGTGTGATTTGAACTCCGATTCTGAATTTCGACTATGTTGATGATTGTTTGAGATTTCGAGATAAAATCTGTATACTGAGGAATTCAGAGTTGAATTAGTTAATTTTGAATAAAGCTCATAACAGTTTTCAGTTGAGCATTAAAAAGGCGTAATGTGAGACTTTGTACGGATGTAAATGTAGAATACCATTGTATTGGACTGAGCTTAGTGAAAATAAGCTACACGGGGTTGATTTGATAAAAGACACTGAACAGAAAGTGAAAGTAATCCGTGATAGTCTGAAATCAGCATCTGATCGTCAGAAGTATTATGCGGACTCGAAACGAAAAGATATAGAATTTGAGATCGGTGACAAAGTATTTCTGAAAGTGTCTCAGTGAAAGAAAGTGCTTTGATTCGAATGCAAAGGCAAGTTTAGTCCGAGACTCAGTTGACCATATAAAATTATTGAGCGTGTTGGACCAGTTGCATACAAATTGTTGTTGCCACCTAAACTAGAAAAGATACACAATGTATTTCATATTTTGATGCTCCGTAGATATCGATCTGATCCGTCGCATGTGATTGCTCCTTCTGAAATTGAAATTCTATCTAATATGACATATGAGGAAGAACCTATCCGTATCCTAGCTCGTGAAGTGAAAGAGTTGAGAAACGAGAAATTCCATTAGTGAAAGCATTGTGAAATCGACACGGAATAGAAGAGGCTACGTGGGAGCCTGAAGATTCAATGAGACAGCAATATTCGAATCTATTTAACGATAAGATTTTCAGGGACGAAAATCCCTAAGGGGGAGAATTGTAGCAGTCCGATTTATACCATAGTCGAAACAGTGGTTTCGAGACCACAAACCCAAGTCAGTATAATATTTTAATATTATTTTCTATGTCTTTGATGTGTGATTGAGCATGTGCTAAATTTCCGTATGTTAATTTGCTCGTTTGTGTGTTTAATTTGATGAAGAGGATTGAATCGCATTGAAATGCAAATTTGCATGTTTTATGAAAAGATGCCTAATTGTTAAGTCTTTGTAAGTGTGAGGACTTATGTGGCAATTAAGCCAAAACTATTGTTAGTGGACGGCAACATGCATACATTATGCTTTTATAGGTTTATGTTATTATTTAAGTAATAATATTATATTATAAGATATAATAATAAAACAAATGCATGACAATAAAGACATTTTCCATCCTATATTGCCGAAATAACAAAGAAAAGAAAAAGAAAAAGAAGCTAGGTTTTCGGCAAGCTTTTGATTCAAATTCAAGGTAAGATTTGATCGGCTTTCAATAATTTCTACGTTTATGTAATTGTAGATTTGTCTACTACAAAACCTATGCTTCAATTTTGAGAATTGGTTATGTTTATGAAATGAGACTTTGATGAACTCATGTGATTTGTGATGTTTAATAGTGAAATATGGAAGATATGTATTTGATAAACATGTTTTGTTCTTGAAATTTTGATGAATTTAGCTGAATAGGGCTAAATAGAGAAAATAACTATTTGAAGAACTAAATTGTGAATTTGATGAAAATATGGGTTTGTATAAGATATATAAGCATTTGACTAAGCATATATATATGGTGATTTTGTGTATTTGATATTTTGAGAAAAATGGACTAAATTGATAAAATGTGCAAATGTAAGGGCTAATTTATAAATTGCCCTAAATATGTATATTTGGATTGAATTGGATGAGATAGTGAATAAAAGGGGTAAATTTGAATATGTATAGATCAAGAACCGAAGAAATCGGACTTAGATCGTGGGAAGGCGAAAGTAATTTAGTAGCCGTATTCGTTTCCGTTAAACCGAACTCGAGGTAAGTCGATATATGAATAAATGTATTTTCACTACACTATTTGTGAATAAATGACATTTGAATTGCTATGAATATTCATTGAGATGGATTGTATGTGAACTTTGAGGTTTACGAATAAGTTGACAAGTTATTTAACTTCTAGAAGTTCCGTTTGAACCTTGGGACATTGGCATCGATATAAGAATTTCATGTAAGACCACGTCTGGGACGTTGGCATCGATATGAGAATTTAGGTGTAAGACCCTATCTGGGATAGTGACATCGGTATTTGATTACATGTAAGACCATGTCTGAGACATCGACATCGTATTGATTCGTGTAAGACCCTGTCTGGGACAGTGGCATCGATATTTGATTAGTGTAAGACCATGTCTGGGATATCAGCATCGTATTGATTCGTGTAAGACCCTATCTGGAATAGTGGCATCGATATCAGATTACATTTAACACCACGTCTGGGATGTTGGCATTGTATAACTATTACGGGCACTATGCGTATCCTATTGGATTCTGAATTGTTTAATGGGCAAATATGAGAAATGACTGAATATGTGAATTGTACATTTGCTTCAGGTACGTTTGATAAGTACACTGTGTGTGAAAAAAAATGTAAGTATCTTCTTCAACTTACCTAAGTGAATTATGTATTCGAATATGAGAATGTAAGTGTGTATAAGAATAGAAAAGCTATGAGCTAATAAAGTATGTAATGATAGGCAAGATTTAAAAATGAATGTACTAAGTAAATGTGCTAAGAAGAATTATGATTATGCAATTGAGCTAGTAGTGAACTTATATTGATTATATGTCTTGAATGCTTCTATGCTAAGCTTATTTGTATATGGCTTACTAAGCTTTTGAAAGCTTACTTTGTGTGTGTTTTCTCTGTTTTATAGATCGTTGAAGCTACTGAAGGCTCGGGGATCGTCGAGGATCGTCATCACACTACTCAAACTCTTTTTGGTACTTTTGTAATGTGAATATAGCTAGATATGGCATGTATAGGCTAGTCACTTTGTGTTAGGCTTGAGATGTGTATAATATAGCCATGAGATGTGGCTAGACAAGTGTTGGTAATATGCATGAGTATAAATGATACATGATGCAAGTTTGGTAGGGTTTAATAGCAAATGAAATGGTCAAACTATGGTAAGTATATGAATGCACTATGAGTATGCATGTTTAATCAAAAGAATGTTCTATGAAGGATAAGTGTGGTTAAACCATGCTTATCAATATATGTGATTTAGTTGTGCAAGTTGGCATAATTAGATATGAGATTGAATGTGGAGAATTGTTGAACATTTGATATGTTTTTGGTTGTTAATTGTACATGAAATGGATTGGTACATTGCTTGTAGGTATGACCCTATTGTGGGTGACAATTTGGCTTTACAAGTAGCCTATTTGTCACACGGTTGTGGCACACGGGCGTACCTAACGACCGTGGGATTAAGTCAGTAGCTAATTAGGTGTAAACGGTTTTGGCACACAGGCATGCCTGGTAGCCGTGTGGCCAAGTTAGGATCGACCACGGCGAAGGTACACGGGCGTGCTTGGTGGCCGTGGAGTAAAGTCAGTTTTGACCATGGAAAAGACAGACGGGTGTGTCTAGCAGCCTGGGAGACTCACGGCCTACCCACACGGGCGTGTAACCCCTAAAACTTTGGAAGGTTCTAAATTTTCTAAGAATTTCTGCATGTGTTCGGTTTAGTCCCGGCCCTACTTTAAAGCATGTTTTAGGTCTCATTGACTAATATGAGGGACACTTTGGTTGTGTTTTACGAATGATTGTATGTAATGTTTAGTAAAAGTTTCCGTTCTGTCTGGTAATGCCTTTAACCCTAATTCGACATTGGAATCGGGTTAGGGGTGTTACAAAAGCTGTACTAAAAGTCAACTTTGTACCCAAAGCTTCTTAAAATTTCTTCCAAAATCGTGAGTAAACCTCCGATCTTTATCCAAAATAATTGAAATTGGCACCCCGTGCAATCTAACGTTCTCAGCAATGTACAATTCAGCTAATCTATTGAGTGAATAGTCAGTACGTATCAAAATGAAATGTGCTAATTTTGTTAATCGATCAACGACAACCCAAATAGCATCTTTCTTTTTTTGAGGCAAAGGAAATCCCGATACGAAATCCATTATAACTCTGTCCCATTTCCACTCTAGTATCATCACCAGTTGAAGCAAACCAAAGGTACTTGATGTTCAGCTTTAACTTGCTGACACACTAAACATCTCACTACAAATTCAGAAATGTCTCGTTTCATACTCGACCACCAATACAGTTATTTCAAATCATTGTACATTTTAGTACTTTCAGGATGAACGGATAGACAACCACTATGTGCTTTGTGTAAAATTTTCTGAATCCACTCTGAATTTTTCGGTATGCATATTCTATTTCGGAACATCAAACAATCATCGGATCCGATTTGGTACTCTGAATCACTAGTCGACTCGCATTGCAGTCTTTTAGCTTGCAATTCACTATCACATTTCTGAGATTCAAAAATTTGTTGAAGAAATACTGCTTTAGCTTTTAACTCAGCTAAGATCGAACCATCATCAGATAATGTCAACTGTGTATTCATTGCTGTCAAGGCAAACAATGATTTTCTACTCAAAGCATCCACGACTACATTTTCTTTCCCTGGATCGTAATCAATCACTAACTCGTAATCTTTTTATAGCTTGAGCCATTTCCATTGTAACACCCCAAACCTGGCCTAGAAGTTAGGCCCGAGTCTGGCATGTCACATTGAAGTGTTTTTACGAAAACCTTGTTTCCATTGAAAACCCTTCTAAAGAAAAGTTAAGTCCAGTTTGCTTTCAAAATGAGGTGTATCCAAAAAAACAACCATTTCCTTTGACAGCGGAAGCTCGTTCTTAAAACACATTTATTTTCAAAAACTTGAAATATGCTTTAAAAGAAAAAAATCCAGGTTCCGTTTCAAAATTACATTGCATAGTGGAAGTAATGGAATAATAACTAGAGGGAAAGCCTTATTACAATCTAAAATAAAATAACTTAAACTAAATAACTTAAAATCTAGAATATAGATATTAAGAAAACAGGTCTAATCGTCTTGCTAGTTGGCCACCTCTGAGTCTGTAACATCCCCAAACCCGACCCATTCACTACGACCGAATCTGGTTATGTTAGTGCGGAAAAGTCGGTGGAAAATCTATTTAACTTAGAAAAATTTAAAACTTGCTAACTTTTGAAAAATCCATGTTTATTTAAACTTATGATTAAAACTTTGTTATTAAAATATACTCATACTAAAAGATTAATATATACAAGCCAAATTGAATAGGTAGGTTGGAAAAATATAATCATCTTCACATAGTGTTTCAAATTCTTCAAACCATAATAAATACTAATAAAATAATTACAAAAAAACAAATAAGAGTCAAAAGGCCTTTATTACATATTCTATTTAAAACCAAATACTTAAAGTAAGCCTAAAACGTTTAATCCCTTCTTCTGCATGGGCCACCATGTGTCCTCTCCGATCCCGGTCCAAACTACGTGTCACCTGAAATGTTAGAAAAAATAATAGGGTGAGTCTTAATGACTCAGTGCATAATCACAACACAGATTTCTCGCGTATGGGCTTGGCCCCATACCAAACAATTCATATAGCAAGTCATGCCCATGTGCATCTCAGCCCAACCCATTGTCCAACCGAACACCAACCTTAGCAGACTCCCTGCCTAAGGCCGTGGCTAACCCACCGATCACATCGTGATCCAAAACGTCTTACCTTGGCAAGCTCGCTGCTCAAGGCCGTGGCTGAGCCACCGATCAACCCAAGTGATCACAATATCGCAATCTACCTACGGTGATGCACATAGCAATCAACCGCCGAGACGAGCCCCTAGCCAACATCTTCCTTGAGGTAGCACAAAGCTAACCATCAAGCGCTAATGTAGCCGGAGCTATCATTAGACCACGTACACCTTGTGTACACTTCCTCCTTCATCGAATCAAACCCAACCTCATGCAATTATGCAGATGTTACATGTTAAATCATCATATCACACAAGTATATAAATATATATACATACATAAATACATCATAAATAATCTTACCATCACCAGTTCTCATCACTTAAGCCATTATACATAGTTTTAAACGCTAGCAATCATACCGAGGAATTGTGCGATGATTACGCACCTTAATAGCACAAACGATCCAATCCCGAAGTGCTGCTTGACTAACTCTCTCCGAAACACCACCTCCTTCTTACCGAGTTCGGTTGCGGAAGCTTGACTGAATACTACAAATCCCCAAAGTGCCTTCACTAACTGATTGCACACCAAGGCCCGAAGAGATCTACTTCCAATATTTGGTAACGTTAAGTTTAAATAAAAGAAAGTGATTTTGGCACAGAGGTAAGGTGTAGGTTCGGCTTTGCAAAACTAGAAGACAAAGAAGTGGGTGCTAGGGTGCTTCAAAAGGTGTTGCGGCAATCAGAGAAATGAGGAGAGTTTATGGTCTAGCAACAAGTGAAATGGATAAGAAAAATGGAAGGAGAAAGGGACTTGAAGTTTCGGCTCAGATGAATAAGTGAGAGAGAGAGGCGTTTTGGTGTGGTTGAGGTATGAGGAGGAAATGAAAATGGAGGCTAAAAGGAAAGGCTAAAAAGTGGCAAGGGAGAGAAAGCCAAAAAGATGAATGGAATGAACACCTCCCCCCCTATTTATACTAGAAGGCCAAGCTCCAACCCCCCAAAAATAATCCTCAAAACTCTCCTAAAATACCTCCCTTCCACCCATTCAAAAACTTTGAAAAAGTCAAACCTATCTAGCCAAATTCAAAAAAAAGATGACCAAGTCTTCTCCACCTTTTAAGCCTTTCAAAACCGTCCATCCACCCCACCAAGATGACGCAAAAACAATGCCCATCTGTTGCTCTTGCGAATCGAACCTGAGCCCCTTCCCCCCTGCAAATGGCGTCACACCCACAAGGCCTTAGTGGCGCCTATCCTGCCACTCCACCAGCTCCTTTCTTGTGACATAAACTCCCAAATAATTCTCTTAAGACACCCCTCGCCAAGCTCCCCTTTTAACCCCTAAAACTAAAAATTTTCCAAAGCGTTCCCCCACTACCTAGGGTTCTCCGGACCCCTAAAACTTACCCAACCACACCCTAAAGTGTGCCAACACCCGAGCTAAGCACCAAAAAAAAACCAACCCCTAAAACCAGGGTGTTACAATTCTACCCTCCTTAAAATAATTTCGTCCTCGAAATTACTTAGCTAACGAACATCTGCACAACCTATCTTACCACCTTCGCTTATGCTGCGCAACTCTGATCTTAAAGAGCTAACATACTTCTAGGCACAGGTTCTATGTTCATACTCAAAGTTCCAACTACTTTACGAGCAACAGATCAAACAATCACCAAAGCGAACAAAACAACAAAGAGTATTCCAGACTTAAGGAACTTACCAGTTGACACGCCAGGCACATCATTATCCTCTCTCCGGCGAACCGCATAAACCAGACCTGGCTGCCTTGCCTCAGTGCCACCATTACCGCGGTCTACTGCTCCCCGACCTCGGCCGGAACCATTTCCTCCATGGTTCGAACCACGACCTCTCGTCGCTTGCTGACCACCTCTGCCTGGTTGCACATAACCTTGACCTTCTGTCCGAGTCCTATTCGGATTCTGGGGACAATCCTTAATCAGATGAGTCTTGGACTTACATCTGAAGCACTCCCGAACTCGATTCCAGCACCCGCCAATATGATACCTTCCGCACTGCGCACACGGATGATCTGGATTTCCGGCGACCGGCTTAGCAATATGAACAGGAGTCTCAACCCTCGGTCTTTTCTGGACCCTCTCAACCCCTTCTGGCGATCCCACACTTCTCTTATCCCGGTTCCTTTCCCTATTGAGCCTCTTAGCCTTCTTGACCTCCTCAGCTATTCGAGCTTTCTCCACTAAAACGGCGAAGTCTCTTTCCTGATGCGGGGCAATCAAAACTCGCAGCTCATCCCGTAGCCCATCTTGAAATCTGACGCATCTCTCATAATCAGTTGCCACAATGCCCCGAGCATACCGGCTCAAGCGCAGGAACTCAGCTTCGTACTCCGCTATCGACTTGCTACCTTGCACCAAGTTAAGGAACGCCTTCCTCTGAGCATCAACATACCTTGCTCCGACATACTTCCCTTCAAACTTGATCTTAAAGTAACCCCAATCCACTCGATCCGTAGGGGTACTTTCCTTAACCGTGAGCCACCACTGGTAGGCCTCATCCCGTAGCAACGAAACAACTCCCTTAAGCTTTTCCTCAGCAGTTAAGTCTAAGTCGTCCATAATTCTTTCAACAGCCTCAAGCCAGTACTCTGGCACATTTGGAGCTACCCCAGACACTCCTCTGAAAACCTCAGCTCCATTCGCCCTAAGCCTTTCGGGCACTGACTTCCGATTCTTATTGCCCACATTGGCTCCTGCCACTCGTTCGAGCACTCGCAGCACAGCTTGTGACACTGCGTCGTCTCCTCCAGTCTGATCCTGCTGTTCAACCTCAACAGCTGGTGGCGGAGCATCGCTTTCTGACCCATGGCGTGACCCAACCGGTTCCGATACTGACATCCTGCCTCTGCCACGTCCACGAGTATTGCGACCACGCCCCCTAGAGCTCATATCTAGCGCCTCGATTTAGTCTGTTTAAAAAGTTTTATGCATCAGAAATTCTTGTTTCACTGTTTTATCCACGAGCAATTTTATGCAATGAAGTTTCCGAGAGTAATTCTTTCGAGCAATCAAGTTTCATTCCCTACCCAAGGGTAATTTCGTCTTTTTCCTATAGGGGTATATCGGTAATAACTCTGGGTCAATTTTTGAAATTAGTTTTCCAACTTAAAGATATTTCAAAATTCACAAAATCTCAGGGTCATCTTGAAAATTTTGTTCAAACCGGAGGTATCGCAAAAATTTCAGAAATCAGGGTTATTTTTGTAATTTTTTTGAAATCATGGGCATTTTCATAAATTCTCAAAATCGAGATATCACAATATTTCACAAAATAAGATTTTCTGATATTTAGTAAAATAGGAATATTTCAGTAAAGATCGAGAGAAATTTGAGAACTTAGTACCGAGGGCATTTCGGTAATTTTATCAACCAGGGGTATTTTCGTAAATTTCCGCAACCAAAGTATCTTAATTTTGAAAACTCGAGATTTTGGTATTTTACCAAGTAAAAAGCATTTTATCAAAAATTGAGGGTAAAACGGTAATTTTATAACACAGGGGCATTTTGTAATTTTGCCACTAGGGCATTTTGGTAATTTTATAAATTGAGAAAACATCTTTCAAAATCTGATTTAGAGTTTTACAAACAAAAGGGGTAAAGTTAAAATTTTAAAACAGAAGGTTTAAAAAAACAGCAAGGCTATTTCCCTTTCGGGTTTTAATAACTGGTTTAGCCTATGAGCAAGTCCTCTTGGTTAAGGTGAACCATAGCTACGCACCAGGTAGGATTCAAGTAAAGAGGAGGTGAGTCGCTAGGACTGCTTAAATACCAAGCTCTTACTGAATGCCACTCCTAGACATGCGTACAGTGGTTACCACACCTTAACTCGGCGACTTACTTCACAGGTTTGTTTATTAGGCACTTTAAATCTTATGCACGTGTTTGAGTAGTCTAGTCCTAGGGTCCAACAGATCCTATTATTCTATTCTACGAGCCCAAACTAAGCCCAAATCAATTCATACAAACAGATCACTTCAAGAGAGTCCGAAGTACTTACCTGGTGGACTTCGGGTCGGAGGTACAGGTGCCATGCCAGAATAACCTGAAAACTTTTTATAAAAGCCCACATTTTGAAAAGCCCATTTTGGAAACGTTTTTGGGCCCAAAACCCTCAAATCCGAGTTTTGAACCGAGCTCTGATACCAAACTGTAACATCCCCAAACCCGGCCCATTCACTACGACCGAATCTGGTTATGTTAGTGCGAAAAAGTCGGTGGAAAATCTATTTAACTTAGAAAAATTTAAAACTTGCTAACTTTTGAAAAATCCATGTTTATTTCAACTTATGATTAAAACTTTGTTATTAAAATATACTCATACTAAAAGATTAATATATACAAGCCAAATTGAATAGGTAGGTTGGAAAAATATAATCATCTTCACATAGTGTTTCAAATTCTTCAAACCATAATAAATACTAATAAAATAATTACAAAAAAAAAATAAGAGTCAAAAGGCCTTTATTATATATTCTATTTAAAACCAAATACTTAAAGTAAGCCTAAAACGTTTAATCCCTTCTTCTGCATGGGCCACCATGTGTCCTCTCCGATCCCGGTCCAAACTACGTGTCACCTGAAATGTTAGAAAAAATAATAGGGTGAGTCTTAATGACTCAGTGCATAATCACAACACAGATTTCTCGCGTATGGGCTTGGCCCCATACCAAACAATTCATATAGCAAGTCATGCCCATGTGCATCTCAGCCCAACCCATTGTCCAACCGAACACCAACCTTAGCAGACTCCCTGCCTAAGGCCGTGGCTAACCCACCGATCACATCGTGATCCAAAACGTCTTACCTTGGCAAGCTCGCTGCTCAAGGCCGTGGCTGAGCCACCGATCAACCCAAGTGATCACAATATCGCAATCTGCCTACGGTGATGCACATAGCAATCAACCGCCGAGACGGGCACCTAGCCAACATCTCCCTTGAGGTAGCACAAAGCTAACCATCAAGCGCTAATGTAGCCGGAGCTATCATTAGACCACGTACACCTTGTGTACACTTCCTCCTTCATCGAATCAAACCCAACCTCATGCAATTATGCAGATGTTACATGTTAAATCATCATATCACACAAGTATATAAATATATATACATACATAAATACATCATAAATAATCTTACCATCACCAGTTCTCATCACTTAAGCCATTATACATAGTTTTAAACATTAGCAATCAAACCGAGGAATTGTGCGATGATTACGCACCTTAATAGCACAAACGATCCAATCCCGAAGTGCTGCTTGACTAACTCTCTCCGAAACACCACCTCCTTCTTACCGAGTTCGGTTGCGGAAGCTTGACTGAATACTACAAATCCCCAAAGTGCCTTCACTAACTGATTGCACACCAAGGCCCGAAGAGATCTACTTCCAATATTTGGTAACGTTAAGTTTAAATAAAAGAAAGTGATTTTGGCACAGAGGTAAGGTGTAGGTTCGGCTTTGCAAAACTAGAAGACAAAGAAGTGGGTGCTAGGGTGCTTCAAAAGGTGTTGCGGCAATCAGAGAAATGAGGAGAGTTTATGGTCTAGCAACGAGTGAAATGGATAAGAAAAATGGAAGGAGAAAGGGACTTGAAGTTTCGGCTCAGATGAATAAGTGAGAGAGAGAGGCGTTTTGGTGTGGTTGAGGTATGAGGAGGAAATGAAAATGGAGGCTAAAAGGAAAGGCTAAAAAGTGGCAAGGGAGAGAAAGCCAAAAAGATGAATGGAATGAACACCTCCCCCCCTATTTATACTAGAAGGCCAAGCTCCAACCCCCCAAAAATAATCCTCAAAACTCTCCTAAAATACCTCCCTTCCACCCATTCAAAAACTTTGAAAAAGTCAAACCTATCTAGCCAAATTCAAAAAAAAGATGACCAAGTCTTCTCCACCTTTTAAGCCTTTCAAAACCGTCCATCCACCCCACCAAGATGACGCAAAAACAATGCCCATCTGCTGCTCTTGCGAATCGAACCTGAGCCCCTTCCCCCTGCAAATGGCGTCACACCCACAAGGCCTTAGTGGCGCCTATCCTGCCACTCCACCAGCTCCTTTCTTGTGACATAAACTCCCAAATAATTCTCTTAAGACACCCCTCGCCAAGCTCCCCTTTTAACCCCTAAAACTAAAAATTTTCCAAAGCGTTCCCCCACTACCTAGGGTTCTCCGGACCCCTAAAACTTACCCAACCACACCCTAAAGTGTGCCAACACCCGAGCTAAGCACCAAAAAAAAACCAACCCCTAAAACCAGGGTGTTACAGAGTCCCTCCATTCGTCGAACCGCCTACTGAGGATCACCTGAGAAAAAAATAAACAAGGGAGTGAGTTTTCGAAAACTCAGTGTGTACGACCCTCGTCAAACAAACAACATACATATCATAATAATAACATAATAATACCATACATGCAATGCAATGCAAAACTCCCCCAAATAATCCATCCGGTACACTTCGTCTTCATCCAACCGAAACACTTCTGTAGGGATTTCTAAATCAACCCACCCATCCGATACACTTCAAGGGTAGCCTGGTTGCGGTACTACTAAATGTTGCAGCAAAGCTGCTTATCATATAATAGGCTTAGAAAGCCATCGGTGGATCCACAGTTGTCACGTAACCATGTGATCCTCATATACTTCCTCCGTTCCATAATTCCCACCCATATGTATCCTAAACAGAATATCATATGAATGCAACAAATGTACATGTAACATCCATAAATCTTACAATCAACACATAGGGGTATTTTAGTCATTTCACAAATCAAGGGTATTTTGGTAATTTTGCAATTCAGGGGTATTTTTGTAATCCTACCATATAGGGGTATTTTAGTAATTCTTAACAGTATGAGTCTTAATTACGAACCTTGGCCCGTCAACAAGTCCTCGCAGCTAAAGTGAACAGACACTACGCACCGGGTAGGATTCTAGAGAAGAGGAGGTGGGTCACTAGGACCGCTTAAGTACCAAGCTCTCTCTAGATCCAATCCTAGACATGCATATGTCCATTGCCACACTCTACCCTATCGACTTGTCCACAGACATGTTTGATTATTAAATTAAGTTTTATGTTGTTTAAGAATTCATTAGAACTAAGCCTAGAGTCCATGAACACCCTAGCATGCATTTCTAAAATCCCATAAGGCCCACTAAACCCAATCATGTCTATATAGACCATTAAGCCCAATCATATACATGTAGCCCATTAGGACCGATCATAATCAAATCATACAACCATCCATATCAATCCATCATTCAATTTCACATATCAACTCTTGCCGATTTGGGCCTACGAGCTCGGTGGGCCCATTAGCCCCTTCTGTCCTGGTTGGCCAACAGTGGCCCGAGACCACGAGATCACTCTCTTGGCCCCGGTAATCATATCGGTGTTCCCACATGAATGTTCGCATGCTCGTGTGGTTTCCGGTGCCAACCTTTCGGCTTTTTAGCTTTTCGACATTCCAATTTTTTGGTATTTCAACTTTTGCCGATTTGTCGTGTGTGAAGTGTATGTACACACCTGGTAAATGAGACGTGTTACACTATCCTCAACCTTGAACCTACAACCAATACCAACCTCCAATCAATCAGTCACTTAACCATAATATTTACCAAAACTGAAGCCTTACCTTAACCTTACCTGTGCCACCAGTCCTAATAGCCTTTCCTTAGCTACTACTCACGAATATCCCTTAGATCTGCATCAATCTTAATCGTTAAAGACAAAATAATAGGTGATTTTTATCCACTTAAGTCACCCTTTCCTTTACTATAGGCTATTCGGCCCACTTATCCTAAAATCAAGAACACTTACCCAAAAATCGAAATGTATGGATAGCTTATGGATAGCTTTTCGACAGAGACTTGTAGATCCAAGCTTGATTTCAATTTTTCCAAGATCCAATCCACCAAAAATCAAAGGAATGATGACAACATAATAGAGATTTGTTCACTAGAGTATTTGACACAAGGTTTGGGGCGATGAAGAAATCAGCTCCAAGAGCAAATGTTTTCGGCTTTTGAAGTCACGAATATTTGGTCCCCAACAATTGAGATGAAGGTGGGACGGCACAAGCAATGGAGAAAGAAGAGAATGATATTCGATTTAAGGCTTTAGAAGAAAAGAAAACACATAAGGAAATGTGAGGTTTAGAATAGAAAAAGTGAAGGAGAATTCGACAGAGCACTATAGTTGTCGAAATAGCACAGGGGGAATTTGGCACCCCCTATTTATACACAAAACCAAAACTCTGTCTAACCCCCTAAAGTCCTAATCGGCTCCAACTCTTCCCCATCTCATCTCCTCATTTTTCTTCCAGATAACAACCCAATCCTTTTCCTAAATTTTCTCTTCTGATCACTCTCCTTAGAGTCCATCATCACACCACTTCCAACTTTCTAGAAGGCCAAAATTAAACTCCTAAAAAAAATACTAAGCTAGGATTCGAACCTAGGATCTCCTTGCTAGCCCATAATGCCACCTTCGTATACCCTAAGTGGCATCATTTAGCCACTCAACCACAAGGCTCTTTGATGCCATTTTTCCATATTTTTATTTAAAAGCCCAACTACTCACCGCCTTAGTTCCTTTAATAATTAAGTAAAAATTCCTTCTCCTCAAAGTTCGAACCCAAAACTTCTCCAACACCCCTAGACACTCAAAGTTTATGAAACCCTTAAAACCAACATGTCGTTTGTCATTTTCTTGCTTAAAAAAAATTATGAGACCCAAAGCCCAAAGCCTAATTCATCTAGGCCCAAAATTCGGGGTGTTACATCCATTGTCGCAAATTCAAATCTTTCTGAGTCATTATATACTTTAAGCTTTTATGATTAGTAAAGATGTGACATTTTTCACCGTACAAATGATGACGCCGATTTTAATGTAAATACAATAGCGGGCAACTCTAAATCGTGCGTCGGATAGTTCATTTCATGCGGTTTCAACTATCTGGAGGCAAAAGCTACAACTTTTCCCTCTTGCATCAACACACAACCCAAACCATTCAATGACGCGTCATTGTAAATCAGAAATTCTTTACCCGGTTTAGGTTGACCCAACACTGGTGCCTCAGTTAATAATGCTTTCAATTGATCAAAGCTTGGTTGACATTCTTTGAACCATTCAAACTTTACATCTTTCTGAAGCAGTCTGGTCATCGGTGTAGCAATCATTGAGAATCCTTTAACGAAGCATCGATAGAAACCAGCCAATCCCGAAAAACTTCTGACCTGGGATACATTTCTAGGTGGCTTCCAGGTCAATAACTGTAGAAATCTTACTGGATAAACTCTGATGCTTCCGCAGAAACAATGTGCCCCAAAAATCCAACTTCCTGGAGCTAGAACTCACATTTGCTAAATTTAGCATACAATTACTTATCTCTCAAGGTCTGCAACACAATCCTCAAATGCTCGGCATGCTCAAATTCATCTCATGAATAGATCAGAATGCCATCAATAAACACAACAACAAATCTGTCTAAATACGGTCTAAAGATCTGATTCATCAAATCCATAAAAATGGAAGGAGCATTAGTTAGTCCAAAAGGCATAACAAGGAATTCATAATGTTCGTACCTCATTCCGAACGTAGTTTTTAGCACATCTATGTCTTTAACTCGCAACTGAAGATAACCAGATCTCAAATCAATCTTTAAAAACACTATTGCACCTTTCAACTGATCAAACAAATCGTCTATTCTCGGTAACATATACTTATTCTTTATAGTAACCTTGTTGAGCTGACGATAATCAATACACATTCTCATTGATCGGACTTTCTTTTTCACAAATAATACTCGCGCACACCAGGGCGAAAAACTGAGTCGTACAAAACCTCTATCTTTTAACTCTTGTAACTGAGCTTTCATTTAAGAGCCTGGTTAGGCCCTAGTCAGAATAGTGGATTCAAGACCACAAATTCAAGGTTGAAAAAATATTTTAATATTATTTTTCGTGTTTACAGTGTGTGATTAAGCATGTGTGAAAATTTTATCGTTTGTGTGCTTAATTTGCAAAAAGGACTTAATCGCATAAAATGTAAAAGCTGTGTGCTAGTTGTTCAAGTGCTTATTTGGCATGGATTATTAAATGAGGAGTCCTTATGTGGATATTAGACCTTTGATAGTGGAAGATGACATATATGGCCATTTAATGAATGAATATATAATGTTTTAATTAAGGGTAAAATGGTAAATGGTATAATAATATGTATTAAAGAAAACAAATAAGAAAAACAAGACATTATCATCTTTGTTGCCGAAAATAGAAGAAAGAATAAGGGTTAGAAGTTTTCTCACATTCGACTATTGTTGTTCATAATCAAGGTATGTTTTGAGCTCGATTTTTAGTGATTTTTACGTTTTTGTGATCGTTTCTTAGTGTATTAACAAGCCCATGTTTTAGTTTTAGAATTTGATGATGATTTTAAGATATGCCATTGATGAATGTTTGGGCTTTATGATAGTTGACGATGAAATATGAAAGATATATAATAGATTAACATATTTTGTCTTTGAATTTTTGGTAAATTTGAGTAATTTGGGCTAAATTGAGAAAAGTGTAAACTGAAGGACTAAAATGTGAAATATATCAAATATGTGGGTTTGTATGGACAGGATGAAAATTTGGCTAAGCATGAGTATAGTGAAATTATGTGTATTTGATGATTTATGAAATAGGGACTTAAGTGTTGAAATGTGAAAATGCGAGGGCTATTTTGTAAAATGCCCTAAATAAGTGTGTTTGGACTAAATTGAATGATTTGGTGATTGAACAAGCTAAATTTGAATATGTATAGATCAAGAAAAGAGAGATTTGGACCGAGGTCGAGGCAAAGATAATTTGCTTGATTAATCGACTTGTTTTGTTATTTCGACATCTGAGGTAAGTTCGTGTATAATATGAATAATTTAATTCATATTCATGTGTTATGTAATGAATGAATACATGTAGTTGATGAATTGATAATGCTATATGTGGAATTGAGTGTTGTGGCACTAAGTGTGAGTGAATGGAATTGAGATAGCGGTAAATGGCACTACGTGTGCGAAATAAAGAAAGCATCGGTTATATTGATTGGCACTGTTTGTGCGATACCGAGTTAAATTCGGTTTAATGTAAAGGCACTAAGTGTGTGATGATATTTAAGCTTCGACTAAGAAATTTGGCACTAAGTGTGCGATTAAATCGAATGAATAATGAAGACTGATCGAAGTGTGGTATCGAGCATTGAATAGCAAGAATGTTTGTTAACTAAGTGTTGGCAAAGGTATGTTCGGAACCTATGTGGTTGATGATATCTTTCATGGATAAATGGATGGTTATGTGAGCATATGGCTAAGGATAATATTGTGTATAGTTGTGAATCTATCTAAGTGATGGTTTATTTTGTACATTGATATTGTATTATTGAGTTATATGTATTATATAACGAACTTACTAAGCTTTAAAGCTTACTGTGTGAAGTTTTCTCTGTTTTACAGTGGATTTAATGCTAGCTCGAATCTGGGATCGTCAGCGACTCAATGACACTAACGGCTATCTATTTTGGTACTTTTGGAAGTTGTATATATTTGATATATGGCATGTATAGGCTGGTGATTATGGCATGTTTTGAAGTGTATAAGCTTTGCCATGTGATTTGGCTTAGTAGTTTGATGGTTTGGTATATGTTTTGAACATGTGAAAAGAATGACTTACATGTGTATGTGTGTGTTCTATGTGGGTGATCATTATGACATAAATTAGCAAAGTGGAAATGGTATGTTTCATGAGAGATTTTCTTAAGATTGAATTATGAAAAGATTATATAATTTGGAATGTGAAATTGATATTTTAGATCGACATGCGTGAGTTGAAATTGAGTATGGAAATAAATGGTGTAGTTGATGATTAATTGGTGCATATATTGGTATGTTTAGGTTGTCATTTGAGGTACAAATGCAAATGGTTTGATGCTTGTAGATAATCCTAAGTGTGGGTGGCAAATTGGCCTTGCAAATGGCCTATATTTGCCCACACGGTTCAGCACATGGGCGTATGGCTCGACCGTGTGATTTAAGTTTGCAAATTGAAACAAGTCAGGCTCGCACACGGGCTAGACACATGGGCGTGTAACTGGCCGTGTGGTGCAAGTCAGTGTCGACCATGTGTGAGGGACACGAGCGTGTCTCCGGCCATGTGGACAAGTCAGTATGTATGCCTTGTTTTGCCACGGCTTGGACACACGGGCATGTGACCCCTGTATCTTGGAAAAATGTTAAGTTTCAGAAAAATTTTGTATGTGTTTGGTTTAGTCCCGAACCATTTCTAACACGTGTTTAAGCTCTCGTAGACCTCATTAAGGGACTATTTGTATATATCTTGATATGTTTAGACGACGATATACTTTGTGTTGTAGAATGATTGTAAATGATCTGGATTGATCGGTAATGCTTCTTAACCCTAGATCGGCGATGGTGACGGGTTAGGGGTGTTATATTTTATTGGTATCAGAACTGCGGTTTAGTCGGTTCTAGGACTAGCGTAGTGCGTGTGAGTATAACTATACATGCAATATAAATAATTGCGATAGTGTGAGAAATCTTGAGAGTTAAAAATGTGTTTTCATATAGTAAATGGATCCCGATCGAGCAGTTGCTGATAATATTGAGAGCAATAAGCCTGCTCACGCTCAAGGCACTGCGCCAGCCGAATCTAGGCCGATTGCTAGTTGCCACGAGGGAGAGGCTAAGCAAGCCTTCTTCCAAATGATGAGTGAGTGGTTTTCAGAGTTTTTTTGAATGAATTCAGCTGCTCAACAACCTCCACCCCTGAAAGTACCTTAGTGCCACAAGTGACAGATCTGATTTGATTGAGTAAACCTCCTATGGATAAAATCTAAAAATACGGGGCCGAAGAGTGTAAGGCCACAGTTGATGATGATGCCAAGCGAGCTGAGTTTTGGCTCGAGAATAAAATTTGAGTGTTTGATGAAATGTCATTGACTCTTGATGAATGCTTAAAATGTGCTATTTCATTGTTGAGAGATACGACATATAATTGGTAGAAAACATTGATATATGTGGTTCCGAGAGAGAGAATCACATGGGATTTCTTTCAAGTTGAATTTCGGAAGAAATATATCAGTCAACGATTTATAGATCAGAAACGTAAAGAGTTCCTTAAGTTGAAATAGGGTCGTATGTTAGTTACGGAATATGAACGGGAGTTTGTGAGATTGAGTCAGTATGCGCGAGAATGTGTTTTGACAGAAACTACTATGTGCAAATGCTTTATTGAAGGGCTAAATGAAGATATCAAACTTCTGGTCAGGATACTTGATTTGAATGAATTCGTAATGTTAGTTGAAAGAGACTGCAAAGCCGAGGAGCTTAGGAAAGAAAAGAAGAAAGCGGATTCTGAAGCTAGAGATGAAAGAAAATGATCAATGAGTAAGTCGTATTAACCTTCATCGAAGAGATTCAGAGATGCAGTTAATTGTTCAAATGTTTCATTTGGACATCCGAGTAAAGACCGTGTGAAACAGAATACCAGTCCTAAAACACAAATTCTAACTGAATCGAGTGTTGGCAGTGTTAAAAGTAACAAGCTGAGTGTAGACAGTGTGGAAGACAACATGTTGGAGAATGCTGGGCAAGTATAATAATAGAACTTGCTATAAATGTGGATCATGAGATCACTTCATTTGAGATTGCCCAGAGTTAGCTGAAAAAGACAATGTTTAGAGTGCGAGGCCGGATAATATGACGGCTAGGGGTAAACCATCCAGAAACACTTGAAATGTGAGTGGAAGTCAGAGAGGGATAACTGATACAGTTGTGAGATCTGAAGCGAGAATAGCTGCCCGAGCCTACGCTATTCGCTTTCGTGAAGAAGCAACATCTCCAGACGTCATAACTGGTACTTTTACTCTGTTTGATACTGATGTGATTGCATTGATAGATCCAGGATCGACTCATTCATATGCGTGTGTAAATCTAGTATCTATTAAGACTCTGCCTGTTGAGTCTACTAAATTTGTAATTAGAGTATCGAACTGCTTAGGCAAGTGTGTCTTGGTTGATAAAGTATGCAAGAATTGTCCGTTGATGTATCGGGATAATTATTTTCTGGCTAATCTGATGCTGCTACCCTTTGATGAATTTGATATAATTTTGCGTATGGTTTGGCTAACCTTGCATCATGCTATTGTGAATTATAAACAGAAGAGTATTGATTTGAGAAGTTAGAATGGTGAGATAGTTCGAATTGAATCTAGTGATTTGAATGGGCCACCGACTATTGTATCTTCGATGAAAGCTTTGAAATATGTGAAAAAGGGTTGTGAAGCTTATTTTGCGTATGTGATAGATACAAAAGTGACAGAAAAGAAAGTTGAATCTGTGCCTGTGGTTTGTGAATTCCCTGATGTATTTCCTAAAGAACTACCGGGATTACATCTGATACGAGAAGTTGAATTTGGTACTGATTTAGTGCCAGGAACGACTCCCATCTCAATAGCTCTGTATAGAATGGCACCAATAGAATTGAAAGAGTTGAAGTCTTAGTTGCAATAGTTAACAGATAGAGGATTTGCACGACCGAGTTTCTCACCCTGGGGTGCTCCTGTGTTGTTTGTGAAAAAGAAAGATGGTACTATGAGGATGTGTATTGACTACAGACAATTGAACAAAGTGACGATAAAGAATAAATATCCTTTACCGCGAATCGACGATTTGTTTGATTAGTTAAAAGGAGCTATAGTGTTTTCGAAAATTGACTTGAGATTCGGTTACTATCAACTACGAGTTAAAGAATCAGATGTGCCGAAAACTGCTTTCAGAATGAGGTACGGACATTATGAATTCTTAGTAATGCTTTTCGAACTAACGAATGCTCCTGCAGTGTTTATGGATTTGATGAACAGGATATTCAGACAGTATTTGGATCGATTTGTCGTGGTGTTTATTGACGATATTTTAATTTATTCTTGTGATGAAACGCAACATGCTGAGCATTTGAGAATCGTATTATAGGCCCTACGTGAGAAGCAATTGTATGCAAAGTTTAGCAAATGTGAATTCTGGTTGCGTGAGGTTGGTTTTCTGCGACATATAGTGTCAGCTGCAGGAATACGAGTTCTCTTGGACTAGCGGGATATTATAAATGGTTTGTAAAAGGCTTCTCGACAATCGCGACTCCGTTGACAAAATTGCTACAAAAGATGTTAAATTTTAATGGTCAAAAAAAATGTCAGTAGAGTTTTGAACAGTTGAAAGCATTGTTGACAGAGGCACCAGTGTTAGTCCAACTTGAATCGCGTAGAGAATTTGTAGTTTATAGTGATGCATCGTTGAATGGTTTGGGATGTGTGTTGATGCAAGAGAGCAAAGTTATAGCTTATGCTTCGAGACAGTTAAAGCTGCATGAAAAGAACTATCCGACGCACGATTTTAAATTAGCCACGATTGTATTTGCATTGAAGATTTGGCGTTACTACTTATTTGGTGAGAAGTGTCATATTTATACGGATCACAAGAGCTTGAAATATCTGGTGACTTAGAAAGAATTGAATTCAAGACAACAGAGATGGTTAGAATTGCTAAAAGACTACGAATTAGTAATTGATTATCATCCGGGAAAAGCTAATGTTGTTGCCGATGCTTTGAGTCGAAAGTCTTTATTTGCTTTGCGAGCAATGAGAACTCAAATAGATCTGTGTGATGATGGTTCGATTTTGGCTGAGTTGAAAGTGAGGCCAATGTTTATACGTCAGATTTGTGATGCCCAGAAGAGTGATGATGAGATGATGACAAAATGAGCTCAATGTGGTTTGAATTCTGATTCAGAATTTCGAGTGGATAATGATGATTGTTCAAGATTCAAAGATCGGATTTGTATTCCAAAAAATTCAGAGTTAATTCAGTTGATTTTGAACGAAGCTCATAATAGTCGTTTGTTTGTTGATCTGGGAAGTACAAAAATGTATAATGATCTGAAACAGTTTTATTGGTGGCATGGTATGAAATGGGACATCTCAGAGTTTGTTTTGAGATGTTTAGTTTGTCAGCAAGTTACAGCTGAACATCAAGTTCCATTTGGTTTGCTACAACCGATAATGATTCCTGAGTGGAAATGGGAAAGAATCACGATGGACTTTGTGTCAGGATTGCCTTTATCTTTGAGAAAGGAAGATGCAATCTGGGTGATAGTTGACAGATTGTCGAAATCAGCTCATTTTGTTCTGTAAGAAAAAATTATTCACTTGATAACTTAGCCGAATTGTATATTTTTGAGATTGTGAGACTTCACGGAGTACCATTATCCATTATGTCTGACAGAGATCTGAGATTTACCTCACGATTTTGGAAGAAATTACAAGAGGCTTTAGGCACAAAGTTGCATTTTAGTATTGCATTTCATCCACAAAGGGATGGTCAATTCGAGCAGATCATTCAAATTCTTGAGGATATGTTGAGATGTTGTATTCTTGAGTTTGAAAGTACGTGGGAAAAGCATTTTCCGTTGATTGAATTCGCATACAATAATAGTTTTCAATCAAGTATTAAAATGGCACCATATGAGGCCTTTTACGGTCGTAAAAGTAGAACTCAATTGTATTGGATTGAGCTTAGTGAGAATAAGATTCACGGGGTTGATTTGATAAAAGAGACAGAACAAAAAGTGAAAGTGATTCGTGATAGTTTAAAAGCAACATCAGATCATCAAAAGTCTTATGTAGATTTGAAATGGAAAGATATTGAATTTGATAACGGTGATAAAGTGTTTTTGAAAGTGTCTCCGTGGAAGAAAATACTTCGTTTTGGCAGAAAAGGAAAATTGAGTCTGAGGTTCATCAGGCTGTATGAGATTATTGAACGAATTGGGCCGGTTGCTTATAGATTGTTATTGCCACCTGAATTAGAAAAGATTCATAATGCGTTTCACGTATCGATGCTTCGACGATACAAATCTGATCCATCGCATGTGATTGCTTGTAACACCCCAAACCCAGTCTAAATGTTACGACTAGGTTTGGTGTGTCACAGGGAAAATTTTTAAAAGACTTTGAAATTTTGATGAAACCCCATAAGTTTGAAGCTTCTACTTTAGGTGAGGTTTCGGAAAATAGTGGTTTAATTAATCGTTAATTTGTTATCTTTGTTAGCATTTGAGAAAACGGTTGTTTTATGTTTCTTATATTTTGAAAACTCTATTTTAACAATCATGTTTAAAACGTATGATAGTGTCATGTCATAACAAAATACAAAATGTTAAAACCAAGTAGTAATTTAAGAGGCCTTATTACATCAACTAAAATCAACTAAAAATTAAAATTAAAACATTTTTAAGAAAGAAATGAGTTTAAGGAAATTAACATGCCATGGCCTCCATCCACGAGTCCCCCTCGGCTCCCCAGTCCACGTCTTACTGATCACCTGCAAGGTTAAGCAGAGGGGGTGAGTCAGCAAGACTCAGTGTGTAAATTTCCCCCTTTAAAGAACGTAAATGGCTCCAGGCCCACAATCACATATTGGACCTTAGCCCATTTTAAAGTAGCATACTCAAATATGAATGCAATGTGCCCAGCCCAACCTAAATTTTCCATCCTCTACACACCACCCGTACCAACCCATCACACCGTGGGGATTTCTACAATCAACCCTCCATCCGCTACACTCCTTATGTGGCACCTAGCCACTGGTGACAGAGTCACAAAATATAATATGTGGGGCCAACCCACTTCTAGTACCCAACCACTAGTGACAATCCCTAATAATCATGCATGTGGGGCCAACCCACTGTGGTGCCAAACCACTGCGACAAGTCACGAAATCATATGTATGTGGTACCAAACCACTGGTGGTTCCAAACCACTGAGACTTAGTCAGGGAATCAAGAATGTGGGGCCAACCCACTTGTGGTACCAAACCACTAGTGACAATCTTAAGCACTTCCCCTTTACACAACTTATCCAACCCATGCATTACATATGTAATCCAGATGAAAGTATCATGCTATTTAAATAAACAGTATCATTATGGCATACATGTATTAGCTCATACATAGAAACAAGGTACTTACTTGGTATTTAACCATACCCATATAGGCATAATGACTATTCATCTAGTCACTTCGGCTTTTCAGCCCCAAACGATTAGTGTCACATATTAACATTAAAGTGTGAAGTTTTACGCACCTGATTACAGACAGCACTATGCTATCTATGTCTACACTATCACTAGCAGGAACAACCGCTATCTACCTACTATTCTGCTCTGAAGCCGGTCCACAACCTGGTGGCCAATCCCGAATGACAGACACCGCACGCCTCTTAAACTTAGGGGCTGGGTTTATAGGTCCAACCCCTTCCTTTGCCTGACTGGTTCATGAGTCCATAAGAAAACGATCTTGGTCAGAAGACTGAGTTAAACCGTGGAATAAGGTAATAGCGAAATTAGTTGTTTAAAACGAAGAGGTTCTTACCGAAATTGACAGAACCCGGAGGTTTCAACACTTGGGTTAGAAGAAAATCGCTTGATGCCCCTACATAACTCAATGTTAGATCCAACCTTCCACAATATGGTGTTAAAGAAAGTGGCCTTCGGCCAAACGAATGATACAAAACACTTACCCTGATTAATCGAACTCGATTGATCCTAGAGGCCCTTCATGCACAGACCGATAGCAGGAGAAAACGAAGCTAATCCCTCCCCCACCGAGAAAAATCCGATTGAGAGGCTTGGGAGTAAGCAGTAGGTTTCGACTTCAATGATCAATAAAAGATAGGTTTTAATTAGGGGGTATTAAGAGATGAGCTCGGCCAAGAAGAACAATTGAGGAGACAAAACAACGGAGTGATGGTGGAGTTTGAGAAGTTACGGCTAAGGGGGTTTAGGGTGTGATAATGGTATGAGCAAAAGAGAAGTTAAGAAAAAGGAGAAGGAAAAAATGTAGAGAGTGTTGGGGTTCGACTTTGAAGAAATAGATGGGGAAAATGTGGTACACAAAAAGAAAAAGAGAAGGCCGAGAGGGATGCTACAATATTCGACTTGACAACTGAGAGTGAAGCAAGCTGCGGCAACGAAAGAAGAAATTCGAGAGGAGAAGAAGCAATTATGAGTTTTGGTTTTGGTTTCCAAAAGAATGAAGAGAAGATGCCAAGAATGGGAAAAAAGAAAGAGAAATGAGAAAGCAAAAGGATCCTTTTTACCCCAAATTTTCCCAACTACTGCACCCTATGAAACTAAGGAAAATTTCGGCACAACAAGGTACTCATTGTAACAATCCGAATTTGACCCTAATCAGAATGGTGGTTTCGAGACCACGAATTCGAGTCTAAAATATTTTTTAATATTATATTTTGTGTTTATTATATATGAATTAATGTGTGTGAAAGTTTCGTAGAAAAATTTAATCGTTTGTGTGCTTAATAAAAAAAAGGACTTAATCGCGTAAAGTGTAAAAGTTGCAAACTATAGTAAAATGTGCCAAATTGATGGTGGCTTCTTAATTTGAGGCATTAAAAGGGCAATTAGCCCATTTTTCATGATAGTGGACGGTCATGGTCTTAAATGACCTTATAATTTATGTTATGAATATTATTATTAAAAGGTTAGTATAGTAATTTGTTAAATAATAATATATGTTATAATTTACTAAAACAAAACCACTATCATCTTTATTTTCTCTCATGGCCGAATGTTAGCAAAAGAAAAAGGGGATGAAGAAGCTTTGATTTTCGGCAACCATTTGGTTTAATTAGGTATGAATTTTAGCTCGGTTTTTGTTGATTTTTACGTTTTTGACATCGTTGCTTAGAGTATTAGCTGACCCATGTTGAAATTTTGACATAAACTCATGAATGATGTTCGGCCATTGATATGTTCTTGAAGTTTTTGGTGTTTGATGATTTTATATTAATGATATGTTAAAGATTAGCTTGTTTTGTATTGGAAATTTTAGTGATTTTGAGTATTTAGGACTTTATTGCAAAGAATAAATCTTTGAGGGGCTAAAATACAAAATGAATGAAAGAAATAGACTTGTATGGTCCTTATGAACATTCAGCCCTAAGGTACCATTGTGAAATTTTGTGTATTTTGCGTTTTGTGCAAATAGGACTAAATTGTAAAAATGTGAAACATTAGGGGTAAAATGGTAATTTGCCCATTTATGTGTTTTGGGGCTAAATTGAGATGAAATGTGCTTGAATGAGCTAAATTTTAATGTGTTTAGATCAAGAACAAAGAAAAACAGATTGGGATCGGGGAAAGGCAAAAGTTATCGAGTAGCCGGTCTACTCTGTCCGTCGATAGTCGAGGTAAGTCTTTAAGCAAATTAATTTCGTAAGAATTGATTATAACTTAATATACATATTGAATTATGAAATTGTGGAATTAATCATGTTAAAGCCGAATGTGAGAAAGATATTTAGCAATGTAGATAATCGAATTCATTGAGTTAATTATGTGATAGTATAGGAATTATATGTGATAATTGTGATATTGCTAGTGTATAATGTGAATGAGTTTGTTTGGAAATAAATGTTTCAAGCTTATTGCCTAGCAGGCCTTGTGCCGGTGAAATGTTTCGGGCTTATTGCCTAGCAGGCTGAATGCCGGTGATCAAATTTCAGACTTCGGGTCTAGCAGGCTTAATGCCGGTGTACCTTTCGGGCTTTGATGCCTAGCAGGCTTAATGCCGGTGATGTGTTATAAATGGAGAAATTATGAATCATACAAAGTGAAACATATCTAATACACTGAGCTAGAAGCTCAGGTAAGTATAAGCCTTTCCTTTTATAATTATAAAGAGTAAGGTAAGTTAGTATGGTTGATGATTCGATAAGAATTATGATATGTGTTATTGAGTTTACTATTGATGTGTTTGAACAGTATATAATAGAATATATAATAGAAGTTGAGTTAAAATGTGCTATTTGGGGAATCGTTTATAAGTGAAAATGTTAAGGATGAAGGAATTTGAGTGTTGCGTGCGTGCATCAGTAAGTTTATAAGGTTGATATTATACTCACATGAATTGGAGTATGCGAATGCATGTATTATATTTCTTTGGTTTCGATAAATTTCATGTTTTTGTAAATAAAGTGCAAACACATAGGTTAATGAATTGATAGTATTCAGTCATGTCTAAATTCTTATAATGAAATGTTTATATTCAATACCATAAGCCTAAAGATTAAAGGATTAAGTACTTATTTGTTATATTATTCTTTTCCTGAGACTTACTAAGCTAGCAAGTTTACTCTGTGTGTGTTCAATGCTCTGTTTTATAGATTTTGATCAAGCTACAAGCTCAGAGGATCATCTGTGAAGTCATCCACACTATCGACTTGTTTTGGTATTTTCGAAGTTTAGATTTTGAACTTAAGGCATGTATAGGCTAACTCTATGTTGAATATCGTTTTGATGATGTCTAATAGCCATGCGAAAATGGCTTAGATTTTCATATTAAATTCGGTTCTATTTATACTTGACTATGTGATTAATGTGTTTATCTTCAACTATTCGGCTAGGGGCTAGTTTAATTGTTAATGTTCGATATTATGAATCTATCTTTAATGTGATATGCATGTATGTTTTGTTTGGAAAGTGAATGAGTAGAAGATACTTATATATGTTTCAGGCTGAATAGGTAGGTTTTATGATTTATATTCTTGAGATAATTGAGTTATAAGTAAGTATTGAGTAGTAAATAGTAACATGGTTGTTCGGTCATGAAATGAAATTAAATGGGAGGTGTAATTTATGATAAAGTCGGATGCGAAGATGAATTAATGACTCAGCTTGCATGATATGGTATTGGATGGTCAAGTCTTAAAATTTTGTTCCATGAATCTATGAGTTATGAGATATCTTTGTTATAAAATGGGAAAGCGGGTGTATATATATATATGCATGCATTTGTATGTTCGGTTATACTATTTGAGTAGTTAGGTTCGGATTAGAAATGCATAGAGATATATGTCTTAAATGTTGTAAAATGAAAATGATAGAAATAGGGGTGATATGAAGTGAAATTCGTATATGTGAATGATCTGGTGATAGGTTGAGATGATATGGATGATGAGTCTACAATTACTGATATGATGGAAAAATCTTGAATTGGTGTTATCGATTAATATATATATGTGTATCTCGATACATATGTGATTAGTTTATTAGCATGCAAAAGGAAATTTTGTGTAGTTGATTATGTTATATGCTAACATAGACTTATTCTTTTATATGTGAATGGATACACCATAATGGGCTAAGAGAGTTTATGCTTAAATATGTATTTGTATGTGATATATGAATTGATAAGGTGATAATTGAATAAGTAATAGATGTATTTATGATTATTATATATGGGTGAAGTGAGAGGTGCATACTCGAACTTGTAATAAACATTTGAATAACATATATATGACGATCAAATGGTTTGAAATGTGCAAGAATTAATTAAATCACATTTGGGTTTAATAAATGTATGATTTGTGATAAATGATTATGATAATCTGTGTGGGTTCGGTAATGCCTCATAACCCTAATCCGACAACGGGTACAGGTTAGGGGTGTTACACTCATAAACCGATTGAACCACAACTAGGTGAGGGACCTTGAGCTACCAACATACCAATTCGGCTCACACCCTCCTAGTACCCAAAACCGAACCTCCCCCCTTCCAACCTTCATGAAAAATTCGACTAGCATCACAATTCCTTGATGTTCTCTTAACATCACTCCTGATCGTCCATTTGAAAAAGTTTTGAATGAGTCAAAATAATTTGAATGATTCAAATCTCCCTTTCTGCTCCTGGCCAACCATTCAAAAGTTTTGACCAAGTCTCTTCCACCCCCTTTACGCATGAACAACAAAACAATAGAAAAAACAACCACATTGCCGACAAGGTGAATCGAACCTGCTCCCCTCTGCTCCCCTGAGGCGTCACCCACTTACACCCTAAGTGGTGCCTCCTTGCCACTTTACCACCTTAATTCTTGTGTCTTCAAGCACAAGTAATATCCTTTAAGTCCTGGCCCAGCTAGCTATCCACTAAGGTGCCCAAAAAGAAAATTTTGGCCAAGACTTTGGCTTAACCCTGAGCCTCTCCTGGTCCCCCAAAACACCCTAAACCAGCATATTAAGCATAGCATACACACAAAACACACCACATGCACAGCCCCTAATTTAGGATGTTACATTGCTCTTACTGAGGTTGAGATTCAGTCAGATTTATAGTATAGTGAACAACCATTTCGAATTTTGGCACGTGAAATCAAAGAGTTGAGAAATAAGAAAATTTCCTTAGTGAAAGTGTTGTGGCACAAACATGGAGTTAAAGAGGCTACGTGGGAGCTTGAAGATGTTATGAGAGAACAATATCCGAACCTATTCACTGGTAAGATTTTCAGGGACGAAAATCCCTAAGGGGGGAGAGTTGTAATAGCCCGATTTAGACCCTAGTCAGAACAGTGGTTTTGGGACCACAAATCTGAAGTCAAAAAAAATATTTTAATATTATTTTTCGTGTTTACAGTGTGTGATTAAGCATGTGTGAAAACTTTATCGTTTGTGTGCTTAATTTGCAAAAAGGACTTAATCGCATAAAATGTAAAAGCTTTGTGCTAGTTGTTAAAGTGCTTATTTGGCATGGCTTATTAAATGAGGAGTCCTTATGTGGATATTAGACCTTTGATAGTGGAAGATGACTTATATGGCCATTAAATGAATGAATATATAATGTTTTAATTAAGGTAAAATGGTATAATAATATGTATTAAATTAAACAAATAAGAAAAACAAGCATTATCATCTTAGTTGTTGCCGAAAATAGAAGAAAGAATAAGGGTTAGAAGCTTTCTCACATTCGGCTATTGTTGTTCATAATCAAGGTATGTTTTGAGCTTGGTTTTTAGTGATTTTTACGTTTTTGTGATCGTTACTTAGTGTATTATCAAGCCCATGTTTTAATCTTAGAATTTGATGATGATTTTGAGATATGCCATTGATGAATGTTTGAGCTTTGTGATAGTTGATGATGAAATATGAAAGATATGTGATGGATTGACATATTTTGTCTTTGAATTTTTGGTGAATTTGAGTAATTTGGGCTAAATTGAGAAAAGTGTAAATTGAAGGACTAAAATGTGATATAAATGAAATATGTGGGTTTGTATGGACATGATGATAATTTTTCTAAGCATGAGTATAGTGAAATTATGTGTATTTGATGATTTTATGAAATAGGGACTTAAGTATTGAAATGTGAAAATATGAGGGCTATTTTTTAAAATGCCCTAAATAAGTGTGTTTGGACTAAATTGAACGATTTGGTGATTGAACGAGCTAAATTTGAATATGTATAGATCAAGAAAAGAGAGATTTGGACTGAGACCGAGGCAAAGATAAAGTGCTCCATTAATTGACTTGTTTTGTTATTTCGACATCTAAGGTAAGTTCGTGTATAATACGAATCATTTAATTCATATTCATGTGTAATGCAATGAATGAATACATGTAGTTGATAAATTGATAATGCTATATGTGGAATTGAGTGTTGTTGCACTAAGTGTGTATGAATAGAATTGAGATAATAGTAAATGGCACTAAGTGTGCGAAATAAAGAAAGCATCGGCTATATTGATTGGCACTGTGTGTGCGATACCGAGTTAAATTCGGTTTAATGTAAAGGCACTAAGTGTGAGATGATATTTAAGCTTCGACTAAGAAATTTGGCACTAAGTGTGCGATTAAATCGAATGAATAATGAAGACTGATTGAAGTGTTGTATCGAGCATTGAATAGCAAGAATGTTTGTTAACTAAGTGTTGGCAAAGGTATGTTCGGAACCTATGTGGTTGATGATATCGTTTATGGATTAATGGATGGTTATGTGAGCATATGGCTAAGGATAATATTGTGTATAGTTCTGAATCTATCTAAGTGATGGTTTATTTTGTACAATGGTATTGTATTATTGAGTTATATGTATTATATAACGAACTTACTAAGCTTTAAAGCTTACTATATGAAGTTTTCTCTATTTTATAATGGATTTAAAGCTAGCTGGGATCTGGGATCATCAGCGACTCAATCACACTATCGGCTATCTATTTTGGTACCTTTGGAAGTTGTATATATTTGGTATATGGCATGTATAGGCTAGTGATTATGGCATGTTTTGAAGTGTATAATCTTTGGCATGTGTTTTGGCTTGGTAGTTTGATGGTTTGGTATATGTTTTGAACATGTGAAAAGAATGAATTATATGTGTATGTGTGCGTTCTATGTGGGTGATCATTATGACATAAATTAGCAAAGTGGAAATGGTATGTTTGATGAGAGATTTTGTTATGATTAAATGATGAATAGATTATATAATTTGGAATGTGAAATTGATATTTTTGATGGACTTGTATAGTTGAAATTGAGTATGGAAATAAATGGTGTAGTTGATGATCAATTGGTGCATATATTGGTATGTTTTGCTTGCCATTTGAGGTATAAATGCATATGGTTTGATGCTTGTAGATGATCCTAAGTGTGGGTGGCAAATTGACCTTGCAAATGGCCTATATTTGCCCACATGGTTGAGCACGCGGGCGTGCAGCTCTACCGTGTCATTTAAGTTTGCAAATTGAAACAAGTTAGGCTCGTACATGGGCTAGACACACGGGAGTGTGGCTGGCCGTGTGGTGCAAGTCAGTCTCGACCACGAGTGAGGCACACGGGCGTGTCTCTGGTCGTATGGACAAGTTAGTATGTATGCCCTGTTTTGCCATAGCTTGGACACACAGGCGTGCCCGAGGCCGTATGATAAACCATAATCTATATATATTTTGACCCCATGCTTAGCTTAATTTTTTGAATGAATTTTCATTAGATTTGATGAACTTGATGCTCCTAATCCTTTAATTTCATGTTTTACACTCAGGAGAGCTTAGGGAGTCGAAAAGAACGATAAATGAGCCAAAAAGGGACAAAATGGGTCTACATCAGAAATCAACACGGCCTAGACTATAGCACACGAGAAGATCACATGGCTGTGTGTGGTCAACCAGAATCGAGCACGGCCTAAGTTGTAGACCACACGGTCGTGTGTGGCGAGTAGAAACAAACACAGCCTAAGCTATCGAACACGGGTGTGTCCCTGCCGAACCTAAGTCTAATTTCATTCAGAAAATGTTACTTGTAGGCCTAGAAAGACGCTCCAAAGCCTATAAAAATACCTAAGGAGAGAGCCTAAGGGGGGAGATGGAGAGTAGGAAGCAGAAAATACTCGAAGACAACCATTGGTAGCAGCTTGGAAGAAGGATCTCCATCAAGACTGAAGATCTCTTATCAATTTCTCTTAAAGTTTTTGGGTTTTCTTATATTTTGTAGTTTTCTTTATTTTAAGATGTTTTCCTTCATCAGTATGAACTAAATCCCTTAAATACCTAAAGGGGATGAAACCTAAGATGGATCTTATTACTATTTGATTTATAAGATAAATACTTGTTCTTATTCTTAATTGTGAGCACTTATTCTTATTTTGATAATTCAGGTTATTGATTCAAGTCGAATGTACTTATTCAGAGGAGCAAAAGTCCCTGTTTAAGAGTAGATCAACAGAATTTAGCGGAGTTGATTTCAACCCTAGAAATAGGGCGACATAAATCTGCGGGATTAGAGTCAAATCTAATAGGGGAATCCATAGATCGAGTTAATGCGACAATAGGGGTTTTAATTAGAAAGGAATTTCAATTAATCAACCTAAAGTCAGTTGATCTTAGTCTCGAAAGAGATATTAACATAAATCAGAGATTTCTACAGATTAAGTCAAGTGAATAAATCGTATGAATCAGAAGTAATAAGTGAAGTCTAGGTGGATTCTTCCTTGGGTATTGCATCTCTTATAAAGTTGTCTAAAAAGTATTTTCCCAATTCATTCTCTGTCGTGCTTTTAATTAATTTTAGTTTAAAAGAAATCATTCCAATTTTTAGGCTAGATAATAAGAAGATAGTAATTACTAGTACTCTTGGTCCTTGTGACTACGATATTATCGGTCTTATCATAGCTATACTATTAATGATAGGTGCGCTTGCCTTTATTATGATCATAGTTAGTTAGAGACACATCAAGTTTTTGGCGCCGTTGCCGGGGACTAAGATATTAGGAACACTAAATTTTTATTACTTTAGCCATTTTTATTTTATTGCAATTTATTTCTTATTTTTTTATTTTTTATTTTTACTTTTCTAATTTTACACTTTCTTTGCTTCTGGCAGGAGTCTCTAGTTTATGACTAGAAGAAACCCGTCAGGATCATTGCTTTACGACGGTGAGATAGAGAGCACCGCTCGCAGAAACCGAAGATAGATAAGGTGAAGTCCACAATACATAGAGGAAGAGCAAGAGGACGATATTAATACTACAGAGGAGATGGCTGATAATAATCTGCTACCTCCTGTGGTTGCCGCAAATCTAGTGAATCAAAATCTTGCTCCTCGTACTATGTATGATAATGCTAAGCCTAGTTTAACAGGAACTGAATCAAGTATTGTTAGGCATGCTGTTGCTGCAAATAATTTTGAACTGAAACCTAACACTATTCAGATTATTCAGCAGTTTGTTCAGTTTGATGGTTTGCAGGATGAGGATCCAAACAATCACTTGGCAAATTTTCTGGAATTCTGCGACACTTTCAAGATTAATGGTGTTTAAGATGATATCATTCGCCTTTGGTTGTTTCCCTTCTCGTTGAGGAACAAAGCTAAATAGTGGTTGAACTCGTTACCACGAGGATCAATCACCACATGGGAAAAAATGACTGAAAAATCCGTACTTAAATATTTTTCACCGGCTAAAATGGCTAAGTTAAGGAATGACATCTCTTCTTTTGTGCAGATGGATTTAGAAACACTTTACGATGCATGGGAGAGATACAAGGATCTACTGAGAAGATACCCTCACCATGGGTTACCATTATGGCTACAGGTTCAAACCTTTTACAATTGTGTGAATCCCTCAACTAGGCAATTGATTGATGCAACTGGCGGGGGTACACTAAACAATAAAATACCTGAGGCTCCTTATGAATTCATTGAAGAGATGTCACTAAATAACTATCAGTGGCAAGTTATGAGGATGAAGCCAACAAAGGCAGCCGGTGTTTTCAACCTCGACACAGTGACCATGCTACCAATCCAAGTAGAACTTTTAAATAAAAAGATTGATGGTTTGTGGGGTCCTTCGCAGGTACATCTAGTGATGCAGTGCAATAAAAATGGAGGAGAGACGAACAATACAGAATAATCATCATACAACCCTAGTATAGGAAGCGAACAGATGAACTATATAGGTAATAATCCTAGACATCAGAATAATCCCTATAGTAACACATACAATCCAGGTTGGAGGAACCACCCAAACTTCTCATGGGATGGTCAAGGAAATCAGAGACAACAACCCACTCCAAGCTTTCAACAACAACCCTACCCACAAGAGAAAAAGCTGAACCTTGAAGATATGCTAGCTAAGTTTATTTCGGTGTCAGAAACTCATTTTCAGAATACCGAAATAGTGTTAAAAAATCAGCAAGCATCGATTCAAGGGCTTGAGAATCGAATTGGACAACTGGCTAAGTTAGTTTCTGAAAGGCAACCAGGTAGTTTACCTAGTGACACCAACCCTAACCCAAAATAGCATGTGAAGGCAGTTACACTAAGGAATGGGAAGGTGTTGGTTGAAGCTGAAAAGAAGATGCCACAAGAAACTGATAAGGCAAAGAGTGAGGAAGTAAACGAGAATGTAACACCGGTACTAAAAGATTATAAACCACCGATCCCATATCTGGCAAAGTTGAAGAAAGACCGCATGGACGCACAATTCGGTAAATTTCTTCAACTTTTTATACAACTACATATTAACTTACCTTTTGTTGAAGCTATTTCGCAGATGCCGACATACACTGTAACAGTCCAAATTTGACCCTAATCGGAATGGTGGTTTCGGGACCACGAATCCGAGTCTGAAATATTTTTTTTAAAATATTATATTTTGTGCTCATTATGTGTGAAATTATGTGTGTGAAAGTTTCGTAGAAAAAATTTTATCGTTTAAGTGTTTAATTTGATAAAAAGGACTTAATCGTGTAAAGCGTAAAAGTTGCATTCTTTAGTGTAAAGTGCTAGAATGATGATGGCTTTTTAATTTGAGGTATTAAATGGGTAAATAACCCATTTATAAGTTAGTGGGTGGTATATGACAAGATTAACCTTAAGTTTTATATTATATAATTTCATATAATAAGGTTAAATAAGAAAATGATTAAATGTATAATATATGTTAAATAAGACATAATAGAATGGCCATTATCATCATCTCTCTTGCATGGCCGAATATTGAGAAAGAAGAAAGGGTTTATGTTCTTTGATTTTCGGCACTTAGAAGCTTGATTTCAAGGTTAGTTTGATTTCGGTTTTTGATAATTTTTATGTTTTTGTGATCGTTGCTTCGAATCGTAGCTGACCCATGTTAAATTTTTTGAATCTAAGCATTGCTTGATGTTCGGCCATTGATAGGTTCATGTGGTTTTTGATGTTTGATGATTTTAGATAAAAGATATGTTAAAGATTAGTATGTTTTGTATTGGAAGTTTTGATGAAATTGTGTTTTTAGGGCTTTGTAAAAATAAAAATTTTAGAGGGGCATATTTGCAAAATAAGTGAAATAAATGGTCTTGTAAGGTCCCTAGGAAGATTCGGCTCTTGAGTAGCATGGGGAAATCTTGTGTATTTTGTGTTTTATGCAAATAGGACTAAATTGTAAAAAATGTGAAACATTAGGGGTAAAATGGTAATTTGCCCATTTATGTGTTTTGGGACTAAATTGAAAAGAAATGTACTTGAATGAGCTAAATTTTAATGTGTTTAGATCAAGAACAAAGAAAAACGGATTTGGATCGAGGAAAGACAAAGGTTATCGAATAGCCAAATTATGCAGTTCGTCGACAGTCGAGGTAAGTCCTTAAGCTGAAATATATCAAAGAATTATTTATGAACCTGTTAAATGATGATGTTCGATAAATTTGAGTATATATTATTGTAATAGTCGAATGTATATGGGTTGAATTGGCTTGAATGCATAAATTGACAATATGATATGAATGTGTATCTTTGAGATAATATTTGGGAAAAATGTGAAGTATGTGATTGGTTTGTGAAATTAGCTTTTGGAAACGTGTATTACAAGAATAATTGCATTGTAATTCAGGCTTTATGCCTAGCAGGCCTCGTGCCGGTGATATATTTCGGGCTTTATGCCTAGCAGGCCTCGTGCCGGTGATATATTTTGGGCTTATTGCCTAGTAGGCTTAATGCCGGTGTTATGATTTCGGACTCTGAGATTAGCAGGCTTAGTGCCGGTGTGTGAGATTCAGGTAATGTTTAGTAGGTTCTAGCTATTGAATTGCTATTTTAAGAGAAAATTAAGTGCTAATGATTTTGGTGGAATGAATTAAGTATGCCTAAGCATGTGGAAGTGAATTTGTTAATTCGGTATTAAGGTATGTGTTATTCCTACTTAAGTGTTCTATGAATATGCATATATGTATATAGATGTATGTATGTGATGTTATTGAGAAGAGGAAGATCAAAGTGATAAGAAAATTGGCTAAATGAAAGCATAAGTAGTTAAAGGTATAAGGAAATGTACAAGTTGGTGTTATATATATATATGCATATTCGGTCATAATTTTTATATATATATATATATAAGATAAGAACTGTTTATTAAGGTCGTGAGTTGGTTGTTTAAATGTTTTATCATTGAATGTGATAATGTTTTAGCTTAAGACTTACTAAGCTAGCATGCTTACTGTGTGTTCTTGTATACTTATATTTTATAGATTTTTGATTCAAGCTACGGGCTCGAAGGATCTTTGAAGAAGTCAACCACACTATCGACTCTCTTTTGGTATTAATAAACTTAGTTTTTGATTCGAAAAGGCATGTATAGGCTAGACTAAGCTGTATTACTAATGATACTTAATCATGTATATATATTTAGCCATGCGAAGATGGCTATATATTTTGGTTAAACTTTGTTCATGTGTTTTGATGAAATGGCTTGCTTATGCTATGAATAATTGTTTGTATTCGGATGTGGTTTAGGTATTATTCGAAATGTGAATGGGTTATACGAATGTTATGTATTTAGTTGGAGAAAAACTTGACTTGGGTCGTTGTTGCTTAATATAGTTGATTCGGTTAGGTAATAATAGTGATCCTATAATCAAAGTTTGTGTATGTAAGTTAACTTATTGGATTCATTGTTAATGATAAGTATAAGTAGTTACAAATTATGGAAAAGTGGTAATGAATGTTCGGTCAAGGCATGGTTTATATGCTTGTGTTTTTAAGTTAAGTTGGCTTTGAGACCTATGTTTATGTATGGTCAATTATTGTATAAATAAGTAACATAAATTTTGCATGAATTATGGAAGTTAGTTGGTACATTCGGTCTTTGATCTATGCGTATAACATGCAAAGTTAGGTTTTGGTTATGCATTGAAAGCTAAGGTTATGCATATTCGGATATATGTATCTATATATATATATATATGAAGTGTATTGTCTCTTAGTCCATAGGTGTAAAGTCAAGTGATGTATGCTTGTAACCGTAATGATGCTTATTAGTAGTTCCAACTACAAGGTTCGGTGAGCTTTGGTTCAAAATGAAATGGTACGTGAGACATGTTTGTATGAAATGAATACAAAGGTGTTGGTACTAAATAGGTGTTTATGTCATAGAATTAAATAGATAAATATGCTAATAATGAGGATAGAAGTATGTTGTTTGATCATTTTGTATTTGTGGATGATTATACTGAATATGTTTTAACTTAGTATATTAAGTATATATATACACACATATATATATACTATGCCCATGTGCTTTGTCTGTTTAGGATAAGAATTAATTGATTGAAAAAGATTTGGCTATTTGGTAATGCCTGTAACCCAAATCCGGCGACGGATACGGGTTAGGGGTGTTACATTTACAAAATTCTTAAAAGAGCTTTTAACAAATAAATGGAAGTTTGAAGAGCTATCAACCGTGGAGCTTAACGAGAAATGTTCAGCTATTCTCCAAAATAAGATACCAAACAAATTGAAAGATCCAGGAAGTTTCACTATTCCCTGTTTAACTGGTAGTTTAAATATTGAGAAAGCATTAGCTGAATTAGGTGCCAGTATTAATTTAATGCCTTATAAAATGTTCAAGCAGCTTGGTCTTGGGGAACCAAAACCCACTAGGATGAGTATCCAATTAGCTCATAAATCTTTTAAATATCCTAGGGGAATTATTGAAGATGTTTTGGTAAAAGTTGATAAATTCATATTCCCTGTTGATTTTTTTGTGCTTGACATGGATGAGGACGTTGAGGTGCCTTTAATTTTAGGACACCCATTTTTAGCTACGGCTAGGGCTGTTATTGGTATAGGTGATGGTAAACTTGTGCTAAGGGTAGGTGACGAGGAAATTATTTTTAAAATTTATGATGCTATGCGATACTCTAGAGAGCAAGATGATTCCTGTTATTTTATCGACGCTATTGATCATTCTATTCAAGATTCTTTTCAGTAAATCATACATAAAGACACGTTGGAACTATGTCTTACCCAAGGTGAGGAGGCAGATGACGATATCAATGAGATGGGGGAGATAAAAATTGAGTTAAATTGTAATACTTCTTCCCCAAGACAAAAGAAGTATGAGGGCATTGAAATAAATGACAAACTAAAACAAAAACCCTCTATTGAAGAGACTCCCAAATTGGAATTGAAACAGTTACCAAATCACTTAGAGTATGCATTCTTCGGAGATAATTCTACACTACCGGTAATTATTTCTTCAGAATTGGAACCCGATGAGAAAGACGAGTTACTACAGGTACTAAAGGAGCATAAAAGAGCCATAGCTTGGAAGATTTCTGACATTAAAGGGATAAGTCCATCGTTTTGCACCCACAAAATTTTAATGGAGGATGAATATAAACAATGTGTGCAACCTCAAAGACGATTAAATCCCAACATGAAGGAAGTTGTTAAAGCTGAGGTAATTAAACTTCTAGATGCTGGAGTTATTTATCCTATTTCCGACAGTACTTAGGTAAGTCCTGTGCAAGTTGTTCCAAAGAATGGAGGCAGGACTGTTGTAGCCAACGAAAAGAATGAATTGATTCCAACAAGAACAGTCACAGGTTGGAGAGTCTGCATTGACTATAGGAAGTTGAACGATGCAAGGAGAAAAGATCACTTTCCCTTACCCTTCATTGGTCAGATGTTAGAAACATTATCTGGGCATATGTATTATTGCTTCCTAGACGGACTCTCTGGCTACTTCCAAATCCCAATAGCTCTTGAGGATCAAGAAAAGACAACATTTACATAACCATATGTACGCTTGCTTATCGTAGAATGCCTTTTGGATTATGTAATGCTCCTGCTACTTTTCAGCGCTGCATGCTAGCCATCTTTGATCAACTTGTGGAAGATATTATGGAAGTGTTTATGTACGACTTTTCGATATTTGGTAATTCTTTCCACCTTTGCCTTAAAATTTTAAAACAAGTTCTAATGAGATGTGAGGAACGTACTTAATTGGGAAAAGTGTCACTTTATGTTTCGAGAAGGGATTATGTTAGGTTACAAAATTTCTAGTAAAGGGATTGAGGTTGATAAAGGAAAAATTGAAACCATAGAAAAATTACCTCCTCCTAGTTCAGTTAAGGCTATTAGAAGCTTTTTAGGACATGTTGGATTTTATAGAAGATTTATTAAGGATTTTTCTAAAATAGCTAAGCCTTTAACGAAATTACTAGAAAAAGATATACCTTTCAATTTTGATCAGGAATATTTAGATGCATTTAATACCCTCAAAAATAAATTAATAAATGCTCCAATTATAATTACACCTGATTGGAATTTACCCTTTGAACTAATGTGTGATGCGAGTGATTTTGCAGTAGGTGTGGTATTGGGACAGCAAAGAGACAAACATTTTCAGTCGATTTATTATGCTAGCAAGACATTGACGGCCGCACAAGAAAATTACACCACTATAGAAAAAGAGTTGCTCACTGTGGTTTTTGCATTTGATAAATTTAGACAGTATTTGATATTATCTACAGTTGTCGTTTACACTGACCATTCAACTCTTTGCTATCTTTTAACTAAATCTGATGCAAAAGCACGACTCATAAGATGGATTTTACTCTCACAGGAATTTGATTTGGAAATTCAGGATAAGAAAGGAGCTGAAAATCTTGCGATAGACCATCTTTCTAGGCTTGAAAAACCACATATCAAAGAACTCGATGAGAATGAGATAAATGACTTGTTTCTTGAAGAACAACTCTTGGCTATATCTGACTCCGAGGTGCCCTGGTTTGCAGATATTGAGAATTACTTAGCTGCTAACATCCTACCAAAATGGTTGACACATCATCAAAAGAAGCGATTCTTTGCTGATGTGAAAAACTATTTTTGGGAGGACCCTTTTCTTTTTCATGTATGTGCAGATCAAGTAATTCGGAGATGTGTTACAAAGGTAGAAGTAAGCAAAATTCTAGAACATTACCATTCAGGACCAACAGGAGGACATTACAGTGGGACTAGGACAGCACATAAAATGCTCGAATCAGGTTTTTATTGGCCCACTCTGTTCAAGGATGCTAATAGGTATGTTACTTCGTGTGATAGATGTCAGAGAACAGGTGATATCTCTAAACGCGATGAAATGCCTTAAACGTATATGGTATCATATGAAATATTTGATGTATGGGGTATTGATTTTATGGGTCCGTTCACTAGCTCATTTGGGAATAAATACATCTTAGTAGCGGTTGATTATATGTCAAAATGGGTGGAAGCTCAAGCTTTACCTACTAACGATGCTAGAGTGGTAGTGAGATTTCTTAAGAAACTCTTCTCTCGATTTGGAACACCTAGAGCAATTATTAGTGATAGGGGTACTCATTTTTGTAATACTTAATTTGATAAATTCTTAAAGAAATATGGAGTGCACCATAGAACAGCTACCCCTTATCACCCTCAAACTAGTGGACAAGCTGAAGTAGCCAATCGAGAGCTTAAGCGTATTCTATAGAAAATCGTAGAATCAAACAGGAAAGATTAGGCATTAAAAGTAGACGATGCTTTATGGGCCTATAGAATTGCTTTTAAAACTCCCATAGGAGTAACCCCATACAGACTTGTCTACGGGAAGAGTCGTCATCTACCATTTGAATTAGAGCACAAAGCATTTTGGGCCATAAAATTCTTAAACATGCAGGTGAGACAAGACTGATGCAGTTGAACGAGCGAGACGAGTAGCGAGCTAATGCTTACGAGAACTCACGTTTATATAATGAAGCAACAAAGCGACGCCATGATGCCCATTTGAAGCAACCGAAGCAATTTGAAGTTGGAGATCTTGTTCTACTATACAATTCAAAGCTCAAATTATTTCCTAGAAAGCTGAAATCAATATGGTCAGGCCCATTCGTAATCAAAATCATTTTTCCCTATGGCACAATTGAGGTAACTCATCCAACTTATGGCGCATTCAAGGTAAATGGTTAACGACTTAAACTATATAATGGTGAAGATTTTAGGGATATGAGAGAGGAGCTTCAGCACCGTGAACCTTCATATAGAGATGAAAACAAGGAAAGTCTAGCTTAAGACTTTAAACGAGCACTTCTCGGGAGGCAACCCGAGCACTAACCTCACTAACGTCCATATTTTCGATTTTTAGCATCTACCTAAAAACTAACCAAATGAAAAGGAGCAGGTTTCCCTATCCACACAGTCTTGCACACGGGCGTGGCTGTGGCCGTGTGGACACTACGAGTGGGTACACCGGCGTGACGGAGACCATGTGGGAACAGGACGAAAATTTTCCCCAAAACACAGGTTACAATAAAATGCCACGGCCGTGCGATGCGGCCATGGTTGACACTGACTAAAGAACACGGCATGCAATAACCCCACACGGGCGTGCCTTAAGACCGTGGGTGATACTGAGTAAATGACACGGGCATGATACACCCCGGTGCCCAAAAGCCATGGTCAAAGCTGAGTAAGTCACACGGGCATGTCTAGAAACCGTTGTTGAAACTGAGAAAGTCACACGGGGGAGCGACACGCCCGTGCCTATAAGCCGTGGTCGACACTAATTAAGTAACATGGGTGTGCAAGACCTTTACATGGGCATGGGAGAAACGAACGAAGCATCACACGGTCGTGTGATTCGGCTGTGTAACACAACACGCCTAGGGAACTCGGGCGTGGGGCAAGCCTCAGACATCCCTAAACCAAACATTCATGAAACACACGGGCAAAACACAGGGCAAACGGGCGTGGGCTCGACCGTGTGCCCCAATCCCTATTTAAACCCCTCTTCTGTTCACTTTCTTACCCAATTTCCCCCCAAAAACCCTAGCCGTCGCTCCAAATTTCAGACCACCTCCCTATTCCTCCACTTTCCTCCTTTCTCCCTTCTTCCCCAACCCAAAACTCCCACTCCCTTTTCTTTTCTCTCCTTTTCCTTCCCTCTTCTCCCTTTCTTTCCCACGCGCACCAGCCCACACAGTCCACACCTGTGTACGACCACTACGCCCATGCACCACCGCCACGTCCGTGCTCTAACCACCACCTCTCGTCGGTTCACATTTCTCCTCCTTTCCGTTCTTTCTTTCATTTTGATTCTTTCTGATTATTGTTATTTTCATTATTATTATAATTGAAATTTCTATTTCAAATTTTTAGTTCTTTTGATTGTTCATTTATTTTAATTTTATTACTAAGTTTAAATTATTATTCTACTTACTAGTGATCTTGTCAATTTCATTGATCTTATTTCAGTCTATTCTTTTTGAAACTCCATTGTTAATTGATGGGCTCGAAACTAACTATTATTTCGACAAAGGCAAGCGCACCTATCGAACAGTAGTATAGCTATGGTGAGTTCGGAATATCGTATCCTCAAGGACTAAAATTACTAATAATAACTATCTTTTTATTATCTAGCCTAGTAATTAAGGGGATTTATTTTTAATCTAAATTTAACTAACTAAATGACTATGAATGTGATAGAGAGTGAATTTGAAAAATACTTTTAGACAAATTATATGAGATAGGCAATATCTAAGGAAGAATCCACCTAGACTGCACTTATTACTTTTGATTCAAGCGACTTATTCACTTGACTTAATCCGTAGAAATCCCTGATTTATGTTAATATCTCTTTCAAGACTAAAAGCAACTGACTCTAGGTTGATTATTTGAAATCTCTTTCTAATTAAAACCCCTATTGTCGCATTAGGTCGATCTATGGATTCTCTTATTAGGTTTGACCCTAATCTGACAGATTTTTGTCGCCCTATTTCTAGGGTTGCAATCAACTCCGCTCAATTGTGTTGATCTTCTCTTAAACAGGAACTTTTGCTCCACTGAATAAGCATATTCGACTTGAATCAATAACCTAAATTATCAAACAAGAATAAGAACTCACAATTAAGAATAAGGACAAGCATTTATCTCATAAATCAAATAATAATAAGATTTATCTTAGGTTTCATCCCCTCAGGTATTTGAGGGATTTAGTCCATACTAATGGGGGGAAACATATTAGAATAGGAAAAAAAACAAAACATAAGAAAACCCAAAAAACTTTTAAAGAACTTGATGGGAGATCCTCAGTCTTGATGGAGATCCTTCTCCTAAGCTATACCAGAAGGCTATCTTGGAGTATCTTCTCCTTCCACTCGGAGTCTATTCGATGCCCTGTCGAACTCCCCTTTTAGGTTGCCCCCTAGGGTGTTTATATAGGCTTTGAGATGCCTTACTTGGCCACAACTATCCTATTCTGAATAGAATTCATCCAGGTTTCAGCAGGGACACGCCCGTGGTCGATAGTCCAGGCTGTGTTCGATCCTATTTGTCACACACGGCCGTGTGGTCCGCCCGTGTGCAGTGGTCCAGGCCGTGTAGGCCCATTTTGTCCCTTTTTGGCCCATTTCTCGTTCTTTTCAATTTCCTAAGCTCTCCTGAGTATAAAACATGAAATTAAGAGATTAGGAGCATCAAATTCATCAAATTCAATGGAAAATCATCCAAAATTAAGCCAAGCATGGGGTTAAAATATGTGTAAATTATGGTTTATCAAATATCCCCACACTTAAGCCTTTACTTGTCCTCAAGCAAAATCCTCAACTCACAATTAAAATTAACTTCCTTAATTCATAATTCTTATCAATAATGTTTCATCATAATTCATAGATAATTCATACATTGATAATTTGAAGTAAAAATCTAAGTCATAAATTTTTATAACAAGAAAATATAGGTGTTTCCCCTTACCTAAATAATTACCTCTAATTCAAAATCGGCAAGAATTGACATCCTCACTAAAGATTCACTCAAATCACTCAAAGTGTTTAAGGTTAAAATTAAGCACTCAAAAGTCAAACGTGAAGAGTTAATCCCATAGGCTTGCATGAAAATCAAATCTCCACCACTATAAAATGAGATGATACACAAATCAAAAGATCTTTAAAGGGTTGTAATGGAGGATGGGTTAAAGGTGTGGATATAGGCTGAATTAGAAGGTTAGAATCAAGATTGAATTGACAAATTACCTAACTAGAAACAATGGACTAATAATGAATAATTACATTAATAACACGAGCTTCTTCTAAAGATGTGAATTTAACTGTTTAAGCTCATAAAACATGGAACTAATAATAAATATACTTTCAACTCTTTTTTTATTTATTTTTTTTAAGAATAAGTATTACAATAATAAGAAAAACCTTAACAATTGAAATAAAAGTCAAAGTTAGGCAACTGATCAACTCAATTCTCGACAAAAAGGGGCGTCAAAAGATTAGGGGAAGTAGAATTTTGGTTTTGGGTTAATATTAATAGGTGAGTCAAGAAAATGGTTTATTAGGTTAAAAAGGGTTCACTAGGTGTTAATTATGAGGGTAGGCTTTTTATGGAGTAAGTGGGTTAAATCCTAGGTGCCTTTATCATCTCAATATATAAAATCAAAGGTGTGGTCTCGACATGTATAATCGAAGCAAGTTCTAGAATAACAAATCAGTATTGACACACTCATAATCAATACAGTGAGCAGGAAAAAATATATAATCTAGAAGGCTCAAAATCTCACAAAAATTATGGTTTTTGATGTCAACCTTATAAATTTAGAACTTCAAAGTAATATTTAAATTTAGGAAAACAACCTAATAAAATTTTAATTCTGAAAATAGACTTATCATGTTTGACCCTCTAATGTCTTAAAGTTTAAACCACCAATGCACAATTATCTATGACTTAATCCGAAACATATCAATGAAAATCATAAATCATTAGAAGTTTCATTCTAATAGTAATATGAGAAAACTATTTAAGAACAAAGCATAATTTAGAATTGTTGACACCTCCCCACACTTAAGATGTACATTGTCCTCAATGTACAAAGATAGATATCTACAATATATAAAATCTTAAGATAGGGAGAGAAGTGAACTTCCTAAATTTTGGATGGAGTCAAGGAAAAGAAACGGTAAGTTGGGCATAAATGAAGGTGGAGGTGGATACTAGGGTCATGGTGTGGTTGTTCCTTAATAGCCCTTTGAACCTAAATTAAAGAAATCAAAATATAATAATATAAATTAAAGACAAGAAAGATAAAGGGACTGAATTAAAAAATGGAAATAAAAGAAAAAGAAAAAATAAATGGACTCAAAGGTCCTTTTCTTGTTGAGTTAATGAAGTGGCCGACATGAACTTATGTAGATCAGTCTCGTACGAGGAGACTGTGCTAGGCTCCTTTCGCTTCTTCGACATGGGAATGGTGGTGTAAAGAAAGAATGAGGGAAAGGAGGAAAGGATAAATGAAAGGATAAATAGAAAAAGAAAGGGGTGTGGTGGTTAGGGTTTGGGAGAAGAAGTATTTGGGGAGAAAAGGAGAAGAAGGGGGGTTTTAAATAGGAATCAGGGACCTGAGTACTGCCCGCGCCAGTGTTTAATGGGTGTGTTAGGTCACACGGCCGTATCGCACGGCCATGTGCTGCTTCGTTCGTTTCTCCTACGGTCGTGTAAAGGTTTCTACGCTCATGTTTGTTTGATCAGTATTAACCATGGCCTACAGACACGGGCGTGCCGAATGCCCGTGTAGATTTCTCAGTGTCGGCCACGGCTTCTGGGAACGGGCGTGTAACGTACCCGTGTTATTTTGTAACATCCTAAAATTTGAGTATTATTTGTGTTGGCTTGGGTATGAATTTTGTGTGCTAGCATAGTCTTGTGAAGGCTTGATTTTATTTAGTATGCTAGAATAAATTTTTAGTATGGTTTATTTAATGAAGTGGATTAAGTGAGCTTGACACTTAAGTTTATTTAATGTTAAATTAAAGCATAAGGGAGTTAGTGGCATGGTGGTTAAAATGCATGAAAGGTGGCATGAGGGAAATGGTTCGAGTAGCATGGAAAACATTTTAAGGATTTTATTTTGCACATTCTAGCATTGATGGACGGTCAAACTTATTTATGATAGGTTGGACTATTAACTTTGGTAAGTTGAATATATGTTTAAGGAAAGTATGAATTTGGGGATAAGAATCTTAAGGTTATGGAAGGCTGGGGAGACATAAGGCTAGGCTTTAGGAAAATGTTTTGGAAAGTATTCCTAGGCCTTTAGTGGTTGAATGTGGACGGCATGTATGGCTAGGGGGTGGCCGAATGTGATAGGTAGCTTGGGGGGGAATATTTGGCCAATTTTTGTCATTTGAACATCTTTTTGCATTGTTTTTCTTTCTCTCCAAAATTCCTCTCCTTGGCCGAATGTGTGTTATGCTTTTGGTGCAAAATAGCTTTTGGTTTTAGCCTTATTTTGTTGGAAACCAAATCCTACCTTTATTTTCTTTCATTTATCCTTTTGAAACCGAAACAACATTTGATCTTTAGGTGCAATTTTGTACACTTTTCTTTTAGGCAAAATAGGTGTTGGCCGAACCTCATTTCTCCCATCTCTCTCTCTCTTTTCTTCTTTTGATTTTTGCTCAACCACATTCTCTTTCTCTTTCTTTTGGCCGAACCTTTCTCTTTTTCAAACTCTCTCTTTTCTTTCTTCCATTGTTGATTAAACTGAATTCTCTCTCATTTCTATTCTCTTATCTACCCACATACTTTTCTTCTTTCATAACCATATTTCTGAAACATTCCATTTCCTTTTTGTATTATTTTTGGCCAAATATTCAAGGGTAGGACTTCTTTTGATTCATTCAATCGGTTTTGAAAGATAGGCTCTTTGGGACTTTGGAAGCATTTGATTTAAGCACTATCTCTAGCAATCAAAGGTTGGTAAGTCAAGAGGTAAGGATTCTTGTCGATTCATCATTCTTTTGAAAAGACTAAAGTTTTTGGGATTAAAGTGTTGTGGTTTGGCCCAATGGCCTTTGTTAATAATTTTAGTATTGGCCGATTGTAGGACAAAGTGATCTAGTGCGATAGATCGGATCTTTGGAAGATAGTTCTTGCGTTGGTGAAAGGTGTGTATCTTACACACTTTATAACTTGGTTCATATTTCTATATATGTGTGTTAAATAACTATTCATGTTGTTAAAGCTGAAATGATGAGATTTTGAGATGATACCATGATGGTATGAATGAGGATTCAGGTAAGTCCGTTTCGATATGTTGTTAATACATGAGGATTGAAATCATGATCTACGACTTATGATATTTTTGTTATGTGATTCATATCAAAGTATATTGACATGATTTGTTTATTGCATTGGTATGGGCAACATGAGAGGAGGGGGGAAAATTGATATTGTGACTTCGGTCACCAGTGATTTGGTATCACATTTGTGTCTTCAGACACCAGAGATTTGGTATCTTCAGTGATTTGGTATCACATTCGTGTCTTCGGACACCAGAGGTTTGGCACCTCATAGCGTCTCGTCCCTGTGGTTAACGTCTCGTCCCTGTGGTTAACACGACCGTGGGTTGGCCCCACTTTTGAGATATGGGATCGATGCCAATGATTTGGTATCACAGGTGGGTTGGCCCCACAACTTGATGATTCGTGACTTAGGTCACCAGTGATTTGGTATCACATTCGTGTCTTCGGACACTAGAGGTTTGGCACCTCATAGCGACTCGTCCCTGTGGTAAACACCACCGTTTGTTGGCCCCACTTTTGAGATATGGGATTGTCGCCAGTGATTTGGTATCACACGTGGGTTGGCCCCATAGATGGATTATTTGTGACTACGGTCACCAGTGATTTGGTATCACAATTGTGTCTTTGGACACCAGTGGTTTGGCACCACCAGTGGTTTGGTACCACACGGGGTAGAAAAGGAGTTATGGATGGCTAGGTTGGGTGCATTATACATATATGTTGCTTTGTTATAATTTGTGTAAGTATGTGGTATTTACCCGGGAGAGGGAATATGCACTGAGTCTTGGTGACTCACCTTCTCCCTTATCTTTTCAGGTGATTCGTGAGATTGCGGATAAGGAGCCGGATGAACTCGAGGAGGCCATGCAATAAAAGTTGGTTTTATATGAACTTCCATTTGGGTATTTTATTTTAATTTGGTTTTCATATTTTATGGATTTGTAATAAGGCCTGTTTAATTACGTTTTTATTTTTATGTTTTGAACATGTTTAAATATGGTTTATAAATTTCATGATTATTTTAATAAATTGAGCACAAAGTTTTCTAAAGTACACAACGCGATGTTTTTTTTAAAACGTTACCATCGGGTAACATAAATCATTTGATAATTTTAGCAACTTAAGTGCTTTCGATAATTTAAAAGATTTTCAAAAGTTAAGTTTCTACAATCAAATGCAAATGGTTTTCAAAGTAATAATTCGAGTTTTCTTAAAATGATATAACCTTTTTCTAACTTAAGATTTATTTACTTATTTTAAAGTTTTATGTAATTTCAAAGTAAATTTCAGTTTTAACTTATTTTCTACAAATAAAGAATTTCAAAGAGTTTTTCACAAAAATTTAATTGTTAATTCGATTCTTTCAAAAATATTTTCCTTAGTGACATACCAAATTCGGTCGTGGCGTATTGACCGGGTTTGGGGTGTTACATATTTACTCAGTATTGCCCATGACCATATCGCATGGCCATGGCATTTTATCTCAACCCATGTTTTCGAGTCAGTTTCGACCACGGCCGCATCGCACGGCCGTGGTGTTTTATCATAGCCTGTGTTGGGAAAAAAATTCTTCCTTGGCCCGCACGGTCTCCGCCACGCCGATGTCTCTTCCCGTGGTGTCCGTACGGCCACGGCCACGGCCACGCCCGTGTGCTAGGCCGTGTGGATATGAAATCATGCGCCTAATAAATTGGTTACTTCTTTAGTTAGATGCTAAAATAAAAAATATGAATGTTAGTGAAGTTAGTGCTCGGGTTGCTTCCCGAGAAGCGCTCGTTTAAAGTCTTAAGCTAGACTCACCCTGTTTTCAGTTCTATATGAAGGTTTACAGAGCTAAAGCTCCTCCATAATATCCCTAAATTCTTCACCATTATATATTTTAAGTTGCTGACCGTTTACCTTGAATGTGCCATAAGTCAAATGAGTTACCTCTATCGTGCCATAGGGAAAAATAGTTTTTATTATGAATGGACCTGACCATCTTGATTTTAGCTTTCCAGGAAACAATTTGAGCTTTGAATTGTATAGTAGGACAATATCTCCCACTTCGAATTGCTTCGGCTGCTTCAAACGAGCATCATGGCGTCGCTTTGTTGCCTCCTTATATAGACGTGAGTTCTCGTAGGCATTAGTTCGCCATTCATTTAGCTCGTTCAACTGCATCATTCTTTTTTCACCTACAAGTTTAAGATCGTAATTTAAGAACTTTATAGCCCAAAATGCTTTGTGCTCTAATTCAAATGGTAGATGACAACTCTTTTCGTAGACAAGTCTGTATGGGGATGTTCCTATGGGAGTTTGAAAAGCGGTTCTATAGGCCCATAAAGCATTGTCTACTTTTAACGACCAATCTTTTCTGTTTGATTCTACTATTTTCTTTAAAATACGCTTAAGCTCTCGATTTGCTACTTCCACTTGTCCACTGGTTTGAGAGTGATAAGGGGTAGCTGTTCGGTGGTGTACTCCATATTTCTTTAGGACTTTATCAAATTGAGTATTACAAAAATGAGTACCCCTATCACTAATAATTGCTCTGGGTGTTCCAAATCGAGAGAAGAGTTCCTTAAGGAATCTCACTACTACTCTAGCATCATTAGTAGGTAAAGCTTGGGCTTCCACCCATTTTGACATATAATCTACTACTACTAAGATGTATTTATTCCCAAATGAGCTAGGGAAAGGACCCATAAAATCAATACCCCATACATCAAATATTTCATATGATAGCATATACGTTTGAGGAATTTCATCACGTTTAGAGATATTACCTGTTCTCTGACATCTATCACACGAAGCAACATATCTGTTAGCGTCTTTGAACAGAGTGGGCCAGTAAAAACCTGATTCAAGCGTTTTATGTGCTGTCCTAATCCCACTGTAATGTCCTCCTGCTGGTCCTGAATGATATTTTACTTGCTTCTACCTTTGTAACACATATCCGAATTACTTGATCTGCACATATATGGAAAAGAAATGGGTCCTCCCAGAAATAGTTTTTTGCATCAGCAAAGAATTGCTTCTTTTGATGATGTGTTAACCTTTTTGGTAGGATGTTAGCAGCTAAGTAGTTTGCAATGTCTGCAAACCAAGGTACCTCGGGGTTAGATATAGCAAATAGTTATTCTTCATGAAACGAGTCGTTTATCTCACTCTCATCGAGTTCTTTGATATATGGATTTTCAAGCCTAGAAAGATGGTCTGCTGCAAGATTTTCAGCTCCTTTCTTATCTTGAATCTACAAATCGAATTCCTGTAAGAGTAAAATCCATCTTATGAGTTGAGGTTTTGCATTAGATTTAGTTAAGAGATAACGAAGAGCTGAATGATCAGTGTAAACGACTATTTTAGATAATATCATATACTGTCTAAATTTATCAAATGCAAAAACCATAGCTAGCAATTCTTTTTCAGTGGTAGTGTAATTTTCTTGTGCGACTGTCAATGTTTTGCTAGCATAATAGATCGGCTGAAAATGTTTGTCTCTTCTTTGTCCCAAAACTACACCTACTGCAAAGTCACTCGCATCACACATTAGCTCAAATGGTAAATTCCAATCAGGTACAATTATAATTGGAGCATTTATTAATTTATTTTTAAGGGTATTAAATGCTTCTAAACATTCCTGATCAAAATCGAAAGGCACATCTTTTTCTAGTAGTTTTGTTAAAGGCTTAGCTATTTTAGAAAAATCCTTAATAAATCTTTTATAAAATCCAGCATGTCCTAAAAAGCTTCTAAAGCTTCTAATAGCCTTAACTGAACTAGGAGAAGGTAATTTTTCTGTGGTTTCAATTTTTTCTTTATCAACCTCAATCCCTTTACTAGAAATTTTGTGGCCTAACACAATCTCTTCTCGAACCATAAAGTGACACTTTTCCCAATTAAGCACAAGGTTCGTTTCCTCACATCTTATTAGAAATCGTTTTAAATTTTTAAGGCAAAGATGGAATGAATTACCAAATACCAAAAAGTCGTCCACAAATACCTCCATAATATCTTCCACAAGTTCATCAAAGATAGCTAGCTTACATAATCCAAAAGGCATTCTACGATAAGCAAACGTACCGTATGGACAGGTAAATGTTGTCTTTTCTTGATCCTCAGGAGCTATTGGGATTTGGAAGTAGCCAGAGAGTCCGTCTAGGAAGCAGTAGTACATATGCCTAGATAATCTTTCAAACATCTAACCAATTAAGGGTAAAAGGAAGTGATCTTTTCTCGTGGCATTGTTCAACTTCCTATAGTCAATGCATACTCTTCAACCTATTGTTGTTCTTGTAGGAATCAATTCATTCTTTTCGTTAGATACAACAGTCATTCCTCCTTTCCTCAGGACAACCTGCACAGGACTCACCCAAGCACTGTCATAAATAGGAAAAATAACTCCAGCTTCTAGAAGTTTAATTACCTCAGCTTTAACAACTTCCATCATGTTGGGATTCAATCATTTTTGAGGTTGCACACATGGTTTATATTGATCTTGATGTAGGCACATCCATGCCAATCAAGGAAGGCTGATCCAGAAGTCTTGCCATTAGGACCTATCACACGATCTAAGGCAAAGAAATTTAAGGAAGTTCTTTCTTTCACTTGTGCTAAAGTTTCTAACTCTTTCGAAAGTGAATATGCTTTAGAAAATAAGTTTTATAGTGTGTTGCATGCTGGTATGTGACATACTTATGCCATACTACTTATATTGGCATGTTTAGTATTTATATGCTAAGTATGTTTTTTGAATTGGGTTAATAATATTTTTATTGTCTTCAAGTTGTTTGTGTGTTAACGAATAAGTGTGCACTTGTTTACAACTTATTAGACTATGTTATATTAAGTTTACATAACTTTGATAAGTATTATATTGTTTTGTAACATGTACACGAAAGGACTCTAGCTCACGAGCGAATATACAGCTCACCTTCACTTCAAGTCAGCTCAAAAGCTTGTTTCCCAGCTCAACTCAGCTCAGAGCGCTCTACACCAGCTCATGTCAGCTCATATCAATTTTAGCTAGCTGAATTCAGCTCAGTTTAGCTCCAGTCAGCTCACCTCCAACTTCACTAGCTCAACTTCAGCAAACAAGTCCAGAAGTAGCTGAATAGTGTCCTATGTGTCGGGGAGTACACTAGTGCACATGTGGCAGCCTAGGTGGCATCCAAGCATGTGGATGTGCATATGCCAACCTTGAACACATGTGGTGCACATGTGTGACCAAAAACCAGCCCATTCTTGTGCATTTGTGTGGCAAATGAAGAGATAAGAACAAGGGAAGTTATGTGTTTGAATTTCAAACGAAATTAGCACATATTTAAGTGATAAACATGCCAACTCACTCTTTCTTTTACTTGGCTACAAATTAATTCCGCCCAAAAGGAGTTATTTCAATTCACATTTAAATTTTAAACTCTTTTAATGTTAGCCACACAATGTAATTTGGTCACCTCTTCATTCTTCTATATATATTTGTACTTCAAACATTGTTACAAATCAGACTTTTATTTGAAATAAAATTTACTTCGTGAGTTTTCTCTCAAGTTCGGTTCTTTTTTTTGAACTTCTTTCTGACATTTCAATTCTGAATTGTTGTGTCAATCTTGTGATACTTCGGGTTCCTAGATCGCTATCTAGTGGGTCCAAGTCCTTTGACGTAGAATAGATTCGATTCGGGTTTGCATAACAGATTGTGCGAGTTCTTTCGAGTTCTTCGTTGTTCAAATTCCCAGCCAGTTTCCAGCATTATTTCTGCCATTTTTTTTGGAATGTTCATGGCTACCATGGATGAATTTTGAAGCATTCATCTTCTACCTTCTTCAAATCTGTCTAGAAATTCCAACGACATTTTTTTTTTTCAAATCTATTCAAATTCATGTGTTTTTAAGTCTAAAACAACCTCTTTGTTTTGTTTAATTGCAGAGAAGTGCTTGCTACGATCCTAGATCCGTTAACGTTCAAGGAACGTTGTTTTACCAAGCAACATCTTATCATATAGTATTAGAGCACAGGTTGGATTTTTTAGCAAATTTGCACTCAAAATCAAGAAAACAAAATAAAAAGTTAAAAAAACAAATTTGAAAATTAAAAAAAAATCCACACACAAAAAAATTCAGATTCGAAATACAACCACAAAAAAAAAAAAACGAAAGTGTGCTAATTTGTTGAAATGATAAAATATGTTCATATTATGCCATGAAATGCTTGGAAATCAACCGAAACAACTTATTCTTGTCTGTTTGGTGATAGGGTTGTTGAAGCATTTCTGTTGCAGTAAGTTGTCGATTTTTTTTCTTTTTTTCTTCTTATTTTCATCATTGTTTTCTTCATTTCGTTTGTTAATTTTCCAGCATTGTATTTCATTGTTTTCATCCTTTATATCTTTTTTTAGCCCTATTTTCATTCTAACCCTTGATTCTTCATCCTTGTTTCTTACAAGTTGACACGGTAAACAGATTCTGAAAGATCAAAATTAGTTCCTTTAAAGAACTGATTATGAGAGATTGAGTTGAAAAGGCAATTGAGCGTGTGAGATCAAAAGGGGAGACAAAAAGAGCCTTTATAGTATTCTCCCAAGTGAAACACGAACGCTGAGTGAAATTGTTGAGTGTTCTTTCTTTGGGAGCGATCTGTGATACTGTTTTGAGTGTGCTGTGAGGTCCATTCCTTTATTTTCACTAACCTTTAATAGTGTTTTTGCTTGTTTCTTTTATTATTATTTAAAATGACAGGTTTTAATGAAAGCAACCCGAATGGTCGGCAACCAAACTTACAAATGCAAGCCATAACACGTGAACTTCAGCGTCTTTTAAGACAAGAACTTGAACCTCTATAGTCGAGGTTGGATAGAATTGACGGTGGTGGTTCCCAATCAGCCCCTAATGAAGGAAATGACGAGAATGAAGTTGATCAGTCTCCAAGGCAGAATCTGAGAAGACATATACAACTTGATGATAATCTGTCAAACATTAAAGTTGCTATTCCATCATTTCAGGACCGAACAGATCCTGATGCTTATCTCGCTTGGGAAAGCAACGTCGAACATGTTTTTGAGTGTTACAACTACTTAGAACAGAAAAAGGTTCATTTGGCTACGATGGAATTCACTGATTACGCTTTGATCTGGTGGGATCAATTGCTAATTAGTCAGAGACACACCGATGAAGGTCCACTGAGAACATGGAATGAAATGAAACAAATCATGCGTAAGAGATTTGTTCCTTCTCATTACCATCGTGACTTATTCCAAAAGTTGTAAACGTTGAAACAGGGGAGTAGGAGTGTTGAAGACTACTACAAGGAAATGGAAATGTCCATAATGGGAGCCAACATTGTTGAGGATCGAGAGGATACTATGGCACGTTTTCTTGCAGGTTTGAATTCTGAGATTACTAATGTTGTTGAGTTGCAGCATTATGTCGAGTTGGAGGACATGGTTCATATGGCGATAAAAGTTGAACGAAAACAACGTAAGAAGTCTTCAAATCGAGGTAATACTCTATTTAAATCATTTTCAAATCCTTTATCTACTCCTAACAATTTCAGGAAGCCTACACCATAAACACCACTTCAGATTCGAGATAAGGCAGAGTCAAGCAAATTAAAGACTCCTATTACTGAAAATAGGCGTGACAAGCAGGTGGTGACTCAAGAACGTTCGAGGGACATTTTGTGTTTCAAGTGCCTTGGTCGATGGTATGTTGCTAGTCAGTGCCCAAATCGGAGGACCATGACGTTGTTGGATAGTGGCGAGATTGAATCTGAGTCTGAAGAAGAAGAACAGGAGCGCCCTACAGTGGACGTTGAAGAAGAAGATGACAACGTACAGACGTTTGCCACCGGTGAAGCACTTGTTGTCAAGAGGAGTTTGAATACTCAACCGATTCAGGATGAACAGCAACGAGAGAACATCTTTCACATAAGATGTCTCGTCAATTACAAGGTATGTGTTGTAATTATCGATGGTGGTAGTTGCGCTAATGTTGCTAGTTCTGTGATGGTTGATAAGTTGGGTTTGAAGATGACACGACATCCAAATCCTTACAAATTACAGTGGCTAAATGACGGAGGATAAATTAGAGTGACTAGGCAGGTTCTTGTGCCGTTTACCATTGGAAAGTACAAAGATGAAGTACTTTGCGATGTCGTTTCGATGGATGCGAGCCATTTACTGTTGGGACGCCCATGGCAGTTTGACAAGAGGGCGATACATGATGGCTTTACAAATAGGTATTCTTTTGCTCATGCAGATAAAAAGATCATCTTAGCCCCTTTGACATCGAGCCAAGTACAAGAAGACCAAGTGAGATTGCGAAAGAATATTGAAGAAGCTCGAGGGAAAAAGAAGATGAATGTGTACGCTAGCAGCAGGGAAATCAGGAAATGTCTTTCCTCTCAGCATTCTATGCTTATTTTGTTGTGTAAAGATAATTGTTTATTAGCTGAGATTTCTGGTGATTTACCTGTTTCTATTTCATCTCTTTTGCAGGAATTCGAGGATGTGTTTCCTAATGAAACACCAAAGGGTTTACCCCCTATTCGTGGCATCGAACATCAGATTGACTTCATTCCAGGAGCCACGATTCTGAATAGACCAGCATACCACAGTAACCCTGAAGAGACAAAGAAACTTCAAAAATAGATTTCTGAGTTGTTGGACAAGGGGTACATTCGAGAGAGTTTGAGTCCGTGTGCTGTACCAGTGTTGTTGGTACCAAAAAAGGATGGAACTTGGAGGATGTGTGTTGATTGTCGAGTAGTGAACCAGATTACAATCAAGTATCGACATCCCATTCCTCGACTTGATGACATGTTGGATGAGTTGTGTGGAGCGACTATCTTCTCCAAAATTGATTTGAAGAGTGGATATCATCAGATTCGCATGAAAGAAGGCGACAAGTGGAAGACAGCCTTCAAGACAAAGCTAGGACTGTATGAATGGTTAGTGATGCCTTTCAGTTTAACTAATGCTCCTAGTACTTTTATGCGTTTGATGAATCATGTTCTGCGACCTTTTATTGGTAAGTTTTGTGTTGTGTACTTTGATGACATTTTGATTTATAGCAAGACTTTACAGGATCATGTAAAACATTTGCGAGCTATTTTGCAGACTTTGCGAAAAGAGAGATTGTTTGGTAACAAGGAGAAATGTGTTTTTTGTACTGATAAACTTATATTTCTTGGTTATATTGTTAGTTCTCAGGGAGTTGAAGTTGATCCTGAGAAGATTAAGGCAATTCAAGAGTGGCCACGACCGATATCAGTTAGTCAAGTTAGATCGTTTCATGGTTTAGCTAGTTTTTACCGTCAGTTTGTTCCCCATTTCAGTTCTATTACCGCCCCCTTAACCGGGATTATAAAGAAGAATTCAGTCTTCTCATGGGGTAAAGAACAAGAAGACGCCTTTCTAAAAATAAAGGACTATTTGACAAAAGCACCTGTTTTAGCATTACCTAACTTTGATAAAATGTTTGAAGTTGAATGTGATGCTTCTGGAGTTGGTATAGGTGCTGTTTTATCACAGGAAAAGAGGCCCGTTGCATATTTCAGTGAGAAGCTTAGTGGAGCGACATTGAACTATCCTATCTATGATAAAGAGATGTATGCACTGATTTGGGCATTGAAAACTTGGCAGCATTATTTATTGCCTAAGGAGTTCGTGATTCACACTAATCATGAGGCTTTGCGATATATCACAGGTCAGAATAAATTAAACAAACGACATGCTAAATGGGTTGAATTTCTTGAGTCTTTCCCTTATGTCATTCATTACAAGAAAGGTAAAGACAATGTCGTTACTGATGCTTTATCACGTAGGTATGCACTTTTAAATTATCTTGATTCTCATTTGATTGGATTTGCATATATTTGTGAGCTATATGCTGATGATCCTAATTTTAGAGATAAGTTTAATGCCTACGCAAAAGGTGCAGAAGGAAAATTTTATAGGCATGATGGCTATCTTTTCAAAGAGAACAGGATATGCATTCCACAAGGATCCATGCGTGGTATTTTGATCCATGAAGCACATGAAGGTGGACTGATGGGTCATTTTGGAGTCTCCAAAACATTACAAACATTAAAGGAGCATCTATTTTGGCCAAAAATGCGTAGGGATGTTGAACGGTACTGTGAACGTTGTGTGACATGTAAGAAAGCAAAATCGAAGGTTTCACCACATGGTATGTACTTACCTTTACCTATTCCTGATTCCCCTTGGACTAATATTTCGATGGATTTTGTTTTGGGATTGCCTAGAACTAGGACCGGTAGAGATAGTATATTTGTTGTGGTTGATAGGTTCTCGAAGATGGCACATTTTATTGCTTGCCATAAAACTGGTGATGCTGTAAATGTGGCTAACTTGTTCTTTAGGGATGTTGTTCGTTTACATGGTATTCCTAGGTTAATTGTTTCTGACAGGGATGTAAAGTTTTTGAGTCACTTCTGGAGGACTCTTCGGAGCAAATTAGGTACGAAAGTTATGTTTTCTACTACTTGTCATCCCCAGACTGATGGACAAACTGAGGTTGTTAACAGAGTTTTATCTACTTTACTTCGTACCATAATTAAAAAGAACATAAAAACTTGGGAAGATTGTTTGCCACATGTTGAATTTGCTTATAATCACGCTATACATTCTGCTTCTAAGATGTCACCATTTGAGGTTGTTTATAGATTTAATCCTTTACTCCTCTAGATATGTTGCCTTTGCAACAAGAAAAGGTGATGAACATGGACGGTAAAGCAAAAGCATAATATGTGAAGAAGTTGCATCAACAGGTTAAGGAGAACTTAGAACGAAGGACTCAGCAGTACGAAAAGCAAGCAAACAAAGGAAGAAAGGGAGTCACCTTTAATGTTGGTAATTGGGTTTGGGTTCATTTCCGAAAGGAACGTTTTCCAGCCCAAAGATGGTCTAAGCTATTACCGCGAGGAGATGGTCCTTTTCATGTGTTGGAGAAAGTGAATGACAACGCCTACAAATTGGACTTACCGGGTGAATATAATGTAAGTGCAACATTTAATGTTTCGGACTTAACCCCTTATGACAATTCTGCAGATTTGAGGACAAATCCTTTTCATGAAGGGGGGCTGATGTAGGCACATCCATGCCAATCAAGAAGGCTGATCCAGAAGTCTTGCCATTAGGACTTATCACACGATCTAAGGCAAAGAAAATCAGGGAAGTTCTTTCTCTCACTTGTGCTAAAGTTTCTGACTCTTTCGAAAGTGAATATGCTTTAGAAAATAAGTTTTATAGTGTGTTGCATGCTGGTATGTGACATACTTATGCCATACTACTTATATTTGTATGTTTAGTATTTATATATTATGCTAAGTATGTTTTTTGAATTGGGTTAATAATATTTTTATTGTCTTCAAGTTGTTTATGTGTTAACGAATAAGTGTGCACTTGTTTACAACTTATTAGACTATGTTATATTATGTTTACATAACTTTGATAAGTATTATATTGTTTTGTAACATGTACATGAAAGGACTCTAGCTCACGAGCGAATATACAACTCACCTTTACTTCAAGTTAGCTCAGAAGCTTGTTTCCCAGCTCAACTCAGCTCAGAGCGCCCTACACCAGCTGATGTCAGCTCATTTCAATTTTAGCTAGCTGAATTCAGCTCAATTTAGCTCCAGTCAGCTCACCTCCAGCTCCACTAGCTCAACTTCAGCAAACAAGTCCAGAAGTAGCTGAATAGTGTCCTATGTGTCGGGGAGTACACTAGTGCACATGTGGCAGCCTAGGTGGCGTCCAAGCATGTGGATGTGCATATGCTAACCTTGAACACATGTGGTGCACATGTGTGACCAAAAACCAGCCCATTCTTGTGCATTTGTGTGGCAAATGAAGAGATAAGAACAAGGGAAGTTATGTGTTTGAATTTCAAACGAAATTAGCACATATTTAAGTGATAAACATGCCAACTCACTCTTTCTTTTACTTGGCTACAAATTAATTCCGCCCAAAAGGAGTTATTTCAATTCACATTTAAATTTTAAACTCCTTTAATGTTAGCCACACAATGTAATTTGGTCACCTCTTCATTCTTCTAAATATATTTGTACTTCAAACATTGTTACAAATCAAACTTTTATTTGAAATAAAATTTACTTTGTGAGTTTTCTCTCAAGTTCGGTTCTTTTTTTTTAACTTCTTTCTGACATTTCAATTCTAAATTTTTGTGTCAATCTTGTGATACTTCGAGTTCCTAGATCGCTATCTAGAGGGTCCATGTCCTTTGACGTAGAACAGATTTGATTCGGGTTTGCATAACAGATTGTGCGAGTTCTTTCGAGTTCTTCGTTGTTCAAATTCCCAGCCAGTTTCCAGCGTTATTTCTGCCATTTTTTTTGGAATGTTCATGGCTACCATGGATGAATTTTTAAGCATTCATCTTCTACCTTCTTCAAATCTGTCTAGAAATTCCAGCGACATTTTTTTTTTCAAATCTATTCAATGTGATTTTAAGTCTAAAATCGACCTCTTTGTTTTGTTTAATTGCAGGGAAGTGCTTGCTACAATCCTAGATCCGTTAACATTCAAGGAACTTTGTTTTACCAAGCAACATCTTACCAGATCTTCCATTAAAATTTTGTGGGTGTTAAACGATGGACTTATCCCTTTAATGTCAGAAATCTTCCAAGCTATGGCTCTTTTTGCTCCTTTAGTTCCTGTAGCAACTCGTCTTTCTCTTTGGGTTCCAGTTCTGAAGAGATGATTACTGGTAGTGTAGAATTATCTCCGAGGAATGTATATTCTAAGTGATATGGTAACTGTTTCAATTCCAATTTGGGCGGCTCTTGAATAGAGGGTTTTTGTTTTAGTTCATCATTTATTTCAATGCTCTCGTCTTTCTTTTGTCTAGGGGAAAACATATTAGAATTTAACTCATTGATATCGTCATCTGCCCCCTCACCTTGGGTAAGACACAGTTCAAACGTGTCGTCATGTATGATTTCCAACGTGCCACACGAGCGTGTCCCTGACATGACTTGTTTTAATTCTTTTCAGTATAGGGTACTTAGAGGCAAAGAAAGACATTCCAAAAGCCTATATAAACACCCTAGAGGCCAACCTTCAAAGGGGGGTTCAGGTAGGCCGATGAGCCAAGCTAGAGAGGTCAGAATTGTGGGATTTACTCAAAGAAAGGCAGTTAATTCATCTCAATAAACCAGAATCATACTCAAGACGGAAGATCTTCCCTTCAATTTCCTTCAGGGGTTTTAAGGTTTTTCTTATGTTTTGTTTTATATTTTCTTTGGAGATGTATTCTTTGATGATTATAAGCCAGTTAATTCATCTCAAGAAGTGCGGAATCATACTCAAGACGAAAGATCTTCCCTTCAATTTCCTTCAGGGGTTCTAGGGTTTTTCTTATGTTTTGTTTTATATTTTCTTCTGAGATGTATTGTTTGATGATTATGAACTAAACCCTTCAAATATGTAACATCCTTAAATCGGGGTCTCTGCATTTTGATTGTGTTTGCGTGTGATGTCGTGTCAGCTGTGTTGGTTTGGTAGGTTTTGGGGTCTAGGCATGACCTCGGGTTAGTCCTGGGTCATGGCCAAAATTTTTGTTTTAGCACTTGAGGGAAAGGAGCTAGGAGAATTAGGGGTTAAAAGAATTTATTGGAAGTTAGAGACACAAGAATTACCTTGGTTAAGTGGCAAAGGAGGCGCCTATCAATAAAATAATTAGAATGAGCTAAGAATAAGCTAATAACGAGCTCGTGTGATTGTTTGGTAGCTAGTATAGTTGGCTTTAAATAAATTGTAAATATTCAGTGTGTTCTTGAAGTCCTTTCTTTCTTCGTTCTAGATCTGTGCCACTAAAACTGAAGTGGCATCCTTAAGTCGTTTAGCATGGCTACGCGTAATTGGACCATTGGGCAGCTCGAGGGTGTCTCGGTTGAGTTCCGTCATAGGTGCGTTCGTATCATTCCCTCCCTCTTTAAGTTGATTTGTCCTCGAATCATCACGAGTTGTCATTTATTCGTTCAAGGACTTGAAATGGACCGTCCCCCCTTGGGAGAAGTTTGGATCACCTTTATGCGAGAAACCTTTCTTTTTGCATATGAACCCAAACCCAGTCTCCTGGTTCAAAGAGAATGCGTCTATGACCTTTGTTGGTCGTTGGACGTATTGCTCGGTTTTTGCCTCGATATTCTCGCGCACCTTTCTATGTAGTTCCTTTACATAGTCCGCCTTTTTTTGGCATCAGAATGGATAAATTTGTCAGAAGGCAATGGTAATAAATCCAGAGGAGTGAAAGGGTTAAACCTGTAAACAATCTTGAAGGGAGAAAATTTAGTTGGGGAATGAACAGCTCGGTTATAAGCGAATTCAATGTGGGGCAGACAATCTTCCCACTTCTTGAGATTTTTTTGCACCAATGCTCCCAACAAGGTCGATAGGACTCGGTTCACCACCTCGGTTTGTCCATCCGCTTGAGGATGACAAGTGGTCGAAAATAGCAATTTTGTCCCTAGCTTTCCCCACAGAGTTCGCCAAAAATGGCTTAAGAATTTTACATCCCGATCGGATATGATCGTTCTCGGAACTCCATGCAATCGAACGATTTCCCTAAAAAACAAGTTTGCAATATACACAGCATCGTCAGTTTTAGAACAAGGAATAAAACGAGACATTTTAGAAAAACGATCAACTACAACAAAAATTGAGTCCTTCCCCATTTTAGATCTCGATAAGCCAAGGATAAAATCCATGGAGATGTCGGTCCAAGGAGTGTCCGGAATAGGAAGGGGCGTGTATAAACCATGAGGCTGAACCCGTGATTTAGCTTGTTTGCAGGTTATGCAACGATTGCAGATCTGTTCAATGTCCTTTCGCATTCCTGGCCAGAAAAAATGTTCTTGAAGAGTGGACAATGTGCCTCTAACACAAGCATGTCTCGCATAGAGCCTTGCGGTATGCATAATTTGTTTTCCTTGAAAAGGAATCCTTCATGCCTGTAAAACTTATCAAAAGCACCACTCTCGCAAGCATTATAGACATTTCCAAAATCAGCATCATTAGAATACAATTCCTGGATGTGATGAAAACCAAGCAGTTTAGAGTTAAGGGTAGTCAATAAAGTGTACCTTCGTGACAATGCATCAGCTACTACATTTTCTTTACCCTTTTTGTATTTAATTACGTACAGGAATGACTCTAAGTATTCGATCCACTTCGCGTGCCTTTTATTGAGCTTATGTTGACCTTTAATGTACTTGAGTGCTTCATGATCAGAATGTTCTTTTGGTCTTAAGTAATGTTGCGAGGTTTCGAGCGATCTAATCAGGGCGTACATCTCTTTATCATACACTGGATAGTTAAGGGCAACTCCGTTTAATTTCTCGCTAAAATATGCCACCAGTCTTCCATTTTGTGTTAGAACGGCTCCAATCTCTACACCTGAAGCATCATACTCAATTTCAAAAGTTTTAGTAAAATCAGGAAGGGCTAATAATGGGGCTTTTACAAGACATTCTTTAATCGTATTAAAGGACCATTCTTGTTCATCAGACCAATGAAAGGTTGAAGTCTTCTTGATTACGCTCGTTAAAGGAGCGACTATCGTGCTGAAATTGGGAACGAATCATCGATAGAAACTAGCCAATCCATGAAAACTCTAGACTTGGCTGATCGTCGTAGGACGTGACCATTCTTGGATGGCGCGAATTTTCTCTTGATCTACTTCCAGGCCATTTGCACTCACAACATAACATAGAAAAACAACCTTGTCAGTGCAAAAAGAACACTTCTTAAGATTAGCGTACAATACCTCTTTTCGTAACGTTTCCAAGATCGCACGCAAGTGTTGCACAGGTTCCTCCAAGGATTTACTGTACACTAAAATATCATCAAAATAAACAACACATGATTTTCCAATAAAAGCTCGTAAGACATGATTCATAAGACGCATGAAAGTACTTGGGGCGTTTGTAAGTCCGAATGGCATTACCAACCATTCGTACAAACCTAACTTTGTCTTGAAGGTCATCTTCCATTCATCGCCTTCTCGCATTCTAATTTGGTGATAGCCACTTTTGAGATCAATCTTTGTTAAGATTCGTGCTCCGCTTAACTCGTCAAGCATGTCGTCGAGTCGGGGTATCGGGTGTCGATATTTGATGATAATCTTGTTGATGGCACGACAGTCGACACACATACGCCACGAACCATCTTTCTTTGGCACTAGTAATACCGGTACCGCGCAGGGACTAAGACTTTCTCGGATATATCCCTTGTCTAGTAATTTAGTGATTTGCTTTTGGAACTCCTTTATTTCCTCGGGATTGCTCCGATACGCAGGTCGATTGGGTAGAGCAGCTCCCGGAACCAAGTCAATTTGGTGTTCTATGCCTCGAATGGGCGGTAAACCACTTGGTATCTCCTCCGAAAAGATGTCCTCGAATTCCTGAATCAGAGACAACATAGAAGAAGGAAGATTCACGGGTAAGTCGTTAGTGTTCAAGAATGATTCCTTGCACAGTAGGACATACATCAGTTGTCTAAGACATAATGCTCTTCATATATCACTTGCTCTCGCAAAAACACTCATCTTACCACTCTCTTTTGCATCTCTATTTTATTTTAACTCTTTTTTTCTTCTCTCTCATTAGTGTTTTTATTTTTCACTCTCTCATTTTTTTGACTTTTTCTTTTGTCTCCTTTTCTTTTTCTTTTGCTTGGTCAATAGAGAGCTTGAGTTTCTGTTGATCATCAAACACTTGCTTCAGAGTAAGGGGTGCAAGCGTTACATTCCTTCCATGATGCTTGAAGGAATATCGATTGGTGTAGCCATCGTGCATCACTCGACGGTCGTATTGCCATGGACGTCCCAAGAGTAAGTGTCCCATGTGCATCTGCACTACGTCACACAGCACTTCATCGGAGTATTTCCCGATGCTGAAGGATACTAACACTTGCTTTGTAATTTTAAGCTCTCCGCCATCGTTAAGCCATTGAAGCTTATACGGAGCCGGATGCTTGGTGGTTGTCAAGCCTAACTTTTCCACCATAAGAGTACTTGCTACGTTCATACAACTTCCCCCGTCAATGATAAAGCTACAAACCTTACCTTGCACTTGGCATCTTGAATGGAAAATATTTTCTCGTTGCTCCTCTTTTCCTACACCTTGAAGGTTGAGGCTTCGCTTCACGATGAGTAATTCGCCGTCCACAGGTTAATCTAAGTCCTCATCAGCCTTGGAATTGGATTCGGATTCATATTCTTCTTCGTCATCCGTTTCTATCTCACCGTTAATCTGCATCACCATAGTTCGTCTATTCGGACATTGACTTGCGATGTGTCCTCTACCAAGGCATTTGAAGCATTTTATGTTCCTTGATCTCGCATTAGAACTTTCTGGAGCCTTGCCTTTGTCTGTTTCGGCCAAAGGTTTTTTGTCTTAGGGGTGAAAGTAGAGTCCTTCGACTTGCTCACGGGGAATCCCTTGCTCGAGCTTTGGCCCCATTTAGAAGGTTTAGCGTTGGAGTAACTTCGGAATGCTCCTTTCTGCCTCAATTGCTTTTCTACCTTAATGGCCATGTGGACCATATCTTCCATTTCAACATAGTGTTGTAATTCTACAACATTTGCTATCTCACAGTTAAGCCCGGCTAAAAATCGAGCCATGGTAGCTTCTCGTTCTTCTTGTATATCGCTCGGATCATTGCTACCTCCATCTCTTTGTAATAATCTTCGACGCTCTTCATTCCCTGAGTAAGGTGTTGGAGTTTTTGATGTAACTCCCGATGGTAGTAAGAGGGAATGAATCATCGTCTCATGACTACTTTCATCTCGGTCCAAGTGGAAATTGGACGTTCTCCGTTTCGCCTCCAGTTTGTCGTTAACTAATCCCACCATATCATAGCATAGTCGGAAAACTATATGGCGGCTAATTTGACCTTTTTATTTTCGGAGTAGTTATGACAATCGAACACAAGTTCGATCTTCTTTTCCCATTCCAAATTGGCTTCAGGATCTAACTTGCCTTGAAAAAGGGGAATGGTCAACTTGATGTTCTTGAGATCATCGTCTTCCCGGCTCTGATCTCTTTGATCACGTGCTCGTGGACCTCTTCTTCATTCATTTTGTCTGGAAGTTTGATTGCTGTCAACTTCACTTGGTTCATTTAAGTCGTTGTCATGCAGCCAAGGTCGTTCTTGTTCCCTTCTCGGAATTGGAGGAATGTTTGCTCGTTGTCTTTGTTCATCTCTTTGGTCCAAACGTTCGGTGATAGAATGGAGCAAGCGTGTGACTTCTCGTAATGCAACTTGCATTTGTAAATCAGAACCTCTATCTTCGGGAACATTCCTTTGTGGTTGCAATCATCTTTCACCACCAGTGGCATCTGACGCTTCGTCGCTCACTACTCGTTGTTCGGGACTCCTAGACATATTGAACAAGATTAAAGAAACCTCACCACAAACCTCACTTGATCACTCACAAAGAAAATAAATATTGAACACTCACGCTTTTTCTTTTTTTTTTTTTCAATTTTTTTTGAACTTCAAATATACTATAATGAAATACAAGAAATAAAAATTACAACTTGATTTTTTTTAAAAAAAATTAATTTTTAAAAAAAAATTAATTTTTTAAAAAAAAAATTAAATTTTTTTTTGAACTTCAAATAGACTATAATGAAATACAAGAAATAAAAAAATTACAACTTGAATTTTTTTTAATTTTTTTTGAAGATCGGGGTAGAAATATGAAAGTAAAGCAAAACTTGCAAACTTCACACTTCTCTTTTTTTTTTACTCGAATTTTTTTTAACTTTGATTTTTTTTTTGAATTTTCGTATCTTTTTTTTCTTTATTTCTTTTTTTTTCAATTTTTTTAACCTTGATTTTTATTGAACTTTTTTTTATCTTACGAACCTAATTCTGACTTCACGATGGTTGTCGGAACTCCTCGTTTTTATAGCTCTGATACCAGATGATACGGGCCGGCTCGGGGTGAGTTGAAACGTATACGAGTTGCCCAATCGTCTACGAGGAGGAATTAAGCCTTCGGAAAAGTAATCGAGAAATATGGATGAATTCGTGGAAGCTTTAAGTGAATAAAATAAGAAATGGTTCGATTTGATGAAAAGAAATGAAAATGGATAAATAATAATAATAATAAAAATAGATAAAGGATAATTTTGATGGAGATGGAGAAAAGAACTCAAACAAGAATCGATTCAACACTAAAGAGTGTCACCCCGGATTCTATGATGTTTAAGGTGGTAATATGAAAAAAAATCGATATGGACCAAGACCTGTTATCTAAAAGGATAAGAACCGTTGGTATAATTTGATGGATGAGATACGATTAACGCTACAAGAAAACTTGATAAGTCAAAACGAAACTCGTACGAAAACGAAGAGGAGATAAACTCACTCAAATGAACAAATGTTCAAATATTTCATTGAAGTCTGAATTGTCTTGAATGAGAATTACATAGCCTTTTTATAGGCTAAACAAAAGGCCAACTAAATGGTATTCTAACATTGTCCTTTAACCCTTATGTTTTTGAAAAGGCACCAGCAACCTTGTCCCTTAACCTTTATGTTTTTTGAAAAGGCACCAGCAACCTTATCCCTTAACCTTTAGGTTTTTGAAAAGGCACCTAGCAACCTTTTAACCCTTATGTTCACCAAAAGGCACCTATCAATAAAATAATTAAAATGAGCTAAGAATGAGCTAATAACGAGCTTGTGTGATTGTTTGGTAGCTAGTATAGTAGGCGTTAAATAAATTGTAAATATTCGGTGTGTTCTTGAAGTCCTTTCTTTCTTCGTTCCAGATTTGTGCCACTTAAACTGAAGTGGCATCCTTAAGTCGTTTAGCACGGCTACGCGTAATTGGTCCATTGGGCAGCTCGAGGGTGTCTCGGTTGAGTTCCGTCATAGGTGCGTTCGTATCAGAAAGCAGGTAAGAGATTAATGGTATTCGTATAGGTAAAGTTATATACATAGATATGTGTATTTATAATCGGCAAATAGTATACTTTGGTAAATAAATGAAAATGGATAGGTTAAGAGAGGTAAGGATATTCAGCTATAGTGAAGTTATAAGTTAAGTTGTGTACATTCAAAACCATGAATTGATTGTTTAAATGTTTGAATGTTTGATATTATAAGGTAGTTACTTCAGACTTACTAAGCTAGTGAGCTTACATTATGTGTGTTCATTGTTTCGTTTTATAGATATCAAGCAAGCTACGAGCTCAGGGGATCGTCACGGAAGTCATCCACACTATCGGCTTATGTTGGTATTTAAAATGTTTGGACTTTTGTTATTAAGGCATGTATAGGCTAGTTAAGTTATCGAATGAAATTATGATAATGTATTGAAGCCATGCGAAGTTGGCTCATTTTTTTTAAGTCTTAATGTGCTAATGGTATATTCTATCCTTAATGTTTTATGAGCGTATGTATGCTTGAATGGAAAATTTTGGTGTGATACTTGTTCTCCTTTTTGTGATGATTTGGTTCTGTTTTGATTAGCAAAAATGTTTAAAATTATTTATGTTTGGTATTAAAGAGCCAAAATTACGACCGAATTTAAAGTAGAGGATGAGTGGTACTTTTGCATTTTCGAATTAAGATATACATATATGGTTAAATCATATGTTTTCAGTATAAAATTTAATGATTCTTGTGTCTATAAATCTTCGTTGTGGATGCAGTGAAATGAGATTGTAATTAGAGATTTTTAAACTGTATGTGGTTATAGTGATATGCTTACTCACGAATAGTATAAAGTTTAGTATGCCTATTATGTTGTATGGAAATTCTTTCGTTAGCTTATTTTGCATAATTTGTGAATTGGCATAATTCTAGAAACTTGTTAATGATATGGAATTATCAATTTGATAATTATGAGTTGAGGTGACTTTTATTTTAAGAATTATGTGCACATTATATTGGTGCTTGGTGAAGTCATTATGAACTATTACTTTACAGGTGAATGAATATACCGCAAAATGCTATGAATGTATATGTTTAAATATGCATATATGCATAATGTATGAAATGACAAGATGACATTTGAATAGAGTAATAGATTGACTTATATTTACTACATATGTTTAAAGTGAAAGGTACATACATGGACATGTGTTAAACATTTGAATAACATATGTTTGATGAATTAATGGTTCGAAATGCTCAAGCATGAATTAAACTTCTTTTTGGTGTGATAATATGAATTGCGATAAATGACTGTAATGATCTAAGTTGGGTTTGGTAATGCCTCATAACCCTAATCTGGCGACGGGTACGGGTTAAGGGTGTTACATATTCTATCCTTAGCCTTGATCCTACAACCAACCAACCTTCAATCAACCACTCATACTTAATCAAAATATTTACTCAAAAGCTGAAACATTTCCGTAACCTTACCGTGTGCCACCAGGTTCTAATGGCCCTTCCTCCGCTACTAATCACAAGTGTTCCCTAGATCTTCACTCACACATACACCATCAAAACTCGGGTGACTCGTAATCCATATAAGTCATCCAAACATTCGGCCATTCAGTTCAACCATAATCGAGTTGAGTATCCTTACCCTTGATAATGATCCTACCACGCTTGCGATCTCCGATCCTTACCCTTGTTAATATAAGATCATCGATAATGAAAAATTAGATCGCCCTTCGGCTTTTAACCAAACATACTAAGTGTAATATCCCGGGTTAGGGGTTATTTTTATTGTGACTTTGTTTGCATATTATCGGCTTTCTATGTGGTTGTTTTGATATTTTAGGGGCTTAGTTGTAGGCTAGGAATAAGCCTGAGTAGGTAGGAAAATTTTAGTTTTAAGCCTTATGTGGGAGGAGCTGAAGGAGCTGGGGTTTTTATATTTTATTTGGTGTTTTTGAGCACAAAAAGATGAGCTGGTAAAGTGGCAGAGCAAGGCGCCACTTGGAGCTTGGATTGGCGTCACTTGCAGGAGGGAGAGGTCTTGAGTTCAAGCTGCAGAGTACTCCTATTTTGTTCCATTTTTACGGCATGGAGGAGGAGAGTTGTAGGCAGTTCAAACTCTGCCTTGGACTTGGTCTACTCAATTGAATGGTGGTGGAGAGTGGATTTAGGAGGAAGACTAGTTCAACTAGTTTGAATTGAGTGGTTGTGAGCACTTGTGGGGATTATGGCCGAATTTTAGGGGAGTTTGGAGGGGGAGTGGACGGCTTGGTGTGGGGGAAAGAGTGTGCCGAAATTCATTTTGAATTTTGGGTGCATTTTCGATCTTTGTGTGTCAAGCCAAACTTCTCTTTTTGGTCTTGTGTTAGCCGAATGTCAAGAGAGCTTCTTCACATTTTCTTTTCTCAAACCGAAAGCTTCAAACAAAATTTGCTTTGCCTCTTCTTAATTTTGTGCTTGTGGCCGAATATTCTCCTCCATTTCTTCTTCCTTTGTCATTTGGGTAAAACCGAAAGTGGTATTCCCTCTTCCCACATTTTCCTTCTTTTGTTGAACATTGGTAGCCGAATGTTCTTTGCTCTCTTTGTTTTTCTCTTTACTTGTGTAAACCGAAACTAGCTTCTCTCTCCCCCTCTCGTACACCATTCTTTATTCTTCTCTCTTCTTGAACCTTTGATAGCCGAAACTCTAGTTCCCAAAACACATTTCTCATCTCTTTTCTTTCAAAACCGTAAATACTCTCCTTCTATCCATTTTTATTTTTATTTTTCTTTTTCTTCTATTTCAAAAACTCTTGAGCCGAATCTCCTTTCATTTGGTGGCCGGATATCAACCCTTCTTTACATCATTCTCTTGTGTTTCTCTTTAGGATAAAGCCGAATCCTTTTCCATCTGGTGTTAAGAGTTGGCCGAATCTTTCCTCTCGTAGTGGTGCTTGGCCGAACATAGTTGGTGTTGGGTAAGTCCTTGGCCGAATGGCCATTTCTCTCTTCTCTAGTACTATGTTGATTTCGGTTGGATTAAAGCCTATGTTGGTTGTGGTTGAAAGGAGTTAATCATCTGTTTAATCATCTCGTATAGGGTCTTTGGATATTGGAAGTAATCAAGAGGAGTCTTCCTTCTTTGTAAACCGATTGGTAAGTAGTGGTAAGTGTTTAGTACTATTAATTTTAGTTCAATCTTTTGGTTTCGATTAAGCCTAAGGGTTCAAAGGATTAACCGTTCTATTTTTAAGGTGTAGCCGATTGTTGGAAGTGGAACCATTGTTGGTTCGGGTTTGGTAGGAAACCAAACGTAGCAAGGTAAGGGATCAAAGTTAAACCCTTTGGGTTATTTGGTCTTAGCCGAAAGGTGTAGAAGGCTAACCTATGTTTTGGCCGATTGTTATAGGAGCAAGAGGATCGAGGGTTTTAGGTCGGGTTCGTTGGATTAAGGCTTTTCGTTTATCAGGTGTGTAAACTAACACACTTCGGTTTAGTAATATGATTAATAACCTGATTACTTATCAAAGTGAAACAATATGATTGATGGATTTGGTACCCGATGGGGTATAAGCACGAATACGGGTAAGTCCGTTCTATTACGAAATCTGTAATGATGTATGAGATATCATGAGTTACGATGAAAATATTATAAGATGCTATTTTGAGCATGTTAGCATGATTGTATGATTTATGCCATTTGCATTAGTATGATATGTTGTTGGGTGATTGAGAGGAGGGTGAGTATGATATCCGTGTCTTTGGGACACTGTGTCTTTGGGACACCAGAGGTTTGGCACCTCCAGTGGTTTGGTACCACAGATGACATTTTTGTGACTTTGGGTCACCAGAGGTTTGGCACCTCAGCGTCTCGTCCCAGTGGCTTAATACCATGGTGGGTTGGCCCCACGGTTGATTATTCGGGATTGACGCCAGTGATTTGGTATCACACGATGGGTTGGCCCCATCATCGGATTTGTGACTGCGGTCACCAGTGATTTGGTATCACACTGTGTCTTTGGGACACCAGAGGTTTGGCACTTCATTGCGACTCGTCCCTGTGGTTAACACCACCATGGGTTGGCCCCACTTGAGAGATACGGGATTGTCGCTAGTGATTTGGTATCACACGATGGGTTGACCCCATCATTGGATTATTCGTGACTTTGGGTCACCAGTGGTTTGGCACCACACTTATGGATATCGTGACTTTGGGTCACCAGTGGTTTGGCACCACCAGTGGTTTGGTACCACACGGGGTAGAAAGCTGATATGGATGGTTAGGATCGGGGTGCATTAATTATGTTGCTATGATATAATGTGTGTTAGCATGCTGTATTATCGGGAGTGGGAGTTATGCACTGAGTCTTGCGACTCACCCTCTCCTTTGACATTTCAGGTGACACTTAGACGTGGACATGGAGCCGGGATGGACTCGAGGTGCTCATGCCATGCTTAAATAAAGATTTGCTCAGACTTTATAAAATTTGGTACTCTAGCTTCTTGATTACTAATTGGGTTTTATTTTGGGTTCTAAATGGCCTTTAAAATTATGTTTTGCTATGTTATGTTTAAAGTAGACTTTAACATGCCTTAACAAATTAATTGAGTTAAAATTTGCTAAAACTTGGAAAGACAACGCTTTCAAAACTATAATGCGATGTGTTTTAAACTATACTATCGGGTATCACACTATGATTTGGGGTAAAGAGAACTCAAATGTTTTCCTAACTTAAACTCGATTTTCTACTAAGTTTAAATGTCTGAGTAACATCAATACAACTTGTACTTCTAAATGATTTAAACTGGCTTAACTTTTAGATTCCTGAGTTTCCAAAATGACACATGAAGTTACAACAATCATGCCCAAGATTTCTACAAGTTCAAAACTTTTCACAAAGTTCTCATCAAATTTTTAAACGAAAAACCTAACCTCTCAAATACGTTTTTCCCGTAACATATCAAATTCGGTCGTGGTGTTTTGACCGGGTTTGGGGTGTTACAATTGTGGTATTAGAGCCAAGTTCAAAGGCTCGGCTGTGGGCCTGAGGCCCAAAATGTTTTAAAAGTCTGTTTTAATAGTTTTGTTTTTAAAAGCATGATTGGAAAGGCATGGCACCGAGTCTCCGGCACCAGTTCGCCCAGGTAAGTACCCTTGCTGTTGCTTGTGATTTGATATACTGTGACTATGTGGTTAGCAATAGTGGATTACTTAGAAACTGAAACTGATAGGATTCTGTGAACCCGCGAAAACAAAGCTTCTTAAATATTCATAAGACTTTGCTTAAAAAAAAAACAGTGGAATAAATACTGATTCATAAAACTTCTAAATCAGATACGTAGAGAATTTAGTCATGAGCGCTAGAGGTGGACGTGGTCGTGGACGTGGTCGCGGTAGGATGACAGTTTCTGAACCCGTAAGATCTGGTCAGGGGTCAGAAAATGAGATGCCGGTACCGCCCCCAGCTGAAGGTGGTGAGTTTCAAGATCAGACCGGGGATGACGCAGTGTCACAGGCGATGCTGCGAGTGTTGGAGAGGGTAGCTGGAGTAGGTGGGGGTGCAGGAGCTAGGAAATCCGTGCCTGAGCGACTTCGGGCAAATGGGGCTGAATTCTTTCGAGGTGTTTCTGGTGTTGCTCCCAGCACGGCTGAGTATTGGCTGGAGGCGACGGAGCGGATCATGGATGATCTAGACTTGACTGCTGAAGAGAAGCTGAAGGGCATAGTATCGCTTCTTCGGGATGAGTCATACCAGTGGTGGCTCACGGTTCGGGATAGTGTGGCAGCAGAGGATCTGACATGGGATTATTTCAGGGCTGCATTTCAGAAAAAGTACATTGGAGCTAGATACATTGACGCTCAGCGGAAAGCATTTCTAAGGCTAGTCCAGGGGAGCAAGTCTGTTTCCGAGTACGAGGCTGAGTTCTTGAAGCTGAGTCAGTATGCTAGGGGCATTGTGGCTACAGAGCACGAGAGGTGTGTTCGTTTCGAGGATGGCCTGAGAGACGAGCTGAGATTGCTGATTGCTCCAAGCAGGAGCGCGAGTTTGCTATCTTGGTTGAGAAGGCTAAGGTAGCCGAGGGTATTAAGGAGTCAGTAAGGCAGGGCATGGACAGGAACAGGCATAAGAGGAGCTTTGGGTCTTCTGGATCGTCGAGTAACCCTCAGAAAAGGGCTAGGCAGAGTGGGCCGAATCAGTTTGGTAGGTTTGTTGCTGCTAGGCAGGGACCGCCGCAGTGTAACCATTATGGGAAATATCATTGGGGAGGCTGCTGGACCGGTGGAAAAGGTTGTTTTGAGTGTGGTTCTCTAGATCACCGTGTGAGGGACTGTCCGCGTAAGTTGGCTAGGATTCAGTCTGAGGGTCAGGGCCGTACTCAGTTCAGGAATAATGGACCACCACCGCAGAGGGGCCGTGGTAATGGCAGAGGTGGTAATGGTTCTGGTCGGGGCCGTGGAGCACCGGGCAGAGGTGCAGGTGGTTCTGAGGCCAAACAGCCTGGGTTAGTGTATGCAGCGAGGCGCCGAGAGGAGGGCGACGCACCGGACGTCATAACCGGTACGTTTTTGATCTTTGGTTCTCCATTTATTGCTTTGATTGATGTGGGTTCGACACACTCTTACGTTGCTAGTAGTATAGTAGAGACCATGGATTTAGACTCTGAGATATCTTCTAGACAGATGACTGTAATTAGCCCTTTAGGTCACTCTGTAGTAGTAGATAAGCTGTTTAGAGATGTACCCCTAGAACTCCAAGGGGTAGTGTTCGCTGCTGATCTGATAGAACTGCCGTTTGGGGAGTTCGATCTGATTCTTGGGATGGATTGGTTGGTCAAGTACCAGGCGAGGTTGGATTGCGCGGCTAAGCGCATAGTTCTTATGACGTCTGAGGGTGATGAGGTGGCTATGATAGGTAATAGGAGGGATTACTTATCTAATGTGGTGTCTGCTCTGAAAGCTGAGAAGATGGTCAGGAAGGGCTGTGAAGCGTGTGTGGTTCATGTGTATGCCTTGGAGGCTAAGGAATCTGCTGTAGAGAAGGTTCGTACTGTTAAGGAATTCGCTGATGTGTTTCCTGAGGAGCTTCCGGGTTTGCCGCCAGATCGTGAAGTAGAGTTCGGGATAGATCTGTTACCCGGAACTGCGCCAGTGTCTATTGCTCCGTATAGGATGGCGCCAAAGGAATTGGTGGAGCTTAAGGCTCAGATTCAGGAGTTGTTGGACCGAGGTTTTATCAGGCCAAGTGTTTCGCCGTGGGGTGCGCCGGTACTCTTTGTAAAGAAGAAAGATGGTACGATGCGGATGTGTATAGACTACCGCCAGTTGAACAAGCTGACGATTAAAAACAAGTATCCGTTGCCACGGATAGATGACTTGTTTGATCAGCTGAAGGGTGCAGCGGTATTCTCGAAGATTGACTTGAGGTCTGGGTATCACCAGTTGAAGGTAAAGGAGGCTGATATTCACAAGACAGCGTTTCAGACTCGGTATGGGCACTACGAATTTCTGGTAATGCCGTTCGGGTTGACTAACGCACCGGCAGCATTCATGGATATGATGAATAGGGTGTTTCAGCAGTATCTGGATCGGTTCGTTGTGGTTTTCATAGACGACATCTTGGTGTACTCAAGGTCAGAAGAAGAGCATGATGCGCATTTGCGAGTGGTACTGCAGATTTTGAGGGAAAAGCAGCTATATGCTAAGTTTAGTAAATGCGAGTTCTGGCTTAGGGAAGTGACTTTCTTGGGTCATGTAGTGTCAGTTGAGGGGATTCGAGTAGATCCTCGGAAGATTGAGGCAGTTTTGGATTGGAAGCCGCCAAAGTCAGTGGCTGAGATTCGAAGTTTTCTAGGCTTGGCTGGATACTACCGAAGGTTTGTAGAAGGTTTCTCGTTGATAGCAGCGCCAATGACCAAGTTGTTGAGGAAAGAGGTTCCGTTTGTTTGGACTGAAAAACAACAGGAGAGTTTCGACAAGCTTAAGAAGATTCTGACAGAAGCTCCGGTTCTAATTCAACCTGAGGCTGGTAAGGAATTCACCGTATATTGCGATACATCACATACGGGTTTGGGTTGTGTGCTGATGCAGGAAGGTAAGGTTGTGGCTTACGCATCTCGGCAGCTGAGGCCACATGAGGTCAATTATCCGACGCACGATCTGGAGTTAGCGGCTGTAGTCTTCGCGTTGAAGATTTGGAGGCACTACTTGTACGGAAAGAGATCGATAGTCTACACCGACCATAAGAGTTTGAAGTACCTCTTGACTTAGAAGGATTTGAATTTGAGGCAGCGCAGATGGGTGGAGTTGCTTAAAGATTACGACTGTTCGATTGAGTATCATCCGGGCAAGGCTAACGTGGTGGCAGACGCGTTGAGCCGTAAGGTTGTTTCGGACTTAAGAGCGATGTTTGCCCATTTGAGTTTGTATGACGACGAAAGTATTCTGGCAGAGTTGCAGGTTAAGCCTACTTGGGTTGAGCAGATCAGAGAGAAACAGTTAGAGGATGAGGTTCTGAGTGCGCAGAGGTTGCAAGTGCAGAATGGTGATTTGGAAGGTTACAGCTTGTCTAGTGATGGAGTGCTATGTTTTCAAGGTAAAGTTTGTATGCCCAAGGATGTTGAGCTGAGGCAGAAGATTCTTCAGGACGCTCATAGCAGTCCTTATGCTATGCATCCTGGAGGTAGCAAGATGTATAGGGATCTTAGAGAGCAGTTTTGGTGGCCTGGTTTGAAAAGAGAGGTGACAGAGTTTGTAAGGAAGTGTCTGACATGTCAGCAGGTCAAGGCTGAACATCAGTTGCCGTCAGGGTTGCTTCAGCCAGTGAAGATTCCTCAGTGGAAGTGGGAAAGGATAACCATGGATTTCGTCAGTGGGTTACAGCTTACGCCAAGCAAGAAGGATTCAGTTTGGGTAGTTGTGGACCGACTGACTAAATCAGCTCATTTCATTCCGGTGAGGGTTGACTACTCACTCCAAAAGTTAGCGAAGCTGTATGTTTCAGAGATAGTGAGGTTACACGGTGTGCTAGTTTCGATTATCTCGGATAGGGATCCTAGGTTTACGTCAAGGTTCTGGAAAGTGTTGCATCAGGCTTTGGGCACGCGTTTGGATTTCAGCACGGTTTTTCACCCGCAGTCTGACGGGCAGTCGGAAAGAGTTATTCAGATCTTAGAGGATATGCTGAGAGGTTGTGTTCTGGACTTCAGAGGTAGTTGGGAGGAATTTCTGCCATTAGCCGAGTTTGCCTACAACAACAGTTACCAAGCGAGCATCAAGATGGCGCCATATGAGGCGTTGTATGGTAGGAAGTGTCGCTCACCTACGTGTTGGACAGAGTTAGGTGAACGTCAGTTGTTGGGACCAGAGTTAGTTGCTAAGATGGAAGACAAGGTTAAGTTGATTCAGGCTCGATTGAAGGAAGCTTCGGACCGGCAGAAGTCTTATGCCGATCTTAAGCGAAGGGATATAGAGTTTGCTGTGGGGGATCAGGTTTTTCTGAAGGTCTCGCCATGGAAGAAGGTGTTGAGGTTCGGAAGGAAAGGCAAACTAAGTCCGAGGTTTATTGGGCCGTATAAGGTACTGAGACGAGTGGGACCAGTAGCGTATCAGCTTGAGTTGCCAGCAGAGCTAAGTCAGATTCACGACGTTTTTCACGTTTCGATGCTTCGGCGTTATCGTTCAGATCCGTCACATGTGGTAGCAGTGGAAGAGATCGAGGTAAATCCAGATTTGACCATGGAGGAAGAACCTGTGCAGATTCTAGAGCGGGATGTGAAGGTTCTGCGTAGGAAGTTGGTGCCTTTGGTTAAGGTTCTTTGGCGGAATCATGGCGTGGAAGAAGCTATGTGGGAACCCGAGGATGTGATGAGACAGCAATACCCGCAACTCTTTTGATCAGGTAATTTCAAGGTCGAAATTATTTTTAAGGGGGGTAGAACTGTAATATCCCGGGTTAGGGGTTATTTTTATTGTGACTTTGTTTGCATATTATCGGCTTTCTATGTGGTTGTTTTGATATTTTAGGGGCTTAGTTGCAGGCTAGGAATAAGCCTGAGTAGGTAGGAAAATTTTAGTTTTAAGCCTTATGCGGGAGGAGTTGAAGGACCTGGGGTTTTTATATTTTATTTGGTGTTTTTGAGCACAAAAAGATGAGCTGGTAAAGTGGCAGAGCAAGGCGCCACTTGAAGCTTGGATTGGCGTCACTTGCAGGAGGGAGAGGTCTTGAGTTCAAGCTGCAGAGTACTCCTATTTTTTTCCATTTTTACGGCATGGAGGAGGAGAGTTGTAGGCAGTTCAAACTCTGCCTTGGACTTGGTCTACTCAATTGAATGGTGGGTGGAGAGTGGATTTAGGAGGAAGACTAGTTCAACTAGTTTGAATTGAGTGGTTGTGAGCACTTGTGGGGATTATGGCCGAATTTTAGGGGAGTTTGGAGGGGGAGTGGACGGCTTGGTGTGGGGGAAAGAGTGTGCCGAAATTCATTTTGAACTTTGGGTGAATTTTCGGTCTTTGTGTGTCAAGCCAAACTTCTCTTTTTGGTCTTGTGTTAGCCGAATGTCAAGAGAGCTTCTTCACATTTTCTTTTCTCAAACCGAAAGCTTCAAACAAAATTTGCTTTGCCTCTTCTTAATTTTGTGCTTGTGGCCAAATATTCTCCTCCATTTCTTCTTCCTTTGTCATTTGGGTAAAACCGAAAGTGGTATTCTCTCTTTCCACATTTTCCTTCTTTTGTTGAACATTGGTAGCCAAATGTTCTTTGCTCTCTTTGTTTTTCTCTTTACTTGTGTAAACCGAAACTAGTTTCTCTCTCCCCCTCTCGTACACCATTCTTTATTCTTCTCTCTTCTTGAACCTTTGATAGCCGAAACTCTAGTTCCCAAAACACATTTCTCATCTCTTTTCTTTCAAAACCGTAAATACTCTCCCTCTATCCATTTTTATTTTTATTTTTCTTTTTCTTCTATTTCAAAAACTCTTGAGCCGAATCTCCTTTCATTTGGTGGCCGGATATCAACCCTTCTTTACATCATTCTCTTGTGTTTCTCTTTAGGATAAAGCCGAATCCTTTTCCATCTGGTGTTAAGAGTTGGCCGAATCTTTCCTCTCGTAGTGGTGCTTGGCCGAACATAGTTGGTGTTGGGTAAGTCCTTGGCCGAATGGCCATTTCTCTCTTCTCTAGTACTATGTTGATTTCGGTTGGATTAAAGCCTATGTTGGTTGTGGTTGAAAGGAGTTAATCATCTGTTTAATCATCTCGTATAGGGTCTTTGGATATTGGAAGTAATCAAGAGGAGTCTTCCTTCTTTGTAAACCGATTGGTAAGTAGTGGTAAGTGTTTAGTACTATTAATTTTAGTTCAATCTTTTGGTTTCGATTAAGCCTAAGGGTTCAAAGGATTAATCGTTCTCTTTTTAAGGTGTAGCCGATTGTTGGAAGTGGAACCATTGTTGGTTCGGGTTTGGTAGGAAACCAAACGTAGCAAGGTAAGGGATCAAAGTTAAACCATTTGGGTTATTTGGTCTTAGCCGAAAGGTGTAGAAGGCTAACCTATGTTTTGGCCGATTGTTTTAGGAGCAAGAGGATCGAGGGTTTTAGGTCGGGTTCGTTGGATTAAGGCTTTTCGTTTATCAGGTGTGTAAACTAACACACTTCGGTTTAGTAATATGATTAATAACCTGATTACTTATCAAAGTGAAACAATATGATTGATGGATTTGGTACCCGATGGGGTATAAGCACGGATACGGGTAAGTCCGTTCTATTACGAAATCTGTAATGATGTATGAGATATCATGAGTTACGATGAAAATATTATAAGATGCTATTTTGAGCATGTTAGCATGATTGTATGATTTATGCCATTTGCATTAGTATGATATGTTGTTGGGTGATTGAGAGGAGGGTGAGTATGATATCCGTGTCTTTGGGACACTGTGTCTTTGGGACACCAGAGGTTTGGCACCTCCAGTGGTTTGGTACCACAGATGACATTTTTGTGACTTTGGGTCACCAGAGGTTTGGCACCTCAGCGTCTCGTCCCAGTGGCTTAGTAACACGGTGGGTTGGCCCCACGGTTGATTATTCGGGATTGACACCAGTGATTTGGTATCACACGATGGGTTGGCCCCACCATCAGATTTGTGACTGCGGTCACCAGTGATTTGGTATCACACTGTGTCTTTGGGACACCAGAGGTTTGGCACCTCATTGCGACTCGTCCCTGTGGTTTACGCCACTGTGGGTTGGCCCCACTTGAGAGATACGGGATTGTCGCTAGTGATTTGGTATCACACGATGTGTTGACCCCATCATTGGATTACTCGTGACTTTGGGTCACCAGTGGTTTGGCACCACACTTATGGATATCGTGACTTTGGGTCACCAGTGGTTTGGCACCACCAGTGGTTTGGTACCACACGGGGTAGAAAGGTGATATGGATGGTTAGGATCGGGGTGCATTAATTATGTTGCTATGATATGATGTGTGTTAGCATGCTGTATTATCGGGAGTGGGATTTATGCACTGAGTCTTGCGACTCACCCTCTCCTTTGACATTTCAGGTGACACTTAGACGTGGACATGGAGCCGGGATGGACTCGAGGTGCTCATGCCATGCTTAAATAAAGATTTGCTCAGACTTTATAAAATTTGGTACTCTAGCTTCTTGATTACTAATTGGGTTTTATTTTGGGTTCTAAATGGCCTTTAAAATTATGTTTTGCTATGTTATGTTTAAAGAAGACTTTAACATGCCTTAACAAATTAATTGAGTTAAAATTTGCTAAAACTTGGAAAGACAACGCTTTCAAAACTATAATGCGATGTGTTTTAAACTATACCATCGGGTATCACACTATGATTTGGGGTAAAGAGAACTCAAATGTTTTCCTAACTTAAACTCGATTTTCTACTAAGTTTAAATGTCTGAGTAACATCAATACAACTTGTACTTCTAAATGATTTAAACTGGCTTAACTTTTAGATTCCTGAGTTTCCAAAATGACACATGAAGTTACAACAATCATGCCCAAGATTTCTACAAGTTCAAAACTTTTCACACAGTTCTCATCAAATTTTTAAACGAAAAACCTAACCTCTCAAATACGTTTTTCCCGTAACATATCAAATTCGGTCGTGGTGTTTTGACCGGGTTTGGGGTGTTACACTAAGGGGAGTTAATAGAATACTTACCGAATCCAACCTTAGATCCTACGGCCTAGATAACTACTGAACGAGATTCGGCTTTTAACCTTGAATGAGAGTAGTTACCGACTGACTTGTGATAGAGAGAAAAACAAAGATTCGGCACTAATGGGGATTTTGGCAAGGAAGGATGATAATAATTTGGCAAAGAAGAGAATTTGGCTATAGGGGAATTTGGCTTTCAGAGAAAGAAAAAGAACACAACTCTAATAAGAATTTCGGCAAAAAGAATGATGGGTTTTCTTTTCGGCAAATGAAAGAATTCGACTAAGGGGGAGAAAAGGAAGAAATAACAAAACCCAAGGAACCCTTCAATGAATTCGACACCCTCTTTTTATAGCCAAAGCTGAATCCTACCTTCTACCCACAGTCCCATTCGGTACCAACTCCTCCCTCTCCTCATCTCCTGACTTTTCTCCCCGATAACACCTTAGTCTTATCTGAAATTTCCTCCACATCCAACACACCTGTTTACTTCAAACTCTCCACGGCAAGATTTCAAAACCAATACAACTCTGGCCGTCCATACAGTAAAATAAACACTCCACAAAATACCACTCCTAAGCCTCGAACCTTGGACCTCTTCAGCTTACAACACGCCACCTTATAGCTCCCAGGTGACACCACTTACCACTGGACCACAAGCTCATTTGTGTCCTATTTCTTCTTCATTTATTAAAAAGGCCTACTAATTGAAGTCACTATTCCCTAAGGCTAAAACCAAAATTTTTCCTTTACCCTTACTTGTTCCCAGGACATCTCCAACACCTATAGACACTCCAAATTCATTAATCCTCAAAGCCCACATGCCAATTGTCATTTTCCTCGCTAACTTAATTTTTTTTTTTTGAAATCCAAAGCCCAAAGCCTAATAGGACCAATTCTTCTAGGCCTAAATTCGGGGCGTTACATGGTGAAACTATCTTCTATGTCACGATGTAAAAGGGCCATGTTGTGACATTGAAGTGCTTTTTCCAATTCTAGCATTCTGTGCAAAATGTTGCGACACGGGGTTGTCGTGTTGCGACACCAACTCTGTTTCAACCCAAATTCCCATCTTGAGGATGTCTTGATCTAAAAATAAACATATATCAACAAAAATTTAGAATATAAACTATATGGTTTGTTAAATATACAATAATATATAGGAAAACTGAATTTTAAATGTCATCATGTTTTACTGTTGGATTCATCTAGTAGTTCCACCATCGTATTCCCACTTGCGTCTCTTCCTGCACTTGTCCACCTGACGTCATGTCCTTTCATCCTTTTTTTGCCTGTATCTTTCTTTAACCCTACATTAATCACATTAGGCATATCCTTGGATTTAAAGCAGTTGGATTCAAAGGTTAATATGGATGACACTACTCCCTCAGTTTCCTTCGGTTTGCCTCACTTTGGTGAGACCCACATTTGAAATTTTCAGTCTAACCATTAATTTTCATTGTGAACTCATTTTTCTCTAAATCAATGGTGGCTCTTAAGGTGTCTAGAAAGGGTCTTCCTAACAAAATGGGTATATCCCTATCCTCTTCAAAATCTAATATGACAAAATCTACCGGGACAATAAAACTACACATCCATTCAGTTTATACTAGGTCCTAAATCATATAGAGCTCTCAAAAAATGAATTCTCCCTATCTCTATTAGTATTGTAAAGCTTCCTCGGTCTTTTAGTTTCTAGGGTACTTGTTTAGAGATAATAACACTACAGGATGCATTGATGTGGACTTGCTCTCCTACCTTAACTTTCCTATGCCAAGACATAATTTCTTTTAAAAATTTGGCGTATTTTGGAACTTTCTCATTTTATCCAATTAATGGTAGGTTGACATTCAACGTTTTGAACAAGTTTATGAAACTTGCAAACTCATCCTCATCTCATTTGATGAAATCCTAGCTAGGGAATCTGCTGCCGAGCCCATTGAGCTGCCTTTAGGACCCATCACTCGGTCTCGTTCCAAGAAGCTCTTTCGAGCTACATTGATCGAGCATGGGGAGAAGAAGTGGTGGGTCTTATTGATCACTCATGGAGCTCAACAACATGCGTCCCATACAACTTATTAAGAGCTGAATTTTAGTTTTCATTCTTGAGCTGTTTTGTTGTTGGAATAAACTTTAATTAAGTTTGTTTATTTTAGTTTAAGTAATTAATGTGTCTTGATTTTATTTAATATGTCTAAGTATATACGACAAATAATATGTCTTAAGATAATTAATTGTTATAATTAGTACAGTCATTTAATTTGTCTTTGTTTATATAGCTATTTAAAGTGTCTTAAGTTTAGACAACTTAATTGCGTCATTGATTATGTCCTTAGCGAATGTGTTTAGTGTTTATAGGTAATCAATTCAGCTGAATCAGATAGCTTAGGTGCAAAGTAAAGCATTAAAGAAGAGCATGCATTTGGATAATGCATGGGACGTCAATGAAATGATAATCAGCTTATTTCTCTTCTCTAAGGGACTGTTCGTGGATACCAATGGACAAACACACATTTACATTTGTCCATTCAGCTAGCGAGTGAGTTCACACTATGAGAGCTATTCAAATTAGTTTGTTCACATTTGGAGGCTAATGGAGTTCAAGTGTTCACACCAATTGGGCTATTCGTGCGCCTAAACTGCCATTATTTTGGCTACTATTTATTCGGCTGCCAAAGAAAGAATTAAAGGCTGCTCATAACTCTTTTTTAGCTGAACAATCATTGAACAAATTCAGCTTAGCTCACCAACTCAATTAATTAGCTAAATTGGAAGACTAAATAGGCTGGCCATTGCTGTCACTTAGGCATAGGTTTCACCAAAAGACTTGTAATCATTTAGGGACCTAGTTCAGCTCATTAATAGCTCAATTTGAGCTGATTGTAAGTGTCCATTCGGCTGGACTTAGCTCTAGCCTATAAATACTTTGTTCATTGCTAGCTGCAAGGACTTTTTGATCAATTTATGAACTACTTTTGTTCTTTTGTGAGAATTCAACTCTCATTGTTCTCTCTTGGACTGAATCGACTTATCAAGCTCAGCTTGTGGCGTCATTCCTTCCTTGCTGAACTGAACTTATCACTTTCAAAGTGTGGCGTTCAACCATACCTTTGGTTCCTATCTTGCTAGATAGTGGATCAAGGTTAACCAAGTTATTTCCAAACCATTTTCACCTAAGTGCCATTTTAAGAATCGGGTCAACAATCATCTTCATTATTGGTTCTCTCTTGGCCTTAGCTGAATATTTCCATTAGCTAATTCAACTATCTATTAACCCTTGTTTGAACCTATGTTTCATCGCTTTTTTTAGCCTATCTTGAAACAAGCCATCCCTTACTTAATTTCACGATCAGGCAAACTACTACGACTCGAATTAACATCAACTGAGGTTGTATCATTTAGTATCAGAGCTAGTGAAATTGAAGTAAGTATTGATATTTTTTTGTATTCCGGGATTTGTAAGTTAAAAAAAAGTGGAAAGAATCTAGCTCAAAATTTTTACTTGCTGCCCAAATTAATTTGGTTACTTTCCTACCTTTCGACCACACCTTAAAGCTTTCCATTTTGTTTTCTAGCCTACCCTTATCCTAACATCTATTCCTACCCAAAACTGATCATCACTTTTGCAAACCGACACTCCGCATTGACTGCTGCTAAGTCTAAGTAGTCCATTCAGAACTTAGAGAGGTGAATTGAGAGGAAAAAGGAAAGAGTGTGGTGAGACTACTCGAGTGAGTAAAAGCCAAATTGTGTGAATTTTTTTTCTCTGAGAGAACTTGTGAGTTTTAAAATGTCACGAAGTCTGGAAAGGAATCTAAACGAAGGTGGTGGTTTTCGTCCCATAAGGAATGTGGCAACCGGAGGAGGAGTGCTAGATCTTACACTCCAAGCCATCATGCGTGAAATGGAGTGTCTATTTGATTGAAGTCTCGAACCCATCGAACGTTTGGATCGGGTTGAAGAGCAAGGCCAACGTTAGGGAACCCCTCAAAATGTAAGGCGATGGCATGGGTATCCTATAGAAAACCAAGAAGACTTTTTTCGAACCAAGTGGCAATGATAGTGATCAAGCATCGGTTTGAAGTGTAAGGCAATAAGGTCATAGAAACCGCGGCTTAGGAAAAGAACTCGTGTGGACAGTAGTTTCAAGAACATCAAGATGGCCATACCTCCGTTCCAAGGGAAAAACGATCCCGAGGCATACTTGGAGTGGGGGAAAAAGATAGAACTTGTCTTCGAGTGTCATAATTACTCAGAGAGCAAGAAAGTGAAGCTCGTGGCCATAAAGTTCTCGGACTATGCCATAATGTGGTGGGATCAACTCGTGACAAGTAGAAGAAGAAACGGAGAAAGACCCATATCAACTTGGCCCGAAATGAAGGCAGTCATGAAGAAGCTATTCATTTCAACCTACTTTCATCGAGACCTATACCAACGTTTGCAAAACCGTACCCAAGGCAATAAAAGTTTCAAAAACTACTATAAGGAGATGGAAGTAGCCATGATCCAAGCTGACATCGAGAAGGATCATGAGGCAACAATAGGTTTCTAGCTGGATTAAACCGTGACATTGCCAACATATTGGAATTACAACACTATGTCGAAGTAATGAACATGGTTCATATGGCCATCTAGGTCGAGAAGCAATTGAAGCGAAAGGGAACTAGTCAACCTTACCCTGATGCCTTAACCACAAAATAGGGCCAAGGAGCCAATGTAACACCCCTTACACGTATTCAACTCCGAAACTGGGTACGAGGCATTACCGGACTAGACTTGCCTGAGCATTAAACTTTGGGCTATAAAATTCGCTCCAATTTAAAACTTTTTCATTTACAATCGTAACGTCCCCATTATGGGTATACGAGACCCTTTTCATATACCTGAGATGCTTTGGGACCAAACCGAAACTTTTAAACACATAGAAAATTTTGGCATCAAAACTAGGCCACATGCCCGTGTGTAGAGAGGGATACACCCGAGTGACATATCACACACCCGTGTTTCATGCCCATGTAGAATTATTTTCTTTTCGAAACTACAGGGGTTTTCACACGGCTGGACACATACCCGTGTTTTTGGCCCGTGTGCTCCACAGAGCCTAGACACGCCCGTGTCCTCACCCGTGTGTAAAAACCTGGGTATTCTGTTTGTAACAGTCTGGTTTGTACCCTAGTCAGAACAGTGGTTTCGGGACCACAAACTTGAGTCCGTATAATATTTTAATATTATTCTCTGTGCCGTTAATATGTGACTAAGCATGTGCTAAATTTTCGTAAGTTAATTTGTCCGTTTGTGTGTTTAATTTGACAAAAGGATGAAATTGCATAATTGGTAAAAGTGGCCTTTTATTTGATTAATGGCTAAATTGGTGTGGCTTTTAAGTGTTGAGTATTTATGTGGAAATTAAGCCAATTCTATGGATAGTGGAGGGCAATGAGTGATGATATGTATATATTATATGCTTATTATATTTATTTTGATTGATAATTTATTTATTATAACTATTTTATAAGTTATGTTAATATTATTATATTATAAGAGTTTATAATAAAAGAAATATGAGTAAGTGGCCTCATTTTTATCACCTTCTTACCGAAAACATAAAGAAAAAGAAAAAGAAAAAGCTTAAGCTTGTTAAGGTTCGGCCATTTGAGGGCTTAAATTCAAGGTATGTTCTAGTCAGTTTTCGATAATTTCTACGTTTTTACAATTGTTGCTTTGTCTACTATCAAGCCCATGCCTCAATTTTGTGTATTGATGATGTTTGTGAAATATGCCATTGATGATATGTTGAGTTTTGTAATGAGTTCAGTTGATAAATGAAAGATTTGAGCTAGATGAACATGCTTTGTTCTCAAAGTTTTGATGAATTTAGCTAAATAGGGCTAAATTGTGAAAATAGCAGATTGAGGGACTAAATTGCAAATTTTATGGAAAATATGGGCTTGTATGATATATATAAATATTCGGATAAGCATGAGTGTGGATTGATTTTGCGAATTTGATGTTTTGAGAAAAATGGACTAAATTGATAAATTGTACAAGTATGAGGGTTAATTTGCAAATAGCCCTAAATATATGCGTATGGATTGAATTAAATGAATTAGTGAATAAAAGGGTTAATTCTGAACATGTTTAGATCAAGAACTGAGGAAAATGGACTTAGATCGCATGAAAGGAAAGTAATCGAGTAGCCGTTTCCATTCCGTTAAACCGAATCCTAGGTAAGTCACTATGCAAATAAAAGTACTTGTATGAAATTGTAATTGCTTATATGACTAATGTTAATAATGAATGCTTACGAGAGATTATGCATATGAATTCCGAGATAAGTTCAATATAGTGATGAAGTCTGAGAAGTCCCGTACGAACCAAGGAATAGATAGGATTAGCTATGTCATGGCATAGGTATCTGTTCTGTTTTTATCATGTAAGACCACGTCTGGGACATTGGTGTTGATTTGAGACTCGTGTAAGACCACGTCTGGGACGTTGGCATCGATATGAGCTTTACGTGTAAGGCCACGTCTGGGACGTTGGCATCGTTAAGATCCTTACGTGTAAGACCATGTCTGGGACATCGACATCATACTGATTCGTGTAAGACCCTGTCTAGGACAGTGGCATCAATATCGGAGTGCATATAAGACCTCATCTGGGACGTTGGCATTGTACGACTATTCCGAACTTTTTGAGTATCCTACTAGATTCCTTACAGTTCAACGGGCAAGTTTGTGATACGAATTGCAAATCTGAGCTTTGATAAATTAAGTGAATGAATATCCATTTCGGGTACGTTGCTTATATACTAATTGTGTATATAAGGTAAGTATCTATGTGAGCATATTATGATGTTATGTTTATGGTATGTGACTTGGCAATATGGCAAGTTATGGCTAAGCATATGAGCTCAAGAAAGAATGAGAGGATTTTTGTCATGAGAACCATATTGGTCATCTTATTAATTCGGTTATGTGCAAATCATGCTAAGTTTGTTTGTATATTGACTTAGTAAGCTTTTGGAAAGCTTACTCTGTATATGTGTTTTCTCTGTTCTATAGGTCATTAAAGCTACTGAAGGCTCGGGACCGTCAAGGATCGTCATCACACTACTAAAATTATTTTGGTACACTTTGAAAATGTATATAGCTAGATATGGCATGTATAGGCTAGTTTTTGGTATAAGTTGTTATATGAAGTTAGCCATGTGATTTGGCTAGTTATATTTTGGTAATTTGTTTAAATGAATGTGATATGTGAACTATGTTTTTGGCATGGTTAGATGATGCATGAAATGATCAAGTTTTTGGGTAAGCATTTGGATAATTTATACTTGATATACATATGTTTTGGTCTTGGAAGTTTAGCATGTTTGGTATTGGTATTGGATGTAGTGATTGAATCGATAATTTGGTATGTTATTGCTTGCCATTATGTGTATGAAATGAGTTGGTAAATACTGCTCGTAGGTATGACCCAAGTGGGTGACATTTTGGCCTTGTAAATGGCCTATAATGTCACACGGTCATGGCACACGGGCGTGCCTAATGAATGATAAACTGTAAAAGCAACATATTTTAATCCCACATTTACTATGCTTTTGGATGATTTAAGCCTCGATTGATATAAAAAGGTGCTCTTAATCCTTTCTTTTCATGTCTTATACCCAGGAAAGCACCCGAGGATGAAAAGAGCATATAAGGGGCCCAAAACGGAGTAAATGGGCCATATCATGAAATCGACACGGCCTGGCCCAAAGACCACACGGTCGTGCCTTCTCAAGCATCTAGAACACGGCCTTTCCCCCAAGTCACATGGTCGTGCCTCATTAAAGAAGTCTGAACATGGCTTAAAGACTAGTTACACGGGCGTGTGACATGCCCTTGTCGCTGTCGTGGCAAAGAGCAATTTCATTCGGATTTGGATACTTTGGGGCGAAGAACCACATTCCAAGAGCCTATATAAACCCCCTAAGTACCACCTTAAAGGGGGCGGTTAGCTAGGCTAAGGAGCCAAACTGAGAAGGTTAGATTCGTGGGAATCACTCGAAGTTAGCCACTTGATCCATTCCAATAAGCCGGAATTCTACTCAAGACGACGAATTTCTCCTTCAATTCCTTCAGGGGGTTTTAGGGATTTTTTATGTTTTGTTTTATCTTTTCTCTTGAGATGTTTTCTTTATTTATTATGAACTAAACCCTTCAGATACCTGAAAGGGATGAAACCTAGATGAATTTTGTTATTGATTTCTGAATCATATGATAATTACTTAGTTTGTTCTTAATTATGTGTGCTTAATCCAAATTTGATGTGCTTAGGTGGAGGAGGAATAGACCCTGCCTAAGAGTATATCTATCATAATTAAGCGGAGTTGATCGCACGCCTAGAAGTAGGGTAACGAGATTTTGCCAGATTAGGGTGAAACCTAATATGGAAATCCATAGATCGATTTACTGCTATTCTGGGGGTTATTATTCGAGAAAGAGATTTAACCTAGGGTTAGATGTTATTCGCCTCGAGAGAGGGTTTAATATACGTTAGGGAGTCCTACGGATCAAACTAAGTGAATAATTCTTATGGTTCAGTGTTAGATAACAAGTGAAGTCTAGGTGGATTCTTCCTGAGGGTGTCGTCGTGATCAACTGAGTTTTCCTTCAAGTTATTTTCCAATTCATTCTTTTTGTCTTCGCGTCATTAGCTTAGTAATCGTTAATTTAGAAACTTTATTTTAGGCTAAATAATAAAAAGAAAGTTAGTATTAGTACTTTTAGTTTCTTTGGGTTCGACAATCCGGTCTTCCCTAAAATATACTACTGTTCGATAGGTACACTTGCTTTTAATCATTGTCAGAGTTAGTTTCCAGGTTCGATCTCATTCATTATAAATTTTAAAACTTGACACAACGATCAAGTTTTTGGCGCCGTTGCTGGGTAACTAAAATATTAAGAAAGCTCTATTTTTATTACTTTAGCCATTATTTTTTTCGCAATTTACTTTTATTTTTATTTTTTAGGTTAAAATTTGATTTCGCTAAATTTTCTTTCTTCTCCTAGCAGGTACCTCTAGTTTATGACTAGAAGAAACCCGAGAGGACCTCTGGTATACGATAGTGAAATTGAAGCTACCGTTCGTAGGACTCGCAGAGAAATCAGGCGAGCCTTAAATTACACGGAGGAAGAGCAAGAAGGCAGATCCAATCATACTGAAGGGGTGGACGAGAATAACCCACAACCACATGATGTAGGGGAGAACAATGCTCCACGTACTATGTTTGATTATGCTAAACCGTATTTAATAGAAGCAGAATCGAGTATTGTTAGGCCTGCTATAGCTGCTAATAATTTTGAATTAAAGCCTAACACAATACAAATGATTCAACAGTTTGTTCAATTTGATGGTTTGCAGGACGAAGATCCAAACACTCATATAGCTAACTTTAGAGTTCTCCGATACCTTCAAAATAAATGGCGTTTCTGATGATGCCTACGTCTTCGGTTATTCCCTTTCTCATTAAGGAATAAAGCCAAACAGTGGTTAAACTCGTTACCACGAGGATCAATCACTACATGGGAACAAATGACCAAAAAATTTTTATTAAAATATTTCCCACCGGCCAAAACGGCCAAATTACGGAATGATATCTCTTCTTTTGTGTAAATGGATTTAGAGACATTATATGACGCATGAGAGATATACAAGGATCTCTTGAGAAGGTGTCCACACCACGGTTTACCCTTATGGCTACAAGTACAAACATTCTATAACGGTGTAAACCCCTCAACAAGACAACTAATCAATTCAGCCGCTGGTGGAACCCTTAACAACAGAACTCCTGAAGCAGCCTACGAGTTCATTGAAGAGATGTCACTAAATAACTATCAGTGGCAAGTGACAAGGACAAAACCGACAAAATCAGTTGGAGTTTACAACCTCGATACAGTGATCAAACTATCAACACAGATAGAGATGATAAATAAAAAGCTTGATAGTTTGTGTTCTTCGCAGGTACACCCATTCATGCAGTGCGACGCAAGTGGAACTGTAGCGAATCCTGAGTTCCCACCCTACCAATCGGGAGCAGAGAGCAAACAAATGAACTATATAGGTAATAATTTCAGATCCAATAATAATTCTTATAGTAATACTTACAATCCAGGTTGGAGGAACCACCCAAATGTTTCGTGGGGAGGTCAAGGAAATCAAGGAAATCAAAGGCAACAACCTCTTCAAAACTTCCAAAATCAGCCCTATCCACAATAGAAGAAGCCAAAGCTCGAAGAGATGCTGACAAAATTTATGGCAAACACGGAAAATCATTTTCAAGAAAATGAGAAAACACTTAAAGATCGACAAGCGTCAATGGAAAACTGTCTAATTCAGTTAAAGAAGTCACTAATGGAGTCAGTCAACTTGCGAAGTTAATGGCAAAACGACCGCAAGGACATCTACCAAGTAACACCGAGATTAATCCAAAGGAGAAAATTCAAGCCATCACAGCTCAAGAAAGTAAAGGGTTAGACGAACCAAACGAAGAGGTAGACGAAGGTAAAATAGAGGTAGCACAAGAAGAGCCAAAACCAGTAATCAAAGAGTACCAACCTTGCATACCTTATCCCGAAGCAATGAAAATAGATGATTCAGAGGAGCAATTCGATAAGTTCCTTAGACTTTTAAAAAAATTACATATTAACTTACCTCTTCTTGAAGCTCTTTTTCAGATGCCAGATTTGAGGAAATTTTTAAGACAGCTCTTGACAAACAACCGCAAATTAGACGAAGAGCACCATGTGGAATTAAACGCAGCATGCTCAGCAATGTTACAGAATAAACTATCGTGAAAGCTAAAAGATCCAGGGAGTTTTACAATTCCATGCGTAATTGGTAGTTTACCTATTGGTAATGCGTTAGCTGATTTAGGGGCAAGTATAAATGTCATGCCTTATACATTGTTCAAACAACTAGGTCTAGGGAAGCCCAAACAAACTAGGATGAGTATTCAATTAGCTTATAAAACTGTTAGAATTCCTAGGGGCATTATGGAAGATGTTCTTGTAAAAATCAAAAAATTCGTTTTCCCAGTAGATTTTGTTGTCTTAGACATGGATGAGGATAATTCAATCCCCTTAATTTTAGGAAGACTATTCCTAGCAACTGTCAGGACTAAAATTGATGTTGGTACAGGAGAACTCATTCTTCGTATAGGTGACAAATCAATCAGTCTTCAAGCTCTTGACTCGGCCAGGACAACAATCGATGAAGGTAAGAAAGCCACTTCAACTGATAATGAAATTGTTCAACTTTCATCGTAGGAAACACCACAAGAACACAACCTTGAGCCGAATCATAAACCCCAAGCTAACAAATAAAGATTACATAAGGAACGAAGCCTAGGGGTTGACAAACTAGAAAAGCAGAAGACACACGTCAAAGAAAAATAGGAACCACATGAAGTAACACCAGAAGAACTCGTAGGGACATCAAATCACTTCAAAATAGGAGACCATGTACTGATAGACAAAACAGATCCTCGCATCGCCACAATAGACCTGAAAGCAAAGGGAGAAATTCCTCTTAAGGTACACAATATCTTCCCGCACGAAACAGTCAAGGTAAGCAATCCAACATTCGACACTTTTAAGGTACACGCTTCTCAACTTAAACCGTATCAAGAAAATAGAATAATAGGTACGAGGGAAGATATTCAAACCTTTAAACCTCCCTTATTTTTTTAATGTTGAGAAAAGTTTAGCTTAAGACTATAAACGAGCGCTTCTCGGGAGGCAACCCGAGCATTAACACTATTTACTTTCAAATTTATTTTCAGTTTCTTTTTCTTTTTTTTCTAAACATCTAGTTTAAAAAAAAGCAGAATTCCAGACCACACGATCTTACACACGGCTGTGTCTGTGACCGTGTGGCCCACCAGTATCCCCGTACTGACATAGCAGAGGCCGTGTGAATCAAATCCCAACTAATTTCGACATCATGGATCCAACCACTACCACACGGGCACTGACAAAGTGGCACAACCGTGTGAAGCTACTGACTTACCAAGCATGGGTAGAACACGCCTGTGCCCCTCAACTGTGTCAACACATTGACTTCTCAAACACGGGCGTGATTGACTAAAACATGGGCATGGTGAAACAACACGCATGGACACACGGCCGTGCGAGGCGGCAGTGCGATTCGACACGCCCTCAGACCACGGGCGTGGGGATGTGCCAGACTTGAGCCTCTATTTAAACCCCACAGCCCTTCCCTTCCTCCCTAGCCTCTTTCTCCCTTCTTTTTTCTTTCAAAATTTCTTTTCTTTACTAAAGGTATCCAGACTCATGAGCTACACTAAAATCATGCTGAAGAAGCGTAAGAAGGCAAGCATAGTCTCCACAAAGGAGACCCTACACATAAGTTCATGCCGGCTGCTTCATCCAAACACCAAGCCAAGGGTCTTTGAGACCATTTAGTTTCTATTTTTCTTCTCTCTTTTGCTTCAATTTCCTTCTCTTTGACAATCTTATGCTTGGTTTAGTTTAACTTATTTTAGTTTCTTAGTATCTGGTTCACCAGGCTGCTAGGGAATCACGCCACTTCCACCACTGCCAGCACCTCCGTAGCCCTAAAAGTCACACCCACCTCGCGAACCATCCATCAATAAGGACTCTCCGGCCCATCCACCTTTTCTTTTATTTTTATTTTCCTTCTTAGTCTCCTTTCCATTTTCTTTCTTGTCTTAAATTATATATTTAGGTTATTTTAAATGTGTCTTAATAATCCCTGGCTAATCCTCTACGAGCTCCCTAATTTCTTCATCTAGCACAGGTTCGTCATCCAGACCGACCTCTTCAAACATACACACTACGACCTCTACCATCCTCTAGGGACACCATCCAAAATTCAGGGAGTATTCTTTCCCCTTCTCCTTTGATTTATCCCATAAATGTTATATCTATCTTTGTACATTGAGGGCAATGTACATCTTAAGTGTGGAGGTGAATATATATCTAAAGAAGGGCCTAACTTTCTGCATTATTCTCAAATCTGGCCAAACTTTTCTCATTATTCTCAAATCCCTGAATTTAGTCTTGTTTTTAAGTAAAATTTTCATATTACTAATTAGGATGAAATTTCTGATGGTTTATAATTTTTATTGATATGTTTTAGATTAAATCAGAAGTTAATTGTGCATTGATGATTAAATTAAAAGAATATTAGAGAATCAAGCATGATAAGTCTATTTTTTAGAATTAAAATCTTTGCTAGGTTGTTAAACTGAATCTGAGTATTATCTTGAAATTTGAAATTTACAAGGTTGATGTCAAAACACCCATAATTTTTGTGAGATTTTTGAGCCTTATAGAGCATATATTCTTTTTCATGCTCACTTTATTGATTATGAGTGTGTCAACTTTGAACTGTCATTCTAGAACTTGCCTCGATTATACATGTTGAGACCACACCTATGATTTGATAATCTGAGATGATAAAGGCACCTAGGATTTAATCCACTCACTCCACTAAATAGCCTACCCTAACAACTAACCCCTAGTAAACCCCGTCGATCCTAACAACCCTTTTTATTGACTCACCAGCTAATATTAACCCAAAACCCCTTTGTATTTGTTATCACCATTCCTTTTGACTACCTTTATATCGAGATTTGATTTGATGTGTTGTCTAGCTGTTTCATTCATTATTATATAAAATTATTAGTTTGTTCTTAAAAAAAATTCGAAGTATTTTCATTATTAGTTCTATAATTAAATGAGCTTACATGTTAAAATTCCACATCTTAAGGAAAAAACTCGTATTATTAGTTTTCAATTGATGTAATCATTTAGGATTAGTTCAATTTTTGTTAGTTAGGTAATTCGTCAAGTCAGTCTCGATTCTAACCTTCTAATTCAGCCTTTATCCACACCTTTAACTCTAGCCTCGTTACAACCCTGTTAAAGACCCTTTGATTAGTGTATCATCTCATATTACAGTGGTGGAGATTTGATTTTCAGGCAAGCCTATGGGATTAACTTTTTAGGTTCGACTTCTGAGAGCTTAATTTTGAACCTTAAACACCTCGAGTGATTTGAGTGAATCTTTAGTGAGGATGTCAATCCTTGTTGATTTCGAATTAAAGGTAATTATTTAGATAAGGGGAGACACCTACGTTTTTTATTCCACAAAAGTTATGACTTTGATTGTCTGAATCTTTAGGACTCTTCGAGTTAGATCGTCTATGTATAAATATCTATGAATTATGATGAGACATTGTTGATAGGAATTATGAATCATGGAAAGTTTGTCTTAATTGTAAATTGAAAATTTTGCTTGAGGACAAGCAAAAGCTTAAGTGTGGGGGTATTTGATAAACCGTGAAACCAACATATTTTAATCCCACATTTAGTATGCTCTTGGATGATTTAAGCCTTGATTGATATAAAAAGGTGCTCGTAATCCTTTCTTTTCATGTCTTATACCCAGGAAAGCACTCGAGGATGAAAAGAGTATAAAATGGGCCCAAAACGGAGTAAATGGTCATATCATGAAATCGACACGGCCTGGCCCAAAGACCACACGGCCGTGCCTTGTCAAGCATCTAGAATACGGCCTTACCCTGAGCCACACGACCGTGCCTCATTAAAGAAGTCCGAACACGGCTTAAAGACTAGTCACACGGGCGTGTGACGTGGCCGTGTCCCTATCCTGGCAAATAGTAATTTCATCCAGATTTGGATACTTTGGGGCGAAGAAACACATTCCAAGAGCCTATATAAACCCCCTAAGTACCACCTTAAAGGGGGCGGTTAGCTAGGCCAAGGAGCCAAGCCGAGAAGGTTAGATTTGTGGGAATCACTCGAAGTTAGCCAGTTGATCCATCCCAATAAGCCGGAATTCTACTCAAGACGGCAGATTTCTCTTTCAATTCCTTCAGGGGGTTTTAGGGATTTCTTATGTTTTGTTTTATCTTTCTCTTGAGATGTTTTCTTTATTTATTATGAACTAAACCCTTCAGATACCTGAAGGGGATGAAACCTAGATGAACTTTGTTATTGATTTCTGAATCATATGATAATTACTTAGTTTCTTCTTAATTATGTGTGCTTAATCCAAATTTGATGTGCTTAGGTGGAGGAGGAATAGACCCTGCCTAAGAGTAGATCTATCATAATTAGGCGGAGTTGATCGCACGCCTAGAGATAGGGTGATGAGATTTTGCAGGAATAGGGTGAAACCTAATATGGGAATCCATTGATCGATTTACTGCTATTCTAGGGGGTTATTATTCAAGAAAGTGATTTTCTTTAATTAACCTAGGGTTAGGCGTTATTCACCTTGAGAGAGGGTTTAATATACGTTAGGGAGTTCTACGGATCAAACTAAGTGAATAATTCGTATGGTTCAGTGTTAGATAACAAGTGAAGTCTAGGTGGATTCTTCCTGAGGGTGTCGTTGTGATCAACTGAGTTTTCCTTCAAGTTATTTTCCAATTCATTCTTTTTGTCTTCGCGTCTTTAGCTTAGTAATCGTTAATTTAGAAACTCCACTTTATTTTAGGCTAAATAATAAAAAGAAAGTTAGTATTTGTACTTTTAGTTGCTTTGGGTTCGACAATTCGGTCTTCCCTAAACTATACTACTATTCGATAGGTACACTTGCCTTTAATCGTCGTCAGAGTTAGTTTCCAGGTTCGATCTCATTCATTATAAATTTTAAAACTCGACACAGTGATCAGTGACCGTGGGTGAACAACAGGATCTAGTCTAATAATACATGGCTTTGACACGGGCGTGTCAACTAGCCGTGGGCTCAAGTCAGTAGCTAGCCTAAGAGCACACGGCCATGGCACACGGGCGTGCTTGGTGGCCGTGGTGGAGAAGTCAGTATGTGGCTTAAGAGTGCACGGCCTTAGCGCACGGGTGTGCTTGGTGGCCGTGGAGGATAAGTCAGTTTCGACCACGGGGAGGACACACAGGTGTGTCTAGCTGCCGTGGGAGTCGCACGGCCTACCCCCACGGGCGTGTAACCCCTGAAACTTAGAAAAGTTTTAATTTTTCGAGAATTTCTGTATGTGTTTTGATTTAGTCCCGACTCGGTTTATAAGCATGTTTAAGGTCTCGTTGACCTATTTAAGGGACATGGTGAGCATTTTTGATGAATGCATGTCTGAACTTCTGTAAATGTCTTTGATCTGTCCGGTAATGCTCCTAACCCTAATCCGACAAAGGACACGTGATAGTGGTGTTACATTTGGTTGGTATCAGAGCTATGGTTTAGTCGATTCTCGGACTAACGTAGTGTGTCAGAGTCTAGCTATACATGCCATACATTTGAATTGTGATAGTGTGATGAATCCTGACGTATAAAATGTGATTTTTGTATAGCAATGGATCCCGAAAGAGCATTAGCTGATGACATAGAAAGTAATGTGCCTACTCCTGTGCAAGGGACAACGCCCTCTGATTCGAGACTGGCTATGAGCGGTCAAGAGGGAGAAGCTAAACAAGCTTTCTTCCAGATGATGAGTGAGTGGTTCACTCAATTTGTAAAGAATAACCCGACTATTTCGCAACCCCCGCCCCCGGTTAATCCCCCTCAGACATCCGATATACCCCCGACTGCAAATCTGAATCCGTGGAATAAGCCTCCAGTTGACAAGATTTGTAAGTATGGGGCCGAAGAATTCCGGGCTACTAATGATGACGATGCTGAAAAGGCTGAGTTCTGGATTGAAAATACTATCCGGGTATTCGATGAAATGTCTCTGATTCCGGAAGAATGCATAAAGTGTGTTGTATATTTGCTTCGAGATGCGACTTATCAATGGTGGAAAACCTTAATTTCTATTGTTCCGAGAGAATGAGTTACATGGGACTTCTTTCCGATCGAGTTCTAGAAGAAATATATCAGTGAGAGATTTGTTGATCAGAAACGAAAGGAATTTATGGAATTGAAACAAGGTCGTATGACTGTTTCGGAATATGAACAAGAGTTCGTCAGACTGAGTCAGTATACTCGAGAATGTATATCATCTAAAGCTATAATGTGCAAAAGATTGGAAGATGGCCTTAATGAAGATATTCATTTGCTAGTTGGGATTTTAGAAATAAAAAAGTTTGTTGTGCTTATTGACCGAGCTTATAAAGCTGAGGCACTCGGGAAAGATAAAAGAAAGGCTGAGTCTGAAGCTCGCGATATGAGGAAGAGATTTTAGAGTAAATCATTTCAATCTGCTCTGAAATGATTCAGAGATGATCAAAGTCGTTCTAGAGATAATGTGGGACATTTGAACAGAAATAGATCTAGATCGCAAATGAGTTCCAAAACCCCAGCAACTTCTGTGGCCAGTGTTGGTAATGTCCGGACTGAGAGACCTGAATGTAAACATTGTGGAAAAAGGCATTCGGGAAGTTGTAGACTTAATGATAGAGCTTACTTCAGATGTAAATCACTTGATCATTTTATTCGTTATTGCATTAAGTCTGTCGAGCCAGAGATTGTTCAGAATCTGAGATCTGATAATGCACCTGTGAGAGGTAGACCATTGAAGAATGTAAGGAATGTCAGTGGTAGTCAGAGAACTATGAGAGACAATGTTGTCAGATCCGAAGCTAGAGCGCCAGCTAGAGCATATGCTATTCGAGCTCGCGAGGAAGCTTCATCACCTGATGTTATAACGGGTACTTTTACTCTTTATGATACTTCCGTAATTGCATTGGTAGACCCTGGTTCTACGCAATCATATATATGCATGAATTTAGTATTCAGCAAGACTTTGCCTGTACAGTCTACTGAGTTTGCTATAAAAGTATCGAACCCCTTAGTTAAAAGGGTTTTGGTTGATAAAGTATGCAAGGACTGTCTGTTAATGTTTCGAGATATCCGTTTCCCTGCTGATCTGATGCTTTTGCCATTTGATGAGTTCGATATTATTCTGGGTATGGATTGGATATTTATGCATGATGCTATTGTGAACTGCAAAAGAAAAACTATTGATTTGAGATGTCCGAATGATGAGATTGTACGGGTTGAGTGTGATGATTTGAATGGATTGCCTGCTGTGATATCTGTTTTGAAAGCTCAAAGTTATGTGAAAAAGTGGTACGAGTCATATTTTTCTTATGTAATTGATTCGAAAATGTCTGAAAGGAAAATTGATTCAGTACCTATTGTCTGCGAGTTTGCTGATGTGTTTCCTGAAGAGTTACCGGGTTTACCTCCGATTCGTGAAGTTGAGTTTGGTATTGAATTGATGCCTGGTATGACACCTATTTCGATAACTCCGTATAGAATGGCACCAATAGAATTGAAAGAGTTAAAGTCACAGTTGCAAGAGTTGACTGAAAGAGGATTCGCTAGACTAAGTTTGTCACTTTGGGGTGCTCCAGTTCTGTTCGTGAAAAAGAAAGATGGCACGATGAGAATGTGCATTGATTATCGTCAGTTGAATAAGGTGACAATAAGGAATAAATATCCGTTACCTCGAATAGATGATTTATTTGATCAGTTAAAAGGAGCTATTGTATTCTCTAAGATTGACCTGAGATCGGGATACTATCAGTTGAGAGTTAAACATTTAGACATTCCAAAGACTGCTTCCAAAACAAGGTATGGGCATTATAAGTTTCTAGTTATGCCATTTGGACTAACCAATACTCCTGCTATTTTTATGGATCTGATGAACAGAATTTTTAAACCGTACCTAGATCAATTTGTTGTGGTATTCATAGATGACATCTTGATTTATTCACGTGATGAAGATGAACATTCTGAACATTTGAAAATTATGTTGCAAACTTAAAGAGAAAAGTAGTTGTATGCAAAATTTAGCAAATGTGAATTCTGGTTACACGAGGTTAGTTTTCTGGGGCATATTGTGTCAGCTTCTGGAATCCGAGTGGATTCAAGCAAGATTTCTACTATTCTGGTTTGGAAACCTCCAAAGAACGCTTCTGAAGTCTATAGTTTTTTGGGACTAGCTAGTTATTACCGCAGATTTGTAAAAGGCTTTTCGACAATAGCTACTCCGTTGGCTAGATTACTTCAGAAAGATGTTAGATTTGAATGGTCGAATAATTGCCAGAAAAGTTTCGATCAGTTGAAAACTCTATTTACAGAAGCTCCAGTGTTAGTACAGCCAGAATCGGGTAAAGAATTTGTTATATACAGTGATGTTTCATTACATGGTTTAGGTTGTGTTTTGATGCAGGAAGGAAAAGTTATAGCTTATGCCTCGGGATAGTTGAAGCCTCATAAAAAGAATTATTCGACACACGATCTGGAGCTAGCTGCGATTGTATTTGCACTTAAGATTTGGCGCCATTATCTGTACGGTGAGAAATGTCACATGTTTTCAGATCATAAAAGTTTGAAATATTTGATGACTCCGAAAGATTTGAACCTGCGTCAGAGAAGATGGCTTGAGTTGTTGAAAGATTACGAGCTTGAGATAGATTATCATCCGGGTAAAGCAAATGTTGTTGCAGATGCACTGAGTCAAAAATCATTGTTTGCACTACGTGCTTTGAATGATCAGTTAGATTTGTCTGATGATAGTTCTGTGTTAGCTGAGTTAAAGTGAAACCGTTGTTTTTACAACAGGTATGTGATGCTCAGAAGTCTGATAATGAATTACTAGCGAAACGAGCTCAGTGTGAATTGAATTCCGAATCTAAATTTCAAATTATTGATGATTGTTTGAGATTTCGAGATCGTATCTGTGTTCCAAAAAATCCAGAGTTGATTCAGTTGATTTTGAGTGAAGCTCATCATAGTAGTTTATCTGTTCATCCGGGAATTACTAAAATGTATCATGAGTTGAAACGACACTATTGGTGGTCTGGTATGAAACGAGACATTTCGGACTTTGTTTCGAAATGTTTAGTTTGTCAGCAAGTGAAAGCTGAACATCAAGTTCCATCGGGTTTGTTACAATCGATTCTGATTCCTGAATGAAAATGGGATAGAGTGACAATGGATTTTGTTTCTGGTTTGCCTTTAACTCCGGGAAAGAAAGATGCGATATGGGTCGTGGATAATAGATTAACAAAAACTACCCATTTTATTCCGGTAAGATCTGACTATTCACTTGATAGATTAGTTGAACTTTATATTTCAGAAATTGTGAGATTGCACGGGGTGCCACTATCCATTGTGTTAGATAGAGATCCAAGATTTACACCACGATTTTGGAAGAAATTGCAAGAAGCTTTGGGCATGAAATTACACTTCAGTACAACTTTTCATCCGCAAACAGAAGTTCAGTCTGAGCGGATTATTCAGATTCTAGAAGATATGTTAAGATGTTGCGTTCTTGAATTTAACGGTACGTGGGAACAGTATCTACCTTTGGTTGAATTTGCATACAACAATAGTTTTCAGTCAAGCATCAAAATGGCACCATATGAAACTTTATACGTGTAACACCCCAAACCCGGGCAAGACACCACGACCGAATCTGGTATGCTACGAGGAAAACATATTTGAGTGGTTAGGTTTTTCGTCTAAAAGTTCGATAAAGACTCTTTGAAAAGTTTTGGACGTGTAGAAATCTTGGGCATGATTGTTGAAAACTCCATTGGTCATTTTGAAAACTCAGAAATTTCGAAACTTAATCAATTAAGAAATTAAACAAGTTTATTTCGTTTAGAAGTTCAAGTTGTATCTTGATGTTACTCAAGCATTAAGACTTAGTAGAAAATCGAATTTAGGTTTGAAAATCATTTGGGTTTCCTTGATACCAAATCATAGTGTGATACCCGATGGTATAGTTTAAAACACCTTGCGTTATAGTTTTGAAATCGTTGTCTTTCCAAGTTTTAGCAAATTTTAACTCATTTAATTTGTTAAGGCATATTAAAAATCTACTTTAAGCATAAGCATAGCAAAACATAAATTTTAAAGGCCATTTACAATCCAAAATAAAACCAAGTAGTAATAAATAAGCTAAAGTACCAAATTTTATAAAGCCTGAGCAAATCTTTATTTAAGCATGGCATGAGCACCTCGAGTCCATCCCGGCTCCATGTCCGCGTCTAAGTGTCACCTGAAATGTCAAAGGAGAGGGTGAGTCGCAAGACACAGTGCATAAATCCCACTCCCAATAATACAACATGCTAACACACATCATAGCATAGCAACATAATTAATGCAACCCGATCCTAACCATCCGTATCGCCTTTTCTACCCCGTGTGGTACCAAACCACTGGTGGTGCCAAACCACTGGTGACCCAAAGTCACGATATCCATAAGCGTGGTGCCAAACCACTGGTGACCCAAAGTCACGAATAATCCGATGATGGGGCCAACCCATCGTGTGATACCAAATCACTGGCGACAATCCCGTATCTCTCAAGTGGGGCCAACCCACGGTGGTATCAAACCACAGGGACGAGTCGCAATGAGGTGCCAAACCTCTGGTGTCCCAAAGACACAATGTGATACCAAATCACTGGTGACCGCAGTCACAAATCCGATGATGGGGCCAACCCATCGTGTGATACCAAATCACTAGCGTCAATCCCGTAAATCAACTGTGGGGCCAACCCACCGTGGTACTAAGCCACTGGGACGAGACGCTGAGGTGCCAAACCTCTGGTGACCCAAAGTCACAAAATGTCATCTGTGGTACCAAACCACTGGAGGTGCCAAACCTCTGGTGTCCCAAAGACACAGTGTCCCAAAGACACGGAAATCATACTCCTCCTCCTCTCATATCACCCACACATGTTATACTAACGCAAATGATATAAAACATGTAATCATGCTAACATGCTCAACATGGCATCTCATAACATTTACATCATAAACATGATATTACATATATCAATACAAACTCATAATGAAACGGACTTACCCGTATCCGTGCTTATACCCCATCGGGTACCAAATCCATCAATCATATTATTTCACTTTACTAAGTAATCAAGTTATTAATCATATTACTAAACAGAAGTGTGTTAGTTTACACACCTGGTAAATCGCAAATCTAAATCCCAAAGAGCCCGTCTAAAAACCCTCGATCACCTCAACAACTTTGATCCTAAAATCGGCCAACCAAGGGGTTAGCACACATATCATTCGGCCATAACCATTTAAACCAAGAAGGGTTTATCACTTAACCCTCACCTTGCAAACGTTTGGTTTCCTACCAAACCCGAACCACAATGGTTCCTCCTTCAACAATCGGCTACACCTTAAAAAGAGAACGATTAATCCTTTAAAAACTTGCTTTAACGAAACTAAAAGAATGGACTTGAAGAATCAATCCTTACCACTACTTACTAACCAATCAACAGAAGAAGACGGCTCCTCTTGCTTGCTTCCACAATCCGAAGACCCTATAACGAAAATATTAACACCCATCCATAATTGCCATAATCGGTTCTTAACTAATCCCAAAACCGATAGAATACAAGAGAGAAAAGAGAAATAACATTCGGCTAATGCTTACCTATTCACGCTTGGAAAAGGACACAAGATCAACACCACCAATATTCGGCCAACAATAGCAATGGGAAAAAGGAGAACAAGAGAGTACTTTCAGTTCTTAGAAGAGGAAGAAGTGAAGAAAATGTTTTAGGAAATAACTTTCGGCTAACAAGGTGTTAATAGGAGAAAGAAAATATGAGAGCACTAGGGTAATGGTTTCGGCTCAACTCACATGAAAAGAAAGAAGAAAGAATGGGAAGGAGCATTCGGCTAGCAAAGAAAGTTAGGAGAAAACAAGCAAATTTCGGCAAGTTCTTGAGAGGTTTGGTCTTTCGGTTTCAAGAGTAAAGAAAATGGGAGAAATCTCTCTTGAAATTTCGGCTAGCAAAGACAAAAGGGAGAATTTTGGCTTTCACCAATTGACCGAAAAACACCAAAAATGCCAAATGCATTTTCGGCATACCCAAACCCCACACCAAACCGTCCACTCCCCCCCCAAATCTCTCCTAAAATTCGGCCAAACACCTCCCACTACTCACCACCATCCATTCAAACTAGCTTGACCAAGTCTTCCTCCTAATTTCACTCTCCACCCCTCATTCAAATGGGAAGACTTAGTCCAAGGCAGAGTTTGAACTGCCAACAACTCTCCTCCCCTCCATGCCGTCAAAATGAAACAAAAAGGGAGCACTCCGCAGCTTGAACTCAAGACCTCTCCCTCCTGCAAGTGACGCCAACCCAGGCTCCAAGTGGCGCCTTGCCCTGCCACTTTGCTAGCTCATCTTTTGTGCAACAAAACACCAAATAATACTCATATATCCCAGCTCCATCAGCTCCCCTTACTTAGGCCTAAAAACAAAAATTTTCCCACCTACTCAGGCCTACCCCTAGCCTACAATTAAGCCCCTAAAACGCCAAAACAGCAACATAGCACACCAAACACATGCAAAACATGCGATAACAAAATAGCCCCTAACCCGGGATATTACAGTTCTACCCCCCTTAAAAATAATTTCGACCTCGAAATTACCTGATCAAAAGAGTTGCGGGTATTGCTGTCTCATCATATCCTCGGGTTCCCACGTAGCTTCTTCCACGCCATGATTCCGCCAAAGAACCTTTACCAAAGGCACAGACTTTCTATGCAGAACCTTCACATCCCGATCTAGAATCTGCACAGGTTCTTCTTCCATGGTCAAATCTGGATTTACCTCGATCTCTCCCACTGCTACCACATGTGACGGATCTGAACGATAACGCCGAAGCATCGAAACGTGAAATATGTCGTGAATCTGGCTTAGCTCTGCTGGCAACTCAAGTTGATACGCTACTGGTCCCACTCGTCTCAGTACCTTATACGGCCCAACGAATCTCGGACTTAGCTTGCCTTTCCTTCCGAACCTCAACACCTTCTTCCATGGCGAGACCTTCAGAAAAACCTGATCCCCCACAGCAAACTCTATGTCTCTCCGCTTAAGATCGGCATAAGACTTCCGTCCTTGAGTACACCAAGATGTCGTCTATGAAAACCACAACGAACTGATCCAAATACTGCTGAAACAACCTATTCATCATATCCATGAATGCTGCTGGTGCGTTAGTCAACCCGAACGGCATTACCAAAAATTCGTAGTGCCCATACCGAGTCCGAAATGCTGTCTTGTGAATATCCGCTTCTTTTACCTTTAACTGGTGATACCCAGACCTCAAGTCGATCTTCGAGAATACCGCTGCACCCTTCAGCTGATCAAACAAGTCATCTATCCGTGGCAACGGATACTTGTTTTTGATCGTCATCTTATTCAACTGGCGGTAGTCTATGCACATCCGCATCGTACCATCTTTCTTCTTAACAAAGAGTACCGGCGCACCCCACGGCGAAACACTTGGCCTGATAAAACCTCGATCCAATAACTCCTGGATCTGAGCCTTAAGCTCCACTAACTCCTTTGGCGCCATCCTATACGGAGCAATAGACACTGGCGCAGTTCTGGGTAACAGATCTATCCCGAACTCTACCTCGCGATCCGGCGGCAAACCCGGAAGCTCCTCCGGAAACACATCAGCAAATTCCTTAACTGTACGAACTTTCTCTACAGCAGACTCTTTAGCCTCCAAGGCATACACATGAACCACATACGCTTCATAGCCCTTCCTGACCATCTTCTCCGCAGATACCACATTAGATAAGTAATTCCTCCTATTACCTATCATTGCCACTTCATTACCCTCAGATGTCTTAAGAACCATGCGCTTAGCCGCGCAATCCAACCTCGCCTGGTACTTGACCAACCAGTCCATCCCAAGAATCAGATCGAACTCCCCAAACGGCAGTTCCATCAGATCAGCAGCAAACACTACCCCTTGGAGTTCTAGGGGTACATCTCTAAACAGCTTATCTACTACTACTGAGTGGCCTAAAGGGCTAATCACAGTCATCTGCCTAGAAGATATCTCAGAGTCTAGATCCATGGTCTCTACTATACTACTAGCAACATAAGAGTGTGTCGAACCCACATCAATCAAAGCAGTAAATGGAGAACCAAAGATCAAGAACGTACCGGTTATGACGTCCGGTGCGTCGCCCTCCTCTCGGCGCCTCGCTGCCTACACTAATCCAGGCTGTCTGGCGTCAGAACTACCTGCACCTCTACCCGGTGCTCCACGGCCCCGACCAGAACCATTACCACCTCTGCCATTACCACGGCCCCTCTGCGGTGGTGGTCCATTACACCTGAACTGATTACGGACCTAACTCTCAGACTGAATCCTAGCCAACTTACGCGGACAGTCCCTCACACGGTGATCCAGAGAACCACACTCAAAACAACCTTTTCCACCGGCCCAGCAACCTCCCCAATGAGATTTCCCACACTGGTTACACTGCGGTGGTCCCTGCCTAGCAGCAACAAACCTACCAGACTGATTCGACCCACTCGATCTTGCCCTTTTCTGCGGATTACCCGACGATCCAGAAGACCCAAAGCTCCTCTTGTGCCTGTTCCTGTCCATGCCCTGCCTCACCGACTCCTTAACACCCTCGGCTACCTTAGCCTTTTCAACCAAAACAGTAAACTCACGCTCCTGCTGAGGAGCAATCAGGAGTCTCAACTCGTCTCTCAGACCATCCTCGAAACGAACACACCTCTCGTGCTCAGTAGCCACAATACCCCTCGCATACCGACTCAACTTCAAGAACTCAGCCTCGTACTCAGAAACAGACTTACTTCCCTGGACTAGCCTCAGAAATGCTTTCCGCTGCGCGTCGATGTAGCTAGCTCCAATGTACTTTTTCTGATATGCAGCCCTAAAATAATCCCATGTCAGATCCTCTACTGCCATACTGTCCCGAACCGTGAGCCACCACTGGTATGACTCATCCCGAAGAAGCGATACTATGCCCTTCAGCAGTCAAGTCCGAGATCATCCATGATCCGCCCAGTTGCCTCCAGCCAATACTCAGCCGTGCTGGGAGCAACACCAGAAACACCTCGAAAGAATTGGGCCCCGTTTGCCCGGAGTTGCTCAGGCACAGATTTCCTAACTCCTGCACCTCCACCTACTCCAGCTACCATTTCTAACACTCGCAGCATCGCCTGTGACACTGCATCATCCCCGGTCTGATCTTGGAACTCACCACCTCCAGCTGGTGGCGGTACCGGCATCTCATTTTCTGACCCCTGACCAGATCCTACGGGTTCAGAAACTGTCATCCTACCGCGACCTCGTCCACGACCGCGTCCACCTCTAGCACTCATGACTAAGTTCTCTACGTATCTGTTTTAAGAGTTTTATGCATCAGTATTTATTCCACTGTTTTAAAGCAAAGTCTTATGAATATTTAAGAAGCTTTGTTTTCGCGAGTTCACAGAGTCCTATCAGTTTCAGTTTCTAAAGTAATCCACTTTGGCTAACCATCCAATCACAGTGCATCAAATCACAAGCAATAAAAAGGGGTACTTACCTGGGCGAACTGGTGCTGGAGACTCGGTGCCATGCCTTTCAAACCATAAAAACACTTAAATAGACTTCTGAAAACATTCTGAGCCTCAGGCCCACAGCCGAGCCTTTAAACTTGGCTCTGATACCACAATTGTAACACCCCAAACCCGGTCAAGACACCACGACCGAATCTGGTATGCTACGAGGAAAACATATTTGAGTGGTTAGGTTTTTCGTCTAAAAGTTCGATAAAGACTCTTTGAAAAGTTTTGGACGTGTAGAAATCTTGGGCATGATTGTTGAAAACTTCATTGGTCATTTTAAAAACTCAAAAATTTCGAAACTTAATCAATTAAGAAATTAAACAAGTTTATTTCGTTTAGAAGTTCAAGTTGTATCTTGATGTTACTCAAGCATTAAGACTTAGTAGAAAATCGAATTTAGGTTTGAAAATCATTTGGGTTTCCTTGATACCAAATCATAGTGTGATACCCGATGGTATAGTTTAAAACACCTTGCGTTATAGTTTTGAAATCGTTGTCTTTCCAAGTTTTAGCAAATTTTAACTCATTTAATTTGTTAAGGCATATTAAAAATCTACTTTAAGCATAAGCATAGCAAAACATAAATTTTAAAGGCCATTTACAATCCAAAATAAAACCAAGTAGTAATAAATAAGCTAAAGTACCAAATTTTATAAAGCCTGAGCAAATCTTTATTTAAGCATGGCATGAGCACCTCGAGTCCATCCCGGCTCCATGTCCGCGTCTAAGTGTCACCTGAAATGTCAAAGGAGAGGGTGAGTCGCAAGACTCAGTGCATAAATCCCACTCCCAATAATACAACATGCTAACACACATCATAGCATAGCAACATAATTAATGCAACCCGATCCTAACCATCCGTATCGCCTTTTCTACCCCGTGTGGTACCAAACCGCTGGTGGTGCCAAACCACTGGTGACCCAAAGTCACGAATAATCCGATGATGGGGCCAACCCATCGTGTGTACCAAATCATTGGCGACAATCCCGTATCTCTCAAGTGGGGCCAACCCACGGTGGTATCAAACCACAGGGACGAGTCGCAATGAGGTGCCAAACCTCTGGTGTCCCAAAGACACAATGTGATACCAAATCACTGGTGACCGCAGTCACAAATCCGATGATGGGGCCAACCCATCGTGTGATACCAAATCACTAGCGTCAATCCCGTATAATCAACTGTGGGGCCAACCCACCGTGGTACTAAGCCACTGGGACGAGACGCTGAGGTGCCAAACCTCTAGTGACCCAAAGTCACAAAATGTCATCTGTGGTACCAAACCACTGGAGGTGCCAAACCTCTGGTGTCCCAAAGACACGGATATCATACTCCTCCTCCTATCATATCACCCACACATGTTATACTAACGCAAATGATATAAAACATGTAATCATGCTAACATGCTCAACATGGCATCTCATAACAATTACATCATAAACATGATATTACATATATCAATACAAATCTCATAATGAAACGGACTTACCCGTATCCGTGCTTATACCCCATCGGGTACCAAATCCATCAATCATATTATTTCACTTTACTAAGTAATCAAGTTATTAATCATATTACTAAACAGAAGTGTGTTAGTTTACACACCTGGTAAATCGCAAATCTAAATCCCAAAGAGCCCGTCTAAAAACCCTCGATCACCTCAACAACTTTGATCCTAAAATCGGCCAACCAAGGGGTTAGCACACATATCATTCGGCCATAACCATTTAAACCAAGAAGGGTTTATCACTTAACCCTCACCTTGCAAACGTTTGGTTTCCTACCAAACCCGAACCACAATGGTTCCTCCTTCAACAATCGGCTACACTTTAAAAAGAGAACGATTAATCCTTTAAAAACTTACTTTAACGAAACTAAAAGAATGGACTTGAAGAATCAATCCTTACCACTACTTACTAACCAATCAACAGAAGAAGACGGCTCCTCTTGCTTGCTTCTACAATCTGAAGACCCTATAACGAAAATATTAACATCCATCCATAATTGCCATAATCGGTTCTTAACTAATCCCAAAACCGATAGAATACAAGAGAGAAAAGAGAAATAACATTCGGCTAATGCTTACCTATTCACGCTTGGAAAAGGACACAAGATCAACACCACCAATATTCGGCCAACAATAGCAATGGGAAAAAGGAGAACAAGAGAGTACTTTCGGTTTTTAGAAGAGGAAGAAGTGAAGAAAATGTTTTAGGAAATAACTTTCAGCTAACAAGTTGTTAATAGGAGAAAGAAAATATGAGAACACTAGGGTAATGGTTTCGGCTCAACTCACATGAAAAGAAAGAAGAAAGAATGGGAAGGAGCATTCGGCTAGCAAAGAAAGTTAGGAGAAAACAAGCAAATTTCGGCAAGTTCTTGAGAGGTTTGGTCTTTCAGTTTCAAGAGTAAAGAAAATAGGAGAAATCTCTCTTGAAATTTCGGCTAGCAAAGACAAAAAGGAGAATTTTGGCTTTCACCAATTGACCGAAAAACAACAAAAATGCCAAATGCATTTTCGGCATACCCAAACCCCACACCAAGCCGTCCACTCCCCCCCCAAATCTCTCCTAAAATTCGGCCAAACACCTCCCACTACTCACCACCATCCATTCAAACTAGCTTGACCAAGTCTTCCTCCTAATTTCACTCTCCACCCCTCATTCAAATGGGAAGACTTAGTCCAAGGCAGAGTTTGAACTGCTAACAACTCTCCTCCCCTCCATGCCGTCAAAATGAAACAAAAAGGGAGCACTCGCAGCTTGAACTCAAGACCTCTCCCTCCTGCAAGTGACGCCAACCCAGGTTCCAAGTGGCGCCTTACCCTGCCACTTTGCTAGCTCATCTTTTGTGCAACAAAACACCAAATAATACTCATATATCCCAGCTCCATCAGCTCCCCTTACTTAGGCCTAAAAACAAAAATTTTCCCACCTACTCAGGCCTACCCCTAGCCTACAATTAAGCCCCTAAAAAGCCAAAACAGCAACATAGCACACCAAACACATGCAAAACATGCCATAATAAAATAGCCCCTAACCCGGGATATTACAATACGGATGTAAATGTCGTACACCTCTGTATTGGACCGAGCTCAGTGAAAATAAACTACATGGAGTTGATTTGATAAAGGACTTAGAACAGAAAGTGAAACTGATCTAGGATTGTTTAAAGAAATACTAGTGGTAGACAGAGAACTACGGGAGATACTGTTACGTGATCCGAAGCTAGAGCGCCTACCAGAGCATATGCTATCCGAGCTCGAGAGGAAGCTTCATCTTCAGATGTTATAACGGGTACATTTATATTCTATGATACTTCTGTGATTGCATTAATAGACCCTGGTTCTACACATTCATATATATGTATAAATTTAGTATTCAGTAAGACTTTGCCTGTAGAGTCTACCGAGGTTGTTATAAAAGTATCGAACCCCTTAGGTAAAAGTGTCTTGGTTGACAAAGTATACAAGAATTGCCCATTAATGTTTCAAGATATCTGCTTCCCTACTGATCTGATGCTATTACTATTGGATGAGTTTGATATCATTTTGGGTATGGATTGGTTGACACTGCATGATGCTGTTGTAAACTTTAAGAGAAGGATTATTGATTTGAAATGTTCAAATGGTGAAATAGTCAGAGTTGAGTCTAGAGATTGAAATGAATTGTCAGCTGTGATATCTGTATTGAAAGCTCAAACACGTGTGAAAAAGGGGTTTGAGACATATTTTGCGCATATGATTGATTCGAAAGTGTCTGAGATGAAAGTTGAATCAATGCCTGTTGTATGTGAGTATTCTGATGTGTTCTCTGAAGAATTACTAGGATTGCCTTCGATATGTGAAGTTGAATTTGGTATTGATCTATTACCTGGTATGACACCTATTTTAATAGATCCGTATAGAATGGCACCATCAGAGTTGGAAGAGTTAAAGTCACAGTTGCAAGAGTTGACTGACAAAGGGTTTGCTAGACCGAGTTTCTCACCTTGGGGTGCTCCTGTTCTATTTGTGAAAAAGAAAGATGGCACGATGAGAATGTTCATTGATTATCATCAATTGAATAAAGTAACAATAAAGAATCAATATCTGTTACCCAGGATTGACGATTTGTTTGATCAATTAAAAGGAGCTACCGTATTTTCTAAGATTGATATGAGGTCAAGGTATTATCAGCTGCTAGTAAAAGATTCAGACATTCTAAAAACTGCTTTCAGAATGAGGTACGGGTATTATGAGTTTATAGATATGCCATTTGAACTAACAAATGCTCCTATAGTGTTTATGGATCTGATGAACAGAATTTTCAGATCGTACCTAGATCGATGTGTTGTTGTTTTCATTGATGACATTTTGATTTATTCACATGATGAGATTGAAAACGCTGAACATTTGAGAATTATATTGCAAACTTTGAGAGAAAAGCAATTGTATGCGAAATTTAGCAAATGTTAATTCTGGTTGAATGAAATCAGTTTTCTAGGATATATTATATCAGCCACTGGCATACGAGTTGATCCTAGCAAGATTTCTGCTATTCAGGATTGGAAACCCCCGAGGGATGTGTCTAAAGTCCGTAGCTTTCTGGGACTTGTTGGTTATTATCGAAGAATCGTAAAAGGCTTTTCGATTATTGCAACTCCGTTGATTAGACTACTTTAGAAAGATGCTAGATTTGAATGGTCTGATAAATGTCAGAAAAGTTTTGATCAGTTGAAAACTCTGTTAACAGAAGCTCCAGTGTTAGTATAACAGGAATCGGGTAAAGAATTTGTGGTATACAGTGATGCTCAGAAAGTTAATAATGAAATAATAGCTAAACGAGCTCAGTGTGATTTGAACTCCGATTCTGAATTTCGACTAGATGTTGATGATTGTTTGAGATTTCGAGATAAAATCTGTATACCGAGGAATTCAGAGTTGAATTAGTTAATTTTGAATAAAGCTCATAACAGTTTCAGTTGAGCATTAAAAAGGCATAATGTGAGACTTTGTACGGATGTAAATGTAGAATACCATTGTATTGGACCGAGCTTAGTGAAAATAAGCTACACGGGGTTGATTTGATAAAAGACACTGAACAGAAAGTGAAAGTAATCCGTGATAGTCTAAAATCAGCATCTGATCGTCAAAAGTATTATGCGGACTCGAAACGAAAAGATATAGAATTTGAGATCGGTGACAAAGTATTTCTGAAAGTGTCTCAGTGAAAGAAAGTGCTTTGATTCGAATGCAAAGGCAAGTTTAGTTCGAGACTCAGTTGACCATATAAAATTATTGAACGTGTTGGACCAGTTGCATACAAATTGTTGTTGCCACCTAAACTAGAAAAGATACACAATGTATTTCATATTTTGATGCTCCGTAGATATCGATCTGATCCGTCGCATGTGATTGCTCCTTCTGAAATTGAAATTCGATCTAATATGACATATGAGGAAGAACCTATCCGTATCCTAGCTCGTGAAGTGAAAGAGTTGAGAAAAGAGAAATTCCATTAGTGAAAGTATTGTGAAATCGACACGGAATAGAAGAGGCCACATGAGAGCCTGAAGATTCAATGAGACAGCAATATTCGAATCTATTTAACGATAAGATTTTCGGGGACGAAAATCCCTAAGGGGGGAATTGTAGCAGTCCGATTTATACCATAGTCGAAATAGTGGTTTCGAGACCACAAACCCGAGTCAGTATAATATTTTAATATTATTTTCTATGTCTTTGATGTGTGATTGAGCATGTGCTAAATTTTCGTATGTTAATTTGCTCGTTTGTGTGTTTAATTTGATGAAGAGGATTGAATCGCATTGAAATGCAAATTTGCATGTTTTATGAAAAGATTCCTAATCGTTAAGTCTTTGTAAGTGTGAGGACTTATGTGGCAATTAAGCCAAAACTATTGTTAGTGGACGGCAACATGCATACATTATGCTTTTATATGTTTATGTTATTATTTAAGTAATAATATTATATTATAAGATATAATAATAAAACAAATGCATGACAATAAAGCCATTTTCCAACCTATATTGCCGAAATAACAAAGAAAAGAAAAAGAAAAAGAAGCTAGGTTTTCGGCAAGCTTTTGATTCAAATTCAAGGTAAGATTTGATCGGCTTTCGATAATTTCTACGTTTTTGTAATTGTAGATTTGTCTACTACAAAACCTATGCTTCAATTTTGAGAATTGGTTATGTTTATGAAATGAGACTTTGATGAACTCATGTGATTTGTGATGTTTAATAGTGAAATATGGAAGATATGTATTTGATAAACATGTTTTGTTCTTGGAATTTTGATGAATTTAGCTGAATAGGGCTAAATAGAGAAAATAACTATTTGAAGAACTACATTGTGAATTTGATGAAAATATGGGCTTGTATAAGATATATAAGCATTCGACTAAGCATATATATATGGTGATTTTGTGTATTTGATATTTTGAGAAAAATGGACTAAATTGATAAAATGTGCAAATGTAAGGGCTAATTTATAAATTGCCCTAAATATGTATATTTGGATTGAATTGGATGAGATAGTGAATAAAAGGGGTAAATTTGAATATGTATAGATCAAGAACCAAAGAAATCGAACTTAGATCGCGGGAAGGCGAAAGTAATTTGGTAGCCGTATTCGTTTCCGTTAAACCGAACTCGAGGTAAGTCGATATATGAATAAATGTATTTTCACTACACTATTTGTGAATAAATGAAATTTGAATTGCTATGAATATTCATTGAGATGGATTGTATGTGAACTTTGAGGTTTACGAATAAGTTGACAAGTTATTTAAGTTTTAGAAGTTCCGTTTGATCCTTGGGACATTGGCATCGATATGAGAATTTCATGTAAGACTACGTCTGGGACGTTAGCATCGATATGAGAATTTAGGTGTAAGACCCTATTTGGGATAGTGACATCGGTATTTGATTACATGTAAGACCATGTCTGAGACATCGACATCGTATTGATTCGCGTAAGACCCTGTCTGGGACAGTGGCATCGATATTTGATTACATGTAAGACCATGTCTGGGATATCGGCATCGTATTGATTCGTGTAAGACCCTGTCTGGGATAGTGGCATCGATATCAGATTACATTTAAGACCACGTCTGGGATGTTGGCATTGTATAACTATTACGGGCACTATGCGTATCCTATTGGATTCTAAACTGTTTAATGGGCAAATACGAGAAATGAGTGAATATGTGAATTGTACATTTGCTTCAGGTACGTTTGATAAGTACACTGTGTGTGAAAAAAAATGTAAGTATCTTCTTCAACTTACCTAAGTGAATTATGTATTCGAATATGAGAATGTAAGTGTGTATAAGAATAGAAAAGCTATGAGCTAATAAAGTATGTAATGATAGGCAAGATTTAAAAATGAATGTACTAAGTAAATGTGCTAAGAAGAATTATGATTATGCAATTGAGCTAGTAGTGAACTTATATTGATTATATGTCTTGAATGCTTCTATGCTAAGCTTATTTGTATATGGCTTACTAAGCTTCTGAAAGCTTACTTTGTGTGTGTTTTCTCTGTTTTATAGATCGTTAAAGCTACTGAAGGCTCGGGGACCGTCGAGGATCGTCATCACACTACTCAAACTCTTTTTGGTACTTTTGTAATGTGAATATAGCTAGATATGGCATGTATAGGCTAGTCACTTTGTGTTAGGCTTGAGATGTGTATAATATAGCCATGAGATGTGGCTAGACAAGTGTTGGTAATATGCATGAGTATAAATGATACATGATGCAAGTTTGGTAGGGTTTAATAGCAAATGAAATGGTCAAACTATGGTAAGTATATGAATGCACTATGAGTATGCATGTTTAATCAAAAGAATGTTCTATGAAGGGTAAGTGTGGTTAAACCATGCTTATCGATATATGTGATTTAGTTGTGCAAGTTGGCATAATTAGATATGAGATTGAATGTGGAGAATTGTTGAACATTTCCCCCTTTAAAGAACGTAAATGGCTCCAGGCCCACAATCACATATTGGACCTTAGCCCATTTTAAAGTAGCATACTCAAATATGAATGCAATGTGCCCACCCCAACCTAAATTTTCCATCCTCTACACACCACCCGTACCAGCCCATCACACCGTGGGGATTTCTACAATCAACCCTCCATCCGCTACACTCCTTATGTGGCACCTAGCCACTGGTGACAGAGTCACAAAATATAATATGTGGGGCCAACCCACTTGTGGTACCCAACCACTAGTGACAATCCCTAATAATCATGCATGTGGGGCCAACCCACTGTGGTGCCAAACCACTGGGACAAGTCACGAAATCATATGTATGTGGTACCAAACCACTGGTGGTTCCAAACCACTGAGACTTAGTCAGGGAATCAAGAATGTGGGGCCAACCCACTTGTGGTACCAAACCATTAGTGACAATCTTAAGCACTTCCCCTTTACACAACTTATCCAACCCATGCATTACATATGTAATCCAAATGAAAGTATCATGCTATTTAAATAAACAATATCATTATGGCATACATGTATTAGCTCATACATAGCAACAAGGTACTTACTTGGTATTTAACCATACCCATATAGGCATAACGACTATTCATCTAGTAACTTCGGCTTTTCAGCCCCAAACGATTAGTGTCACATATTAACATTAAAGTGTGAAGTTTTACGCACCTGATTACACACAGCACTATGCTATCTATGTCTACACTATCACTAGTAGGAACAACCGCTATCTACCTACTATTTTGCTCTGAAGTCGGTCCACAACCTGGTGGCAAATCCCGGATGGCAGACACCGCACGCCTCTTAAACTTAGGGGCTGGGTTTATAGGTCCAACCCCTTCCTTTGCCTGACTGGTTCATGAGTCCATAAGAAAATGATCTTGGTCAGAAGACCGAGTTAAACCGTGGAATAAGGTAATAGCGAAATTAGTTGTTTAAAACGAAGAGGTTCTTACCGACATTGACAGAACCCGGAGGTTTCAACACTTGGGTTAGAAGAAAATCGCTTGATGCCCCTACATAACTCAATGTTAGATCCAATCTTCCACAATATGGTGTTAAAGAAAGTGGCCTTCGGCCAAACGAATGATACAAAACACTTACCCTGATTAATCAAACCCGATTGATCCCAGAGGCCCTTCACGCACAGACCGATAGCAGGAGAAAACGAAGCTAATCCCTCCCCCACCGAGAAAAATCCGATTGAGAGGCTTGGGAGTAAGCAGTAGGTTTCGACTTTAATGATCAATAAAAGATAGGTTTTAATTAGGGGGTATTAAGAGATGAGCTCGGCCAAGAAGAACGATTGAGGAGACAAAACAACGGAGTGATGGTGGAGTTTGAGAAGTTACGGCTAAGGGGGTTTAGGGTGTGATAATGGTATGAGCAAAAGAGAAGTTAAGAAAAAGGAGAAGGAAGAAATGTAGAGAGTGTTGGGGTTCGACTTTGAAGAAATAGATGGGGAAAATGTGGTACACGAATAGAAAAGAAAAAGAGAAGGCCGAGAGGGATGCTACAATATTCGACTTGACAATTGAGAGTGAAGCAAGCTGCGCCAACGAAAGAAGAAATTCGAGAGGATAAGAAGCAATTATGAGTTTCGGTTTTGGTTTCCAAAAGAATGAAGAGAAAATGCCAAGAATGGGAAAAAAGAAAGAGAAATGAGAAAGCAAAAAGATCCTTTTTACCCCAAATTTTCCCAACTACTGCACCCTATGAAACTAAGGAAAATTTCGGCACAACAAGGTACTCATTGTAACAATCCGAATTTGACCCTAATCGGAACGGTGGTTTCGAGACCACGAATCCGAGTCTAAAATATTTTTTAATATTATATTTTGTGTTTATTATATATGAATTAATGTGTGTGAAAGTTTCGTAGAAAAATTTAATCGTTTGTGTGCTTAATAAAAAAAAGGACTTAATCGCGTAAAGTGTAAAAGTTGCAAACTATAGTAAAATGTGCCAAATTGATGGTGGCTTCTTAATTTGAGGCATTAAAAGGGCAATTAGCCCATTTTTCATGATAGTGGACGGTCATGGTCTTAAATGACCTTATAATTTATGTTATGAATATTATTATTAAAAGGTTAGTATAGTAATTTGTTAAATAATAATATATGTTATAATTTACTAAAACAAAACCACTATCATCTTTATTTTCTCTCATGGCCGAATGTTAGCAAAAGAAAAAGGGGATGAAGAAGCTTTGATTTTTGGAAACCATTTGGTTTAATTAGGTATGAATTTTAGCTCGGTTTTTGTTGATTTTTACGTTTTTGACATCGTTGCTTAGAGTATTAGCTGACCCATGTTGAAATTTTAACATAAACTCATGAATGATGTTCGGCCATTGATATGTTCTTGAAGTTTTTGGTGTTTGATGATTTTATATTAATGATATGTTAAAGATTAGCTTGTTTTGTATTGGAAATTTTAGTGATTTTGAGTATTTAGGACTTTATTGCAAAGAATAAAGCTTTGAGGGGCTAAAATTCAAAATGAATGAAAGAAATAGACTTGTATGGTCCTTATGAACATTCGGCCCTAAGGTACCATTGTGAAATTTTGTGTATTTTACGTTTTGTGCAAATAGGACTAAATTGTAAAAATGTGAAACATTAGGGGTAAAATGGTAATTTGCCCATTTATGTGTTTTGGGGCTAAATTGAGATGAAATGTGCTTGAATGAGCTAAATTTTAATGTGTTTAGATCAAGAACAAAGAAAAACGGATTGGGATCGGGGAAAGGAAAAAGTTATTGAGTAGCCGGTCTACGCTGTCCGTCGATAGTCGAGGTAAGTCTTTAAGCAAATTAATTTCGTAAGAATTGATTATAACTTAGTATACATATTGAATTATGAAATTGTGGAATTAATCATGTGGAATTAATCATGTTAAAGCCGAATGTGAGAAAGACATTTAGCAATGTAGATAATCGAATTCATTGAGTTAATTATGTGATAGTATAGGAATTATATGTGATAATTGTGATATTGCTAGTGTATAATGTGAATGAGTTTGTTTGGAAATAAATGTTTCGGGCTTATTGCCTAGCAGGCCTTGTGCCGGTGAAATGTTTCGGGCTTATTGCCTAGCAGGCTGAATGCCGGTGATCAAATTTTAGACTTTGGGTCTAGCAGGCTTAATGCCGGTGTACCTTTCGGGCTTTGATGCCTAGCAGGCTTAATGCCGGTGATGTGTTATAAATGGAGAAATTATGAATCATACAAAGTGGAACATATCTAATGCACTGAGCTAGAAGCTCAGGTAAGTATAAGCCTTTCCTTTTATAATTATAAAGAGTAAGGTAAGTTAGTATGGTTGATGATTCGATAAGAATTATGATATGTGTTATTGAGTTTACTATTGATGTGTTTGAACAGCATATAATAGAAGTTGAGTTAAAATGTGCTATTTGGGGAATCGTTTATAAGTGAAAATATTAAGGATGAAGGAATTTGAGTGTTGCGTGCGTGCATCAGTAAGTTTATAAGGTTGATACGAATGTTATACTCACATGAATTGGAGTATGCGAATGCATGTATTATATTTCTTTGGTTTCGATAAATTTCATGTTTTTGTAAATAAAGTGCAAACACATAGGTTAATAAATTGATAGTATTCAGTCATGTCTGAATTCTTATAATGAAATGTTTATATTCAATGCCATAAGCCTAAAGATTAAAGGATTATGTACTTATTTGTTATATTATTCTTTTCCTGAGACTTACTAAGCTAGCAAGCTTACTCTGTGTGGTGTCAATGCTCTGTTTTAAAGATTTTGATCAAGCTACGAGCTCAGAGGATCATCTGTGAAGTCATCCACACTATCGACTTGTTTTGGTATTTTCGAAGTTTAGATTTTGAACTTAAGGCATGTATAGGCTAAATCTATGTTGAATATCGTTTTGATGATGTCTAATAGCCATGCGAAAATGGCTTAGATTTTCATATTAAATTCGGTTCTATTTATACTTGACTATGTGATTAATGTGTTTATCTTCAACTATTCGGCTAGGGGCTAGTTTAATTGTTAATGTTCGATATTATGAATCTATCTTTAATGTGATATGCATGTATGTTTTGTTTGGAAAGTGAATGAGTAGGAGATACTTATATATGTTTCAGGCTGAATAGGTAGGTTTTATGATTTATATTCTTGAGATAATTGAGTTATAAGTAAGTATTGAGTAGTAAATAATAACATGGTTGTTCGGTCATGAAATGAAATTAAATAGGAGGTGTAATTTATGATAAAGTCGGATGCGAAGATGAATTAATGACTCAGCTTGCATGATATGGTATTGGATGGTCAAGTCTTAAAATTTTGTTCCATGAATCTATGAGTTATGAGATATCTTTGTTATAAAATGGGAAAGCGGGTGTATATATATATATATGCATGCATTTGTATGTTCGGTTATACTATTTGAGTAGTTAGGTTCGGATTAGAAATGCATAGAAATATATGTCTTAAATGTTGTAAAATGAAAATGATAGAAATAGGGGTGATATGAAGTGAAATTCGTATATGTGAATGATCTGGTGATAGGTTGAGATGATATGGATGATGAGTCTACAATTACTGATATGATGGAAAAACCTTGAATTGGTGTTATCGGTTAATATATATATATGTGTATCTCGATACATATGTGATTAGTTAATTAGCATGCAAAAGGAAATTTTGTGTAGTTGATTATGTTATATGCTAACATAGACTTATTCTTTTATATGTGAATGGATACACCATAATGGGCTAAGAGAGTTTATGCTTAAATATGTATTTGTATATGATATATGAATTGATAAGGTGATAATTGAATAAGTAATAGATGTATTTATGATTATTATATATGGGTGAAGTGAGAGGTGCATACTCGAACTTGTAATAAACATTTGAATAACATATATATGACGATCAAATGGTTTGAAATGTGCAAGAATTAATTAAATCGCATTTGGGTTTAATAAATGTATGATTTGTGATAAATGATTGTGATAATCTGTGTGGGTTCGGTAATGCCTCATAACCCTAATCCGGCAACGGGTACAGGTTAGGGGTGTTACACTCATAAACCGATTGAACCACAACTAGGTGAGGGACCTTGAGCTACCAACATACCAATTCGGCTCACACCCTCCTAGTACCCAAAACCGAACCTCCCCCCTTCCAACCTTCATGAAAAATTCGGCTAGCATCACAATTCCTTGATGTTCTCCTAACATCACTCCTGATCGTCCATTTGAAAAGTTTTGAATGAGTCAAAATAATTTGAATGATTCAAATCCCCCTTTCTGCTCCTGGCCAACCATTCAAAAGTTTTGACCAAGTCTCTTCCACCCCCTTTACGCATGAACAACAAAACAATAGAATAAAACAACCACATTGCCGACAAGGTGAATCGAACCTACTCCCCTCTGCTCCCTTGAGGCATCACCCACTTGCACCCTAAGTGGTGCCTCCTTGCCACTTTACCACCTTAATTCTTGTGTCTTCAAGCACAAGTAATATCCTTTAAGTCCTGGCCCAGCTAGCTCTCCACTAAGGTGCCCAAAAAGAAAATTTTGGCCAAGACTTTGGCTTAACCCTGAGCCTCTCCTAGACCCCCAAAACACCCTAAACCAACATATTAAGCATAGCATACATACAAAACACACCACATGCACAGCCCCTAATTTAGGATGTTACATTGCTCTTACTGAGGTTGAGATTCAGTCAGATTTATAGTGTAGTGAACAACCATTTCGAATTTTGGCACGTGAAATCAAAGAGTTGAGAAATAAGAAAATTTCCTTAGTGAAAGTGTTGTGGCACAAACATGGAGTTAAAGAGGCTATGTGGGAGCTTGAAGATGTTATGAGAGAACAATATCCGAACCTATTCACTGGTAAGATTTTCAGGGACGAAAATCCCTAAGTGGGGAGAGTTGTAATAGCCCGATTTAGACCCTAGTCAGAACAGTGGTTTTCGGACCACAAATATGAAGTCAAAAAAAATATTTTAATATTATTTTTCGTGTTTACAGTGTGTGATTAAGCATGTGTGAAAACTTTATCGTTTGTGTGCTTAATTTGCAAAAAGGACTTAATCGCATAAAATGTAAAAGCTTTGTGCTAGTTGTTAAAGTGCTTATTTGGCATGGCTTATTAAATGAGGAGTCCTTATGTGGATATTAGACCTTTGATAGTGGAAGATGACTTATATGGCCATTAAATGAATGAATATATAATGTTTTATTTAAGGTAAAATGGTATAATAATATGCATTAAATAAAACAAATAAGAAAAACAAGCATTATCATCTTAGTTGTTGCCGAAAATAGAAGAAAGAATAAGGGTTAGAAGCTTTCTCACATTCGGCTATTGTTGTTCATAATCAAGGTATGTTTTGAGCTTGGTTTTTAGTGATTTTTACGTTTTTGTGATCGTTACTTAGTGTATTATCAAGCCCATGTTTTAATCTTAGAATTTGATGATGATTTTGAGATATGCCATTGATGAATGTTTAAGCTTTGTGATAGTTGATGATGAAATATGAAAGATATGTGATAGATTAACATATTTTGTCTTTGAATTTTTGGTGAATTTGAGTAATTTGGGCTAAATTGAGAAAAGTGTAAATTGAAGGACTAAAATGTGATATAAATGAAATATGTGGGTTTGTATGGACATGATGAAAATTTTGCTAAGCATGAGTATAGTGAAATTATATGTATTTGATGATTTTATGAAATAGGGACTTAAGTATTGAAATGTGAAAATATGAAGGCTATTTTTTAAAATGCCCTAAATAACTGTGTTTGGACTAAATTGAACGATTTGGTGATTGAACAAGCTAAATTTGAATATGTATAGATCAAGAAAAGAGAGATTTGGACTGAGACCGAGGCAAAGATAAAGTGCTCGACTAATTGACTTGTTTTGTTATTTCGACATCTGAGGTAAGTTCGCGTATAATACGAATCGTTTAATTCATATTCATGTGTAATGTAATGAATGAATACATGTAGTTGATAAATTGATAATGCTATATGTGGAATTGAGTGTTGTTGCTCTAAGTTTGTGTGAATAGAATTGAGATAGTAGTAAATGGCACTAAGTGTGCGAAATAAAGAAAGCATCGGCTATATTGATTGGCACTGTGTGTGCAATACCAAGTTAAATTCGGTTTAATGTAAAGGCACTAAGTGTGAGATGATATTTAAGCTTCGGCTAAGAAATTTGGCACTAAGTGTGCGATTAAATCGAATGAATAATGAAGACTGATTGAAGTGTTGTATCGAGCATTGAATAGCAAGAATGTTTGTTAACTAAGTGTTGGCAAAGGTATGTTCAGAACCTATGTGGTTGATGATATCGTTTATGGATTAATGGATGGTTATGTGAGCATATGGCTAAGGATAATATTGTGTATAGTTCTGAATCTATCTAAGTGATGGTTTATTTTGTACATTGGTATTGTATTATTGAGTTATATGTATTATATAACGAACTTACTAAGCTTTAAAGCTTACTATATGAAGTTTTCTCTATTTTATAATGGATTTAAAGCTAGCTGGGATCTGGGATCATCAGCGACTCAATCACACTATCGGCTATCTATTTTGGTACTTTTGGAAGTTGTATATATTTGGTATATGGCATGTATAGGCTAGTGATTATGGCATGTTTTGAAGTGTATAATCTTTGGCATGTGTTTTGGCTTGGTAGTTTGATGGTTTGGTATATGTTTTGAACATGTCAAAAGAATGAATTATATGTGTATGTGTGCGTTCTATGTGGGTGATCATTATGACATAAATTAGCAAAATGGAAATGGTATGTTTGATGAGAGATTTTGTTATGATTAAATGATGAATAGATTATATAATTTGGAATGTGAAATTGATATTTTTGATGGACTTGTATAGTTGAAATTGAGTATGGAAAGAAATGGTGTAGTTGATGATGAATTGGTGCATATATTGGTATGTTTTGCTTGCCATTTGAGGTATAAATGCATATGGTTTGATGCTTGTAGATGATCCTAAGTGTGGGTGGCAAATTGACCTTGCAAATGGCCTATATTTGCAAATGGCTCTACCGTGTCATTTAAGTTTGCAAATTGAAACAAGTTAGGCTCGTACACGGGCTAGACACAAGGGCGTGTGGCTAGCTGTGTGGTGCAAGTCAGTCTCGACCACGAGTGAGGCACACGGGCGTGTCTCTGGCCATGTGAACAAGTTAGTATGTATGCCCTGTTTTGCTATAGCTTGGACACACAGGCGTGCCCGAGGCCGTATGATAAACCATAATTTATATATATTTTGACCTCATGCTTAGCTTAATTTTTTGGATGAATTTTCATTAGATTTGATGAACTTGATGCTACTAATCCTTTAATTTCATGTTTTACACTCAGGAGAGCTTAGGGAGTCGAAAAGAACGATAAACGAGCCAAAAAGGGACAAAATGAGCCTACATCAGAAATCAACACGGCCTAGACTATAGCACACGAGAAGATCACATGGCTGTGTGTGGTCAACCAGAATCGAGCACGGCCTAAGTTGTAGACCACACGGTCGTGTGTGGCGAGTAGAAACAAACACAGCCTAAGCTATCGAACACGGGTGTGTCCCTGCCGAACCTAAGTCTAATTTCATTCAGAAAATGTTACTTGTAGGCCTAGAAAGCCGCTCCAAAGCCTATAAAAATACCTAAGGAGAGAGCCTAAGGAGGGAGACGGAGAGTAGGAAGCAGAAAATACTCGAAGACAACCATTGGTAGTAGCTTGGAAGAAGGATCTCCATCAAGACTGAAGATCTCTTATCAATTTCTCTTAAAGTTTTTGGGTTTTCTTATGTTTTGTAGTTTTCTTTATTTTAAGATGTTTTCCTTCATCAGTATGAACTAAATCCCTTAAATACCTAAAGGGGATGAAACCTAAGATGGATCTTATTACTATTTGATTTATAAGATAAATACTTGTTCTTATTCTTAATTGTGAGCACTTATTCTTATTTTGATAATTCAGGTTATTGATTCAAGTCGAATGTACTTATTCAGAGGAGCAAAAGTCCCTGTTTAAGAGTAGATCAACACAATTAAGCGGTGTTGATTTCAACCCTAGAAATAGGGCGACATAAATCTGCGGGATTAGAGTCAAATCTAATAGGGGAATCCATAGATCGAGTTAATGCGACAATAGGGGTTTTAATTAGAAAGGAATTTCAATTAATCAACCTAAAGTCAGTTGATCTTAGTCTCGAAAGAGATATTAACATAAATCAGAGATTTCTACAGATTAAGTCAAGTGAATAAATCGTATGAATCAGAAGTAATAAGTGAAGTCTAGGTGGATTCTTCCTTGGGTATTGCATCTCTTATAAAGTTGTCTAAAAAGTATTTTCCCAATTCATTCTCTGTTGTGCTTTTAATTAATTTTAGTTTAAAAGAAATCATTCCAATTTTTAGGCTAGATAATAAGAAGATAGTAATTACTAGTACTCTTGGTCCTTGTGGATATGATATTACCGGTCTTATCATTACTATACTATTAATGATAGGTGCGCTTGCCTTTATTATGATCATAGTTAGTTAGAGACACATCAAGTTTTTGGCGCCGTTGCCGGGGACTAAGATATTAGGAACACTAAATTTTTATTACTTTAGCCATTTTTATTTTATTGCAATTTATTTCTTATTTTTTTATTTTTTTATTTTTACTTTTCTAATTTTACACTTTCTTTGCTTCTGGCAGGAGTCTCTAGTTTATGACTAGAAGAAACCCGTCAGGACCATTGCTTTACAACGGTGAGATAGAGAGCACCGCTCGCAGAAACCGAAGAGAGATAAGGTGAAGTCTACAATACATAGAGGAAGAGCAAGAGGACGATATTAATACTACAGAGGAGATGGCTGATAATAATCTGCTACCTCCTGTGGTTGCCGCAAATCTAGTGAATCAAAATCTTGCTCCTCGTACTATGTATGATAATGCTAAGCCTAGTTTAACAGGAACTGAATCAAGTATTGTTAGGCCTGCTGTTGCTGCAAATAATTTTGAACTGAAACCTAACACTATTCAGATTATTCAGCAGTTTGTTCAGTTTGATGGTTTGCAGGATGAGGATCCAAACAATCACTTGGCAAATTTTCTGGAATACTGCGACACTTTCAAGATGAATGGCATTTAAGATGATATCATTCGCCTTTGGTTGTTTCCCTTCTCGTTGAGGAACAAAGCTAAATAGTGGTTGAACTCGTTACCACGAGGATCAATCACCACATGGGAACAAATGACTGAAATTTTCGTACTTAAATATTTTTCACCGGCTAAAATGGCTAAGTTAAGGAATGACATCTCTTCTTTTGTGCAGATGGATTTAGAAACACTTTACGATGCATGGGAGAGATACAAGGATCTACTGAGAAGATACCCTCACCATGGGTTACCATTATGGCTACAGGTTCAAACCTTTTACAATTGTGTGAATCCCTCAACTAGGCAATTGATTGATGCAACTGGCGGGGGTACACTAAACAATAAAAATACCTGAGGCTCCTTATGAATTCATTGAAGAGATGTCACTAAATAACTATCAGTGGCAAGTTATAAGGATGAAGCCAACAAAGGCAGCCGGTGTTTTCAACCTCGACACAGTGACCATGCTACCAATCCAAGTAGAACTTTTAAATAAAAAGATTCATGGTTTGTGTGGTCCTTCGCAGGTACATCTAGTGATGCAGTGCAATAAAAATGGAGGAGAGACGAACAATACAGAATAATCATCATACAACCCTAGTATAGGAAGCGAACAGATGAACTATATAGGTAATAATTCTAGACATCAGAATAATCCCTATAGTAACACATACAATCCAGGTTGGAGGAACAACCCAAACTTCTCATGGGATGGTCAAGGAAATCAGAGACAACAACCCCCTCCAGGCTTTCAACAACAACCCTACCCACAAGAGAAAAAGCTGAACCTTGAAGATATGCTAGCAAAGTTTATTTCGGTGTCAGAAACTCATTTTTAGAATACCAAAATAGCGTTAAAAAATCAGCAAGCATCGATTCAAGGGCTTGAGAATCGAATTGGACAACTGGCTAAGTTAGTTTCTGAAAGGCAACTAGGTAGTTTACCTAGTGACACCAAACCTAACCCAAAATAGCATGTGAAGGCAGTTACACTAAGGAATGAGAAGGTGTTGGTTGAAGCTGAAAAGAAGATGCCACAAGAAACTGATAAGGCAAAGAGTGAGGAAGTAAACGAGAATGTAACACCGGTACTAAAAGATTATAAACCACCGATCCCATATCCGGCAAAGTTGAAGAAAGACCGCATGGACGCACAATTCGGTAAATTTCTTAAACTTTTTATACAATTACATATTAACTTACCTTTTGTTGAAGCTATTTCGCAGATGCCGACATACACTGTAACAGTCCAAATTTGACCCTAATCGGAATGGTGGTTTCGGGACCACGAATCCGAGTCTGAATTTTTTTTTAAAATATTATATTTTGTGCTCATTATGTGTGAAATTATGTGTGTGAAAGTTTCGTAGAAAAAATTTTATCGTTTAAGTGTTTAATTTGATAAAAAGGACTTAATCGCGTAAAGCGTAAAAGTTACATTCTTTAGTGTAAAGTGCTAGAATGATGATGGCTTTTTAATTTGAGGTATTAAATGGGTAAATAACCCATTTATAAGTTAGTGGGTGGTATATGACAAGATTAACCTTAAGTTTTATATTATATAATTTCATATAATAAGGTTAAATAAGTAAATGATTAAATGTATAATATATGTTAAATAAGACATAATAGAATGGCCATTATCATCATCTCTCTTGCATGGCCAAATATTGAGAAAGAAGAAAGGGTTTATGTTCTTTGATTTTCGGCACTTAGAAGCTTGATTTCAAGGTTAGTTTGATTTCGGTTTTTGTTAATTTTTATGTTTTTGTGATCGTTGCTTCGAATCGTAGCTGACCCATGTTAAATTTTTTGAATCTAAGCATTGCTTGATGTTCGGCCATTGATAGGTTCATGTGGTTTTTGATGTTTGATGATTTTAGATAAAAGATATGTTAAAGATTAGTATGTTTTGTATTGGAAGTTTTGATGAAATTGTGTTTTTAAGGCTAATTTGTAAAAATAAAAATTTTAGAGGGGCTTATTTGCAAAATAAGTGAAATAAATGGACTTGTAAGGTCCCTAGGAAGATTCGGCTCTTGAGTACATGGGGAAATTTTGTGTATTTTGTGTTTTATGCAAATAGGACTAAATTGTAAAAATGTGAAACATTAGGGGTAAAATGGTAATTTGCCCATTTATGTGTTTTGGGACTAAATTGAAATGAAATGTACTTGAATGAGCTAAATTTTAATGTGTTTAGATCAAGAACAAAGAAAAACGAATTTGGATCGAGGAAAGACAAAGGTTATCGAATAGCCAGATTATGTAGTTCGTCGACAGTCGAGGTAAGTCCTTAAGCTGAAATATATCAAAGAATTATTTATGAACCTGTTAAATGATGATGTTCGATAAATTTGAGTATATATTATTGTAATAGTCGAATGTATATGGGTTAAATTGGCTTGAATGCATAAATTGACAATATGATATGAATGTGTATCTTTGAGATAATATTTGGGAAAAATGTGAAGTATGTGATTGGTTTGTGAAATCAGCTTTTGGAAACGTGTATTACAAGAATAATTGCATTGTAATTCAGGCTTTATGCCTAGCAGGCCTCGTGCCGGTGATATATTTCGGGCTTTATGCCTAGCAGGCCTCATGCCGGTGATATATTTCGGGCTTTATGCCTAGCAGGCCTCGTGCCGGTGATATATTCTGAGCTTTATGCCTAGTAGGCCTCGTGCCGGTGATATATTTTGGGCTTATTGCCTAGTAGGCTTAATGCCGGTGTTATGATTTCGGACTCTGAGATCAGCAGGCTTAGTGCCGGTGTGTGAGATTCAGGTAATGTTTAGTAGGTTCTAGCTATTGAATTGCTATTTTAAGAGAAAATTAAGTGCTAATGATTTTGGTGGAATGAATTAAGTATGCCTAAGCATGTGGAAGTGAATTTGTTAATTCGGTATTAAGGTATGTGTTATTCCTACTTAAGTGTTCTATGAATATGCATATATGTATATAGATGTATGTATGTGATGTTATTGAGAAGAGGAAGATCAAAGTGATAAGAAAATTGGCTAAATGAAAGCATAAGTAGTTAAAGGTATAAGGAAATGTACAAGTTGGTGTTATATATATATGCATATTCGGTCATAATTTATATATATATATATATATATATATAAGATAAGAACTGTTTATTAAGGTCGTGAGTTGGTTGTTTAAATGTTTTATCATTGAATGTGATAATGTTTTAGCTTAAGACTTACTAAGCTAGCATGCTTACTGTGTGTTCTTGTCTACTTATATTTTATAGATTTTTGATTCAAGCTACGGACTCGAAGGATCTTTGAAGAAGTCAACCACACTATCGACTCTCTTTTGGTATTGATAAACTTAGTTTTTGATTCGAAAAGGCATGTATAGGCTAGACTAAGCTATATTACTAATGATACTTAATCATGTATATATATTTAGCCATGCGAAGATGGCTATATATTTTAGTTAAACTTTGTTCATGTGTTTTGATGAAATGGCTTGCTTATGCTATGAATTATTGTTTGTATTCGGATGTGGTTTAGGTATTATTCGAAATGTGAATGGGTTATACGAATGTTATGTATTTAGTTGGAGAAAAACTTGACTTGGGTCGTTGTTGCTTAATATAGTTGATTCGGTTAGGTAATAATAGTGATCCTATAATCAAAGTTTGTGTATGTAAGTTGACTTATTGGATTCATTGTTAATGATAAGTATAAGTAGTTACAAATTATGGAAAAGTGGTAATGAATGTTCGGTCAAGGCATGGTTTATATGCTTGTGTTTTTAAGTTAAGTTGGCTTTGAGACCTATGTTTATGTATGGTCAATTATTGTATAAATAAGTAACATAAATTTTGCATGAATTATGGAAGTTAGTTGGTACATTCGGTCTTTGATCTATGCGTATAACATACAAAGTTAGGTTTTGGTTATGCATATTCGGATATATGTATCTATATATATATATGAAGTGTATTGTCTCTTAGTCCATAGGTGTAAAGTCAAGTGATGTATGCTTGTAACCGTAATGATGCTTATTAGTAGTTCCAACTACAAGGTTCGGTGCGCTTTGGTTCAAAATGAAATGGTACGTGAGACATGTTTGTATGAAATGAATACAAAGGTGGTGGTACTAAATAGGTGTTTATATCATAGAATAAAATAGATAAATATGCTAATAATGAGGATAGAAGTGTAATATCCCGGGTTAGGGGCTATTTTTGTTATGGCATGGTTTGCATGTGTTGGGTGTGTTATGTTGTTGTTTGTATGGTTTCGGGGCTTAATTGTAAGCTAGGTGTGAGCCGGAGAGGTAGGAAAAATTTTAGTTTTTAGGCTTAGGTGAGAGGAGCTGAGGAAGCTGGGGTTTATAAATATTATTTGGTGATTGTGAGCACAAGAGATGAGCTGGTGGAGTGGCAAGCTAGGCGCCACTAAGAGCTTGGATTGGCGTCACTTGCAGGAAGGAGAGGTCTTGTGTTCAAGCTGCGGAATGCCCACATTTTGCTTCCATTTTGACGGTATGAAGGGGAGGAGTTGTAGGCAGTTCAAACTCTGCCTAAGACCAAGTCAAATGTTTGAATGGTGGGTGGAGAGCAAATTGTGGAGGTGGACTAGTTCAACTAGTTTGAATGGGTGGCTTGAAGGAATTGTTGGTAGTGGCCGAATGTTGGGGAGTTTGTGGAGAGAGTGGCCGGTTTTGGTAAGTGGGAAGAGAGAATGCCGAAATTCAATAGGCAATTTTGTGCATGTTTCGGCCAAAAGCAATTGGTAAGCCAAATTCTTTCTTTTTGTCAAAAACAAGCCGAAATTTCCAAAGAGTTTCTCTCAATTTCTTTACTTCTTGAAACCGAAAACCCAAACACTTATTTTGCCGAAATTTTGCCTTGTTTCTTCTTCTTTTCTTCATTTGAACAAAGCCGAACCTAGCATCCCACTTTCACTTCTTTTCCTCTTTTGAAACCTTGATAGCCGAATGTCTCCCCAAAGTTTTCTTCTCCATTTCCTTTTCTTTTCAAAGAAAAACCGAAGGTGCTTCTCTACTTCTTCTCTTTCCATTTCGGTTCTTGGCCGAATATCAACCCATTTCTTCTCATCTATACTCTCTCTTTTCCCTTTCACACAAAGCCGAAAGTAGGAGTGTTAAACACCTAGGACCGAATTCTCTTTTTCTTTTTGGTTCAAGGTCTTAGCCGAATTTCCCTTCTCTCCTAGTAGTTCCTTGGTGGCCGAATATTAGAAAGGTATTGTTGTTGTTGGGTGCTTGTTTCCAATCGGCTGGTGGTAGGTAAGAGTTTGGCTGAATGGTCATTTTCTCTCTTTCTTGTTCTTAATCGATTTGGGTTTGATTAAGGGCCGATTTCAGCATTGGTTGAAGGGTGTTAATCTCTTGTGTTAAACCGATTTTATTGTAGGACATCTGGATTTTAGGAGCATTCGAGAGGGGCCTATTTTCTCTGTTAAGCAATCAGTAAGTGGTGGTAAGGGCTGGTTCTATTAGTTCATTCTTTTAGTTTCGTCAAGGCAAGTGTTCAAAGGATTAACTGTTTTCTTTTAGGGTGTGGCCGATTGATTTAGGAACCATTGGTTGGTTCGGGATTTGGTAGGAAACCAAATCAAGGGTAAGGTAAGGGTTAAGCGTTAAACCCTCTTGATTTGTTGGTCTTGGCCGAATGGTATAAGTGACTAACCTATGGTTGGCCGATTTTAGGAGCAAGGTTGTCGAGGTGATCGAGGGTTTTAGACGGGTTATTTGGGATTTAGACTTGCGATTTACCAGGTGTGTAAACTAACACACTGATTTCCTAGTAATTTGTTAATAACCTGTTTGTGTAAAGTGAGACTATATGGTTGATGGATTTGGTACCCGATGGGGTATGTGCACGGATGCGGGTAAGTCCGTTTCATTACGAGATCTGTAGTGATATATGTGATATCATGATTTATGATGTAAATACTACGAGATGCCATTTTGAGCATGTTAGCGTGGTTGCATGTTTTATATCATTTGCATTAGTATGACATGTGTGGGTGATATGAGAGGAGGGGGAATATGATATCCGTGTCTTTGGGACACCGTGTCTTTGGGACACCAGAGGTTTGGCACCTCCAGTGGTTTGGTACCACAGATGATATTTTGTGACTTTGGGTCACCAGAGGTTTGGCACCTCAGCGTCTCGTCCCAGTGGCTTAGTACCACAGTGGGTTGGCCCCACAGTTGACTATACGGGATTGACGCCAGTGATTTGGTATCACACGATGGGTTGGCCCCATCATTCGATTCGTGACGACGGTCACCAGTGATTTGGTATCACACTTGTGTCTTTGGGACACCAGAGGTTTGGCACCTCATTGCGACTCGTCCCTGTGGTTAACACCACCGTGGGTTGGCCCCACTTGAGAGATACGGGATTGTCGCTAGTGATTTGGTATCACACGTGGGTTGGCCCCACAGTTGGTTATTTGTGACTTTGGGTCACCAGTGGTTTGGCACCACCAGTGGTTTGGTACCACACGGGGTAGGAAAGGTGTTATGGATGGTTAGGATCGGGTGCATTAATTATATTGCTTTGTTATGATGTGTGTTAGCATGTTGTATTATCGGGAGGGGGATTTATGCACTGAGTCTTGCGACTCACCTTCTCCCTTATCATTTCAGGTGATGTTTAGCTCGCGGACATGGAGCCGGGATGGACTCGAGGTACTCATGCCATGAATAAATACGGATTTGCTCGGACTTTTAAAAATTTGGTACTTTAGTTTATCTACTTCTATTTGGTTCTTATTTTGGATTGTAAACGGCCTTTAAATTATGATTTGCTATGTTTATGTTTAAAATGGACTTGATTATGCTTTAACAAATTAATTGGGTTTAAATTTGCTAGAACTTGGAAAGATAATGATTTCAAAACTACAAAGGGATATGTTTTAAACTATACCATCGGGTATCACACTGTGATTGGAGATAACTAAAAACTCAAACATTTTCCAAACTTGAGCTCCATTTTCTACTAAGTCAAATTGTTTTAAGTAACAATAAGAAACTGCTTAAATTTCTAAATGAGATAAACTTGTTTTACCTACACATCTGATTAAGTTTTCAAAATTTCCGGGTTTTCAAATACACCATCAGATTTTAATCAAACCTACCCAAGTTTCTTCAAATACACTATATAGCGAAGTGTTTTCTTCAAACTTTTAAACAGAAACCTACCTTCTCAAAATTACGATTTTCCTCGTAACATACCAGATTCGGTCGTGGTGTGTTGACCGGGTTTGGGGTGTTACAAGAAGTATGTTGTTTGATCATCTTGTATTTGTGGATGATTATACTGAATATGTTTTAACTTAGTATATTAAGTATATATATACACACATATATATATACTATGCCCATGTGCTTTGTCTGTTTAGGATAAGAATTAATTGATTGAAAAAGATTTGGCTATTTGGTAATGCCTGTAACCCAAATCCGGTGATGGATACGGGTTAGGGGTATTACATTTACAAAATTCTTAAAAGAGCTTTTAACAAATAAATGGAAGTTTGAAGAGCTATCAACCGTAGAGCTTAACGAGAAATGTTCAGCTATTCTCCAAAATAAGATACCAAACAAATTGAAAGATCCAGGAAGTTTCACTATTCCCTGTTTAACTAGTAGTTTAAATATTGAGAAAGCATTAGCTGAATTAGGTGCCAATATTAATTTAATGCCTTATAAAATGTTCAAGCAGCTTGGTCTTGGGGAACCAAAACCCACTAGGATGAGTATCCAATTAGCTCATAAATCTTTTAAATATCCTAGGGGAATTATTGAAGATGTTTTGGTAAAAGTTGATAAATTCATATTCCCTGTTGATTTTTTTGTGCTTGACATGGATGAGGACGTTGAGGTGCCTTTAATTTTAGGACACCCATTTTTAGCTACTGCTAGGGCTGTTATTGGTAGAGGTGATGGTAAACTTGTGCTAAGGGTAGGTGACGAGGAAATTATTTTTAAAATTTATGATGCTATGCGATACTCTAGAGAGCAAGATGATTCCTGTTATTTTATCGACGCTATTGATCATTCTATTCAAGATTCTTTTCAGTAAATCATACATAAAGACACGTTGGAACTATGTCTTGCCCAAGGTAAGGAGGCAGATGACGATACCAATGAGATGGGGGAGATAAAAATTGAGTTAAATTGTAATACTTCTTCCCCAAGACAAAAGAAGTATGAGGGCATTGAAATAAATGATGAACTAAAACAAAAACCCTCTATTGAAGAGCCTCCCAAATTGGAATTGAAACAGTTACCAAATCACTTAGAGTATGCATTCTTCGGAGATAATTCTACACTACCGGTAATTATTTCTTCAGAATTGGAACCCGATGAGAAAGACGAGTTACTACAGGTACTAAAGGAGCATAAAAGAGCCATAGCTTGGAAGATTTCTGACATTAAAGGGATAAGTCCATCGTTTTGCACCCACAAAATTTTAATGGAGGATGAATATAAACCATGTGTGGAACCTCAAAGATGATTAAATCCCAACATGAAGAAAGTTGTTAAAGCTGAGGTAATTAAACTTCTAGATGCTGGAGTTATTTATCCTATTTCTGACAGTACTTAGGTAAGTCCTGTGCAAGTTGTTCCAAAGAATAGAGGCATGACTGTTGTAGCCAACGAAAAGAATGAATTGATTCCAACAAGAACAGTCACAGGTTGGAGAGTCTGCATTGACTATAGAAAGTTGAACGATGCAAGGAGAAAAGATCACTTTCCCTTACCCTTCATTGATCAGATGTTAGAAACATTATCTGGGCATATGTATTATTGCTTCCTAGACGGACTCTCTGGCTACTTCCAAATCCCAATAGCTCTTGAGGATCAAGAAAAGACAACATTTACATAACCATATGGTACGCTTGCTTATCGTAGAATGCCTTTTGGATTATGTAATGCTCCAACTACTTTTCAGCGCTGCATGCTAGCCATCTTTGATCAACTTGTGGAAGATATTATGGAAGTGTTTATGTACGACTTTTCGATATTTGGTAATTCTTTCCACCTTTGCCTTAAAATTTTAAAACAAGTTCTAATGAGATGTGAGGAAACATACTTAATTGGGAAAAGTGTCACTTTATGGTTCGAGAAGGGATTGTGTTAGGTCAAAAATTTCTAGTAAAGGGATTGAGGTTGATAAAGGAAAAATTGAAACCATAGAAAAATTACCTCCTCCTAGTTCAGTTAAGGCTATTAGAAGCTATTTAGGACATGTTGGATTTTATAGAAGATTTATTAAGGATTTTTCTAAAATAGCTAAGCCTTTAACGAAATTACTAGAAAAAGATGTACCTTTCAATTTTGATCAGGAATATTTAGATGCATTTAATACCCTCAAAAATAAATTAATAAATGCTCCAATTATAATTACACCTGATTGGAATTTACCCTTTGAACTAATGTGTGATGCGAGTGATTTTGCAGTAGGTGTGGTATTGGGATAGCAAAGAGACAAACATATTCTGTCGATTTATTACGCTAGCAAGACATTGACGGCCGCACAAGAAAATTACACCACTATAGAAAAAGAGTTGCTCACTGTGGTTTTTGCATTTGATAAATTTAGACAGTATTTGATATTATCTACAGTTGTCATTTACACTGACCATTCAACTCTTTGCTATCTTTTAACTAAATTTGATGCAAAACCAGACTCATAAGATAGATTTTACTCTTATAGGAATTTGATTTGGAAATTCAAGATAAGAAAGGAGCTGAAAATCTTGCGATAGACCATCTTTCTAGGCTTGAAAATCCACATATCAAAGAACTCGATGAGAATGAGATAAATGACTTGTTTCTTGAAGAACAACTCTTGGCTATATCTGACTCCGAGGTGCCCTGGTTTGCAGATATTGCGAATTACTTAGCTGCTAACATCCTACCAAAAGGGTTGACACATCATCAAAAGAAGCGATTCTTTGCTGATGTGAAAAACTATTTTTGGGAGGACCCTTTTTTTTTCATGTATGTGCAGATCAAGTAATTCGGAGATGTGTTACAAAGGTAGAAGTAAGCAAAATTCTAGAACATTACCATTCAGGACCAACAGGAGGACATTACAGTGGGACTAGGACAGCACATAAAACGCTTGAATCAGGTTTTTATTGGCCCACTCTGTTCAAGGATGCTAATAGGTATGTTACTTCGTGTGATAGATGTCAGAGAACAGGTGATATATCTAAACGCGATGAAATGCCTTAAACGTATATGGTATCATATGAAATATTTGATGTATGGGGTATTGATTTTATGGGTCCGTTCACTAGCTCATTTGGGAATAATTACATGTTAGTAGCGGTTGATTATATGTCAAAATGGGTGGAAGCTCAAGCTTTACCTACTAACGATGCTAGAGTGGTAGTGAGATTTCTTAAGAAACTCTTCTCTCGATTTGGAACACCTAGAGCAATTATTAGTGATAGGGGTACTCATTTTTGTAATACTTAATTTGAAAAATTCTTAAAGAAATATGGAGTGCACTATAGAACAGCTACCCCTTATCACCCTCAAACTAGTGGACAAGCTGAAGTAGCCAATCGAGAGCTTAAGCGTATTCTATAGAAAATCATAGAATCAAACAGGAAAGATTAGGCATTAAAAGTAGACGATACTTTATGGGCCTATAGAATTGCTTTTAACACTCCCATAGGAGCAACCCCATACAGACTTGTCTACGGGAAGAGTCGTCATCTACCATTTGAATTAGAGCACAAAGCATTTTGGGCCATAAAATTCTTAAACTATAATCTTAAACTTGCAGGTGAGACAAGACTGATGCAGTTGAACGAGCGAGACGAGTAGCGAGCTAATGCCTACGAGAACTCACGTTTATATAATGAAGCAACAAAGCGACGCCATGATGCCCATTTGAAGCAACCGAAGCAATTTGAAGTTGGAGATCTTGTTCTACTATACAATTCAAAGCTCAAATTATTTCCTGGAAAGCTGAAATCAATATGGTTAGGCCCATTCGTAATCAAAATCATTTTTCCCTATGGCACAATTGAGGTAACTCATCCAACTTATGGCACATTCAAGGTAAATGGTTAACAACTTAAACTATATAATGGTGAAGATTTTAGGGATATGAGAGAGGAGCTTCAGCACCGTGAACCTTCATATAGAGATGAAAATAAGGAAAGTCTAGCTTAAGACTTTAAACGAGCACTTCTCGGGAGGCAACCCAAGCACTAACTCACTAACGTCCATATTTTCGATTTTTAGCATCTACCTAAAAACTAACCAAATGAAAGGGAGCAGGTTTCCCTATCCACACAGTCTTGCACACGGGCGTGGTCGTGGCCGTGTGGACACCACGAGTGGGTACACCGGCGTGACGGAGACCATGCAGGAACAGGACGAAAATTTTCCCCAAAACACAGGTTACAATAAAATGCCACGGCCGTGCGATGCGGCCGTGGTTGACACTGACTAAAGAACACGGCATGCGATAACCTCACACGAGCGTGCCTTAAGACCGTGGGTGATACTGAGTAAATGACACGGGCATGCGACACCCCGGTGCCCAAAAGCCATGGTCAAAGCTGAGTAAGTCACACGGGCATGTCTAGAAACTGTTGTTGAAATTGAGAAAGTCACACGGGGGAGCGACACGCCCCTGCCTATAAGCCGTGGTCGACACTAATTAAGTAACATGGGTGTGCGAGACCTTTACACGGGCGTGGGAGAAACGAACGAAGCATCACACGGTCGTGTGATTCGGCCGTGTGACACAACACGCCTAGGGAACTCGGGCGTGGGGCAAGCCTCAGACATCCCTAAACCAAACATTCATGAAACACACGGGCAAAACACAGGGCAAACGGGCGTGGGCCTCGACCGTGTGCCCCAATCCTTATTTAAACCCCTCTCCTGTTCACTTTCTTACCCAATTTCCCCCCAAAAACCCTAGCCGCCCCTCCAAATTTCAGACCACCTCCCTATTCCTCCACTTTCCTCCTTTCTCCCTTCTTCCCCAACCCAAAACTCCCCCTCCCTTTTCTTTTCTCTCCTTTTCCTTCCCTCTTCTCCCTTTCTTTCCACACGCACTAGCCCACACAGTCCACACCCGTGTACGACCACTACGCCCATGCACCACCGCCACGTCCGTGCTCTAACCACCACCTCTCGTCGGTTCACATTTCTCCTCCTTTCCATTCTTTCTTTCATTTTGATTCTTTCTGATTATTGTTATTTTCATTATTATTATAATTGAAATTTCTATTTCAAATTTTTAGTTCTTTTGATTGTTCATTTATTTTAATTTTATTACTAAGTTTAAATTATTATTCTACTTACTAGTGATATTGTCAATTTCATTGATTTTATTTCAGTCTATTCTTTTTGAAATTCCATTGTTAATTGATGGGCTCAAAACTAACTATTATTTCGACAAAGGCAAGCGCACCTATCGAACAGTAGTATAGCTATGGTGAGTCCGGAATATCGTATCCTCAAGGACTAAAATTACTAGTAATAACTATCTTTTTATTATCTAGCCTACTAATTAAGGGGATTTATTTTTAATCTAAATTTAACTAACTAAATGACTATAAGTGTGATAGAGAGTGAATTTGAAAAATACTTTTAGACAAATTATATGCGATAGGCAATATCTAAGGTTTGACCCTAATCTGACAGATTTTTGTCGCCCTATTTCTAGGGTTGCAATCAACTCCGCTCAATTGTGTTGATCTTCTCTTAAACAGGAACTTTTGCTCCACTGAATAAGCACATTCGACTTGAATCAATAACCTAAATTATCAAACAAGAATAAGAACTCACAATTAAGAATAAGGACAAGCATTTATCTCATAAATCAAATAATAATAAGATTTATCTTAGGTTTCATCCCCTCAGGTATTTGAGGGATTTAGTCCATACTAATGTGGGGAAACATATTAGAATAGGGAAAAAAACAAAACATAAGAAAACCCAAAAAACTTTTAAAGAACTTGATGGGAGATCCTCAGTCTTGATGGAGATCCTTCTCCTAAGCTATACCCGAAGGCTATCTTGGAGTATCTTCTCCTTCCACTCGGAGTCTATTCGATGCCCTGTCGAACTCCCCTTTTAGGTTGCCCCCTAGGGTGTTTATATAGGCTTTGAGATGCCTTACTTGGCCCACAACTATCCTATTCCGAATAGAATTCATCCAGGTTTCAGCAGGGACACGCCCGTGGTCGATAGTCCAGGCTATGTTCGATCCTATTTGTCACACACGGCCACGTGGTCCGCCCGTGTGCAGTGGTCCAGGCCTTGTAGGCCCATTTTGTCCCTTTTTGGCCCGTTTCTCGTTCTTTTCAATTTCCTAAGCTCTCCTGAGTATAAACCATGAAATTAAGAGATTAGGAGCATCAAATTCATCAAATTCAATGGAAAATCATCCAAAATTAAGCCAAGCATGGGGTTAAAATATGTGTAAATTATGGTTTATCAAATATCCCCACACTTAAGCCTTTACTTGTCCTCAAGCAATATCCTCAACTCACAATTAAAATTAACTTCCTTAATTCATAATTCTTATCAATAATGTTTCATCATAATTCATAGATAATTCATACATTGATAATTTGAACTAAAAATCTAAGTCATAAATTTTTATAACACGAAAATATAGGTGTTTCCCCTTACCTAAATAATTACCTCTAATTCAAATTCGGCAAGAATTGACATCCTCACTAAAGATTCACTCAAATCACTCAAAGTGTTTAAGGTTAAAATTAAGCACTCAAAAGTCAAATGTGAAGAGTTAATCCCATAGGCTTGCATGAAAATCAAACCTCCACCACTATAAAATGAGATGATGCACAAATCAAAAGATCTTTAAAGGGTTGTAATGGAGGATGGGTTAAAGGTATGGATATAGGCTGAATTAGAAGGTTAGAATCAAGATTGAATTGACAAATTACCTAACTAGAAACAATGGACTAATAATGAATAATTACATTAATAACACGAGCTTCTTCTAAAGATGTGAATTTAACTGTTTAAGCTCATAAAACATGGAACTAATAATAAATATACTTTCAACTCTTTTATTTATTTATTTTTTTAAGAATAAGTATTACAATAATAAAAAAAAACTTAACAATTGAAATAAAAGTCAAAGTTAGGCAACTGATCAACTCAATTCTCGACAAAAAGGGGCGTCAAAAGATTAGGGGAAGTAGAATTTTGGTTTTGGGTTAATATTAATAGGTGAGTCAAGAAAATGGTTTATTAGGTTAAAAATGGTTCACTAGGTGTTAATTATGAGGGTAGGCTTTTTATGGAGTAAGTGGGTTAAATCCTAGGTGCCTTTATCATCTCAATATATAAAATCAAAGGTGTGGTCTCGACATGTATAATCGAAGCAAGTTCTAGAATAACAAATCAGTATTGACACACTCATAATCAATACAGTGAGCAGGAAAAAATATATAATCTAGAAGGCTCAAAATCTCACAAAAATTATGGTTTTTGATGTCAACCTTATAAATTTAGAACTTCAAAGTAATATTTAAATTTAGGAAAACAACCTAATAAAATTTTAATTCTGAAAATAGACTTATCATGTTTGATCCTCTAATGTCTTAAAGTTTAAACCACCAATGCACAATTATCTATGACTTAATCCGAAACATATCAATGAAAATCATAAATCATTAGAAGTTTCATTCTAATAGTAATATGAGAAAATTATTTAAGAACAAAGCATAATTTAGAATTGTTGACACCTCCCCACACTTAAGATGTACATTGTCCTCAATGTACAAAGATAGATATCTACAATATATAAAATCTTAAGATAGGGAGAGAAGTGAACTTCCTAAATTTTGGATGGAGTCAAGGAAAAGAAACGGTAAGTTGGGCATAAATGAAGGTGGAGGTGGATACTAGGGTCATGGTGTGGTCGTTCCTTAATAGCCCTTTGAACCTAAATTAAAGAAATCAAAATATAATAATATAAATTAAAGACAAGAAAGATAAAGGGACTGAATTAAAAAATGGAAATAAAAGAAAAAGAAAAAATAAATGGACTCAAAGGTCCTTTTCTTGTTGAGTTAATGAAGTGGCCGACATGAACTTATGTAGATCAGTCTCGTACGGGGAGACTGTGCTAGGCTCCTTTCGCTTCTTCGACATGGGAATGGTGGTGTAAAGAAAGAATGAGGGAAAGGAGGAAAGGAAAATGAAAGGATAAATAGAAAAAGAAAGGGGTGTGGTGGTTAGGGTTTGGGAGAAGAAGTAATTGGGGAGAAAAGGAGAATAAGGGGGTTTTAAATAGGAATCAGGGACCTGAGTACTGCCCACGCCAGTGTTTAATGGGTGTGTTAGGTCACACGGCCGTATCGCACGGCCATGTGCTGCTTCGTTCGTTTCTCCTACGCTCATGTTTGTTTGATCAGTATTAACCATGGCCTACAGACACGGGCGTGTTGAATGCCCGTGTAGATTTCTCAGTGTCGGCCACGGCTTCTGGGAACGGGCGTGTAATGCACCCGTGTTATTTACTCAGTATTGCCCAAGACCATATCGCATGGCCGTGGCATTTTATCTCAACCCATGTTTTCGAGTCAGTTTCGACCACGGCCGCGTGTTTTATCATAGCCTGTGTTGGGAAAAAAATTCTTCCTTGGCCCGCACGGTCTCCGCCACGCTGATGTCTCTTCCCGTGGTGTCAGCACGGCCACGGCCACGGCCACGCCCGTGTGCTAGGCCGTGTGGATATGAAATCATGCGCCTAATAAATTGGTTACTTCTTTAGTTAGATGCTAAAATAAAAAATATGAATGTTAGTGAAGTTAGTGCTCGGGTTGCCTCCCGAGAAGCGCTCGTTTAAAGTCTTAAGCTAGACTCACCCTGTTTTCAGTTCTATATGAAGGTTTACAGGGCTAAAGCTCCTCCATAATATCCCTAAATTCTTCACCATTATATATTTTAAGTCGCTGACCGTTTACCTTGAATGTGCCACAAGTCAAATGAGTTACCTCTATCGTGCCATAGGGGAAAAATAGTTTTTATTACGAATGGACCTGACCATCTTGATTTTAGCTTTCCAGTAAACAATTTGAGCTTTGAATTGTATAGTAGGACAAGATCTCCCACTTCGAATTGCTTCGGCTGCTTCAAACGAGCATCATGGCGTCGCTTTGTTGCCTCCTTATATAGACGTGAGTTCTCGTAGGCATTAGCTCGCCATTCATTTAGCTCGTTCAACTGCATCATTCTTTTTTCACCTACAAGTTTAAGATCGTAATTTAAGAACTTTATAGCCCAAAATGTTTTATGCTCTAATTCAAATGGTAGATGACAACTCTTTTTGTAGACAAGTCTGTATGGGGATGTTCCTATGGGAGTTTGAAAAGCGGTTCTATAGGCCCATAAAGCATTATCTACTTTTAACACCCAATCTTTTCTGTTTGATTCTACTATTTTCTTTAAAATACGCTTAAGCTCTCGATTTGCTACTTCCACTTGTCCACTCGTTTGAGAGTGATAAAGGGTAGATGTTCGGTGGTGTACTCCATATTTCTTTAGGACTTTATCAAATTGAGTATTACAAAAATGAGTACCCCTATACTAATAATTGCTCTGGGTGTTCCAAATCGAGAGAAGAGTTCCTTAAGGAATCTCACTACTACTCTAGCATCATTAGTAGGTAAAGCTTGGGCTTCCACCCATTTTGACATATAATCTACTACTACTAAGATGTATTTATTCCCAAATGAGCTAGGGAAAGGACCCATAAAATCAATACCCCATACATCAAATATTTCATATGATAGCATATACGTTTGAGGAATTTCATCACGTTTAGAGATATTACCTGTTCTCTGACATCTATCACACGAAGCAACATATCTGTTAGCGTCTTTGAACAGAGTGGGCTAGTAAAAACCTGATTCAAGCGTTTTATGTGCTATCCTAATCCCACTGTAATGTCCTCCTGCTGGTCATGAATGATATTTTACTTGCTTCTACCTTTGTAACACATCTCCGAATTACTTGATCTGCACATATATGGAAAAGAAATGGGTCTTCCCAGAAATAGTTTTTTGCATCAGCAAAGAATTGCTTCTTTTGATGATGTGTTAACCTTTTTGGTAGGATGTTAGCAGCTAAGTAGTTTGCAATGTCTGCAAACCAAGGTACCTCGGGGTTAGATATAGCAAATAGTTGTTCTTCAAGAAACGAGTCGTTTATCTCACTCTCATCGAGTTCTTTGATATATGGATTTTGAAGCCTAGAAAGATGGTCTGCTGCAAGATTTTCAGCTCCTTTCTTATCTTGAATCTACAAATCGAATTCCTGTAAGAGTAAAATCCATCTTATGAGTCGAGGTTTTGCATTAGATTTAGTTAAGAGATAACGAAGAGCTGAATGATCAGTGTAAACGACTATTTTAGATAATATCATATACTGTCTAAATTTATCAAATACAAAAACCATAGCTAGCAATTCTTTTTCTGTGGTAGTGTAATTTTCTTGTGCGGCTGTCAATGTTTTGCTAGCATAATAGATCGGCTGAAAATGTTTGTCTCTTCTTTGTCCCAAAACTACACCTACTGCAAAGTCACTCGCATCACACATTAGCTCAAATGGTAAATTCCAATCAGGTGCAATTATAATTGGAGCATTTATTAATTTATTTTTAAGGGTATTAAATGCTTCTAAACATTCCTGATCAAAATCGAAAGGCACATCTTTTTCTAGTAGTTTTGTTAAAGGCTTAGCTATTTTAGAAAAATCCTTAATAAATCTTTTATAAAATCCAGCATGTCCTAAAAAGCTTCTAATAGCCTTAACTGAACTAGGAGAAGGTAATTTTTCTGTGGTTTCAATTTTTTCTTTATCAACCTCAATCCCTTTACTAGAAATTTTGTGGCCTAACACAATCCCTTCTCGAACCATAAAGTGACACTTTTCCCAATTAAGCACAAGGTTCGTTTCCTCACATCTTATTAGAACTCGTTTTAAATTTTTAAGGCAAAGATGGAATGAATTACCAAATACCAAAATGTCTCCGCAAATACCTCCATAATATCTTCCACAAGTTCATCAAAGATAGCTAGCATGCAGCGCTGAAAAGTCGTGGGAGCATTACATAATCCAAAAGGCATTCTACGATAAGCAAACGTACCGTATGGACAGGTAAATGTTGTCTTTTCTTGATCCTCAGGAGCTATTGGGATTTGGAAGTAGCCAGAGAGTCCGTCTAGGAAGCAGTAGTACATATGCCTAGATAATCTTTCTAACATCTAACCAATAAAGGGTAAAAGGAAGTGATCTTTTCCCGTGGCATTGTTCAACTTCCTATAGTCAATGCATACTCTTCAACCTATTGTTGTTCTTGTAGGAATCAATTCATTCTTTTCATTAGCTACAACAGTCATTCCTCCTTTCTTCGGGACAACCTGCATAGGACTCACCCAAGCACTGTCATAAATAGGAAAAATAACTCCAGCATCTAGAAGTTTAATTACCTCAGCTTTAATAACTTCCTTCATGTTGGGATTCAACCATTTTTGAGGTTGCACACATGGTTTATATTGATCTTGATGTAGGCAAATCCATGCCAATCAAGGAAGGCTGATCCAGAACTCTTGCCATTAGGACCTATCACACGATCTAAGGCAAAGAAATTTAGGGAAGTTCTTTCTTTCACTTATGCTAAAGTTTCTAACTCTTTCGAAAGTGAATATGCTTTAGAAAATAAGTTTTATAGTGTGTTGCATGCTGATATGTGACATACTTATGCCATACTACTTATATTGGCATGTTTAGTATTTATATATTATGCTAAGTATGTTTTTTGAATTGGGTTAATAATATTTTTATTGTCTTCAAGTTGTTTGTGTGTTAACGAATAAGTGTGCACTTGTTTACAACTTATTAGACTATGTTATATTAAGTTTACATAACTTTGATAAGTATTATATTGTTTTGTAACATGTACACGAAAGGACTCTAGCTCACGAGCGAATATACAGCTCACCTTTACTTCAAGCCAGCTCAAAAGCTTGTTTCCCAGCTCAACTCAGCTCAGAGCGCTCTACACCAGCTCATGTCAGCTCATTTCAATTTTAGCTAGCTGAATTCAGCTCAGTTTAGCTCTAGTCAGCTCACCTCCAGCTCCACTAGCTCAACTTCAGCAAACAAGTCCAGAAGTAGCTGAATAGTATCCTATGTGTCGGGGAGTACACTAGTGCACATGTGGCAGCCTAGGTGGCATCCAAGCATGTGGATGTGCATATGCCAACCTTGAACACATGTGGTGCACATGTGTGACCAAAAACCAGCCCATTCTTGTGCATTTGTATGGCAAATGAAGAGATAAGAACAAGGGAAGTTATGTGTTTGAATTTCAAACGAAATTAGCACATATTTAAGTGATAAACATGCCAACTCACTCTTTCTTTTACTTGGCTACAAATTAATTCCGCCCAAAAGGAGTTATTTCAATTCACATTTAAATTTTAAACTCCTTTAATGTTAGCCACACAATGTAATTTGGTCACCTCTTCATTCTTCTATATATATTTTTGCTTCAAACATTGTTACAAATCAGACTTTTATTTGAAATAAAATTTACTTCGTGAGTTTTCTCTCAAGTTTGGTTCTTTTTTTTTTGAACTTCTTTCTGACATTTCAATTCTGAATTGTTGTGTCAATCTTCTGATACTTCGGGTTCCTAGATCGCTATCTAGTGGGTCCAAGTCCTTTGACGTAGAACAGATTCGATTCGGGTTTGCATAACAGATTGTGCGAGTTCTTTCGAGTTCTTCATTGTTCAAATTCCCAGCCAGTTTCCAGCGTTATTTCTTCCATTTTTTTTGGAATGTTCATGGCTACCATGGATGAATTTTGAAGCATTCATCTTCTACCTTCTACAAATCTGTCTAGAAATTCCAGCGACATTTTTTTTTTCAAAACTATTCAAATTCATGTGTTTTTAAGTCTAAAACCAACCTCTTTGTTTTGTTTAATTGCAGGGAAGTGCTTGCTACGATCCTAGATCCGTTAACGTTCAAGGAATGTTGTTTTACCAAGCAACATCTTATCATATAGTATCAGAGCACAGGTTGGATTTTTTAGCAAATTTTGCACTCAAAATCAAGAAAACAAAATTAAAAGTTAAAAAAACAAATTTGAAAATTAAAAAAAAATCCACACAAAAAAAATTCAGATTCGAAATACAACTACAAAAAAAAAACGAAATTGTGCTAATTTATTGAAATGATAAAATATGTTCATATTATGCCATGAAATGCTTGGAAATCAACCGAAACAACTTATTCTTGTCTGTTTGGTGATAGGGTTGTTGAAGCATTTCTGTTGCAGTAAGTTGTCGATTTTTTTTCTTTTTTTCTTCTTATTTTCATCCTTGTTTTCTTCATTTCGTTTGTTAATTTTCCAGCATTGTATTTCATTGTGTTCATCCTTTATATCTTTTTTTTAGCCCTATTTTCATTCTAACCCTTGATTCTTTATCCTTGTTTCTTACAAGTTGACACGGTAAATAGATTCTGAAAGATCAAAATTAGTTCCTTTAAAGAACTGATTATGATAGATTGAGTGGAAAAGGCAATTGAGCGTGTGAGATCAGAAGGGGAGACAAAAAGAGCCTTTATAGTATTCTCCCAAGTGAAACACGAGCGCTGAGTGAAATTGTTGAGTGTTCTTTCTTTGGGAGCGATCTGTGATACTGTTTTGAGTGTGTTGTGAGGTCCATTCCTTTATTTTCACTAACCTTTAATAGTGTTTTTGCTTGTTTCTTTTATTATTATTTAAAATGACAGGTTTTAATGAAAGCAACCCGGATGGTCGGCAACCAAACTTACAAATGCAGGCCATAACACGTGAACTTCAGCGTCTTTTAAGACAAGAACTTGAACCTCTATAATCGAGGTTGGATAGAATTGACGGTGGTGGTTCCCAATCAGCCCCTAATGAAGGAAATGACGAGAATGAAGTTGATCAGTCTCCCAGGCAGAATCTTAGAAGACATATACAACTTGATGATAATCTGTCAAACATTAAAGTTACTATTCCATCCTTTCAGGGACGAACAGATCCTGATGCTTATCTCGCTTGGGAAAGCAACGTCGAACATGTTTTTGAGTGTTACAACTACTCAGAACAGAAAAAAGGTTCATTTGGCTACGATGGAATTCACTGATTACGCTTTGATCTGGTGGGATCAATTGCTAATTAGTCAGAGATGCACCGATGAAGGTCCACTGAGAACATGGAATGAAATGAAACAAATCATGCGTAAGAGATTTGTTCCTTCTCATTACCATCGTGACTTATTCCAAAAGTTGCAAACGTTGAAATAGGGGAGTAGGAGTGTTGAAAACTACTACAAGGAAATGGAAATGTCCATAATGTGAGCCAACATTGTTGAGGATCGAGAGGCTACTATGGCACGTTTTCTTGCAGGTTTGAATTTTAAGATTGCTAATGTTGTTGAGTTGCAGCATTATGTCGAGTTGGAGGACATGGTTCATATGGCGATAAAAGTTGAACGAAAACAACGTAAGAAGTCTTCAAATCGAGGTAATACTCCATTTAAATCATTTTCAAATCCTTTATCTACTCCTAACAATTTCAGGAAGCCTACACCATAAACACCACTTCAAATTCGAGATAAGGCAGAGTCAAGCAAACCAAAGACTCCTATTACTAAAAATAGGCGTGACAAGCAGGTGGTGACTCAAGAACGTTCGAGGGACATTTTGTGTTTCAAGTGCCTTGGTCGATGGTATGTTGCTAGTCAGTGCCCAAATCGGAGGACCATGACGTTGTTGGATAGTGGCGAGATTGAATCTGAGTCTGAAGAAGAAGAACAGGAGCACCCTACAGTGGACGTTGAAGAAGAAGATGACAACGTACAGACGTTTGCCACCGGTGAAGCACTTGTTGTCAAGAGGAGTTTGAATACTCAACCGATTCAGGATGAACAGCAACGAGAGAACATCTTTCACACGAGATGTCTCGTCAATGACAAGGTATGTGTTGTAATTATCGATGGTGGTAGTTGCGCTAATGTTGCTAGTTCTGTGATGGTTGATAAGTTGGGTTTGAAGATGACACGACATCCAAATCCTTACAAATTACAGTGGCTAAATGACGGAGGATAAATTAGAGTGACTAGGCAGGTTCTTGTGCCGTTTACCATTGGAAAGTACAAAGATGAAGTACTTTGCGATGTTGTTTCGATGGATGCGAGCCATTTACTGTTGGGACGCCCATGGAAGTTTGACAAGAGGGCGGTACATGATGGCTATTACAAATAGGTATTCTTTTGCTCATGCAGATAAAAAGATCATCTTAGCCCCTTTGACATCGAGACAAGTACAAGAAGACCAAGTGAGATTGCGAAAGAATATTGAAGAAGCTCGAGGGAAAAAAGAAGATGAATGTGTACGCTAGTAGCAGGGAAATCAGGAAATGTCTTTCCTCTCAGCATTCTATGCTTATTTTGTTGTTTAAAGATAATTGTTGATTAGCTGAGATTTCTGGTGATTTGCCTGTTTCTATTTCATCTCTTTTGCAGGAATTTGAGGATGTGTTTCCTGATGAAACACCAAAGGGTTTACCCCCTATTTGTGGCATCGAACATCAAATTGACTTTATTCCAGGAGCCACGATTCTGAATAGACCAGCATACCACAGTAACCCTGAAGAGACAAAGGAACTTCAAAAACAGATTTCTGAGTTGTTGGACAAGGGGTACATTCGAGAGAGTTTGAGTCCGTGTGCTGTACCAGTGTTGTTGGTACCAAAAAAGGACGGAACTTGGAGGATGTGTGTTGATTGTCGAGCAGTGAACCAGATTACAATCAAGTATCGACATCCCATTCCTCGACTTGATGACATGTTGGATGAGTTGTGTGGAGTGACTATCTTCTCCAAAATTGATTTGAAGAGTGGATATCATCAGATTCGCATGAAAGAAGGCGACAAGTGGAAGACAGCTTTCAAGACAAAGCTAGGACTGTATGAATGGTTAGTGATGCCTTTCAGTTTAACTAATGCTCCTAGTACTTTTATGCGTTTGATGAATCATGTTCTGCGACCTTTTATTGGTAAGTTTTGTGTTGTGTACTTTGATGACATTTTGATTTATAGCAAGACTTTACAGGATCATGTAAAACAATTGCGGGCTATTTTGCAGACTTTGCGAAAAGAGAGATTGTTTGGTAACAAGGAGAAATGTGTGTTTTGTACTGATAAACTTATATTTCTTGGTTATATTGTTAGTTCTCAGGGAGTTGAAGTTGATCCTGAGAAGATTAAGGCAATTCAAGAGTGGCCACGAACAATATCGGTTAGTCAAGTTAGATCGTTTCATGGTTTAGCTAGTTTTTACCGTCAGTTTGTTCCCCATTTCAGTTCTATTACCGCCCCCTTAACCGGGATTATAAAGAAGAATTCAGTCTTCTCATGGGGTAAAGAACAAGAAGACGCCTTTCTAAAAATAAAGGACTATTTGACAAAAGCACCTGTTTTAGCATTACCTAACTTTGATAAAATGTTTGAAGTTGAATGTGATGCTTCTGGAGTTGGTATAGGTGCTGTTTTATCACAGGAAAAGAGGCCCGTTGCATATTTCAGTGAGAAGCTTAGTGGAGCGACATTGAACTATCCTATCTATGATAAAGAGATGTATGCACTGATTTGGGCATTAGAAACTTGGCAGCATTATTTATTGCCTAAGGAGTTCGTGATTCACACTAATCATGAGGCTTTGCGATATATCACAGGTCAGAATAAATTAAACAAACGACATGCTAAATGGGTTGAATTTCTTGAGTCTTTCCCTTATGTCATTCGTTACAAGAAAGGTAAAGACAATGTCGTTGCTGATGCTTTATCACGTAGGTATGCACTTTTAAATTATCTTGATTCTCATTTGATTGGATTTGCATATATTTGTGAGCTATATGCTGATGATCCTAATTTTAGAGATAAGTTTAATGCCTGCGCAAAAGGTGTAGAAGGAAAATTTTATAGGCATGATGGCTATCTTTTCAAAGAGAACAGGATATGCATTCCACAAGGATCCATGCGTGGTATTTTGATCCATGAAGCACATGAAGGTGGACTGATGGGTCATTTTGGAGTCTTCAAAACATTACAGACATTAAAGGAGCATCTATAAAGTATTCGGGAAATATAAAGTATTTTGGAGTCAGAATCGGGAACGAGCTAGAGGCAAGAGAGATATAAAGTATTCGGGTTCTTCAAAAAGGTTTCTGAAAAGGCCTCAGAATGATGAGCTAGCTCAAGGTAGAACACCTGTAGCTGTTAATCAGAGTCGAGACTGTGCTGATTGTGGGAAATGGCATTCTGGAGAGTGTTGGAAGAAAACGGCTGCTTGCTATAAATGCGGTTCGATGGATCATCAATATAGGAATTGCCCTCGACGAATGGATACAACTCAGGAAGCTCGTAATACTGATGCACCACCGGCAAGAGGAGCTCAGCAACCACCGAGAGGTCGTGGACCAGGTCGTGGTGGTAATGGGGCTGGACGTGGTCAAGGTGCAGCGGGTCGAGGCAATGGTCTTAGAGGCAACACGGATGCAAGACAGCCAGGATTGGTATATGCAGTCAGACGCCGCGAGGATGGCAATGCACCTGATGTGATAACTGGTACGTTCTTCATCTCTGATGTACCTGTTATTGACTTGATAGATATTGGTTCTACCCACTCGTATGTTGCTAGCACCATATCTGGCAACTTGAATTTAGAATCTGAAATTTTCGATAGTGAGATGAAGGTAATTAGTCCTTTAGGACAGTCGGTGTTGGTAAATAAACTGTTTAGAGACGTGCCCTTAGAAATTCAAGGAGAAATATTCCTAGCAGATTTGATGGAACTGCCTTTTGGCGAATTTGATATCATTTTGGGCATGGATTGGTTGGTTAAGCACCGGGCGCAATTGGATTGTGCTGAAAAGCGGATGTCAATAAGAACCGTGGAGGATAAGGAGATAGTTATGTTAGGCGAGCGAAGAAATTACTTGGCAAACGTGATTTCTGCGTTAAAGGCGGAAAAGTTGGTGCGAAAAGGGTATGGAGCATTTTTAGCATTTATTAGTGCTTTAGATGCCAAAGAGTTATCAGTGGAAGATGTGAGAACAGTGAAGGAATTTTCGGATGTATTTCCCGAAGAACTTCCCGGTGTACCTCCAGATCGGGAAGTGGAATTTGGTATTGAGCTTTTACCCGGAACGGCTCCAGTGTCCATTGCTCCTTATAGAATGGCACCGAAGGAGTTGACGGAGCTTAAAGCTCAAATTCAAGGATTGCTGGATCGGGGTTTTATTCGACCGAGTGTGTCTCCGTGGGGAGCACCGGTTTTGTTTGTTAAGAAGAAAGATGGGTCGATGCGTATGTGTATCGATTACAGGCAATTGAATAAATTGACGATCAAGAACAAGTACCCTCTGCCGAGAATTGATGACCTGTTTGATCAATTGAAGGGAGCTTCAGTTTTCTCCAAAATTGATTTAAGGATGGGTTATCACCAGCTTAAGGTGAAAGAAGCGGATATTCACAAGACGGTGTTCCGAACCCGTTATGGACATTATGAGTTTTTGGTGTTGCCGTTTGGGTTGACCAATGCACCAGCTGCATTTATGGATATGATGAACCGGGTCTTTCAACCATTTTTAGACCGGTTTGTGGTAGTATTCATAGATGACATTCTGGTATATTCAAGGAATGAAGAAGAGCATGACTCGCATTTGCGAATTGTATTGCAGTTACTTCGAGATAATCAACTGTATGCCAAATTCAATAAATGTGAATTCTAGTTAAGGGAAGTGACTTTCTTGGGTCATGTGGTATCAGCCGAAGGAATAAGGGTGGATCCTCGGAAGATTGAGGCTGTATTGGATTGGAAACCACCAAAGTCAGTAGCTGAGATTCGGAGTTTCTTGGGTTTGGCTGGTTACTATAGACGCTTTGTTGAGGGGTTTTCGTTGATTGCTGCACCCCTAACTAAGCTTTTGCAAAAAGGAGTACCGTATATATGGTCTGATAAGCAGCAAGAAAGTTTCGAGAAATTGAAGAAGATTTTGACGGAAGCGCCGGTATTGATTCAGCCTGAGTCTGGAAAGGAGTTTATAGTTTATTGTGACGCGTCACATACGGGTTTAGGTTGTGTACTGATGCAAAATGGGAAAGTGGTGGCTTATGCTTCTCGTCAGCTGCGACCGCACGAAGTAAACTACCCTACTCATGATTTGGAATTAGCTGCGGTAGTGTTTGCTTTAAAGATTTGGAGGCATTACCTTTACAGTGAAAAGTCTATCATTTATACGGATCACAAAAGTCTTAAGTATCTTCTTACACAGAAGGAATTAAACTTGAGACAACGAAGATGGGTGGAGCTGTTAAAGGACTATGATTTCACAATCGAGTATCATCCGGGAAAGGCTAATGTGGTAGCAGACGCGTTAAGTCGTAAGGTGGTATCTAATTTGAGAGCAATGTTTGCCCATTTGAGTTTGTATGAGGATGGTAGTCTGATAGCGGAACTTCAAGTGAAGCCTCTGTGGTTGGAGCAAATCAAGGAAAAGCAAATATTAGACAAGAAGTTGGGACCTTTACTTCAGCAAGTTGAAAATGGTGGAATAGAGGATTTTGGTATTAACACGGAAGGTGTGTTGTGTTTCCGTGGAAGAGTTTATATGCCTAAGGACTCAGATCTGAGGCAAATGATTCTACGGGAGGCGCATGGTAGCCCTTATGCTATGCACCCCAGAGGAAATAAGATGTATCGGGATCTTCATGAACAGTATTGGTGGCCTGGGTTGAAGCATGAGATTTCTGAATTTGTGGGAAAATGTTTAACTTGTCAGCAAGTAAAGGTGGAACACCAATTACCGTCAGGTTTATTACAACCAGTAAAGATTCCTCTATGGAAATGGGAGCGGATAACAATGGATTTTGTTAGTGGGTTACCTTTAACACCTACTAAGAAAAATTCTGTTTGGGTAATTGTTGATCATTTGACGAAGACTGCTCATTTTCTACCAGTACGTACTGATTACTCGTTACAGAAATTGGCTAAGCTGTATGTATCTGAAATTGTGAGGTTGCATAGGGTACCCGTATCTATTATATCAGATAGGGATCCTAGGTTTACATCACAGTTTTGGAAAGCCTTGCATGAAGCTCTGGGTACAAAGCTAAACTTTAGTACGGCTTTTCATCCTCAGTCAGATGGTCAGTCAGAGAGAGTGATTCAAATTCTGGAAGACATGTTAAGGGATGTGTGATTGACTTCAAAGGTAGTTGGGAGAATTTTCTACCGTTGGCAGAATTTGCGTATAACAATAGCTATCAGTCTAGCATTCAGATGGCACGGAATTGGGCGAACGATTTGTTGGACTGAATTGGGCGAACGACAGATATTAGATCCCGAGTTGATCTCTGAAACGGAAGAAAAAGTAAAAGCTATTCGAGCACGGTTAAAAGAAGCCTCAGATAGACAGAAGTCGTATGCAGATTTGAAGCGTAGAAGTATCGAGTATGCTGTGGGGGATCAAGTTTTCTTGAAGGTCTCACCTTGGAATGAATTCGAGTTCCCCTGTTCTAACTTTAGAAAATCATAAAAAATTGGATAAAAATAATTAGGGGCTTAAATTTATATGTTTAGAATCCTAAATGAGTCTATTTTCAATAGAAATAAACGGAAACATCATCTGAATCCTGTATGAAGAGATAATTATTTTTTAGTGAAGAAGGGTCAGAACTGCCAGACAACAGAACAGGGGTGACTTTGATGAATAAACTGTACTAATTGGCTAAGCTAAAAATTCTGGAAATTTTATGGTATTAATATATGTGAGTCTAGTTTCAGGAAAAATTAACGGTTCTTCATTTGGAGTTCTGTAGCTCTAGAAATAAATAATTCAGTGAATATGACACAAAAGGACAGCTTTGAATAAATTTATGAGTAAAGGATTAAATTGAAATGTGAGCAAAAGTAAGAAAGGATGAATTTATTATATTATACATGTTTATTTTATTAAATAGTACAGAAAGTTTATTTGATTATTTTTTAACATATAAATGTTATATGTTTATATGAAATTGAAGAAAAAGAAAGGAGAGGATCGAATTGAAGGAAAAGGAAAAGAGAAGGTTAAGGAGTGAAGGAAGAATAACATATATCATTTCAACCTTTTTGTTGTTAGTACTAGAAGAATTTTAAATTATTTTTATTTTTTTATCTTTTTGGAAATATTTATGTAAAAATTTAAATGTATGAGATTCAGCTTTAATGCCCAAGTAGACGGAATTTAGAACTACTAGGATATTAGTGGCATGCCATTAAGGAACTTTAGCGCGCTCTCTAATATTAGCACGTTGGTGCTCTCTGATATGTTGGTGCTTTTTGATATTAGCACGTTGGTGCTCTCTGATATTAGCACGTTGGTGCTCTCTGATTATTAGCACATTGGTGCTCTTTGTTCACTTGTGCATCATAATGCACCTTTGTATTTGTTCCGTATATCCAGTGTGTTCTATAAAGTCTACTTTGGGCTAAGAATGTGAAATGAGAACAAAAGTGAATCACTGATGTGTTAAGGTAAATTTAATACCTTACAAAAGATAAGTTAAATTTTTTTTAAAGCAAGGCATAGTTGAAGAAATTTATATGTGAGTAGATATGTAATAATTGAATGAGTTTAAAACATTTTGTTATGATTATTTACTTACTTATTCTTGTAGTGCTTACTAAGCCTTCACCGGCTTAACGCGTAGGTACAATTAAACTAGAAGAGATAGAGTCCAACTAGAAGATCTCTCACCTCATCACATTCTCACGAGTTTCAAAAGTAGGTATTGTATTTTGTATTAAAATGACATGTACATATGTAGTTCAAAGGTGTTCCCATGTGATATGGACTAAAATATAGATTCTTGAAATTCTATCTATTTTCAGTTACTTGAAGTATTTTTATATATATGGAATGAATTAATAAACAATAAATATGTTAGTAAAAATGGTTGATAAGTTAAAATATTATATACAAATGTTTTAATTAAAAAGTATCTAGCCATAATTATTTTGGCACCAAATGTAATAGTCTTATACTGGGTCTGCATGATTGAACCGGGTATAGGGGTATTACACTACCGTCCAACATCCTCTTATACATCACCATGCATAATGTTGTATAAATTATCCAGAAACAAAGAGAGGGGGGAACACGTCCCATTCCATGTGGTTTGCATGTAACAAAGCTATACGCCCTCTTTCTTTTTTATTCTTTAGTTTACATAAGAAAATAATTGCTAGATATTTTTACCAATAATTTGTTAATATATATTTTTATTTGGAAAGAAAATTCAAATTTAATAAATTTTATACATTTTTAATTTAGGTTAAAATTTGCTACAAAGATATATATTTTTAGTACATTTGGAATTTAGTTCCTCTACTTTTATTTTAGGAATTTAATCTCTATATTTTTCAAATTTTAAATTTCAAGACAACTGTTAACACCATAAATATACAAAGAATACAGTGAGAAGATTTAATTTTAATTATATGAATAATATAGGAACTAAATTCTTATCTAATTATATACACTCGAAAAAGACATTACTTGTATAAATTTACTCAATCCACCAAATTTGATTATTGAAAATGTTATCAACACAATTTTACACTTCAGAAAATGTTATCAACCAAATGTGTCGTTCTCCGATTTGTTGGACTGAATTGGGCGAACGACAGATATTAGGTCCCGAGTTGATCTCTGAAACGGAAGAAAAAGTAAAAGCTATTCGAGCACGGCTAAAAGAAGCCTCAGATAGACAGAAGTCGTATGCAGATTTGAAGCGTAGAAGTATCGAGTATGCTGTGGGGGATCAAGTTTTCTTGAAGGTCTCACCTTGGAAGAAGATTTTCAGGTTTGGGAAGAAGGGCAAGTTGAGTCCTAGATATATTGGACCATACCGTGTGGTGAAGCGAGTTGGTCCAGTGGCCTATCAGATCGAATTACCTCCGGAATTGAGCCAAATTTATAATGTTTTTCATGTTTCCATGCTGAGGCGCTATAGATCAGATCCTTCGCACATAGTACCAGTAGAAGAAGTGGAGTTGAATTCAGACTTGTCTTTTGAGGAGGAACCAGTGGAAATCTTAGATCGAGATTTTAAGGTGCTAAGAAAGAAAACCGTGCCGTTGGTCAAAGTTTTATGGCGTAATCACGGAGTGGAGGAAGCTACGTGGGAGCCTGAAGATGCAATTCGGCAATAATACCCTCATCTCTTTCAACCAGGCAAATTTCGAGGACGAAATTTTCTTTAAGGAGGGTAGAGTTGTAACACCCTAAAAATTCGAGTCTTGATGTATTGCATGTTTTGGTGTTTAGATTATGAAGGAAAAATTTTTTTTTACTTCTTTTTCGTGTTTATTATAGCCTTGAAGAAGAGTGTAGCATAATTTGGGTAAGGAATAATTTTTAGTTTTGAGAATTTAATGAAGTGGATCATGTGACATTAACACTTAAGTTAATTTAAGTGACAAAAGGTGACACAAGTTGAGTAAATGGCAAGGTGGTGTTGGCGTATGGGTATTAGCATGAGGGGAGAGGTTCGAATCCCTTAAATGGCATTTAGACAACTTTTATTTTTCTCTAGCATGGTAAGTGTCGGCCAAGCTATGGATATGGTAAGAGTGGACTTTTTATTTTTGGTAAGTAGATTAAAGGAATAAGGTAATTTTTAACTTATGGTAGGGAATCAAGAAATTTGGCAAGATAAGGGGACATAAGGCTAGTATCAAGGAAATGTTTTGGAAACAAATTCATGGCCATTTGACCATGAATTTGGACGGCAATGTGGGCATAGGGGAGGTTGGCCGAATATGCTAGTAGTTTGGCAAGGTTTAGGAGTTTGTTTTGGGTCATTCTTAGCATTTGGTGCAAAGTTTGCAATTCTCTTTTCAACCTTATTTCCTTTGGCTGAATTTGATCAATTGGTAAGCCTAAATCTTTTGACCATTTGGTCATTTTTGCTCATCACTTTAGTATTCTTTTTGTGCCTCTTCTTAGTGCCGAAATTTCTAGTACCATAAAGGGCTATTCCTTTCTTTTTCTCTTCTTTCTCCTTTGCCGAATGTACTTTGCTCCAAAACACATCTTTTTCTTTCTCTTTTCTTCTCTTTGAAAACCGAATCCTCATCATCATCTCTTCTTCCATCTTTTATTTCTCTTCACTCATATTTCCTCCATCATTTCTCTCATGGCCGAATGTTAGTGAGCTATAGCCGAACCATTTTTCTTTTTCTTTGATTAATCATAGCCGAATCTTTCTCTATTCATAAGCATCTTTCTCAATCGTTTCTTTCCAACCGTGGAGAATAAGTAAGAATTCTTTTTAGTTATAGTTGTCATGGCCGAATCTTGATGGTGGTATGAAGGCTTTCTTAGATCAAAATAAGCGTTCGTTCTATTAAAGTTTTTATTTGTTTGCTTTAGTGCGATAACGGAAGATCGGAACTCAAGTGTTCGTGAACGTTGGAATTGATTTAAGGTGTTAAGGGAACGTTTTGGTCGATTCTCATATTGTGGTGCAAGGATATTTGTGGTAAGGAAAATCACACTCTTAAAACCTTAGTCATATTTTGATATAATATTAGATTGGATTAATGTTCTTTTGTCATTGAAGACAATCAAAATAGGGAAGAAAAGGGCGGTGTTTAGTGTTCGAAAGAAGGGAGGTTCCGTTAATTCCCCTAAGTATAAGCAAAGGGCTATTTCGGGAATCCGAGATTTTCCACCGGGTTGTGGACGTTCATCCGAGGAGAACCAATTGTTTGAAGTCGTTCGTACTCCCGAACCATTATTTGTTCGTGGATTTGCATCAGTTAACGAATCATCAATCGGGGAGAAACCACAAGTAGAAGAAGTTCGAAATTCCGAGGGTAAAAGTTTAGACCGTTATTTCTATGTTTGGCTTCGTTAATAAAATATAGTGTTTTAATTTATCGTGATATGATTAGGTATCGACGAGCGGGAAAGTTTAGTCCTCACTATAACCAGGTGTGTAACTTCACACTCATTTTTCGGGTTAGATACCGAATCGTAAGTACTGTGATAAAATCATGAAAATGGCAAAGTCAGAAATTTAGTAGAAATTAATACTTTTGTGTAAATACATGAAAACGGTTAAAACCGAGAAATATACGAAAAACTGCTAGATTGTTAAATTGGGCCAAAAATCTGCTAGATTGTTAAATTGGGCCGAAAAACTGCTAGATTGTTAAATTGGGCCGAAAATCTGCTAGATTGTTAAATTGGGCCAAAAGACTGCTAGATCGCTAAATGGGCCAAAAATCTTCTAGTTCGATATATGGGCTAAATATTTTTCTGTTTTCTTGGCCCAAATGAAAAGTTTAATTATAGACCCATTTGTATTATGGAATAATTGATAATTTATTGTGTGGCCATAGTTTGTATGCATACATGATTGCATGGGATGGGATATATGATGGAGAGAAGTAAGGCCTGTGGCCATCAATCTAGTTCGGTGGCTCTGCCACAAATTTTGGCTTAATGCCTCTAGTTCGGTGACAATGTCACAATCTAGTTCGGTAGTGCACTACAATATTATTTAAAGGCTTAATGCCTATGATTGGTGTGTTTGGCGGGGTGGGTTGACTTGATCCCCACAGGTGTGTTGGTTGGTACGGGGGTGTGTAGCGGATGGATATTAGGCTTGGTTGGGAAATTCATTTTTACATGCATTTTATTTTATTTTACTTTATTCTATATTGTGAAAACTGCAATTGGGCTCAAGCCCAACTTAATATCTTGATGATCTGGCCCAATAATGGTGGTAAGTGAGTTGCACACTGAGTTCTTAGTAACTTACCTTATTTTATTATCCATCTGAGGTAATGGCAGTTGATGTGGACTTGGGCCGGGAATGACTTGGTGGAGGCCATACTACGAGCATGGGTTTTATAAATTATAAACTTTATTTATTTTAATTACTATTTCGGGTTTGATGTAATAAGGCCTCTAATTATATTTTATGGATTTTATGTGTGGATGGATTTAATTTTGTTTTAAGACTTTTAATATGGGCTTATGTTTAAATCTATATGGTTTTCTTAAAATATTAAGTTTTATAAAAATTTGGACACTTTGGTATTTTAAATTCTTTCGAATTCTTTTAAGACTATTTTAAGGTTTTGACACTTATATTCATAAATTTTAAATCATTGTTCTAAACTTTTGTTAAACCTTTATTTTCAAAAGGTTTTCGAAGTATTATTTTTTTTCTTTAAACATGAAAGCGTTGAATAAATTTTGATCGACGTGACATACCAAATCTTGTCTTAATGCATAGACCTGGTTTGGGGTGTTACAGAAATACAAAAGATAGCATTGTTTTGTGCTTGGATTCAAATAAATGTTTATCTGGAATTGAGTTTAGTTCAGTAATGTCTTTTAACCCTAATCTGGCGACAGATACGGGTAAAGAGGTGTTACATTTTATTGGTATCAGAGCTTACGGTTTAGTTGATTCTAGGACTATCGTAGCACGTGTGAGTCTAGCTATACATACGTTAATTGTATATACGATAGTGTGGTGACTTCTAACATTTCAACTGTGTTTTATATAGTAAATGGATTCCGATCCTGACAGAGCCGTAGCAGATAATGTATAGAGTGTAGTGCCTGATCGCGTACGTGGGTCAGCACCGGTAGACTCTTGACCTGTCTCGGGTAACCATGAGGGGGAGGCTAAGCAAGCCTTCTACCAGATGATGAACGAATGGTTTACCCAATTTGTTCAGAATAACCCAGCTGTACAACAACCTCCACCCCCGAATAATCCAACTCCGATACCTTCAGCACCCCGATGATAGATCCGATGAGATCTAGTAGGCCTCCCGTTGATAAAATCGGGAAATATGGGGCCGAAAAATTCAAGGCAAATGATGATGGTGATGCAGAGCGAGCCGAAATGTGGCTTGATAACACTATTCGGGTACTTGATGAGCTAGCTTGTACTCTAGATGAATGCCTGAAGTGTGCTATATCTCTACTTCGGGACACTGCATATCACTGGTGGAATACACTTGTATCAGTGGTTCCGAAAGAAAAAGTGACTTGGGATTTCTTCTAGACCGAGTTCCGTAAGAAATATATCAATCAGAGATTCATTGATCAGAAACGAAAAGAATTTCTGGAATTAAAACAGGGTCGTATGACTGTGACAGAATATGAGCGGAAGTTTGTCAGATTGAGCCGTTATGCCCGAGAGTGTATATCAACTGAAGCCATTATGTGCAAAAGATTTGAAGACGGTCTGAATGAAGACATAAAGTTGCTTGTTGGCATTCTTGAAATCAAAGAATTCGTGGTACTAGTCGAGCGAGCTTGCAAAGCTGAAGAGCTTGGAAAAGAGAAAAGAAAGGCTGAAATAGAAGTTAGAGACACTCATAAAAGATCATCGAGTAAGACTTTCCACTCAGTGCCTAAGAAGTTCAGAATGACTTCAGTCGACATAAAGCTACTTCAGACATGCCTAGACGAGATTGGCCTCCAGTGAGTTTCTGATCCACTTCGATGGCTAGTGTTGGTAATGTTCAGCAGAATCGGGCTGAGTGTAAACAATTTGGAAAATGGAATTCTGGGAGTTGTAGATTCCATGATCGGTCCTGCTTTAAATGTGGATCGTCAGACCATTTCATTCGAGAGTGCTCGATGCTAGCCGAGCAAAATACGGCTCAGAACACTAAACTGAGTAGCGCGCCAGCATGGGGCATACCACCCAGACATTCAGGCAATGTAGGTGGCAGTCAGAGAGGGACGAAGGACACTGCAGTTCGATCAGAGGCTAGAGCTCCAACTAGAGCTTATGCTATACGAGCTAGAGAGGATGCTTCTTCCCCAGATGTCATTACTGGTACTTTTACACTTTATGATACTACTGTGATTGCATTGATTGATCCTGGTTCGACCCATTCATATGTGTGTGAAACTCTAGTATCCAGTAGGACTCTGCCAGTTGAGTCTACTGAGTTTGTGATCCGTGTGTCCAACCCTTTAGGTAGATGTGTTCTCGTTGATAAAGTGTGTAAAGGTTGCCCGTTGATGATTCGGGATTCCTGCTTTCCAGCTGACTTAATGTTGTTGCCTTTTAACTAGTTCGATATAATTTTGGGAATGGACTGGTTAACTTTGCACAATGCAGTGGTGAATTGCAAAAGAAAGATTATTGATTTAAAATGTTAGAACGGAAAAATCATACGGGTTGAATCTAATGATTTGAGCGGGTTGCCTACCGTTATATCCTCGATGTTAGCTCAAAAGTATGTGAGAAAAGGATGTGAAGCTTACTTGGCTTATGTGTTGGATAATAAAGTGTCTGAAAAGCAGATTGAATCTATACCAGTTGTGTGTGAATACTCAGTTGTGTTTCCCGAAGAATTACCGGTTTGCCGCCAGTTCGAGAGATAGAGTTTGGTATTGAATTAGTATCGGGGATGACTCCGATTTCGATAGCTCTGTATCGGATGGCACCTACTGAGTTGAAAGAGTTGAAAGCACAGTTGCAAGAGTTGACAGATAGAGGCTTTGCACGATCGAGTTTCTCTCCTTGGGGTGCGCCAGTTCTGTTCGTGAAAAAGAATGACGGGACTATGCGAATGTGTATTGATTATCGGCAGCTGAATAAAGTGACAATAAAAATAAATACCCGTGACCTCAAATTGATGATTTGTTTGACCAGTCAAAAGGTGCATCAGTGTTCTCAAAGATAGATCCTAGATCGGGTTATTATCAGTTGCGAGTCAGAGATACAGATGTGCCAAAGACTGCATTCCGGATAAGGTACGGACATTTTGAGTTTCTGGTTATGCCTTTTGGACTTAATAATGCACCTGCTGTTTTTATGGATCTGATGAGTCGGGTTTTCAGACAGTTTTTGGATCGGTTTGTAGTAGTGTTTATTGATGATATACTGATCTACTCCAAAGATGAAACCGAGCATGCAGAGCATTTGAGCTTAGTACTACAAACTTTGCGAGATCGACAGTTGTATGCAAAGTTTAGTAAGTGTGAGTTCTGGATGAATGAAGTTAGCTTCCTGGGTCATGTTGTTTCAGCCTCAGGTATCCGGGTTGATCCGAACAAAATATCGGCTATACTTGATTGGAAGCCACCAAAGAATGTTTCCGAAATTCGAAGCTTTCTGGGACTCGCGGGATACTACAGGCGATTCGTCAAAGGTTTTTCCATGATAGCTACACCTTTGACAAAGCTACTACAGAAAGATGTCAAGTTCGAGTGGTCGGAAAAGTGTCAGAAAAGTTTCGATCAGGTGAAAGCCCTTTTGATCGAAGCTCCAGTGTTAGCTCAGCCTGAATCAGGTAAAGAATTTATTGTTTATAGTGATGCTTCTTTGAATGGTTTGGGTTGCGTTTTGATGCAGGAGGGCAAATCATAGCCTACGCTTTGAGACAATTGAAACCTCATGAAAGAAATTATCCGACTCATGATCTGGAATTAGTAGCTATTGTGTTCGCATTGAAAATTTGGCGTCATTACTTATTCGGTGAGAAATGTCATGTTTATTCAGATCACAAAAGTTTGAAGTACTTGATGACTAAGAAATATTTGAACTTGAGACAACGCAAATGGTTAGAGCTGTTGAAAGACTATGAATTAGTGATTGACTACTATCCGGGAAAAGCTAACGTTGTTGCAGATGCCTTAAGTCGAAAATCATTGTTTGCTCTTCGTGCGTTGAATGCACATATGGTTATGTCTGGTGATGGTTCGATCATAGCCGAATTGAAAACAAGACCGATGTTTATTCCGTAAATTTGTGATGTACAGTGACAAAGATATGATTGTTAGACGAATTCAGTGTGAAAATGATGCAGAGTCAGAGTTTCAAATTGACGCAAATGATTGTTTGAACTTCAAAGGCCGAATATGTGTTCCGAGGAATGTGGAATTGATTCAGATGATTTTTAATGAGGCCCATAATAGTCGCCTATCGGTACATCCGGGTAGCACTAAAATGTATAATGATTTGAAACAGTTCTATTGGTGGTCTGGCATGAAACGGGATATATCTGAATTTGTTTCAAAGTGTTTAATTTGTCAGCAAGTAAAAGCCAAGCATCAAGTGCCTTCAGGGTTACTTCAGCCGATCATAATACCTGAATGGAAATGGGATAGAATCACTATGGATTTTGTATCCGGTTTGCCTACGACACCGAGCAAGAAAGACGCAATCTGGGTTATTGTAGATAGACTGACTAAATCAGCTCACTTTGTGCCAGTTCGTACAAACTATTCGCTCGATAAACTTGCTGAATTGTATGTGTCACAAATTGTGAGGTTACATGGTGTGCCGAGTTCCATTGTTTCAGACAGAGACCCGAGATTCACGTTGCGGTTTTCGAAGAAGTTGCAAGATACTTTGGGTACTAAACTCCACTTTAGCACAGCCTTTCATCCGCAGACAGACGGTCAGTCTGAACGAACCATTCAGATACTTGAGGACATGTTGAGATGTTGCGTCCTTGAGTTTGAAGGTACGTGGGAAAGATACTTACCTTTGATTGAATTCGCTTATAATAATAGTTTTCAATCAAGTATAAAAATGGCACCTTACGAAGCTCTTTATGGCCGCAAATGTCGTACACCGTTGTATTGGAATGAGCTTAGTGAAAGCAAGATACACGGGGTTGATTTGATTTAAAGAGACTGAGCAGAAAGTGGCTGTGATCAGAGATACTTTGAAAGCTGCCTCGGATCGACAAAAGTCTTATGCTAATTTACAATGTAAAGATGTTGAATTTCAAGTCGGAGACCGAGTGTTTTTGAAAGTTTCCCCATGGAAGAAAGTACTCTGATTTTGTCGAAAAGGCAAACTAAGCCTGAGGTTTATAAGACCGTACGAGATTATCGAACGTATTGGACCTGTTGCTTATAGATTGAGGTTTCCCTCTGAATTAGAAAAGATACACAACGTATTTCACATTTCGATGCTTCGTAAATATAGATCAGATCCGTCACACGTGATCGCTCCGTCTGAGATTGAAATCCGATCCGATATGACGTATGAGGAAGAACCAATCAGTATTTTAGCTCGGGAAATGAAAGAGTTGAGAAACAAGAGGATTCCATTAGTGAAAGTACTATGGCATCGACACGGAGTTGAAGAGGCTACGTGGGAGCCTGAGGATTCAATGAGGCAACAATATCCGACTTTATTTAACAGTAAGATTTTCGGGGACGAAAATCCCTAAGGGGGGAGAGTTGTAACAATCCGAATTTGACCCTAATCTGAATGGTGGTTTTGGGACCACGAATCCGAGTCTAAAATATTTTTAAATATTATATATTGTGTTTATTATATGTGAATTAATGTGTGTGAAAGTTTCGTAGAAAAATTTAATCGTTTGTGTGCTTAATTAAATAAAAGAACTTAATCGCGTAAAGTGTAAAAGTTACAAACTATAGTAAATAGTGCTTAATCGTTAGTGGTTTCTTAATATGAAGTCCTTAAAGTAGAATTATGCCATAAATATGATAGTGGATGGTTGATGGACGGTTTTAGACATAGCTTATATGTTATACTTATTTTATTATAAAGGTTAAATAAGTAAAATAATTAATAAGTAATATTAAACAAAACCAAAGGCCATTATCATCTTATTTTCCTATGACCGAATGTAAAAGGAGGAAGAACTTAAAGTTTCTTCAACATTTCGGCATTTTGAAGCTTGATTAAGGTATGGTCAGTTTTCGATTTTTGATAATTTTTATGTTTTTGAGATCGTTGCTTCGAACAGTAGCTGGCCCATGTTAGAATTTTAAAATTTAAGCATGTTTGATGTTCGGCCATTGATATGTTCTTGAAGTTTTTGGTGTTTCATGATTTTATATTAATGATATGTTAAAGATTAGCTTGTTTTGTATTGGAAATTTTAGTGATTTTGAGTATTTAGGACTTTATTGCAAAGAATAATTCTTTGAAGGGTTAAAATGCAAAATAAATGAAATGAAGGGACTTGTAGTAGCATAAGGAAGATTTGGCCCTTCAAGATTTGATTTGAATTATGTGTATTTTGAGTTTTATGCAATAGGGACTAAATTGTAAAAGTTGTGAATGTTAGGGGTAAAATGGTAATTTGCCCATTTAAGTGTTTTTGGGTTAAATTGAAATGAAATGTGTTTGAATGAGCTCAAATTGAATGTGTTTAGATCAAGAACAAAGAAAAGTGGACTTGGATCGGGGAAAGGCAAAAGTTATTGAATAGCCGATTTTAGCTGTCCGATGATTTTTGAGGTAAGTCTATAAGGAATTTAATATCATTAATAGTATTTATAACATTGACTATATACTGAACTATGAAATTATGCTTGTAAAAATTATTATAGCCGAATGTGGGTAGTGAGATTGAATTGGAATGTTGTTATAATTTAAACTAGGTTGATATGTTAAAGTGATTGAATAACGTGACTTATGTTAATTTGGGCTGCATTATTCTAATGTTTATGAGATGATAATGAAATGTATCGGGCTTCGAGCCTAGCAGGCCTTCTGCCGGTGAAATGTATCGGGCTTACTGCCTAGCAGGCTAAATGCCAGTGATCAAATTTCAGACCTCGGGTCTAGCAGGCTTAAATGCCGGTGTGTATTTCAGGCTTTGATGCCTAGTAGGCTTAATGCCGGTGATATATTATAGATAGAGAATTCATGAAACATTTACAAGATGGAAGTAATTACTGCAATAAGTTGAATGCTCGGGTAAGTATAAGTTGTTCATAAATGCAAGGAACAAGGTAAGTTATTGTATTCCTTTCGAATTAAGTAAGTTGTGGTGTAGTCAAGGTTTTCCGTGAGATGTTTATATGTGCATTTGATCTTATCAATAATGATTATGATATGTATATTGAAATATAAGCTTGGTTATGCCTTGAGATTCAGTCATATGTATAATTGTTAGATGTGAGAATGATTGCATATGCTTACCTATGTGTATGACTACACATGTGACTAAGATGTATATTATGTTTATTAGTTTTCAAATATAGCAAAGGAATTTAAGTATTTTGGAGAGTTTGTATGCCTATGATAAGAAAATGATAAATGCTAAGTAAAAATAATGGCATTCGGCCATAATGAAACTTATAAGTTAATTCATTTGTATTTAATTTCATAGTCAAATTGATATATATATATATATATATATATATATATATGTATATATGTATATTGCTTGAATGTTTGATAGCCGTATTGTAATTGCTTAAGACTTACTGTAACACCCCAAACCTGGCCCATACACCACGGCCGAATTTAGAATGCCACTGCGGAAAATGTTTGAAAAGATTTTGACTTAAAAGTAAAAACATAAAAGATTGTTGTTTAAAATTCTAAGTAAAATTTAGTTGTTACAAATTCTCCGATTTAAAACTTTAATATATATTTTTAAGATGTAAGTTGCTAACCATGAACTCATTTCCAATTAGTAATTAAATTGACAATCCACCTTAAAACATAATAGAAATTCCAACATACTTTTAAGTGGCCCTCATTACAATAAATAAATATTTAAAAGTACTGAAAATATAAAATACGCATAACAAATAGACATCTTCTGCATGGCCACCTTTGTACCCGCTCCAACCCGGTCCAAGCATCATGTATCACCTGCGATGTTTGGTAAAATATTTGGGTGAGTCGAACAGACTCAGTGTGTAATTAGTCCACAGATTTCCTCCCACGTGGGCTTAGCCAACAACCACACTAAACCACAGATCAGATAATAAGGCAATTAATCCACATTATTCCACCTATTGGGCTTGGCCCATTACCACACCAATCCACATACCACACAGGTTTATGCAAAATGCACCCAACCCAGCCTAGGGTCCATCCTCTACACACCCCTGTATCCAGCCACCACACACCAGGGGATTACTAAATCGCCCTCCAACCTCTACACACCAATTTGGCAATTAATGCCATCCACGTGAACTAAATCACAAATAATCCACAACGCGACCTCAGTCAGTGCCAATCCACGATGTAGCTCGTAGCTAACATCAAAACCACGATGAGGCACATAGCCATTGCCAACCACGATATGGCACAAAGCCAATATCAATCTCGATGAGGCACAGAGCCACTCATCAATCCACGTGAGGCTCGTAGCCATCACTAAACCACGTACATAAAGTACACCCTGTCCTTCTTTCATATTCATTTTCCATCCCATGCACATGCAACGTACAATAGTGTCATGATAAATAAAGCATGTACATGTTATTCAGCATACCACACATATATACATTATTAACCACATTTCCATCAGATTTGATACTGACCTGATTATCGGCATACCCCTTAAGTGTATCCATCTCAATATTGCCACTGCACTTATTAACATACACATAAACACATGCAAATATGACATATAACCGGGGAAATTTGTGGGTTAATCACGCACCTGATAACCTGAAGTACTACGCTCTCAATCCCGATGCTATCACTAATCGAAACTACAGCTATCTGTCTATGCTCCTGCTCTGACGCTGGCCCATACCCCGGTGGCCAATCCCGCACTGCAGAGACTGATCTCTTCTTAAACTTAGGGATATGGACTACCCCTTGTCCTTCTTGACTGGTATTCGCCTCCATCAACAATACTTAATCAGAATCAAACGGTTAATCATCAATATACATGATCTTAATCGAATAAACTACAACTTAACATCCTTACCAAATGAATCAAAATCCCGAAAGCTTCTGCTTACTCCTGTCAATTTGCCCCTAAAAGCCATAATCAGAATCGGCTAACATCCATAACCAAAATGGCCTATGGCCGAATATTAGCAACCACTTACCTAGCTTATTTAAATCCCGGAAACCACCACTTGCCTATGGAGTTGACGAAATCCCTGCTTAACCACTGTTAGAATCGGCCTAATACAGGAAAACTATGAAGATGGCCCTTGGCCAAAAACCATATATCACTTACCTTGATGAATCGAATCCCGAAAGAATCCTTAATGCTTCCTTCCTTCGGCTACACACAAAAGAACACATCACTATGGCCTTAAAGAACATTCGGCCAACCTTAGACCAAGGCCTACTCACTTGATTTCGGCACACTAATGAAGAAAAGATAAAACCATCTACTAAGAGGAGTACTTACCACCAACGTTGCTTGAAGAGACTAAAAGAGAAAAGGTTTCGGCCTCTAAAACTTGCGACAGAGAAGGGAGAATAAGGTCATCTGAAGATTCGGCTATGGAGATCAATGGGGGAGAGGTTTCGGTTTTAAAGATGTGTGACAAAGAAAAGGAGATAAGCGACTTATAAGGTTTGGCTATAACTCTAGTTGCAAATAGGGTATGCGGCCATATAAGAAAAGATGTAGGATTAAGGTTGGAAGAAAGAAAAAGAAAAGAAGAAGAAGAGAAAGTGGGAAGAAATTTGGCAAGGCAACAAAGAGAGAAAAAGGAAGAAAGTGGGTGCTCATTAAAAGGAAATTCAGCACTTACTCCCCCCTAAATGACCGAATATACCAACCCCAAAGAGCCCCACACTCGGCCACTACATCCTTCCTTATCAAATCCCTTATTTTGCTCCTATTTTCTCTCTTCAACACTCATTCAAAAAGTTTGAATGAGTCAACGATTATCCTACTCTTCTAGCCGAATTTTAAAATAAAACCAAGCCTCATCCTCATCCATTTGATAGTCCAATTGCCGCCCAACTCCTCTCCTCCTTGACGCAAAAATAAAAGCTCCCACTGCTTCCCACGTTGCTCGAACCTGAGCCCTTCCTCACAGCTTATGGCGTCACTTACCAAGGCCCTAAGTGGCGCCTCCAAGCCACTTTACCAAGCCCAATCTTATGTCCAAGAACTCCTACAAATTTCCTTAAGGCCTCCTCTGCCCAGCTTCCCCTTTTTTAAACTCAAACCCAATATTTTCCAAAGCACTCTTCTTCATCCTAAAATTCTCAAAACCCCTAAAACACATCCAAACATACACTAAGCCCACTCTCACTTGAATTATGCAATAAACGCATAACCCCTAAATCCCGGATGTTACACTTACTAAGCTAGTAAGCTTACTTTGTGGGTGTTCATTGTTCTGTTTTATAGATTTTGGTCAAGCTACGGACTCAGCGGATCGTCAGATAAGTCAACCACACTATCATCTTCTTTGGTACTTATAAGTTTAAATTTGAATCAAAGGCATGTATAGATTAGACTAAGTTTTGGAACTTATGATATTTTGGTCTTGTATATAAATATAGCCTTGCTAAAATGGCTATTTCTTTTGGTTAAGTTTCATTTCTATGTTTGATTTAATGGGTTGTTCATAATGCTAATGAATGTTTTAAATTCGGTTATGGTGTACATCATATATGGAAGGTCTCAAATTGATATATATATATATATATATATATGTTATGTGTTTGTTTTAGTAAACTTAGACTTGACTTATTAAAATTGATACATGGTTGCTGTGTTTATGATGTATATATGATCTAAAATAAGATGAATTTATGTGTTACTTACTTAATATGCTTTACTTATGATAGTTGAGTTACGGCATGTGTTCGGCAATAAGGTAAATGATATATGCTTGATGTGTTTAGTAAGATTTTAATAATGTTATGTTTAAATGAAATTGACTATGTGGTATTTATACTTTTATAATGATATATATATAAAATAGTTTGCTATATAGATCCGATTATTAATGGTAAGAAATGAATATGTTTCATGGTTGGTTAGGTACAAATTCAAATGAATAGTGAAATTGTATGTTCGGCCAAGGTGTAATATTAACATGTTTGTATTTGTAATTGTTTATTAAATGGTATAATGGTTCGGTTAGTTTAATATGCATATGTATTATAGTAATATGATTGAAAATCGGCTTATGTTATATGAGTTTTGATTGATATCTGATATACATTACAAAATGGCATAAGTTGAGATATGGTTTAAAGGTATATATGTCATGAATGATTAAATTATGTGATTCGGACTTTTGTATGTATTAAATACCTGTAAATAAAGAAAAAACTGGTGGTACATTATTTACTTTTAAATGGTTGTAATGTGATATGAAATAGAAAAGATAGCATTGTTTTGTGCTTGGATTCAAACAAATGTTTATCTGGAATTGAGTTTAGTTCGGTAATGTCTCTTAACCCTAATCTGGCGACGGATACGGGTAAATAGGTGTTACATAACTTGCACCCGAAGTGCCCATATCATGGCCTGAAGCCAACATAATATCCTAATGACATGTCACTAGTATCCTTAACTATTCCTAAGGTTCAACCGGGATTTCCAAATGCCAAGTCGCAGTCGAATTCTTTTTTCAATTACTGTCGGATTGTTGTCGAACATGTTCGCAATCTCATATTCACAATTTATGCAAAATCAATGCATTTAAATACAATTATAAATAAGCTCATTGCATACGAACTTACCTCAGATGCAAAAACGATAAAATTAGTCGATTTTTCTGAGTCTTTGTCCTTTGCCCGGTCTAAGTCTGAATTTCTCCTTTCTTGATCTATATGTACTCAAAATTAGCCTATTTAATTACCAATACATTCAATTTAGGCTAAAACTCACCTTATGGAAAAATTACACTTTTTCCCATACTATTTTGACATTTTTACAATTTAGTCTTTAGCTTATACACATAGAAACCCATACTTTTCATTATTTCACAAATTTTCCACATAAATTTCACAATTCACAATTTAGCCCCTATTTCACATTTTTATAAAAAATCTCATAACAAAAGTTGTTTAATTAACAACAAGGACTCATATTCTCTCATTAAACTTAAAAACACGTGCTTATTCATCAATTGCAAAACTCTAAACCTTTAACATTTCACAAAATAGTCCCCGGGATAAATAGACCTAGTTGCAACGATCTCAAAAACATAGAAATCATTAAAAACATGACAAAAATGAACTTACATGCACACAAATTTGTTTGGCCGAATATTCGAGCTCCCATGGCTAGTTTTCTTTAGCAACTTTCGGCTAGAAAAGATGAATGGAGAAGAAACTGTTTTGTTTTATTTTATTTAGCCTTTATTTACCAATTTACAATATTAACCTTTAATAACTTTAATAACTACTCCAAATGCCATGCTGCTTACTTCCACTATCTTATTAATAGAATAACTACGGCTTAAGGGTCTTTAATTTAATAATCCATAGCTATTAGACACCTTTTTCTAATAGAATGCAAGTTTTACACTTTACGCAATTTAGTCCTTATTATTGAATTGAGCACTCAAACGATAAAAATTTCTTAACAAAAATTTCACACAATCATATTATCATGTTATCAACCTAAAAATAATAAAATAAATATTTTGACATCGGATTTGTGGTCCCAAAACCACTATTCTAATTTGACTAAAAACGGGTTGTTACAATAGACTTGAAGAGTGGATATCATCAAATCCACATGCAAGAAGGGGACGAGTGGAAAACGACCTTCAAAATGAAATACGATTTATATGAATGGCTAGTGATGCCATTCAGCCTCATAAATGCCCTTAGTACATTTATCTGTCTAATGAGCCATGTATTGAGTGCTTTCATTGGTAGGTTTTGCGTAGTATACTTTGACGATATTTTAATTTATAGTAAGTCTTTGACTGATCATATTGAACACTTGCGTGCTGTGTTGGAAGTTTTGCGTAATGAAGTGCTTTACGCTAACCTGAAGAAATGCTCTTTTTGTACTGATAAAGTTGTGTTTCTAGGGTTCGTTGTGAGTGCTAATGGCCTTGAGGTGGACTGGGAGAAAATCAAGGCAATTCAAGATTGGCCGCATCCCACAAGCATCAGCCAAATGAGAAGCTTTCATGGACTTGCAAGCTTCTATAGGAGGTTTGTGCTGAATTTTAGCACCTTAGCTGCCCCCTTAATAGGTGTTATAAAGAAAAACTCCCCTTTTCTTTAGACTAATGAACAAGAAAATTCTTTTAACAAAATTAAAGAATGTTTGACTAACGTTCATTTGTTATGTTTACCTAATTTTAACAAGACTTTTGAAGTGGAGTGTGATGCTTCAGGGATAGGAATCGGGACAGTCTTGACTCAAGATGGTCATCCGGTTGCCTACATCAGCGAGAAACTCAACGGGGCTACCCTCAATTACCCTACCTATGACAAGGACATGTATGCCTTGATTCGTGCATTGGAGACATGGCAGCACTATCTTTGGCCAAAGGAGTTTGTCATACACACAGATCATAAAGCTTTGAAGCATTTAAAGGAGCAAACCAAGCTGAACAAATGCCATGCTAAGTGGGTGGAATTCCTAAAGTCTTTCCCTTACGTGATTAAGTATAAGCAAGGTAAAGAAAATATTATTGAAGATGCATTGTCACATAGGTATGCTCTTATTAATCATTTGGATGCTAAACTGCTTGGGTTTGCTTACTTGAAAGATTTATATAAAAATGATATTGATTTTGGTGAAGTGTACAAGTTGTGTGTGCAAGGTTCTCATGATAGGCACTTTCGACAATATGGGTACCTCTTTCGAGAAAACAAGCTGTGTATACCCCAAGGATCGGTGCGAGACGTGCTAGTCAATGAAGCACATAGCGGAAGACTAATGGGCCACTTCAGCATAGCCAAGACCTTGGCTACTCTTCAAGAGCACTTTTATTATTCGTGTAACACCCCAAACCCGACCTAGACGTTATGGTCAGATCAAGAATATCACATTGACAGATAGTTGAAAAGCTAAGCATATGTTAAAAACTAAGTGTCACATGGAAGGGTTGTTTTAAAAAGAAAAAAAGAAAACTAAGCGTTCGTTGAAAATGTTTGCAACTCTCTTTTGAAAACTCCGAGTTTCATTACTTGTTTGTAAAAACCCTGATTTACTTAATGTCTCTTTTATAAAGTTGTTATTAATTTGAAACTTGCCTTTGTTTAGAAAATCGAATTTGAATATTTGCAGAAACGTGATATTTTAGAAAACGATTATTAATGATTTAAGAAAACCCTGTATTCATCAGTTTAGCAGTTATAATTGAAACCTAAAGGAAAAATAACCCAATGGCCTTATTACAAAATATTAACCCAAACTAAATAATCTCAAAATAAAGCAAAACGTAAATTTACTAAGTTCACAATGTATGGCCACCTCCGAGTCCTCCACGGCTCCAAGTTTACTATTGTTGGGAATTACCTACGAGGTTAAGGGAAAAGGGGTGAGTTACGAGAACTCAGTGTGTAATCCCCTAAACCGACATTAACTGGGCCCGAGCCCAAAAGACATCAACCTGGGCCTAAGCCCTATAATCATGGTAATACAATGATGGGATGCAAAGAATATAATGCAGCCCAACCCAATCCAACCAAACACACCCCCATACCAGCCAATCACACCTGTGTGGATCAAGTCAACCCACCTCGCCAAACACACCAATATTGCAGACAAGCTGCTAATCACAAATATTTGTGGCTGAGCCACCAGAGTCATAATTATGTAAATATATATATATATATTGTGGCTATTCCACCAGGCTACACTGCTCTTCAATCATTAATCCCGCCCCATGCAACATGATAACATGCAATGCATCAACATATAAAAGTGTAAATAAAATCATACACACGACATTTAATCACAATCAAGGGTTAACGATCGTTTTCGCCCCTTTGGGGGTATTTCGATAATTTACCCTCCAAGGGTATTTCGTTAATTTCGCAAACTAGGGGTATTTCAGTAATTTTGCAAACCAGGGGTATTTCAGTAATTTTGTAAACTACGGATATTTCAGTAATTTTGCAAACCATGGTTATTTCGGTAATTTTGCAAACCAGGGGTATTTTAGTAATTTTGCAATCTGAGGGTATTTTAGTAAATTTACAAATCAAGGGTATTATAAATAGAGATAACGATACGAATGGGCCTAGGGCCCATTCTTGGCCCAAATGGATCTACACATTCGTGTGGCCCATTTAGCCCAAATCTAGCCACAAATATGAGATTCACATAGACCAGCTCAACATCTACTACACAATCATACAACTTATTCATATGGGCCCACGGTCCTATTGGGCCCACTTGGCCCCTTTCGGCCCATCGTGGCCCAAACAACATCAACCCACAAGAATACTCACGATGGCCTCAACTATCGCGTCGAAGCTCCCACACGTGCGCTCGCACGCTCGTGTGGCTACCATCACCGTGTGACCGGCATTTCGGCATTTGCCGCTCTACAACTAGCGTAGGGCGAAATACACACCTGATAGGAGTCTGAAGCTAACCCACGCTCCGAATGCTCCTCTGCCCAAACGCCCACCGAGGTATGCTTCCTCTCTTCATAGACAGCTCCATTTATAACCAGCTTCTCACCTTCCCTCTTGCTAGCTTTCCGATGTGGGATCCCTCCTTCAGTAGAGTTTAAATCCAACACAACTCTGGCCGTCCAATCCGCAAAATAAATATCCCTTTTTGTTTGCGTTGGGATTCAAACTCAGGCTTCCCTGTAACTTAATCCATTCCGCTAGCCACTAGTCCACAAGCTCCTCTTGTGTCTAAAATCATGCGCAACTAAATATAAGTCTATGGACCAATGTCTAAGTTCACTTAAAAAATAAATCAAAATAAAATGCAAGCGCCAAGACTTAACCCTTGGACCCCTTGCTTCATTGTGGCGTCATTCCCTTGTCTCTTATGTGGCGTCATTTGCCACTAGACCGCAACTCCTTTTGTGTCATTCTTCTCCACATTTATTCTTAAAGCCTACTTACTAACTTCCAAGGTTTTATTCACCTAAAACCAAAATTTTCCTAAAGCCCAAGTTTGATCCCGGGACTTCATAGAAGCCCCCTAACCTTCCAAAATCACTCACCTAACAAGTCCAACTTGCATAAATGCCGTTCACATGTTCTCAAAAAATTTAAACGCTCCCACGCCTAATGCCCAATGGGCTCAATTCTACTAGGCCCAAATTCGGGTTGTTATAGTCCGAAGATGAGGAGTGATGTGGCTAGAGTGTGCGAGCATTGCATTGTTTGCAAGAAAGCTAAGTCAAGGATCAAGCCACACGGATTGTACACACCACTGTCGATTTCAGAAGAACCATGGGTGGACATCTCCATGGATTTCGTTCTAGGGCTTACTACAACCAATTATGGAAAAGATTCTATCTTTGTTGTAGTAGATAAGTTTTCTAAAATGGCCCATTTTATTGCATGTCATAAAACTGATGATGCACTAAACATTGCTAATTTGTTCTTTAAGGAGATCGTGCGGTTACATGAAGTCTTGAGGACCATCGTCTCCGATCGTGATGCTAAATTCTTCAGCCACTTTTGGTGGACTTTGTGGGGTAAGCTTGGCACCAAGCTTTTGTTCTTTAATATGTGCCACCCCCAAACGGACGACCAAATAGAGGTTATCAATCGAGTCCTATTAACCTTGCTGCGGGCCATCATTAGAAAGAATTTGAAGACTTTGGAGGAGTATCTGCCACATATTGAATTTGCCAACAACTGTTCGATGCACTCAGCTACCAAGCATTCTCCTTTTGAAGTGGTATATGGTTTCAACCCTTTAACTCATTTGGATTTGTTGCCTTTGCCTACTAATCAATTGGTGCATGTAGATGGAAAGAAAAAGGCCGAATTTATAAAACAATTGCATCAAAGAGTTAGGGTGAATATTGAAAGAAGAACCGAACAATATGCTCATAAGCTGAGCAAAGGATGCAAACGAGTGATATTCGAACCTGGTGATTGTGTTTGGATCCACATGCGCAAGGAAAGGTTCCCTACTCAAAGGAGGTCTAAACTTTTGCCAAGGGGTGACGATCCTTTTCAAGTCTTAGAAAGGATCAATGAAAATGCTTATAAGTTGGACCTACCTGGTGAGTACGATGTAAGTGCTACCTTCAATGTTGCTGACTTATCCCCTTTTGATGTAGGTTACGATTTGGGGACAAATCGCCTCGAAGAGGGGGGATGATGCGATCCTAGCTAGGGAAACTGCTGCCGATCCCATTGAGTTAACTTTAGGACCCATCACTAGGTTTCATTCCAAGAATTTCCAAGAAACTCTTTCAAGCTACATTGATTGAGCATGGGGAGAATAAGTGGTAGGCCTTATTGATCACTCATGGAGCTTGACAACATGCATTCCATCTTATTAAGAGCTGAATTTTAGTTTTCATTCTTGAGCTAATTAGTTGGAATAAGCTTCAATTAAGTTTGGTTATTTTAGTTTAAGTAATTAATGTGTCTTGAGTTTAATTAATATGACTAAGTATATACGGAAATTAATATGTCTTAATTAATTTGTTCTAATTAGTACAACAATTTAATTTGTCTTGAGTTATTTAATTTGTCTTAGTTTATATAGCTATTTAAAGTGTCTTAAGTTTAGACAACTTAATTGCGTCATTGATTATGTCCTTACCGAATTTATTTAGTGTTTATAGGTAATCAATTCAGCCAAATCAGCTAGCTTAGTGCAAAGTAAAGTATTAAAGAAGAGCATGCATTTGGCTAATGCATGAGACGGCAATTGTAACATCCTAGAATTAGGGGTTCTGCATTTTATGCAATTCTATGTGTTTAGCTTGTTTAGCATGTTATTTTGGTGTGTTTAGGGGTCCTGGGGAGGCTCGGGTTCGAGCCAGATCTTTAGAAAAATTTTGCTTTTTGGGCACTTTAGGGGGGAGAGCTAGGAGAAGTAGGCTTTAAGAATATTTACTTGTGTTTGTTGACACAAAAAAAGGAGTGTGGTGTGGTGGCAAGGTGACCCCACTTAAGGAGCAAAGGAGTGGCGTCACAAGGGAGCAGGAGGGGAAAGGAGTTCGAGTCTCATCTGCAGCATGTGGAACTTTATTTTTGTGCTCCAGAAGAGGAAGAAGTGGCATTCGGCTGGGACTCTTCAAGGTGGTTGTTGAATGGGTCAAATGTATTCAAATAGATGGACAAGAGAGCTCAGAGAAGTTTGAATTGGTCAAACCAGTTTGAATGGGTGATGGGGAGCAAATTGTGGAGTGAAATAAGGGATTTGGAGTGTGGTGGAGGTGTTGGCCAAATGTGGGGGTCTTGGATGGGAGAATTTCGATTTAGCTAGTAGAGGTGTGCCAAAATTCTGTTTAGTCTTAGGCTTTTCCATCTTGGTATTTTTGGTTTTGGGGTATTGTGTATGTGCCGAATTTTGGAGCATATTTTCTGAACATCAGTGTAAGTGTGAGCTTTCTTTTCTTTTTGTCGTTTGGGTTCAATTCTAGTCTCATTTTCTTTTGTGAAACTTAAGTCTTTGGAGTGGCTTTTTCCTTCATTTCTTTAGTTCTTTTTGACCCTCTGGTGTTAGCCGAATCTTGAGAGTGACCATTTGTGCCTTTCTTTTTCTCTTTATCTATACCCACCATCTATCTTCTCTTTTCTTCTCATGATTGAAACCTTGCTGCTCCTTCATTGTCATCCTTTTATTTCTCTTCTCAAGCCGAATAATTCCTTTGGTCCCAAGTGAATCGGATTCACCTTGTTTATTTGATTGTTGAAGGTAATGATCTTTTTATATCTTATTTTGGCACATATGTTCTTCTTTTCTCTCCTTTCTTAAAAGCCGAATCTTCTTCTTCTTTTCTTCTCTGCTCCTCTATCTCCTTCTTCACTAACTGAACCTCTGTTTCTTTTTCATCTCGAATCGGTGCTGCTCGAGTAGCCTAAGGCGTGAAGCGCTATTTTCTGCCGAATCTCTTTTCTCCTTCAACTCATTAGTAAACGCAAGGTAAGCGCGATTATGTTCATCTTCTATTTCCCTTTTTGGTCTTGGGTTGTTCTTAGCCGAAGTGGCTATCTCTTTTAATGTTTAGATTTCGGCTAATCCCTCCTTTTTTTCTCTCGTTTTGGAATGTTTACTCCGGGAAACCCCAGTAGCCGAACGTTTTGTAGTCCAAAGCCTGAAGGCCTGTTGATTGCCGAATCTTACCATTCCATTCGGGTTCTTAAGGTAAGGAGCCATCTTCTCGGTTTCTTGGCTATTACATCCCTTTCGTTTTTAGTCTGCCTTAATCAAATTCTATTAATAGACAATCAATGTTTCACTCTGAGTACTGATCAAGTCTCTTCATGGATGCAAGTGCCAGTCAAACTAAGGAGGGGAGTGGACTCGTAGTCTCTGCCCCTAAGTTTAAACGACGTGCTGTGTTGGCGGTTCGAGACTTTCTGCTGGGTTGTGGTAGAGAGCCGACATCTGTTTGGGATAGACAAATCGCGGTTATTCCTGCTGGTGAGAGTGTCAACGATACAGAGTGTCTAGTTCTTCGTGTAATCAGGTGTGTAATTGATACGGTCCGTCTCGGGTTAGGAGGCGAATCGTAAATGTTGCCCGATCGTAAATTAGGTAGTTTCTCTTTTAATTATCAAATGGGTTAATTTTATTGGAAATGATATTTTTTGAAAGGTAAAGATAGGTGAGAGGTTGAAATGGATACGTATTTGAAACAAGAAAGAACCTTTAATAAAAATTAAAGACCCGAATCTTATAAGTTTCAAATTAATGGAAGGAGTTTTTGAAACAAAATCGAGACCCACTATCTAGCGAGATAGGAACCAACGGTATAGGTAAATGAACGCCACACCCTAAAGGATGATAAGTTCGAAACAAGGAAAGAACGACGCCACTAGAAAACTAGATAAGTCAATTCAACCTTGAGAATTAGGAGAGTGAATACTCACCAAAAGAAATTTTTCTTTCATTCAAATTCAAAGTTCTGTCCTCAGATGAAAATAAACATCCTATTTATAGCTACTAGCCGAATGGCCAAAATACAAGCTTGAAAATGTTTTATCTTCAATTGTTTAATTCTCGTGGGTGGCTTCAATTTGCATTATCTTCATGAAGTTGCCGTCCAAGATTTTGAGCACCAAAGCTTTATGTTGTCCACCACCACCATCATTCCCACCATTGTTTATGCTTGCCATCTATGCACCTTTAGTTTAGCACATGTCTTTTAAATATTTTTAAATTTCAAGCTCCCCAAACATTAGCTTGCCGTCCATAGTAACTAATTGTTCCACTAAACTCCACTACTCCATTTGCACTTCAATTTATTTATTCCCAAGCATTGCCGTCCATATAGGCTCCCAATAACAAGTGCATTTTTTTATTATTTAATTCAAGGATAAACCCCATGCTCCATTTATTTTTAATTTTAAATCCATTCCTTCAAGCACTACCTCTTTGCCGTCCACTATGGCACATGTTTAATTCATCATGCCTTTGCAGTTCGCTTTAAAAATTCAGCCCCTTTGTGCCATGCATTCATGCTTTGCCGTCCCATGCCTTGCTTCAATTAAAATACTTCATGATTTGCCTTTCTCTCCCCAAGTGTGCCGTCCATATGCTTCATTTCATATCATGTCATGCTCCAATTTCCATTTGTTTATTTAATTCAAGTAAAAAAATCTAAGGCATCCCACCTTCTACTGTACACTTCTTCCAAGTCCCATTGTTTATTCATCCCAAATTATTCTCCATTGTTGCCATTGTTTAATCATCCATTAATCACGCATGCTCCCTTGAACTCCCATGAAGTTGCACAAAAATTATTGTTTAAATTTCAGCCCCATACTTCCAATGCCACCCATCATCAAATAATTAATCTCTACATGCTTTCTTGTGCCGTCCATGTCTCCACCATTACAAAAAGATATTCCAATTGCTAAGTCAAGCAATTAAATTCTGCACATTAAAATTTCAGCAGCTAAAACTCATTAATTCCTGCATTTTAATTCGGCTAGAACACATTAAAATTATGTAATAACTTAAGACACATTGAACACATGCAATAATTAAAACACATTAATAGATACATTAATAAACAAGACACATTAAAATTTTAAAACTGGATCAACTTAAAATTTAATTAAAAACATGCAAACAAATTAATTAAAGCTTGGACAAATTAATTTAGACACCAATTTAAATTATTAGGCCGCATTAATTTGGGGTAAGAAATAATTAATTTGAGGATGCAATTTATTTAAAAACAATAAAAATTAAAATTTGGCGTCGAGCTTCGTCGACTTGAAAATTCGATGGGTGCCCCGGGCGTGCCCGTATCATCCCCTCCCTCTTCAAGACGATTCATCCTCGAATCGACCCGTTGGTTGTTCGAACAAAACTCCTTGTTCGTCTTCCCTTGATCAAACGGGACGGATGATAAACGCGATACTTGAAAAAGATAACCAAGAATTAGTAAGATGGGTTTCAAACAATCTTGCAAACCAACTATGGACACCATCAAACAAGTAAATCGCATGAGATCGGGCAGCGCCAAATTATCGTACAAAAGAAGTAACGTCTTGTCAAACATTTGCAACAAATTTGAAAAGATCTCAAGGCGTGCATATGATCTTCTTGGAATCCAAAAATTATGCTTATCGTGCGAATGGTAAATTAAATGATACACATAAGCATCACAAGCAGATAGATGACAAAATTCAAATGGAGCACATAATTGAACAACCAAACCTTGCATTGTTCGATATGTGGGCTCTCTCATACACACAAGAATCCTTTTGTCGACCATTAAAACAAATAGATCATCAATAGGTAAAATAGGACAACTAATCATAAAATGATCCAGATGTTTGGCAAAAACAAAGTTAGCAACACAAAGCCTATCGTAATCCGAAGAGAGTAACAATGCATCAGCAGTTTCAGAAGACTTACCCTTATACTCAGAAAGATAAAGATCAGTCTTACCTTGATCGAGTAATACAAACCTTCTCTCCGCGATCAAATAGTGTAATCGAAGCTTCGTGTTCAACTCAACCATTTTCAAATGGAAACTGAATTTCAAATACAGCCATAAAAATTGTTTAAAGAATGAATAAAAATTAAAAACAAAGTTGACAAAATTCGTTACATTATTCAAAAACCAAGTATCAAGAATATAGAAATCTTTCAAACTTACCAGATGATACTTGAGTTTTCCACAAAACAAATCGAAACATATGCCCGATTTATGAGACTTAGGTTCCGAAAAATCAATCACGTTAGACCAATAAGAATTATGTACGTTCAAGATAAAGCGATCAAAACTCTTAACATATTTCAAAATGTATTTACAAATACTCAATGATTTTATGTTAGAAAATGAATTAATCTCGTAATATCTACAATCAAACAAATTGGGGTTAGAAGAAAAATCATATTTATACAAAGAATTTGATACTTCAAAACCCTTACCTTCCTTACCTTTCGACTCGGGAGGTTCAACTTCACCTTCAACTTTACCTCTTTCAATCAAAGAAATACGTCGCTCTTCCGGGAGGAGTTGAAGTGGTAGGCTTTTGTGCGATACGTCAGGAACCTGAAATGAAGAAGCAAAAGAAGAACATACTCCAAATGAGTTAGTTAAATCAACACTCTCTTCTACTTGCTCATCTCGTTTTCTCGTTTCTTTTTCACGCACTTTTTTATTTTCTCTCTCTTTTTCTTGTTCTTTTTCAGTGATTTTCTTAATGGCTTTTTCAAGCTTTATCAAAGCTTGCTCATTGTCTCTCTTTCTTGCCTCTTTTCTTTTTATTTCTTTTTCTTTTTCTTTTTCTTTGTTTTTATTACATGAAGTTACAAAAGAATTACAATAATAAGAATTTCTAAAAGAAGAAAAATTATTTACGGATGAATCACGATAATTTCTTCGGGAAGAGCACTCCAAAGACGTTTTCTTGGAAGTTTCTGAATGAATATATCGATCAACTCGCGTGTTTTCTTGGAGGGAATAAGGATCATAATATGTACCACTTCGAGTATAATCTTTCGTGGGTGAATACCATCTCGAACTTCTTGAGGAATAAGAATTTCGATTACAGTCTCTTCTCGAATATTCTTCGAAAGTGTGTCTTCGGGATGATCTTGACTCCGTCCTTCGACTTGAAGAAAGTCTATCTCGTTGGTCTCGTTCATCGATCCGATCCAAGTGCTTTTCCAACTTATTTATGGCTTTTCGCATTTCGTTCAACAAGTATGGGTAATCATTGGATGAGAACTCTTCTTGAGACATATTTGTTGCTGAAAAGAACTATTATAACAAAGGGAAATAAACCGAGAAAAAAAAATTAAAATACCTTACCACAAAATCTCACAAGTCACTCACAAAGAAATTTCGCTCACACTCGTATTTCACTCGTATAAGTTTTTTTTTTGTTTTTGATGAATACACTCGTGCCTTTTACTGATATTTCTCCCTCTCACAAATTCGTATTTCGTTTTCGAAAGACTTATTTGCTGCTTGAGGGCCGGCTTCAAAATTGGTAACAAGGGTTTGATGTCGGGTATAAGGTAGGCTGAACAAAGAAAAATTTTGGGTATCGAGTAGGCTAAAACAAGAAAAAAAATTTCGAGGGTCGGGTAGAAAGAAAGAGGGTAGAGGGGTGGTTTTGAGATCGGGGTAAAAGTATTGTCCACACACTTTTTTTTTTTAACTCTTTTTTTTAAATACTTTTTTTTGTATTCGTATATTTTTTTATACGAATTTTTTTTGTATCTCTTTTTTTTTAACTTCAAATATACTATAATGAAATACAATAAACAAAAATTACAACTTGAATATTTTTTTTTGAATTTTTTTTTTGAAACTTACTCGGAAAAACTCAAGACGATCAAAATGTGCCTAATTTAATTTGGCTCTGATACCAGATGATGCGGTCCATCTCGGGTTAGGAGGCGAATCGTAAATGTTGCCCGATCGTAAATTAGGTAGTTTCTCTTTTAATTATCAAATGGGTTAATTTTATTGGAAATGATATTTTTTGAAAGGTAAAGATAGGTGAGAGGTTGAAATGGATACGTATTTGAAACAAGAAAGAACCTTTAATAAAAATTAAAGACCCGAATCTTATAAGTTTCAAATTAATGGAATGAGTTTTTGAAACAAAATCGAGACCCACTATCTAGCGAGATAGGAACCAACGGTATAGGTAAATGAACGCCACACCCTAAAGGATGATAAGTTCGAAACAAGGAAAGAACGACGCCACTAGAAAACTAGATAAGTCAATTCAACCTTGAGAATTAGGAGAGTGAATACTCACCAAAAGAAATTTTTCTTTCATTCAAATTCAAAGTTCTGTCCTCAGATGAAAATAAACATCCTATTTATAGCTACTAGCCGAATGGCCAAAATACAAGCTTGAAAATGTTTTATCTTCAATTGTTTAATTCTCGTGCGTGGCTTCAATTTGCATTATCTTCATGAAGTTGCCGTCCAAGATTTTGAGCACCAAAGCTTTATGTTGTCCACCACCACCATCATTCCCACCATTGTTTATGCTTGCCATCTATGCACCTTTAGTTTAGCACATGTCTTTTAAATATTTTTAAATTTCAAGCTCCCCAAACATTAGCTTGCCGTCCATAGTAACTAATTGTTCCACTAAACTCCACTACTCCATTTGCACTCCAATTTATTTATTCCCAAGCATTGCCGTCCATATAGGCTCCCAATAACAAGTGCATTTTTTTATTATTTAATTCAAGGATAAACCCCATGCTCCATTTATTTTTAATTTTAAATCCATTCCTTCAAGCACTACCTCTTTGCCGTCCACTATGGCACATGTTTAATTCATCATGCCTTTGCAGTTCGCTTTAAAAATTCAGCCCCTTTGTGCCATGCATTCATGCTTTGCCGTCCCATGCCTTGCTTCAATTAAAATACTTCATGATTTGCCTTTCTCTCCCCAAGTGTGCCGTCCATATGCTTCATTTCATATCATGTCATGCTCCAATTTCCATTTGTTTATTTAATTCAAGTAAAAAAATCTAAGGCATCCCACCTTCTACTGTACACTTCTTCCAAGTCCCATTGTTTATTCATCCCAAATTATTCTCCATTGTTGCCATTGTTTAATCATCCATTAATCACGCATGCTCCCTTGAACTCCCATGAAGTTGCACAAAAATTATTGTTTAAATTTCAGCCCCATACTTCCAATGCCACCCATCATCAAATAATTAATCTCTACATGCTTTCTTGTGCCGTCCATGTCTCCACCATTACAAAAAGATATTCCAATTGCTAAGTCAAGCAATTAAATTCTGCACATTAAAATTTCAGCAGCTAAAACTCATTAATTCCTGCATTTTAATTCGGCTAGAACACATTAAAATTATATAATAACTTAAGACACATTGAACACATGCAATAATTAAAACACATTAATAGATACATTAATAGATGCATTAATAAACAAGACACATTAAAATTTTAAAACTGGATCAACTTAAAATTTAATTAAAAACATGCAAACAAATTAATTAAAGCTTGGACAAATTAATTTAGACACCAATTTAAATTATTAGGCCGTATTAATTTGGGGTAAGAAATAATTAATTTGAGGATGCAATTTATTTAAAAACAATAAAAATTAAAATTTGGCGTCGAGCTTCGTCGACTTGAAAATTCGATGGGTGCCCCGGGCGTGCCCGTATCAGTAGTGCTCACACTTTTCTTATTATTTTGTGTTAATAACTGTGTTGGCTGAAAGTCGGAACGACTGTATAGACAGTCAAGATACCCTTGTGGGTGAGGTTGGAGATACCAGGTAAGTACCTGTACGACTTTGTTTACGAATAGCATAATCTAAATATATGTATAATTTGATTATCTGCTTACATTGGAAGTATGATTGCATTCATCACATATTGATAATATGCTTGCAGGGCTTTGGGATATGATTGAAAGGGGAAGTGTGATTCAGTGACTGTCACAGTGGTTTGCTACCACAGTGGGTTGGCCCTACATATATTTATTAGTGACTATGTCACAGTGGTTTGGTACCACAGTGGTTTGGCACCACATATATATATTTATCAGTGATTGTCACAGTGGGTTGGCCCCACGTATATTCATCAGTGACTGTCACGGTGGTTTGGTACCACAATGGCTTGGTGCCACAGGCGTGCGGCTGGTTCAGGTGATGTAGAGGATGGAAAACTAGCCATGTTGTGAGGGCTGAGGCCCAATGTGTTCTATGGGCTTAGGCCAGATTGCTTTCGTGGGGAATCACACACTGAGTCTCGGTGACTCACCCCTCTGCTTAATTTTGCAGGTAACCCCTAGTTGCGGATTTGGAGCCGAGGTAGACTTTGATGTGGCCATGCACTATTTCTTCGTAAATTTCGTTTCCTTCCTTAAACTTACCTTTACTTTGGGTTTTCGCTATGTAATAAGGCCTCCATAACTTTAATTTGGGTTTTGATTTAATGTTGTTATTACATATTATATGAAATGTCAAATAGGGATTTTTTCCAAAATAAAAATATAAACAATCTTTTTTTTTCAAAGTGTTAACAAAAGATGACAAGCGAATAACTAATTAATTCGGAAATTTTCTTAAAACCACAAACATTGGTTTCAAATGTCAAGTTTATGAAATTCCCTAATTTTCGGCTTTCATAAAACAAACCTGTTTACGACTCTTAGTTCATATTAATAAGAAGTTGGTAAGAAACATTCAAACAAAATTTTAAATTATCCTTAAAATGGAAACACTAATCGAATAGTTTTCTAAATTGCGATGTTCCTTCAAAATTTCAAAACTACCTTTCATGTAACATACCAGACTTGGTCGTAACGTATAGACTGGGTTTGGGGTGTTACAGTAATTAAATGATAATCAGTTGATTTCTCTTCTCTAAGGGACTGTTCATGGATACCAATGGGCAAACACACATTCACATTAGTCCATTTAGCTAGCAAGTGAGTTCACACCATGGAAGCTGTTCAAATTCGTTTGTTCACATTTGAAGGTTAATGGAGTTCATGTGTTCACACCAATTGTGTAACACCCCTAACCCGTAACCGTCACTGGTCTAGGGTTAAGAGGCACTACCGGACAATTGGAAACTTTTACAAACATTTCAAAACATAAATTAACAAATCACATCAAAGTGTCCCTTAAATAGGTCTTCGAAACCTTAAACATGGTCTAAAATAGGGTCGAGACTAAACCGAACTCATACGAAAATTCTCGGAAATTAAAAAATTTTTCAAAGTTACAAAGGTCACACGCCCTTGTAGGCAGGCCGTGTGCCTCACACGGCCTCAGACATGCCCTTGTGTCTAAGCCGTGTCAAAACAGGGCATACATACTGACTTGTCCACATGCCCGTGGACACGCCCGTGTGCCTCACCTATGGTCGCTACTGACTTGCACCACACGGCCAGTCACACGCCCGTGTGTCCAATCTGTGGTCGAGTCTAACTTGTTTTGAATTTCAACCACGAGGGACACGGTCGAGCCACACGCCCGTGTGCTCAACCGTGTAGGCAATTATAGGCCATTTTCAAGGCCAAAATGCCACCCACACTTGGGTCATCCCTACAAGCTCAATCAAGCATTATCCCATACACAATTGGCAACCAAAAGTCATGTTAAATGTTCAACTTACCATCCTATTCAATTACATTTCTAAACATGCCAACTTGTATGCCAATTAGCACAACTAAATCACATGTAAAACCAAGCATGATTCATCCTCAATTTTACCAATTCACTATGGCATGAATCCACCAATAAGCTTGCCATTCATAAGACCATTTCATTGACATCAAGCCATACCAAAACATGCATCATATACCATAATCACTCATGCATATTACCAACATTTATCTAGCCACATCACATGGCTATTTACATCCCAAACATATTCCAAAATGACTAGCCTATACATGCCATATTTAGCTATATACACATTCAAAAGCACCAAAATTGAGTTTGATAGTGTGATGACGATCCTCGATGATCCCCGAGCCTTCAGTAGCTTTGATGATCTATAAAATAGAGCAAACACACACAAAGTAAGCTTTCAAAAGCATAGTAAGCCATATATAAATAAACTTAACATAAATGCATATAAGCACAATAATACAATGTCAATAACATGTCTTCCAATGACAAATTCATATCATTTTCTATAGCTCATTGGATTATTCATTGCTTACCCACATATCATATCTCAAATATCACTTTTACTTATTGAACATCCATACATATATCACGTTTTACTCATTGCATCTAGGTACATATACTCACCTTTCACGCTTATATAAAGCATACTCATCAAACATACTTGAAACGAATATACACCTCACATAGTCTCTTATTTCTTGGATTTGTTAGTTGAACCGTTCGGAATCTAATAGGATACTCGAAATGCTCAGAATAGTCGTACAATGCCAACGTCCCAGACGTGGTCTTACATGTAACCAGATATTGATGCCACTGTCCCAGACATGGTCTTACACATGAATCTCATATCGATGCCAACATCCCAAACATGGTCTTACACGAAATCTCAAATCAATGCCAACGTCCCAGACGTGGTCTTACATGATATCATATATCGGACACATATGTCATGACATATACAATCCTATCCATCCCTAGGTTCAAACGGGACTTCTCATTCACTATCAACTTGTCGATATAAATATATTCTCGGATTTCACATACATTCCATCTCAATGGATATTCATAGCAATCCAAATTTCATATATGCACAAATAATTCAATTCAAATACATTTATTTGTATATCGACTTACCTCGTATAGGAGGAATGGAAATGGACGGCTATTCAACAATTTTTTATTTCCCACGATCTAAGTCTATTTTCTTCGATTCTTGATCTATAAATATTCAAACTTAACCTTTTTACTCACCAAAACATTCAGTTGAATCCAAAAACACATATTTAGGGCAATTTGCAAATTAGCCCTCACATTTTGACATTTTGACATTTTAGTCCTTATTTCACAAAATCACAAAATACACATAATTTCAAGTTACTCAAGCTTGGCCGAATATCACCCATGCTCATACAAGTCCACACATTTTATTTATTTAACAATTTAGTCCCTTAAAATATTATTCTTTCAATTTAATCCAAATTACTCAAAATCATCAAAACTCCAAAGACAAACTATGTTATTCTATCACATATAATTCATATTTCACCATCAAACATCCAAAAACTCACAATTCATCAATGGCACATTACAAAATATTCATCAATTCACAAAATTGAAGCATGGGTTTCAAAGTACTCGAAGAAACGATTACGAAAACGTTGAAATTATCAAACACAGATTAAAAACATACATTGAATCAAATCAAAAGCTAGTCGAAACCTTGCTTATTCTTCTTTCTTTTCTTTTCTTCAAATTTTTCTAAAATGGATGAACATACCCACTAACATTTTCATTTGTTTTATTAACTAACATATTATTAATCTATTTACTAAATTAACCTTGTTACTAAACATATGAACATATAGACATTAAGAGCATACTTGTCCTTTGTCATCCACTAACTTCATTAAAGGATAATTTCCTATTAAGGACTTCACATTATAAACACATTAACAAATTAACACTTACACATTTAACCATCAAATTTTCATTTTATGCGATTAAGCCCTTTTCTCAAATTAAGCACACAAACGGACAAATTAATTTACGAAACTTTCACACATGCTAATTCACATATCATGTAACACCCCAAACCCGGCCTAAACGTTACGACCGGATCTGGTATATCACATGGAAAGATGGTTTTAATGAACTTTTGAAATAAAATAAACTTCGCGATGTGTTAGCATTTTGAAAATCAAATTCAGCTTTAAGGCTTCCTTGCAAAAATTTTTATTATCACTCTCAACAGTTGAAAACAGGTTTCGTGATACGAAAATCGAAAACTAGTGGTATTGTAATATCCCGAAATAAGAATTTTTCGTTTTGAGAATAATTCAAGATTTGGTAGGCTTGAATAATGATTTTGATGTGTTTTGGAGTTCTTAAAACTCCCGGAATAAAATGGGACACTTTTGAAAATTTTGAAAAATATAGGGTTTAGAATGGAAAACTGGCTGAAGAGGCCTTAATAATAAAAATTGTGAAGTTATGGACGTGAAAGTCCGGGTAGCCAAGTGGCTTCCGTGTGCCACTTAAGATTCGGCGCCAGAATAGGTCAGGGGTTCGAGTGGCATGGGGCGCATAGCATTTTATTTTTTTCAAGTATGCGCTATATTAAGGTAGCTTTTAAAAGAAAATCGAGTTGGGTCTCATCCCAAAACAGCGCCTGGGCGAGATGGCAAAGACGCTTGCAGCATGGGAGGGGCCTCTCGAGGTCGAGTGTTCGAGTCCCAGGGATCGCGCGTGATGCGCTTTATTTTTATTTTAGCGTTCGGACCTGGGAAACTGCCAAGGTAAGGGTTAAAAGGATTTCCGATACGTTTGTTAGCACAAATTGAACCTTAGCCGAACGGTTAAGGACCTCGCTGGGAACTGCAACTAGGCGGACTCGCGTTCGAGTCCTGGATTACGCGCTTGAAGCATTTTATTTTTAGCACTAAGCTTAGGAAACCCCCCTAAGGATAGTTTATAACAAACTCGCGACGATTTATGGCATGAAAGTCACCTAGCGGAAATGGTAGGACGCTTGGGCAGAGTACTCCAGGTCTCGGGTTCGAGACCTGGGGGCAGTAGGCATGGTTTTTCTTTTGATAACGTGAAAGAGCTGCATGGGCATTAAATGCCTGCAGCAGGCATGCACGCATGCAGCTGCTTATTGTTTTATTTTTTTTATGAAGCCTTATTCTTTATTTCATTGTTACTTATTTATTCTGATGAGGTATGGGAAATTATTAGTATTATTATTTTAGTTTATCAATGGTGTTGAGCATGCTATTAAATAAAGAGTTTTCTTATTTTTATGATGTATGGGAAATGTTGTAGTATGGGTTATATTAGTTAGTGATGGGAAATAGCTTTGTGAGTATGTGAGGTAATGGGAGAAGAATAAACAATATTGAATTTAGCAAAAAGAAGGGCATGTGCGGCATTGGAATTTCAATAATGGTCGGCCTTGGTTTTGTGTTGCAAAGAAGCATAGCCGAATGCTTCTTTTTGCTTTTCCTTTTCCCCATTCTTGAGCATGGCCGAATGCATCTATCTAGGAGTCTTCATTCTCGATTTTGTTTTGCTAGGGGAGGTGGCCATTGATTTCCTTTGTTTTTCTCTTCTTTCTTTTCGTTCTTGACCGATAGAGAGAGAGAGAAGGAGAGGGAGCAAGCTTTCACAATCAGTTTTTGATGAATGCTTGGAGGAGTGCCGAATTTCTTTGCCTTGCTTCTTCCTTCCTACATGTTTGCATGGCCGGTTTTGAGTTAACCGAAGCCCTCCACCTGTAAACACCATTGCCGAATCTCTCAAGGATCAAAGAGACTTTTGGATGCTAACTTTTCAAATGGTTTTGAAGGTGTGTCGACTACGTATTTGTGACCTCTTCGATTGTTTTGGTAAGTATTTCTCTAAGTGATTGGTTCGGGTTCTTATCTTATCCTTTAGTACGCCGAAATCAGTATTTGGCCTTGGTATTTGGAATCGGCCGAACCTTATTAAGGCCTTGATTTCATGTTTTGTTCTTGTGTAGTCAAAAGAGATGGCATTAAAGGAGTAAGGGTTCTCTCGGGATTGAATACAACAAGGTAAGGAAGTATTATTTTCGACTAAAGGCTATATTTTGAGTTGTGATGATAACCAAATGTTGACCTTGGTTTTTGGGTGGCCGAATATGGAAAAAGACTATAACGATATACTCTGGTTGTGTGTGCTAGTGTTAAGAAACATAAGGAGCATATTGGGTTCGGCTATACAAGGATATCGGTAACTATCAAAGCAAACAAATCTTGTGGGACTTGGAAAAGAAGCTAGGTAAACTCTATATATATTTCGGCCTTAGGCCACATTGGGTGATAAGTGTGACCGATTTTGGTTATGTGTTCTAGGGACCAACCGATAGGAATAACAAAAGCTTTCGGGATTTTAGTTGCTGTTAGATTCGATAAATCAGAATCCCGCTAAAGTCAGGTGCGTAGTTATCGCACTGCTCTTGCGCTTGATAGATATATAGTAAGTATTATTTTATGTAAACGTAAATGTTATGCATGTTAGCCGAAATAAAAGCTAACAGTATGGATACTAAGATAAGTGATCGAATAATCAAGTTAGTGATTTCGATATAAATTTGTTAGTGAATTGCGATAAGAAATGTTTATCGATGAATGTAAATTAAAGTGATGACACGTTATGTACAATTGCTTTGAGTAATATGTGACCATGATACATATACATATGCATGTGAATTGTGACGTACACTATGTGAATGATCTAATGCTAGCCTTGTGCTACATTCGCGATTGATGATTAGTGAACCGATTGATATGTGAATCACTATGTGACCGGTGGCTCAGCCACGATCTTAGGTAATAATGTGCAAAAGAAAGATATGTGGATCACTTTGTGGATTAGACTTCTTAATTGTATATTAGTGATCATAATTATAATATTGTGTATTCATGATTGCATTATTATAATTGCATGTTGTATATGAATTGGGTGGATATGGGCCAAGCCCATAGGAGAGGACATGTGTATTAACTATGCACTGAGTCTTGGTGACTCACTCTATTTTTATTAAACCTTTCAGGTGGCGCGTAAAGCTTGGACCGGGTCGGAGAGGATACAAAGGTGGCCATGAGGAAATGGACTTTTTGAAAAGGGACATTTTATGTAATTAATTAAATAATTATAATTTTCCGTGTTTTGATTAAGTGTGTACTGAAATAAAGCCCACTAAAGTGTTTCAGTTCATTTGTTAAGTATCGTTACTATTATATCCTATTATGGAAGGATGATTAAAGATTGATTTCAAATGGTTTTATTTCCTCGAGCAAGGCTCGAATCCGATATTTTTATAATAAACTTCGACTTTTACTTAGAATATTACAAGTCACGAAAATGTTTTACCAAACTCGACAACATTTTTAAACGGTTTACCTCTTAAGTAAGAATGTTTTTCGAAAGTGTTCTGCAGTGACATTCCAAATTCGGTCGGACTAAATGGGCCGGGTTTGGGGTGTTACATTTTGGTATCAGAGCCAGGTTCAAAACTCGGCTTTGAGGTTTTGGGCCCGAAAACAGTTTTCAAAGTGGGCTTTTCAAAATGTGAACTTCTGTTTTGAGCTGGTTTTGGCATGGCACCTGTACCTCCGACCCGAAGTCCACCTGGTAAGTACCTCTGACTATTGAGGTGTATTGAATATGTGAATTGTATGGGCATAATTGGGCTTGTAGATTAGAAAATTTGGGCTATCGAACCCTAAGACTAGTCTATTCAAAACAAGTGCATAAGACTTAAGAACTGAAATGACCCTAGAAGTGTAGTGAATGAATGTGTCCTTGCTTATGAATGTGTGTGTGACTCCCTGAATAAGAAGTAGCGAACTTGAACCGAACCTATGTGTGATCGAAAGAACCACTTCTAAATACTTTATTCCATAAAATTGTTCGCGGATAATCAGTGGAATAAATTTATAATGCATAAAACTTTTTAAGTCAGATTGTGCGATAAGAGATGAGAGGACATGATGGAGGAAAAATGGTCATATCGGGACTCGTTAGATCGGGTCAAGGGTTGATAATAAGGTATCACCTCCACCACCAACTTTTGATAATGAGTAGCAAGATCAAACGAGGAATGTGTTTTTGGGACTAGTTCAATGGAACAAGTCTATGGCGAAATACGAGACTGAATTCCTAAGGTTAAGCCAATATGCTCGAAGAGTAGTGTCTACAAAACATGAACGATGTGTCCGGTTTAAGGACGGATTAATAGACGGCCTGAGACTGTTGATAGTTCCTCAACAGGAGCAAGAGTTCATTGTGTTAATTGAAAAAGCTAAGATAGCTGAAGAGAGTAAGAACCCGATGAGATAAAAACGAGATAAGGATATGAACTGTGATAGAAGAAATTTTGAATTGTCTAAATTATCTGGGGGGTCTTCGGAAAAGACCGAGGCTTGAAAGTTTTGCTAGAGTGACTAAACCAACTATGATAAATCGGGACCGTTCGTGTGCTCAGTGTGGAAAATATCATGTCGGCAAGTGTCGGAACCAAAATTTTGAAAATGTTTTAAAGTATCAGTCTATAAGCAATTGAATATTGTTAAGGTTAGTTATAACCTTGTGTACATGTTGGAATTCTGGTTATAAACATAGTGAAAGCCGACTGTGGATAGATTTTCTATCATGAAATATTATTGAGGTGATAAATACTAGTGATGTGAATCATATGGGTTATAATTCTGGTCAGCTTGTAATGTGATTCAGATGATGATAATATTATATTTCAGGCCTTGATGCCTAGCAGGCTTTGTGCCGGTGTATATTTCAGGCTTTGATGCCTAGCAGGCTTTGTGCCGGTGTATATTTCAGGCTTTGATGCCTAGCAGGCTTTGTGCCGGTGTATATTTCAGGCTTTGATGCCTAGCAGGCTTTGTGCCGGTGTATATTTCAGGCTTTGATGCCTAGCAGGCTTTGTGCCGGTGTATACTTCAGGCTTTGATGCCTAGCAGGCTTTGTGCTGATGTATATTTCAGGCTTTAATGCCTAGCAGGCCTTGTGCCGGTGTGTATTTTAGGCTTCGATGCCTAACCGGCTTAATGCCGATGATGTGTTATAATAGGGAATTCATGAATCACTTACAAGATGAAACATGTTTGTTACCACAAGCTAAATGCTCGGACAAGTGCAAGTCTTTCGTACTTGCAAGGAATAAGGAAAGTTGGTATATTCCCAATTGCGTTAAGTAAGATGTGATATAGAAGTGAAGCTTCGGTAAGACTTTTAATATATGCAATTGATCTTACCATTGAAGTGTAGGATTTACATAATGGAATTGAAGCTTGAATATACTTATGAAGAAGTGGCCATGTGTGTAAATGCTAAATGTAAAAGAGGTTGAAATGTGTTTGCATATGTGTATAATTGAGTATATATGATTGATGTACGATGTACGGATGTTGGTACGTAAGTAATTTCGAGGACGAAATTATTTTAAAGGGGGGTAGAATTGTAATATCCCGAAATAAGAATTTTTCGTTTTGAGAATAATTCAAGATTTGGTAGGCTTGAATAATGATTTTGATGTGTTTTGGAGTTCCTAAAACTCCCGGAATAAAATGGGACACTTTTGAAAATTTTGAAAAATTTAGGGTTTAGAATGGAAAACTGGCTGAAGAGGCCTTAATAATAAAAATTGTGAAGTTATGGACGTGAAAGTCCGGGTAGCCAAGTGGCTTCCGTGTGCCACTTAAGATTCGGCGCCAGAATAGGTCAGGGGTTCGAGTGGCATGGGGCGCATAGCATTTTATTTTTTTCAAGTATGCGCTATATTAAGGTAGCCTTTAAAAGAAAATCGAGTTGGGTCTCATCCCAAAACAGCGCCTGGGCGAGATGGCAAAGACGCTTGCAGCATGGGAGGGGCCTCTCGAGGTCGAGTGTTCGAGTCCCAGGGATCGCGCGCGATGCGCTTTATTTTTATTTTAGCGTTCAGACCTGGGAAACTGGCAAGGTAAGGGTTAAAAGGATTTCTGATGCGTTTGTTAGCACAAATTGAACCTTAGCCGAACGGTTAAGGACCTCGCTGGGAACTGCAACTAGGCAGACTCGCGTCCGAGTCCTGGATTACGCGCTTGAAGCATTTTATTTTTAGCACTAAGCTTAGGAAACCCCCCTAAGGATAGTTTATAACAAACTCGCGACGATTTATGGCATGAAAGTCACCTAGCGGAAATGGTAGGACGCTTGGGCAGAGTACTCCAGGTCTCGGGTTCGAGACCTGGGGGCAGTAGGCATGGTTTTTCTTTTGATAACGTGAAAGAGCTGCATGGGCATTAAATGCCTGCAGCAGGCATGCACGCATGCAGCTGCTTATTGTTTTATTTTTTTTATGAAGCCTTATTCTTTATTTCATTGTTACTTATTTATTATGATGAGGTATGGGAAATTATTAGTATTATTATTTTAGTTTATCAATGGTGTTGAGCATGCTATTAAATAAAGAGTTTTCTTATTTTTATGATGTATGGGAAATGTTGTAGTATGGGTTATATATTAGTTAGTGATGGGAAATAGCTTTGTGAGTATGTGAGGTAATGGGAGAAGAATAAACAATATTGAATTTAGCAAAAAGAAGGGCATGTGCGGCATTGGAATTTCAATAATGGTCGGCCTTGGTTTTGTGTTGCAAAGAAGCATAGCCGAATGCTTCTTTTTGCTTTTCCTTTTCCCCATTCTTGAGCATGGCCGAATGCATCTATCTAGGAGTCTTCATTCTCGATTTTGTTTTGCTAGGGGAGGTGGCCATTGATTTCCTTTGTTTTTCTCTTCTTTCTTTTTGTTCTTGACCGATAGAGAGAGAGAGAAGGAGAGGGAGCAAGCTTTCACAATCAGTTTTTGATGAATGCTTGGAGGAGTGCCGAATTTCTTTGCCTTGCCTTCTTCCTTCCTACATGTTTGCATGGCCGGTTTTGAGTTAACCGAAGCCCTCCACCTTTAAACACCATTGCCGAATCTCTCAAGGATCAAAGAGACTTTTGGATGCTAACTTTTCAAATGGTTTTGAAGGTGTGTCGACTACGTATTTGTGACCTCTTCGATTGTTTTGGTAAGTATTTCTCTAAGTGATTGGTTCGGGTTCTTATCTTATCCTTTAGTACGCCGAAATCAGTATTTGGCCTTGGTATTTGGGATCGGCCGAACCTTATTAAGGCCTTGATTTCATGTTTTGTTCTTGTGTAGTCAAAAGAGATGGCATTAAAGGAGTAAGGGTTCTCTCGGGATTGAATACAGCAAGGTAAGGAAGTATTATTTTCGACAAAAGGCTATATTTTGAGTTGTGATGATAACCAAATGTTAACCTTGGTTTTTGGGTGGCCGAATATGGAAAAAGACTATAACGATATACTCTGGTTGTGTGTGCTAGTGTTAAGAAACATAAGGAGCATATTGGGTTCGGCTATACAAGGATATCGGTAACTATCAAAGCAAACAAATCTTGTGGGACTTGGAAAAGAAGCTAGGTAAACTCTATATATATTTCGGCCTTAGGCCACATTGGGTGATAAGTGTGACCGATTTTGGTTATGTGTTCTAGGGACCAACCGATAGGAATAACAAAAGCTTTCGGGATTTTAGTTGCTGTTAGATTCGATAAATCAGAATCCCGCTAAAGTCAGGTGCGTAGTTATCGCACTGCTCTTGCGCTTGATAGATATATAGTAAGTATTATTTTATGTAAACGTAAATGTTATGCATGTTAGCCGAAATAAAAGCTAACAGTATGGATACTAAGATAAGTGATCGAATAATCAAGTTAGTGATTTCGATATAAATTTGTTAGTGAATTGCGATAAGAAATGTTTATCGATGAATGTAAATTAAAGTGATGACACGTTATGTACAATTGCTTTGAGTAATATGTGACCATGATACATATACATATGCATGTGAATTGTGACGTACACTATGTGAATGATCTAATGCTAGCCTTGTGCTACATTCGCGATTGATGATTAGTGAACCGATTGATATGTGAATCACTATGTGACCGGTGGCTCAGCCACGATCTTAGGTAATAATGTGCAAAAGAAAGATATGTGGATCACTTTGTGGATTAGACTTCTTAATTGTATATTAGTGATCATAATTATAATATTGTGTATTCATGATTGCATTATTATAATTGCATGTTGTATATATGAATTGGGTGGATATGGGCCAAGCCCATAGGAGAGGACATGTGTATTAACTATGCACTGAGTCTTGGTGACTCACTCTATTTTTATTAAACCTTTTAGGTGGCGCGTAAAGCTTGGACCGGGTCGGAGAGGATACAAAGGTGGCCATGAGGAAATGGACTTTTTGAAAAGGGACATTTTATGTAATTAATTAAATAATTATAATTTTCCGTGTTTTGATTAAGTGTGTACTGAAATAAAGCCCACTAAAGTGTTTCAGTTCATTTGTTAAGTATCGTTACTATTATATCCTATTATGGAAGGATGATTAAAGATTGATTTCAAATGGTTTTATTTCCTCGAGCAAGGCTCGAATCCGATATTTTTATAATAAACTTCGACTTTTACTTAGAATATTACAAGTCACGAAAATGTTTTACCAAACTCGACAAGATTTTTAAACGGTTTACCTCTTAAGTAAGAATGTTTTTTCGAAAGTGTTCTGCAGTGACATTCCAAATTCGGTCGGACTAAATGGGCCGGGTTTGGGGTGTTACAGGTATTCCAAAACGTGATATTTTGAAAACAGTGTTGGTAGGTTTTAAGAAAATTTTCGTATTAATTAGTTATTCGCTTGTCATCTTCTGTTAACACTTTGAAAAAAATGATTGTTTATATTTTTATTTTAGGAAAACTCCATTTTTAACATTTCATAAAATATGTAATTACAGCATTAAAGTCAAAACCCAAATTAAAGTTACGGAGGCCTTATTACATAACAAAATCCCAAATTAAAATAAATTTAAATAAAGAGAATGAATTACGTAAGAAGTAATGCATGGCCACCTCGAAGTCCACCTCGGCTCCAAATTCGCAACTAGGAGTTACCTGCAAAATTAAGCAGAGGGGTGAGTCACCGGGACTCAGTGTGTAATTCCCCTTACGAAAGCAATCTGGGCCTAAGCCCACAGAACACATTGGGCCTTAGCCCTCACAACATGGCATATCAAAAATTGTATGCAATGCAACCCAGCCCAACTTAGTTTTCCATCCTCTAAAACACCTGAACCAGCCGAACACCTGTGGCACCAAGCCACTGTGGTACCAAACCACTATGATAGAGTCACTGATAAATGTATATGTGGGGCCAACCCACTGTGGTACCAACCCACTGTGACAGTCACTGATAAATATATGTGGGGCCAACCCACTGTGGTACCAAACCACTGTGAAAATCACTGATAAATATATGTATGTGGTGCCAAACCAACGTGGTACCTAACCACCGCGACATAGTTACTGATAAATATATGTGGGGCCAACCCACTGTGGTACCAAACCACTGTGACAGTCACTAAATCTCACTTCCCCTTTCAATATCATATCCCAAATCCCCATGCATTATGTAGTCATAATATAATGAGTGCACATATGTCAATGTAAATCACATGACCAGAGCATACATATATTCAGGATAAAATATTTACATAACATAATCAAGAGGCAACTAACCTGGTATCTCCGATCTTTACCCCTCCCAAGGGTAACTCAACAACCATTACCAATGATTCGGCTTTTAAGAAGTTCACAAATTAATTAATAATCAAATAGAATAGGGTGTGTGTATTACACACCTGATTACGCGTAAAACTAAACACTATAGATCGTCGACACTCTCACTAGCAGGAACAACGGCAATTTGTCTATCCCAAGACGATGCCGGCTCTCTACCACAACCCAGCGGAAAGTCTCGAACCGCCGACACAGCACGCCGTTTGAACTTAGGAGCAGAGTCTACAAGTCCACTTCCCTCCTTAGATTGGCTAGCACTCGCATCCATGAACAGACTTGATCAGTAATTAAAGAGAAATGTTGGTTGTCTAACAAGAGAATTTGATTAAGGCAGACTAAAAACGAAAGGGATGTAATAGCCAAGAAACTGAAAAGATGGCTTCTTACCTTAAGAACCCGAATGGAATGGTAAGATTCGGCAATCAATAGACCTTCAGGCTTCGTACTACAAAACGTTCGGCTACTAGGGTTTCCCAAAGTAAACGTTCCAAAACGAGAGAAGAAAAGGAGGGATTAGCCGAAATCTAACCATCAAGAACAAAATAGCCCTTCGGCTATAACCACACAGAATCGGAAGAAAATAGAGAAAGAATTGAAAGGGTCCCCTTTACCTTGCACAAACGGGAACCGATTGGAAAGAAGACATTCGGCAACCAACTAACCCTTTGGTTCTTGGGGTTCGGCTAACAGGCACAGAATGAAAGAAACGGATTTAGTTGTCACCAGGAGAGATTCGGCTTCATCTTGGAAGAAAAAGGAATGAAAAGAATGACCATACATAAAAATAAAAGAAGAGAACCTTACCTTGAACAGAGAAAAGCTGAATGGAAACCAAGGAAATTCGTCTCTGGCAGCAATAATAGAAGACACCCCAAGTTTGGCTAGGGAGGAAACTAAACAAGAACAAAAGAAGTAGAGGTTTCAGTTTCAATGAAGAAGGTAGAGATGTAAACGAGAAAGTTAAGGTTCGGTTATGGAGGAGAAGCAAATAGTAGGAGATGAATGAGAGGTTCGGCTCTTGACGAAACAAAAGAAACCAAAGGCTAAGGAGAAAGAAAAGAGAAGGGACGAGAAGAGAGGTGCAAAGAGGTTTCGGCCAACCCCAAATTGAAGAGTAGAGAAGATAAGAAAGGAGGCTTGAGTATTTCGGCACTAGCAGGAAGGAGTTGACAAGAAATGACCCCAAAAGCTTGAGTTATCAAAACAAACGTAAAAAGAAAAAAATACTTAATCACAAGCAGAACATTCGGCACACACACACTAAGAGCTCTCGGTTTGCTATCACCCACCAAAATGCCGAAATTCCTAGCTAATTACATCACATAGCCGAAATTCTCCCCCAAGACCCCCACATTCGGCCAACACCTCCAACACACTCCAAATCCTTTATTTCGCTCTACCATTTGCTCCCCATCACCCTTTCAAACCAATTGAACACTTCAACTCCCCCATCACCTCTCATCCATCCATTTCAAATTCATTTGACCCATTCAAACTCCTCCTAGAAGAGTCCCATCTGAATGCTACCTCCTCCTCTCCTTGAGCACAAAAATATAAAGCTCCACATGCTGCGGATGAGACACGAACTCCTTCCCCCTCCTGCTCCCTTGTGACGCCACTCCATTGCTCCTTAAGTGGCGTCACCTTGCCACCAAACCATACACCTTTTTGTGTCAACAAACACAAGTAAATATTCTTAAAGCCTGCTTCAACTAGCTCTCCCCCCTAAAGTGCCCAAAAAGCAAAATTTTTCTAAAGCTCTGGCTCGATCCCGAGCCTCCCCAGGACCCCCAAGCACACCAAAATAACATGCTTAACAAGCCAAACACATAGAATAGCATAAAATGTAGAACCCCTAATTATAGGATGTTACATATCATTGGCACAGAAAATAATATTAAAATATTTTTCTAACTCGGATTTGTGGTCCCAAAACCACTATTCCAACTAGGGTCTAAACCAGACTATTACAAATTAGGTTGTTCTTGCACCTAAACTGCCATTATTTTGGTTGTTGTTTATTCGGCTACCCAAGGAAGCATTAAAGGTTGCCCATAACTCTTTAGCTGAACAATCATTGAACAAATTTAGCTTAGCTCATCAAGTCAATTAATTAGTTGAATTGGAGGACTAAATAGGCTAGCCATTGGCGTCACCTACGCATAGGTTTCACCAAAAGACTTGTAATCATTTTGGGAGCTAGTTCAGCTCATTAATAGCTCAATTTAAGCTGATTGTAAGTGTCTATTCGGATGGACTTAGCTCAAGCCTATAAGTACCTTGTTTATTGCTAGTTGTAAGGACTTTTTGATCAATTTATGTACTACTTTTGTTCTCTTGTGAGAATTCAACTCTCATTGTTCTCTCTTGGACTAAATCGACTTATCAAGCTCAGCTTGTGGCATCATTCCTTCCTTGTTAATCGAACTTATCACTTTCAAAGTGTGGCATTCAACCATACCTTTGGTTCCTATCTTGCTAGATAGTGGGTCAAGGTTAACCAAGTTATTTCAAAACCTTTTTCACCTAGGTGGCGTTTTACAAATAGGGTCAACAATCATCTTTATTTTTGGTTCACTCTTGGCCTTAGTCGAATCCTTCCATTAGCCAATTCAACTATCTATTAACCCTTGTTTTAACCTATCTTTCATCCTTTTTTTAGCTTATCTTGAAACAAGCCATCCCCTTCTTAATTTCACGATCAAGCAAACTTCTACGACTCGAATTAACATTAATCGAGTTCATATCATCATTGTTGCTTCTCTTCTAATCTGACAGGAAATAGTACCTGTGTGTTATTGGTCGAGTATTCTACCCTCTCATTTGGTTCAATTACAGGTTCCATGACCTCTTCTGGTTCTGGTTCTTGATCAGCCTCTTGGGGATTTTTTGAAGAGCCTTCTGCATCCCTCTTGCATCCTCTGGCATCAAGTTTGTCGCGATACTCATGATTTTACCCAAACGGAGTGCGATCACCTTTACTTGCTTCTTCCCTTAGTTTTGAGGATTATTCTCCTTGTTATTGGGTATGCCTGTGCTAATTTGCCTCCAATTTAGTCAATGTTCTTGATGAATTAGTGCACTCAGATTGCACCTATTTTACTTTTATTCTAATTGACTACATCTCCCCTTGATTTGATCCAGGCGTTGGCCACATACAGTATGGTCATTTGGGTTGATCTTATCTTGAGGTTTTTGTAAATAAGGAGGTTGCTAACTAGTGGTTTTAGCTTGATTCAAATTACCTCGTCCTTGATTTCCTCCCCATCACAAGATTGGGTGATCTCTCCAACCATGGTTGTAAGGTATTTGAATAAGGATTTCCACCCATATTCCCAATGTAATTCACATATCGGTAGGATTGTTGATGCAATGGAAGAGTGATTTGTCTCATTCATACACAGACGGTACACTATTTACGGATTCAATATAGTTAAGTCTTTCCATTATATCATCTTCTTGAATAGCTTTTTGTCGTAGCTAGTTTCTGGCCATATGAGAATCATTCAATAGGCCGCTGACAAGAGTTCAATGCCATGTTTTCTATCCATTCGTATGCATCCTTCTACGTTCTGTTCCTATGGTCTCCTCCTCCTGCTCCATCTAATTCGGATATTGTACTTTCATACAATCCATTGTAAAACACCTGCAATAGCATCCACTCAGGAAATTCGTGGTGTGGGCATTTCTGGATCAATGTTTTAAAGTGTTCCCAGGCCTCGTAAAAACTTCCCCCTTCCATTTGTCTGAGAACAATAATTTCTCTTCTTAGTTGAACCGCTTTGCTAATAGGGAAAAACTTTTGTAAAAATTTTCCAGTAAGCTCAACCCATGTCGTGATACAACCTAGTGCCTGGGTGTCTAACCAAGAAAAGACGTTATCAATTAAAGAAAAGGGGAACAACTGAAGACAAATAGCATCATCAGTGACCCTATTATTCTTGAAAGTATCACAAAGTTGGAGAAATCAGTTTAAATGTTGATTCAAATCCTCTGTCATTGTGCCCCTAAATTGTAGATTATTTTGGACTATCTGAATCATTGTTGGTTTGATCTCAAAATTGATAATTGTAATAGCCAGCATCGTTATACTTTCTTGAACCATGTCTAGACTTGTTAATGCATAATCTCTTAGGGATTTCTTGTTACGAGCCATCTGTAAATTTGCAGGTAATTATGGTGGTGTTGGTGGATCTCCTAAAACGTTATTGTTAGCTTCGTCGAATAGTGGGTTCTCATGTGGTACATTACCTACAGCAGGTGGTGGTGGATCTTGCATCTGTTGTTACTACTTCTGTTGTTGTTGATGATTTCTGCTAATTATTCTCTCCAGATCTGCAATTGGCGTTATAGGTGTTTCCCTACTATGAGTCATACACTAGACCTAAAAAGAAAAAAAATGGTAATAACAATTAAAATTGTATCAATAACCTAGAAATTTCCTAACTATTCCTATTGAAGTGTAAAAATTAAAATTAACTAGTACGGTTGCCTCCTGGCAATAGTGCCAACAACTTGACTGGCTCCGAATGTACTAATGTCCAGAGTGTGAATACTACAGTAAAAGATATATAAATGAGGCGGTATCTGCAAGTATATGGGTCCAGTTGTAATATAGTTACAACGGAGTAGGTGAGTACTCCGAGGATTATACCAATGGAAGCTAATGCTAGATCAATTTTAACCTAAACACTGAAAGATCTAATTAGTACTCTAAATCAGTTATAGTACAAAAACATAAATAAAAGGGATTTTTAGTATTTTTATAATAGTAAAATAATAACAAAGAAATTAATAGCAAGAGATTGAAAAGTAGAATTAATAAAATCTGATTATGGGTGATTAGCTTGCTGTGGTAACCATCATTAATTATCGTTTCGGGATTTTTAGTATTTTTATAATAGTAAAATAATAACAAAGAAATTAATAGCAAGAGATTGAAAAGTAGAATTAATAAAATCTGATTATGGGTGATTAGCTTGCTGTGGTAATCATCATTAATTATCGTTTCGGGTTCCTCGTCAATCAACTAGTCGCTATCCCAGTAGGATCTTCTGATCATTCACTAAAATAATGAGTCAGCAAGGACTTGAGGTGAAGATGTTCACAGATAGGCTATACCGGTTTTGGGTTAATTCTCACCTTGATGACTTCCTAGGGTTGCCAGTCATAGGGTTTAGATTCTTCCTCTCCCAAACAACTGATCCATTGAGTAACACTATAAAATAGTTAATACATCATACCTTCACTCACTAATCCCCTACAGAAGGATTGGTTCCTCATAGTTTTCAGAAACAATGTAGAATCGATATAAAGAGTAAACATGATAAATGAATGGAAGGTATAGCATTAAAGAAAAAGCCTGATTTGTATTAAGAATGAATGTGAATCCACAATTTTGATTGTCTCCACGAATTAGATCTCTCGAGATAAAACAAAGAAAAAATTGAAAGTAAATCTAAGTCCTAAGTAAAGAGAAAAACTAAATTGAAATTATAACAGAAATTCTAAGCTAAGTAATTGGTCTGCATAATGTGTGACAAATGAGCCTATTTATAGATTTTATGTGGCCATCATCCTTAACCCTAGGTTAGTCGATGTTCCCAAGCTTTAAGTTTGGTTGTGTGGACCAAAACATCCATTGGCTTGTGTTAATTCATGTTTAGAGTCATATCGTGACACATCAAGACCTGTGTCGCGACAAAAAAGTCAGTATATTCCTCTTGGGATGTCTTCAAGGGTATGTCTTGACACCCTTCAGCTGGGTCGGGATGTGAAAGGTAGCCTCGAGATTTATCTGTTCTGCTTCGTATGTTGCGACATCAAACCTAACGTGTTGTGACATAGTAACCAGTATCAGTTTAGTACACCTTTTAATGGTCTCTGGTATGCTAAAAATCGGTGTAGCAGATTAAACTAGTTTTCACACTTAAGGAGCCTAAATACAAGCATTTTCATTACATTTTAGTTAAGCTTCTTTAGTTTTACTTACATGTGCAAATTGAGTCTTTTATTGACCCTAAGGGCTGACTAAGGCCTAAAGGAGAGCTAACGTACTTTGTAAGTGTGTGCAGGAGACCATCAGAAGGCATATTAGGATGATACTGGATGCTATGTCACAACACGAGTGGACTCATGTGACAACATAAGGAACAAAATGAAGAAAACTCAAGTCTGCCTTTGATGTCACAACATAGACTGAGGGTGTCTTAACATACCCTTGAAGATGGCTACAGAGGAGCATACTGGTTGCTATGTCATGACACAGGTCCTAGTGTATCGCAACATCGACTTTGGGATAAAAATTAGACACGAAGTAGGGGCGTTTCGGTCTACACAATCAAACCTAAATCTCGAGAACGTCAGCTAAAATTAGGTTAAGGACGACGACCACCTGAAGGCTATAAACAGGCTCCTTTGGAACATGTGGAAGACACCTTCTTAATTAACCTAGTGTCTTCCTTTATATTTAGTTTTGTTTTCTTTCTTAGGTTTCTACAATTTAGTGTATTTGTTCATTATTTTCATTCAATAGATCTGAATTGTGGAATCATTCAAATCTATAGATTTACGCTTAATATCAATACAATAAGGCTCTTGCATTTACTCTATCTTCTCGATTTAATTAGCATGATTTCTCTTTACATCGATTCTACATTGTTTATGAATTCCATAAAGAACTAATCCTTTTATGGGGGATTAGCGAGTGGAGGTAAGATCTGTGAACAATTTTGTAGGGTTACTTAATAAATCAACTGTTTGGGAAAGTGAGAATGTGAAACAAACCCTAGGCCTGACAATTCTGAGAAGTCATCAAGGTGGGAATTAACTCAAAATTTGTATTGCACATCCGTGAACACCTTAACCCCAAACCAGTTTGTACTGTGAGGTAAGAAGATAAGTAGTTCTTGCTGACTCATTCTGTTAGTAGAAGATTTAAAGGTCCTGCTAGGGTAGCGACTAGTTGATTGACGAGGAACCCAAAGTGACAGTTGATGGAGATTATCGAAGCGAGCTAATCACCCATACTCATATTTGATTTATTCTTTCTTTTTAATCTCTTGAATTTTATCTTTTTATGTTGTTTTATTTTTATCATTATAAAAAACCTTAAAACTCCTTTATTTTATATTCTTCATACTATAACTGAATCTAAAGTAAAATTAGATCTTTTATTGCTTAGGTTAGAATTTATCTAGCACTCGCCTCCCTTGGGTACGATTTTCGGAGTACTCAGCCACTTCCTTGTAAAACTATATTAGAACTAGACCCGTATACTTACGTATACTGCCTCATAATTCTATATTTTATTGTAGTATTCACTCTCTAGATGTTAGTACGTCTGGAGGTGGTCAAGTTGTTGGCACCATTGCCGCGGAGGCAACGTATAACAGCCCATTTTTGGTCAAATCAAAATAGTGGTTTCAGGACCACAAATTCGATGTTTAAATATTTATTTTATTATTATTTTAATGTTTACAACATGATTGAGTGATTGTGTGAAAATTTTGTTAAGAAATTTTATCATTTGAATGCTTAATTTGATAAAAAAGACTAAATTGCGTAAAGTGTAAAATGCATGTTCTATTAGTTTAAGGTGTCAAATAGCTTTGGTTTTTAAATATGGTGGCCTTAAATGGTAAATAAACCATTTGAAAGGTGAGTGGACAATTATATATTAAGGTTAAAAATGTATTTTATTAAATAAAGGTGTAACACCCAGGATTTAGGGACTCTGCATTAATCTTGTTTCTGTGTGTTTGGTATATTTTGTGTGTTGTTTGAGTGTGTTTGGGGTCTCTAAGAAGGCCTGGGGTTAAGTCGGAACCTTGGCCAAAACTCTAATTTTAGGCACTTTAGGAGGGAAGCTGGTTGGGGGCAGGACTTAAGGTTTATTGTTTGTGCTTGTTGACACAAGAACTAAGGTGGAGAAGTGGCAAGGAGGCGCCACTTAGGGAGCAGGAAATTGACGCCTCAGGGGAAACAGAGGGGAGCAGGTTCGATTCACGTTGCCAGCAATGTGGCTTTTATCTTTGCTCATGCGTCAAAGGGCTGGATGAGGGATTCGGTTGGGAGCCTTGAAGAGTGGAGGTGACTTGGTCAAACTTTTTGAATGGTTGGACGAGAGTAAAAAAGGGGATTTGAAACTTTCAAATTATTTTGAATGTTTCAAACCTTTTCAAATGTGTGTTCAGGAGTGAAGTTCGGAGAGAATCAAGGGGTTGAAGGTGGTGTAGGGTGCTAGCTGAATTTTGGAAGGGGTGCTAGGTGGGACAAGCATTCGATTTTAGGGGGTGTTGGTGCCGAAAATTTTAAAGGGTTAGCTTTAGAGAGTGAGCTCTTTTTTTTTTCGGCATTTGAGTCTGTTGCAGTTTGGGTAATTTTGGTTCTTTTCTTTGTGTAGCCGAAAGTTCCTAAGATCTTTATTCATTCTTCTTTCAGCTTAAACCGAAATTACCTTCTTCTCTTTTGGTATTCTAGTAACTAGAGTTCTTTCCCTCACCATCAAAGCCGAAATAAGTCTCTCATCTTTCTTTTGTCGAAAAAGAGTTCTCTTTTGATAACCTCTTGACCGAACCTTCTGTTCACCACCATTTCATCTTCTTCTTCCTTCTTTTAGCATTTTGGTAATAAGTGAGCATTTTTCCTTCACCTAAAGCCGAAACCTCAACCTTCCCTCTCTTCTTCTCTTTATTTTCTTTGGTTCATATTTTTTGTTTGTCTCTTGATCACCTTGAACCGAAATCATCTATAAGTCCCTATCTTAATATTCATCTTCTTGAAACTAGAAGCCGAAATCCATTTTCCTTTCTTTCTCTGGTTTGATTCTCATTTGTTTCCTTTTCCTCTTTTGGCCGAATCTCATTGGGTGTGCACCTTGTTAATTCATTATTATTTCAGAAGGCTGTTGTCACTTCTTCTCTCTATCTCCTCAATCGGATTCTTCTTAGTGGTGTAAGTGTTCTTTTCTTCTCTTTTAATTCTCTCTTCTCTTTTAGTTGCCAAATCAAAGGCATTAATCCCGTTCCATGGGTTTGGCCGAATATAGGAAGGGCTTGGTTTCGTTTTCCTCCTGCTTTTGGCCAGCGTTTGAAGGGTCTTTGGGATCAATCGGACTCGATCAATCAGGGTAAGTGGCTTATACCATTCATTTGGCCGAAGGCCACTTCTTTTAACCCATATCTTGGAAGGCCGAATCTAATATGGAGTTATGTAGGGATATCAAGTGATCTATTAATTCAAGTATAGAAACCTCCGGGTTCTGTCAATTTTGGGTAAGGACTTCTTCGTTCAAAGCAATTATTTTTGTTATTATCTTATTCAACGGTTTAACTCGGTCTTCTGACCAAGATCATTTTTATGGAATCAAGTACCAGTCAAGCGAAGGAAGGGGTTGGACCCGTAATCTTAGCCCCTAAGTTTAAGAGACGTGCGGTATCTGCCATTCAAGATTGGCCACCGGGTTGTGGGCCGGCTTCTGAAAGGGATAAACAGATCGCTGTGATCCCTGCAAGTGAGGACATTAGCGAGATCGATAGTATAGTCTTGCATATTTACAGGTGTGTAATTATCACACTACTTCTTTTTGTTGTAATAATCGTGTATATGTTATGAAAGCCAGAAATCCCGGCAATAGTGATTGAGTTACCCCTGTTGGGTAAAACCGAAACATCAGGTTAGTGTATCTTGGTTAAACCTTAAAATTTTGATAGCATGATTGTGTGACATCATATATAACCTGTTTATTACACTATGTTGCATATGCATGGGATATTGGGATGTTATGATATGAAGGGGAAGTGCTTATGGGTGACAATGTCACACTAAATGATGGCTTGGTGCCACATTATCGTATCGGTGACTTGGTCACATGGTGATCGGTGGCTAGGCCATGTTATTTTGACTTTGAGTTGTGTGTCTGTCAGCATGACTACCAAAGACGAGTGTAGAGGATGGAGGGTCGATTGTAGAAATCCCCAAGTGTGTTGAGGATGAACAGATGGAGTGGAGTCTAGAGGATGGATAAAACTAGGCTGGGTTGGGCTATCATGTTGATTGTTTGCTCAGTGTATGATTGGGCTTCGGCTGATGGTGTTTTGGGCCCACCTGTGGATAATGTGAATAAATTGCACACTAAGTCTCGTGACTCACACGTTTGTTTAAACAATTGCAGGTGATTCTTAGCTTTATGGACTGGGTTGGAGGGAGCTCGAGGTGGCCACGCATGGGTGTACTAGTAAACTTTATTTTATTTATCGTTTACAACTTTCAGGGATTTTTCTTTGATTTTTAATAAGGCCACTACAAAATTTGGAATTTTTTTTCGGGTTTTTAAATTTTGGACATATTAATTACAGACTGCTCAATAGGACATATTAAAAATTGAATTACACACTAAAGTTTTCTTATAACCTGCCAAATAACGTTTTCATAATTAAAATAAAAGGGGAGCATTTTCATTAATGACCTGAAGATCGCATAATTGGAAAATGTTTTCAAATGTCACCTAATCGTAAGGCTCATCTAATTAAATTTTAAAGTTAACTAAACAATGGGTTTTCAACTGAACCACGAAATCCGGGATTTTAAAATGTCTTGGAATTTTCCGAAACCAATCAAACTTCCTAAACTTCTTCCTAGTGTACCAGATCCGGTCGTGGTGTTTGGGCCGGGTTTGGGGTGTTAAAAAAGGTTAATGAAATAAAACCAAAATAAATCATCATCTTTTAAGTCCTTCTCCATCGAATATAGAACAAAAACCTAGCCATTTGAAAGCTTGAAATTTCGGCAACTTCACTTTGCTATTAAGGTATGTTTTTTGACTCAGTTTTTAATGATTTCTATGTTATTGAGATCGTTGCAGCTAGTACTAGCTAGCCCAGGGACTAATTTGTAAAATTATTAAATACTTTAGATGTTTCAAATGATGAAATAGCATGTGCTTTGAAGTTTCTTGATAGTTTATGAATGCTTGTTGATAGATATACAAGTTTTGTTAAGTGATTTTTAGTGAAAGTGCAAATTAGGGGCTAAATTGTGAAATGTGTAAAGTTAGAGGTTAAAATGTGAAATAAATGAAAATATGGGATTCTAGGGGCATTATGGTAATTCGGCTAGCATGGGTTTATGTTGAATTTCATTAATTTGTGATTTTATGAAATAAGGACTAAATTATAAAAAATGTGAAAGTTAGAGGCAAATGTGTAAAATAGCCCTAATGTATATTTTGGATTGAATTGAATAAATAGATGATTAAATAAGTAAATTTTGAATATATTTAGATCAAGAAAAGCGAAATTCAGATCTAGATCGGGGAAAAACGAAAGTTATCGACTAATCGACTTATTTCGTCGTTTCCACATTCGAGGTAAGTTCGTATGTGATAAATTTCGATACAAATGTATTTTATATGCTTTGATATTGCATGAATTGCAAATACGAGACTGTGGATATGAACAATAGTGATTTGACAACGGTTCGACATTCGAAATCCCGGTTGAATCTTAGGAATAGTTTAGGATGCTAGTCACATGTCATTAGGGGATACAGTGAGTTGGCTTCGGTCCATAATATAGCACTTTAGGTGCGAGATAAACCGATTTAGCTTTGGGACATGATATTTGTATTTCGGATAAGTTACCTTGAATTGGCTTCGGGCCATGGTCTAGGTACTTATTGTGTGAGACCCTTGAGTATCCGACTTCTATTCGTAACGGTTCAAAGGGAAAATGAAAGACGAGAATGTGTATGAGAATTGTACGAGATGGTATAAGTATGTGTATAAACTATTTTAGTATTGAATTGAGAAAATGATGATGAAAGTATACAGTTTTGTGAAGGAGTAGTTGAAAGGTTTGTTAGCTAATATAAGGTACATGTTATTGTATTCAAATTATTGAATTATATTTATGTGATTGTATTAAGTTTATTTCATACGAGCTTACTAAGCTTTATAGCTTACTTTGTGTATTTCCCGTGTTTTATAATGATATAGAAACTAGCTCGGATTCGGGGTTCATCGGAGATCGTTCCACACTACCACTCATCACTTGGTACCTTTGAACTTTAGTATCTTAAGTATATGGCATGTATAGGCATTTTGAGTCATTCTGGTTATGGATTGATAATGATTTTGGTCATTTGTAATGACTTGTAAATGTATATGTTTTGGTTTGTAAATATAGCCTTGAGGTTTAGCTTAATTTGGTGGATTTGGTTATGTGCTTATATGTGCATATATGGTTGATATTTGAGTTCATGGATGGATATGTATTATGAGGTTTGTGGAATCGGTATCATGCTTGTGAATTGGTGCAAAATGATGTATGTTAAGTAAAGGTTTAACTAGTTGATTGGTATATGTATTTTGGTATGTTTTGGTTGAGTAAATTTTGAGTTATAAGCATATTGGTTCCTAGTATTGGAAATGCTATGTATTAGCCTTGATTGTGTCTAAATTGGATGCTTATTAATACTATGGATGTAACACCCCTAACCCGAAACCGCCGTCAGAATATGGTTAAGAGGCATTACCGGACAACAGGATTATTTACATCTCAATTACGACACAAAGTCAATCATCTTCAATCACATTCATTTACAAATACGATGTCCCTTATCAAGGTCTATGAGACCTTAAACATGCTTATAAATCGAGTCAGAACTACACTGAAACACATACAAAATTTCATGGAAAATTAAAACTTTTCTAAGTTACAGGGCTTACACGCCCGTGGGGGTAGACCGTGTTCCACCCACGACTGCTAGACACACTCGTGTGTCCTCCCCGTGGTCGATCCTGACTATACTCCCACGGCCACCAAGCACGCCCGTATGCCTTGGCCGTGGACTATCATGACTTGGCCCCCACGGTTACAAAGCACGCCCGTGTACCCTGACCGTGGTCGATACTGCCAAAACCAACATGGTTATCCATCACCCCCGTGCTAAGGCCATGTACTACTAGGCCATATATTGACTTGCACACACGGTCACTAAGCATTCCCATGTGCCATGGCCGTGTGACATAAATAGGCCATTTGCAAGGCCAAAATGGCACCCACTTAGGGTCAATCCTACAAGCACATATGAGCATCATTATACACACAATTTGGCAACCATTTTCTAATGTTAGATCTATCTATCAAATCATACAATCTCGTTTTCAAACGTATCAACTTATAAGCTAACATATACAACTTAAACACATTCAATACTAAACATCATTCTTTCCCAATTTCACTAAATCATATAAGCATTTTAACATCACAAACATTTCCATTCATAACTCACAATCCATACCAAAAGATGCATCATATATATATCAAAGTCATTCATTCTAAAACTAGCACATATCTAGCCCCATTTCATGGCTACTTACAAATCCCAAACATGATTCAAATAACTAGCCTATACATGCCATATTTTAACTATATACATCTTTCCAAAATACCCCAAAATAGATTTCCGATACTGTGATAGATATGCTGACGATTCCCAGATCCGAGCTAGCTTTACTGACACTGCAAAGCAGAGAAACAAATCTCACCTTAAGCTTTCCAAAGCTTAGTAAGTTCGATATACAATACAATTATCTCATCAAATCAAACCAATGTATATATGAACAATCACATAGATTAATTATCTCATGTTCAAGCCACCTCATCCATAGTTAAAATACTCATTCATCATTTATAGCTTATTTATAACTCATCAACCACAAAGGTTCAATACATACCTTAGCTAACACATAGTTATTCAACTTCCAAGCTATTCAATGCTCGATATTACAAGTCGATCATCCTTTGTTATTCGTTTAACTTAATTGCACACTCAGTGCTAAATACGTGCCAGAAGCATACTCATCATCGCACACTTAGTGCCTAATCTTTCAACCGACTTATCTCAATATCGCACACACAGTGCTATTCATTTCTATTTCGATTTCAATTTCACACACTTAGTGCCGTTAACTAATTTTTGCACATAGCATCTCAATTTCATACACATTTACATATTCATTTCATAATGCTAAAACATATCTTAATAACATGTATTATATCTGAACTTACCTCGGATGTCGGACTATCGATACGGTAGATTAATCGAGCACTTTATCTTTGCCTCGATCTCGATCCGAACTTCTCTTCTCTTGGTCTATATACATTCAAATTTAATCCATTCAATCATCAAATCATTCATTTTAGTCCAAACACACATATTTAGGGCATTTTTCGCAATAGCCCACACATTTTCACATTTCGATACTTTAGTCCCTATTTCACAAAATCATCAAATACACAAAATTTCAATACACATGTGCTTAGCCGAATTCTTCCCATGCTAATACAAGCCCACACATTTCATTTATTTCACATTCTAGTCCTTCAAAATGCTATTTTCACAATTTAGCCCTAATTAGCTAAATTCATCAAAAATTCAAGAATAACACATGTTCATTAAACACATATCTTTCATTAAACTCCATAAATCATCACAAAGCTCAATATGTCATCAATGGCATATCTCACAAACATCATCAATACATAAAATTTGAGCATGGGTTTTGTAAAGCACAAAGCAACGATCAGGAAAACGTAGAAATTATCAAAAATCGAGTCAAAACATACCTTAAATCAAGCTTAACATCAACCGAAACCTAAGTGTTCTTCTCCCTTTTTCTTCCTTTAATTTTTTAGCATAAAAGATGAGCACTTTCATCTTATTTTTCATCTTTTGATTCTATAATAAACATATTATTAATCTAGTTACTAAGTTATCCTTCCATTAAACATATAAGACAAATAAACCATAAGGTTATTTTGTCATTTAACCACCCACTAACTTAATAATGGTTTATTAACAACATAAGGCCTCCACCTTCAAAAGCCAACAATAATTAAGTACTTAAAATTCAGCACATAGCTTTTACTCTATATGCGATTAAGTCCTTTCTCTTAATTCGATACACAAACGATCAAATTATCACATAGAATTTTCACACATGCTATAGCATATATAATCAACACCATAAGTAATATTAAAATATTTTTACGACCTCGGATTTGTGGTCCCAAAACCACTGTTCTGACTAGGGTCTAAACCGGGCTGTTACAATGGATTGGTGCCATTTTGGTTATTTAGCTGAGCCTAGTTGTGGGTGGCAAATTGGTTTGGTAAATAGCCTATTTTTGGTCCACACGGGCAGAGACACGGGCGTCTGTCTCAGCCGTGTGTGACACACGGTCATGTTACACGGTTGTGTGTCCCCTGGTGTTGAAATTGAAATGAAGTCAGTATGCTCCACAGGGTCTCACACATGGACGTGTGATTGGCCGTGTGGCATAAGTTAGTGTGCCCTCTAATTTGCACACGACCTAGCACACAAGCATGTGACTTGGCCGTGTTGCATAAGTCAATATACCCTACAGGTTTGGCACAGCCTAGCACACGGCCTGGCACACGGCGAAGGGCACACGGGCGTGTGGCTGGCCGTGTGACCCAAGTTAGTAAGCTCACTTGTTTGGACACGGAGTAGGACACGGCCATGTGCTCCCATTTCGAATGTCCACACGGCCTGTGACACGGACGTGTCTGGTGGCCGTGTGAGACCCACGGTCTAGCCACACGAGCGTGTGTTCCTTATTTTAAAAAAAAATTTCAAAGTTCATGAAAGTTTCTTAAGTTATTAGTTTAGTCCCGAACCACTCTTAAAGCATATTTAGGGCCTCATAGGCTCGTAATAGAGACATATTGATTGAGATTGAATGATGATTGCTTGTATTGATTAAATGTATGAGAAAAGTATTTTTAAATGTGTTATAAGTTCGGTAATGCTCCATAACCCTATTCTGGCGTTGAATACAGGTGAGGGGTGTTATACAATGTCACTAGGTTAATTTTAATTTTCATATTTAATTAGAATAATTGAAAATTTTTTAAGTTATAGGTAAGCTTTTATTTTATTTCATTTATTGTTACTAATCTTTTTTTCTGGGTTTAGTGTATGACTCGCAGTAAGGGCACACCTATTGTAGTAGCCATAGATCTAGAGAGAATAATCTGAAAAAATCACAGACATCAACAGAAGCAGATGTAAGAACCATCACCACCAGCTGCGAGTAACGTACCACATGAAACTCCACTATTTAATGATGCTAACAATAATGCCCTAGGAATCCCACCAGCACCATAGCTTCCTGCAAACATACATATGGCTCGGAACCAAATAACTTTAAGGGTTTATGCCTTACCAAATCTAGTCATGGTTCAAGAAAGTATAGGAAGGCCAAAAATTACAACTTATAATTTCGAGATGAAACTGACTATGGTTCAAATGATCAAGTACAATTTGCAGTTTAAGGGCACTATGACAGAGGACCCTAATCAACATTTAAAATGGTTCCTTCAACTGTAACACCCCAAACCCGGTCAACACACCACGACCGAATCTAGCATGCTACAGGAAATTATTTTGAAGAAAACAATCTAACGAATCAAGCTTTGAGTAAAATTTCCTCGTTGTTTTTATTTTTGTAGAAAGCAGGTGCATGGTGAGTTAAAATCGATCTGTTGTCTTTGAAAAACCGAGATTAAATTGTTAAAATCTAGTTGTCGATGCATAGGTTAGAAAATATTTTTGACAGTTTAAGAAATTCACTTGCTTCTTTCTTAGTTATTAGAAAACAATTGAGTTGTGTGAGGAAAACTTAAGGTTGAAAACATTTGAGTTGTAGTTATCTTCAATTGATACGTGATACCCGATGGTAAAGTTTAAAACATGTCGTTTGTTGTTTAGAAAACTTACGCTTTTGTTGTTGTTAGATTATCCAAGTAGTTTACTTAACCATGTTTAAAATAAGTTCAAAACGTATAAATAATTAAAAGGCCTTATTACAACCCATAAATAGAAATGAAGCAAAGTAAAATAAAACAATGTACCCAAATCAAATCCGTGAAAAACCGCAATTTATTTATAGCATGGTCACCTCGAGTCCACCCGGCTCCTCCTCCGCGATCTAAGTATCACCTGAAATGATAAGAGAGAAGGTAAGTCACCAAGACTCAGTGCATAAACCCTCCTCTCGATTAATGCAACATATTCACACACATATCACCAAGCAATATAAAATAATGCACCCAACCCTAGCCATCCATACTCCTTATCTACCCCGTGTGGTACCAAACCACTGGTGGTGCCAAACCACTGGTGACCCAAAGCCACCATATCCAATAATAATGTGGTGCCAAACCACTGGTGACCCAAAGTCACGAATAATCCATCTGTGTGGCCAACCCACGTGTGATACCAAATCACTGGCGACAATCCCGCAATATCAACTGTGGGGCCAACCCACTGTGGTGCTAAGCCACTGGGACAAGTCACTATGAGGTGCCAAACCTCTGGTGACCCAAAGTCACAAAATATCAATATCCAAGTGTTTGGCCAACCCACGTGTGATACCAAATCACTGGCGACAATCCCGTAATATCAACTGTGGGGCCAACCCACTGTGGTGCTAAGCCACTGGGACAAGTCGCTATGAGGTGCCAAACCTCTGGTGACCCAAAGTCACTAAATCAATCTGTGGTACCAAACCACTGGAGGTGCCAAACCTCTGGTGTCCCAAAGACACGGATATCATCTTCCCCCTCCTCTCATATCACCCAACAACATGCCATACTCATGTAAATCATGCAAATCATGCAAATCATGCCAACATGCTTAGTTACGCATCACATAACCCATATATGTCATAAATCATTATATCAAACATAATGAATAGCAGAACTCAAATCGGAACGGACTTACCCGAATCCATCCTCATACCCATAGGGTATCATATCAACATCCACACTGTTTTGGCTTTTATTAAACACAGGTTATCAAAACATATTACTAAGTAATAGAGTGTGTAAGTTTACACACCTGTTATAACGCAAGCCCTAAATTCGAAGAGTCGATCTACAACGCTAGGTCCTTGATCCTACATTCGGCCATAACTAAGGTTAGCCACATAGGCCATTCGGCCAAACCAAATAAACCCAAAGGGTTAACGCTTGGAACCCGAGACCTCACCTAAACGCCCCTTGAATACTAGCCACCACACGCTTTGTGAATCTGCTTCACTCCCCTACAATCGGCAATCCAAAAACACCCACATCAATAGCCTTCGGCTTTTGAATACTTAAAAGAATAGATGATCTTACAAATGGATCCTTACCACCACTAACCAAAGCCGATTGTTAAAGATGAGAGACTTGGATTGAGTACTTCAAAATCCCGGAGACCCTACAATAAAATCGGTTTCACAAGGTGATTAGAGTTCTATTAACAGATGTCGAAACTCAGCTCTTACCCTTAATGAGAATCGACAAAGAGAAGGGAAAGAGATAAAGAGATTCTGCCATGCAAACATACCTTTCCAAATCGATTAGAGAAAGGACCCAAAAGTTCCACCCTTGCTTAACTATTCGGCCAACCAACTGGAAAAGAAAATAGGGAGATTCGGCTAGAGTCTTTGAGAGTTGAAACAAATGAAATGTGGTTCAAGAAGAAAGGAGAAAACGACAAGGTAGATTAGAAGTGGGAGAGTGAAGATTCGACTTTAGCAACAAAGGAAAAAAAAAACAAGAAGGGATGGAAGAAAAAGGGTTGATATTCGGCCTATGCTTAAAGAAAAAGGAAAGTAAGAGTTTCGGCAGAAGAGAGGTAATCCAAAAAAAGAAATTATGGTCTTTGCACACTTTTGAAAAAGAAAAGAAAGGTGGAAGAATGCCCAATAGAGAATTCGGCCAAATGCCTTAGGAAGAAAACGGCAGACACCAAGGGACTTTCGGCTTTTAGTACACTACACAAGGCTGACCGAAAATGCTCTTGAAATAAGGACTTTCGGCCACCCCCTTGAAATGCTCTTGGCCACTATTTCAAACTATTTTGAATTAGTCAAATTCCTTATTTCTCTCTTTGCCAATCATTTGAACAATTTGACTTAGTCCAACCTTACTAGGCAGAGTTTGAACTGCACACAACTCCTCTCCCTCCTTGGTGTCAAAATAGAAGACAAAAGGTGGGATTTCTGCTGCTCGAACATGAGACCTTCTTCCCCTGCAAGTGGCGTCATTCACAAGGCTTTAAGTGGCGCCTCCTTGCCACTTTGCCAAGCCTTTTCTTGTGCTAAGATCCCACTTGAAATACTTGTAACCCTTGGCTCCCTCAGCTCCCTTTACTTAAAACTTAAAAACCAAAATTTTCTTACTACCTAGGTCAGCTCTAGCCTTACAACTAAGCCCCAAAACATTACAAATACTGACACCATAATCCAAACACAAGCAAAACAATCCAATTTAAAATTAACCCCCATTTCAGGATATTACAGTTCTACCCCCCTTAAAAATAATTTCGGCCTCGAAATTACCTGGTCAAAAGAGTTGAGGGTATTGCTGTCTCATCACATCCTCTGGTTCCCACGTAGCTTCTTCTACGCCATGGTTCCGCCATAACACTTTCACCAATGGCACGGACTTCCTACGCAAAACTTTCACATCTCGGTCTAAAATTTGCACTAGTTCCTCTTCCATGGTCAAATCCGGACTCACCTCTATCTCCTCTACTGCTAAGACATGCGATGGATTTGAATGATAACGTCTAAGCATGGAGACGTAGAATACATCGTGAATCTGACTTAGCTCTGCTGGCAACTCAAGCTGATAAGCTACGAGTCCCACCCGTCTTAGTACTTTATACGGCCCAATGAACCTTGGACTTAACTTGCCTTTCCTTCCAAACCTCAACACCTTCTTCCATGGTGAGACCTTCAAAACCCTATCACCCACAGCAAACTCTATATCTCTCCGCCTGAGATCAGCATAAGACTTCTGCCTGTCCGAAGCTTCCTTTAATCGAGCCTGAATCAACTTAACCTTGTCTTCAGTCTCTGCAACCAACTCTGGTCCCAACACCTGACGTTCACTCAGCTCCGTCCAACAAGTAGGTGAGCGACACTTCCTACCATACAACGCCTCATATGGTGCCATCCTGATGCTCGCTTGGTAACTATTGTTGTAGGCGAACTCATCTAATGGTAGAAACTCCTCCCAACTACCTCTGAAGTCCAAAACACAACCTCTCAGCATATCCTCTAAAATCTGTATAACCCTTTCCGACTGCCCGTCAGACTGTGGATGGAATGCTGTACTGAAATCCAAGCGCATACCCAAAGCCTGATGCAACGCTCTCCAAAACCTTGACGTAAATTTGGGATCCCTATCCGAGATGATCGATACTGGCACACCATGCAACCTCACTATCTCTAACATATACAGCTTAGCTAGCTTCTGAAGCGAGTAATCAACCCTTACCGGTACGAAGTGAGCCGATTTAGTCAGACGATCCACAATCACCCAAACTGAGTCCTTCTTGCTAGGCGTAAGAGGTAATCCACTGACAAAATCCATAGTAATCCTTTCCCATTTCCACTTTGGAATCTTCACTAGCTGAAGCAACCCTGACGGCAACTGATGTTCAGCCTTGACCTACTGACATGTCAGACACTTACCCACAAACTCCGTTACTTCCCGCTTCAGACCTGGCCACCAAAACTGCTCCCTTAGATCCCGATACATCTTGCTACCTCCAGGATGCATAGCGTATGGGCTGCTATGTGCATCCTGAAGAATCTTCTGTCTTAACTCGGTGTTCTTCGGCATACAAGTTCTCCCTTGGAAACATAGCACTCCATCACTAGACAAGCCGTAACCCTCCAAACCATCATCCTGCACTTGCAATCTCTGCGCATTAAAAACCTCATCCTCTATCTGCTTCTCCCTGATCTACTCAACCCAAGTCGGCTTAACCTGCAATTCTGCCAGAATACTTCCGTCGTCGTACAAACTTAGATGGGCAAACATCGCTCTTAAGTCCGATACAACCTTATGGCTCAACGCGTCTGCCACCACGTTAGCCTTGCCCGGATGATACTCAATCGAACAGTCGTAGTCCTTTAGCAATTCAATCCATCTGCGCTGTCTCAAGTTCAAATCCTTCTAAGTCAAAAGGTACTTCAGACTCTTGTGATCTGTGTAGACTAACGACTTCTCTCCGTACAAGTAGTGCCTCCAAATTTTCAATGCGAAAACTACTGCCGCTAACTCCAGGTCGTGCATCGGATAATTAACTTCATGCTATCTCAACTGTTGAGATGCATAAGCCACTACCTTCCCTTCCTGCATCAGCACACATCCCAAACTCGTATGTGATGCATCGCAATATCCTGTGAATTCCTTTCCTACCTCAGGTTGAATCAAAACCGGAGCTTCAGTCAAAATCTTCTTTAGCTTGTCGAAACTCTCTTGCTACCTCTCAGTCCACATAAACGGAACTCCTTTTCTTAACAACTTGGTCATAGGTGCTGCGATCAACGAAAATCCCTCCACAAATCTTCGGTAGTACCCCGCTAAACCTAGAAAACTCCGAATCTCATCCACTGACTTAGGCGGCTTCCAATCCAATACTGCCTCAATCTTTCGAGAGTCCACTCTAATCCCCTCAGCTGACACTACATGACCCAAGAAAGTCACCTCCCTAAGCCAGAACTCGCACTTACTAAACTTAGCATAAAGTTGCTTTTCCCTCAGAATCTGCAATACAACTCGCAAATGCGCATCATACTCCTCCTCTGTCCTTGAATAAACCAATATGTCGTCTATAAATACCATGACGAACTGATCCAAATACTGTTGGAATACCCTATTCATCATGTCCATGAATGCTGCCGGCGCGTTAGTCAACCCAAACGGCATTACTAGAAACTCATAGTGCCCATACGAGTACGAAACGCCGTCTTGTAGATATCAGCCTCTTTCACCTTTAGCTGATGATACCCAGACCTTAAGTCGATCTTCGAGAATACCGATGCACCCTTTAGTTGATCAAAGAAGTCGTCTATCCTTGGCAACGGGTACTTGTTTTTGATTTTCAGCTTATTCAACTGGCGGTAGTCTATACACATCCGCATTGTACCATCTTTCTTCTTGACAAAGAGTACTGGCGCTCCCCAAGGCGAAACACTTGGCCTGATAAAGCCTCGGTCCAACAGCTCCTGGATCTGAGCCTTTAATTCCACTAACTCCTTTGGCGCCATCCTATACGGAGCAATAGACACTGGCGCGGTTCCGGGTAACAGATCTATGCCAAATTTCACCTCACAATCCGGTGGCAGTCACTGAAGCTCCTCTAGAAACACATCAGCAAATTCCTTTACTGTTCGGACATTCCCTACTGCAAACTCCTTAGCCTCTAAGGCACACACATGAACCACATATGCTTCGCAGCCCTTCCTGACCATCTTCTCAGCCTTCAGAGCAGATACCACGTTGGATAAGTAATCTCTACTATTACCTATCATGACCACCTCGTCATCCTCAACCGTCTTTAGAACCAAGCGCTTAGCCGCGCAATCCAACCTTGCCTGGTACTTAACCAACCAGTCCATCCCAAGAATCGGATCGAACTCCCCAAACGGTAGTTCCATCAGATCAGCAACAAACACTACCCCTTGGAGTTCTAGGGGTACATTTCTATACAGTTTGTTTACAACTACAGAGTGACCTAGAGGGCTAATCACTGTCATCTGCCTAGCAGTAGTCTCAAAGTCTAAATTCATGGTCTCTACTATGCTACTAGCAACGTATGAATGCGTCGAACCCACATCAATCAAAGCAGTATAGGGAAAACCAAAGATCAAGAGCGTACCGGTTATGACGTCCGGTGTGTCGCCCTCCTCTCGGTGCCTCGCTGCATACACTAACCCAGGCTGTCTAGCCTCAGTGCTACCCGCACCTCTGCCCGGCGCTCCTCAGCCCCGACCAGATCCACTACCACCTCTACCATTACCACGACCCCTCTGCGGTGGCGGTCCTCCATTTCTGAATTGAGTACGGCCCTGACCCTCAGACTGAATCCTAGCCAACTTACGCGGACAGTCTCTCACACGATGGTCCAACGAGCCACACTCAAAACATCCTTTTCTACCGGTCCAACATCCTCCCCAATGAGATTTTCCACAACGGTTACACTGTGCTGGTCCCTGATTAGCAGCAACAGCTCTACCAGACTGATTCGGCCCACTCTGTCTAGCCCTTTTCTGAGAATTACCTGACGAGCCAGCCGATCCAAAGCTTCTCTTATTCCTGTTCCTACCCATATTCTGCCTCACAGACTCTTTAACCCCTTCGGCTACTTTAGCCTTTTTTTACCAGGACAGCGAACTCACGCTCCTACTGTGGTGCAATCAGCAACCTCAGCTCATCTCTCAGACCATCCTCGAAATGGACACACCGCTCGTGTTCAGTAGCCACGATGCCTCTCGCATACCGACTCAGCCTTAAGAACTCCGCCTCATACTCTGATACAGACTTACTCCCCTAAACCAACCTCAGAAATGCCTTCCGTTGTGCATCAATGTAGCTAGATCCAATGTACTTTTTCTGATATGCGACCTTAAAATAATCCCAAGTAAGATCTTCTGCTGCAGCACTGTCCCGAACCGTGAGCCACCACTGGTATGACTCATCCCGGAGAAGCGAAACTATTCCCTTCAGCTTTTCCTCAGCAGTCAGGTCCAAATTGTCCATGATCCGCTCCGTCGCCTCCAGCCAATACTCTGCCGTGCTGGGAGCCACACCAGAAACACCTCGGAATACCTCAGCCCCATTGGCTCAGAGTCGCTCGGGTACAGATTTCCGAGCTCCTGCGCCTCCACCTACTCCAGCTACCCTTTCTAGAACTTGTAGCATCGCCTGCGACACTGCGTCGTCCCCAGTCTGATCCTGAAACTCACCACCTGCAGCTGGTGGTGGTACCGGTATCTCATTCTCTGACCCCTGACCAGACCTTACTGGTTCAGAAACTGTCATCCTACCCCGGCCACGTCCACGACCACGTCCACCCCGAGTGCTCATGACTAAAGTCTCAACTTATCTAATTTAGAAGTTTTATGCATCAGTAATTATTCCACTGTTTTAGAAGCACAGTCTTATGAATATTTCTTATTAAAGAAGTTTTGTTTTCGCAATTCTACAGAGTCCTATCAGATTCAGTTTCTAGAGTAGTCCACTATTGCTAGTCATTCAATCTCATCACATCCAAAAATCACAAGCAATAGTAAGGGGTACTTACCTGGGCAGATTGGTGCCGGAGACTCGGTGCCATACCTTTTAAACCATATATTTTAAGCAAAACATTTAAAAACCAATATTTAAAACATTTTGGGCCTTGAGCCCACAGCCGAGCCTTTGAACTTGGCTCTGATACCACAATTGTAACACCCCAAACCCGGTCAACACACCACGACCGAATCTAGCATGCTACAAGAAATTATTTTGAAGAAAACAATCTAACGAATCAAGCTTTGAGTAAAATTTCCTCGTTGTTTTTTTTTGTAGAAAGCAGGTGCATGGTGAGTTAAAATCGATCTGTTGTCTTTGAAAAACCGAGATTAAATTGTTAAAATCTAGTTGTCGATGCATAGGTTAGAAAATATTTTTGACAGTTTAAGAAATTCACTTGCTTCTTTCTTAGTTATTAGAAAACAGTTGAGTTGTGTGAGGAAAACTTAAGGTTGAAAACATTTGAGTTGTAGTTATCTTCAATTGATACGTGATACCCGATGGTAAAGTTTAAAACATGTCGTTTGTTGTTTAGAAAACTTACGCTTTTGTTGTTGTTAGATTATCCAAGTAGTTTACTTAACCATGTTTAAAATAAGTCCAAAACGTATAAATAATTAAAAGGCCTTATTACAACCCATAAATAGAAATGAAGCAAAGTAAAATAAAACAATGTACCCAAATCAAATCCGTGAAAAACCACAATTTATTTATAGCATGGTCACCTCGAGTCCACCCGGCTCCTCGTTCGCGATTTAAGTGTCACCTGAAATGATAAGAGAGAAGGTGAGTCACCAAGACTCAGTGCATAAACCCTCCTCTCGATTAATGCAACATATTCACACACATATCACCAAGCAATATAAAATAATGCACCCAACCCTAGCCATCCATACTCCTTATCTACCCCGTGTGGTACCAAACCACTGGTGGTGCCAAACCACTGGTGACCCAAAGCCACAATATCCAATAATAATGTGGCGCCAAACCACTAGTGACCCAAAGTCACGAATAATCCATTTGTGGGGCCAACCCACGTGTGATACCAAATCACTGGCGACAATCCCGTAATATCAACTATGGGGCCAACCCACTGTGGTGCTAAGCCACTGGGACAAGTCGCTATGAGGTGCCAAACCTCTGGTGACCCAAAGTCACTAAATCAATCTGTGGTACCAAACCACTGGAGGTGCCAAACCTCTGGTGTCCCAAAGACACGGATATCATCTTCCCCCTCCTCTCATATCACCCAACAACATGCCATACTCGTGTAAATCATGCAAATCATGCAAATCATGCCAACATGCTTAGTTACGCATCACATAACCCATATATGTCATAAATCATTATATCAAACATAATGAATAGCAGAACTCAAATCGGAACGGACTTACCCGAATCCATGCTCATACCCATAGGGTATCATATCAACATCCACACTGTTTCGGCTTTTATTAAACACAGGTTATCAAAACATATTACTAAGTAATAGAGTGTGTAAGTTTACACACCTGTTATAACGCAAGCCCTAAATCCGAAGAGTCGATCTACAATGCTAGGTCCTTGATCCTACATTCGGCCATAACTAAGGTTAGCCACATAGGCCATTCGGCCAAACCAAATAAACCCAAAGGGTTAACGCTTGGAACCCGAGACCTTACCTAAACGCCCCTTGAATACTGGCCACCACACGCTTTGTGAATCTGCTTCACTCCCCTACAATCGGCAATCCAAAAACACCCACATCAATAGCCTTCGGCTTTTGAATACTTAAAAGAATAGATGATCTTACAAATGGATCCTTACCACCACTAACCAAAGCCGATTGTTAAAGATGAGAGACTTGGATTGAGTACCTCAAAATCTCGGAGACCCTACAATAAAATCGGTGTCACGAGGTGATTAGAGTTCTATTAACAGATGTCGAAACCCGGCTCTTACCCTTAATGAGAATCGACAAAGAGAAGGGAAAGAGATAAAGAGATTCGGCCATGCACACATACCTTTCCAAATCGATTAGAGAAAGGACCCAAAAGTTCCACCCTTGCTTAACTATTCAGCCAACCAACTGGAAAAGAAAATAGGGAGATTCGGCTAGAGTCTTTGAGAGTTGAAACAAATGAAATGTGGTTCAAGAAGAAAGGAGAAAACGGCAAGGTAGATTAGAAGTGGGAGAGGAAAGATTCGGCTTTAGCAACAAATGAAAAAAAACAAGAAGGGATGGAAGAAAAAGGGTTGATATTCAGCCTATGCTTAAAGAAAAAGGAAAGTAAGAGTTTCGGTAGAAGAGAGGTAATCCAAAAAGAGAAATTATGGTCTTTGCACACTTTTGAAAAAGAAAAGAAAGGTGGAAGAATGCCCAATAGAGAATTCGGCCAAATGCCTTAGGAAGAAAACGGCAGACACCAAGGGACTTTCGGCTTTTGGTACACTACACAAGGCTGACCGAAAATGCACTTTAAACACTCTAGAAAGTTTCGGCAATCCCCTCTACTCACCATACCACAACCGGCCACTCCTCCCATGAGGAGTTCAAGATTCGGCCACCCCCTTGAAATGCTCTTGGCCACTAATTCAAACTATTTTGAATTAGTCAAATTCCTTATTTCTTTCTTTGCCAATCATTTGAACAATTTGACTTAGTCCAACCTTACTAGGCAGAGTTTGAACTGCACACAACTCCTCTCCCTTCTTGGTGTCAAAATAGAAGACAAAAGGTGGGATTTCTGCTGCTCGAACATGAGACCTCCTTCCCCTGCAAGTGGCGTCATTCACAAGGCTTTAAGTGGCGCCTCCTTGCCACTTTGCCAAGCCTTTTCTTGTGCTAAGATCCCACTTGAAATACTTGTAACCCTTGGCTCCCTCAGCTCCCTTTACTTAAAACTTAAAAACCAAAATTTTCTTACTACCCAGGTCAGCTCTAGCCTTACAACTAAGCACCAAAACATTACAAATACTGACACCATAATCCAAACACAAGCAAAACAATCCAATTTAAAATTAACCCCCATTTCAGGATATTACATCAATTCTGTGATACTTTTAAGTATAACGACGTCACTGATGGTGCTACTCGTCTTCAATTATTCCCCTTCTCCTTGATTGATGATGCTTTTTCTTGGTTAGACTTGTAGGCGCTAGGGTGTATCACAACATGGGATGAACTCGCTTGAAAGTTCTTACAAAAGTTTTTCCTAATCAGCAAATTAGTAGAACTAAGAAGAGAGATTGTTGTTTTTAGATAGATAGAGGGAGAAAGTTTCTATGAGGCATGGGAATGGTTCAAAACTTTGATTCAAAAATGGACACACCACAGATTTCCTGAGTGGATGCGACTACAAGTGTTCTATAATGGGTTGGATGCAAATGCACGATCTAGACTAGAGGGAGCAATAGGAGGATCCTTTATGTACAAAATATATGAGGATTCATACAAGATCATCGAGAATATGATAGTGAACTCCGACTAGTGGCCAATTGAATGATTCACATATGGTTAGAAACCGGCTACGGTAAAAGCTGTAACAACCCGATTTTGGGTCTAGTCAGAACAGAGGTTTCAAGGCCACAAATACGATGTAACAAAATTTTTTTTCTTTTATATTTTTATGGTTTCGTGAAAATTTTGTTTGAAAATTTTGACGTTTGGGCACTCAATTTAGTCAAAAGGACTAAATCGTAAAAAGTGCAAAACTTGAGTTCTAGAAGCTAGACGTGTCTAATTGCTATTAAATTTTAAATTGGAGGGCCTTAAATGGTAATTAGAACATTGGTTAAGTTAATGGAAAAAAATGGACATGGTTTGGTATATTTCTAAAGTTTTTCATTAAGGGTAATTTGGTCATTTGGTAATTAAAATGAATTAAAAACAAAATTAAAAGCCAATTATTGTCCATCTTCAACCCCATGGCCGAATTTCAAAATGGAAAACCATGGCTAGGGTTTTTCAAGCTTCCAAGATCGATTGTAAGTCTGTTCTAACCCTGTTTTTTAAAATCCTTGTAACAAGATCTATCTATTTCTGCCACTAATTTGAAGGGATATCAAAGTTTAAAATTTTACCCATGTTGAATATTTGTGTATTTTGATGTTTGATGGTAGAAAATGAATGTTAGTTGTTTGTTAAGCGACTTTTGCTAAGTGATTTTCAGTGAAAATGCCAAAAAGGACTACTTTGTAAAAGTTATAAAATGAGTGGTAAAAATGTGTTTTAATGGAAATCGTGGGCTGCTATAGTTATGAAAATGGTTCAGCTAGGCTTGTTTATTAATGAAATTGAATAGATTTCATTTTACAAGCCCAAGGGCAAAAATATAAATTTGTCAAAGCTTGGGGGTAAAAATGTAATTTTACCATAATATGATTTTTGGATGAATTGGATAAGGTGAATAATAAATGAGTGAAATTTGATATTATAGATCAAGAAAAATGAGGCTCGGACCTAGAACAGAGGAAAAATGAGTAATTGATGATTAAGTCCTTTTGCCATTTTGATGCCGAGGTAAGTTCGTATGTAAAGAATGCATTGTTTTATTTATGTTTTAAATGCTTTAATATTATGACTATGATTGACTCCTTGAACGTAATCGACAAAGTTTGACAAGCGAGAAAATCCCGGTTGAACCTTAGGAATAGTTAGGATACAAATGTCATGGCATTAGGGTTATTTGAGTTTACATGTAAGACCATATATGGGATATGGCATCGATATAAGATTTCGTGTAAGACCATATTTGGGATATGGCATCGATATGAGATTTCGTGTAAGACCATAGCTGGGCTATTGGCATCGATATGAGATCCCATGTAAGACCATATCTGGGATATGGCATTGGTATGGTACTATGTGCGCGAGATTCCTGAGTATCCTTTAGTATTCCAAGTGGTTCAACGGGAAAATTTAACGATTATGTCAAAGACAAAGATGAATATAAGATTATCTTGAAATGGTACAGGTATGTACGTAAGGTTTATAATCAATGATTTCACGATATTGTGAGTTTATGTTCACTATGGGGATGACTTTGTGATGATCTTGTGATTATTGGTCTATACTTGTGATGTATGAAATACGTGGTATATTTAATTGACGATTATGTGATTGGCCTTCGGACTAAATTGAGTTATGATATAGTATGCTTATTTCGCATAAATTGTGATTTATCTCATATGAGAAAAAGGGAAGATTGGCATAAATTCCTATTAAAATGAAAGATGTAAGAGTATATGCTTGAAATGTAAATGCTCATAATTAATGTGTATGTTTTATGGAAGGCTTGGAATGGTTTGTTGATTGTAGAAAATGATATGTTATTTTTATGACTGAGTAAGATGTGTTCATTAAGTGTAAAGTCATTTATTTTTACTTAATTTATGTCACTCATATGATTGAGTAAGTTATGCTTATGAAGTTTAATGACATTTATGTTAAATTATGTCATGTTATTCATATGACAATGTATAATTAATGTTGTTTATTATTTGCATATGAACTTACTAAGCTATATAGCTTACCCCCTTCCTTTCCAATGTTTTAGGGTCCTGTCAAGCTAGCTCGGGTTGGAGATCGCTGGAGATTCTATCACACTATCAAGCCATCGCTACGATTATTGATGAATTCAATTATTTTGACTCTATGGCATGTATAGGGACTAGGTTAGTTTGTTGTATGTGTCATTATTAAATTGGCCATATGTCGTGGCTTGTAGTTATTAATCCTTCATCTTATACATAGCCATGATTGATGGCTTATGGTAATTATAAGCTTATTCATATGTTAATGTCCTCTTATGGGTATGAATTTTGTATGTTTCTAATGGGCTAAGTATGATGTTTTAAGCATGATAAATGATGGCTTGAGAATGACATGTTATTGTCTTAGTTATGAGTGTTTGGTTATCTATGTATGATATGTTTTGTGCCTATGAATTGATGTGAGTGTATGTGTGAATAAGGGTGGAAAATGGCTTGGTAAATAGCCATATTATTGTCCACACAATTAGACACAAGGGCGTGTGTCTAGGTCGTGACACACGGTCAGCCCCATGGGCCTGTGATCCAGTAGTGTATCCTGTGCACCTCAGTTTTGGCAAAACAAAGTGTCCAGAATTGAGCACACAGGCATGTGTCTCAGCCATGTGTGCTACATGGCCTAGTACACTGGTGTGTGACTTGGTCGTGTGACCTCAATTTGATGATGAGATCATAAACAGAATGATCCCTAAGGCGGATACAGCTTGAAGCAGGGGCGTGTAGTATGCCACACGGGCGTGTCTTTTAACCCACACGGGAGTGTGGTCCTGTTTCATGATGAAATTTTTCTATGTTTTGTAAATTTTCCTGAGTTCCCGATTTAGTCCTGAACCATTCCTGAAGCATGTTTTGGGCCTTGTAGGCTCGTTTTGGGGACGATATGTATGTTTTTGAAAATTTTTAAATTTAAGTGGAAACTCATGTCTCAATTTTGTATGACTGCTTGAGTATAAGTTCGGTAATGCCTCGTACCTTGTTCAGGTGTCAAATACGGGTAAGGGGTGTTACATTTAGTGGTATCAGAGCTATTGTTTTGGTCAATTGTCGGACTAACATAGCGTACGTGAGTCTAGCTATACATGTATGTTACCACCTGTGATAGTGTGATATCTCCCGACTCTGACGAGAATTGTCTTGCTGAGACATAGATGCTTTCCAACCAAGTTATTTTTGATAGTATGAAAAGAGATATTGATATATTTGAAATGTGTTTATGATTAGACGGAACTTTGGAAGGTATGAATAGAAGCTCATGATGTGTAGGTGCTAATGTACGAAATGAGATAACCATAAGTTGAGAAATGTGGAAACGTGGAAAGAAATGAAAGTTTATATGGTGATAAGCCTATCCATGTTTGTTTGGCATTCATATGATATTAGGTGCCCAACATATTTGATTAAGTGAATATGATAAGTGCACTTACACAAATTGACGGAATGTGTGTTTATGTACACTTGCTTGAATAAGTGCAATCAGTATGTTCATATGGTTGAATCTTATGTTTAATTGTTAAATTAGAGATAATATAATGTTTTGTTTCATGTCTTTATTATTGAACCATGAATATTATAATAGTATGAAAATTGAATTGGAAGATCAAATTGAGTAGAACGCAAGAAATGAGTACGATCATTCAATGATGAATTGATGGATAAGACCATGGTTGGACCATGACAAAGTATAGAATCTAAGACCATAGCTGGGCTATGGCATTTCAGTCAAAAGACCATAACTGGGTTATGGCATTGTGATGCGTGTAAGACCCTGGCAGGGCCATGGCAAAATATGTGTAAGGCTATAGTTGGACTATGGCGACGAGTAAATGAAGTACTCGAACCCGTAAGACGTTCTCTAATTTGACAAGAGTTGGTAAGTGAAACTGAAGTTAAGTATTGGAATTTAATTAGATATTGATATTGAAATTAATTAAGTAAATTCATCATTGAAATTGTGGATGATAGAAAGTATTTGTAAAATAAATAAGTATATTAATTTGCTTAAAGTGAATTATGTGATTAAGATGATATTACATTGATGATGAATGCAAAGTCATATGCGTGCATTTATGAGAGTCAAGTTAGAGGCTTTACGGCCTCACCCCCTTACCAGTGTTGCTTTATAATGAAAATTCACGAGAATCATGTTGAATAAGTCCATAAGTATGAAACTGAAGAGTTCAGTGGTAAAATAATTAGTAATGCATACAGAGATGAGAATAGTTTGAAAAGTGAAAACAATTTTGGAAGAAATATAAGAATGTTTTTAAAGATTATACAGATTATGCAATGTCACGGATAAAGAAGAAGTTAGTCTCGACTAATCGACTCAATCAAGTATTAAGTCTAGAGATATGTTTGCTGAAATTTCTCCTGAATTGGTTTCGTTAGTGAGTGGAGTAATACGGGGTTCATGATAACAGAATTAGTCAGAGAAATGATGTCTGAAGTGTAAAGATGTCAGAGTATAACAATTATGGTTGAATAGATTATAATGATCTCTTCTGAGTATTCTGTATAGATATTCATTCAACCTCAGGGGTTTATGTGATTGTCCATTTTCTGATGAAATTCTTATCGAGTGAGAATGTTAGCTAACTCTAGTGTTAGATGAAAGCACTAATGGTCTATTTGTTTTATGATTGGCATTACCTTATCTCTTCAGGATTCTATTCTAATATGTTAGAGTAAAGACGATGGTAAAAATTTATATGAGGTTATTATTCTGTTTCTACTGGATGTTGTTCTGTCTTGTATATAAATATTTGGAAAGTGTATTAACTCTGTTACAATGGAATTCCAGAGCTGGTAAGTATTGTTTTTCTTCTGGTTTTCTCTAAGAAATTATCAAGATTTTCAATATTATTTTCTTATGAGTTATGATCTCGAACTTCCAATATGATATCATAATTGGGTTTTCTTATCATCCTTGTTGTGTAAATTATCAGACATGGCTCATCTTTAAATTATGTTCTTTGGTCTATAATGGCTATGCTTAGTATGATTGTATTTCTGGATTCGATAATAGGAATATGGTGATTCTGGTATCAGGGTTTCTCTAATTTTCGTGGAAGAAATTGACATCGGCAAGGGTATAAATGGTAAGAGCACCAGCTTAAATTATATAGCAGTTTTCTTTCCTCAGGTAAGTTTGAATAAAGTCGATGAGTTCAAGCGGGATATTTGTTTCCTCGAGCTAATACAATTGAAAAGATCTTTGATTAGCATGTTAAGAGAATTTTGAAATATTTTGTGGTTGAGTGTTTTCTTAGCATAAAGAAATGTAACACCCTGAATTTTGGGCTAGAAGAAATAGGTTTTGAACAAGGGAACAGTTAGGAGACTGCACATAAATATTTAGTTGTGGAAGAAAGTGACATAAATTAATGTCTGCTTCAGTGGTTAAGTGATTTAGGAGTGTTTGGAAGTGTTTGAGAAGTCAGGGGTTCAAGCCTTGGCTTATGCAAAATTTTTATTTTAAGTGAATAATATCCTTCGATCTAGATAGGAGGTTCTTAAATTATTGTGGTTAAAATATGATTCAAAGGAGTTGTTGGTCTAGTGGTAAGGGGCGTGTGGAGTGTACATGGGTTCAAAGGTTCGAGTGGTGGCGCATCAAAAAGGGAGTATTTATTTTGCTGCCTAATTCATGTGGGTGGTAAAGTTGGATTGAAATACTGTTGAATAGAGTTTGAACTATTCATAGAGAGAATTGAAGCGAGATTAAGGGAGAGATACTAGGAGAAAATCAAGGAGTTTGGTTGAGAGGAAGTGTTGTGCCGTTTGGGGGAACTCTAGCTTTGAGAATTCGGCTGGGGAAAATTTTTGTCATTTTCGGCATTGGAGGAACATTTTGGTGTTAGCATCTGCCGAATTCTCCTTTTCTTTTCTTTCATTTATCGGCTTTTGGTTCTTTTCAGTTTTTATCCTAGCTGATTCGCTCTTCTCCCTTGTCTTCATTTTCTTTTCTCAAATCTGGCCAAAAAGTATATCCCTTATTCCTTTCTCTATTTTTCTTTCGGTGTTCTTCTATTTTTGGGTTTGGCTGACTGTTCCTGTACTCTGCTATGGTGTTGTGGTTTCGGTCTTGCAAGAGTTCTAACGAATTGGTAGGTACTCATAAGTTCCCTCCTTTGATTCTCTGTTATTTTTTTATGTGTTCAAATCCAGTTTCTTCTATCTTTTCTTAAAGCCGAATGCTTCTTCTTACGTGTTCTAGCTGCGATTCTTGTCTTTTCCTTGCGATGTGGTGGTTTGTTGGGTACTAGGTATTTCAGTGGAGTGAAGGGGTTCAAGTGACTGAATCAATCAAAACCTTTTTTGTTCATCATTCAATTAAGGTAAAAGCATTATCTTGGTTTTTTTTTAGCACAGGCTGAATATCCCTATGTTTCTGCAAGTTTAATATTCATGGATTTAAGACATTTGTGAATGATTCTACCTGATGAGATCTGTTGTTATTGCAGTAAGTCAACAACTAGCGTTCGGTTGTTTTAGTCAATGATCTAAGAGGAGTAGATCGCATATTACTCGGTCAAGGTTGGGTGCTTGAGAAACTGGGAGCGATTGCGTAAATAGTAAACAAGTGTGTATTCACACTGTTTTGACTATAGAACGGCAAAAGCTAAAAAGCCAAAAAGCCAGAAGATTGGGCTTTGAGGTCACATGGGCATGCAAACGCTTGTGTGGTCAAACTGAGCCCATGAATCACAGGCGTATGATAGTAGAGGCCTCCATGAGCATTTTCATGGGCTTAGGCGGTAATAGGCCACATTGGGCTGAAATGGACCGTGTAGGCCCAATGGGCTCGTGGGCCCCACACGAATGAAATCCACGATTTGTGGCAAATACTGGACTGGGCTATATAGGTCTCATAGTCGTGGCGAAATATGGGTTGAACGGGCCGCACGAGCGTGTGGGCCCACTTGGTCCCATTTACACTGTTATGACCGTTTAGGTTATCGGAGTCGCTCGAGGCGACTGCAGACCTCCTAGTGGTCGATATCTACATCGAAATACCCCCACAGGGTAAAATGACCGAGTTACCCTTACAGGGTAAAATGACCGAAATACCCCCATAGGGTAAAATGACAGAAATATCCCCATAGTGTAAGATGACCGAAATACCCCATAGGGTAAGATGATAGAAATACCTACACAGGGTAAGATGACTGAAATACCCCCATAGGGTAAGATGACCGAAATACCCTCGTAAGGTAAGATGACCGAAATACCCGATAGGATAAGGTGACTGAAATACCCCCTTAGGGTAAGATGACCGAAATACCCCCGTAGTGTAAGATGACTGAAATACCCCTGTAGTGTAAGATGACTGAAATACCCCTGTAGGGTAACATGACCGAAGCAACCCCATAGGGTAAAATGACCGAAATACCCCTATAGGGTAAAATAACTGAAATACCCCTATAGGGTAAAATGACTGTTATACCCCTAGGAGATGAGATGACTATTATGGCCTTACGTTATGTATGACTGATTTGCTCTATGATATGTATGACTATGGTTGAGCATGACATTTTGCATACACGTATGATATTTTGTCATGACATATTGCATGGGGATGGGTTGTTATATTTAGAGGAGGTGTACTGTACTGATAAGGTCGCACAGGTCGCCCGAGACGACTGTAGACCTACTGATGGCTTTGTGCCATTCATATTATTGGTAAGGTTGCACGGGTCGCCCAAGACGACTGTGGACCTAGTGATGGCTATATGCCGTTTATTTTCCTGGCAGCTTTGCTGCAATACTGTTTAGTGCCGCAACCGGTGTTAATCTTGGTGTGTCTGGCTAGATGGGTCAAATTTATCCCTACATAGTGTGTTTGGCGGGATGGAGTGGTGTGTAGAGTTGGATTGGGTAGGATTTCTGACTGCATATCTGCACTGATTAATGATACTGTACTGTTGCTGCATCGATTAATGATATTACATACTGTTCACTACATGACTGATATTTGTTACTGTTATGGGCCAAGGCCCCACTTATATTAATACTGAAATTGGGCAAAGGCCCTACTGATTACTGGCATTGTGCTGGGCTCAAGCCCAATCGTTTACTATTACAGGAAAGGGTTTAGGCCCACACTGAAGTGGACTGTTATTGTCACGGGCTCAGGCCCAAACTGCATTTATCTATTGTTTAGTTGACTGTTTACTTGTTAGGGGATTACACATTGAGTTTTCGTAAACTCCCCCTCTATTAACATGTACAGGTAATCCCAGTTGTAGGCGGTCGGTGCTGCGAGGAACTCAATGATGGCCACACAACCGCATCAGCTTTCATTTTTAGCCTTTGGTTTTGATTTATAAGTAACTGAATTTGGGTATATTTAGGTAATAAGGCCTCTTTAAAGTTATAAACTTTAAATTGGGGTTTTTATTTATTTAGTTTGATATAAACTGCTAGTTGTAGAAAAAGAAAGGTTTTCAAAAGGTAACTATTTTCAAAGACACCACGTTTTCACAACATTTCCTAAAAAAATACTTCCGCAATAAATGAGATTTTTAAAATTAATAACATTTTAAAAGTGATTAGCTTTTAATGATGCACGCTTTGGAAATGAACAACCAGTTTTGGAGTCACCGTTAAATAACAAAATGATTAATTAATTTTGAGGATTTCAACGACAACAAGTTTTAAGCTAAACACTTCAATGTGACACTGTCAAATTCAGCCATAACATCTAGGCTGGGTTTGGGGTGTTACATTTAGTGGTATCAGAGTCGAGTTGCAAAACTCGGCTGTGGAATGGGTTTTTAAACTTTGAATTTCTAAAAGTTGCTTTTAAATAATTTGAAGTGTTCTGGAAGGATTTTCTAATTGTGTGGCACACCGAGTCTCTGCGCCGATCCTGTAAGTTCTCTCTGGAAAATGTACTTTGATTTTGACTGAAACTGCCATAGGTAGGAGTACTGATACTATTGTAGGTAGTACTGCAAACTCTTTAGTAGGGTATACTAAAACTGTAGTAAACCAGTATACACTGATAGACACTGTGTTGTGCGAAAATAAACTCTAAATTACTACTTTTCATAAGACATCTGTTAATAAACAACTAGAACTGTAAACCGATCTGCATAAAATTGTTAATTTAGATAAAACGCGAAGAGACAATGAGCACAAGAGGTACACGTACAAGAGGCCATGGTAGAGGCCGTAGAGGTGATCGAGTTGGGTCCTCGTTGTTTGGCCATATATCTAATTTGGAACTAGAGTGCGCAGCGTAAGTGTAGTGGTGGAGTCTGTGTTATGCAATTGATCTGATAATTGGAAATTTCGAGGATGAATTTTCTTTAAGGATGGGTGAATTGTAACGCCCCAAATTTTGGGCCTAGAAGAAACATGTTTTGAACAAGGGAACAGTTAGGAGACTACACATAAATATCTAGTTGTGCAAGAAAGTGACATAAATTAATGTTTGCTTCAGTGGTTAAGTGATTTAGGAGTGTTTGGAAGTGTCTAAGAAGTTAGGGGTTCAAGCCTTGGCTTATACAAAATTTTTATTTTAAGTGAATAAAATCCTTGGATCTAGATAGGAGGTTCTTAAATTATTGTGGTTAAAATATGATACCAAAGAGTTGTTGGTCTAGTGGTAAGGGGCATGTGGAGTGTACATGGGGTCTAAGGTTCAAGTGTTGGCGCATCAAAAAGGGAGTATTTATTTTGCTGCCTAATTCGTGTGGGTGGTAGAGTTAGATTGAAATGCTGCTGAATGAAGTTTGAACTGGTCATAGAGAGAATTGAGGAGGGATAAGGGGAGAGATACTAGGAGAAAATCAAGGAGTTTGATTGAGAGGAAGTGTTGTGCCGTTTGGGGGAACTCTAGCTCTGAGAATTCGGCTAGGGAAAATGTTTGTCATTTTTAGCATTGGAGGAACATTTTGGTGTTAGCATCTGCCGAATTCTCCTTTTCTTTTCTTCTATTTATCAGCTTTTGGTTCTTTTCTGTTTTTATCCTAGTTGATTCACTCTTCTCCCTTGTTTTCATTTTCTTTTCTCAAATTTGGCTGAATAGTATATCCCTCATTCTCTATTTTTCTTTTGGTGTTCTTCTGTTTTGGGTTTGGCCAACTGTTCCCGTACTCTGCTATGGTGTTGTGGTTTCGGTCTTGCAAGAGTTCTGACGAATCGGTAGGTACTCATAAGTTCCCTCCTTTGATTCTCTATTATTTCTTTATGTGTTCAAATCCATTTTCTTCTATCTTTTCCGAAAGTTCAATGCTTTTTCTTACGTGTTCTAGTTGTGATTCTTTTCTTTTCATTGCGATGTGGTGGTTTGTTGGGTACTAGGTATTCAGTGGAGTGAAGGGGTGCAGGTGACTGAAGCAATCAAAACCTTTTTCGTTCATCTTTCAGTTAAGGTAAAAGCATTATCTTGGTTTTTTTTTTAGCATAGGCTGCATATCCCTATGTTTCTGCAAGTTTAATATTCATGGATTTAAGACACTTGTGAATGATTCTACCTAATGAGATCTGTTGTTATTGCAGTAAGTCGGCAAGTAGCGTTCGATCGTTTTAGTCAGTGATCTAAGAGGAGTAGATCCCATATTACTCAGTCAAGGTTGGGTGCTTGAGAAACTGGGAGCGATTGCGTAAACAGTAAACAGGTGTGTATTCACACTGTTTTGACTGTAGAACGGTAAACGCCGAAAAGCCGAAAAGTCGAAAGATTGGGCTTTGAGGTCACATGGGTGTGTTAAAGCTCGTGTGGTCAAACCAAGCCCATGAATCACGGGCGTATGACTGTAGAGGCCTCCATGAGAATTTTCATGGGCTTAGGCCGTAATGGGCCACGTTGGGTCAAAATAGGTCGTGTGGGCCCAATGGGCTCGTGGGCCCGACACGGATGAAACCCACAATTTGTGGCAAATACTAGACTGGGCTATGTAGGTCTCATAGCCGCGGAAAAATCTTGGCTAAACGGGTCGCACGAGCGTGCAGGCCCACTTGGGCCGAGTAATGGCCTTGGGCCCATTTACACCGTTATGACCGTTTAGGTTATCGGAGTCGCTCGAGGCGACAGCAAAAGTCCTAAGAGGTCAATATCCGCATCGAAATACCCCCACAGGGTAAAATGTCTGAAATGCCCCCATAGGGTAAAATGACCGAAATACCCCCACAGGGTAAAATGACCGAAATACCCGTAGAGGGTAAAATGACCGAGATACCTCCATAGGGTAAAATGACCGAAATACCCCCACAAGGTAAAATGATTGAGATACCCCTACAGGGTAAAATGACCGAAATATCCCTACAGGGTAAAATGATCGAAATACCTACACAGGGCAAAATGATTGAAATACCCCCAGAGGGTAAGATGACCGAAATACCCGCACAGGGTAACATGACCGCAATACCCGCACAGGGTAAGATGACTAAAATACCCCCGTATGGTAAGATGACCGAAATACACTCGTAGGGTAAGATGACCGAAATACCCTTGTAGGGTACAATGACTGAAATACCCCCGTAAGGTAACATGACCGAAATACCCCCGTCGGGTAAGATGGCCGAAATACCCTGGTAGGGTAAGATGACCGAAATACCCCGTAGGGTAAGATGACTGAAATACCCCCGTAAGGTAAGATGACCGAAATACCCCGTAGGGTAAGATGACTGAAATACCCCCGTAAGGTAAGATGACCGAAATACCCCATAGGGTAACATGACCGAAATACCCCGTAGGGTAACATGACCGAAATACCCCTACAGGGTAAAATGACTGAAACGCCCTGATAGGGTAAAATGACCGAAATGCCCCTATAGGGTAAAATGATTGTTATACCCCTAGGAGATGATATGACTGTTATGGCCTTATGTTATGTATGACTAATTTGCTCTGTGATATGTATGACTATGATTGAGCATGACATTTTGCATACACGTATGATATTATGTCACGACATATTGCATGGGGATGGGTTATTATATTTGGAGGTAGTGTACTGTACTGATAAGGTCGCATGGGTTGCCCAAGACGACTGTAGACCTACTGATGGTTTTGTGCCGTTCATATTACTGGTAAGGTTGCACGGGTCTTCCAAGATGACTGTGGACCTACTAATGGCTATATGCAGTTTATTTTACTGGCAGCTTTGCTGCAATACTGTTTAGTGCCTCAACCAGTACTAATCTTGGTGTGTCTGGTTGGGTGGGTCGAATTTATCCCCACATGGTGTGTTTGGCGGGACGGAGTGGTGTGTAGAGGCTGGATTAGGTAGGATTTCTGACTGCATATCTGCACTGATTAATGATACTGTACTGTTACTACATCGATTAATGATATTACATACTGTCCACTGCATGACTGATATCTGTTACTGTTGTGGGCCAAGGCCCTACTGATACTAATACTGAAATTGTGCAAAGGCCCTACTAATTACTGGCATTGTGCTGGGCTCAAGCCCAATCATTTACTGTTACATGAAAGGGCTTAGGCCCACACTGAACTGGACTGTTATTGTAATGGGCTTAGGCCCAAACTTCGTTTATCTACTGTTTAATTGACTGTTTGCTTTTTAGGGGATTACACACTGAGTTTTCGTAAACTCACCCCTCTGTTCAACTGTACAGGTAATCCCCAATTGTAGGCGAGTCAGTGCTGTGAGGGACTCAATGATAGCCACACAACCGCATCAGCTTTTGTTTTTAGCCTTTGATTTATAAGTAATTGAATTTTGGTATTTTTAGGTAATAAGCCCTCGTTAAAGTTATAAACTTTAAATTGGGGTTTTTATTTATTTAGTTTGATATAAACTGCTAGTTGTAGAAAAAGATAGGTTTTCAAAAGGTAACTATTTTCAAAGACACCATGTTTTCACAACATTTTCTAAAAAAAAAAACTTCCGAAATAAATGATATTTTGAAAATTAATAACATTTTAAAAGTGATTAGCTTTTAATGATGCACGCTTTGGAAATGAACAACCCATTTTGGAATCACCGTTAAAGAACAAAATAATTAATTGATTTTGAAGATTTCAACGAAAACAAGTTTTACGCTAAACACTTCAATGTGACACCGCCAGATTCAGCCATAACGTCTAGGCCGGGTTTGGGGTGTTACAAGAAAAGAGTACTTTGATATGTTGTTATTCGATAGTTGAAATCAAGCCATAACGTCTAGGCCAGGTTTGGGGTGTTACAAGAAAAGAGTACTTTGATATGTTATTATTCGATAGTTGAAATCAACTCATTTGTTTTTATTAGAGTGAATTGATTTGTTGAGATGTGATTTGAGTTATATGTATTTAAGCATGTCCTCAGCTAAGAGAATAAATTCTGTGCATTCACGAGTTTGAAGACGAAAACTCGGAATGAAAAACCAGTATTTTAGAAAGTATGATATAGAGATATACTTATTGGATTACTTTAACCGAATGATGTTATTACGAGTAAAGCTACTCTGATTGAGAACGTTATCACAGTTGTGAAAGTTTGAATGGTCTGTTGCATGTTAGCAAAGTTGAAAACAGTTGAAGGTATTATTAACTGAACCACTGGTTTTGAGTTCACTCTGAATTGAGAAAAGAATTTGCGATTTTCAGTGATATACTATTGGACAGATTGGAATATGTTTTAATACAAAAATGTAAAGTGATAGTTTGTATTTTTAGACAGTTAAAGCCACATTACAAGAGAACTGTTCGACTAGTTATTTAGAGGCGGCCACTTCTATGTTTGTGTTGTGAATTTGATGACTTCATGTGTTCGACGGGAAATGTCACGTATTTCCTGGTCCAAAGGGTTAAGTATCTAATGTCCTAGAAAGATCTAAATTTAAGATAGTGTGAAGGTTTTGAGATGATAAAGGACTGTGAGTAGTTATCGATTAACCTTTGGGAAAGCAAGTATAATTACAGATGTCTGAATTGAAAATTCTTTATTTATTTTATGAGTACTGGTTACATGACTATCTTATTGATGATGGTCTGATTCTAGCTAAGTTAAAAACTAAATCAATGCTTTCATTGCGAGTTTGAGAAGCTCAGAAATGTGTATGGTAAGCTAAATGAGTACAGTATGAGTCGAATTTTCGATTCTAAATTTCAGGTCTAACCTGATGACTAATGTTATTGCTCTGAGACAGAAATTGTGTACAAAAGAATCCAGAGCTTATGTAGAAGTTTTTGTACGAGGCTCAATAGTAGCACGTCTGTTCATCCAAGAGTAATAAAATGTGCAATTATAGGAAGTAGATGTTCTGGTGATTGAGTATGTACCATAATATTTTTGAATTTATGTTTAGATGTCTATTTGATAGCAAGTAAGCCGAACATCAAGAGCATTCAGGACTATTGCAGTCAGTGATAATACTAGTGTACTATGAGATAGAGTCACTATAGATATCGTATCGGGACTACCTCTATCCTCGAAATGGATAGTGTTGTTTGAATGTTTATCATTTGACAAAATCCGCGTGATTGTTTCAGTATGTACTGAGTTCTTATTTGACAGATCAACTGAGTATATGTGTTCCAGAGACAGTAATTTAGATATTTGACGATATACTCCAGCACTGCGTGCTAAAGTTCAAAGGTTATTGGTGTAACACCCCAAATCCGGCCTAGACGTTATGGTTGAATCTGGCATGTCACATTGAAGTGTTTTTCGAAAACCATGTTTTCATTGAAAACCCTTCTTGAAATTTCAAACTTCTTGCCATTTAAAACTTGTATAAAACCTTAGTTTGCATTTGTTTATTTTCAATCGAGGTTTATTAAAAAGTTATTACCTTCAAAAACTTATTGTTGCGGAAGCTTAATTTAAAGCAAATGATTTACGAAAACGTGATATTTAAAAATTGGGTTGCAAAAATGTAGTGTTAGAAAACAGTTATTGTTTTGGAAAAACCACGTTCTACTTCTAGCAGATATAAATCACAATCAAAACAAATCCCAAAATTTAAGAAAAACTAGAATAAAACTTAATCACAATCAAACAATCCTAACCAACAAGCTCATTCTTAAGTAAATGAGCTAAATAGAATAAAACTTGTGCAGTTGTGTGGCCCTCTCCGAGTCCCTTGCAGCTCCGAACCGTCTAACACTTGGGATTACCTAAAAGGTTAAAAATGGGGTGAGATTATGAAAACTCAGTGTGTAATCCCCTTATTAAAGAAACAATCAGTATACAGGAACATAATCAGTCTGGGCCTGAGCCCTATAACAGTATCAGTACAGTATGGGCATTGGCCCATGACAGTAACGGTGGCAATTCGGCCTTAGCCCTTATCAGCCTCTGTTGGGTCTTAGCCCATATCAAATACCACATATAACATCTATCTAGGCCTAAGCCCATCTCAATATCAAAATTAGTAAATGTAATGCATAAATACCCACACCAACCCTGCACTCCGTCTCCTGTCCAACCTTGCACTCCTGTGGGGATTAAATCGACCCACCCATCCCTACACTCCTTATGTAGCACCGATTGCAGCACTAACAAATATTGCAGTAGAGCTGCCAATCACATAATCGGCTTAAAGCCATCAGTGGCTCCACAACCGTCTCATGCGACCCGTGCGACCCTCACATATCAATCACTTCCTCCAATACAAGATCCCAACCCCGTGCAGTATGTAGTGTATGCAGTATGCCATGCTCAGAATCAATCATATCATTCACAGTTAAGTCAATCAAATAGTTATACAATCACAGTCAAATCAGTCAAATCGTAGCACAAATCAGTCATTTACCCTCGACGGGCAAAATAGTAATTTACCCTCCAGGGGCATTACGGTCATTTTACCCTGCAGGGACATTACGGTCATTTTACTTTACAGGGACATTACGGTCATTTTACCATCGAGGGGCAAAATAGTCATTTTACCCTACAGGGACATTACGATCATTTTTACCATATAGGGACATTATGGTCATTTTACCCTACAGGGGCATTACGATCATTTTACCCTATGGGGGTATTACGGTCAATTTACCCTACACGGGTATTACGATCATTTTACCCTACAGGGGCATTACGGTCATTTTACCTATAGGGGTATTACGGTCAATTTACCCTATAGGGGCATTACGGTCATTTTACCTAACTTAGAGTCTCGATACAGTTAACGACCTTTCCGAAGGCCTACAGTCGCCTCAAGCGACACAAATAATCCATTTGGTCAAAATAGTGTAAATGGGCTTAAAGCCCAATATTCGGCCCAAATGGGCCCGCACGCTCGTGTGGCCCATTTGCCCAAATCCAGTCACGGCTATGTGATCCACATAGCCCAATCCAGTCCACTTTTCGTAAATTTTATCCGTGTGGGCCCACGAGCCCATTGGCCCCACACGGCCCGTTTCGGCCCAACATGGCCCAAGTGCACAAGAACACTCGTAGTGGCCTCTTCAGTCTATCGCCCACTGTTGTGGGCTCAATTTTTTCCACGCGAGCGATCACACGCTCGTGAGGCCTCAAATGCCGAAGTTTCGACTTTTCAGCTTTTGCCGATTTACGGTTAAGACATGTGAATACACACCTGATTGCGATATGTGTGAATGACCCACGAGAACTCCAACCTACATTCAATCAAGGCAGTCCATTAATCACTTGTCGATCGAGTTAATCGAATCCCAATCAACTTATCAAAAACAGCCTCTACCAAAAATAGTTGTCCAACAGATTACCTCTCCCTTGACTAGATCAGTCGGCTGTGGTTGCCCACTTGATCCAGAGATTGGTGCAGCCACCCTGCCACACCCCGGTGAAAAATCCGGAACAGCTGACACTTTACACTGCTTAAATTTAAGGGCAAGGGCTATGTGCCCATTCTCAGCTGGCACCATTCCTGATCCTCCATCAGAATGGCTGCTACTCGCCACCATTGATATCTCTTTATGCAACATATTATCAGAAACCCCCATTTCACTTCTAGAGCTTTTAGAACCCTAAGAACAAAATAAGTGTGGGTTGGAAACACAGTGCTAATGAAATAACTCACTTGGAAAAAGTTAGAAGACTTACAAAAATTGATGATGATGGAATCAGTTGGAATAGTTTAGGTATATTCGGACAAACACAATAGGGAAAGATGATAAAGTGAACGTACACAAAAAGCCTTATGAAGAATTCGACTATCATTGGAAGAGAGTGGAAAGCAGAGAAGAAGAAGATGGAGAGTAGGTTTGGTTTAGAAGGGAGGTTGAGAGGAGAAGGATTCAGAAGGAAAAGAAGAAGCAAAACCAAGAGTGAGAGAGGAAAGGGATTTTGGCAAAGCAAAGAAGAAAGAAAATGAAACCAAAAAAAGAAGGTTACCTATTCGGCAATTGTAGGAAGGAGGAAAGTAGTGGAAATTTTGGTCACTTTAATAGCTAAAACGCAAACCCGAAAGGAACCCCTAATGGTAGAAAAAGAACATTTGACACCTTCCTTACAACCCTCTCAAAACCAAACAAAAAATTGCCTTGTGCCGAAAATGCTCCCTCACTTCCCTTTAGCCGAATTTCACTAAGCCGTAGAGTCCCAATCAGCCACAACACCCTACCAACCTCCCATTTTCAAATTTCCTTGATTTTCTCCCCAATATTCTCCTTGATTTGCTCCACAAAACCCTCCAAGACGAATTCAAACTTCACCTAACAGAGGTAGTTTCAGTCTAACTTCACTTCCTATGGTGCAAGGAAATATAATAAATACCCCCTTGCACATCATGAGACTCGAACTTGAGCTCCCTTGCAACCTTGAACACGCCACTTACCACTGGACTACAAGTTCTCTTATGTCATGATTTCACCAGAAAATATTTATAAAGCCTTCAAGCTAAGGCCAATATTCACTTAAGAGCAAAAAGCAAAAATTTTGCTAAAGCCCAAGTTTGAACCCAGGACTTCTCCAACACTCCCAACTCTTCCTAAATCACATAGCCACTAAAGCAAACAAGAAATTTGTGTCATTTTCTAGCACACATAAATATTTATGCGCAGTCTCCTAGCTGATCCCACACTCAAGGCCCCATTCCTTCTAGGCCCAAATTCGGGGCGTTACCATTGGAAATAGATATACGAGGTTAAATAAATTTGTGATTCTTTGAATTTAGTGAAAGTGTTTCATAATAGTTGAAAACAACTTCTTCTGGTAAGATTTTTGAGGACGAAAATCCCTAAAGGGGGAGAGTTGTAATAGCCCAATTTTGGGTCTAGTCGGAACAGTGGTTTCGAGGCCACAAATCTGACGTAAGAAAATTTATTTTCTATTACATTTTTATTGTCAGCAATTTCACGAAATGAATTCATGAAAATTTCGTTCGAAAATTTCGACGTTTGGGCACTCAATTTAGTCAAAATGACTAAATTGTAAAAAATGCAAACTTGAGTTCTAGAAGCTAGAGGTGTCTTTTTGTTATGAAATTTCAAATTGGAGGTCCTTGGATGGTAATTAGACCATTGGTTAAGTTGATGGACAAATAAGGACATGGTTTGGTATATTTCTAAAGTTTTTCATTAAGGGCAATTTGGTCATTTGGTAATTAAAATGAATTAAAAACAAAATTAAAAGCCAAGTTTTGTCCATCTTCAACCCCATGGCCGAATTTCACAAGGGGAAACCATGGCTAGGGTTTTTCAAGCATCCAAGCTCGATTGTAAGTCCGTTCTAGCCTCTTTTTTTATGATTTTTACATTTTTGAAATCCATCTAACATGATCTATCTATTTCTGCCACTAACTTGAAGGGATATCAAAGTTTAAAATTTTAACCATGTTGAATATTTGTGTATTTTGATGTTTGATGGTAGAAAATGAATGTTAGCTATTTGTTAAGCGACTTTTGCTAAGTGATTTTCGGTGAAAATGTCAAAAATGACTAAATTGTAAAAGTTATAATTTGAGTAGTAAAAATGTGTTTTAATGGAAATTGTGGGCTGCTATAGTTATGAAAATGGTTCAGCTAGGCTTGTTTATTAAATAAATTGAATAGATTTCATTTTACGAGCCTAGAGGAAAAAATGTAAATATGTCAAAGTTTGGGGGTAAAAATGTAATTTTTCCATAATATGATTTTTGGACTGAATTGAATAAGGTGAATAATGAATGAGTGAAATGTGATATTATAGATCAAGAAAAATGAGTCTCGGACCTAGAAACGGAGTAAAAACAAGTAATTGACGATTAAGTCCTTTTGCCATTTCGATGCCAAGGTAAGTTCGTATGTAAATAATGCATTGTTTTATTTATGTTTTAAATGCTTTAATATTCTATGAATTATGATTAACTCTTTGAATGTAATCGACAAAGTTCGACAAACGAGAAAATCCCGGTTGAACCTTAGGAATAGTTAGGATACAAATGTTATGACATTAGGTTATTTGAGTTTATGTGTAAGACCATATCTGGAATATGTCATCGATATGAGATTTTGTGTAAGACCATATCTGGGATATGGCATCGATATGAGATTTTGTGTAAGACCATATCTGGGATATGGCATCGATATGAGATTTCGTGTAAGACCATATCTGGGCTATTGGCATCGATATGAGATCCCATGTAAGACCATATATGGGGTATGACCTTGGTATGGTACTATGTGCGTGAGATTCCCGAGTATCCTTTAGTATTCCAAGTGGTTCAACGGGAAAATTCAACAATTATGTCAAAGACAAAGATGAATATAAGATTATGTTGAAACGATACAGGTATGTACGTAAGGTTTATAGCCAATGATTTCACGATATTATGAGTTTATGTTCACTATGGGGATGACTTTGTGATGATCTTGGGATTATTGGTCTATACTTGTGATGTATGAAATATGTGGTAAATTTGATTGACGATTATGTGATTGGCCTTCGGACTAACTTGAGTTATGATAAATAGTATGCTTATTTCGCATAAATTGTGATTTATCGCATGCGAGAAAATGGGAAGATTGGCATAAATTCCTATGAAAATGAAAGATGTAAGAGTATATACTTGAAATGTAAATGCTCATAATTAATGAGTATGTTTTATGGAAGGCTTGGAATGGTTTGTTGATTGTGGAAAATGATATGTTATTTATATGACTGAGTAAGATGTGTTCATTAAGTGTAAAGTCATTTATTTTGACTTAAGTTATGTTACTCATATGATTGAGTAAGTTATGCTCATGAAGTTTAATGAAATTTATGTTAATTTATGTCATATTATTCATATGACAATGTATAATTAATGTTGTTTATTATTTGCATATGAACATACTAAGCTATATAGCTTACCTCCCTTCCTTTCCCATGTTTTAGAGTGCAGTCAAGCTAGCTCGGGTTGGAGGTCGTTGGAGATTCTATCACACTATCAAGCCATCACTACAAGTATTGATGAATTCAAGTATTTTGAGTCTATGGCATGTATAGGGACTAGGTTAATTTGTTGTATGTGTCATTATTAAATTGGCCATATGTGGTGACTTGTAGTTATTAATGCTTCACCTTATACATAGCCATGATTGATGGCTTATGCTGATTATAAGTTCATTCATATGTTAATGTGCTCTTGTGGATGTGAAATTAGTATGTTTCTAATGGGCTAAGTATGATGTTTTTAAGCATGATAAATGATGGCATGAGAATGACATGTTATTGTCTTAGTTGTGAGTGTTTTGTTGTATAAGTATGATATGTTTTGTGCCTATGAATTGATGTGAGTGTATTTGTGAATAAGGGTGGCAAATGGCTTGGTAAACATCCTTATTATTGTCCACACGGGTAGACACACGGGCGTGTGTCTAGGATGTGTGTGACACACAGTCAGCCCCATGGGCGTGTGATCCAGCCGTGTATCCTCTGCACCTCAATTTTGGCAAAATAGAATGTCTAGAATTAAGCACACGGGCAGAGACACGGGTGTGTATCTCAGCCGTGTGTGCTACACGGCCTAGCACACGGGCGTGTGACTTGGCCGTGTGACCCGAATTTGATGATGGCGTCATAAACAAAATGCTCCCTAAGGTGGACACGACCTGAAGCATGGGAGTGTGGTATGCCACACGGGCGTGTCCCTTAACCCACACGGGCGTGTGGTCCTGTTTCATGATGAAATTTTTCTGAGTTTTGTAAAATTTCCTGAGTTCTCGGTTTAGTCCCGAACCATTCCCGAAGCATGTTTCGAGCTTCATATGCTCGTTTTAGGGACGATATGTATGTTTTTGAAAAGTTTTAAATTTGAGTAGAAATTCATGTCTCGATTTTGTATGATTGCTTGCATATAAGTCCGGTAACGCCTCGTACCTTGTTCCGGTGTCAAATACGGGTAAGGGGTGTTACAAAAGCTATCCAAAAGGATGATAAGTATGAACAGTTAGTGGATAGACTCAACCATATCGAATCGGGTTCTACATCGTCTATGCATGGGGGAGACAAATTGCTCTTCCACTATATCAGCAACCCAGCTGAAGATGTAAATTACGTTAGAAACAGGGGTGGAAACCCTTATTCAGATACATATAATCTGGGTTGGAGAGATCACCCGAATCTGATATGGGGGAAACCAAGGAGCAGGTAATAATTTAATTCAAGTTAAAAATACTAATTACCAATCTCCCTATTTGTAGAAACTCCAGGATTGGGTCAACCCAAATGACCATACTGCATTTGGTCAACAGCTGGACAAAATTGAGGGAGAAATGCAGTCAATGACAACTGAAGCCAAACATGTGCAGTCTGAGTGCACAAACTCAACAGAAACATTGACTAAACTCGAGGACCAAATGAGCCAATTAGTGAGCATGATGGATGACATTAAAAGAAAAATTGGCACAGGTATTCCTAGTAATGTGGAGGATAATCCACAAAGAGAAGGTAATGAGCATGTGAAAGAAATTGCACTCCAATCGGGCAAAGTACTGAGTAGCCCAGAAACCATTACTCTAGAGACAATTGTAGAGAATAATGACGATCGTTAGAAGGTATCCTAGAAGTGAAAGATGAGCCAGAGTTAGATGAGGTAATCACACCGGCAACAGAGATAGAGAAGGAAGTAACTAAAAATTCTGCCGGTACAAAAATCTCATTCCCTTTAAGACTAGAAGAAAAGAAAAGGTGGGATTAGGATGAACCTGAAAGTTTCATAAACCTATTTAAAACATTGAATGCTTTCCTACCTGTAATTGAGTTAATTGAAAAAGTTCCAAAATACGCCAAGTTTTTAAAAGAGATGATGGCTAGGCATAAGAAAAATAAGGTAGGAGAACAAGTGACTTTAGATGCTTCTTATAACGTGATTATTTCAAGATAGGTACCTCAAAAATTGAAAGACCCAAGGAGTTTTACTATTCCCATAGAGATAGGAAGCATTCACTTTAATAGCCCGATTTAGGGTCTAGTCAGAATAGTGGTGCGAGACCACAAATATGAAGTAGAAATATGAGTTTTAATGAATTTCATGAGGCTTATGTGGTGGTTGCATGATTGTGTGAACATTTCATGAAGATATTTTATTAATTAGTGAATAAATTGTCATTAGGACTAAATTGCAAAGACTAGAAAATATGAGATTCTAGAAGATTTAAGTATGAAATAGCATCATACAATTAATAGAGGTCCTTATTTAGCAATTAGACCATTAAGTATTCTGATGGACAAAAATGGACATGGGAAGGAAAAATCTTAAGAAAGGGCCATTAAAGGCATTGTTGTCATTTGGTTAATTAAAGAATTAAAAGGGAAAAAATAAGCCAAAATCATGTCCATCTTCTTCCTTCTTAGCCAAAAATCACAAGGAACCATAGCTAGGGTTTTGTCCAACTTTCAAGCTTGATAGTAAGTGCATCTTAGCCCCGTTTTTAATGTTCTTTGTACTTTTGAGATCTTCGTAGCTCGATTTAACTATTTCTAGCTATATTTTGAGCTACGGTTTATGTTCAAGAATTTACCCATGTATGACATGCATGTATTTTGATGTTTTATGGAAGATTATGAAAGTTTCATGTAGGATAAACATCTTTTTCTAAGTGATTTTCATGAAAAATCCATGTAAGGACCAAATTGTAAAAGTTATGAAAATGGTCATACATGAGTGAAATAGTAGAAATTGAAGGTTTCTATAGTGGAGAATATGATTCGGCTAGGCTTGAATTACAAGAAAGTTGAATGAAAATCATTTTACGAGCCTAGGGGCAAAAGTGCAATTATGATAAAGTTTAGGGGCAAAAATATAATTTTTGCCAAAGTATGAAATATGAGTCAATTTAGTCAATGTAAGTATTAAACAAGCTAAATTGTTATTATAGATTAAGAAACACGAAGCCCGGACCGAAACCGAGGCAAGAACAAAGTCGGGGACTAAATTGCACATCTACACATATTTTGGAGTACCGAGGTAAGCTTGTATGAATTTAAGGCCACATATACTTTTATAATTAAATTACTTACTATGTTGTATAATGCACATTGTTTTCATGAAGTTGATTAACAATGCCTAATAAGAAATTCTATGAGAATAAGTAAGTGGAAGTCCCGGATAAAGATTCGGAATAACAAAGATACTTATGTCACTACATGAGATAAGGAAAGCCCGTGTAAGACCTTGTCTGGGACATGGCATCGGCACTCAAGGAATGTAGGTCTCTTACAAGACCATGTCTAGGACATGGCATTGGCACCGAACGTAGATCCTGTATAAGACCATGTCTGGGACATGGCGTCAGCATGGGATAAGGAAGGTCTCGTGTAAGACCATGTCTGGGACATGGCGTCGATACCATACAAGGAAGGTCCCGTGTAAGACCATGTTTGGGACATGGCTTCGTAACTAAAGGAAGATCTCGTGTAAGACCATGTTTGGGACATGGCATCGACATCGAGTTAAGAGATCCCGTGTAAGACCATATTTGGGACATGGCATCGGTATAATGAGGCGATCCCATGTAAGACCATATCTGGGATATGGCATTGGCATCGAGACACATGTTTAGTGAGATTGAGTATCCTCTGATATTCCGAGTAATTCACGGGCAAAAGAGCCAAGTATGAAAGAGGTAAGATAAAAGCTAAGTAAGTAATGATAGTAATAAGTTAAGTTGTTCAAGGTTGATAAAGAGCTTTATTTAAATTAAGAAAGATGAAGATTTGAATTTGTGTTACATTAGCGAAAGTGCTAATCTATGTGATTAAGTGATACAGGTACCATGATTAAAATACGAGTATGAAAGTAATATGTAATATTTGATGAATAAGAGTAAGCATGAGTAAGTAAGCTCAAGCACTTGAGATTTATGTGTTCTTGATCGTGATGGATGAATTTATTATGAGAAAATATGTTGCTATATGAATTTTCATACAAACTTACTAAGCTATATGCTTACTTCTTTCTTTTCTTTCTTCCTTGTAGCTTTGCCAAGCTAGCTCGGGGATCATAGACGTCGAAGCTCGGATCACACTATCAATCATTATTTTGGTATAGTCAAGTTGTTTTATTTTAAGTACGGCATGTGTAGGGATTATGTCATTTTGAGTTATATCATATTTGGAGCATAAGTGTTGGCTATTAAGGTTACTATCCTTTTTGTATATAGCCAAAGAAATTGGTTAATATTTGTTAAGTTTCATATCTTATTGATGATGAGTTTCATGAATTCTACAAGTGATGTTTCAAGGGTTATTCATAGTGTATAAAGGCCATGTTATGTATTACCTGAGTTGGTATAAGTGTGTTGATGTTTCAGGGTGACAATTGGCTTGGAAAATAGCCTCTAAGTGTCCACACAGGTAGACACACGGGCGTGTGTCTAGGCCGTGTGTGACACATGGTCAACCTCTATGGGTGTGTTGATAGGTCGTGTGTCCCATGCATTTAATTGCGAGAATTCAATTTGTCACAGGGGCCAGCACACGGGCGTGTGCTTAGGCCGTGTGCTCCTTAAGGGGTTGCTGATGTCATAAATAAAATACCCTTAGTTTTCACACGCGGGTGAAGACACGGGTGTGTCTAGGCCATGTGGAGGACACGGGCCGTTGACACGAGCGTGTGTCCGGCCATGTGAAAACCCCTGTAGTTTCGAAATAAAAATAAATTCTACACGGGCTAGGGACATGGGCGTGTGCGACCACACGGCTAGCCCACACAGGCGTGTGACCCCTATTTAGGTAAAAAAATTTAAAGAATGTAAAAGTTTCCGGTTGAACTCTGAAACCTGTCGGGTGTATATTTAAGGCCTCGTAGGCCCATGATATGTATGTTATGATTAGGAAGGAGAAGTTTTAAGTTGGAAGGAAATTTATAGCCCAATACTTCATGTTCAAGTAAGGTTAAGTAGGGTAATGCCTCGTATCCTGTCCCGGCGTCGGACACGGGTAAGGGTGTTACACTATATGTGATCCAGGAGCTAGTATTAATTAATTCCTCTATTGATTTTTCAAAAACTTGGGTTAACGGATTTGAAAACTACTCAAATAACATTACAGTTTGGTATGTCCAAACGGAGTATTGGAAGATGTAGGTATTATCATCCCTTTAATAAAGGGATTCTGTAGGAATCATTATTCCTTAGTCAAATGATACTGTAGATATTTATAATCTCTTATTCTAAGGGATCATATCTCTATTAGTTTTCTTTCCTATCTTAGAGTTTCCTAAATTAGAGATATAGTTTGTATAAAGATGTAAATATGTTCTGTTGTATAAATAGAGAAAAATACAGAGAATTACTCTAATTTCTACATGGTATCAGATTAGGTTCTGGTTCTTTTTCACCCTAGATCATGTCAGAAACTTCTTCTGCATATCCTTCTCCTACTCCAGAGATTACCTCAAATCCAGAAAATTTTTCTGGTTCTGATGCTCAATCAGACTCGTCTGGTCTGAATATCACCTGCCATAAACTAAATGGCAACAATTTTCTAGAGTGGTCCCAATCGATTAAAATTTTTCTCTTGGGAAGAGACAGATTGGGCTATGTTACTGGTGAAATCAAGTAGCTTGATGTGCCTGACACTGGTTTTGCTAAGTGGATGCGTGACAATGGTCAGGTTATGACTTGGCTAGTTAATTCCATGACCCCAAGTATAAGCAGAAATTTTCTCCTTTATAAAACAGCTACTGAAATCTGGAGTGCTGTCCATGAAACCTACTCCAGCAATGATAACATTTCCGAATTGTTTCATGTTGAAAATCAAGCAGCCACTCTTAAGCAAGGCACCATGCCTGTCACCCTCTACTACAATACCCTTACCGCTCTTTGGCAGCAATTAGATTTGTATGCACAGCATGATTGGGCAGTTCCAAGGGATGCTGCACTTTATCAGCAAATTGTAACTCAGAGAAGGCTATTTCAATTTCTACAAGGATTAAAGAAGGAGTTGGACGAGGCTCGCGGCAGGGTCTTGGCTATTTCTCCACTTCCCTCCCTTTAAGAGGCCTTCTCTATGGTCAAGAAGGAAAAAAGTCGAAGGAGTGTGATGCTACTTGATGAAACGGATTCAATTCTTAAAGGATCTGCCTTAGTTACATATCAATAATCTTCCTCTTCCAAGCAGGGGAGACCTTGGTGTGATCATTGCAAAAAGCCTGGTCACTCCAAGGAAAAGTGTTAGAAGCTTCATGGTAAGCCTCAGGACTGGATGTCAAAGAACTCTAGAGATAATAAATCAAGTCTTGCTGCTGCCACATCTGTCACCAGCTTCACTAAAGAGCAGATTGCTGAACTTGAAAATCTGTTTGGAAAGTTTCAGGGGTTTAGTGCGGGTAATTTGGTCATGAAAGAACCAGAATGTAACCCCTCTTCTACAACATTGTTTTCCTCACAGCTCAATCCTAATTGGATCCTCGACTCAGGTGCTACAAATCATATGACTGGTAATAAGGCCTTATTTCACAATTTTTTCCAAACATTTGGTAAAGCTCTCAAAACAGCTGATGGTTCCTTGTGCAAAATAGAAGGACATGGCACTGTTATTCTAAATGTACAGATTGTTCTTAAAAATATTCTATTTGTCCCAACTCTGGCTTGCAATCTTATTTCCGTAAGTAAAATTTCCATGGAACTGAAATGTTCCGCAATTTTTAATGGTCTTGATTGTACTTTGCAGGCATTGAACTCGAAGAAGATGATTGGTAAGGCCAGCTTGCAAAATGGTCTCTACATCCTCCCTTCCTCTCCTAAAACCGAGATCTCCACATCTTTAACAGCTTTAAATATAGTTGATACTGTTATGTTATGGCACTTTCGTTTAGGCTATCCTAGTTTTCAATACCTTGCAAAATTGTTTCTTAATCTATTCATTAATAAAAGGCCTAACTCTTTTTCTTGCAAAGTTTGCTCTCTTGCCAAACATACTAAATCGTCTTATTTTCCTTCTTCATATAAGCCTTCTCACCCTTTGCTTTGATCCATAGTGATATTTGGGGCCCTTCTCGGGTGAAGAATGCTAATAATTTTAAGTGGTTTAACACTTTCATTGATCATCATAGTAGGATAACTTGGACTTATTTGCTAAAAGATAAATCTGAAAGTGCTAGTATTTTTGAGCAGTTTTATAACATGGTTCTCACTCAATTTGGGTCTAAAATCCAACTCTTTAAGTCTGATAATAGCAGTGAATTTTTTGCTAGGTCTTTGGGTAATTTTTTCAGGGAAAAGGGCATAGTACAACTTAGTTCTTGTGTTGGAACCCCACAACAGAACGACATTGCCGAAAGGAAAAATAGGCACTCCTAGAGGTTACTCGTTCACTTCTGTTTACTACCAATGTTCCTAAATATCTGTAGGGAGAAGCCTTATTAACGACCACCTATTTAATCAACCGAATTCCTAGTAAGGTTTTGAAATTCCAAACACCTCAATCTATATTTTTGAAGAATTTCCCTCATTTTAAACCTATCTTTTCAATTCTACCACTTAAAATCTTTGGTTGCACAGTCTTTATCCAAAATATTGCTCCTAATAGGTCCAAGTTAGACCCTAAGTCTTTCAAATGTGTACTGGTTGGATATTCTTCACTTAAGAAGTGTTGGAACGCCGGTACCCCATGGCGCAGCAGAATAAAATTAGATCCGGCGATCCAAATCATGGATCCATGTGTGAGGAACGAATCGGGGTGAAATAAAGGTTTCGAAATTACCAAAACTTCAATATGAGTAGACAGCGACGCCTTGGCAACAAGAGTTTTGATCTACTGTCGAATCAAGCCTCAACCTTTTTCGATGTCGGCCTCTACGTAATCCACCCGGTTTGACTATGAACGGAAGAAATCTCCAAAACTGTTTTGGAGGCTTATTTGCTTGACGGCTGCTAGACCTAACAAGCAATCACTTAGGGTTTTCATATTGAGTTTTGTCTCCTTTTAATACCTTTTATAATGGGTGCCTTTCTCATTGGGCCTTTTATAATAGGTATCCTCTTAATTGGGCCTTTTATAATTGGTATCTCTTGAATGTATTACAAGATTAAATAAATACAATAAAGTTTTTAACCGAAAATTATAATTACATTAATTATATTTGAAAATTATAATTACATTAATTATAATAAGGATTCCGGTAAACTATATTTATTTAAATTTATATATGAATCAAATTCATATATTAATAAAATTATGTTATCATTATGTGTACAACATCCTTGTACATATAATATGTTCAATATTTGATTGCCCAATTAAATTAATTCTTTAATTAATTTAATTTATGTGACAACCAAGCACAATACCAACTATATTTTATTCCGTTCATTTCAACCATAGAGTGTGACCCTGTAGGTTCTTGCAACGTTAGCAGTAATACTAGAACGATTCTATTGTCACAGACAATGAGTGGCATCTAGCAATGCATCTTTGCTACCTAAGTTACAAGAAGTCATGATTCGACATAACCTTTCGTGATTAACCTTTCATGCATTAATCCTTAAGTCCTTTATCTCTGGAACGGATACAAGTCATGGGATAGTCACACTTGCATAGTCCATCCCATGTTTCTTGATATCTTGAGTAGACTATGATATACAAATTAGTATGACATCTCATATCAACTTATTTGAGCATGGCCATGCATTTCTAGTCTCACTCAATCAAGTGGCCTAAGATATTACTCCTATTATGTAGGAGGGACTTATCCTTTATTGATCAACCATATTCCTCTACATAGATTGTGGTATATCCAACATCAGCCTTTATAGAACAACTTGTTACGATGTACGTTTGACTGTATCAAAATATACAACTCACGATGCTGGGATAATAATGATCTCAAGTCTGAGGATCATATACATATTAATCACTATGAGTAATGTTGTGACAATTACATAATAATCCAAGAAACATACTCATAGCGGGTCAATCCAATATGTTGTTCTCTAACACACATATTCATGCATTGATTTTGACACTCCATATCAATGACAACTCTTTATCATCAATCAACTACATGTTAGTCTTAATGCATTATTATTGTCCTAGTCAACAATAATACTCGACTAAGGATCTTTTAAGAATAATCATATTATTCTCAGGACATTATTATAAAACAGTTTATCTATACACACAGAAAGAAAAATTGAAATAATAATGACAACGCTTTATATTAATAAACATGGTAAATTAAGTATGTTATTACAACCATCTCATGATTGATCTTTGGGCATACTCTTACAAGAAGGGATATAAATGTTATCATCCTCCTTCCAAAAGATTTTTTACCACTATGGATATCACTTTTTATGAACAGGATCCCTATTTCAAGCAGGCTGAAATTCAAGGGGAGACATGGAGTGATTTTCATCCAAATCAGGTATCTCCTCCTAATTTCCATTCTCAGCCTTCAAAATTGCCACCATTTTTTCCTTTACCTCAAACTGATTCTCCTATAATATCTATCAATAACTCACCCACTCCTACTTTAAACACACTTACTCCTACTGAAAGTCTTCAAGAAACATCACCACCCAAACAGCTTCGTGTCTATACAAGAAAAAGGAAAAATATCCCTGAGACTGTTTTGCAATCTGATTCTTACCGAGAATTGGATTTGGGTTCAGCTGCCGAAATGGAAGAAGAAATCAGTAAGTCTACTACTCTAGATGACTTTCCTATTGCTATTAGAAAAGGGGTTAGACAATGCACCAAGCATCCTATTGAAAAAATTGCTGGTTATAATTCATTAATGCCTTCTTTTCAAGCATTTACACAATCATGGGTAAAGAACAAATTCCCGCAAGTATAGCTGAAGCTCTAAAGGATCTTAAATGGAGAAGGGCTGTTGAAGAGGAAATTTGTGCACTAGAAAAAAATGCCACTAGGACAGTTACAGACCTTCCTCAAGGAAAAAAGGCTGTTGGCTGTAAGTGGATTTTTACTGTAAAGTACAACTCTAATGGAAGCATCCAATGATACAAAGCTAGACTAGTGGCTAGAGGCTTTATGCAAACATATGGGATAGATTTCACAGAAACTTTTGCACCTATGGCAAAGCTTAACACTGTTCGAGTACTCCTAAGCTTGGCTGTAAATTGCGATTGGCAATTCCACTAACTTGATGTAAAAAATGCATTTCTTAAAGGCATGCTAGAGGAAGAAGTTTATATGAAACCTCCACCTGGCTTAAAGTCTGTTGAAGGTAGCAACAAGGTATGCAAGCTCAACAAGTCCTTATATGGGTTAAAACAATCACCCAGAGCTTGGTTCGAGAGGTTCACTAAAGTCATCCTTAAAAACGGCTACAAGCAGTCCCTAGCCGATCATACACTTTTCATCAAGGTAACTTCTACCGATAAGAAATCTATTCTAATTGTGTATGTTGATGACATAATTCTTACTGGAGATGATAAGGAAGAAATCAGCAGTTTCAAGGAGCTGTTAAACATGGAATTCGAAACCAAGGACTTGGGAAAGCTAAGATATTTCCTAGGAATGGAGGTGGCAATATCAAAAGAAGGACTTGTGATAAATCAAAGAAATTATGTACTTGATTTACTCAAAGAAACTGGTTTTCTTGGTTGTAAGCCAGCTGATACACTAATGGAGGCAAACTTGAGATTCAACAAAGAAGATGGGTCTTTAGTAGACAGAGAGATATTTCAGAGATTAGTTGGGAAACTTATTTACTTATCCTTGACAAGGCCAGATATAGCTTTTCCTGTGAATGTAATAAGTCAACACATGACTAATCCTAGTGAAGAGCACATGGCAGCAGCAAATAGAATTCTCAAGTACTTGAAGAAAACTCCAGGACACGGCTTAATGTTCAAGAAAACACAAGATAGAACTGTTAAAATTTTTACAGACTCTAGTTGGGTGGGAGACCTCACTGAAAGAAGATCCACTAGTGGCTACTGCACTTTGTTTGGGGTAACCTTACAACTTGGAGAAGTAAAAAATAATCTGTTGTTTCAAGAAGTAGTGCTGAAGCTGAATTTAGAGCACTAGCTTTGGGAATATGCGAAGGAATTTGGCTACTTAAATTACTAAAAGAACTTGGCATTAATCAGGAGGATCACTTCGAAGTCTTGTATGATAATCAATCTGCTATTTAGATTGACAAGAATCCAGTCCAACATGACCGAACAAAGCATGTGGAGATTGATATGCATTTTATTGCTGACCAAGTCAACAAAAGGATAGCTACTCTTTCCTACATTCCTTCAGAAGGATAGATTGCAGACATTCTCACTAAGGCTCTACCAAAGCTTGTTTTCAATAAATTCCTATTCAAGGTGGGATTATACAATGTATTCACCAGCTTAAGGGGGAGTGTAGGTATTATCATCCCTTTATTAAAGGGATTCTGTAGGAATCATTATTCCTTAGTCAAGGGATATTGTAGATATTTATAATCTCTTATTCTAAGGGATCATATCTTTATTAGTTTTCTTTCCTATCTTAGAGTTTCCTAAATTAGAGATATAGTTTGTATAAATATGTAAATATGTTCTATTGTATAGATAGAGAAAAATATAGAGAATTACTCTAATTTTTACAGAAGATGTGTTAGTCAAAGTGTGAAGTTCTATTCTCCCCATAGATTTTGTGATACTTGATTTTGAAGAAGATCGTGAGATACTGATCTTATTAGTAAGACCCTTTGTATCCATTTTAAGATCTACCATTGATTTAGAAAAAATGAATTAACTATGAAAATTAATGGTGAGACTGAAACTTTTAAATGTAGCCATCAATCCAACGATGAAGATAAGACGAAGGTAAAGGAACAATGTAAAAAATTATTTACCATTAATGTCTCCGAGTCAAGGGACACGCTTCCTTTTATGCATGCAGAAGGAATAAACAGGTTTAAGGAAAGGGACAAATGGGCACAGGTGGAATGGCATGATGGAAGATAGACCAATACCGACAGGTCCTCCATCGATAAATTAGTGAAATTTTTGGATGAATTCAGCAGTAAAACTTAAAAATTAGTTGAATTCCTGTTTAACTTTTGTAAATTATTATATATGAAACTAATCATCTAGTTTAGATTTTGACTTTTATTCAGTGTAGGTTCATCTCTAAATCGAAACATCCTCAAAGTTGGAAGTTTTTAGCTGAAACAGAGTTAGTGTCATGACATCGCCTCAGGGAATTGCGACATAGCATACAGTTTCCTTCATACATCTGAGCTGTAGGGTGTGGCGCGACACTGGGGTTTGGTGTCGCGACATGGGTAATCTGGGAGGGATGTCATGACACGGAACCCTAGTGTCACGACACCCTTGGAATTTTTTGCAGGGTCGACCAGACCCAATCGTGCAACCTTACAAAATAATCTCTATTTAACTCTTTTTTAACTTATTAAAGCCCTATTTTCTAACCTAAAACCATACTTACTTCTAACTAAAACACGTGTTAACCCCTACTTCCCCAAACTCTCTCAAATCCCTCAAAACCTCTTAAACCTTAAACCCCTAATTTCATACACATTCTTTTTTTTTTTTTTTTTTGCAAATGCTTCAACCATATTTGGGGCAACAAGGAACAGAAACATTGCGGGAAAGCAAGGAATTCAAACGAACATTGATTATATATTAAAGATTAAGGGTTCCTAAATTCAACTTTTTACTGTTCCATTGAATTGTTTTCTTAGTATTGTATTAGAATATCATGCCTCCTAGAAAAGTTAAAAGAACCAATGAACCTAAACCATTGATGGATCCAAACCATCCTAATTTTGCAAACTCAGATATTGAGAAATATTTTACGGAACTTTAAGGAAAAACCTTTATCCATGAGAGGGGATTCGATCTGTTAATAGTTATATGTAAGGACATATGGCCTTTAGTTAAATATCATAGGTGGGAACATTTTTGAACAATCTCGAAAGAGAATGTCATGGTTCCCATTGTTCAAGAGCTTTATGCGTCTTTATGGGACCATACGTCTAGAAATATTGAAGGCCGTATGTGGGATATGGTACTTGTGTGGGGGAAGAAAGTGCGAGTAACCCCTCGAATCATTTGTGATTTTTATAATGCTCCATAATATGAGAATGGTTTCAATGATGAAACCGATCTTGAATACTTCTGAGATATAAATATAGATAGTATTATAAACTTCTTGATTGAAGGTAGGGGTAAATGGAAATATCGCGCATATACTTGTAACACCCCTCACCCGTATTTACCGTCAGAATAGGGTTACGAAGCATTGCTGGACCTACAACACTTTTAAGCATACATTTCATATACAATTTATCAATTCAAATACAAATCAATCACAATCAATCATAGTGTCCCTTAAAGTAGGCTACGAGGCCTTAAACATGCATTGAGAGTGGTTCAGGATTAAACCGATAACTTAAGAAATTTTTCAACACTTATAATTTTTTCTAAAAACAGGGGAGACACGCTCGTGTGGCCAGATTGTGTGTCTTACATGGCCACCAGACACGCCCGTGTCACAGGCCATGCGAACATTCGAAATGGGAGAACATGGTAGTGTCCCAACCCGTGTCCTACCCCGTGTCCAAACAAGTGAGGTTACTGACTTGGGTTACACGGCCAACCACACGACCGTGTGTCTAGCCCGTGTGCCTTTCGACATGGCCACACATGCCCGTGTGCCAGGCTATGTGCTAGGCCGTGCAAAACCTTTAGGGTATACTAACTTATGTAACATGGCCAAGTCACACACCCGTGTGCAAGGCCGTGTGCCAATTAGGGGGTATACTGACTTGTGCCACACGGCCGATCACACGCCCGTGTGTGAGACCTTGTGGAGCATATTGACTTCATTTCAATATCAACACCAGGTGGCACACGACCGTGTAACATAACTGTGTGTCACACATGGCTGAGACACACGCCCATGTCTCTGCCCATGTGGAAAAAAATAAGCTATTTACCAAGCAATTTTTCCACACCGTTTGGTACACATCTTCACCTACATAAATGACACCAAACTATAGCATAATATACCATCCAAAACAACCAAGCCAAGTCTAAATCTTACCATTTCAATATTAACCATTCAAGGCATATAACTACCACAATATACTAACTAAATTCATACCAATCCTTGTCTTTTCAAAATCATCAAAATGACCATTATCAAAGATGCATTATTTGGCCTAATTTCACAAACATACCTATATCCACAATTCATCAATTTACCATTTATAGTACCTATTATCATCAATCATCATACAACCACAACCAACTCAATTCACAAGACTTAACTACTCATATATGTACCTTATTCAAACATACCAAAAGAAACCAAAATGGTCCATCACACATGGCTATATATTCACATACTAAACATAAACATTTACAAGCCAATTCATTTGGCCAAAGTCATTACCAAAACATAACTAACATGACTCAAAGTCCCTATTGTAACGCGTAGGTTTGTGCAAGTGTGCACAATCATTATCAAGTAATAAGTAAGTATCGAGTTATCGTCTCCACAAGGATTGTATTTGTGCCAAGTCACTTGATTTGTAAAATTATATTAACAATTTGGTAAATAAAAACACAATATAGTTGAGAAGTGGTGATTAAAATATATTAAACTAAATGCAATAATCCCTAATGCAAATTATCCTAAGTATGCAAACTATATGAATGAAATAGATTTTAGTAAAATTAAACACAATTTGCAACAATTATAACATAAATAAACTAGGACAATTACTTTAATTAAACTCAATTTATTATCAACATTCTTAATAACATTTGGAAAAACATTCCATGGCAACTCAATCTTTCATGAGTTTGGAAACCACATTAGGTCCTTTCGAAATCCTTTACTTAGTAAATACGCATTTTACTGATCCTTATTTACTAAGGGTTTCTTAGAATTCGTGTGAGGTAACAAGGATGTGTCAGGTTTGAAATAGTTTAATCACACAAACCTAAAAATTATATAGATAGTAGAGCTTGGTCGAGGTTGTTATACAACCTACAATTTAATCGGGTAATGATCTAAATTAAGCATGCACATTTCAATTATATGTCCACTAGTCGTCGTCTGGTCAGGATCACTCAGCTAATTCAGGTGCATTTCAATCACGTATGAACGAAATAAAGACTTGATTTTAATTGAAAACATGATCGATTGAGGCACAAACATTATAACCATGAATCAAATAAATATTATTCAATCAAAGCAATCATCCTAGGTTAAATAAAATTAAGCTAACATTGTTGTAAACAAGAACAAAGAACACATAGCAAACATCTTTAGATTAAATTAAAGAAAAGAAAGATTAAACCCAATTCAGAGTGGCTATCACCCAAGACTCTGACTGACGAGGCTCTTTTGTTCATTTGCTTTGCTCCTTTGCTGATGGCTCTCCAAGGTGGCTGACTAAGGGTTCTTTAAAAGGCTTAATTACTAAAATATATATGAAGAGATGAAGCTAGGCGTGGGAATGGAAATGGCTAAGATAATTTGGAGAGAAGAGAGAATGATGAATGATGAGAATGAATGAGGAATGATAGAGGGATGTTTGAGGGATGATGAATGAAGGAATGAGATGGTCTTATTTATAGGTGAGGAGGGGGGAATAGTTTGCTAAAAATAGTGGATATTAACCTCTTCAAATCTCCTCAAATTGTGGCCGGCCATGCTTAGTGGCTTTTGATTTGATTTTTGCTTGATTTTTAAGCAATTGTGGATGGCACACAACTCATGACTGAGACTCGGTCAATCGTAAATCTTCGGGCAAATCTCTAATTTCTTCAACACTGCAAGGACCTTATGTAACTAAACCAAAGTTTAAATGGACAGCCATGTGTAGCCGAATATTGGGTTGACTTGGTCTCCAATTTGTACGGTTTTGTAATCCAGCAAAGCTATCAGACCTGTCAGAATAAATCAACAAGTTAGAGGACCAAATAATAAAATTTATCCAATTTAATTAATGAATTAAAACCCAAATTATTAATGAAATATTTTAAAATTAATTATTAAATATAATTTTATATTTTATTATTTAATTTAATCATGCATGGCCCACTATATGTCTTAAAAATATAATATATTCAAATTAAAATAAGCCATTTATTGCATGAAAACTATATAATAAAGCATAAAATCACATTTTAATAATTTTTATGTCCTAATTACATATTTTCACATATTTCATTAATTTATTAAACAATTACTTAGTTTTAACAACGGATTTAAGGAAAAAAGGTGATAAATTACATACAAAAAATCCTATATATTTTTCCGTTTACACACCCCCAAACTTAAATCATTGCTTGTCCCGAGTAATGTTTATGCACAGCAAAAGGTCTTGCTAAGGCAAAATTGCTAATTGTGTAAGCAGCATCAATCTTTGTCCCATAATCTTGCATTAATAACTTCATGCTTATTGATCTTCTTTATTAACAAGTAATTTATATGCAAACATTCCTTAAGATTATACTGAGCTTCAAAATATGCCAACATGAATCATAGTTTGCATGTATGTCACAGCCATAGATAACATTCTTCATTCAACATAATTTCCTATCAATCAAGCAAATAATCACAAGGCTTATTTATGATCTTCATACGTTGAACTCAGGACTTCCTCTCCACTAATGTAGGTGACATAATCATCAAATAAATAGCTCATTTATAAGTTTGTAATGAGGCTTGATTAAAGGTAGGGATTTTAAGAGATGGGACATTTCGGTTTTAAAAATCTTAACCTTTATCTTTGTCTTGGTTTTCTCGTAGTACAACCTTTTTCTTTAAGTGAACCTTTGGAACACCCCCAAACTTATTTTGAACTTAAGCTCATACATATTTCCTTTTTGGAGACTGAGCAAACTTTTTTTTTAAAGCATGAGCACATACATCTTTATGAAAATTTCCTCAAATGTTGATTTCCAAGACAACTTTAGTTAAGATAGGTGCACAAAATTAGGGTAACTTTAAAAAGATGGTAATTGGCATATAATGTAGGTTCTGTGCAAAAAGAAAAAAAAGAAGAGGCCTTTAAGCTCAAAATTACAGTTTCAAGGGTCTAATATCATAGGGTTGGATTGGAAAGGCTCAAATGGTCCAAAGAAATAGTGCCTATATCATTTTAGATTTTTATGTCCCCTAGGATTTCGCCTCAAGAAAGTTACTAAGTCAATTGTAAAGATATAAACCTTCATGCATGTCTAATCTCAAAAGAAACTTAGTTTTCATGGGAAACATTACTAAGGCTAAGGTCATACAAGCATTCCATTCTTCATGATAACATATTTTCACTTAGATAAAATCATCATTCATACTTGCATACAAACTATCTCAGTAACAAAAAAATATTTCTAAACATTCATTTATTAAAACATACTTATGAAAGAAATGATTGAAACATACTTGAAAAAAATTTAAAAGTTTGAGCAATTTATTTTCCTTACCCCCCTTTAAATAGAAGCAATGTCCTCATTGCAAGAACAAAGAAATGAATGAAAACTGAACACCAGGTAGGGTTGTAAAGAAAGTGAGGGGAGTCATTAAGACTGCTTAATTACCAAGTCTTCCTTAATAACCCAATACTAGACATGTTAATTCCCATTACCACATCACTTAGTCTTATTCTTTCTAAAGAAGTGTTGTAACACCCCAAACTCGACCCAGAAGTTAGGCCCGAATCTGGCGTGTCACATTGAAATGTTTTTTGAAAACCATGTCTTCGTTGGAAACCCTTCTTAATATTCAAAAACTTCTTGCCATTTAAAACTTGTGTAAAGCCTCAGCTTGTGTTCATTTAATTTTAAAATGGGGTTCAATGAAAAAGGTTGTTCACTTTTAAAATGTTATTGATTTCCTTCAAAATCCCTTTCAACTACGGAAGCTTTTTAAAAACGTTGCGGAAACATGATAACCAAAAACAGTTGTTGTAACGTAGTGTTTTGAAAACAATAATCATTTTGGAAAACCACGATTTACTTCTAACAGATATAAATTAAAATAAACCAAACCTAAAATTTAAAATCCAAAAGCTTGAAGAGGCCTTATTACAAACCAAACCAAAATAAAGTACTTATTAATAACTTAATAGAAAAATAGAAGCAGTTTTGTGGCCATATCCCAGTCCCTCGCAGCTTTGATCTATATAAGGCTGGGGATTTTCCGCACAGTTAAAAACGAGGTGAGTTTATGAAAACTCAGTGTGAAATCCCCTAATATAAAAACAGTTAGTCAGATAAACAAAATACAGAAGCAGTCTGGGCCTGAGCCCTATTCAGTCACAGTACAATTTCAGTGGGCCTAATCCCATTGCAATATCGTTTGGGTCTTGGCCCATAATAGAATCATTTGGGCCTAGCCCATATCAATATCGGATCTCATAAACATAAAAGCAATAGTGTAAGAATGCACCCCACCCCAATCCAGCGAGCACACTACCCGTACCAACCAACACACCATGTGGAGATAAAATCGACCCACCCAGCCAGCACACCAATGTTAGCACCGGTTGCGGCACTAAACAATATCGCAGTAGAGCTGCTAGAATATAAGCGGCTTAAAGCCGTCAGTAGGTCCATAGTCATCTCAGGTGACCCGTGTGACCCTAACAATCGAATTAGTGGTTCTACAGTCGTCTTGGGCGACCCGTGCAACCTTAACAATCAAATCGGTGGGTCCACAGTTATCTCGGGCGACCCGTGCGACCCTAACAAATCACTCACTTCCTCCAATTAAAAAATCCCAATCCCATGCAGTATGTCATGTATGCAAAGCACATATATATAAATCACAGGGCATACTCTAGAAAGACTAACAAATCATAGCTCAAGTCAGTCAAAACATAGTATAAAACAATCATTTACCCACGAGGGCAAAAAATCATTTTACCCTATAAAGGTATTTTGGTAATCCTACCCTTTAGGGGTATTTCGGTAATTCTACCCTATAGGGGTATTTCGGCAATTTTGCAAACTCGGGGTATTTTGGTAATTTTACAAACCGGGGTATTTCGATAATTTTGCAAACTAGGGGTATTTCGATAATTTTGCCGGGGGTATTTTTGTAATTTTGCAAACTGAGGGTATTTCGGTAATTTTGCAAACCTTCCCAAAGGTCTACAGCCGCCTCGAGCGACACAGACAACATATATGATCAAAATGGAGTATTTGGGCCCAAAGCGCAATATTCAGCCCAAGTGAGCCCACACGCTCGTGTGGCCCATTTAGGCCAAAACTACCTTTGGCCATGTGATCGCCATGGCCGCTCATTATTTCCTATCCATCCATAAAATTACTCGCGTAGGGCCCACGGGCCCATTGGGCCCCCTCAGCCCACTCTGGTCCATTTGGCCCCAAAAATGGCCTAAGCCCATGAGAACGCTCATGGTGGCCTCAACCATCTTACGCACATATTCGTGGGCTCGGTCCACCAAACGCGCGATCACACACTCGCGTGGCATCATTCACCAATACTTCGGCATTTCGGCATTTGCCAATCTACTATTTGAGTGGTGTTTGTGTACACACCTTGTTTACGAACTTGCATTTAACCCACTTGCGCCGAACCTATAATCCAAAAACACTCTGTTAGCCGAACGTCATTTAAGGTTAATTACATTCCATTACTAAACCCAGAACGTAAACCTTCCTTACCTTGCTTGAATGAGAGTCCTTGAATCTCCTAAATCCACTGACCACAATCGGTTACCCTCCTCAGTCAAATATCTGTAATATCACAAATGCTATTAACAGAAATTGCTTACGAGAATATGACCTTAAGTCCAATCCATAAGTCATGAAATATTCGGCCCAACAATACTTACCTCCCAGAACCGGTTGATTGCTGAAAGAGGAGAGGTTCGGCTTAGGAGAAAATTTGAAAGAAAACAAGGTAGGGTCCTAACACTATTCAGCCAAACAAGAAAAGGTAGGAGAGACAACTCACAATTGAGTGATTCGGCAGGGATTGAAACAAGAAAGAAAGAAAGAGACTTGGGCAAAACAACACAAGGCTTCGGTATTTTGACAATTAAAGGTTTCGACACATTTGCTAAACAGTTGCAGAACAATAGAATCTCAAATGGTTACTTGCAATTTCGGCACTAGAGGGAAAAGAGAGGAAATGATATTAGGAACTCGGAAATTCAGAAAGAAAGAAAACGACCAATAATGAAAAGAGAACCCACTTAGTCGACTTCCTATGTTTTTCCCTTACCAAAACGGCACTAAGTCAAAACCGAATAGGCACCTATAGACTCCTAAATTTGGCCAACTCCACCCCTTACCAAACTCCACGATTTTCTCCACCGAAATCTCCTCCATATCCATAACAACCATCATCCAAACCCCATGATACTCTCCCCCTTTTACCAAGTCCACAACCACTCCAAAGAGTTTGAATCCACCCCAAACTCTTGCCATCCATGCTGCAAAAGAAAACCTGCCTTGCTGCTCAAGAGACTTGAACCTTAGACTACAAGCTTCACTCCATACGCCACTTGCCACTAAGCCACAAGCTCCTCTTATGCCACAATTTAATCTTAATTGTTCTTATTGTAACAGCTCGAATTTTATCCTAATCAGAACGGTGGTTTCGGGACCACGAATCTGAGTTAGAATAATATTTTAATATTATTTTCTATGTTTATTATATGTGAATTAGTATGTGTGAAAATTTCGTATAAGAATTTGATCATTTCTGTGCTTAATTGTGAAAAAGGGTTAGATTGCATAAAAATAAAATATGGTGATTGAAGGTGTAAGTACTAAATTGAAAGTGACTTCTTAATGTGAGGTGTTAATAGTGCAATTTAGCCAAAATTTAAGTTTACTGCCGTCCATCATTTGCATGTAATAGTGATTGACAATTTTCATTTTTTATATTAAAACATTATTTTAATTGGATAAAATAATAAATTAAGTAAAAGATTAAAAGAGTTCATCTTTCTTCTTCAAACGACCGAAAATAGCTAAAGAAATAGAAAAGGAAGACCTAGTTCTATTCGGTTTTATTGAGCTTGATTTTTGGTAAGTATTTAGCTTGTTTTTTTTATAATTCTTACATTTTTGAGATAGTTGATTTGAGCTTTAATTAGCCCATGTTTAAATTTGTGATTTGGTTGTGATTTTCGTGAGATGCCACTGAAGGAAGTTTTATGTTCATGTTGTTTAGTGATGAAATATAAATTGTATGTGATTGATTAACAAATGATGTTCTTGAATTTTTTATGAAGATAGGTGCTTTGAATTAAATTGTAAAAAGAAAAATGTTAGAGGTTAAACTGTGAAATAAATGAGTTGTACAGGCTTGTAATGAGAGGATGAAAATTCGGCCCTAAAGAATGGTGGTTAAATTTTGAGTATTTTGTGGTTTGTGCAATAGGGACTAAATTGTAAAAATTATAAATGTCAGGCGTAAAATAGTAATTTGCATAGTTATGTGTTTTTGGATTAAATTGAATGGAAATATAATTGAATGAGCTTGATTTGAAATTATTTAGATCAAGAACAAAAAGAAACGGGATTGGATCGGGGAAAAAAAAGTTGAACGAATAGCCAGGAAATCTAATCCGTCAATTTCCGAGGTAAGTTTTAAGCAATTGGGTTGAATTAAATTTTATTTATATGAATATGTACATGTTAATGTGATTCCAATATGTTTAAATCCCTTAATGTCGAATGTAGCAAGGAATATAAGTAGTAATAGCCAAATGTGTGAATTGAATTTATATTTATATATGTACCAAGTGATATTTGTATAGGGAAATGAAATGAGAGAGATGTATGTATTTGGGTTGAATGAGTACCTATAGATTGAGAAGTAGTTAAATGTGGAAAATGAAATAGGTGATGGATGTATTTGAATATGTGACTATATGTATTTATTGAGTATGGCCGAATGTGATGGTAAGTCATAGGAAGAATGGTTTGGTTCGATCATGTGAATATATGTACGTTCATATGTATATAATGTGATTATATGAGAGAGAAAAAGATCGGGTTAATGAGCACTATGTATACGAATTTATACACCGAGCACTAAGTGTGCAAAATCGATCGTCTGGCACTAAGTGTGCGGAAAATAAGTAATGGCACTAAGTGTGCGATACATTACAAGTAATGGCACTAAGTGTGCGATACATTACGAGAAAAATTGCACTACGTGTGCACTTTATTAAAGTAATGGCACGAAGTGTGCGATACGTTACATGAATTGCACTATGTGTGCGGGATTACGGATCCTTCAAAGATATAAACTAATGAATGGTGATAGACAAGAGGTAATAAATAGGTATGTGATGCATGATAATTGAATAATCTAGTACGAATGAGGTAAGTTGTTTTTGTATATGAAATTATAGAATTGAGATGTAATCGTTAATATTTGAGTTGTTTAAGATGGAATTATGATGCATGAATATTCGGTTTTGAAATTGTTAATATGGTAGTTATCGATTGATGATAAGTTATATATTATTGTTATAAGTTCGTTGATGAACAAATTGGATTGATTTAATTTGTATAATGAATATATGTATATATATACATACATATATATATATTTAACCTTGCTTAAAACATACTAAGCTATGTTAGCTTATTGTATTTATTTATTTGACTATTTTATAGATTTTGAAGTCTAAGTTCGAGCTCAGGGATCACTGTCGAAGTCAATCACACTATCAACTTCTTTTGGTACCCTTTTTATAAGATGAACTTTTGAAACAATGGCATGTATAGGTAATATATATGTAATATCCAGGATTTAGGGGTTATGAAATTTTGCGCTTGAATGTGTGCATTGTTTTGTTGTGTGCTCTTTGTATGAGTTTTAGGGACTTCGAGAATTTTAGAATGTAAGGGATTGCCTTAGAAAAATATTAGATTTTAATCTTAGAAGGGGATCTAAGCAAATTTGGCCTTAAGAGAATTAACTGGAGGTTTTGATCATAAGTGAGCAAGTAGTAAAATGGTGAAGGTGCATGGGTGAATGCATGAGGTGAGAGGTTCGAATCCTTTAGCTAGCAATTGGGAGGAATTTTAAGTTTTGTTTTCTTTCCTATAGTGTCAGTCAAACCTTATCCTAAATAGATGGACTATTCTTTTATTTTTGGATAGTAGACCAAAAGGAAATGGCAAGTTAGTAGTTATGGTAAAGAATCAAGTTGATAAGGAAGGTTTAGGGGACAAGAGGCTTGAAGAGTGGGTGTTGTTTTGGAAGTTTTTCCATGGTCATTTGACCATGAACCTAGACGGCATAAGGGGCTAAGGGAGTGGTTTAATTATGTTGGAAATTATGGGGTTGATAGGGAAGAATTAAGGAGGAAAAAGGGGGATTGTGTAGGCTATTGTGTTGGCCGAATTTTGGTATGGGATTAGGGAGGTTTTAGTTGACCAAAAAGTTGTCAATTTGTGCATTTTTCCTTTGTCCAATATTTTTTCTCTTAGCCGATTTTGTCAATTGGCATTTGGTAAAAAGTTTGCTTTGTTTTGGCCTTTGCATTTTTTGACCAAATAGGTACTTTTATTTCTTCTTTTCCTCTCAAAGTTTTATTTTCTTTTGGAACCAAAATATTGTCACTTTTGAGGACATTTACCAATTCCTTTTCTTCCTCTCTAGTGCCGAACCCATCTTTCACCAAAAGCATTCTCTCTCATTTTCTTTTTCTTTTTCATTCTCTTTCTCTCTTCTCTTTCTTTCTCATAGCCGAAACTATCCTATATCTTTTCATCATTTTTCTTTCTTTTCTTTCTTTTGTTAAAGCCGAAATCATCATTCTTTTTCTTTTAAGTTGTTAAGGCTGAATTTCTTTATAGTTCAAATAAGAGTTAATCAATCATCATGTTCGGGTAAGGCTTTTCTATCAATGGTTTCTTCTTTATTTTCTTTGGATTAATCGATTTTAGGAATCTAATTCGCTTATTTCTCCGTGGCTAAACCTTTGAAGGAAGATTTTCGGGGTTTTCTCGTACTCAACGTTTAGGGAGAGATCGTTCGAGTTTTGGATAATCCAAGGTAAGAGATAATGATATTCGGCCAAAGGCCATATCTTTTTAGTGGTAACCGATTTCTCACATAGTGATATGTAGGTTCTGTCGACGTGTAGGCAAGAGTCGGAAATCCTAAAGTTCTATCGCTCTTTGTGTTTGCAAGGTGTGTAACTTATACTAAATTTCTAATTGATTAATAGCTTTATTAATATAAATGTGTTTATAAAGAAATATAAATGATTATGGCTTTGGGTACCATTCAATGGTACGATGAATTGAGGTATGTTATTCCTTCATACTATGTATGATTTTAATATGAAACATATTCGATATTTGATTATGATTTTGGAATAATGAACAAGACATGATATTTGCATCAATAATAATGCTATATGCATAATATAAAATGTGTCCAATTTCGATATGATTATGAGATATATGGCATGATTATGAAATAATATGTTATTGCATGGGCATAAGGGAAATATTGAAAGGGGAAGTGTTTCGGTGGTTTTACCACATTATCCGGTGACTTCGGTCACGATATTATGAATCCGGTGACTTCGGTCACGATATTATGAATCCGGTGACTTCGGTCACGATACTATGAATCCGGTGACTCTGTCACAATTACCCGGTGGCTATGCCACGATTATAAGGGCGATGTGCATGTTGACTGCAGCAACTGCCTTCGATGGTGTGTAGCGGATGGAGGGTCGATTTAGTAATCCCCAGGCTGTGATTGGTAGGTACGGGTGGTGTGTAGCGGATGGATATTTAAGTTGGTTCGGGATTGCATTTCATTTTATATATATGTGTGTGATTTAATCAATTATTATGTGCTATGATCGATTGGACTTTTTAGTGTATTGTTACACATTGAGTCTATGGACTCACCCTTTTATGGGATACCATTTCAGGTGATGCACAGTGATTTGGACCGGGTTAGCGTGGACTACGTGGTGGCAATTGCTCAATTTAATTGGGTTTTCCGTATTATTAAATTTACTACGTTTCCTATATATTTTGAGATTTAAATTTGGGATATGTTTTTTTTTTTTTGTAATAAGGCCGCCATTAGCTATGTTTCTTTTACATTTTAATTTATATTCTGCTACGATCAACTTTAATTAATTGGTTAAATATTTTCGATAATCGTATTTTAAAATTTAAGTTACAAAATGATTTTTAACGAGTACATATTTCAAATATATTCTCTTACTCTAATAAAATTTCATGTTTTACCAAAATGACAAAACGAGTTTTTATCGAGAAGCATACCAGATCCGGTCGGGGCTTGTGGGCCGGGTTTGGGGTGTTTCAACTTGGTATCAGAGCCCAGTTTTAAACACTCGGCCTTGGGTTTTGAAGTCCACAACGTTTTCAAAATTTGGCCCAAATGAATGATTTTGAAAAGTTTTGGTTAAAAATGGTTTTATGGAAGCATGGCACCCGAGTTCTTGACCCGATGTCCACCAGGTAAGTACTTTAAATTGTTATATGATTGATATATGGGCATACTTGGGCTCGTAGATTAGTGAACTAGGATCTATTGAACCCTAGGGCTAGTGCACTCAAACACATGCATAAGACTTAAAAACAACCGAACAAACCTGTGAAGTAAGTCGCCGAGTTACGGTGTGGCAACCAATGTGCGCATGTCTAGGAGTGGATTCGGAAAGAGCTTGGTATTTAAGCAGTCCTAGCGACTCACCTCCTCTTTACTCGAATCCTACCTGGTGCGTAGCTATGGTTCACCCTAACCAAGAGGACTTATTCACGGGCTAAACTCAATAATTAAAACCCGAAAGGGACTAGCCATACTGTTTTATAAAAACCTTAGTTTTTAAAATCACTACATTACCCTTTTGATTTGAAGCAAAAAAAAAAATTATTTTGAAATTTTTTCAAAAATGATTTCGATTTGCAAAAATTACCTAAATACCCCTAGAGGTAAAATTACTAAAATGTCCCTGGTTTCTAAAAGTTTTAACACTACCCTTGATTTTTAATAAAATTTTCTTACTTTGCAAAAGTATTTAAAAACTTTATTTTGGCAAAATACTAAAATGCCTTGATTTAGAAAATTTACGAAATTGCCCTTGACTTCCAAAATTACCAAAATAACCCTGATTTCTGAAATTTCTGCAATACCATTGATTTGGTAGAATTTTCAAAATAACCTCGAGATTTGTATATTTTGGAATGCCCTTGATTTGTAAAGATTTTCAAATTGACCCTGATTTATTGCTAAAATACCCCTATAGGACAAATGACGAAATTACCCTTGGGTGGGGAATGGACAAAGATGCCCATAATAGTGTGTTGAATGTTGTGGATGAATGAATGCATTTCTATTAATGAATGAATGTGTCTCTATCGAGATAGATGAATGGGACTCTCTGAATTAGAGTAGTGAACTTTAACTGAACCTTTGTGTGATCGAAAGAACTACTTCTAAATACTTTATTTCATAAAAATTGTTTGCGGTTAATAAGTGGAACAAAATTTTGATGCATAAAATTTTCGTAAAAACAAATAAGACGCTAAGTAGACATGAGTTCTAGGGGACGTGGTCGTCGTGGGCACGGTAGAGGTAGAATGGCTGTGTCGGAACCAGTTAGGTCTGGTCAAGGTTCCGAAAATGTAGCTCCGCCACCAGCTGTTGGAGCGGAATTTCAAGAGCAAACTGGAGGAGATGACGCTGTATCGCAAGCTATGTTGCGAGTCCTGGAGTGAGTAGCGGGAGCTAGTATGGGTAATGGAGCATGAAAGTCGGTGGCTGAGAGGCTTAGATCTAATGGAGCCGAGGTTTTTAGGGGAGTGTCTGGGGTAGCTCCGAATGTAGCGGAGTACTGGTTAGAAGCAGTCGAGAGGATTATGGACGATTTGGACTGCACTGCCGAGGAGAAACTGAAAGGCGCTGTTTCGTTGCTTCGTGACGAGGCGTACCAGTGGTGGCTCACTGTCAAAGAGAATATTCCTGCGGATCGTGTGGATTGGGGATATTTTAAGATTAAGTTTGAAGGGAAATATGTCGGAGCTAGCTACATTGACTCTCAAAGAAAGGCGTTCCTGAATCTGGTACAAGGAAATAAGTCGATAGCCGAATATCAAGCGGAGTTTATGCGGTTAAGCCGTTATGCCAGAGGGATTGTAGCTACTGATTATGAGCGGTGTGTCAGATTTGAGGATGGATTGCGAGATGAGCTGCGAGTATTGATTGCACCGCATCGAGAGAGAGATTTTGCAGTTAGTGGATAGAGCTCGGATAGCTGAAGAAGTCAAGCGGACCGAGAGACAGAACAGAGATCGAGGTCAGAATAAGAATAAGAGGAGCTATGGGTCTTCAAGGTCATCCGGGAATTTCCAAAAGAAACCTAGAGTTGATGGGCCGCGAGTTCAGCAAGTTGCTACGGGAGGACAGTACCGTACATGTGCTCAGTGTGGAAAGATGCACCCGGCAGAATGTTGGAAGAAGACGGGGGGATGTTTTAAGTGCAGATCCAAAGATCATATGATTAAGGATTGTCTATTGGATACTGAGAGGAATCGTTCGGTAGGTCAAGGTTTTAATCAGGCTGGCAGAGGTGGACAGCAACCGATGAGGGGTCGTGGTTCGAGTGGCAGAGGTAATGGTTCTGGTAGAGGTCGCGGGACTTTAGGCAGAGGCTAGACAACCAGGTTTGGTGTATGCAGTTCGTCGGAAGGAAGATAGTGACGCACCTGATGTTATCACGGGCACGTTTCTTATTTCTGGGTTGCCCTTTATTGCTTTGATAGATATAGGGTCAACTCATTCTTACATCGCTAGTGAGGTATCTGGAACTCTGCATGTGAACTCTGAGACTGTACCTAGGAAGATGACTGTACTTAGTCCTTTAGGACAAACTGTAGTAGTGGATAAACTCTTTAAGGATGTGCCTTTAGAAGTTCAAGGGACTCAGTTTCCAGCTAACTTAATGGAGTTGCCATTTGGAGAATTCGACTTGATCCTAGGCATGGATTGGCTAGTGAAGTATCGTGCAAATGTGGATTGTGCTGCTAAGCGGATGTCACTAAGATCTTTGGACGATAAGGAAGTTGTGGTGATGGCCGAGAGACGGAACTACTTATCGAATGTAGTATCTGCTCTTAAGGCTGAAAAGATGGATAGGAAAGGTTGTTTGGCTTTTCTTATGTTGGTCAGTGCCTTGGAGGCTAAAGAGGCAATTGTTGAAGAGGTCAGAACTGTGAGAGTATTCGTGGATGTCTTTCTGGAAGAACTTCCAGGATTGCTTCCGGATCGTGAAGTGGAATTTGGGATCGACTTATTGCCTGGAACGGCACCAGTATCTATCGCTCCATATAGAATGGCACCAAAGGAGTTGGTTGAGCTTAAGGCTCAAATTCAAGAGTTGCTTGATCGTGGGTTTATCCGACCTAGTGTGTCTCCATGGGGAGCACCGGTCTTGTTTGTGAAGAAGAAGGACGGGACTATGCGGATGTGCATAGATTACCGACATTTGAATAAGCTGACCATCAAGAACAAGTATCCTTTGCCAAGGATAGACGACTTGTTCGATCAGCTTAAGGGAGCTGCGGTATTCTCAAAGATAGATCTAAGGTCAGGGTATCATCAGCTTAAGGTGAAGGAAGCAGATATCCATAAGACAGCTTTCCGAACAAGATATGGGCATTATGAATTTTTGGTAATACCGTTTGGATTGACGAACGCCCCAGCTGCATTCATGGATATGATGAATTGGGTTTTTCAACCCTACTTGGATCAGTTTGTTGTTGTTTTCATAGATGACATTCTTGTGTATTGCAAGTCTGAGTTGCAGCATGATGAGCATCTTCGGATAGTGTTGCAAGTGCTAAGGGAGAAGAAGCTTTATGCCAAATTTAGCAAGTGTGAATTTTGGCTAAAAGAAGTTGCGTTTTTAGGTCATGTGGTGTCTGCGGAAGGGATAAGGGTGGATCCTCGGAAGATTGAGGCAGTGTTAGATTGGAAACCACCTAAGTCTGTAGCTGAGGTTCGCAGTTTCTTGGGTTTAGCGGGTTACTACAGAAGGTTCGTCGAAGGATTCTCCTCCATAGCGGCACCTTTGACGAAGTTGTTGAGGAAAGAGATACCTTTCGTGTGGGCAGATAAGCAGCAAGAGAGCTTTGACAAGCTTAAGAGGTTTTGACTGAAGCTCCGGTTTTGATTCAGCCTGAGGCAGGGAAGGACTTTGTGGTGTATTGTGATGCGTCTCACATTGGATTGGGATGTGTTCTGATGCAAGACGGGAAGGTGGTTGCGTATGCGTCTCAGCAATTAAGGCCTCACGAGGTTAATTATCTGACGCATGACTTGGAGTTAGCAGCGGTAGTCTTTGCTCTTAAGGTGTGGATGCATTATTTGTATGGAGAAAAGTCAGTAATTTACACGGATCATAAGAGTCTTAAGTATCTGCTGACTCAGAAGGAGCTAAATTTGAGACAGCGTAGATGGGTGGAGTCGTTGAAAGACTATGATTGCTCTATAGAGTATCACCCGGGCAAGGCGAATGTAGTGGCAGATGCCCTAAGTAGGAAAGTGGTGTCGGATCTAAGAGCGATGTTCGCACATCTTAGTCTTTATGACGACAGAAGCTTGTTGGCGGAATTACAAGTAAAGCCGATGTGGTTGAGTCAGGTGAAAGAAAGACAGTTGGTAGATGATGATTTAAGTGTTAAGCTACGGCAAGTGCAAAATGGGGAGTTGGAAGATTATGGTGTTAACAGCGATGGAGTTTTATGTTTCAAAGGTAAGGTTTGTATGCCGAAGGATGAGGAGCTTAGGCGGAAAATTCTTCAGGAATCGCATGGTGGTCCTTATGCGATGCATCTGGGAGGTAATAAAATGTACAGGGATCTCCGGGATCAATTTTGGTGGCCTGGTCTTAAGCGGGAAGTTACAGAGTTTGTGGGGAAGTGCTTAACGTGTCAGCAAGTTAAGGCTGAACACCAAGTTCCATCGGGATTGCTTCAGCCGATAAAGATTCCGCAATGGAAGTGGGAGCGTATCACCATGGATTTTGTTAGTGGACTTCCTCTTACGCCTACTAAAAAGGATTCGGTATGGGTGATAGTGGATCGATTAACGAAGTCTGCACATTTCATTCCTGTGCGAGTTGATTACTCTTTGCAGAAATTAGCGAAGTTGTATGTTGCAGAGATTGTAAGATTGCATGGAGTGCCGGTGTCGATTATTTCGGATAGGGATCCAAGGTTTACGTCTCGATTTTGGAAAGCATTACATCAGGCTTTGGGCACCAGGCTAGACTTCAGTACGGCATTTCATCCTCAGTCTGATGGCCAGTCTGAGCGAGTAATCCAAGTATTAGAGGACATGTTAAGGGGATGTGTAATAGATTTCAGAGGAAGTTGGGAAGAGTTTTTGCCTTTAGCGGAATTTGCATACAACAACAGTTACCAAGCCAGTATTCGGACGGCACCGTATGAAGCACTATATGGACGAAAGTGTCGCACTCCTACGTCCTGGACAGAATTAGAGGAACGTCAGGTTTTGGGTCCAGAGATTGTGGCTGAATCCGAAGAAAAGGTTAAAGTAATTCGGGCTCGGTTGAAGGAGGCATCTGATAGACAAAAGTCATACGCAGATTTGAAACGAAAGGAAATAGAATTTGTTGTGAGAGACCAAGTGTTCCTAAAGGTTTCACCTTGGAAGAAGGTGATGAGGTTTGGTCGCAAAGGAAAGTTAAGCCCCAGGTTTATAGGACCTTATCGAGTTTTGAAACGGGTTGGACCAGTGGCATATCAGTTAGAGTTACCTTCGGAGTTGAAGCAAATGCACGATGTGTTTCATGTTTCGATGTTACGTCGTTACCGGTCGGATCCATCTCATGTAGTGCCAGTTGGAGAGGTGGAATTGCAACCAAATTTGTCTTATGAGGAAGAGCCGATTCGGATTCTAGATCGAGATGTGAAGGTGTTACGGAGGAAATCAGTTCCTCTCGTCAAAGTGTTATGGCGCAATCATGGATCGGAAGAAGCTTCGTGGGAGCCGGAGGAAACTATGCGACAGCAATACCCTCATTTATTCTTGTCAGGTAATTTCGAGGTCGAAATTTTTTTAAAGGAGGGTAGAACTGTAATATCTAGGATTTAGGGGTTATGAAATTTTGCGCTTGAATGTGTGCATTATTTTGTTGTGTGCTCTTTGTATGAGTTTTAGGGACTTCGAGAATTTTAGAATGTAAGGGATTGCCTTAGAAAAATATTAGATTTTAATCTTAGAAGGGGATCTAAGCAAATTTGGCCTTAAGAGAATTAATTGGAGGTTTTGATCATAAGTGAGCAAGTAGTAAAATGGTGAAGGTGCATGGGTGAATGCATAAGGTGAGAGGTTCGAATCCTTTAGCTAGCAATTGGGAGGAATTTTAAGTTTTGTTTTCACCAAAACCAAAATATTGTCACTTTTGAGGACATTTACCAATTCCTTTTCTTCCTCTCTAGTGCCGAACCCATCTTTCACCAAAAGCATTCTCTCTCATTTTCTTTTTCTTTTTCATTTTCTTTCTCTCTTCTCTTTCTTTCTCATAGCCGAAACTATCCTATATCTTTTCATCATTTTTCTTTCTTTTCTTTCTTTTGTTAAAGCCGAAATCATCATTCTTTTTCTTTTAAGTTGTTAAGGCCGAATTTCTTTATAGTTCAAATAAGAGTTAATCAATCATCATGTTCTGGTAAGGCTTTTCTATCAATGGTTTCTTCTTTATTTTCTTTGGATTAATCGATTTTAGGAATCTAATTCGCTTATTTCTCCGTGGCTAAACCTTTGAAGGAAGATTTTCGGGGTTTTCTCGTACTCAACGTTTAGGGAGAGATCGTTCGAGTTTTGGATAATCCAAGGTAAGAGATAATGATATTCGGCCAAAGGCCATATCTTTTTAGTGGTAACCGATTTCTCACATAGTGATATGTAGGTTCTGTCGACGTGTAGGCAAGAGTCGGAAATCCTAAAGTTCTATCGCTCTTTGTGTTTGCAAGGTGTGTAACTTATACTAAATTTCTAATTGATTAATAGCTTTATTAATATAAATGTGTTTATAAAGAAATATAAATGATTATGGCTTTAGGTACCATTCAATGGTACGATGAATTGAGGTACGTTATTCCTTCATATTATGTATGATTTTAATATGAAACATATTCGATATTTGATTATGATTTTGGAATAATGAACAAGACATGATATTTGCATATATGCATAATATGAAATGTGTCCGATTTCGATATGATTATGAGATATATGGCATGATTATGAAATAATATGTTATTGCATGGGCATATGGGAAACATTGAAAGGGGAAGTGTTTCGGTGGTTTTACCACATTATCCGGTGACTTCGATCACGATATTATGAATCCGGTGACTTCGGTCACGATACTATGAATCCGGTGACTCTGTCACAATTACCCGGTGGCTATGCCACGATTATAAGGGCGATGTGCATGTTGACTGCAGCAACTGCCTTCGATGGTGTGTAGCGGATGAAGGGTCGATTTAGTAATCCCCACGCTGTGATTGGTAGGTATGGGTGGTGTGTAGCGGATGGATATTTAAGTTGGTTCGGGATTGCATTTCATTTTATATATATGTGTGTGATTTAATCAATTATTATGTACTATGATCGATTGGACTTTTTAGTGTATTGTTACACATTGAGTCTATGGACTCACCCTTTTATGGGATACCATTTCAGGTGATGCACAGTGATTTGGACCGGGTCAGCGTGGACTACGTGGTGGCCATTGCTCAATTTAATTGGGTTTTCCGTATTATTAAATTTACTACGTTTCCTATATATTTTGAGATTTAAATTTGGGATATGTTTTTTTTTTGTAATAAGGCCGCCATTAGCTATGTTTCTTTTACATTTTAATTTATATTCTGCTACGATCAACTTTAATTAATTGGTTAAATATTTTCGATAATCGTATTTTAAAATTTAAGTTACAAAATGATTTTTAACGAGTACATATTTCAAATATATTCTCTTACTCTAATAAAATTTCATGTTTTACCAAAACGACAAAACGAGTTTTTATCGAGGAGTATACCAGATCCGGTCGGGGCTTGTGGGCCGGGTTTGGGGTGTTTCAATATATATATCACTCTTTTGAATTAATATGAATTTGATGTATAAGATGCCATGCGAAAATGGCTTTATATCTATGCTTAGGATGGTTCAATATGCTTGAGATGTTGTAAATGGTTGTGCATATTCGGTCATAATATATGCTTGTTTTGGTACGTGTGATTTATGAAAGTATGAAGAATATATCATTCATATGTTTCAAATGAGTATTTCATATAAGATTTATAAGTTTAACTTGGAAGTATTTCGTATTATGATATGTATAATACTTGGGTATATGACTTTAGATTGAATAAAGTATATAGTGCAATTCGGGTTGATGGATAAACTTTTGTTTAATTTTATATGCACTTACGGGACAAGTGATGAAAGAATTAGGTCACATTTTATGTATGTGATTATTGAATGTGTTTTATTAATGGATAAATTTGAAGTATGCTTACTTATAAATATTCGGCTATGGTGTTGACTTTGTAATATCCCGAAATTGGGCCTAGTAGGATTGGGCCGATTGGGTCTTGGGCTTTAGGAAAATTTTGAGTATTATTTTATTATTTGTGTTAGCTTGGGTATGAATTATGTGTGTTTAGCATAGTCTTGTGAAGGCTTGATTTTATTAATAAGGCTAGAATAATTCTTAGTATTAAAAATTTAGTGAAGTGGATTAGGTGAACTTGACACTTAAGTTAATTTAAGTGTTAAATTAAGCACATGTGGAGTTAGTGGCAAGGTGGTTAAGATGCATGAAGAGTTGCTTGAGGGAAGTGGTTCGAGTAGCATGATTAGCATTTTGAAGACTTTATATTTATGTATCCTAGCATTAATGGACGGTCAAGCTCTAATTATGGTAAGTTAGACTTTAGATTTTATGGTAAGTTGAATATTAGTTAAGGAAAGCTAGTATTTTGGGATAAGAATCTTAAGATTTATGGAAGGATGGAGGGATAAGGGGCTTGAATGATGGAGAGTTGTTTTGGAAATATTTTTATGGTCATTTTGACTATGAATGTGGACGCATAGATGGCTAGGGGGGTTGGCCGAATTTTTGGAAGGATTGAGGAGGAATTAAAGAGGAAATATGGGATTTGGGTGAAGGAATTGGTGTTGGCCGAATTTGGGACTTGGTAGGATGGCATTTTCGGTTTGGTAATAGTAAGATAGGTGTGTCAAAATTCATAGTTAATAGTTTTGGTTTTTCTCTTTTTCTCCAAGTTTCGGTCAAGATGGTTATAGGCAAGTCATTTGGGTATTTGGTGCATTAAGGTGTGTTGTCAATATTTTTCTAACCTTCTCCTATTCATCATTTCTTTCTTTCAACCCCAAACCCATACCTATTCTCTTGTGGCCGAATATCCTATTTTTATTCAATATGAGTCATAGCTGAATCTTGTAAGTTCTTTTCTTCTCTTTTCTTTTCTTGAAACTTTAAAGCCGAAACACTATTCATCTTTCTCCTCTATTCATTTCACCATATTCAAAAGCCGAAACTTTGATCTAGTTTATTCTTGGCCGAATCCTCTAAGCTTTCAACTCTCTCCACTCTTGCGTTTACTCTTTTCATTAGTAAAGTGCCGAAACACCATCTCAACCTCGTTTCTATACCTATCTTTGTGTTAGCCGAATATCTCATTATCATTGGGAAGGTTTAGCCGAAACCTTTTTCTCTTTTTGGTCTCTTCAAGCAACGTGGTGGTAAGTAATTTCTATCCTAGCAATCAGTGTAGGTTCTCTTTCTTTTATGTGTGCCGAATCAAGGATTAAATCTTGGTTTTAGGCATGGCCGATTGTTCATAGTGCCATAAAAAGGTGTTCTTTTGTGTGTAGCTAAAGGAAGGGAACTCAGAGTGTGATTTGGGATTTGGTAGGAGACCAAATCGGCTTTAAGGGAGAAGGAAGAACCACGTTTCGAGATCGTGTTAGATTCGAGTAGTTCTGGATTTCACTAATAGGCAGGTGTGTGATTAACCCACCGTTTTTCGGATTTTTGCTATATCTGTATGTGTTGATTGTGTACTAACAAATGCAGTAAAAATTATGAGATAGATACCCTAAAAAGGGGTATATCGATAATCAGGTTAGTGTTATCTGTTGATAAGAATGTGAAAGTGCTGATGTGAATGTAACTATGCCTATGGAAATATGATTGTCTACCTTAATGACATGTGCGTGCATTTTATTATTATGCCAATATTACATGTTGCATGTGCATGGGTTGGGATATGATATGAAAGAAGGTACGGGTGTACTTCGAGTACGTGGTTTGATGTTAGCCTTGAGCTACATCGTGGATTGACGTTGACTAAGGTCACGTTGTGGATTAATTGTGATTTAGTTCACGTGGTTTGATGAGTGGCTGTGTGCCTCATCGTGGTTGATATCGGCTATGTGCCATATCGTGGTTGATGAGTGACTATGTGTCCCATCGTGGTTTTGGTGTTAGCTACGGCTACATCGTGGATTGGCGCTGACTGAGGTCGCGTTGTGGATTATTGTGCTTAATTGCACGTGGACGGCATTGATTGTCTTTTGGAGTAAAAAGGTGAGGGTGATTTGATAACCCCTGGTGTGTGGTAGGCTGGATAAGGGGGTGTGTAGCGGATGGACCCTAGGATTGGGTTGGGTGCACTTTGCATAATTCTATGTGACCTGTGAAATGAGGTATTAATGTGGAAATGGGCCAAGCCCAATATGTGAATGTGGATTGGGTTAAGAAATGGGCTAAGCCCAGTATATGAATGTGGATCAGTGTGGAAATGGGTTAAGCCCGATATGTGGAATTATGCGGGTAATTACCCTGTTACCTGATAAGTGATATGAATATGGGCCAAGCCCAGAATGTGTTATTAAGTGAATATGATATCTTGTTATCTGATATATGGGTCATTATGTGGTTAACATGTGGGTGGAATTCAGTGGATTAATTACACACTGAGTCTGTGTGACTCACCCAATTTTTCTCAAACCTTTCAGGTGATGCTCGGACCGGGTTGGAGTGGATACGAGGTGGCCCATGCGGAAGATATTTTATTTGTTTCACACATTTTATTTATGAAAGGTTATTTATTGTAATAAGGGCCACTTTAAGTATTTAAGGACTTTTATTATGTTATAAGTTGGATTGTCGATTATATTATTATTTGAAAAAGTTTTATTTTAAACAACTTAATTTTATTTGAAACTTTAATTACTCAATGTTTTAGTAAAGACAACAAATTTTTATGTTTTTAACTTTAAGTCAAAAGTTTTTCAAACGTTTTTCCGCAGTGGCATTTCAAATTCGGTCATAGCAAATGGGCTGGGTTTGGGGTGTTACAGACTTGGTTTAGGGTTTATATTTTTCATTGGATGTTTATTGATTTGTAATCGGTCATAAAATTTAAAGAGTTAAATTTATTGCTATGAGTTACTAATTATGGTGTACATATGGTTGAATAAATATAGTTATTCGATTGTTATAAATTGAGAAAGGTTGTATATATATATTCGGCTATAGTAAATAAAATGACCAAATGAATAGTGTTTTTACTTTTTGAATGGGATTAGTTTTTAAATGATGTGAATGGTATCATTTGTGGTATGTTTGCTAATGTTTTAAATATTTGAAAATACATGCACATGTTTGATTGGGATAACATTTATTAAATAATTGTAATAAGGTTCACATGAGTGTGCTGACTTGTGGTTAGATAAGTAATGCCTCATAACCCTAGTCCGGCGACGAATATGGGGTTAGGGGTGTTACACTTATGGCCTACATACCAACATCCACGGTTTAATTTACCTAAAACCAAATTTTATGCTAAAGCCTAGGTTTGAACCCATGACTTCTCAAAGACCCCAAACACCCAATATTTCTAACCCAGCAGTACTAACATGCATAACCCAGCAGTACTAACATGCATTTGTGCCATTTTCTTGCTCTCAAGAATTTTAGGTGCTCCTAAGCCTAAGGCCCAATTTTTCAAGGCCCAAAATTTGTGGCGTTACAACTCTACCCCCTTAAAGAAATTTCTTCCTCAAAATTTCCAACTATCTAATAATCGCGCAACACAGGTTACACCACTACGCTTCCGCTGTGGACTCTAATTCTAATTGCAAATTATGTAAATAGTACACTATGGGCAAAGTACGTACCGGCATTCACATCTAGAGCATCTCTATCCTCTTGGTGGCGTACTGCATAGACTAAAGTTGGTTGTCTCGCCTCAGCATAACCAGCACCTCTGCCCAGTGCTCCATGACCCAAACCGTCTCCCCCTCTGGCCTAGACACGGCCTCCCAATGGCTGCTGACCACCCCTCAAGGGCTGCACATTACCCTTAGCCTTAGTTGGCATCCGATCCAGCCTTCGATGACACTCTCTAATATGATGCTCCATCAATCCACAACCCAAACAGGCTTCCATCCTTCTCTAGCATTCGCCCACATGGCGTCTTCCACAACCAGCGCAAGGTGGCAACCCAAAAGTGCCAAAAGGGGGCCCAGCTCTGACTGGCCCATATCCTTTGGCCTGTTTCTTAGGCCTCTAAATGGATCTGGAAGGCTCTATGTCTCTCTTGTTTCTACCCCTTTTCCTGTTCCCGATTTTGGCGCTTAACACGCTTTACCTGCTCAGCAACCTTTGTTTTGTCGACCAGTGCAGCAAAATTCCGCTCCCTCTGTGGAGCTATCAGAACCCGAAGGCTATCTCTGAGACCATCCTCAAAACGAACACAGCGCTCATAATCCATAGCTATTATCCCACGAGCATACCACCTAAGTCGTAAAAATTCTGCCTCGTACCCAGCCACAGACTTGTCACCTTGAACCAGATTCAGAAATTCTTTCCTACGAGCATCGACATAGCTAGCGCCCACATACTTTCCCTAAAAAATGGACTTGAAGAATTCCCAGGTCAATCGATCAGACTTGGGTACCCTCTTTTATCATAAGCCACCACTGGTAGGCTTCATCCCTCAGCAAGGACAAGGCACCCTTCAACTTTTGTTCCGGCGTGAAGTCGAGGTCATCCATAATTCTTTCATTGGCCTCCAACCAGTACTCCGCCACACTTGGGGCCACCCCAGAAACTCCTCTAAAGATCTCTGCTCCATTTGACCGGAGTTGCTCGGTGACCAACCTACGACCCCCAATAACGGTATTAAGCCCAACAGACCCATCAGTTCTTTCCAAAATACGAAGCAGTGCCTGAGACAGTGTGTCATCCCCAGCAGCTCGGTCGAACGACCCTGTCTTAGTTACCGGTGATGCTGGTGTCTCCCTAGCCTCGACATTAGGCGCGTGGCTCGATGACGAAGACTTAGCTATAGCAGCCTCTGCCGCGTCCTCTGGTACCACTTCCACGAGTACCCCTAGTGCTCATTATCACTTTGCGAATTATCTTAATTAGAAATTTTATGCAAATTAGCTTACAGTTTCAGTAGTTAAGCATATGTCTTATGAGAAATAGAGGTTTAGAGTTTGTTTTCGCAATCGCAAGCTTAACTACAGTCTTAGTTTCCTACGGTTTTCCAATTAACTCTAACTAGAGTAGTATAGTCTAATTTCTAGAGTAATCACAATATATCCTATTGCATAACAATAAAGCACACATAACAAAAAAACTTACGAATTCAGCGTCGGAGACTCGGTGAACCACACTTCCAAGAAACATTCAGTAAATTAGTTCAAATACATATATATATTTGAAACAGTTCTTTCAGAAATTCAATTTTAAAGTCCAATCCACAACCAAGTTTTGCAACTTGACCTTGATACCACTAAATGTAACACCCCAAACCCGGCCCAGAAGTTAGGCCCGAATTTGGCGTGTCACATTGAAATGTTTTTCGAATACCATGTTTTCATTGGAAACCCTTCTGATTATTCAAAAACTTCTTGCCATTTAAAACTTGTGTAAAGCATCATCTTGTGTTCGTTTAATTTTAAAATGGGGTTCGTTGAAAAAGGTTGTTCACTTTTAAAACGATATTGATTTCCTTCAAAATCTCTTTCAACTGCGGAAGCTTTTTAAAAACATTGCGGAAATGTGATAACCGAAAATAGTTGTTGTAACGTAGTGTTTTGAAAATAGTAATACTTTTGGAAAACCGCGATTTACTTCAAACAGATATAAATTAAAATAAACCAAACCTAAAATTTAAAATCCGAGAACTTGAAGAGGCCTTATTACAAACCAAACCAAAATAAAGTACTTATGAATAACTTAATAGAAAAACAAAAGCAGTTGTGTGGCCATCTCCGAGTCCCTCGCAGCTCCGATCCGTCTAAGGCTGGGGATTTCCTGCACAGTTAAAAATAGGGTGAGTTTACGAAAACTTAGTATGAAATCCCTTAACATAAAAATAGTCAGTCAGATAAACAGAATACAGAAGCAGTCTAGGCCTGAGCCCTATTTAGTCACAGTACAGTTTTAGTGGGCCTAAGCCCATTGCAATATTGTTTGGGTCTCAGCCTATAACAGAATCGTTTGGGCCTAGCCCATAGTAGTATCGAATCTCATAAACAGAAATGCAATAGTGTAAGAATGCACCCCACCCCACCCCAATCCAGCCAGCACACCACCCGTACCAACCAACACACCATGTAGGGATAAAAGTGACCCACCCAGCCAGCACACCAATGTTAGCATCGGTTGCGGCACTAACCGATATCGCAGTAGAGCTACACGAATATAAGCGGCTTAAAGCCATCGGTAGGTCCACAATCATATCTGGCGACCCTTGCGACCCTAATAATCAAATCGGTGGTTCCACAGTCGTCTCGGGCGACCCGTGCAACCCTAACAATCAAATCGGTGGGTCCACAGTTGTCTCGGGCGACCCGTGCGACCCTAACAGATCAATCACTACCTCCAATTACAAAATCCCAATCCCATGCAGTATGTCATGTATGCAAAGCACATATATATAAATCACAGGGCATACTCTAGAAAGACAAACAAATCATAGCTCAGGTCAGTCAAAAAATAGCATAAAACAATCATTTACCCACGGGGCAAAATAGTCATTTTACATATAAGGGTATTTCGGTAATCCTACCCTTCAGGGGTATTTCGATAATTCTACCCTACAGGGGTAGTTCGGTAATTCTACCCTACAGGGGTATTTAGGTAATTTCGCAAACCGGGGGTATTTCGATAATTTTTCAAACCGGGGTATTTCGATAATTTTGTAAATTGGGGGTATTTCAATAATTCTGCAAACCTTCCTAAAGGTCTATAGCCGCCTTGAGTGATACAAACAACATATATGATCAAAACGGAGTATTTGGGCCTAAAGCGCAATATTCGGCCCAAGTGGGACCACACGCTTGTGTGGCCCATTTAGGCCAAAAGTACCTTTGGCCATGTGATTGTCTTGGCCGGGTCATTATTTCCTATCCATCCACAAAATTACTCGCGTAGGGCCCACAGGCCCATTCGGCCCATTCGGCCCACTCCGGTCCATTTGGCCCTAAAAATGGCCTAAGCCCATGAGAACGCTCATGGTGGCCTCAACAATCTTACGCCCGTATTCACGGGCTTGGTCCACCACATGCGCGATCGCATGCTCGTGTGGCATCATTCGCTAGTACTTCGGGTTTTCGGCATTTGCCGATCTATTGTTTGAGTGGTGTGTGTGTGTACAAACCTTGTTTACAAACGTGCGTTTAACCCACTTGCGCCGAACCTATAATCCGAAAAACATTTTGTTAGCCGAACGTCGTTTAAGGTTAATTACATTCCATTACTAAACCTAGAATGTAAACCTTCCTCACCTTACTTGAATGAGAGTCCTTGAATCTCCTAAATCCACTGACCACAATCGGTTACCCTCCTTAGTCAAATATCTGTAATATCACAAATGCTATTAACAGAAATTGCTTACGAGAATATGGCCTTAAGTCCAATCCATAAGTCATGAAATATTCGGCCCAACAATACTTACCTCCCGGAACCGGTTGATTGCCGAAAGATGAGAGGTTCAACTTAGGAGAAAATTTGAAAGAAAATAAGGTAGGGTCCTAACACTATTCGGCCAAACAAGAAAAGGTAGGAGAGACACTCACAATTGAGTGATTCGGCAGGGATTGAAACAGGAAAGAAACAAAGAGACTTGGGCAAAACCACACAAGGCTTCGGTATTTTGACAGTTAAAGGTTTCGACACATTTGCTGAACATTTGCAGAACAATAGAATCTCAAATGGTTACTTGCAATTTTAGCACTAGAGGGAAAAGAGAGGAAATGAGATTAGGAACTAAGAAATTCAGAAATAAATAAAATGACCAATAATGAAAAGAGAACCCACTTAGCCAAATTCCTATGTTTTCCCCTTACCAAAACGACACTAAGTCAAAACCGAATAGGCACCAATAGACTCCTAAATTTGGCCAACTCCACCCCTTATCAAAATCCACGATTTTCTCCACCAAAATCTCCTCTATATCCATAACAACCATCATCCAAACCCCATGATACTCTCCCCCTTTTACCAAGTCCACAACTACTCCAAAGAGTTTGAATCCACCCCAAACTCTTGCCATCCATGCTGCAAAATAAAACATCCCTTGCTCTTCAAGAGACTTGAACCTCAGACCACAAGCTTCACTCCGTACACCACTTGCCACTAACCCACAAGCTCCTCTTGTGCCACAATTTAATCTTAATTGTTCTTAAGGCCTACATACCAACATCCAGGGTTTAATTCACCTAAAACCAAAAGTTTTGCTAAAGCGTAGGTTTGAACCCAGGACTTCTCCAAGACCCCCAAACACTCCAATATTGCTAACCCAGCAGTACTAACATGAATTTGTGCCATTTTCTTGCTCTCAAGAATTTTAGGCGCTCCCAAGCCCAAGGCCCAATTCTTCTAGGCCCAACATTCGGGGCGTTACAATTGTTAAGTTTGTTCATGCTTGCTATATTTTATTCTACATAAATTAAATCCTAATTACAAAAGAAATAAATTCTTAAGGACAAGAATCTCCCCTTTTATTTTCTGACTCATTCCCCTTGTCTTCTTTAGCTCTATCTCTGCTTGCATCGTCAGTATCTTCCTTCCATGTCTTAAATATGGCATCTGGGAACTTAGGAACAAAAGTATTAGAGATATTCTTAAAAGTATTTCGAATTGAACCATCTCTAATTTTTTCATATTTCCAGTAAGTTTGTTGTTGATTGTGCATGAACTTGCACATATCCATCAAAATTGTCAACTCTGATTTCCTTGAAGTACTTACAGAAGTTGGCATGGGAGTTGTATATTCAGGTTCAACACTTAGCTTGACTGGTTCTTCTTCTGGCTCAACCCTTGGTTCAGGAATGCTCGGTTCCTTATCAGATTCTACCTCTTCAATGTCTGTAACTAAATTAGCTTCAGCTTCAGCTCCATCTGTTGACTCCTCGGTATACGGCTCCATTGGCTCTTCTTGCTCGCCTTGGTTCAGCTCATGCACCCTCTCTACTAATCTTTCAAGATCATAATTTGTAATGCATCCTTGAACATATCTCCCCTTCAGATTTGCTTGGGTTTTAACATGAGCCTTTAAGCAAAGTGAAGTGATTAATTGATACGAGCTCGGTTGTAATTGACTTAAGTCGTACTTATTGTCCGATCGTGAATTTGAGTAAGGAGGATTCATTTTGAATTAAGGTAGGTGTTTGCAAGAAGGCTAACAAGGAAAAGGGTTTATGGGTTCAAAGTAAAAGGTACGAAATGGTTAAGGAGATGGATAGATACTTCAGCTAAGGCCAAAGAAGGAACCAACAATAAAGACGATTGTTGCCCCGAATCTTAACAAGGCTCTTAGGTGGTTTTTGGTTTAGGAAAATAATAGAAACCTTTACCTGTTATAAAAAATGATAGGAACCAAAGGTATTGGAACACCACACCAATAGGTGATAAGTTCGGTTTAACAAAGGAGTGAATGATGCCACAAGACAACTTGATAAGCCAATTCAGTCCCGAAGTGATCAAGGAGAATTGGAATCTCACAAGTTTCAATTTTAACATAAATTTGGCAAAAAGTCCCTAAAGCAATCTGATTACAAGGTATTTATAAAGTATGGCCAAGCCGAATAGTCGCATAAACTCAGCTTAAATGAGATGTTAATGAGCTGACTTAAGCTTAGTTACTAAGTATAAAACGTTGAAGTCTTCTAGGCCTAGGTGACGCCAACCATCAGCTTGATTTAATGTTCCAATCAACTGATTTAATGAGCTAAAAACTTAAGCTGGAAGGATTCATTTTTGAATAGCCAAAATGTTTAAAATCAGCTTTAAAAACTCCCTTGGGTAGCCGAATAATCACCAGCACATTGATTACTTTTGTTCGGCACATAAACAAACCAAGGTGTGAACATTGGGATGCAATCAGCCACTAGGTGTGAAAGGGTGGTTTAGAACAGCCCTAAGGTGTGAAAGGAATATAGCAGCTGAATGAGCTAATGTGAACACCCCCTTGACCTTTGCAATACACGAATAGCCTCTTGGGGAAGAAAAATGAGCTGCTGATTTAATTCAGCTTGAACTCCTCATAAAGTCGTCCCATGCACCTAGCTCATTCCAGCCGAATGGTCACCTGAAAACATTCAAGAAAATTCGGTCAAGGCACATTCAATAAGCTTAATTAATTTGTCTTAGCTTAGGACATTTTAAATGGCTGTAGGAATTAAGACAAATTAATTGAGCTGAAGAAAGATTAAGTTGTTGTAGTAATTTAGACAAATTAAATGTTTTAATCCTATTAAAGCCAAAAATATTAAGACAAATGAAATAGCTGAAAAGCACATTTAACACTTAACTAAATTAATTAATTGACTTAAACTAAATTAACTAAAATTTATTCCAGCAACTAAATAATTAAAATGCGCTAAGTGAGCTGGAATTCAGCTTGTAATAAGCTGCAAGGGACGCCTATTGAGCTGGTCCAGGCATGATCAATAGATTTGGCGACTTGCTTTCCCCAAGCTCGATCAACATAGATAGCTAACGCATCTTGAAACTTCTTAGCATGAGACCAAGTTATAGGTCCTTTCGGCAGCTTAATGGGTTCGGCGGTAGCTTCCCAAGCTAGGGTCACATCATTAATGATGGAAAATACGCACTTCCTGCCTTCTTTTTAGCACAATTGTGAATCTTCTTGAGGATAATTTCCCAACATTAATGGACTTTTCTGTCAAAATTGTATATAAAAAAAAGCATCCGTTCTATCAAGATGGTGGAACTATGTGAGATAGGCATAAAACTATAGCGAACGAAATAAAACCATAACTTTGCTACTGGTTTTAAGTATTCTCTTCAACAAGAATGGCTCACATACTTTCTTATAATCCATTGGGATCCCGAATTTGTCACAACATCAAGCACTTGTTGAAGAAAATCCCAATTGATATTGTTCATCATAGGGTAGTACTCATCTTCTTCAACATCAGTTAAATTAAGCAAATCGGTGATGGACCTAGCAGTAAAAGGTACATTTTTCTTTCGAACGATGACTTTAGTAGCATCTTGTGTAGTCAAACTAGCATAGAATTCTCGAACTAGTTCATCATCGGGAAATGAACGAGCATCAAAAAATCGTTCCCACTTGAGAGCAATGATTTTCTTTCTAATCGGTATAGGAACAACCATCAAATCATTACTTTTCAAGTCAAAACCTCTTTCCAGCATCATAGGTTGATGCTTGAAGATTGAATCAAATCTCTCTTTCACTTCTTCATTGATCAAAATCAGGTTATCAGGAGTAGTCTTTGAAGATCTGGTTCTTTTGCAAGACATGGTATCTTTTCCCGAAAATTCAACAATGTTTTTGCACAAGAGAGAAAAGAGAAATCAGCAAAGTGGGTAGAACATGCTACGATAAAAATCTTGTAACAGCAAGGATGGTGCAGCGATGACGACGATGTGTTATAGCAACAGCAGTGCTTCGACAATCTCTTTGTGGCGGCAATAGGGAATTTCAGCAGAAAGGGAAGAAAACTAGGGTTTCTTTTGGGATTTAAGGTTGACGGCACAAAAGTGAGATTTAAGGATTTTTAGGGTGTAAGCAAATTGCTTTGAGGGATATGAAAATTAGTAGAATGGAAAGGGGTTTATATAGGGAAAAATTAAGGCAACATGTAGCAACAATTTAGCTACATTAGGGTTACTTGGGCGACAAGCAATTGCTGTGACGGCAAGGCATGGATTTTTCCCTCCTTTTTTGCTGTATTGGGCCTCAAACTCAGACTGTATCATACTAAAAAAACTGATTAGTACTTGGGCCAAATTTGTCCCCGTTTATTAACATAAAAATTAAAATTTAAACAGAACAAATGAAACTTAAAAATTTTAAATCTTAATTAGAAAATTTATTCTTAACAAATTACATTAAATTAATTCCCATAAAAGGTTGGAGGGGTCACAGCGGTCTCGCTTAAGTTCCAATCTCCTTAGACAAAATTAATTAAATGTAATAAGTTAAGAAAATAAGTTCTAATTATTTACTTTTTTACAAAATGAGTTCATGAAAAATTAAAGGTCTGTTAATTTGAACGAGGATTCAACTCGCTCAACTTCACCATCCCAGTAGTGTTTGAGATGTTGACCATTAACTTTAAACATACCTCTGTAATTGTTGCATAATTTAATAGCTCCATAAGGATAAACTCTGTAGATGGTATAAGGTCCTTTCCATCAGGATTTAAGCTTCCTAGGAAATAATTTCAACCTTGAATTAAACAACAAAACCTTCTAACCTTCTTTAAACTAGCGAGGTTGTATATGACTATCATGCCATCTCTTTGATCTTTCTTTACACATTTTGGCATTCTCAAAGGAAAACAACCTCAGCTCTTCCAACTCATCAAGCTATGACATTCTTCTCTCACTGGCTTGCTTAAGATCAAAGTTCAACTGCTTCAAAGCCCAGTAAGCTTTTTTCTCCAACTCTAATGGCAAATGACATGCCTTTCCAAAGACTAATCGATAAGGAGTCATTCCTAACGGTGTCTTTAATACCAATCCTTTCTTCTAAGGCGTACTACCTTTTCAAGGATACCTTTGATTTCGCGATTCACTCTTTCAACTTGCCCATTAAACTGGGGGTGATAGGCAGTAGCAATCTTGTGCTTCACACCATATTTTTCAAGCAACCACTTAAGCCATTTGTTCACAAAGTGAGAACCTTCATCACTAATAATAGCTCTTGGTGTCCCAAATCATGTAAACACAGGCTTGTGTAGGAATCGCATGACTACCATAGCATCATTTGTAGGTATGCTTCAGCTTCAACCCACTTGGATACATATTCCACAGTAACTAAGATGTATTTGTTCCCATAGAAGAAGGAAATGGTCCTAAGAAGTCAATTGTAGCAGCCCGATTTAGACCCTAGTTGGAATAGTTTCGAGACCACAAATTCGAGGTCGAAAAAATATTCTTGTAACATCCTGAATTTTTGGGCCTATGTGTTTAATGGGTGAACATGTGTAATGTGTTAATTTAACTGTTAGGGGTCCAAATAGGCCTTGGTGAAATTTTTATTTGGGCACTATAGAGTTTTAAAAGGTGGTATCTGTGTTTAAATTATCAAAATGGGCTTGTGGCCCAGTGGTCAGTGGCGCCACTTAGGGAGCAAGGAGGTGACGCCACACAAGGGAGTAAGGGGCCCAAATTTAAGTTTCATGGAGCCCAATTCTTTTAATTTAAGCTAGCTAATTTTAAGCATTATGGTTAGGTGGAGTGGACGACAACAAGACTATTATTTAGGGGATTTTTAATGTTTAAAATATGTGGATATTATACTGATAAAGGAGGGAGGAGTTGGAGCTAATTAAGTCTCTTTTAGATGAGTTACTAGATTAAGATAAAGGAGAAAAGATAGGATTTATCTGCAAGGTTAGGTAAGTACTGAAATTTCTATAAATAGAGGGGATAGCTAATCAATTCTGGCATTTGAACCTTACTATTTCTTCTCTTCCTGTGCCGAAAATTTGAAGGCCATCTCACTTGTTTTCTTTTCCCATCTTTTCTCTTCCAAAAGCCAAAAATCACCATTGTTTTCTACCTTTTCTTTCTTTTTCTTTGAAATTTCCTTTTAGCCGAATCTTCTGATCTCCATTGTTATTCTTCTCCCATTCACTAAAAGCCGAAACTCCTTATTCAATTCTTCCAGAAGCTGAAAAACACATTAGCCTTCTTTTGTTCATACTTTTTAGGGATTTTCTTAAAAGCCGAAATCCCTAGATCTCATCTCCTATGATTACCGAAATCCTTTTGTGGTGTCTGCTTGTGCCGAATCTTGAAGAAAACTATAGGTAAGTTTCGATTCGTGAGATTTCAATCTTTTTTTGGCTTTTAGAGATCTTAACCGAATTGCTATATGGGTAACTAATCAGGTGTTTCCTCTCATTTGCGGCATTACGGGATTTGAAGGGGATTCAATCGCCTAGATTTCTAAGACAGAGTTCAGTAGCCCTTGGATCGTATCACTTTCGGGATTTCAAGGTAAGGAGATCCGTTAGTTTAAACATATAAATCCAGTAAAACACTAACGCTTGCCGAATATAGAAGAGGCCTTATCTTCGTGTTCTTTCGGCTTTTGAGCAAGGTTGTAGATAGAAGGTAGTAGATCTGTATAGCGAGGGTATTGACATAGAGGGTAGTCCTACGCATTAATCAGGTGTGTAACTTCTCACACCATTTAGATTGTCTGCTAATATGTGTTATTAAATCTGCTTATACTCTGTTAAATGCCGAAATCTCGGTATAACGGTTGAAAAACCGAGTAGGGTAAAAGCGAATCACCAGGTTAGTGATCTCTGTCATTCATAAGTGAATGTTTCTGCTGATGATATGTTTCTGTGATTGCACGGGGTTGGGTGATTGACGAAAGGGGAAGTGTTCTATTGTAGTGGCTTTTGCCATGATCTGTTGTAGTGGCTTTTGCCATGATCTGTTGTAGTTGCTTTTGCTATGATCTGTTGTAGTGGCTTTTTGCCATGATCTGTTGTAGTGGCTTTTGCCATGATCTGTTGTAGTGGCTTTTTGCCATGATCTGTTGTAGTGGCTATTGCCATGATCTGACGATGAGCAGCTAACTGTAGCATGACTGCCATCGATGGTGTGTGGCGGTGTGGGTTGATTGTAGAAATCCCCAATGGTGTGACTGGCAGGTAAGGGTGGTGTGTAGTGGATGGAAACCTAGGATTGGGTTGGGCTTTGCATAATTTCTGTTATTTCATGTTTTGATATCTGTTCTGTGGGGCTAAGGCCCAATCTGATGGTGCACAAGGGTTGCACACTGAGTCTCGTGACTCACCCTATTTTTTTAACATCTTTCAGGTAGCACCTAGTGCATCGGACCGAGCTGGAGAGGAGCACAAGGTGGCCATGCAAGAGATTATTTTGATTCAGCAGAAGATTTTACTTAGTTATTTATTTTTAACATTTTTAATTAATGGGTTTTATATTTCGTTGTAATAAGGCCATGGGACATTAGTTTTATATTTCTGATTTTTGGGCTTTACCTTCAGACACTTGAATTATTCGATAAAAATTAAAACTAAGGCATGTACTAAATTTCAGTTTTTAATTCATAAAGGGTTTGTATAAAATTTATATCTTGTATACATTCTCAAACTACAAAGTTTTTCCGGTTAAAATGTATAAACTCAACAAATGTTTTTCCAAAGACTCGACATGTATTATAAAATATTCTCAGTGACATGCCAGATCTAGTCGTGGTGTTTGGGCCGAGTTTGGGGTGTTACAAATTGGTATGAGAGCCCGGTTCAAAACTCGACTTTGGGGGTTTTGGGCTCAAAATGGATTCTAAAGATGGGTTTTGGAAACATGCATGTTTAAAAATAACACAGGATGGTTTTCTCAGCATGGCACCTATGTTTCCGGCCCAAGTCCGCCAGGTAAGTATTCTGAACTCACTGTGTGTTATAAATATATGTGGGGTTGATGGGCTTTATGGGATGTAGATTATTTGAATTAGAACTTGATGGACTTTAGGCCTAGCTTAAACAACTCCCTAAATCTCATAAGACTTAATTTCACTAAACAGATCCATGAACAAGTCGCTAGGTTGGGGTGTGGCAATAGGCATGCGCATGTCTAGGATTGGATCCGGAAGAGCCTGGTACTTAAGCAGTCCGAGTGACTCACCTCCTCTTCGCTGGAATCCTACCTGGTGCGTAGTGACTGTTCACCTTAGCCATGAGGATTTGTTGATAGGCCAAAATCTATAATTAAAACCCGAAAGGGACCAGCCACCCTATTTCACAATAAAAAAACTCCCAAGTTTTGTAAAATTTCCAAAATACACTTGATTTGTGAAAATTTCCCAGAATACCTCGAATTGTAAAACTACCAAAATTTGTGAAATTACTGAAACACTCTGGTTGGCAAAATTTCCAAAATACCCTTGGTTTGTGAAAATTTCCAAAACAATCGTGATATTATAAAATACCCATGTTTTGCAAATTTACCCGAAAACCCCCATATTTACAAAGGTAACCCGGTTTACAAAATTAAATTTTCCAAAGTACTCCTGCGTTACCCAAAAAAAAACACCAAGATACCCCATTTTGAGGAAATTACCAAAACACCCTCATTTAAAAAAAAAACTTGTTTTCCAAAATACTTTTGCTTCATAAAAAAAATGTACCAAAGTACCTCTAATTCGAAGAAAATCACCAAGATATTTTATTCTGGAAAATATCCTGTAGGGCAAAACTACGAAAAAACCCCTGGGTAGTGAAATAACGAAGATACCCTTATGTGATGAATGTGAGTTCATGGATGTTATATATTTGTTGATGTGTGATGGTTGAATGTATGTGGTTTCCATAATTAGGAGGTAAACTTCAGACTGAAATGTAGATAGGTTTGAATTCGAAAGAACTACTCTTAAAACTACTTCCCATAAGATTGTTCATGGTTAATCAGTGAAAGAAATTAATAATTCATAAATTTCTAATTCAGATAATACGAGAATCAATAATGAGCGCTAGAAAGGGAAGAAGAGGCCGCGGCCGAGGCTGTGGATGTGTTAGGACTGATGTGCTGACTCAGCTAGTTAGGGAGGTACTGAAGGAGGTTAAAGAAATCGGTGAAACACTTCGAGTTGGGTGCGTGGACTGTAAGAAAAAAAGAGATCGTAGCTTTCTAGGATTGCAGTCTCGTTCTGTAAAGCATGTTAAGGTACGTCCAAACTTCCGGGTTTGCGAATATTGCAGAAGACGTCATCCGGGTGAATGTTGGAGGAAGTCAAGAACGTGTTTAAGATACGGGTCTGAGGAGCATAAGGCTCGGGATTGTTCAATCACGATTAAGTCGGGTATGTTTTGTGTGGATGCTATATTTTTGGGTATAGAAACTGTATGTGTGCAATGTTTATATATTATTAAATTAGAGTGCGCAGTGAAAGCATAGTGGTGAGACTTGGGTAGTACGATTAATAGTTAGTTGGAAATTTCGAGGACGAAAATTTCTTTAAGGGGGTAGAACTGTAACATCCTGAATTTTTGGGCCTATGCGTTTAATGGGTGAACATGTGTAGTGTGTTAATTTAACTGTTAGGGGTCCAAATTGGGCTCAGGATGTGGTCAAGGCCTTGGTGAAATTTTTGTTTAGGCACTATAGAGTTTTAAAAGGTGGTATCTGTGTTTAAATTATCAAAATTGGCTTGTGGCCCAGTGGTCAGTGGCGCCACTTAGGGAGCAAGGAGGTGGCGCCACACAAGGGAGTAAGGGGCCCAAATTGAAGTTTCATGGAGCCCAGTTCTTTTAATTTAAGCTAGCTAATTTTAAGCATTAGGGTTAGGTGGAGTGGACGGCAACAAGGCTATTATTTAGAGGATTTTTAATGTTTAAAATATGTGGATATTATGCTGATAAATGAGGGAGGAGTTCGAGCTAATTAAGTCTATTTTAGATGAGTTAGTAGATTAATATAAAGAAGAAAAGATAGGATTCATCTGCAAGGTTAGGTAAGTGCCGAAATTTCTATAAATAGGGGGGATAGCTAAACAATTCTGGCATTTGAACCCTACTCTTTCTTCTCTTCCTGTGCCGAAAATTTGAAAGCCATCTCACTTGTTTTCTTTTCTCATCTTTTCTCTTCCAAAAGCCGAAAATCACCATTGTTTTCTCACATTTTCTTTCTTTTTCTTTGAAATTTCCTTTTAGCTGAATAGTCTGATCTCCATTGTTATTCTTCTCCCATTCACTAAAAGCCGAAACTCCTCATTCAATTCTTCCAAAAGCCGAAAAACACATCAGCCTTCTTTTGTTCATACTTTTTCGGGATTTTCTTAAAAGCTGAAATCCCTAGATCTCATCTCCTGTGATTGCCGAAATCCTTCTGTGGTGTCTGCTTGTGCCGAATCTTGAAGAAAACTATAGGTAAGTGTCGATTCGTGAGATTTCAATCTTTTTCTGGCTTTTAGAGATCTTAGTCGAATGGCTATATGGGTAACTAATCGGGTGTTTCCTCTCATTCGCGGCATTCTGGGATTTGAAAGGGATTCAATCGCCTAGATTTCTAAGACAGAGTTCAGTAGCCCTTGGATCGTATCACTTTCGGGATTTCAAGGTAAGGAGATCTATTAGTTTAAACATATAAATCCGGTAAAACACTAACCCTTGGCCGAATATAGGAGAGGCCTTTGATTCGTGTTCTTTCGGCTTTTGAGCAAGGTTGCAGATAGAAGGTAGTAGATCTGTATAGCGAGGGTATCAACATAGAGGGTAGTCCTACGCATTAATCAGGTGTGTAACTTCTCACACCATTTTGATTGTCTGCTAATATGTGTTATTAAATCTGCTTATACTCTGTTAAATGCCGAAATCCCGGCATAACGGTTGAAAACCCGAGGAGGGTAAAAGCGAATCACCAGGTTAGTGATCTCTGTCATTCATAAGTGACTGTTTTTGCTGATGATATGTTTCCGTAATTGCACGGGGTTGGGTGATTGACGAAAGGGGAAGTGCTCTGTTGTAGTGGCTTTTGCCATTATCTGTTGTAGTTGCTTTTGCCATGATCTGTTGTAGTGGCTTTTGCCATTATCTGTTGTAGTTGCTTTTGCCATGATCTGTTGTAGTGGCTTTTTACCATGATCTGTTGTAGTGGCTTTTGCCATGATCTGTTGTAGTGGCTTTTTGCCATGATCTGTTGTAGTGGCTATTGCCATGATCTGACGATGAGCAGCTAACTACAGCATGACTGCCATCGATGGTGTGTAGCAGTATGGGTTGATTGTAGAAATCCCCACTGGTGTGACTGGTAGGTAAGGGTGGTGTGTAGCGGATGGAAACCTAGGATTGGGTTGGGCTTTACTTAATTTCTGTTATTTCATGTTTTGATATCTGTTCTGTGGGACTAAGGCCCAATCTGATGGTGCACGAGGGTTGCACACTGAGTCTCATGACTCACCCTATTTTTTTAACATCTTTCAGGTAGCACCTAGTGCATCGGACCGGGCTGGAGAGGAGCGCAAGGTGGCCATGCAAGAGATTATTTTGATTCAGCAGAAGATTTTACTTAGTTATTTATTTTTAACATTTTTAATTAATGGGTTTTATATTTCGTCGTAATAAGGCCATGGGCCATTAGTTTTATATTTTCGGTTTTTGGGCTTTACCTTCAGACACTTGAATTATTCTATAAAAATTAAAACTAAGGCATGTACTAAATTTCGGTTTTTAATTCATAAAGGCTTTGTATAAAATTTATATCTTGTATACATTATCAAACTACAATGTTTTTTCGGTTAAAATGTATAAACTCAACAAATGTTTTTCCAAAGACTCGACATGTATTATAAAATCTTCTCAGTGACATGCCAGATCCGGTCGTGGTGTTTGGGCTGGGTTTGGGGTGTTACAATTCTAATTTTATTTTTGGTGTTTATAATATGTGATTGAGCATGTGCGAAAGTTTTGTGTGAAAATTTTATCGATTATGCGTTTAATTTGTAAAAAGGACTTAACCGCATAAAATGCAAAAGCAGTGTGCTGATTGTTAAAGTGTCTATTTGTCATGGCTTTCTCAATGAGAAGTCCTTATGTTGTTAATAAACCATTAAAAGAATGGATGGACAAAAATGGACTTTAGTTTGTGGAAATTTAAATGAAATATTAAAGGGAAAAATGGTAAAACATGAAATAAGGTATATTAAATAATACAAGTATGAAAAATAAGGCCATTATCATCTTTTCTTAGCCGAATTTGAAGGAGAAAAAGAAAGAACTAGGGCTTGAAACATTCGACCATTGTTATTCTTGACTGAGGTATGTTTTGAGCTCGTTTTTTTATAATTTCTATGTTTTTGTGATCGGTGCTTAATGTTCTAACCAGCCCTTGCTTTAATTTTAGAATCTAACGGTGATTTTGAGATATGCCATTGATGAATGCTTGAGCTTTATGATAGTTGATGATGAAATATGAAAGATAGGTGAATGATTAACATATTTTGCTTTGAATTTTTAGTGAAATTGAGTAATTTGGGCTTAATTGTGAAAATAAGAAATTGGAGGACTAATATATAAAATAAATGAAATATGTGCAAGGAGAATTCGGCTAGCCATGGGTGAAATGAAATTATGTGTATTTGATGATTTTATGAAATAGGGACTAAAGTGTCAAAATGTGAAAATGTGAGGGCTTTTTTGTAAAATGCCCTAAATATGTGTGTGTTTGGATAAAATTGAATGATTTGGTGATTGAATGAGCTAAATTTGAATATGTATAAACCAAGAAAGGAGAGATTCGGATTGAGATCGGGGTAAAGACAAAGTGCTCAATTAATCGACGGTTTTGTTATTTCGACATCCGAGGTAAATTCGAATATAATGCGTGTTGCTAAATTTATGTTAAATACTATAAAATGAATAAATGTATGATTATCGAATAGAAATACTATAAATGTGGAATGGAGAAATATGGCACTAAGTGTGCGAAATAGAATTTATACAGTAATGAATGGCATTGTGTGTGCGAATAGATAAAGTATTGATTATATTGATTGGCACTGTGTGTGCGTTACCAAATCAACTTCGGTTGGATATTGGGGCACTAAGTGTGCGTTGTTATTTAAGCTTTGGCTATGAATTGGGCACTAAGTGTGCGATTGAATTGAAGAGATAATGATTAGCAAATGAAATATGGTATCGAGCATTGAATAGCAAGAACGTTTGTTAACTAAGTGTTGGCAAAGGTATGTTCCGAACCTATGTGGTTGATGATATTATTTAAGGTTGAATAGATGGATGAATGAGCATATGGTTGAGGATGATATTGTGTTTAGTTGTGAATCTATCTAAGTGATGGTTGAGCATATGGGCGTGTGTCCTGCATAACTTAGAAAAGTTTTAAATTTCTGATAATTTTTGTATGTGTTCAGTTTAGTCCCGGCCCTACTCTAAAGCATGATTAAGGTTTCGTTGACCTATTTAAGGGACACTATGATTGCGATTGATGAATGGTTGTATGAAATTTCTGTAAATGTTTTCAATCTGTCCGATAACGCCTTTAACCCTAATCTGGCGAGGACACGAGTTAAGGGTGTTACATTTGATTGGTATCAGAGCTATGGTTTAGTCGATTCTGGGACTAATGTAGTGTGTCAGAGTCTAGCTATACATGCCATATATTTGAACTGTGATAATGTGATGAATCCTGACATGAAAAATGTGATTTCCGCATAGTAATGGATCCCGAAAGAGCCGTAGCTGATGATGTAGAAAGTAATGCATGTGCTCCTTACAAGGGACAGTGCCCTCTGATTCGAGACCGGCTTTGAGCGGTCAAGAGGGAGAAGCTAAACAACCTTTCTTTCAGATGATGAGTGAGTGGTTCACTCAATTTGTAAGAAATAATCTGTTTCGCAACCTCCACCCCCGATTAATCCCCCCTCAGACTTCAGCTGTACCACCGGCTATGTATCCGAATCCATTGAATAAGCCTCTGGTTGACAAAATTCGTAAGTATGGGGTTAAAGAGTTCAGGGCCACTAGTGATGATGATACCGAAAAGGCTGAGTTCTGGTTAGAAAACACAATTCAGGTATTCGATGAAATGTCTTTGACTCTGTAAGAAAGTATTAAATGTGTTATATCACTACTACGAGATGCGGCCTATCAGTTGTGGAAAACTCTGATTTCTGTTGTTCCAAAAGAGCGAGTCACTTGGGACTTCTTTCAGATTGAGTTTTAGAAGAAATATATCAATGAAAGATTTATCAATCAGAAACGGAAAGAAATTTTGGATTGAAGCAGGGCCGTATGTCTGTCATTGAATATGAATGAGAGTTCATGAGATTGAGTTAGTATGCTCGCGAATGTGTATTGACTGAAGCAATAATGTGTAAAAGATTTGAAGACGGCCTTAATGAATATATTCGTCTCCTAGTCGGGATTCTCGAGATAAAAGAGTTTGTTGTGCTTGTTGATCGAGCGTGCAAAGCTGAAGTACTTGGGAAAGATAAAAAGAAAGCTGAGTCTGAAGCTAGAGATGTGAGAAAGAGATTTCAGAGTAGATCATTTCAGTCTCTTTCGAAGAAATTTCGAGATGACTATAGCCGTTCAAAGTTGAATGTGGGACATTCGAGGAGAGATCGAGCTAGATCACAATTGAGTTCTAAAGCTCCGGCAACTTCAATAGCAAGTGTTGGAAATGTTCGATATGAAAAACCTGAATGTAAACATTGTGGGAAAAGACATCCGGGAAGTTTTAGATTGAATGATCGAGCCTGCTTCAGATGTGGATCGTTAGATCATTTTATACGTGATTGCCCAGAGTCTGTGGAGCAAGAGACTACTCAGAATCCAAGATCTGATAACGTCCCAGCAATGGGTAGACCTTTTCGGAATGCAAGAAATGTCAATGGTAGTCAAAGAACTACGAGAGACACTGTAGTAAGATCTGAAGCTAGAGCGCCTACCAGAGCATATACTATACGAGCTCGGGAGGAAGCTTCGTCTCCTAATGTTATAAGGGTACATTTGCACTTTATGATACTTTTGTGATTGCATTGATAGACCCTGGTTCTACATATTCGTATATATGCATGAATTTAGTATTCGGTAAGACTTTGCCTGTAGAGTCTACCTAGGTTGTTATAAAAGTATCAAACCCTTTAGGTAAAAGTGTTCTGGTTGACAAAGTATGCAAGAACTGTCTGTTGATGTTTAGAGATATCTATTTTCCTGCTGATTAGATGTTATTACCTTTTGATGAATTTGATATAATTCTGGGTATGGACTGGTTGACATTGCATGATGCGATTGTGAATTTCAAAAAAAAAAAGATCATTGATGGGAAAGGTCAGAATAATGAAATAGTTATGTGAAAAAGGGGTATGAAGCATATTTTGCCTATGTGATTGATTCGAAAATGTCTGAAAGGAAAATTGCATCAGTGCATGTTGTATGTGAGTATTCTGATGTGTTCCTTAAAGAATTTATGGGTTTGCCTCCAATACGCGAAGTTGAATTTGATATTGATCTATTGCCTGGTACGGCTCCTATTTCGATAGCTCCATATAGAATGGCACCAACAGAATTGAAAGAGTTAAAATCACAGTTGTAAGAGTTGACTGATAGAGGTTCGCTAGACCGAGTTTCTCACCTTGGGGTGCTCCTGTTTTGTTTGTGAAAAAGAAAGATGGCAGGATGAGAATGTGCATTGATTATCGTCAGTTGAACAAGGTGACAATAAAGAATAAATATCCATTTCCCAAGATTGATGATCTGTTCCATCAGCTAAAAGGAGCCACGGTGTTTTCAAAGATTGATTTGAGGTCGAGATACTATCAATTGAGAGTGAAAGATTCAGACATTCCGAAGATTGCTTTCTGAATAAGGTACGGACATTATGAATTCTTAGTGATGCCTTTTGGATTAAGACATGCTCCTGCTGTTTTATGGATTTGATGAATAGAATTTTTAGACCGTACCTAGATCGATTTGTTGTTGTATTCATTGATGACATTTTGATTTATTCATGGGATGAAACTAAACATGCCGAGCATCTAATAATTGTTTTGCAAACTTTGCGAGAAAAGAAATTATATGGGAAATTTAGCATATGTGAATTTTGGTTAAGTGAAGTCAGTTTTCTGGGACATATTGTATCGGCCTCTAGTATACGAGTTGATCCAAACAAGATTTCTGCTATCTTAGATTGGAAGCCTCTGAAAAATGTATCAGAAGTTCGTAGCTTTCTAGGACTCGCTGGTTATTATTGTCGGTTTGTAAAAGGCTTTTCAACGATAGCTACTCCATTGACTCGATTACTTCAGAAAGGTATAAGATTTGAATGGTCCGATAAATGTCAGAATAGTTTTGATCAATTGAAAACTCTATTAACTAAAGCTTCGGTTTTAGTACAACCAGAATCGGGAAAAGAATTTGTGATCTATAGTGATGCTTCATTGAATGATCTTGGATGTGTTTTGATACAAGAAGATAAAGTAATAGCTTACGCCTCGAAACAATTGAAGCCACATGAAAACAATTATCCGACTCATGATCTCGAGCTAGCTGCGATTGTTTTCGCATTAAAGACTTGGTGACATTATCTGTTCTGTGAAAAATGCCATGTATTTTCAGATCATAAAAGTCTGAAATACTTGATGACCCATAAAGACTTGAATCTGCGTCAGAGAAGATGGTCAGAACTGTTGAAAGATTATGAGTTTGTGATAGATTATCATCTGGGAAAAGAAAATGTTGTTGCTGATGCACTAAGTAGAAAATCATTATTTGCACTGCGTTCTTTGAATGCTCAATTAAATTTGTCTGATGATAGTGTAGTGGTAGCTGAATTGAAAGCAAAACCGTTGTTTTTACAACAGGTATGTGATGCTCAGAAAGTGGATAATGAAATAATGGTGAAACGAGCTCAGTGTGATTCGAACTCTGATTCTGAATTTAGAGTTGATGATAGTGATTGTTTGAGATTCCAGGATTGAGTTTGTGTTCCAAGAAACTCAGAGTTGATTCAATAGATTTTGAAAGAAGCCCATAATAGTCAATTATCTTTTCATCTGGGAAGCACTAAAATGTATCACGATTTAAAGTAATATTATTGGTGGTCTGGAATGAAATGAGATATATCTGATTTTGTTTCAAAGTGTTTAGCCTTCCAATAAGTTAAAGCTGAACATCAGGTTCCGTCTGGATTGCTACAGCCGATTTTGATTCCTGAGTGGAAATGGGATAGAATAACAATGGATTTTGTTTCGGGATTGCCTCTGACTCCAAGAAAGAAAGATGGGATTTGGGTTGTAGTTGATAGATTGACGAAATCCACCCATTTTTTTCCGATATGATCTGACTATTCACTTGATATACTAGTCGAGCTTTACATTTATGAGATTGTGAGATTGCATGAGGTACTATAATCCATTGTGTCTGATAGAGATCCGAGATTCACATCACGTTTTTGGAAGAAATTACAAGAAGCTTTAGGCACGAAATTGCATTCCAATACCGCTTTTCATCCACAGACGGATGGTCAGTCCGAATGGATTATTCAGATTCTCTAAGACATGTTAAGATGCTGCATTCATGAGTTTAACAGTACGTGGGAACAATATCTACCATTGATTGAATTTTCTTTTAACAACAATTTTCAGTTAAGTATTAAAATGGCACCATATGAAGCTCTGTACGGACGTAAATGTCGGACACCTCTGTATTGGACCGAGCTCAGTGAAAATAAGATACACGGGGTCGATTTGATAAAAGACATTGAACAGAAAGTAAAAGTAATCCGAGATAGTTTGCAAGCAGCGTCTGATCGTTAGAAGTCTTATGCAGACTTTAAACGAAAAGACATTGAATTTGAGATCGGCGATAAAGTGTTTCTGAAAGTATCTCCGTGGAAGAAAGTACTCCGATTCGGACGTAAAGGCAAATTGAGTCCGAGGTTCATTGGACCGTATGAAATCATTGAGCGAGTTGGACCTATTGCATACAGATTGTTATTGCCTTCCGAGTTTGAAAAGATACATAATGTATTTCATGTTTCTATGCTCCGTAGATATCGTTCTGATCCGTCACATGTGATAACTCCGTTTGAGATTGAAATCTGATCTACATGACTTATGAAGAGAAACCGATTCGTGTCTTAGATCGTGAAGTGAAACAGTTGAGAAACAAGAATATTTCTTTAGTAAAAGTGTTATGGCATCGACACGGAATAGAAGAGGCTACGTGGGAGCCTAAAGATTCAATGAAACAACAATATCCGAACTTGCTTAACGGTAAGATTTCCGGGGCTGACAATCCTTAAGGGGGAGAATTGTAACAGTCTGGTTTAGACCCTAGTCGGAACAGTGGTTTCGAAATCACAAATCCTAGTTAGAATAATATTTTAATATTATTTTCTATGTTGTTGATAAGTGATTAAGCATGTGTTAAAATTCCGTAAATTAATTTGTCTGTCTGTGTGCTTAATTTGACAAAAGGGTTGAATTGCATTAAATGTGAAAGTTGTATGCTATATGTTAAAGTGCCTACGTGTTGTGGCTTATTAAGGTGGAGGCCTTATATTGTTATTATGCCAATATATATAGATAGTGGATGGATAAAGGCCTTAAATGCCCTTAATATTTCATGTATAAGGCTAATTTAGTAACTAAATTAGTAATATGATGTTAATAAAATAAAAGGCTAGAATAATAAGCCATTTTATTCATCTTTTTGTCGAAATATTGAACAAAAGAAAAAGAAAAAAGAAGCTAGGGCATTTGACACTTACAAGCTTGAATTAAGGTAAGTTTTGACTTCGGTTTCTAATAATTTCTACGTTTTTGCAATCGTTGCTTTGTCTACTACGAAACCCATGCTTCAACTTTGAGAATTGATGATGTTTGTGAAATGAGACTTTGACGAACTCATGTGATTTGTGATGTTTAATAGTGAAATATGAAAGATATATATTTGATGAACATGTTTTGTTCTTGGAATTTTGATGAATTTAGCTAAATATGGCTACATTGTGAAAATAGCATTTTGAGGGACTAAATTGTGAATTTGATGAAATGTTTGGACCTGTATGAGAAATATGGACATTCGGCTAAGCATGGTTAAATGATGATTTGGTATATTTGATGTTTTGAGAAAAATGGACTAAATTGATAAAGTGTGCAAATGTGAGGGCTAAGTTGCAAATAGCCCTAAATATGTGAATTTGGATTGAATCGAATGTGTTGTTAAATAAAAGGGTTAAATTTGAATATATATAGATCAAAAACTGAAGAAAACAGACTTAGATCGTAGGAAAGCGAAGATAGTCGAAAAAACGAGTCCGAACGAATATCCGAATCCGAGATAAGTCAATATACAAATGAACATATTTGTATTGAATTATGTATATTCATATGACTATTGATAATGATAAAAGCTTATCAGATGTTGTATACATGAAATCCGAGATAAGATCGACTTAGTGACAATGTCCGTGATATCCCGTATGAACCTAGGGATAGATAGGATTAGTTATGTCATGACATATGTGTCTGTTCTGTTTATCATGTAAGACCACGTCCGAAACGTTGGCATTGATTCGAGATTTTATGTAAGACCACATATGGGACGTTGGCGTCGATATGAGACTTACGTATAAGACCATGTCTGGGACATTGGCATTGTATTAATTCATGTAAGACCCTGTCTGGGACAGTGGCATCGACATCTGATTACATGTAAGACGACGTCTGAGACATTGGCATTGTACGACTATTCTGAGTATTCTGTATATACTATTAGATTCTGAGCGGTTCAACGGGCAATTCTGAGCTATAAACGATTACGTGAAAGTTTATCTGTTTCAGGTATGTTTGATAAGTACACAAGGTGTGTATGAAAGGTAAGTCTCTTTATGAATTTACCAAAAATGAATATGTGCAATGATATGATGACATGTTATGTGATATTATGCTTAATTGAGCTATGTGCATATATGGTATATGAGTTGAGAATGTGCTAAGTTATGGCTAAGTAAATGAGCCAAAGAAAAAAGGAGATGAATTTGTTATGAGAACTATTATGGTCATTATATCAATATGACTATGTGCATTTTATGTTAAGTTTATTTGTATTTTGGCTTACTAAGCTTTTGAAAGCTTACTCTGTGTGTGTTTGTTTCTTTTTTATAGATCGTCAAAACTACTGAAGGCTCAGGACCGTCGAGGATCGTCATCACACTACCTAAACTCATTTTGGTATCTTTTGAAAATGTATATAGTTAGATATGGCATGTATAGGCTAGTCACCTTGGATATCTTTGAAATGTGTATAAAGTAGCCATGAGATGTGGCTTGTTAAGTGTTGGTAATATACATTGTGAATATGATATATGATGCTTGTTTTGGTATGTCTTGATGGAAATGAGATAGCCTTATGAATGGTAAGCTTATGGATGAATTGATGCCTTAGTAATTTAATGAGGTTATGGTTGAATTATACTTGGATTTACATGGAAATTGATTGAACAAATTAGCATAGTTAGTACTAAGGTTGAATGGAATAATATGATGACCATTTGGTATGTTTTTGGTTGTCATTTGATTTTGGAAATAGGATTGCTTGTGCTTATAGGTATGACCCTATTGTGGGTGGCAATATGGTTTTACAAGTAACCTGTTTTGCCTACACGACCCTGCCACACGGGCGTGTTTAGTGACGGTGGGATTAAGTCACGATCTAGTTAAGTGTGCACGGCCTTGGAACACGGACGTGCCTAGTGACCGTGAGATTAAATCAGGATCTAGTTAAGTGTGCACGGCCTTGGCACACGGACGTGCCTGGTAGCCCTAGGATTAAGTCAGTATATTACCTATGAGCACACGACCATAGTACACGGGCGTGCCTAGTGGCCGTGTGGAAAAGGTAGTATACATGCCCTGATTTAGCACGACCATGACATGGGGGTGTCTGATGCCCGTGGAAGACACACGGCCTTCCCACGCAGGCGTCTGTCCTGCATAACTTAGAAAAGTTTTAACTTTCCGAGAATTTTTGTATGTGTTCGGTTTAGTCCCGTCCCTACTCTAAAGCCTGATTAAGGTCTCGTTGACCTATTTAAGGGACACTATGATTGCAATTGATGAATGGTTGTATGAAATTTCTGTAAATGTTTTCGATCTGTTCGATAATGCCTTTAACCCTAATCTGGCGACGGACACGGGTTAGGGGTGTTACAATGGGGGAGGAAGATGGAAAATTTTTTTCACTTATTTCCCCTTTTTATTCTTTTATTATCCAAATGACAAAAATGCCCTTAAGGCCTTTCTTTCAAAATTTTCCTATTCATGCCTATTTTTGTCCAAAATTATGGAAATTGGTCAAATTACTATTTGAGGACCTCTAATTAATTTTTCAAAGCTATTTCATACTTAAAGCTTCTAGAATCTCATATTTTGCAACTTTTGCAATTTAGTCCTAAAAGTTGAATTGGACACTTATCAAAAAATTTCTTCATAAAACTTTCACACAATCATGCAAACATGTCCTGGACCTCAAAACAATCGTAAAACAAATATTTTTACTTAGGATTTGTGGTCCCGAAACCACTATTCTGACTAGGCCCAAAATTGGGATGTTATAATTCTCCCCCTTAGAGATTTTCGTCCTTGAAAATCTTACCAGTAAAAAGATTTGGGTACTGGTTTCTCATGTTTTCCTCGAGTTCCCATGTAGCCTCTTCAACCCCATGCCTTTTCCATAACACTTTCACAAGGGAAATACTTTGGTTTCTCAATTGTTTGACTTCCCGAGCCAAAATCTTAACCTGCTCTTCACCATAAGTCATATCCGATCGAATCTCAACTTCTGTTAGTGAAATCACATGGGAAGGGTCTGATAGGTATCGGCGCAACATAGACACATGGAACACATCGTGAATCCTTTCCAACTCAGATGGCAAAGCTAACCGATATGTGACCAGCCCTATCCTTTTGGTAATCTCATACGATCCAATAAAATGCGGACTAAGCTTGCCTTTCCGGCCAATCTGAGAACTTTCTTCCATGGAGACACTTTGAAGAATACATTATCACCAACCTGAAACTCAATGTCTTTCCGTTTCAAATCCGCGTAGGATTTCTGTCTATCCGAAATTGCTTTTAAACAATCACGAATTACCTTTACTTTTTCTTCGGTTTCTTTGACTAAGTCAACCCTGTGAATCTGATTTTCTTTGAGTTCAGTCCAATACAACGGCGTTTGGCACTTACGCCCATACAATGTCTCATAAGGCGCCATTTTCAAACTCGACTGAAAACTATTGTTCCAGGCAAATTCCACCAACGGTAAATGCTTTTCCCAACTACCTTGAAACTCAAGAACACAACACCGGAGCATATCCTCAAGCATCTGAATTACTCACTCAGATTGATCGTCAGTTTGTAGATGGAAAGCAGTACTAAAATTCAGCTTTGTACCCAAATGCTTATTGTAATTTTTTCCAAAACCGTGATGTGAACCTCAGATCTCTATCCAAAATAATCGACAAAGGCACTTCGTGCAATCTCACAATTTTAGAAATATACAACTCGGCTAGCTTGTCAAGTGAGTAGTCGATACGTATCGATATAAAGTGAGCCGACTTTTTCAATCGATTTACAACAACCCATACGACATCTTTCTTTCTCGATGTCAAAGGCAACCTTGTCACAAAATTCATAGTAACACGGTCCCATTTCCACTCGGGAACTATCATAGGCTGAAGTACTCCGGAAGGTACTTGGTGTTCAGCTTTTACTTGCTGACAAATCATGCATCTCGAAACAAACTCAGAAATATCTCTTTTCATACTCAGCCACCAATACAATTTCTTTAAGTCATTGTACATTTTCGTGCTACTGGGGTGAATAGACAAACAACCACTATGTGCCTCACAAAAAATCTTCTGAATCAACTCGGTATTTTTAGGAACACAAATCCAATATCGGAATGTCAAGCAATTATTGGAAACAATCTGAAAATCTGATTCAATACCCGACTCACACTAAACTCTCTTGTCTTGCAAATCAGTATCACTTTTCTAAGCTTCATAAATCTCTTGGAGAAACATCAGTCTAGCTCTTAACTCAACTAGAATAGAACCATCATCTGATAAAGTCAACTGATTGTTCATAGCCTTCAAAGCAAATAACGACTTCCTACTCAAAACATCAGCGACCACATTCGCCTTTCCCGGGTGGTAGTCAATCACTAACTCGTAATCTTTTAGCAACTCCAGCCATCTCCTTTGTTGTAGGTTCAAATCCTTTTGAATCATAAAATACTTTAGCCTTTCATGATCAGTGAATACTCAACATTTCTTGTAACACCCCTAACCCGTAACCATCATCGGTATAGAGTTAAATGTGTTACCGGACAGATCAGAAACTTTTACAGACATCTCATATCATAGCTAGGTGAAACACATCAAAGTGTCCCTTAAGTAGGTCAACGCGACCTCAAACATGCTTTAGAATAGGGCTGGGACTAAGCCAAACACAAACGGAAATTCTTAGAAATTTAAAACTTTTTCAAAGTTACAGAGGTCACACGCCCGTGTGGGCAGGCAGTGTGCCTCCCACGGCCTTCAGACACGCCTGTGTGTCTAAGCCGTGTCAAAACAGGGCATACATACTAACTTGTCCACACGGCCGTGGACATGCCCGTGTGCCTCACCCGTGGTCGCTATTGACTTCACCACACGACCAATCATACACCCGTGTGTCTAGCCCGTGGTCAATCCTGACTTGTTTTAAATTTCAACCACGAGGGACACGGTCGAGCCACACGCCCGTGTGCTCAATGGTGTGGGCAACTATAGACCATTTTCAAGGCCAAAATCCCTCCCACACATGAGTCGACCCTACAAACTCAAATAAGCATTATCTCATACACAACTGGCAGCCAAAATCATGTCAAATGAACAACATATCATCTCATTCAATCTCATTTCTATTCATGCCAACTTGGATACTAATTTTCACAACCAATCCTCATGTATAACCATGCATATAATCATTTCATTGATCACACATATGTACTCGTATAGCATCAATTTGCTTACCTCAATTTTGACCATTTCATAGACATATAATCATACCAAAACTAACAACATAAAGCATAGCATCACATACCAAAACACAATCACTTATCTAGCCATATCACATGGCTATATACACCTATCTCAACACATTTCCAAAACAACTAGCCTATACATGCCATATTTAATTATATACATTTCCAAAAGGTACCAAAATGTGTTTAGGTAGTGTGATGATGACCCTCGACGGTCCCGAGCCTTCAGTAGCTTTGACGATCTATAAAACAGAACAAACACACACAAAGTAAGCTTTCAAAAGCTTAGTAATCCATATACAAATAAACTTAGCATATAAGTATTCCAAACATATAATGAATATGGATTCACTAATAACTCAATTACATAGCCATAATTCTTCTTGGCACATTCACTTAGCCATTCATCTTTCAATCTTTCATATCACCATATACTTTATTGGATCATAGCTTGTCCATTCATGAAACACATTTTACTTTCTCAAATCCAAATACATAATTCATCTAGGTAAGTTCATGGATATACCTACCTTCTTATACACATAATGTGTACATATCAAACGTACCTGAAACGGATATACAAATCACATATTCAATCATTTTTTAGACTCTCTCGTTGAACCGTTCGGAACTAAATATGATACTCAGAGTGCTCGAAATAGTCATACAATGCCAACGTCCCAGACGTGGTCTTACATGTAACCAAATATCAATGCCACTGTCCCAGACAAGGTCTTACACGAATCAATACTATGCTAATGTCCCAGACATGGTCTTACACGTAAATCTCATATCAATTCCAACGTCCCATACGTGGTCTTACATGAAATCTCAAATCAATGCCAACGTCCCAGACGTGGTCTTACATGATATCACATATCGGACACCTATGTCATGACATATGCAATCCTATCTATTCCTAGGTTCAGACGGGACTTCTCAGACACTGATAACTTGTCGATATGTATACATAAACTCGGATTTCATACACATACCATCTCAATGGATACTGAAAGCAATTCAAATTTCATATAGGTACAACTAATTTAATTCAAATACATTTATTTGTATATCGACTTACCTCGAGTTCAGTTTAACAGAAATGGATACGGCTACTGATTACTTTCGATTTCCCGCGATCTAAGTCTGTTTTCTTCTGTTCTTGATCTATACATATCCTAATTTAACCCTTTTATTCACTAATTCATCCAATTCAATCCAAATACACATATTTAGGGCAATTTGCAAATTAGCCCTCATATTTTCACATTTTGACATTTTAGTCCTTATTTCACGAAATCACAAAATACACCAAATTTGCTTACACCCATGCTTGGCCAAATATACACTATGATCATATCAATCCATAAATTTCATTTATCTCACAATTTAATCCCTCAAAATATTACTTTCTCAATTTCAACCAAATTACTCAAATTCATCAAAAACTCAAAGACAAACTATGTTAATCTATCACATATATTTCATATTTCATCGTCAAACATCATAAAACACATGAGTTCATCAATGGCACATTTCAAAAACATCACCAATTCTCAAAAATAAGACATGGGTTTTGAAGTTTACGAAGCAACGATTACAGAAACGTAGAAATGATAAAAAATCGAAGTAAACCATTCCTTGAATTTGGATCAAAAGCTAGCCAAAACCTAGCTTATTCTTTCTTCTTTTTATTTGCTAATTTTTGGCACAAAAGATGATAAGAATGGCTTATTTTTAAGCCTTTTGTTTTATTCATATTATGTTATTATTCCATCTACAAAATTGACCTTAATACAAAACATATATAACTTATAAAATTAATGGCATAACCGTCAATAGCCATCAACTACCTTTATTTATGGCTTATTTGCCTCATAAGGGCTCCTTATTTAAAAGCCACATCAAATAGGCACTTAATCAATTAGAAGGCCACTTTTACACTTTATGCGATTTAGTCTTTTTGTCAAATTAAGCACACAAACAGACAAATTTTCATACGAAACTTTCACACATGCTTACTCACATACAATAGGCACAGAAAATAATATTAAAATATTATTCTAACTCAGATTCGTGGTTCCGAAACCACTGTTTCGACTAGGGTCAAAATCGGACTGTTACAATTCTTCCCCCTTAGGGATTTTCGTCCCCGAAAACCATACCGTTAAATAAATTCGGATATTGTTGCCTTATTGAATCTTCAGGTTCCCACGTAACCTCTTCCACTCAGTGTCGATGCCACAATATTTTAACTAACGGAATTCTTTTGTTTCTAAATTCTTTCACTTCAGGTGCTAAGATACGGATTGATTCTTCTTCGTAAGTCATATCAGATCGGATTTCAATTTTAGACGGAGGAATCACATGAGAGGGATCGGATCTGTATCGTCTAAGCATTGACACGTGAAATACATTATGAATCTTTGGTAGCTCAAGTGGCAGTAACAATCTGTACGCAACTGGCCCAACACGCTTGATAATTTCATACGGTCCGATGAACCTCGGACTCAACTTGCCTTTACGCCCAAATCTGAGTACTTTCTTCCACGGAGACACTTTCAAGAACACTTTGTCACCGATCTCAAATTCAATATCTTTTCGTTTCAAGTCCGCATACGACTTCTGAAGATCAGATGCTACGTTCAAACTATCTCGGATCACTTTCACTTTCTGTTCAGTGTCTTTTATCAAATCTACCCCGTGTCTCTTATTTTCACTGAGCTCAGTCCAATACAGAGGTGTTCGACATTTACATCCGTACAAAGCTTCATAAGGTGCCATTTTAATGCTCGACTGAAAACTGTTATTATATGCAAATTCAATCAATGGCAAATACGATTCCCAAGTACCATTAATTTCAAGAATGCAACATCTCAGCATATCCTCGATAATCTGAATAATCTGCTCGGATTGGCCATCTGTCTGTGGATGAAAAACAGTACTGAAATGCAGTTTCGTACCTAAAGCTTCTTACAATTTCTTCCATAATCGTGATGTAAACCTCGGATCTCTGTTAGACACAATAAACAATGGTACCCCGTGCACTCACAATATCAGAAATGTAAAGCTCAGCTAATCTATCAAGTGAGTAATCAGATCGTACCAGAATAAAATGGGCGGATTTTGTCAATCGATTAACTACGACCCAAATTGCATCTTTCTTTTTCGGAGTCAAAGGCAATCCAGAAACAAAGTCTATCGTCACTCTATCCCATTTCCATTCGGGAATCAGAATTGGTTGTAACAAACCAGAGGGAACCTGATGTTCAGCTTTAACTTGCTGACCAATTAAACATTTCGAAACAAAGTCAGAAATGTCTCATTTCATACCAGACCACCAATAATGTTGCTTCAGATCATGGTACATCTTCATACTTCTCGGATGAACAGATAGACGACTGTTATGTGCTTCATTCAAAATCAACTGAATCAACTCTGGGTTTCTCAAAACACATAATCTATCTCGAAATCTCAAGCAATCATCAACATCAACTCGAAATTCAGAATCAGAGTCCGACTCACACTGAGCTCGTTTCACTAACATTTCATTATCAACTTTCTGAGCATCACAAATTTGTTTTATAAACAACGGTTTTGCTTTCAATTCAGCTAACATTGAACCATCATCAGACAGATCTAATTGGGCATTCATTGAACGTAATGCAAATAGTGATTTTTGACTCAGTGAATCAGCAATTGCATTTGCTTTACCCGGATGATAGTCTATCACAAGCTCGTAGTCTTTTAATAGCTCTAGCCATCTTCTCTGTCACATATTCAAATCTTTCTAGGTCATGAAATATTTTAGACTTTTATGATCTAAAAACACGTGTGTCGGATAATTCCTTTCATGAGGCTTTATTTGTCTCGAGGCATAAGCTATAACTTTGCCTTCTTGCATCAGAACGCAACCCAGACCACTCAATGAAGCATCACTATAAACCACAAACTCTTTGCCCGATTCTGGCTGTACCAACACTGGAGCTTCAGTCAACAGAGTTTTCAACTGATCAAAAATTTTTTGAAATTTATCAGACCATTCGAATTTCACATATTTCTGAAGCAATCGAGTCAATAGAGCTGCAATCATCGAAAAACCTTTTACGAATCTTCGATAAAAACCCACAAGTCCCAGAAAACTGCAGACTTCTGACACATTCTTCAGAGGTTTCCAATCTAGAATAGTAGAAATCTTACTTGGATCAACTCGTATTCTGAAAGCTGATACAATATGTCCCAGAAAACTAACTTCACGCAACCGGAATTCACATTTACTGAATTTCGCAGACAAATTTTTTTCTCGCAGTGTTTGTAACACAATTCTCAAATGCTCGGCATGTTCAATATCATCTCGTGAATAAATCAAGATGTCATCAATAAATACGAAAACAAATCGATCTAAATACGGTCTGAAAATTCTGTTCATCAGGTCCATAAAAACAGCAGGAGCATCCGTTAGTCCGAAAGGCATAACTAAAAACTCATAATGCCCATACCTCATTCTGAAAGTCGTTTTCAAAATTTATGAATCTTTTTACTCGCAACTGGTAGTATCCCGATCTCAGATCTATCTTTGAAAACACAATGGCTCCTTTTAGCTAATCAAACAAATCATCTATTCTGGGCAACAGATATTTTTTCTTTATTGTCACTTTGTTCAACTGACGATAATCTATATACATTCTCATCGTGCCATCTTTCTTTTTCACAAACAGAACGGGAGCCCCCCAAGGTGAGTAACTCAGTCTTGCAAACCATCTGTCCGTCAACTCTTGCAAATGTGACTTTAACTCTTTCAATTCTGTTGGTGCCATTCTATACGGAGCTATCGAAATAGGTGTCGTATCGGGCAACAAATAAATACCAAATTCGACTTCACGTATCCGAGGTAATCCCAGTAGTTCTTCAGGGAATACGTTAGGGAATTCACAAACAACAGGCACTAATTCAACTTTCTTTACAGATACTTTTAAGTCAATCACATAGGCAAAATAAACTTCATAACCCTTATTCACATAACTTTGAGCTTGCAACACAGATATCACAGCGGTAACCCAGTCAAATCATTAGACTCAACCCGGACTATTTCATCATTTTGATATCTCATATTAATAGTCTTTCTTTTACAATTTACAACAGCATCATGCAATGTCAACCAGTCCATACCCAAAATTATATCAAACTCATCAAACGGTAATAGCATCAGATCAGCAGGAAAACAGATATCTCGAAACATCAACGGACAGTTCTTGCATACTTTGTCAACCAGAACACTTTTACCTAAGGGGTTCGATACTTTTATAACAAACTGAATGTAACACCCCAAACCCGGCCTAGAACTTAGGCCTAAATTCAGAATGTCACATTAAAGGCACAATTCAAAATGATTTTGCATGTTAACAATTTAAGTCCCAAAAGCCCTTTCATCATTGAGTCTTGTTAGGTAATAATAAAAACCCATTTTTATAGTTTTAAGTACTTCAGAAGCCAAGTTTAACACATACGAAATTTACTTAGGCTTAATATTTAAGTGAACAATTGAAAACAACAACCCAAAATCTAAAGTCAAATCAGAGTAAAAGGCCTTATTACATCCAACTAAAATAAGCAATTAAAAACCATGTGTTTTTTTTTTTTGAATCAAAAACCAGAAAAAAACAAAATTTAAACTTCTTATAGTGTGGCCATCTCCGAGTCCCCTCCCACGTCGAGCCATTTATTGAGGATCACCTGAAACATTAAATAAAGGGTGTGAGTTTCGAAACTCAGTGTGTACAACCCTTGGCAATCAAATCAACATACAAATATTCACATTACGCCTAAGCCCTGTGAAAATAGGTGGTCTTGGGCCTTGGCCCACAAGGACCTCATATCACATCATATCATATCATATCATATCATATGCAAAACAAGGTAATGCAAAACCCTCCCCAAAAATCCATCCGCTACATACCATTTCCATTCCAACCCTACACACCTATGGGGATTTCTAAATCGACTCACCCATCCTCTACACAACAAAGGTAGCACTCCCAGCGGCACTACTCAACGTTGCAGCAAAGCTGCTAATCATATAATGGCTTAAAGCTACCGGTGGGTCCATGGTCGTCAAGCAACCATGCAATCCTCAAACCTTCCTTCGTGCCATAATTCCCACCCATATGCATCCTAAACAGAATACCGTATGAATGCAACATGCACATGAGTAACATCCACAAAACTCATATTCATCACTTAGGAGTATTTTTGTCATTTCACAACCCAAGGGTATCTTCGTAAATCTACTCTACAGGGGTATTTAGGTAATTTTGCAAACAAGGGTATTTAGGTAATTTTGCAAACAGGGATATTTAGGTAATTTTGTAAATCGGGGATACTTTAGTAATTCCACAATTCGAGGCTATTTTAGTGATTTTGCAAATCTAAGGATGTATTGGTAATTTTCAAACTAAGGGTATTTTAGTTATTTTCAAATCAGGGGTATTTTAGTAATTTTACAAATCTAGGGGCATTTGGTCCCTCTCAGGTTTTAGTTATGAACTTTGGCGCATTAACAAGTCCTTGCGGCTAAAGTGAACAGACACTATGCACCAGATAGGATTCTAGAGAAGAGGAGGTGGACCGCTAGGGCCGCTTAAGTACCAAGCTCTCCCTAGATCCAATCATAGCACATGCCCGTTACCACACTCTAACCTAGCGACTTGTCCACGGACATGTTTAATTATTAGAAAGTCTTATGCAGCTTAAGAGTTGTTCAGTACAAAGCCTAAAGTCCATAAAACCCTAGCATACTAGTTTACGTCCCTATAAAGCCCATCAACCTATTTCATCTTCATATAACCCATAATGGCCACATCACATTTTTATGGCCCATTAGGCCCAAATCTCAGTCATATGACCCATTAGGCCCAAAACAAATCTAGATCATGTAACATGCATGCCTAACCCAATTCATATAATCAAATTAACCTATTTCATCAAACTTAGCCTCATGGCCCACCAGGCCCATTTAGCCACTTTCGGCTTTTCGGCTTTTCGGCTTTGCCGACATCATGTGTGTGCAGTGTTTGTACACACCTGGAAACCATGCGTGTTGCAAACCCCTTAATCATGAACCTAGAATCGACAACACCTAACGATTAATCATAACTTAACTTACACTTTATCAGAAACCACAACCTCACCCTAACCTTACTGTGTCCCACACGTCCTACTATTTGCGATTATCCTCTAGATCTGCACCCAAACATACATCGTCAAAATCAAGTGCCCATATTCCACACAAGTCACCCCTATGAGCCATAATACAGTCAGCCATTTACTAAACCACCACCGAGACGAGTGCACTTACCTCTTACTAACGATCCTTACCTACCACGCTTGTGATTGTTGAACCTTACCCTTGTTAATACAAAGTTAATGACAAGGAAGGGTTAGACAGCCCTTCTGGTTTTGTCAAAACTCACTAAAAAGATGAACTAAACTTACCAAAATCCTCCTTTGTTCCTGCCGCTTAAATTCGACTTTTGAGATTAGTATGGTGATAGAGACAATTCGGCACCAATAGGGGGAAGAAGAGGAGAAGTGATCGGCTAGAACTAAAGGTGATCAAGAGAATGAATTTAAGAAGAGAAGGTATGGGGAATTCAGCTAGAGAATAAACCAAAATTTTGGAAAAGGAATGATGGGTTTTTTTCCGGCAAATGGAAGAATTCGGCTAAGGGGGAGAAAAAGAAATGTAATGGAACCGAAGGAACCTCTCCAAGGAATTCGGCACCTCCTTTTATAGCCGATAGTCGAATCCTACCTTGCCCCACAGTCCAATTCGACACCAACTCTTCCCACCTCTCATCTCCTACTTTTTATCCATGAATCTTCCTTATCTCATCCGAAATTCCCTCCTTTATCAGCTCACAAGACCAATTCAAACACTTCAACAAAAGAGTCCAAATTCCACACAACTCTGGCGATCCGCTATGCAAATTAAACACTCCAAAAACACCTTACCACTACTCGAACCTTGGACCTCTTCACGCCACCTTGTAGCTCTCCTAGTGACGCCACCTTGCCACTGGACCACAAGCCCATTTGTCTTATTTTCCCCTTAAACTGCTTAAGAGGTCTAATGCCTGAGACTAGGGTCCACTAAAGCAAGAAAGATAAATTTTTCCCTTGGTCTTCCCTATCTCTAAGGCTTCAAATAATCCCGATAATACCTTAAAATTAATATTCTAAATGCTACTCCTACATACCAATCTCAGTGCACAAAAATTTAGAGCTTTGGGATTTTTGGGGCGTTACAACCTAATAGGCCCAAATCTACTAGGCCCAAATTCGGGGCGTTACAAATCTACCCCCTTGAAGAAATTCCGTCCTCGAAATTTCCAACTAATAGGGTAGTCGTGTAACAACTACCCCACTACACTACCGCTGCGCACTCTAATCCCAATGTCTTTAATATACATCCAAAACATCCACCTATCATAGTAGATAGGTTACAATTTCTAAAATCCTTTTTAAAACCCTTAACATGGTCTGTGATGCTACATCTTCTGTAGCTGTAGCCCGTTCATACGGCCTGACACCGATGATCCAGCCCTAACACTTCCACGGCCTCTGTCGCAGCCTCTTGCACCTCTTCTAGCGCTCATCGTTGTATGTATATTTTTGGTTTAGAATTTTTATGAAATTAGTTTGTAATCCCACTGTTTAAAACGCATGTCTTATGTAAGTAACAATTTTTTTAGTGTTATTTCGCGGTCGAGAATCCACTGCAGGCTTAAGTTTCCTACGGGCTTTAGTCTCTGAAAACCTATTTTTAGGTAGCCCATTATCTATATAGTTCAGTAATTTAAACAAATGTAGTACAGAAAACTTACTTGGCTCGACGTGGACACTCGGTGAACCACACTTCAAGAATCCTGCTTAGCCGAATGTATATATATATCATACAAGCCCATATTTTCCATCAAATTTGCAATTTAGCCATTCAAATTACTATTTTATCAATTTAGCCATAATTAGCTAAATTCATCAAAAATTCAAGAACAAAGTATGTTCATCTAGCTCAAATCTTTCATGTAACACCATGAATCATCACAAAGCTCAACATAACATCAATGGCATTTCTCATGAACAACATCAATTCATCAAATTAAGACATGGGCTTGATAGTAGACTAAGCAACAATTGCAAAAACATAGAAATTATCAACAACTGAATCAAAATCATACCTTAATAAAAGAGTTTTATAGTTGAATGCCCTAGCTTCATATTTCTTTCTCTTTTTCTTTGGTATTTTCGGCTAGAATGGATGAACACATCCACTAGCTTTCTCATTTGTTTTATTAATAACATATTATCAATCCATTTACTAAAATATATATTCAATTAATAAATAAAACAAACATATAATAAGGGCATATTTGTCCTTTATTCATCCACTAACTAAATAGTTATCTATTTGTTTCATAAGGCCTTCACCTTTAAAAGCCATGTCACATAAATATTTTAACAAATAGCATGAAACTTTGCATTGTAATACAATTTAATCCTTTTGTCAGATTAAGCACATAGACGGACAAATTATCACACCGAAACTTAACATATACTAATTCACATATCAACGACACAGAATATAATATTAAAATATTATACAAACTCGGGTTTGTGGTCCCGAAACCACTGTTCTGACTAGGGTATAAACCAGATTGTTGCACTCGCTATCGAAGTAGTCTGAGCCTTATGACCCAACTATTATTTCTCATGGTTTCTATTCGAAAACCCAACTGAAGCACTCGATCAGGCATTAAACTCATTAAACTCTATCGATTTCTTAGATGAAGACTAAAATGACTTACCCATCTGTCTCTTCTTTAAGTCACGTGACTCAATTTCAGCTTTTCTTTTCTCTTTAGCCAATTCCTCGGCCTTGCAAGGTCTCTCAACAAGTACAACAAATTCTTTTAATTCTCGAATGCCAACCAGCAATCTAATGTCTTCATTTAGTCCATCTTCAAATCCGTTACACATGATAGCTTCAGTCGAAACACATTCCCGAGCGTGTTTGCTAAGTCTCACAAACTCAAGCTCATACTCCGTTACTATCATTCGGCCCTGTTTTAACTCAAGAAACTCCATTCTCTTCTGATCAATAAACCTCTGGCTAATATACTTCTTACGAAACTCTTCTTGGAAAAATTCCCAATTAACTCTCTCCCTTAGTACAACCCACAGAAGGGTGTTCCACCACTGATAAGTCGAGTCTCTCAGAAGTGACACAACACATTTTATACATTCCTCAGGTGTGCATGATAACTCATCAAATACCTTGATGGTATTCTCAAGCCAGAACTCTGCCCTTTCGGGATCATCATCTATACTATCTCAGAACTCTTCGGCTCCTTACTTTCGAATTTTATCCACTAGAGGTCTAATCAGTCTCATAAAATCCATACATTGGTGTGCTACATGAACATGTTGAGGAATAGGTGGGGGTGGAGGGGGTTGAGTGTTCGGGTTCATTCGAACGAACTTCGTATACCATGCATTCATCATATGGAGAAAGGCTTCCCTAACCTCTTCTCCTCCTCCTTAACTCATAGTTACGGGTCTACTTTCAACTAGCGCTGCCCCTTGAGCAAGAGCCGGTGCATTACTTTCTACATCATCTGCCATAGCTCGATTGGGATCCATTACTATATGAAGACGCAATTTAAAAGGTCAGGAGTCATCACACAATCATAATTGATTCCATGGCATGTATAGCTAGACTCGTACGCATGCTACGTTAGTCTAAGAATTGACTAAACCGTAGCTCTGATACCACTAAATGTAATACCCTTTACTTGTATTCAAAGCCGGAACAAGGTATGAGGTGTTACTGGATATATTGCAAGCAATCATACCAAAATCTAGACATGAATTTCTGCTCAAATTTAAAACTTTTCAAAAACATATATATCGTACCTAAAATGATCCTGCGAGGCCCAAAATATACATTAGGAGTGGTTCGGGACTAAACTGAGAACTTTAGAAACTTTTGCAAGACTTAGAGAATTTTTCATGCGAAAGGGTCTACACTCCCGTGTGACATATCAAACGCTCGTGCTTCAGGCCGTGTTCAAAATAAGGGACATTCTGTTTATGATGTCATCAAAAAAATAGGACCACACGGCCAAGTCACACGCCCGTGTGCTAGGCCATGTGGCGAATTTAATTTTTATAAATTTTCATAAATAAGGTGCAAACTTCACACGACCAAGGCACACGTCCATGTCTTAAGGTCGTGTCTCTCACTCAGCCGAGACACATGGCCGTGTCTCATGCCCGTGTGTTTACAACTGAGCATTCTGTTTTGCCTAATTAGGGTGTAGGGGACACACGGCCAGATCACATGCCCATTGGGCAGACCGTGTGTCACACATGGCCTAGGCACATGCCCGTGTGTCTACCCGTGTGGACAAATTTGAGGCTATTTTCCAAGCCCATTTACCACCATTATTAGCACCAACACATACATGACTTCAAAGGCACTTAACATGCCATAATTAAGTACTTATACACAATCAAACAAGTCTTGCACATGGCATCACCAATCGACTTATTCATGCACAAGACACCATGCTTTGTCAAGCCCAACTTACCAATTCTCATTTAAGCCATGGTTATCATCATACTAAACAAATCCCAATTAAATCATCAAGCATTCCTAGCCACAGCATAACTCATCACATCCACCTAACCACCAACCACATCACAATTGCATAGGCACATGGATGCATGAATTAATAGGCTTACATCCCAATAATCAATATAAGCAATATCTCATGGCCATATACGAAATGAATTATAATATTATCATAAGCCAACACTTTTTTGCTAACCAATATGACACATAACAAAATGACCAAGTCCCCTATACATGCCATACTAAAAAATACTTGAATTCACTATACCTAAAAGATTAGTTTAATAGTGTGAATCGAGCTCCGACGTCCTTCGATTCCTCGAGTTAGCTTGGCGACACTATTATCAACATGCTTAATAACATTCAAAAAAAAATTCCATGGCAACTCGATCTTTCATGAATTTGGAAACCACATTAGGTCCTTTCGGAATCCTTTACTTAGTAAATACGCATTTTATTGATCCTTATTTACTAAGGGTTTCTTAGCATTCGTGTGAGGTAACAGGGACCTGTCAGGTTTAAAATAGTTTAATCACACAAATCTAAAAACTATGCAGATAACAGAGCTTGGTCAGAGTTGTTATGCAACCTACAATTTAATCGGGTTAGTATCTAAATTGAGCATGCACATTTCAATTATGTGTCCATTAGCCGTTGTCTGGACAGAATCGCTCAGCTAATTCAAGTGCATTCTAATCATGTATGAACGGAATACAAACTTGATTTTAATTGAAAACATGATCGATTGAGGCACAAACATTATAAGCATGAATCAAATAAATATTATTTAATCAAAGCAATCATCCTAGCTTAAATAAAAATAAGCTAACATTGTTGTAAACAAGAACAAAGAACACATAGCAAACATCTTTAGATTAAATTAAAGAAAAGAAATATTAAACCCAATTCAGAGTGGTTGTCACCCAAGACTCTGACTGACGAGGCTCCTTCGTTCCTTTGCTTTGCTCCATTGTTGATGGCTCTCTAAGGTGGTCGTCCAAGGGTTCTTTAAGAGGCTTAATTGCTAAAATCTCTATGAAGAGATGATACTAGATGTGGGAATGGAAATGGCTAAGAGAATTTGGAGAGAAGAGAGAATGAGGAATGATTGAGGGATGCTTGAGGGATGCTTGAGGGAATGAGATGGTCTTATTTATAGGTGAGGAGAGGAGGATAGTTTTCTAAAAACAGTGGATGTTAACCTCTTCAAATCTCCTCAAATTGTGGCTGGCCATGTTTAGTGGCTTTTGACTTGATTTTTGCTTGATTTTTAAGCAGTTTTGGATGCCAAATGACTCAGGACTGAGACTCGGTCAATCGTAAATCTTCGGGAAAATCTCTAATTTCTTCAACACTACAAGGACCTTGTGTAATTAAACCAAAGAATGGTTTAAATAGACAGCCATGTGTAGCCGAATATTGGGTTGACTTGGTCTCCAATTTGGACGGTTTTGTAATCCAGCAAAGCTATCAGACCTGTCCAGAATAAATCAACAAGTAAGAGGACCAAAGAATAAAATTTATCCAATTTAATTAATGAATTAAAACTCAAATTATTAATGAAATATTTTAAAATGAATTATTAAATATAATTTTATATTTTATTATTTAATTTAATCATACATGGCACACTATGTCTTAAAAATATAATATATTCAAATTAATATAAAATAAGTCATTTATTGCATGAAAACTATATAATAAAGCATAAAATAAAATTTTAATAATTCTATATCCTAATTCCATATGTTCACATATTTCATTAATTTACTAAACAATTACTTAGTTTTAACAACTGAAGTAAAAAGGTGATAAATTACATAGGAAAAATCCTATATATTTTTCCGTTTACACCTATACATGCCATATACTTAAAATACAAAAATTCAAAGGTACCAAGTGATAGGTGGTAGTGTGAAATGATCTCCGACAATCCCCAAGTCCAAGCTAGCTTCGATATAACTATAAAAACGAAAAATACACAGAGTAAGCTATAAAGCTTAGTAAGCTTGTATGTTAACAATGAGCAATATCACTGTTCATTAATCATAAAAATAATAGAAAACAATATACAACAATTCTATTAGATCTCAAAGCTATCAAATGATCATTCACATAACTTACCAAGGAACTCATCAATTCCATAGTTTTAATACTCAATTCATTACCGTCATACCTGTACAATCTCGTACCAATCTCATACTCGATCACATTTTTCATTTACCCATTGAACCATTCAGAATAGAAGTCAGATACTCAAGGTCTCTCATGATAAGTACCTATACCATGGCCCGAAGCTAAATCAAGGTAACTTATCCGAAATTGTAACATCATGGCCTAAAGCCAAACCAGTCGATATGCATGGCTTGAAGCCAAATCGGTATATCTCGCATATGATGTGCTAATAACATGACCCGAAGCCAACTGAAGTATACCTAATGACATGTCACTAGTATCCTAAATATTCCTAAGGTTCAACCGAGATTCAAACTGTCGAATCTTCATTGAATCATTTCCGAACTCGTCCGTAATCACATAATCACAATTCATGCTATATCAAAGCATATAAAATACATTTGAAATGAAATTATAACATACGAACTTACCTCAGATGATAAAACGGTGAATCGAGTCAATTAGTCAATCACTTTATCTTTTCCCTGATCCAAGTCCGCATTTCACTTTTCTTGATCTAAATATATTCAATATTGACTTATTCAATCATCTATTCATTCAATTTAGTCCAAAACATACTTTAAAACATATTTACAGTTTTGCCCACATATTTCACATATTTCACAATTTAGCCCCATAGTTTTCATTTATTTCACATTTTAACCAATAACTTTACACATTTCTCAATTTAATCCCAATTTTGTATTTTTACTCAAAATCTTAGCAAAACTTGTATAACTCATAATAAATATTCATAATCTATCATCAAACATTAAAACTCATACATATTCATCAATGGCATCATTCAAAATCTTTAATAGTTTTGCAAATTAATCCCTGGGCTAGCTAGTACTAGTTGCAACGATCACAAAAACATAGAAATCATTAAAAACGGAACAAACACATACCTAATTGCATCAATTTGCCTTAGCCGAATGAACAACCCTAGTATTCTTTTTCTTCTTCTTCAATTTTGGTTAAAAAGATGAAAGAATAAGAATTATAGTTGACTTTGTTTTAATTATCTATCATTTATTAACCATTTTACCGTTTTAACCTTAAAATTAATTCAAAATTTCATTTATGCCAAACCATTAACATCCACTAACATACTAATGGTATATTTACCACTTAAGGACCTAAACTTTAAGGTTCTATAGCTATTAGACACCTTTAGCTATTAGAACTCAAGTTTTACGCTTTACACGATTTAGTCTTTTTTACCGAATTAACCAACCAAACGATAAAATTACTGAACGAAACTTTTGCTCAATCATTCAATCATGCGATAAACAAATAAAAATAAAATAAATATTTTGACCTCAGATTTGTGGTCCCGAAACCAATGTTCTGATTTGACTAAAAATGGCCTATTACAACTCTCCTCTCTTAGGGATTTTTGTCCCCGAAAATCTTACCAGTGAATAGGTTAGGGTACTATTTTTTCATAGCTTCCTCGGGCTCCCACATAGCCTCTTCAACATTGTGTCGTTGCCAAAGTACATTTACGAGAGCTATGCTTTTATTTCTTAATTGTTTCATCTCACGTGCTAGAATTGTGATCGGTTCTTCGTTATATGTCATATCAAGTTGAATTTCAATCTCTGACGGAGAAATCACAAGTGATGGATCAGATCTATACCAGCATAACATCAACACATGAAATACGTTATGAATCTTTTCTGACTCCGATGGTAAGGCTAATCGATATGCTACTAGCCCTATTTTTTCAATTATCTCATATGGCCCGATGAATCACGAACTCAATTTGCCTTTGAGACCGAAACGAAGTATTTTCTTCCACGGAGATACTTTCAAGAACACTTTGTCACCGATATGGAATTCAATGTCTTTTTGTTTCAAATTTGCATACGATTTCTGATAGTCTAAAGCTGTTTTCAAACAGTCGTGAATTACTTTCACTTTCTCTTCCGTTTCTTTAACCAAATCAACACTATGAATCTGTTTCTCATTCAGCTCGGTCCAATATAATAGAGTTCGGCTCATTTAAAAATTATTATTATACGCAAATTCAACCAACAAAAAATATTTCTCCTAATTACTCTCTTCGAGAATCTGAATTACTCTCTCAGACTGACCATCAGTTTGAGGATGAAAAGCTGTACTAAAATTCAACTTCGTACCCAGAGCTTCTTGCAATTTCTTCCAAAACCACGATGTGAATCTCGGATCTCTATCTGAAATAATCGAAACTGGCACCTCGTGCAATCTAAATATCTCAGGAATAAACAATTCAGCTAATCTATCGAGTGAATAGTCAGTACGTATCGGAATAAAATGTACTGATTTCGTCAATCGATCAACGACAACCCAAATTGCATCTTTCTTTTTTGAAGACAGGGTAAATCCTGATAAGAAATCCATAGTCACTTTATCTCATTTCCACTACGGTATCATCATAGGCTAAAGTAAACTAGAAGGCACTTGATGCTTGGCTTTCACTTGTTGACAAATCAAGCACTTCGATACAAACTCAGAAATATCTCGTTTCATATCGGACCAACAATACAATTTCTTCAAATCATTGTACATTTTAGTATTTCCAAGATGAACAGATAAACAACCACTATGGGCTTTGTATAAAATTTTCTGAATCAACTCTGGATTTTTCGGTACACAGATTCTATCTCAGAACATTAAACAATCATCAAATCCTATTTGGCACTCTGAATCACTAGTAGACTCGCACTGCACTCTTTTAGCTTGCAGTTCTCTATCACATTTCTAAGCTTCGCAAATTTGTTGAAGAAATACTGGTTTAGCTTTTAACTCAGCTAAAATAGAACCATCATCAAACAATGTCAACTGTGTATTCATTGCTCTCAAGGCAAACAACGACTTTCTACTCAAAGCATCCACGACCATATTCACTTTCCCCGAGTGATAATCAATCACCAACTCATAGTCTTTTAGTAACTCGAGCCATCTCTGTTGTCGCAAATTCAAATATTTTTGAGTCATAATATACTTTAAGCTTTTATGATCAGTAAAGATGTGACATTTTTCTCCGTACAAATGATGACACCAAATTTTCAATGCAAAAAACTATAGCGGCCAACTCCAAATCGTGCATCGAATAGTTATTTTCATGCTATAACACCCCAAACCCGGCCTAGAATTTAGGCTCGAATCTGGCATGTCACATTAAAGGCATAATTCAAACGATTTTGCTAATTAAAAATTTTACGCCCAAAAGCCCCAAATCCTTAAGTCTTGTTAAGGAATAAAAAAAACCATTTTATAATTTTAACTATTTCAGAAACCAAGTTTAAACGTAGGAAATTTACTTAAGTTTAAGAATTAAGTAAATAGTTGAAACAACAAAACCCAAAATCTAAAGTCAAATCGGAGTACAAGGCCTTATTACATCCAACAAAAATAAGTAATTAAAACTATGTTTTTTGAAACAAATAAATAAAAATTTAATCATCTTGTATTGTGGCCATCTCCGAGTCCTCTCCCACGTCGAGCCATTTACTAAGGATCACCTGAAACATTAAATAAAGGGTGTGAGTTTCGAAACTCAGTGTGTACAACCCTTGGCATTCAATTCAAAATACAATTATCACATTGGCCTGAGCCCTATCAAAATCGGTGGTCTAGGGCCTTGGCCCATAATGACCTCATATCATATCATATCATATCATATCATATCATATCATGTGTAATACAAGGTAATGCAAAACCCTCGCCAAAAATCCATCCGCTACACACCATTTCCCTTCCAACCCTACACACCTGTGGGGATTTCTAAATCGACCCACCCATCTTCTACACACCAAAGGTAGCACTCACAGCGGCACTACTCAATGTTGCAGCAAAGCTGCTAATCATATAATGGGCTTAAAGCCACCGGTGGATCCATGGTTGTCAAGTGACTATGTAATCCTCAAATCTTCCTCCGTACCATAATTCCCACCCATCTGCATCCTAATCAGAATATCATATGAATGCAACATGCACATGAGTAACATCCACAAAACTTATACTCATCACATAGGGGTATTTTCATCATTTCACAACCCAAGGGTATTTCCGTAAATCTACTCTACAGGGGTATTTAGGTAAATTTGTAAAACAGAGGTACTTTGGAAATTTTATAAATCAGGGATGTTTTAGTAATTCGGCAAACCAAGGGTATTATGGTAATTTCACAATTCGGTGGCTATTTTAGTGATTTTACAAATCTAAGGATGTTTTGGTAATTTTCAAACTAAGGGTATTTTGGTTATTTTCAAATTAGGGGTATTTTAGTAATTTTTACAAATCTAGGGGTATTTGGTCCCTTCCGAGTTTTAGTTATGAACTTTGGCCCATTAACAAGTCCTTGCGGCTAAAGTAAACAGACACTATGCACCAGGTAGGATTCTAGATAAGAGGAGGTCGGCCGTTAGGGCCGCTTAAGTACCAAGCTCTCCCTAGACCCAATGCTAGACATGCACATGGCCGTTACCACACTTTAACCTAGCGACTTGTCCATGGACATGTTTAATTATTAGAAAGTCATATGTAGTTTAAGAGTTGTTCAGTACTAAGCCTAAACTCCATAAAACCCTAGCATACTAGTCTACGTCCCCATAAAGCCCATCAACCCATTTCACGTTCATATAACCCATACTGGCCACATCACATTTTTATGGCCCACTAGGCCCAAATCTCAGTCATATGACCCATTAGGCCCAAAACAAATCCAGATCATGTAACATGCATGCCTAACCCAATTCATATAATCAAATTAATCCATTTCATCAAACTTAGCCTCAGGGGCCACCGGGCCCATTTAGCCACTTTCGGCTTTTCGACTTTTCGACATTACCGACATTATGTGTGTGTAGTGTTTGTATGCACCTGGTTAGTGCGACGTGCTATTCTATCCTTAGCCTTGAACCTACAACCAACCAACCTTCAATCAACCACTCATACTTAATCCAAAATATTTACTCAAAAGCTGAAGCCTTACCGTAACCTTACCGTGTGCCACCGGATTCTAATAGCATTTCCTTAGCTACTAATCATGAGTATCCCCTAGATCTGCACTCACACATACATCAATAAAAATTTGAGTGACTCATAATCCACACAAGTCAACCCTATAGATCACACACACATTCGGCCATTCACTTAATCCACCATTGAGTTGAGTACACTTACCCTTGTTAACGATCCTACCACGCTTGCGATCTTTAAACCTTATCCTTGTTATCACAAAGATAATGACAGGACAGTTAGATAGCCTTTCAGCTTTTAGCTAAACGTACAAAAGAGGTTAACTGAATACTTACCAAATCCCCTTTCGATCCTGCGGCCTAGACAACTATTAACTAGATCCGGCTTTCAACACTTGACTAATAGTAGATAATAATCGATCTGTGATGGAGGAAAACAACAAGGGTTTGGCACAAATAGGAATTTCAGCAAGGAAAAACATGGTGGTAATTCTGTAATGGAAGAGTTTGGCTATGAGAGAATTCGGCCAAAAAAAAAGGATTCGGCTATAGGAGATTTTGGCAATTGGGGGAATTTGGCTATGGAAAACCGATTAAAGGGAGAAAAGAAAAAATAATGAAAGCTCAAAGAACTTGTAACACCCCAAACCCGGTCAAAACGTTACGACCGAATTTGGATTGTTACAGAGGAATTAAATTTGAAGTCTTTGGAAAACATCGCGTCTTGAGAAATTATCTTGTTTGGTGAATTCATGTTGAGGGCTTTTTACTAATTATTATATATTTTATTTCATTTTATTTAAGTAGATTAGGTGCTAAAAATAGGCTTATTTCATTAAAACCAAAATTAGAAGAGTGTTTGAAAGGTGACAATTGAGATGAATATTGAGGTGCGTGATTTCTTTGAAAATATTAGTTGTAATGTTAAGAAAAATCCCAAGTTTTAACTAGTTACGGCTTATTATTCACTTGTTGTAGATTTGAAAAAAAAAACTTCTTTTTATGCTTTTAAGAAAACCCTGTTTCTTTTTAAGTAATTCATAGCATGTATAAAATCAGTTTATAAACAAATCCCAAAATAATGTTAAAGCAGCCTTATTACAAATTAAAACCCCAAAATAGAAATAAATTTAAAATAAAGTTCGAGTTTACTGAATAAATTGCAACTCATGGCCACCTCGAGTCCATCTCGGCCCAAAACCCGCCATCTACTAATTACCTACAAAATTCGTAAAGGGGTGAGTCATTAAGACTCAGTGTGTAAATCCCCGTATAACACAGACTGGGCCTTAGCCCACTCAATATGGCATATGTCACAAGTATGCAATGTAGCCCAACCCAGTTTAACTCTCCATCTAAACACCCGTGGCATTATGCCACTGTGGTTCATGACCACCGTGGTCCTAGACCACTCGTGACAATAGTCACTCGAGACAAAGTCACTATAATATAATTGTGGGGCCAACCCACTGTGGTCTTAGACCACCGTGACAATCTCTGTATAGTTTGTGTTTATGTGGGGCCAACCCACTATGGTATTGGACCACCGAGACGAGTCACTGTTATAAGCAATCGTGGTATTAACCACCGTGGTACTTTAGACCACTCGTGACAATAGTGACTCGTGACAATAGTCACTCGTGACAATAGTCACTTGATTATCACTTCCTCCTCCTTTCAATTCCCGAGACCATGCTCTTTACATTGTGCACAATATGTATGCAACCATCAACACAATACATAACTGACACTATTTCATATATGAATAACATTAAACATTCATGCATGCATATAGTCAAGAATATCAACATCGAATAACTTACCCGGTGTCTCCAATCTTACCCATAAGGGTATTTTACCTATCAACAATCATTTCGACTTGAAGCCATTACAGTTAATATCACAACCACATTAAAGGTGTGTGAGTAATAGACACCTGATAACACGTAATACCAAGCTATCTACATAGACACTCTCGTTAGCAGGGACGATGGCTATTTGCCTATCCCAAGCAAACGTCGGCTCTCTACCACAGCCTGGCAGAAAATCTTGAACTGCTGACACAGCACGCTTCTTAAACTTAAGAGCTGAAACTAGGGGTTCGCTCCCTTCCTTGGATTGACTAGCAGTTGGATCCATGAAGAGACTTGATCAGTATTTAAAGAAGAGGACGTGTGGTTAAGGCAACGAAAAGGAAAATAAGAAGTAGATAACCTGAAATCAGAAAATCTCTTTACCTCAGAAACCCGGATGAAAAGGTAAAGTTCGGCAACTAACAGGCCTTCAAGATTCGAACTACAACTATTTGGCAACTGAAGTTTCCCGAAGTAAGCGTTCTAAAGCATGAAAGAAGAGGAGGGATTAGTCGATATTCAACCACCAAAACCATAATAGCCATTCGGCTAAGACCCTACAGAACCGAAAAAGAATAAGAAAGAAAAGAGAGAAAGTCTCCCTTACCTTGCATGATAGGACCCAACTACAGGGATAGACTTTCAACAACCCACAGAGATGCTTCTTGATATTCGATTGGTAATGGTCAATCAGAGACACAATTTGATTTGCTATGTATGGGGACTTGGTCATTTTGTTATGTGTCAAAATTGATTTGGCCAAATATGTTGGCTTATATTGGTTGGAAGTTCATTTTGTAAATGGCCATTAAAATTGGCTAATGTTGGCATAAGTAATTTATAAGATTATGCCTTTCATGGATGTGAGAGTTTACATGATATGAGTTGATTAATATGAAATGTTTGTGTATGATAGATGGTAGCATGTGAATGATGTGTTGATGTCTTGTTTGTGGCTGATTTGATTGTATGTATATGCCTAAATTGATACTATGTTACATGGTGTAGGTGTGTGTATTAAAAGGTGGATAATGGCTTGGTAAATAGTCTCATTTTTGTCCACACGGGTAGATACATGGGCGTGTGTCTAGGCCGTGTGTGACACACGGTCTGCCCCACGGGCATGTGTTTCAGCCGTGTGTCCCCTGCACCTTAATTGTTGCAAAACAAAATGTCCAGAATATAGCACACGGGCAGAGACATGGGCGCGTGTCTCTGCTGTGTGAAGTCTGCACCTATTTTATGAAAAATTGTGAAAATTAAATCTACCACACAGTCTAGCACACGGGTGTGTGGCACGGCCGTGTGGCACGAGTCAGAGAGCTCCCTATTTTGAACACGGGCTGTAGCACGGGCATGTCCAAGCGTCACACGGGCGTGTCCCTTGGACCACACGGGCGTGTGAGCCTTGTAACACGAAAATTTTTCTAAAGTTTTGTAAAATTTTCTAAAGTTCTCGGTTTAGTCCCGAACCACTTCCAAAGTATGTATTGAGCCTCGTTGCCTCGTTTTAGGGTTGATATGAATGTGTATGAAAAGTTTTAAATTTGAATGGAAATTTATGACTCAGAAATGTATGTTTGCTTGTGTTTATGTCCGGTAATGCCTCGTACCTTGTTCCAGTGTCGAATACAGGTAAGGGGTGTTACATGCTTAGTTAAGTAAAAAGGACTAAACCGTAAAAGATGCAAAATTTGAGTTCTATAAGTTAAAGGTACTAAATGGCTATGAAATTAAATGGTTAAAGGATTTAAGTGGTAATTATATCATTTTTATTATGAGTGGACAAATATAGACATTAATTAGGTGTTTTTATATGTTAATTATAAGGTTATGTAAGTAAATTGATAAATATGTTAAGTAAAAAAAAACTAAAAGAAAAAAACTATCATCTTCCTTAAGGATATATTCCACCGAAATTTAACCTAAGAAACACCATTTTTAACATCTCAAGCATTCAGTCATCTCTTCCTCTTGCATGTAAGTATTTTTCATTCCGTTTTTAATAAATTCTATGTTTTTGAAGTCTTTGTAGCTTAATCTAGCTAGCCCATGGACTAATTTGAAAAATTGTTAAAAGGTTAGGGTTTTGCCACAAATGTGTTTATGTGATATTTGATGTTTAATGGAAGAAAATGCATCTTTGTTGATAAATGAACAACTTTTGTAAAGTGAATTTTGTTTAAAATTTTAAATATAGATGTATTTGTAAAATGTGTAAAATACATGATGAAAATTGTGAAATTATGAATTCTATGAGTTGCTATGGACCTATATTGAATTTGACTAGCTTGGGTAGGGATGAAATTGCATGAATTTCAATTTATGAGCTTAAGGACTAACTTGTAAGAGAATCAAAACATTATGGACAAAAGCATAATTTTGAAAAATATGAATTTTGGATTGAATTGAATAGAATGAATATTGAATGAACAGAATTTTCTTATCTAGATCAAGTTAAGCCTCGTACAGATTTAGATCTAGAGAAAGATAAAGTGTCGGAATAGTCGATCCTATTTCATCGTTTTGTGATCAAGGTAAGTTCGTATGTTTAAATAGCATTTTGATGTATTTGATTTAAATGCTATTACATTAATTATCATATTATGCTTCGATGGAAAATCCAATGAATTTAGAACGACTATCGAGCCTTGTTTGAACCTTAAGAATATATAGGATACGAATGACATGTCATTAGGGTTACCATGTTTAGGGTGCTGGTCTTGAACGTCCTACCAATGGCTGAGTTCCAGCATGTGTTGCAGATACTCGTCAGCTTGTGTGAGTGGCACCGTGTAGCTACGTTCCGACCGTTAGCTTTTGTGAGCATGCCTATTTATGACTCATATGAGCGATTACGTAATAGAAAAGGAAAGAAATGATTTTGATCATATTTTAGCACACTTTGTGTGAGCTTCCTGTGTATCCGATATTATTCGAAGTGGTTCAATGGGCATGTAAAGGGATGAACCGGTAAGGGTTCCGATTGATTACACTATGAAATTATGGAAAGGTATGAAGTATTGATGAACAAAGTATGTATAGCCATGTTATGGAAAGTATGAATTTATATATATTATGATTATGAGATTTACCTTACCATGTGATGAATTTTGTTAAGTTATGTGATTAAGCACTAACTTGTGTTGTTGGTGATGATTAGGCTTGTGCCAAGCTTGTGTTGGATTGATTTATGTCTATTTTTATGATTATGCATTGAAATGGTAAGCTTTGTTCATGATTTACAAACTTACTAAGAATTATATGCTTATGTCTTATTTCTTTCCTATGTTTTATAGATTATCAGAAGTTCGATTAGTTTGGAGGATCGTCAGAGACCTATCACAGTATCCAGCGACTATATCGGTATATTTTGATGTTTTGAGTCATGGTTATAGTGGCATGTATAGGTGAATTATGTTTGATGAGATGGTCATTATGTATGGCTTGTAAATATGGTATTATGGTGGATGAACTTTTAGAATTTTAATGTTTTAATGGTTGGTGTTGAAATGGTTAAGTGAATTTATGTTTTGGACGACCAATTTGGTATGTTGGTTGTGGTTTGGCATATGGTCAATTGTGTTATGGCTTGATATGAAAATAGCTAGTTGTGTGTGGTTAATTTATGCCCAAATTGTTTATATTTTGGTTGATTTGATGATTTGTGATTGAGGTGCATTTTGGCATATTGGTTGTATGGATAAATTGAGCAATGATTTAGTCATTGTTGTGCATGTTTTAGATATGTTTTAAAGGTTTGAATGTATGTGTAATTGGTTCATGGGATAATGCTTGATTAGGGTTAAGGAAATGGCTTGAATTTGGCCTATTTCTTGTCCACACGGCCTAAGACACGAGCGTGTATCTCAGCTGTGTGTGACACATGGCCATGCGAGCCTATGTAAGGGGTTTTCTCTTTAGATTTTTTATTAGGTCCACTTATCGTTATTCGCTACCTTAACCCTATGTTGTTGTTAAACAATCGCTGTTTCCTTATAGTATCTTCTGACCAAGACCTTTTGTTGGAATCCAATACCAATCAGGCAAAGGAGGGGGTTGGACCCGTAAACCCAGCCCCTAAGTTTAAGAAACGCGCGGTATCTGCTATTCGATATTGGCCACCAGGTTGTAGACCGGCTTCAGAATAGAAAAGTAGGCAGATAGCAACTGTTCCTCCTAGCGATAGTGTCGACGTAGAGAGTATTATTTTACGTGTGATCAAGTGTGTAAAACTCCACACACTTTATTTCATCTGTAATATTGATTGTATGGGCTGAAAAGCTGGAAAAGGCTGTGTAGACAGTCGTGATACCCTTATGGGTGAGGCTAGGGATGCCAGGTACGTGACTGTATCGTTTTCCTTGCATGGATGGATGTATGTGGTAATCTTTTACGTTGTGGATAGCATGTTTCATTCATTATGATATGTATGTTATACATGGGATATGGATATCAGATTGAAGGGTAAGTGCTTGATTATTTGGTCACATAGTGATCGGTGGCTAAGCCACGTTATATTATTTTGGTCACCTAGTGATTGGCATTATGACTGACAGCATGACTGTCGAAGTGGCGTGTAGCGGATGGAGGGTTGATTGTAGGAATCCCCACGGTGTGATGGGCTGGTACGGGTTGGCGTATAGAGGATGGAAGAACTAGGTCGGGCTGGGGCATATTGCATTCATTTATTTTTATGCCATATTGAGTGGGCTAAGGCCCAATATGCATTTGTGGGCTACGAGCATTTATGTGATATAGGGGACTTACATACTGAGTCTCGGTGACTCACCCCCTTGCTTAACCTTTTAGGTAATCAGTAGATCATGGATATGGGAGCCTAGGCGGACTCGTAGAGGCCATAAAGTCTTTTCTTTTCGTAAACTTGTTTCCTGCTTTATTTTATTTTTAATTGGGATTTTTGTTATGTGATAAAGCCTTTCTAAGTAAATATTTGGTTGTTAGTATTTATCATTTATTTAAAATTTGACACTATGAAAACTTAGTCATGAAACTGAAGTTGGGGTTTTCAAAATGCGAATAACACCGAAATAAACCGTTTTCTTAAATATCACCAGGCTTAACAGACATCCGATAAAATTGAACTTTTCCAAAACTAACAAATCATTGTTTTTAAGACATTACTTTGATCAAAAAGTTTTCAAATCTACGGTTTATCCCTTAATTAAACTAAAATTTGTTTTTACTTCACCCTATAACATACCAGATCTGGTCGTAACGTTTAGACTGGGTTTAGGGTGTTACAATTTTGGTATCAGAGCCTAGGTTGCAAAACTCAAGCTGTGAAATGGGTTCAATATAGTTTTACAAAATTGATTTAAATGATCACGGAGGAAATGTCTGATTGGAACATGGCATCCGAGTCTGTCGGCACCCGGTCCGCGCAGGTAAGTGTTCTAATTACTTGGTGATGTATGCATGGAATGGTTGTATAATGAATGGATATGTTTGTTAGTTCTAGGAGATCTAAACTGTAACAGACCGAATTTGACCCTAATTAGAACGGTGGTTTCGGGACCACAAATCCGAGTCTGAGAAATATTAAAATATTATATTTTATGTTCATTATATGTGAAATTATGTGTGTGAAAGTTTCATAGAAAAATTTAATCGTTTATGTGTTTAATTTAGAAAAAGGGACTTAATCGCGTAAAGTGTAAAAGTTGCAAACTATAGTGAAAAGTCCCTAATTGATTATGGCTTTGTAGTATGGAGTATTAAAAGGGCAAATAGCCCATTTTAGGAGTAAGTGGACGGTATATGGCAAATTTGTCCATGTTGTTATGTTATTATTAAAACATTAATAAAGGTTAAAATAGTAAATGACTAAATGACAAAATATATGTTAAATAAAACAACAGAAAATTCATTATCATCTTTCATGTTCTTGGCCGAATATTAGAGAAGGAAGAAAGGTTTTATTCCTTTTTATTTTCGGCACCTATAAGCTTGATTTCAAGGTTAGTTCTTGTTCAGTTTTTGTTAATTTTTACGTTTTTGAGATCGTTGCTTCGAACCATAGCTGACCCATGTTAGAATTTTTTAAAAAATAAGCATGCTTGATGTTCGGCCATTGCTATGTTTTTGTGGTTTTTGATGTTTTATGATTTTATATTAAAGATATGTTAAAGATTAGTATATTTTGTATTGGAAATTTTAGTAAATTTAAGTTTTTTGGGCTAAATTGCAAAAATGTATTTTTGAGGGGGCTCATTTGCAAAATAAATGAAAGAAATGGACTTGTATAGTCCCTATGCATATTCGGCCCTTGAGTAGTATTGAGAAATTTCGTATACTTTGTGTTTTATGCAAATAGGACTAAATTGTAAAAATGTGAAATATTAGGGGTAGAATGGTAATTTACCCATTTATGTGTTTTGGGATTAAATTGAGATGAAATGTACTTGAATGAGCTGAATTTTAATCTGTTTAGATCAGGAACAAAGAAAAACGGATTTGGATCGTGGAAAGACGAAGGTTATCGAATAGCCGGTCTACGCGGTCCGTCGACGGTCGAGGTAAGTCCTTAAGCAATTATAAGTTACAGAATTATTTATGATTATGATGAATAAAGAAACTTGAGTAGTTAAAGTATATTTATAGGTAATAGCCGAATGTAGGAGTATAGTATCGAATTGAACTTACCTTGTAAAACGAGAAGTGTATAAGTATGTTCGGGTTGGTATGTGAAAGTAATAGGAAGTATATGAGTTGTTTGTATTGTTGGTATTACGGAATGAGTGTTGAATTGATAAATATATCTATATCAGGCTTTAAGCCTAGCAGGCCTCGTGCCGGTGTTATTTATCGGGCTAAATGCCTAGCAGGCCTTGTCCCGGTGATGTATATCAGGCTTATTGCCTAGCAGGCTAAATGCCGGTGATCAAATTCAGACCTCAGGTCTAGCAGGCTTAATGCTGGTGACGTATTATGAATCCTATGCAAGGTGAAATGTAAATACTTCAATAAACAAAATGCTCGGGTAAATATAAAGGTTTATAGATGCAAGGAACAAGGTAAGTGATTATCTTCCTTTCGAATTACATATGTGGTTGAATGGTTAAGGTTGTTAGTAATGAGTTATTTTTTTTATGATATGTGCATTTGATTTATTCATTAATGAGTGTGATATGTATATGGAAATATAAGCTTGGAAATATCCTTCAGATTCGGTCAAATGTGCAAATGTTAAAGGTGAAAGTTATCAAAGATGCATATATGTATAAATGACTAATAGTATATGATTGAGGTAAATATTATACTTGTTAATGATGGAATATGTGAATACTTAAGACTTAAAATGCTTTAAAGGGTGGTATACTTTGACGAGGGTAATAATAGATGCTAAGTTAAAGAAATGGCATTTCGGCCATAATGGAATTATTAGTTAAGTTATTTGGATTTTAAAAGTCTTGAATAACTTGATTTATATGTATATATATATATATATATATATATATGTGCTAAATGTTGGATTGTATGATTATTGTTTCGTAAATGTTTGAGACTTACTAAGCTAGTGAGCTTACTTGTGCTATATGTTCTCCTCTGTTTTATAGATTCTGTTAAGGCTACGAGCTCAAGAGAGATCGTCAAGAAAGTCATCCACACTATCAACCTGTTTGGTACTCACAAACTTAGTTTTATTCGAAAGGCATGTATAAGCTAGGTTAAGTTGTAAATCGATAGTATTTAATTTTGTTTAAAAGGTAGCCATGCGTATTGGCTATTTCTTTTGCTTATATGTTACTTGTGTGTTTCGATATGTTTTTTTAAGCTCGTACCGTTCTTAATGGTTAAGTGTTTTTTTTAGATAAGTTTAAAGCTTAGTTTGAGCATGTATATATATATGTTATGATAGTTATCTAGAGTTGTCTATTCATGATTTGATGGTGCTAGTAGAAATGTTAATGTATATATATTGGAGCCGATCATTGAAGTGTTTAATTGAGGTCTGAATATGTGGTCATTCGATTGGTTATACTCATGTGTTACAGGAGTTGCATAGCTTATGTATTTGATATGATACTAGTGATCTTTGTGACTATAATATTTCAATGTGGCTTTGGTTAAATGAATTATAAAAAGAGATTTCAATGAGGTAGAGCATGTAAGTATATTCGGCCAAGTCCTATTGATATAGACAAGTGAAGTTAACATGCTTTAAGAATTATATACTTAGACCCGTATTCAAATATGGAAATGTGCATAATGGTAATGTGTGTATATATATTTTTGTATTATATATATATTTATATGCTTGACTTGTGAGACTGCTTAATTTGGTTGAGTAGATTTGATTAAAAAAATGTATATGTGGCGAATAATGAGTTTACATTCGGTTGAATAAGATGAGTGGTAATATTATTTGGCCGAATTTATGAGGTACATATTCAGCATGTGATTAAATAATAATATGCGAGATATTAAATCTGATTAATTCATAGTACATTCAGTTAAGATGTGTTTAATTTATACTTTTCTGTTGATGACATAACTTGATAAAAGAATCTTTTGCAATGTGACATGAAGTAATTGAGAGGATATGTTCATATATTTGGCTATGTTAGAATTAAAATCTAAAATGTTGAAATGTTATGATTATAGTAAGGATCGCATTGTACACTGTAACATCCTGAAATTGGGCCTAGTAAGATTGAGCCCAATGGGCCTTAGGAGTAGTAGCGTTTAAAATTTTAGAGAACGGTATTAATGCAAGTTAGACTTATTAGGTAAGTGATTTTGGAAGGTTAAAGGGCTTCTATGAAGTCCTGGGATCAAACTTTGAATTTAGGGAAATTTTGGTTTTAGGTGGAAAAAACCCTGGAAGTTGGCAGGTAGGCCTTAAGAATAAAATATGGAGAAAATGACACAAGTGGAGTGTGTGGTGTAGTGGCAAAGTGACGCCACATAAGAGACAAGGGGGTGACGCCACAGGGAAGGAAGGAGGTCCAAGGTTCAAGTCTTGGTTTTTTTCATTTTGGTTTCTTTTTACTTGGATCTTAGAATTTGGGCCATAGTTTATATTTAGTTGCGCATGGTTTAAGACACAAGAGGAGCTTGTGGCCAAGTGGTTAGCAGCGTGGATTATGCTACAAGGGAGCCTGGGTTCGAATCTCATGAGAAGCAAGGGAGTATTTATTTTGCGGATTGGACGGCAAGAGTTTCAATTGAATTTAAACTCTACTGGCGAAGGGATCCCACATCGGAAAGACACAAAGAATGAAGGTGAAGAGCTAGCTATATAAAGAGCATCCTAGGAGGAGAGTAAACACATCTTGGAGGGCGTTTGGGCACAGGAGTGGTCGGAGCGCGGATTAACACCAGAGTCCTATCAGGTGTGTACTTCTCTACTCTAGCTGTAGAGCGGCAAAATGCCGAAATGCCGGTCACACGGCATTAGTAGCCACACGGGCGTGTGAGCGCATGTGTGGGGCTTCGACGTGATAGTTGAGGCCATCAGTAGTATTCTTGTGGGTTGGGCTGCTTGGGCCACGATGGGCCGAAGTGGGCCCAATGGGCCCGTGGGCCCAAATGAGTAAATTGTATGATTGTTTAGTATATGTTGAACTAGACTAGGTGGAACTTATATACGTGGCTAGATTTGTGCTAGGTGGGCCACACGAGCGTGTGGGCCCGAATGGGCTGAAATCGGGTCTTAGGCCCAATAGTCCGGTAACAACCGGAAATGGCAGTTGAGTCATTCGTAGCGACATTAGGCCTTCGAAAAGGCCATTGCAGGTGCGAATTTACGAAAATACCCTTGGTGGGTAAATTACGAAAATACCATTGGTAGGTAAAATTACTGTTATACCCTTAGAGGTTGGTTAGCTTGATTATGTTGTATATTATTATTCTGATTATGATTACATTGTCATTTCATCATAACTTTGTATATTGCATGGGCACAAGGGTTAAAATGTAAAGGGGAAGTGTTCCGGTGGTTTTACCACATTATTCGGTGACTCATGTCATAATATTATGATTCAGTGACGTTGTCACATTATCCGGTGGCTATGCCACGTATTAAGGGCGATGAGCAGTTGACTGCAGCGACTGCCTTCGAGGGTGTGTAGCGGATGGAGGGTCGATTTAGTAATCCCCACTGGTGTGATTGGCAGGTACGGGTGGTGTGTAGAGGTTGGATCTCTAGGTGGGTTCGGGTTCTGCACCATACCGCATTGATTATCTGATTATCTGCTATACTCTACTAAAAGGGCTAAAGCCCAGTCTGTTCTGTACGGGCTTCGCCCAAAGTGATTTGTAATGGGCTTCGGCCCAGATTGCTTTGATGCATGTTCTTACTGATGAGGGTGTACACACTGAGTTTTCGTAAACTCACCCCCTCTTTTTAAATGTTTTAGGTAATTATTAGATCGCGGATTTGGGAGCCGAGGCAGACTTGTGGTGGCCCTGCAATGTTTTCTCGTAAACTCGGTTCTTTTATTTAGACCTACTTTTAATTTTGGGATTTTGTTATGTAATAAGGCCTTTGGTATTTTATTTGGTTTTAGCTTTCAATTTGGTTACTGTTTATTATTAAATGTTCAATATGGGATTTTCCTAAAATGATATTAAACCGTTTTTTTATTCAAAATTACTTAAGTTCGATTTTCACAACAAATACAATTTTATTCAAATTAATAACAACTTTGTAAAATGAGCATTGAAATGAATCGGCTTTTATAAACAAACCACAAAACACAGAGTTTCAAAAAGAATACGAATTTTTAACGAACGCACAGTTTTTTTTAGACATTCCTTTCATGTGACATGCCAGACCCGGTCGTAACGTCTAGGCCGGGTTTGGGGTGTTACAATTATGGTTTCAGAGCCTAGGTTCAAAAACTCGGCTGTGGGTTTGGGTTCAAAAATGTTTTCAAAGGATGGTTTGGAAAATGGTTTAGAAAAATATATATCTGTTTTCTGGAAGTATGGCACCAGAGTCTCCGATACCAAATCCGTAAGTTTCCTTTTTACTATATTCTATTATATGTTGAATGATTGTATTTATTCTGCGATGTGTGGATGTGATGCTTGAATATAGGAGTTGTATGTATGTGGGAAAAATAGTTGTTTGCTCCGGTGTTAGATAGTTGATTATGTGAAGGGGTTCCAAGATTTAGTTAAAAAGGGGTATTAGTGTTATTAGAATCAGAGTGCGCAGCGAGAGCGTAGTGTGGTGAGTTAGGATGTACGATTGTTAGTTAGTTGGAAATTTTGAGGACGAAATTTCTTTAAGGAGGGTAGATTTGTAACATCCTGAAATTGGGCCTAGTAGGATTGAGGCCAATGGGCCTTAGGAGTAGTAGCGTTTAAAATTTTAGAGAACGGTATTAATGCAAGTTAGACTTATTAGGTAAGTGATTTTGGAAGGTTAGAGGGCTTCTATGAAGTCCCGGGATCAAACTTTGAATTTAGGGAAATTTTGGTTTTAGGTGGAAAAAACCCTGGAAGTTGGTAGGTAGGCCTTAAGAATAAAATATGGAGAAAATGACACAAGTGGAGTGTGTGGTGTAGTGGCAAAGTGACGCCACATAAGAGACAATGGGGTGACGCCACAAGGAAGGAAGGAGGTCCAAGGTTCAGGTCTTGGTTTTTGCATTTTGGTTTCTTTTTACTTGGATCTTAGAATTTGGGCCATAGTTTATATTTAGTTGCGCATGGTTTAAGACACAAGAGGAGCTTGTGGCCAAGTGGTTAGCGGCGTGGATTATGCTACAAGGGAGCCTGGGTTTGAATCTCATGAGAAGCAAGGGAGTATTTATTTTGCGGATTGGACGGCAAGAGTTTTAATTGAATTTAATCTCTACTGGCGAAGGGATCCCACATCGGAAAGACAAAAAGAATGAAGGTGAAGAGCTAGCTATATAAAGAGCATCCTAGGAGGAGAGTAAACACATCTTGGAGGGCGTTTGGGCACAGGAGTGGTCGGAGCGCGGATTAACACCAGAGTCCTATGAGGTGTGTACTTCTCTACTCTAGCTGTAGAGCGGCAAAATGCCGAAATGCCGGTCACACGGCATTAGTAGCCACACGAGCGTGCGAGCACACGTGTGGGGCTTCGACGTGATAGTTGAGGCTATCAGTAGTATTCTTGTGGATTGGGCTGCTTGGGCCACGATGGGCCGAAGTGGGCCCAATGGGCCCGTGGGCCCAAATGAGTAAATTGTATGATTGTTTAGTATATGTTGAACTAGACTAGGTGGAACTTATATACGTGGCTAGATTTGTGCTAGGTCGGCCACACGAGCGTGTGGGCCCGAATGGGCCGAAATCGGGTCTTAGGCCCAATAGTCCGGTAACGACCGGAAATGGTAGTTGAGTCGCTCGTGGCGACATTAGGCCTTTGGAAAGGCCATTGCAGGTGCGAATTTACGAAAATACCCTTGGTGGGTAAATTACGAAAATACCCTTGGTAGGTAAAATTACTGTTATACCCTTAGAGGTTGGTTAGCTTGATTATGTTGTATATTATTATTCTGATTATGATGGTAATTTGTTTCATACGTTGTCTGATATGTTCATAATGATTACATTGTCATTTCATCATTACTTTGTATATTGCATGGGCACAAGGGTTAAAATGTAAAGGGGAAGTGTTCCGGGGGTTTTACCACATTATTTGGTGACTCATGTCACAATATTATGATTCAGTGATGTTGTCACATTATCCGGTGGCTATGCCACATATTAAGGGCGATGAGCAGTTGACTGCAGCGACTGCCTTCGAGGGTGTGTAGCGGATGGAGGGTCGATTTAGTAATCCCCACTGGTGTGATTGGCAGGTACGGGTGGTGTGTAGAGGTTGGATCTCTAGGTGGGTTCGGGTTCTGCATCATATCGCATTGATTATCTGATTATCTGCTATACTCTGCTAAAAGGGCTAAAGCCCAGTCTGTTCTGTACGGGCTTCGCCCAAAGTGATTTGTAATGGGCTTCGGCCCAGATTGCTTTGATGCATGTTCTTACTGATGAAGGTGTACACACTGAGTTTTCGAAAACTCACCCCCTCTTTTTAAATGTTTCAGGTCATCATTAGATCGCGGATTTGGGAGCCGAGGCAGACTTGTGGTGGCCCTGCAATGTTTTCTCGTAAACTCGGTTCTTTATTTAAACCTACTTTTAATTTTGGGATTTTGTTATGTAATAAGGCCTTTGGTATTTTATTTGGTTTTAGCTTTCAATTTGGTTACTGTTTATTCTTAAATGTTCAATATGGGATTTTCCTAAAATGATATTAAACCGTTTTTTTATTCAAAATTACTTAAGCTCGATTTTCACAACAAATACAATTTTATTCAAATTAATAACAACTTTGTAAAATGAGCATTGAAATGAATCGTCTTTTATAAACAAACCACAAAACTCAGAGTTTCAAAAAGAATACGAATTTTTAACGAACGCACAGTTTTTTTAGACATTCCTTACATGTGACATGCCAAATCCGGTCGTAACGTCTAGGCCGGGTTTGGGGTGTTACATACACGCTTCGATTAAATTGAATATCTTTATGAGAATGTCAAATTGTAACTTTGTTAAGTAATACCTCTAAACCCTAGTTCGGCGACGGTTACGGGTTAGGGGTGTTACATTTTATTGGTATTAGAGCTTACGATTTAGTCGATTCTAGGACTACCGTAGCGATTGTGAGTCTAGTTATTCATGTCTTTTATATATATTTGATAGTGTGGTGACTTCTGACATTCTGAATTGTGTTTTATATAGTAAATGGATTTTGATCCTAATAGAGCCGTAGCTGATGATGTAGAGAGTGTAGCGCCTGATCGTGCACGCGGATCAGCACCAGTAGACTCTCGACCAGTTTCGGGTAGCCATCAGGGGGAGGCTAAACAAGCCTTCTACCAGATGATGAATGAATGGTTTACCTAGTTTGTTCAGAATAATCCGGCTGTACAACAACTTCCACCCCCGAATAATCCAACTCCGATATCTTCAGCACCTCCGATGATAGATCCGGTGAGATCTAGTAGGCCTCCTGTTGATAAAATTAGAAAATATAGGGCTGAAGAACTCAAAGCTAATGATGACGATGATGCGGAACGGGCTGGGGTGTGGCTTGATAACACTATTAGGGTACTTGATGAGCTATCCTGCACTCCAGATGAATGTTTGAAATGTGCTATATCTTTACTTCGGGACACTACATATCATTGGTGGAATACACTAGTATCAGTGGTTCCGAAAGAAAAAGTGACGTGGGATTTCTTTCAGAATGAATTCCGCAAGAAATATATCAGCCAAAGATTCATCGACCAGAAACGGAAAGAATTTCTGGAGCTAAAATAGGGCCGCATGACTGTGACTGAATATGAGCGGAAATTTGTTAGATTGAGCCAATATGCCCGAGAGTGTATATCAACTGAAGCCATTATGTGCAAAAGGTTTGAAGACGGCTTGAATAAAGATATAAAGTTGCTTGTTGGTATTCTTGAAATCAAAGAGTTCGTAGTACTTGTCGAACGAGCTTGCAAAGCTGAAGAACTTGGAAAAGAGAAAAGAAAAGCTGAGATGGAGGCTAGAGATACTCGTAAGAGATCATCGAGTAAGGCTTTCCAATCTGTATCTAAAAAGTTCAAAGATGACTTTAGCCGACATAAAGTTACTTCGGATATGTCTAGACGAGACTGACCCCCAGTGAGTTCTCGAGCTACCTCGATGGCTAGTGTTGGTAACGTTCCACAGAATCGAGTTGAATGCAAGCACTGTGGTAAATGGCATTCCGGGAGTTGTATATTCCGTGATTGGTCTTGCTTTAAATGTGGATCATCAGATCATTTTATCAGGGAATGTACGATGTTAGCCGAGCAGAATACAGTTTAGAATATCAGGCCGAGCAATGTGTCAGTGCGAGGCAGACCACCTAGACATTCAGGAAATGTTAGTGGCAGTCAGAAGGGGGCTAAAGACACTACAGTTAGAACAGAGGCTCGTGCACCAGCTAGAGCATATTCTATTTGTGCCCGAGAGGAAGCTTCTTCCCCAGATGTTATCATTGGTACTTTCACTCTTTATGATACTTCTGTGATTGAATTGATTGATCCAGGGTCAACTCATTCATATGTGTGTGAAACTTTAGTATCCAGTAAGACTCTACCTGTTGAGTCTACTGAGTTTGTGATTTGTGTGTCCAACCCTTTGGGTCGCTGTGTATTTGTTGATAAAGTGTGTAAAAGTTGCCCGTTGATGATTCGGGATTCCTGCTTCCCAGCTGATTTAATTTTGTTGCCTTTCGACGAGTTCGATAAAATTTTGGGAATGGACTGGTTAACTTTACATGATGCAGTGGTGAATTGCAAAAGAAAGATTATTGATTTGAGATGTCAAAATGGTGAAATCATTCGGGTTGAATCTACTGATTTGAGTGGGTTGCCTACAGTAATATCTTCGATGCTAGCTTGAAATTATGTGAGAAAAGGATGTGAAGCTTACTTGGCTTATGTGTTGGATAATAAAGTGTCTAAAAAATAGATTGAATCTGTACCGGTTGTGTGTGAATACCCAGATGTGTTTCCTGAAGAATTACAGAGTTTACCGCCAGTACGAGAGATTGAGTTTGGCATTGAACTAGTACCGGGGACGACTCCGATTTCGATAGCTCCGTATCGAATGGCACCTACTGAGTTGAAAGAGTTGAAAGCACAGTTGCAATAGTTGAAAGATAAGGGCTTTGCACGACCGAGTTTCTCTCCTTGGGGTGCACCAGTTCTGTTTGTGAAAAAAAAGACGGGACTATGCGAATGTGCATTGATTATCGGCAGCTGAATAAAGTGACAATAAAGAATAAATACCCGTTACCTCGAATTGATGATTTGTTTGACCAGTTAAAGGGAGCTTCAGTATTCTTAAAGATAGATTTGAGATCAGGTTATTATCAGTTACGAGTCAGAGATACAGATGTGCCAAAGATTGCATTTCGAACGAGGTACGGACATTTTGAATTTCTGGTTATGCCTTTCGGACTTACTAATGCACCTGCTGTTTTTATGGATCTGATGAATCGGGTTTTCAGACAGTTTTTGAATCGGTTTATAGTAGTGTTTATTGATGATATACTGATCTACTCCAAGGATGAAACCGAGCATGCCTAGCATTTGAGACTAGTGCTACAAACTTTGCGAGATCGGCAGTTGGATGTAAAGTTTAGTAAGTGTGAGTTCTGGATGAAGGAAGTCAGCTTTTTGGGTCATGTTGTTTCAGCTTCAGGTATTCGGGTTGATCCAAACAAAATATTGGCTATACTTGATTAGAAACCACCAAAGAATGTCTCCGAAATTCAGAGCTTTTTGGGACTTCCGGGATATTACAGACGATTCATCAAAGGCTTTTCCATGATAGCTACACCTTTGACAAAGTTGTTGCAGAAAGATGTTAAGTTCGAATGGTCAGAAAAATGTCAGAGAAGTTTTGATGAGTTGAAAGCCCTTTTGACTGAACCTCCAGTGTTAGCTCAGCCTGAATCGGGTAAAGAATTTATTGTTTATAGTGACGCTTCTTTGAATGGTTTGGGTTACATTTTGATGCAGGAAGGCAAAGTCATAGCCTATGCTTCGAGACAATTGAAGCCCCACGAAAGAAATTATCCGACTCATGATTTGGAGCTTGCAACTATTGTTTTCGCTTTGAAAATATGGCGTCATTACTTGTTCGGTGAAAAATGTCATGTTTATTTAGATCACAAAAGTCTGAAGCATTTGTTGACTCAAAAAGATCTAAATTTGAGATAACGCAGATGGTTAGAACTGTTGAAAGATTATGAATTGGTGATTGACTACCATCCGGGAAAAGCTAACGTTGTTGCAGATGTATTAAGTCAAAAATCGTTGTTTGCTCTTCGTGCATTGAACACACATATGGTTATGTCTGGTGATGGTTCGATCATAGCCGAGTTAAAAGGAAGACCGATGTTTATTCAACAAATTTGTGATGTACAAAGAATCGACAAAGACTTGATTTCTAGACGAGCTCAGTGTGAAAATGATGCAGAGTTAGAGTTTCAAATTGATGCAAATGATTGTTTGAACTTCAAAGGTCGAATATGTGTTCCGAAGAATGTGGATTTGATTCAGATGATTCTGAATGAGGCTCATAATAGTCGACTATCGATACATCCGGGTAGCACAGAAATGTATAATGATTTGAAACAGTTCTATTGGTGGCCTGGCATGAAACGGGATATATCTGAATTTGTTTCGAAGTGCTTAATTTGTCAGCAAGTAAAAGCAGAGCATCAGGTGCCTTCTGGGTTACTTCAGCTGATCATGATACCTGAATGGAAATGGGATAGAGTCACTATGGATTTTGTATTCGGTTTGCCTACGACACAGAGCAAGAAAGACGTAGTCTGGGTTATAGTGGATAGACTGACCAAGTCAGCTCACTTTGTACCGGTTCGTACGAACTATTCGCTCGACAAACTTGCTGAATTGTATGTATCACAGATTGTGAGATTGCATGGTGTACCGAATTCCATTATTTCAGACAGAGACCCGAGATTCACATCGCGGTTTTGGATGAAGTTGCAAGATGCTTTAGGTACTAAACTTCATTTTAGTACAACCTTTCATCCGCAGACAGACGGTCAGTCTGAACACACTATTCAGATACTTGAGGATATGTTGAGATGTTGCATCCTTGAGTTTGAAGGTACGTGGGAAAGACACTTACCTTTGATTGAATTTGCTTATAATAATAGTTTTCAATCGAGTATCAAAATGGCACCTTACGAAGCTCTATATGGCCGCAAGTGCCGTACACCGTTGTACTGGACCGAGCTCAGTGAAAATAAGATACACGGGGTTGATTTGATTAAAGAGACGGAACAGAAAGTGGCTACAATCAGAGATAGTTTGAAAGTTGCCTCGGATCGTCAAAAGTCTTATGCTGATTTGAAACGCAAAGACATTGAATTTCAGATCGGAGATCGGGTATTCTTGAAAGTTTCTCTGTGGAAGAAAGTACTCCGATTTGGTCGGAAAGGCAAACTTAGTCCGAGATTCATCGGACCTTATGAAATCATTGAACGTATTGGACCTGTTGCTTATAGATTGAAGTTGCCCTCGGAGTTAGAAAACATACACGACTTATTTCAAGTTTCGATGCTTCGTAAATATAGATCAGACCCGTCACATGTGATCACTCCGTCTGAGGTTGAAATTCGATCCGATATGACGTATGAGGAGGAACCGATTTGTATTTTAGCTAGAGAAATGAAACCATTAGTGAAAGTACAATGGCATCAGCACAGAGTTGAAGAGGCTACGTTGGAGCCTGAGGATTCAATGAGGCAACAATACCCAACTTTGTTTAACGGTAAGATTTTCGGGGACGAAAATCCCTAAAGGGGGGAGAGTTGTAACAGACCGAATTTGACCCTAATCGAAACGGTGGTTTCAGAACCACAAATCCGAGTCCAAGAAATATTAAAATATTATATTTTATGTTCATTATATGTGAAATTATGTGTGTGAAAGTTTCGTAGAAAAATTTAATCGTTTATGTGTTTAATTTAGAAAAAGGGACTTAATCGCGTAAAGTGTAAAAGTTGCAAACTATAGTGAAAAGTGCCTAATTGATTATGGTTTTGTAGTATGGAGTATTAAAAGGGCAAATAGCCCATTTTAGGAGTAAGTGGACGGTATATGGCAAATTTGTCCATGTTATTATGTTATTATTAAAACATTAATAAAGGTTAAAATAGTTAATGACTAAATGACATAATATATGTTAAATAAAACAAAAGAAAATTCATTATCATCTTTCATGTTCTTGGCCGAATATTAGAGAATGAAGAAAGGTTTTATTCCTTTTTATTTTCGGCACCTATAAGCTTGATTTCAAGGTTAGTTCTTGTTCGGTTTTTGTTAATTTTTACGTTTTTGAGATCGTTGCTTCAAACCATAGCTGACCCATGTTAGAATTTTTTAAAAAATAAGCATGCTTGATGTTCGGCCATTGCTATGTTTTTGTGGTTTTTGATGTTTTATGATTTTATATTAAAGATATGTTAAAGATTAGTATATTTTGTATTGGAAATTTTAGTAAATTTAAGTATTTTGGGCTAAATTGCAAGAATGAATTTTTGAGGGGGCTTATGTGCAAAATAAATGAAAGAAATGGACTTGTATAGTCCCTATGCATATTCGGCCCTTGAGTAGTATTGAGAAATTTTGTATATTTTGTGTTTTATGCAAATAGGACTAAATTGTAAAAATGTGAAATATTAGGGGTAGAATGGTAATTTACCCATTTATGTGTTTTGGGATTAAATTGAGATGAAATGTACTTGAATGAGCTGAATTTTAATCTGTTTAGATCAAAAACAAAGAAAACGGATTTGGATCGGGGAAAAACGAAGGTTATCGAATAGCCGGTCTACGTGGTCCGTCGACGGTCGAGGTAAGTCCTTAAGCAATTATAAGTTAAAGAATTATTTATGATTATGATGAATAATGAAACTTGAGTAGTTAAAGTATATTTATAGGTAATAGTCGAATGTAGGAGTATAGTATTGAATTGAACTTACCTTGTAAAACGAGAAGTGTATAAGTATGTTCGGGTTGGTATGTGAAAGTAATATGAAGTATATGAGTTGTTTGTATTGTTGGTATTACGGAATGAGTGTTGAATTGATCAATATATCTATATCGGGCTTTAAGCCTAGCAGGCCTTGTGCCGGTGCTATTTATCGGGCTAAATGCCTAGCAGGCTAAATGCCGGTGATCAAATTCAGACCTCGGGTCTAGCAGGCTTAATACCGGTGACGTATTATGAATCCTTTGCAAGGTGAAATGTAAATACTTCAATAAACAAAATGCTCGGGTAAATATAAAGGTTTATAGATGCAAGGAACAAGGTAAGTGATTATCTTCCTTTCGAATTACATATGTGGTTGAATGGTTAAGGTTGTTAGTAATGAGTTTTTTTTTTTTTTACGATATGTGCATTTGATTTATTCATTAATGAGTGTGATATGTATATGGAAATATAAGCTTGGAAATATCCTTGAGATTCGGTCAAATGTGCAAATGTTAAAGGTAAAAGTTATCGAAGATGCATATATGTATAAATGACTAATAGTATATGATTGAGGTAAATATTATACTTGTTAATGATGGAATATGCGAATACTTAAGACTTAAAATGCTTTAAAGGGTGGTATATTTTGACGAGGGTAATAATAGATGCTAAGTTAAAGAAATGGCATTTCGGCCATAATGGAATTATTAGTTAAATTATTTGGATTTTAAAGTCTTGAATATTTTGATTTATATGTATATATATATGTACTAAATGTTGGATTGTATGATTATTGTTTCGTAAATGCTTGATACTTACTAAGCTAGTAAGCTTACTTGTGCGATATGTTCTCCTCTGTTTTATAGATTCTGTTAAGGCTACGAGATCAAGAGGGATCGTCATGAAAGTCATCCACACTATCAACCTGTTTGGTACTCACAAACTTAGTTTTATTCGAAAGGCGTGTATAAGCTAGGTTAAGTTGTAAATCGATGGTATTTAATTTTATTTAAAAGGTAGCCATGTGTATTGGCTATTTCTTTTGCTTATATGTTACTTGTATGTTTCGATATGTTTTTTTTAAGCTCGTACCGTTGTTAATGGTTAACTGTTTTTTTTAGATAAGTTTAAAGCTTAGTTTGAGCATGTATATATATATATATATGTTATGATAGTTATCTAGAGTTGTCTATTCATGATTCGGTGGTGCTAGTAGAAATGTTAATGTATATATATTGGAGTCGATCATTGAAGTGTTTAATTGAGGTCCGAATATGTGGTCATTCGATTGGTTATACTCATGTGTTACAGGAGTTGCATAGCTTATGTATTTGATATGGTACTAGTGATCTTTGTGACTATAATATTTCAATGTGGCTTTGGTTAAATGAATTATAAAAAGAGATTTCAATGAGGTAGAGCATGTAAGTATATTCGACCAAGTCCTATTGATATAAACAAATGAAGTTAACATGCTTTAAGAATTATATGCTTAGACCCGTATTCAAATATGGAAATGTGCATAACGGTAATGTGTGTATTTATATTTTTGTATTATATATATATGCTTGACTTGTGAGACTACTTAATTTGGTTGAGTAGATTTGAGTAAAAAAAATGTACATGTGGCGAATAATGAGTTTACATTCGGTTGAATAAGATGAGTGGTAATATTATTTGGCCGAATTTATGAGGTACATATTCAGCATGTGATTAAATAATAATATGTGAGATATTAAATCTGATTAATTCATAGTACATTCAGTTAAGATGTGTTTAATTTATACTTGTCTGTTGATGACATAACTTGATAAAAGAATCTTTTGCAATGTGACATGAAGTAATTGAGAGGATATATTCATATATTTGGCTATGTTAGAATTAAAATCTAAAATGTTGAAATGTTATGATTATAGTAAGGATCGCATTGTACACGCTTCGATTAAATTGAATATCTTTATGAGAATGTCAAATTGTAACTTTGTTAGGTAATACCTCTAAACCCTAGTTCGGCGACGGTTACGGGTTAGGGGTGTTACAGAAACTTTAGAGACAGAAACCTCTAGGTTGAAATGTATTTTGTGAAAACTACTCTCTAAAGTTATTTCTCATAAAACTGCTCGGTATAAAATAGGGAAAGAAATACTAACTCATAAAACTCTTAATCAGATTAAGTCGCAACAATAGACATGAGTGGTAGAGGACGTGGACGTATTACACGCGGCCGTGGGAGAGGCCAAGGTCATGAGGTTGAACTTTCGGAAGCGAGAAATGAGCCTGAAGGTGAAGCGCCAGCATCACCTGTGGCGGAAGCCGGATCGCAAGGTAGAACTGGTGGAGATGATGCCCTATCTCAGGCAATGCTGCGTGTGTTGGAACGAGTGGCTGGGGCAGGCGGTGGAACAGCAACTCGGAAGTCCATCCCTGAAAGACTTCGAGCCAATGGAGTGGAAACGTTTAGGGGCGTATCTGGCGTAGCCTTTAATGCAGCTGAGTATTGGCTAGAGGCAGTGGAGCGTATAATGGATGGTCTGGATTTCACAGAGGAGGAAAACTTGAGAGGAGTGGTGTCTCTTCTACGGGATGAGGCATATCAATGGTGGCTGACAGTCAGGGATGGTTCAGTGGCTGACCGCATTACCTGGGATTTCTTCAAGTCGGCATTCCAGAGTAAGTACATTGGATCGAGTTATGTGGATGCATAGCGTAGGGCATTTCTGAATCTGGTATAGGGGAACAAATCGGTGGCTGAGTATGAGGTGGAATTCATACGTCTTAGTCGTTATGCCCGGGGGATAGTGGCCACAAACCATGAGTGTTGTGCTCGGTTTGAAGATGGTCTGAGGGGTGATTTGCGAGTGCTGATAGCTCCACAGCGAGAAAGGGAATTTGCTGTCTTTGTGGAAAAGGCTAAGATAGCCGAAGAGGTGAAGCGGTCCGAAAAGCAGAACCAGGATAGGGATAGAGGTAGGAATAAAAGGAATTTTGGATCGTCGGGGTCAGCTGGGCATTTTCAGAAAAGACCTAGGTTGGATGGGCCGAGTCGGGTTGTGAGAGCTGTTGTTAACAGTCAGCCCCAGAGGTGTGCTCGATGCGGTAAATTCCATTCGGGGGAGTGTTGGACGAGTAACAGAAGATGTTTCAGGCGTGGATCTACTGATCACCAGGTTAGGGATTGTCCACAGGGGCGGGGCGGTGCAGGGCCAGTAGGTTAGGGTTATGCTCAGTCGGGTAGAAGAGGTCAGCAACCGCAGAGAGGTCGTGGTCAAGCCAGACCAGCCAGAGGAGGTAATGATTTCGGTCGGGGCCGTGGAACACCAGGCAGAGGTGCAAGGAGCACTGATGCGAGACAGCCGGGGTTAGTCTATGCAGCTAGACGCCGAGAGGAGGGTGACGCACCGGATGTCATAACCGGTATGTTCTTAATTTTTGGATTGCCTTTTGCTGCATTGATTGATATTGGGTCGACACATTCTTATGTTGCTAGTATGGTATCTGGAACTTTAAGCATAGACTCTGAGATTGCTTCTAGGGAGAAGACTGTAATTAGCCCGTTAGGACAATTTGTAGTGGTGAACAAACTTTATAGGGATGTACCTCTAGAAGTTCAAGGGGTAGTTTTTCCGGTTGATCTGATGGAACTGCCATTCAGGGAGTTCGATTTGATCTTAAGTATGGACTGGCTAGGGAGGTATCGAGCGAAAATGGATTGTGCAGCCAAGCATATGGTGTTAAGGACTCCTGAAGATGATGAAGTTTTAGTGATAGGAGAAAGGAGGAACTGTTTGTCAAACGTAGTGTCTGCTTTAAGGGCAGAAAGAATGGTGAGGAAAGGATGTGAGGCATTCTTAACTTTTGTTTGGGCTCTGGAAGCCAAGGAGCTAACCGTAAGGGATGTTAAAATGGTGAAGGAATTTTCTGATGTTTTCCAAGAAGACTTCCGGGATTACCTCCGGATCGTAAAGTGGAGTTCGATATTGATCTTCTTCCAGGAACAGCGCCAGTGTCTATTGCCCCATATAGAATGGCGCCGAAGGAGTTAGTGGAACTAAAAGCTCAAATTTAGGAACTGTTAGATTGGGGTTTTATCCGACCGAGTGTATCACCTTGAGGAGCGCCGGTGCTATTCGTTAAGAAGAAGGATGGATCAATGCGTATGTGCATTGACTACCGTCAGTTGAACAAGTTGATGATCAAGAACAAATCCTCGTTGCCGAGGATTGACGACTTGTTCGATCAATTGAAGGGGGGCTTCAGTTTTCTCAAAGATAGATTTGAGGTCAGGATATCATCCGCTTAAGGTCAAGGAAGCGGATATTCATAAGATGGCTTTAAGGACTCGCTATGGCCATTACGAATTCTTGGTGATGTCGTTTGGGTTGACCAATGCACCAGCAGCGTTCATGGACATGATGAACCGAGTATTCCAACCCTACCTGGACCGGTTTGTTGTGGTATTTATAGATGATATCTTGGCCTATTCAAGATCAGAGGAGGAGCATGATTCGCATCTTCGAGTGGTTTTACAAATCCTGAGGGAGAAGCAGTTGTACGCCAAATTCGGTAAGTGCAAATTTTGGCTAAGTGAAGTTACTTTTCTGAGCCATGTTGTGTCGGCAGAGGGGATTAGAGTTGATCCCCGGAAAATTGAAGCTGTATTAGATTGGAAACCGCCTAAGTCCGTGGCAGAGATTTGGAGTTTCCTTAGTCTTGCTGGGTATTACCGAAGGTTCGTGGAAGGGTTCTCATTAATTGCGACACCTTTAACCAAGCTGTTGAGGAAAGGGGTACCTTTTGTCTGGACTAACAAGCAACAAGAAAGTTTTGAGAAGCTGAAGAGGATTTTGACGGAGGCTCCGGTGTTGATTCAGCCGGAGGCTGGAAAGGAGTTCGTGGTTTATTGTGATGCTTCACACACGGAATCAGGATGTGTGTTAATGCAAGATGGAAAGGTTGTTGCGTATGCATCTCGGCAGTTAAGACCGTATGAGTTAAATTATCCCACACATGATTTGGAATTGGCAGTAGTGGTATTTGCCTTGAAGATTTGGAGACATTATCTGTATGGGGAGAAGTCCGTCATTTATGCAGATCACAAGAGCTTAAATACCTTCTCACCCAGAAGGAGTTGAATTTAAGGCAGAGGAGATGGATCGAGTTGTTAAAGGATTATGATTGCTCGATCGAATACCATCTGGGAAAAGCTAATGTGGTGGCAGATGCATTAAGTCGTAGGGTAATCTCTGATTTGAGAGCAATGTTTGCTCACCTCAGTTTATACGATGATGGGAGTCTATTAGCTGAACTTCAAGTGAAACCTTCTTGGGTCAGTCAGATTAAAGAGAAGCAGTGGGTTGATGAGTTGTTAAAGTCAAAGTTCCAGTTGAGATCAGGTGATGGGACAACGGAATTTAGTGTGAATAGTGATGGGGCATTATTTTTTCGAGGAAAGACTTGCATGCCAAAGGATCCTGAGTTAAGGCATAAGATTTTACAGGAAGCACATAGCAACCCATACGCTATGCACATTGGAGGAAGTAAGATGTATCAAGATTTACGAGAATAGTTTTGGTGGCCAGGTCTGAAACGAGAGGTAACTGAATTTGTGGGTAAATGTTTGACGTGTCAGCAGGTAAAAGCCGAACATCAGTTGCCTTCCGGGTTGTTGCAGCCGGTGAAGGTTTCGCAGTGGAAGTGGGAAAGGATCACTATGGACTTTGTTAGTGGGCTACCTCTTACGCCTACTAAGAAAGACTAGGTATGGGTGATTGTGAATCGGTTGACGAAGTCCGCTCATTTCATTCCAGTCCGTGTCGACTACTCTCTTCAGAGGTTGGCTAAGCTGTATGTGGTAGAAATTGTGAGGTTGCTTGGGGTACCGGTATCGATCATATCAGATAGAGACCCAAGGTTTACGTCACAGTTTTGGAGGGCGTTGCATCAGTCATTGGGCACAAGACTGGACTTCAGCACAGCTTTTCATCCACAGACTGATGGTCAGTCTGAGAGAGTAATTCAGATCTTGGAGGACATGTTAAGAGGCTGTGTCATTGATTTCAAGGGTAGTTGGGAAGAGTTTTTACCGTTAGCTGAATTTGCATACAACAACAGCTTCCAAGCTAGTATTCAGATGGCACCCTATGAAGCGTTGTATGGGCGGAGGTGTCGTACTCCTACCTGTTGGACAGAATTGGGTGAACGCCAGATTTTGGGTCCAGAATTGGTTACAGAGACGGATGAGAAGGTTAAGCTAATTAGGGCTCGATTGAAAGAAACATCTGATAGGAAAAAGTCTTATGCAGACCTGAAGCGTAAGGACATAGAATTTACTATGGTTCTTAAAGGTTTCACGTGGAAGAAGGTTCTAAGATTTGGACGAAAGGGTAAGCTAAGCCCCAGGTTCATCGGACCTTATCGTGTGGTGAAGCATGTGGGACCGGTAGCCTATCAACTCGAGCTACCTTCAGAGTTAAGTCAGATTCATGATGTATTTCATGTTTCTATGTTAATGCGCTATCGTTCGGACCAATCTCACGTAGTGCCAGTGGAGGAAATCGAAGTAAGATCTGATTTATCTTTTGAGGAAGAGCCAGTTCAAATCCTAGATCGAGATATTAAAGTTTTGCGAAGAAAGACAGTTCCGTTGGTTAAAGTTTTGTGGCGGAATCACGGTTCAGAGGAGGCCACGTGGGAGCCAGAGGATGTTATATGTCAGCAATATCCTCACCTCTTTTGACCAGGTAAATTTTGAGGCCGAAATTTCATTGAGGGGGTAGAATTGTAACATCCTAGAATTTGGGGGCTTGATACTATTTTATGTGTATTGTGTGTGTGCATGCTATGCTCTGTGTGTTGTTTTGGGGTGTTTGGGGGTCCCGGGAAGGCTTGGGGTGAAGCCTGAGCCTTGTTCAAAATTTCTGTTTTTGGCATTTTGGGAGAAAGCTAGCTGAATTGGGCCTTAAGGGTAGTTAATTAAGTTTTGTTGACACAAAAAAAGGTTGGTGAAGTGGCAAGGAGGCGCCACTTGGGGTGCTTGAAGTGACGCCACAAGGAGAGGGAGCAGGTTCGAGTAACATGGATTACATTTTGGGAATTTTGTTTTTAAAGTCAGATAGGAGGTGGTGGATTCGACAAGGTTACTTAAGGGGTGGAGTGTTAATTGGGTCAAACATTTCAAATGGGAGGCTAGGAGGAAAAGGGGGAAGTTTGAAATGGTCAAATGATTTGAAAGTGTGGCCAAGAGTGAAAGGAGGAGTTTGAATCATTCGAACTAGTTTGATTGGGTGATGGAGTTGGCCGAATTTGGGGGTGTTTGTGGAGTTGAATTTCAGCATTGTGGATGGGTGGAGCTGAGGTGAACCGTATGCTTTGTGTGGTTAGGTGTCGAAAGTTTTAGGGAGTTTTTGGTTTTCATTTTGGTGCACTTTCGGTTTTAGGGGTGTTCTTTTACTCTCTTTTGTAATCGGTGAGCATATGTTTAATTCTTCTCTTCTCTCATTTTCCAACCGAAAGCATCTCTTGGGGGAGTCCACTTTTGGCATTCACTCGTTTTCTTTTGCTTTCAACCAAAGCCGAAACTTGAATCTTCTTCTTTTTCTTTTGCTCTTACTCATCTTACATCTTGCATTTTCTTTTTCTTCTTGCCGAACCCTCCTACCACCTTTTCATTTCATTTTTATTTCTTTCGCATCTATCAATTGATTCTTTTCAAAACCGAAACTTACCCATTCTTTCTCTCTTTGGACGTTGATTCCACTTCTCCAATCTCTTCTATAAGCTGAATCTCCCTAGCCATTCTTTACTACATTTTCCCTCGATTTCTCTAAAAGCCGAAACTCTTAAGCCTTCATTGAAGTTCTTTTTCTTCATTTTCGGTTCTTTTATCTCGTTCTCTTCTACTCTTGGTCATTGCCGAATCATCTCTACTGTTGTGCTTGTGCCGAATTCTCTTAGGTGTTATTCGAATCCTCTGTGTTAAGGTAAGATCTTTCCCTTTTCGTATTTCTCCTTGATCAAACCCGTATTCCTTCTTTTCTTGGTAAGGCCGAATCTGGCTTGACTAATACCTTAACCTGTTTATTCTCTCTGTGTTCCGCCAATTAAGGGGCTAAGTGTGAGGCATCTACTTCGGAGCATTCTTTTGGTTGGTCTATTAAGGGCGCCTATTCCAGGAAGTATTGCTAGTCGAATCTTTGAACACTACCTCTCTTTTCGGGATTTCAAGGTAAGGGGTTTTCTCTTTAGATTTTTGATTAGGTTGACTTATCGTTATTCGCTACCTTAACCCTGTGTTGTTGTTAAACAACCGCTGTTTCCTTATAGTATCTTCTGACCAAGATCTTTTGATGGAATCCAATACCAATCAGGCAAAGGAGGGGGTTGGACCCGTAAACCCAGACCCTAAGTTTAAGAAATGCGCGGTATCTGCTGTTCGAGATTGGCCACCGGGTTGTGGACCGGCTTCAGAACAGAAAAGTAGGTAGATAACAGTTGTTCCTGCTAGCTGAATTAGGCCTTAAGGGTAGTTAATTAAGTTTTGTTGACACAAAAATAAGGTTGGTGAAGTGGCAAGGAGGCGCCACTTGGGGTGCTTGAAGTGATGCCACAAGGAGAGGGAGCAAGTTCGAGTAACATGGATTACATTTTGGGAATTTTGTTTTTAAAGTCAGATAGGAGGTGGTGGATTCGACAAGGTTACTTAAGGGGTGGAGTGTTAATTGGGTCAAACATTTCAAATGGGAGGCTAGGAGGAAAAGGGGGAAGTTTGAAGTGGTCAAATGATTTGAAAGTGTGGCCAAGAGTGAAAGGAGGAGTTTGAATCATTCGAACTAGTTTGATTGGGTGATGGAGTTGGCCGAATTTGGGGGTGTTTGTGGAGTTGAATTTCAGCATTGTGGATGGGTGGAGCTGAGGTGAACCGTATGCTTTGTGTGGTTAGGTGTCGAAAGTTTTAAGGAGTTTTTGGTTTTCATTTTGGTGCACTTTCGGTTTTAGGGGTGTTCTTTTACTATCTTTTGTAATCGGTGAGCATATGTTTAATTCTTCTCTTCTCTCATTTTCCAACCGAAAGCATCTCTTGGGGGAGTCCACTTTTGGCATTCACTCGTTTTCTTTTGCTTTCAACCAAAGCCGAAACTTGAATCTTCTTCTTTTTCTTTTGCTCTTACTCATCTTACATCTTGCATTTTTTTTTTCTTCTTGCCGAACCCTCCTACCACCTTTTCATTTCATTTTTATTTCTTTCGCATCTCTCAATTGATTCTTTTCAAAACTGAAACTTACCCATTCTTTCTCTCTTTGGACGTTGATTCCACTTCTCTAATCTCTTCTATAAGTTGAATCTCCCTAGCCATTCTTTACTACATTTTCCCTCGATTACTCTGAAAGTCGAAACTCTTAAGCCTTTATTGAAGTTCTTTTTCTTTATTTTCGGTTCTTTCATCTTGTTCTCTTCTACTCTTGGTCATTGCCGAATCATCTCTACTGTTGTGCTTGTGCCGAATTCTCTTAGGTGTTATTCGAATCCTCTGTGTTAAGGTAAGATCTTTCCCTTTTCGTATTTCTCCTTGATCAAACCCGTATTCCTTCTTTTCTTGGTAAGGCCGAATCTGCCTTGACTAATACCTTAACCTATTTCTTCTCTCTGTGTTTCGCCAATTAAGGGGCTAAGTGTGAGGCATCTACTTCGGAGCATTCTTTGGGTTGGTCTATTAAGGGCGCCTATTCCAAGAAGTATTGCTAGTCGAATCTTTGAACCGTACCTCTCTTTTCGGGATTTCAAGGTAAGGGGTTTTCTCTTTAGATTTTTGATTAGGTTGACTTATCGTTATTCGCTACCTTAACCCTGTGTTGTTGTTAAACAACCGTTGTTTTCTTATAGTATCTTCTGACCAAGATCTTTTGATGGAATCCAATACCAATCAGGCAAAGGAGGGGGTTGGACCCGTAAACCCAGCCCCTAAGTTTAAGAAACGCGCGGTATCTGCTGTTCGAGATTGGCCACCGGGTTGTGGACCGACTTCAGAACAGAAAAGTAGGTAGATAACAGTTGTTCCTGCTAGCGATAATGTCAACGTAGAGAGTATTATTTTGCATGTGATCTGGTGTGTAAAACTCCACACACTTCATTTCATCTGTAATATTGATTGTATGGGCTGAAAAGCCGGAAAAGGCTGTGTAGACAGTCGTGATACCTTTATGGGTGTGGCTAGGGATGCCAGGTACATGACTGTATCATTTTCCTTGCATGGATGGATGTATGTGGTAATCTTTTACGATGTGGATAGCATGTTGCATTCATTATGATATGTATGTTATACATGGGATATGGATATGAGATTGAAGGGGAAGTGCTTGATTATTTGGTCACATAGTGATCGGTGGCTAAGCCACGTTATAATATTTTGGTCACCTAGTGATTGGCATTATGACTGACAGCATGACTGTCGAAGTGGCATGTAGTGGATGGAGGGTTGATTGCAGGAATCCCCACGGTGTGATGGGCTGGTACGTGTTGGCATGTAGAGGATAGAAGAACTAGGTCGGGCTGGGACATTGTAACATCCTGAATTAATGGGTCTATGCGTTTAGTATAGGAATATGTTTAATATGTTAACTTAGGTGAAAGGGGTCTAAATTTGGGCTTAGAATTAGGCAAAGGCCCAGATTAAATTATTTTAAGGTTGCATCATTAACAATTAAAAAGGAAAAAGTTTTGGGTCGTAAGGAGCCCATGTTTTTAGGCCAATTTCGGCACTTTAAATGAAGATAGGGTGACACCACACACAAGGAATTAGGGGCCCAAATATTAAGTTTAATGAGGACCAAATCTTTTAATTTAAGTGAGTTAAATTTTGGCACTAGGATTAGTAGAGGTGGACGGCTACAAGGCTAAAAAATAGGAGAAATTATGTGGATTTTATAAGTGATAATATCATAGATAAAAAGGAGAGAAGTTAGGAGCTTATCTTCAAGGGAAGTGTTAGCCGAAAATCCACCACCTAGAGGAGTGTAAAATTTGGCTATTGCATGGCAAAGAGGGTGCCGAATTTCCCCTCTCTTTCAGCTTGAATTTTACGGGCGTTTTCGGTTTTTAGCAGTAGTTGCCGAAATATCTATAAATAGGGGGGGCTAGCTCCTTGATTCTAACACTGAAAACCCTAAATTCCTCTCCCATTGTGCCGAAATTTCCTAGCCTCTCCTTCTCCAATTTCTTCAAAAATCGAAACTCTTCTCCACTTTTTCCTCCTTGTGCCGATTTCTCTAAAAAGCCAAAGCATCCATAGTCTTTTCTTCTATTCATCCTATTTGAGAATTAGTTCTATACTTCCGGCATTTAAATCTTCCATTGGCATTGCCGAATCGTCTCTCTAGTGCTAGCTGAATCTCCTATGCTAAGGTAAGTGTCGATTTTTGATTAGTTCTCATGATCTATTCCCGGTTTTTGAAAGGCAAAAACAGAAAGCTAATAGTTTAATGGTTTTATGATGGGCGGCAATTCGGGATTTGAAGGAAGCTTGGTTAATTAGATCTAAAAGCCGAAAATAGCTAGTCTCCACTTTCGGGATTTTTAAGGTAAGTAGATTTTCCTAGATTTCTATTAGATTTCATCATTATATACGAGATCTTAATGTTATAATGAGGATTAACGATTAAATATTGTGATAGTAGTTCTGATAAGGACTTGTGATGGAATTAAATATGGATCAGGCAAAGGAGAAAATCCCTAAGTTTAAGAAAAGAGAGTATCTGCCATTCGAGATTGGCCACTTGGTTGTGGATCGGCTTCTGAACAACCCCTTAGGCAGATAGCAGTAGTGTCGACTAAGGATAGCGTCGACATAGAAAGCATCATTTTATCCGTAACCAGGTGTGTAGATCTCTAACACACTACTAATAAACCAGTATGTATGTTAATTTATATATGTTATGGGCTAAAAAACCAGAATGAGGCTGTCTAGACAGTCGAATGGAACCCTAAAAGGGTTAGGCAAAGATGCCAGGTACGTAAACATAGAACTCCCTATATGTATCGAAAAGTATATATATATGTATGATGTTTTCTTTATGTATGTATGCATGGGTGGGAATGATGATATTGAAGGGGGAGTGCATGATAGGTCACTTGGTGATCGGTGGTAGAAATCCCACATAATTTAAATGTAAGGTCACATAGTGATCGGTGGCGATGCCACGTTAAATGATTCCTAATTAATAAGAATAGGCAGTACAGCTGTCGTTTTGGTGTGTAGCGGATGGAGGGTTGATTGTTGAAATCCCCAAGGTGTAATGGTTGGTACGGGATGGTGTGTAGAGGATGGAAACCTAGGATGGGTTGGGTTTTTTTTCATTATTTATTGTTTATCATGTGATTATGATTGATACCTTTATGTATGGGCCAGGGCCCATAATGTGTTTGTGGGCTCAGGTCATTGTGTGTTTTGAGATTTATACACTGAGTCTTGGTGACTCAGGCTTTCCTTTTCTCTACTCTTCCAGATCGTGGACATGGGAGCCGAGACGGACTCGAAGGGCCATCAAGCTTTATTTCTACAAATTATTTCTTTTGGGATTTCTTTAAGTTTTATTTCATTTTTACTTGGAATTATCAATGTAATAAGGCCCCACAGTTTTATCCAATTAAGTAGTTTTCAATGTTATGCAACTTAAGAATTTATGACAAGGCTTATTTTTATTTATACTTAATAATAATACAAAGGATTTTATATTTTAAAATGACACTTATTTATCCAAGGAATATCCAATTGACTTACGATTTCCATAACAAACAAAGCAAAAGTTTTCAAAGTACAAGCCGTGACATGCCAGATTCGGTCAAAACACATGGGCCGGGTTTGGGGTGTTACATTTTGGTATCAGAGCCCAGTTCAAAACTCGGGCTGTGAAATGGGTCTAGAAGTGTTTTAGAAAAAAAATTGAATTTCAGAAAAATTTTTGGTTTGAAGACATGGCTTTCGAGTCTACCGGCATCCAATCCACCCAGGTAAGTATTCTGAACTCCTGATTGTGATATAAATGTGAGCTTAATGGGCTTTATGGGACGTAGACTATCTAGATTAGAACTGGATGGACTCTAGGCTTAGACAAACAACTATTCAATTCCATAAGACTTAATTTCTCTAAACAAAACCTATAAACGAGTCGCAAGACTAAGGTGTGGCAACAGGCATATGCATGTCTAGGAGTAGATCCGGAAGAGCTTGGTATTTAAGCAGTCCGAGTGACTCACCTCCTCTTCGCTGGAATCTTACCTGGTGCATAGTGACTGTTCACTTTAGCTATGACAGGGTGTGGCAATAGGCATACGCATGTCTAGGAGTGGATTCAGGGAGAGATTGGTATTTAAGCAGTCCTAGTGACTCACCTCCTCTTCGCTGGAATCTTACCTGGTGCGTAGTGACTGTTCACTCTAGCTATAATGACTTGTTCATGGGCTGAACCCATAATTAAAACCCGAAAGGGACCAACCACCCTATTTTGCAAACAAAAACCCCTAAGTTTTGTACATTCCCCAAAAAATACACTTGATTTGAAAATGCTCACAGCTATGAAAAATTTACCCAAAAACCCTATGATTACAAGAGTAACTAGATTTTCCAAAGTGCCTCTGGTTTAAAAAAAAAATCAAAATACCCCCGAATATCAAAATTACCGAAATACCCTCAAATTTCAAAATTACCAAAATACCCTCGAATTTCAAAATTACCGAAATACCCCCGAATTTCAAAATTGCCAAAATACCACTGGATTTCAAAATTACTAAAATGCCCCCATATTTTAAAATTACCAAAATACCCCCTAGATGTCAAAATTACCGAAATACCCCCGGATTTTAAAGTTACTGAAATACCACTGGATTGTAAAATTACCAAAATACCCTATTTTTACAAAACCACCAGGGAACCTTATTTTGAAAAATTACGAAAATACCCCCTATAGGATAAAATTACGAAAATACCCCTGGGTAGTGAAAACAACAACAACAACAACAACACTTTTCTGTAATGAACGCGAGTTCATGGATGTTGATGATTGAATGTATGTGTTTCTTAGAGGATATGAACTTGAGACTGAATGGTGAATGCAAATTCGAAAGAAATACTCTTAAAGCTATTATTCATAAGACTGTTGGTGGTTAAAACAGTGGAAGAAAACTAATAATTCATAAAATTTCTAATCAGATAAATGCGAATCAGTAGAATTTGTACAAGGGGTCGAGGACGTCTGCCACGTGGTCGTGGTAGGGGTAGGATGACGGTGTCGGAACCAGTAGGATCTGGTCATGGTTCTGGAAACGAGATGCCAGCTGTGGAGGAGGAATTCCAAGATCAGATTGCCGGAGATGATGCGGTATCTCAGGCAATGTTAAGAGTTTTAGAAAGAGTTGCTGAGGCAGGTATGGGCACAGGAGCCCGAAAATCTGTGCCAGAACGGCTTAGAGCCAATGGGGCAGAAGTGTTTAGGGGAATTTCTAATGTAGCCCCAAGTTCAGCTGAGTATTGGTTGGAGGCGGTAGAAAGCATAACGGATAATTTGGATTCACGGAGGAGGAGAAGTTGAAGGGAGTTGTATCCCTCTTGAGGGATGAAGCCTATCAATGGTGGCTTACGGTAAAGGATGGTACAGTGGCTGACCGTATCATTTGGGATTTCTTTAAGACGGCGTTTCAGAATAAGTACATCGGATCGAGTTATGTGGATGCGCAACGCAGAGCATTTCTAAATCTGGTTCAAGGGAGTAGGTCAGTGGCTACGTATGAAGCTGAATTCTTACGCCTTAGCCGTTATGCTCGTGGGATGGTAGCCACGGAGCATGAACGTTGTGTTAGGTTCAAAGATGGCCTGGGGGATGACATGCGTGTTTTGATAGCCCCGCAGCGGGAGAGAGAATTTGCTGTCCTAGTAGAAAAGGCTAAGATAGCCGAAGAGGTAAAGCGGATCGAGAAACTGAATCGGGATAGAGATAAGGGTGGAAATAAGAGAAATTTTGGATCGACAAACAGGCATACTCAGAAAAGGTCTAGGTCTGATGGACCAAAATGGGAAGAGAAGCCTGCTGCTGCTAACCAGACACCAAAGTGTGCTCGATGTGGTAAATTTCATGCCGGTGAATGTTGGGCAGGCAGTGGAAAGTGTTTTAGGTGTGGATCTACGGACCATCAAGTTAGAAACTGTCCGCAGCAATGGGACGGCGAAGGGACCATGGGTCGAGGGAATGCTCAGCCTGGTAGAGGAGGTTAGCAGCCACAAAGAGGTCGTGGTGCAGCCAGAGGTGGTAATGGTGCTGGCTGGGGTCGTGGAGCACCAGGCCAAGGGGCAGGAAACACTAAGGCGAGACAGCCGGGGTTGGTCTATGCTGTCAGACGTCGAGAGGAGGCTGATGCACTGGATGTCATAACCGGTACGTTCTTAATCTTTGGTTTGCCTTACACTGCATTGATTGACATTGGGTCGACGCATTCGTACGTAGCTAGTAGCGTATCAGGAACTTTAAGGCTAGAATCTGAAATTACCCCTAGGGCAATGACTGTAGTTAGCCCGTTAGGACAATCGGTAGTAGTGGATAAACTCTATCGGGAAGTACCTCTGGATGTTCAGGGGATGGTCTTCCGAACGGATCTAATGGAATTACCGTTCGGGGAGTTCGATTTAATTTTAGGCATGGATTGGCTTGTGAAGTATCAAGCTAATCTAGATTGTGCGGCCAAGCGTATGGTGTTAAAAACCCCCAAGGAAGCGTTGGTGATAGGAGAAAGGGGGAATTGTTTGTTAAATGTAGTAACTGCCCTAAGAGCAAAAAGGATGGTGAGGAGAGGATGTGAGGCAGTTCTATTGTTTGTTCGGGCTCTAGAAGCTAAAGATCAGACTGTTGGAGACGTCAGGACGGTAAAGGAATTTCTTGATGTTTTCCCCGAAGGGCTTCCGGGATTACCCCCAGATCGTGAAGTGGAGTTTGGAATCGATCTTCTTCCGGGAACAGCGCTGGTATCTATTGCTCCATATAGGATGGGACCGAAAGAGTTAGTGGAGTTGAAAGCGTAGATTCGGGAGTTGCTGGATAGAGGATTTATTCGACTGAGTGTGTCGCCCTGGGGAGTGCCAGTGTTATTTGTTAAGAAGAAGGATAGATCAATGCGTATGTGCATTGATTATCGTCAGTTGAATAAGCTAACAATCAAGAACAAGTACCCGTTGCCAAGGATCGATGACTTGTTCGATCAGTTGAAGGGGGCCTCAATCTTTTCTAAGATAGATCTGAGGTCAGGGTACCATCAGCTTAGAGTCAAGGAAGCGGATATTCATAAGACAGCTTTTAGGACTCGCTACGGTCACTATGATTTTATGGTGATGCCGTTTGGATTAACCAATGCACCAGCAGCGTTCATGGACATGATGAACCGAGTGTTCCAACCCTACTTGGACTGGTGTGTCGTGGTGTTTATCGATGATATCTTAGTTTATTCGAAGTCAGAGGAGGAGCATGACGTTCATCTGCGAATAGTTTTGCAGATTCTAAGGGAGAAGCAGTTGTATGCCAAACTCAGTAAGTGTGAATTTTGGCTAAGGGAAGTAACGTTTTTAGGGCACGTTGTGTCGGCAGAAGAGATTAGGGTTGACCCTCGAAAGATTGGAGCAGTGTTAAATTGGAAGCCACCCAAGTCTGTGGCTGAGATTAGGAGTTTTCTTGGTTTAGCTGGGTACTACCGAAGGTTTATTGAAGGATTTTCTTTGGTAGCGGCACCGTTGACTAAGTTGCTACGGAAAGGAGTTCTGTTTGTTTGGTCTAATAAGCAGCATGAGAGTTTTGAAAAGTTAAAGAGGTTTCTGACGGCGGCTCCTGTGTTGATTCAGCCGGATGTGTGAAAGGAGTTCGTAATTTACTGTGATACGTCACGCGCAGGATTAGGGTGTGTGTTGATGCAAGATGGAAAGGTGGTTGCATATGCATCTTGGCAGTTAAGACCGCATGAATTGAATTACCCCACCCATGATTTGGAATTGGCGGCAGTGGTGTTTGCCTTGAAAATTTGGAGGCATTATCTGTACAGGGAGAAATCTGTTATTTCCACAGATCATAAGAGCTTGAAGTATCTTTTGACACAAAAGAAGTTGAACCTAAGGTAGAGAAGGTGGATCGAGTTGCTAAAGGATTACGATTGCTCGATCGAATATCACCCGGGTAAGGCTAATGTAGTAGCAGATGCTCTAAGTCGTAAAGTAGTCTCTGACCTAAGAGCAATGTTTGCTCACCTTAGTTTGTGTGAGGATGGAAGCTTATTAGCCGAACTTCAAGTGAAACCTACTTGGATTAGTCAAGTGAAGGAGAGGCAACAGACCGATGAGTTACTAAAGGGGAAATTGCAGCTAATCTCAAAGGATGGGCTAGTAGAATTCAGTATGAATGAGGAAGGATTGTTATGCTTTCAAGGGAAGGTTTGCATGCCAAAAGATCCAGAGTTAAGACAGAGGATTTTGAATGAGGTGCATGGTAGTGTATACGCTATGCACCCTGGAGGAAGTAAGATGTTTCAGGATTTGAGAGATCAGTTCTGGTGGCCGGGTTTGAAGCAAGAAGTAACCGAATTGGTGGGTAAGTGTTTGACCTATCAGCAGGTCAAAGCGGAACACCAATTACCATCAGGATTGTTGCAGCCAGTGAAGATTCCCCAATGGAAGTGGGAAAGAATTACCATGGACTTTGTTAGTGGGCTTCCCCTTACACCCACTAAGAAAGATGCAGTTTGGGTAGTTGTGGATCGTTTGACGAAGTCTGCACACTTTATACCAGTGCGTATTGACTATTCCTTGCAGAAGTTAGCTAAGTTATACATAGCGGAGGTAGTGAGGTTGCATGGAGTTCTGGTTTCAATCATATCAGATAGGGACCCTAGGTTCACCTCTCGATTTTAGAAGGCGTTGCATCAGGCATTGGGTACAAAGTTGGATTTCAATACAGTGTTTCATCCTCAGACCGATGGATAGTCTGAGCGAGTGATTCAGATCTTAGAGGACATGTTGAGAGGATGTGTCATTGATTTTAGAGGTAGTTGGGAAGAGTTCTTACCGTTAGCAGAATTTGCTTACAACAACAGTTACCAGTCAAGTATTCAGATGGCGCCCTACGAAGCTCTGTACAGGCGGAGGTGTCGTACTCCTATGTTGGACGGAATTAGGAGAACATCGAATTTTAGGTCCGGAGCTGGTGACCGAGACAGAAGAGAAGGTTGAATTGATTAAGGTTCGACTGAAAGAGGCGTCGGACAGACAGAAGTCATATGCTGATTTAAAGCGTAAGGACATAGAGTTCGTAGTGGGAGATAAGGTATTCCTAAATGTGTTGCCATGGAAAAAGGTACTAAGGTTTGGTAGAAAGGGTAAACTGAGTCCCAGATTTATAGGACCATATCAGGTGGTGAAGCGAGTAGGACCAGTAGCCTATCAGCTGGAGTTACCTCCGGAATTAAGTCAAATTCATGATGTATTCCACGTCTCTATGCTAAGACGTTACCGTTCGGATCCGTCTCATATTGTACCTGTCGAGGAAATCGAGGTAAGACCTGATCTAACCTTCGAAGAGGAACCGGTGGAAATTCTGGATCGTGATGTTAAGGTGTTGTGAAGAAAAATGGTTCCACTGGTTAAGGTGTTATGGCAGAATCATGGTTCGGAGGAGGCTACGTGGGAACCCGAGGAAGCAATGAGGCAGCAATACCCTTATCTTTTCTGATCAAGTAATTTCGAGGACAAAATTTCTTTAAGGGGGTAGAACTGTAACATCCTGAATTAATGGGTCTATGCGTTTAGTATAGGAATATGTTTAATATATTAACTTAGGTGAAAGGGGTCTAAATTTGGGCTTAGAATTAGGCAAAGGCCCAGATTAAATTATTTTAAGGTGGCATCATTAACAATTAAAAAGGAACAAGTTTTGGGTCGCAAGGAGCCCATGTTTTTAGGCCAATTTCGGCACTTTAAATGAAGATAGGGTGACGCCACACACAAGGAATTAGGGGCCCAAATATTAAGTTTAATGAGGCCCAAATCTTTTAATTTAAGTGAGTTAAATTTCGGTACTAGGGTTAGTAGAGGTGGACGGCTACAAGGCTAAAAAATAGGAGAAATTATGTGGATTTTATAAGTGATAATATCATAGATAAAAAGGAGAAAAGTTAGGAGCTTATCTTCAAGGGAAGTGTTAGCCGAAAATCCACCACCTAGAGGAGTGTAAAATTCGGCTACTGCATGGCAAAGAGGGTGCCGAATTTCCCCTCTCTTTTAGCATGAATTTTAAGAGCGTTTTTAGTTTTTAGTAGTAGGTGCTGAAATATCTATAAATAGGGGGGCTAACTCCTTGATTCTGACACTGAAAACCCTAAATTCCTCTCCCATTGTGCCGAAATTCCCTAGCCTCTCCCTCTCCAATTTCTTTTCTCCAATTTCTTCAAAAGCCGAAACTCTTCTCCACTTTTTCCTCCTTGTGCCGATTTCTCTAAAATCCGAAGCATCCATAGTCTTTTCTTCTATTCATCCTATTTGAGAATTAGTTCTATACTTCCGGCATTTAAATCTTCCATTGGCATTGCCGAATCCTCTCTCTAGTGCTAGCCGAATCTCCTATGCTAAGGTAAGTGTCGATTTTTGATTAGTTCTCATGATCTATTCCCGGTTTTTGAAAGGCAAAAACAGAAAGCTAATAGTTTAATGGTTTTATGATGGGCGGCAATTCGGGATTTGAAGGAAGCTTGGTCAATTAGATCTAAAAGCCGAAAATAGCTAGTCTCTACTTTCGAGATTTTTAAGGTAAGTAGATTTTCCTAGATTTCTATTAGATTTCATCATTATATACGAGATCTTAATGTTATAATGAGGATTAACGATTAAATATTGTGATAGTAGTTCTGATAAGGACTTGTGATGGAATTAAATATGGATCAGGCAAAGGAGAAAATCCCTAAGTTTAAGAAAAGAGAGTATCTGCCATTCGAGATTGGCCACTTGGTTGTGGACCGGCTTCTGAACAACCCCTTAGGCAGATAGCAGTAGTGTTGACTAAGAATAGCGTCGACATAGAAAGCATCGTTTTATCGGTAACCAGGTGTGTAGATCTCTAACACACTACTAATAAACCAGTATGTATGTTTATTTATATATGTTATGGGCTAAAAAACCGGAATGAGGATGTCTAGACAGTCAAATGGAACCCTAAAAGGGTTAGGCAAAGATGCTAGGTACGTAAACATAAAACTCCCTATGTGTATCGAAAAGTATATATGTCTGTATGATGTTTTCTTTATGTATGTATGCATGGGGTGGGACTGATGATATTGAAGGGGAAGTGCATGATAGGTCACTTGGTGATCGATGGTAGAAATCCCACATAATTTAAATGTAAGGTCACATAGTGATCGATGGTGATGCCACGTTAAATGATTCCTAATTAATAGGAATAGGCAGTACGGCTGTCATTTTGGTGTGTAGCGGATGGAGGGTTGATTATAGAAATCCCCAAGGTGTGATGGTTGGTACGGGATGGTGTGTAGAGGATGGAAACCTAGGATGGGTTGGGTTTTTTTTTTCATTATTTATTGTTTATCATGTGATTATGATTGATACCTTTATGTATGGGCCAGGGCCAATAATGTGTTTGTGGGCTCATGTCATTGTGCGTTTTGAGATTTATACACTGAGTCTTGGTGACTCACGCTTTCCTTTTCTCTACTCTTCCAGATGAGCAGTAGATCGTGGACATTGGAGCCGAGACGGACTCGAGGAGCCATCAAGCTTTATTTCTACAGATTATTTCTTTTGGGATTTCTTTAAGTTTTATTTCATTTTTACTTGGAATTATCAATGTAATAAGGCCCCACAGTTTTATCCAATTAAGTAGTTTTCAATGTTATGCAACTTAAGAATTTATGACAAGGCTTATTTTTATTTATACTTAATAATAATACAAAGGATTTTATATTTTAAAATGACACTTATTTATCCAATGAATATCCAATTGACTTACGATTTCCATAACAAACAAAGCAAAAGTTTTCAAAGTACAAGTCGTGACATGCCAGATCCGGTCGAATCGCATGGGCCGGGATTGGGGTGTTACAGACATATTGCATTCATTTATTTTTATGCCATATTGAGTGGGATAAGGCCCAATATGCATTTGTGGGCTACGAGCCATTTATGTGATATAGAGGACTTACACACTGAGTCTCGATGACTCATCCCCTTGCTTAACTTTTCAAGTAATCAGTAGATTGTGGATATGGGAGCTGAGGCAGACTCGTGGAGGCCATAAAGTCTTTTCTTTTCGTAAACTTGTTTCCTGCTTTATTTTATTTTTAATTGGGGATTTTTGTTATGTAATAAGGCCTTTCTAAGTAAATATTTGGTTGTTAGTATTTATCATTTATTTAAAATTTGACACTATGAAAACTTAGTCATGAAACTGAAGTTGGGGTTTTCAAAATGCGAATAACACCGAAATAAACCATTTTTTTAAATATCACCAGGCTTAACAGACATCCGATAAAATTGAACTTTTCCCAAACTAACAAATCATCGTTTTCAAGACATTACTTTGATCGAAAAGTTTTCAAATCTACGGTTTATCCCTTAATTAAACTAAAATTTGTTTTTACTTCACCCTGTAACATACCAGATCTGGTCGTAACGTTTAGGCCGGGTTTGGGGTGTTACACACCGTCAGCCCCATGGGTCTGTTGATAGGTCGTGTGTCCCCTGTATCCAATTGCGAGAATTTGATTTGTCACACGGGCGAGCACACGGGCGTGTGCCTAGGCCGTGTGCCCTTAAGAGGTTGCTGACGTCCTAAACAGAATGCTAAGGTTTTCACGCACAGGTGAGGGACACGGGCTATAGACACGGGCGTGTGTCCAGCTGTGTGAAAACCCCTGTAGGTTCAAAATGAAAAATAAATTCCACACGGGCTAGGAACATGGGCGTGTGTGATCACACGGCCTGCCCACACTGGCGTGTGGCGCTATTAAGGCAAAAATTTTCTAGGAGCGCAAAAGTTTTCGGTTTAGTTCCGAAACCTTCCGTATGTATGTTTAGGGCCTTCTAGGCCCATTATAAGGATGTTGTGTATGTTTAGGGCCTTGTAGCCCCATTATAAGGATGTTGTGTATATGAATGGAAAGTTTTAAGTTGAAATGAAATTTTATAGCCCAATGTTGTATGTTTGAGCAAGTTAAGTCCGGTAATGCCTCGTACTCGGTTCTGGCTTTGAATACGAGTAAGGGGTGTTACAATTTACTTCAACCAAAATAATAAGACTAACCATATGAAGAAATAGGCATTTATCGTCTATCAGCTAGGGTGGTATGTTCTTTGTAAAGGAACTTCACCAACCACCAAGCTCGCCTTAACATGGACTTTGCCCGAGGGCGTACTCATAGACCTCAAGCACTCAGTGAGTTCTTAACATTTTATTTTCTTAGAGTTTATTCTATAAGTCTGTCTCTATAAATAGTACTCAGATACCCTAGACTACGTCAGGAGGGACGTTAAAAACACACTTATTACAAGGTCATTGGATAAGCATTGATCGAGCTGCTTTCGTAATGGTATGTCGTTGGGGTGAGCTCAGTCATGATACTATAGTGGAATGACTTTGTGACTAAATGAGTTTATAATTAATGAGCAAAAAGCTAGAACTTAATTATAAATCATTTCAGGCCTAATCGTATATGTCCAATCAGTCCCTTCGCTAGCTCGTTGACACCAAAAATGAATTGTACGTTGAATCAAATAGAAATGGTGAAAATGGAGAAATGATAAACATTTCGAAATGAATGTGGTTTTCTCGAAAATAAAAATGAAAATGGCCTGGAAATGAAATTATGGTTTTCAAATTAAATGATGTTTGAGAATGGAAATAAATCATTTGGTCATAGTAAACCCGTTGATGTAGAAATATTAAATATAATTTCTATTAGGCTAGTTCTATTAGGTTTATAACTTTGTTATTCGAATTTAAACTAAACACTAGCATTTGTTTAGTTTAGTTCTACTAGGTTTATAACTTTTTAACCCTCTACTAAGTAAGATTAAATTATAACTCTTTATTATGTATTAATTTCTTTATAAATAGATTATTTATCATCTATGACAAGTGAAAAACTCATTAATTTTGCTGTGAAAAGCTCATTAATTTTTAGAACAAAAGATTGCAGTAGAAGATTAAATTTGAAGAATGATAAGTTTTTGTGCAAGCGTTTCAAGCCCACCAATGGAATTCCAAGAGAGTGATATAGATAAATATCTGCAACAATTACAACCCTATACTTTTATTCAAGAGCAAGGATTTGATCCCTAAATGAGGAGTTGTAAAGGCATATGGGAAATCGCAATAGAAAAGGAATGGACCAACTTTTGTTTGCCGCCTGAAGAACCCATGATAATTCTTGTGATGTAGGAATTTTATCTTGCATTAAAAGAGAGGGAAGCAAGAAGAGATATGGACGTATTGGAAGGGCACAACAATACTTGAAACATTCAACCAAGCGTCAATGACACCAAAAGCCAAAATTTGGATGAAGTTTGTGTGTTCAAAAACTTGGCCCATAATTGACGTGTCTGACATGAAGCTAATCCATGCTATTATCACATATGAAATATTGTAAAAGAACCAAATATGTATTGGCATGTGAGCATATAGGAATAAGGCTGAATGCTTAAGGAATCTAGGAAAAGGAATATTCTTTCCCCATCTAATAACAGAACTGTGCAAGAGAGCAGGAGTACCTATAGAGTGAATGGTTAAAACAAAGAATCCTCCAAAGAAATTGCTTAGAGATGATGTATATAAACAGTTTCTCATATTGCAAAAAAAGCACAAGGAGGAAAGAATGAGGAGAGGACTTCAAGAAGATGATGAATAGATCAAACTAATGTATTCTCATTTTATATATAGTAGTAGGAGAATTAAATTAGTTTTCTATTTTTAGTGTTTTAATTATTTTTTGAATTTAGGGTATTGTAACCCGATATAATTAATAGACTTAAATTATTTATAAAATACCTCTGTAAAGTAAATGCACAACAATTATGAACTTTCAACGAGAAATAGAGGAAGCACCCACCAATAGCCTATGGAACTATCGCAGTCAATCAAATAACTTCTTTTCTTATCTTTTTAGGTGCTACACATTGAGGACAATGTGTTATCTAAAGTGTAGGAGTGACAAAGGAAATTTATTTTAAATTTTTATGCTTTTCTTCGATTTTTCACTTCATTTGTGTGCTTGAGCTTGTAGAAATAAAAATGATTGGGTATGAGCCTTTGCATAGGTTGCTTATATTTACAATAAATTGGCATGAGGATAGGTGATTTTAAATTTTTGACTATTAGACTATTAAGTGTTATATGTTACGTTGTAAATACGCATTAAAGCAATTGAATGTACCAAATGATATAGAGAACACAAGGAAACGGGCATGCTAGTATGAATGATAAATTGTTGAATTTGTTGTTGTTTGGTTGATTAGAGTTGTGAATATTGAGATACTTACGGATGACCTAAGGCATTGTTTGGAATACACCCAGAGCCAAAAAACTAACCCTGTTATTTATCTTTAATACCTATTTTTGAGCCAGAAAACAATTCTTGATGAACCTTTATACAAAATCCAAGCTAAAATATAAATTTGTACTTATCCTTTTCCGTTGGTCTTGAACTGTACGACTATAGAAGTCTGTCATATGTATTAAAGGTTAAGTAGATACATTATGTTTGATTTTGTAAAAATAGAGTGAAATAGGTGAGATTAGTGTGATATAGTAATTATAGGTTAGCCAATATGTGTAATAAAAGAAAATTCAAGTAGAAAATCAAAACGAGTAGAAAAAGTATTTGAAAAGTAAAAGCATTTGTGAGTGAGTTGTTTTCTAAAAGAAAAAAAAAATGTGACAAAGTCACAAAAGTAGGAAAGCTCATTTATTAGTGCTCAAAAACTCGTGAGCTAACTGTGATTGTTAGATTATGCTGTGACTTCCTACAGGGAGAAATTGTAATGCGTAGAATTTGTGCAACTATACACAGTCGTTATCAAGTAATAAGTAAGTATCGAGTTATCGTCTCCACAGGGATTGTATTTGTGCTAAGTCACTTAATTTGTAAAATTATATTAACAATTCGGTAAATTAAAACACAATATGATTGAGAAGTGATGATTAAAATTAAATATATTAAACTAAATGCAATGATCCCTAATGCAAATTATCCTAAATATGCAAACTATATGAATGAAATAGATGTTAGCAAAATTAAATACAATTATCAACAATTATAAAATAAATAAACTTGGACAATTACTTTAATTAAACTCAATTTATTATCAACATGCTTAATAACATTCGGAAAAACATTCCATGGCAACTTGATCTTTTATGAGTTTGGAAACCACATTAGGTCCTTCTGGAATCCTTTACTTAGTAAATATGCATTTTACCGATCCTTATTTACTAAGGGTTTCTTAGCATTCGTGTGAGGTAGCAGGGATTTGTTAGGTTTGAAACAGTTTAATCACACAAATCTAGAAACTATGCAAATAACAAAGCTTTGTTAGAGTTGTTGTGCAACCTGCAATTTGATCAGGTTAGGATCTAAATTGAGCATGCACATTTCAATTATGTGTCCACTAGCCGTCGTCTGGTCAGGATTGTTTAACTGATTCAGGTGCATTTCAATCACGTATGAACGAAATAAGACTTGATTTTAATTGAAAACATGATCGATTGAGGTACAAACATTATAAGCATGAATCAAATAAATATTATTTAATCAAAGCCACCATCCTAGCTTAAATAAAATTAAGCTAACATTGTTGTAAACAAGAACAAAGAACACATAGCAAACATTTTTAGATTAAATGAAAGAAAAGAAAGATTAAACCCAAATCAAAATGGCTGTCACCCAAGACTCTGATCGACGAGGCTCCTTCACTCTTTTACTTTGCTCCTTTGTAGATGGTTCTCCAAGATGGCCGACCAAGGGCTCTTTAAGAGGCTTAATTGCTAAAATCTCTATGAAGAGATGATGCTAGGCATGTGGAATGGAAAATGCTAAAAGAATTGAGAGAGAAGAGAGAATGGTGAAGGATGAGGAGAGGGGGCTAGTTTGCTAAAAATAGGAGGTTCCATCTCTTCAAGCATCTTAAAAGGGTGGCTGGCCATGAATTGAGAAAATTGAGCTAATTTTTGTTTGATTTTTGCTCAATTTAAGTGCCACAACAACTCAGGACTAAGACTCGGTCAAGTACAAATCTTCAAGGACATCTCTAATTTCTTCAACATTGCAAGGACCAAGTGCAACTAAACCAAAAAGTAATTTATGTGGACAGCCAAGTGTAGCTGAAAATTGGGTTGACTTGGTCTCCAATTTGGACGGTTTTGTAAACCAACAAAGCTATCAGACCTATCCAAAATAAATCAATAAACTAGAGGACCAAAGAATAAAATTTATCCAATTTAAATAATTAATTACAACCCAAATTATTAATGAAATATTTAAAAATGAATTATGAAATATAATTTTATATTTTATTATTTAATTTAATCATGCATGGCCCATTTTACGTCTTAGAAATATAATATGTTCAAATAAATATAAAATAAGCCATTTTATGCATGAAAACTATATAATAAAGTATAAAATCACATTTTAATAATTTCTATGTTCTAATTTCATGTTTTCAGATATTTTATTAATTTATTAAACAATTACTTAGTTTTAACAACAAATTTAAGTAAAAAGGTGATAAATTATATAGAAAAAAATCCTATATATTTTTCCGTTTACACACCCCCAAACTTAAATCATTGCTCGTCCGGAGTAATGGTTATGCATAGCAAAAAGTCTTGCTAAGGCTAAATTGCTAAATGTGTAAGCAGCATCAATCTTTGTCCCATACTCATGCATTAATAACTTCATGTTCATAAATCTTCTTTATTAACAAGTAATTCATATGCAAACACTTATAGAATTTTATACTAAGTTTCAAAATATGCCAACATGAATCATAGTTTGTATGTATAGTCACAACCACATATAACATTCTTCATTCAACATAATTTCTTATCAATCAAGCAAACAACCATAAGGCTTATTTATGAACTTCATATGTTGAACTTAGTACTTCCTCTCCACTAATGTAGGTGACATAAGCATCAAATCAATAGGTATTTTATAAGGTTGTAATGGGGCTCAGCTAAAGGTAGAGATTTTAAGAGATGGGACATTTCGGGTTCAATATCTTAACCTTTAACTCTACCTTGGATTTCTCAAATTACAGCCATATTCTTTAAGTGAACCTTTGGAACACCCCCAAAATTATTTTGAACTCAAGCTCTTACATTTTTATTTTTTGGAGACTGAGCAAACTTTTCTTCGCTCTCTTTTTGTCTCTTTTTTTTAAGCATGAGCACATACATCTTTTTGAAAATTTCCTCAAATGTTGATTACCAAGACAACTTTAGTTAAGATGGGTGCACAAAATTAGGATAACTTAAAAAGATGGTAATCGGCTTATAATGTGGGTTCATTGCAATAAACAGGCCTTTAAGCTCAAAATTACAGTTTCAACGGTCTAATATCATAAGGTTGGCTTGAAAAGGCTCAAACGATCCAAAGAAATAGTGCCTATATCATTTTAGATTTTTATGTCTCCTAGGATTTCGCCTCAAGAAAGTTACTAAGTCAATTCTAAAGATATAAACATCCATTCATGTCTAATCCCAAGAGAAACTAAGTTTTCATGGCAAACATTACTAAGGCTAAGATCATACAAGCATTCCATTCTTCATGATAACATACTTTCACTCAAATATAATCATCATTCATACTTGCATACAAACTATCTTATTAACAAAAAAAAATGTCTCTAAACATTCATTTATTAAAACATACTTATGAAAGAAATGATTGAAACATACTTAAAAATTAAAAAATTTGAGCAATTCATTTGTTTTTCCCCCCTTTAAAAAGAAGTAATGTCTTCATTGCAAGAACAAATTAATGAATGAAAACTGAACACCGGGTAGGGTTGTAAAGAAAGAGAGGTGAGTCATTAAGACTGCTTAAATACCAAGTCTTTCCTAATAACCCAAACCTAGACATGTTCAATCTCATTACCACATCACTTAGTCTTTTTCTTTCTAAAGAAGTGTTAAGTTTCTTCATGCTTGCTATGTTTTATTCTGCAGAAATTAAATCCTAATTACGAAAGAAATAAATTCCTAAAGACCTAGAAGAAATTAAATAAATAACAAGACATGAATCCCCCATTTTATTTTTCTAAATCATCCCCATTGTCTTCTTTAGCACCATCTCGCTTGCATAGTTAGTAACTTCCGTCCATGTCTCAAAGATAACATCTGGGAACTGAGGAACAAAAGTATTAGAGATATTATTAAAAGTATTTCAAATTGAGTCATCTCTAATTTTTTCATATTTCCAGTAAATCTGTTGTTGATTGTGCATGAACTTGCACATATCTATCATAATTGACAACTCCGATTTCTTTGAAGCACTTGCAGAAGTCAGCATAGGAGTTGTAGATTCAGGTTCAACACTTAGCTTATCTGGTTCTTCTTCTGGCTTAACCCTTGGTTCAGGGTTTGCAGCACCTTCAACTGGTTTAGAACTATTCGGTTCCTTATCAGATTCTTCCTCTTCAGTGTCTGTAACTGAATTAGATTTAGTTTCAAGTTCATTTGTTGACTCCTCGGTATCTAGCTTAGTTGGCTTTTCTTGCTCTCCTTGATTAAGCTCATGCGCCCTCTCTACTAACCTTTCAAGATCATAATTTGTAATGCACCCTTGAACATATCATCCTTTCAGATTTGCTTGTGTTCTAACACGGGCTCGTAAGCAAAGTGAAGTGATTAATGATGGGAAATAATCAGTTCCTGTCTTCGTTTTAGCACAATCATGAATCTCTTTGAAAATAATTTTCCCAACATTAATGGACTTTTCTGTCAAGATTGCATATAACAAAAGCATCCGTTCCATTGAGATGGTAGAACTATGTGAGATAGGCATAAAACTATAGCGAACAAAGTAAACCCATACATTTGCTACTGGTTTTGTAACGCCCCAACTTTTGGTCCTAGAAGAAATGGGCTTCGCATATCGGAGGGATTGGAATTTAGCTGTGCAAGTGAATAACACAAAAGTATGTATACTTTAATGGTTAAGGGTCCTAAGAAGTATCGGAGAAGTCCTAGGTTCAAACCTGAGCTCTAGCAAAAATTTTGGTTTTAGGTGAATAAAACCCTGGGAGTAAGTAAGTAGGCTTTAAGAATATTGTTGGGGAAATCATGACACAAGAAGGGTTGGTGCTCTAGTGGTAGTGGCGTCATTATGGTGGCAAGGGGATCTTGAGTTCGAATCGCATGGGATACAAAGGGATTTTATTTTATTTCCATGAGGTGAGAGAGGTAGAGTTGGATTAAAACTCTCCTGGGGTGGTTGTTGACTTGGTCTTAGATGATGTTGTTGGGGAGTTTGAATTGGTCTGTGAGGGATCTATGGAGTGATTTTTGGAGGGTTTTGGGGGGTTTGGATAATGGGGTTGTTGGTTGAGGATTTTGGGGAGAAAAAGAAGGAATTTGGTGTGTAATGGGTGTATTGTGCTGAATTTGAGTGGGGACTACTAAGAATTTCAGGATTAGGAGTTTGAGTGCACTATTTTGGGTTGGGGTAATTGACCATTTGGGGAATTGTCCTTTACTGCCGAATATATCATTCTCTTTTCCCCTCTTCTTTTTCGGTTTTGGTCTGTCAATCTTCTTCTTCCCTTTTTGTGGAACCTTTTTTGTTTCTCTCATCTCTCCATTTTGTCTGTCGGCTTTTAGTTAATGATTTTCTTGATTGATTGTTTTTGATCTCTCATCCCCTCCAGTGTATTGATTCTGTTACTGATTTCTATCTTCTTCTTCTTTGATTAGTTCCAGTTTGGGAGTGGATTTAGCAAATGGTGAGTTACTAGATTTCTTCTTATTTTTTCTATTCCTTCGATATGTCCAAACTCCTTTCTGAAACGTATGCTCTTTTCTTTTATATTCTCTGTTGGTTGATTCTCTTTCCCTTCTTATGCTTGGTAATGCCTTCGGTTCATAGAATTCCACGAGGGTGCAAACCGTTCGCTCATCTCACGATCAAAGGTAAAAGTTGAAGGCTTGTAATTTCTCAAGTGGTTGGCCGAATGTTACTTTCCCTTTTTGGGGGAAGGGTTGCGTGTACTTCCTTTAGATTGATGTGTGCTAAACCATGGTTTTAGACCATCGTGGTTGATAGGTTGTATTTGTATTGCAGTTAATCGTCAAAGAGGAGTGTGATCAACTCTAGCCTGTGATCTAAGGGAAAGAAATCGATTAGCGATCAGTCAAGGTAAGTATGGATTGTCGTTTTGGACTTGGATAGTTATTAACTTTATTGGTTGTAAATCTGATATGGTATGTTGGTTGATTATAGGATTTGGATAGCGTGGATCTTAGTTAGTTTTTCGAACAGGTGTGTATTTGTATGCGGTATTCGATGATAGCTGAAAAGTCGAAAGTATGTGTTGTTTACACTACTATGACTGTAGATCGGAAAAATACCAAAAAGCCAGAAATATGGCGTATGATGCCACACAAGCGTGAGATCGTGTGTGTGGTGAACCGAGCCTACGAACATGGGCATTAGTCTGTAGAGGCCACCACGAGCGCTCTCGTGGTATTGGGCTGTTCTGGGCCTCGTTGGGCAGAAATGGACTGTGTGGGCCCAGTAGGCTTGTCGGCCCACACGGATAAAATGTATGTGATATGATAAGTGTTGTTTAGACTGTGACGTTTGCATAATTGTGGTTGTTTCTGGGCTAAATAGGCCACACGAGTGTGTAGGCCCACTTGGGCCGAGTAATGGGCCTTAGGCCCATTTACACCGTTGTGACTATTTAGGTTACTTAAGTTGCTGAGGAATGGTGAACCTTCTGTTGGGTCGCTGAGACCCCTATTTGCGAAATTACCGAAATACCCTCGATTTGTAAAATTATCGAAATACCCCGATTTGCAACATTACCAAAATACCCTCGATTTGCAAAATTACCGAAATACCCCCAGTTTGCAAAATGACTGTAATACCCCCATAGGGTAAAATGACTGAAATACCCCTATAGGGTAAAATGATTATTTTGCCCTTGTGGGTAAATGACTGACTTAGACTATGAATTTGACTGATTTGACTGTGTTTTAACTGACTTGATTGTAGTTGTGTGACTGATATGCTTTTAATATATGTTTAAATGACTGTTACTGAGCATGGCCATTTTGCACACACGTGGAATGATTGAGCATGGCATACACGACATATTGCATGGGGTTGGGACATTGATACAGAGGAAGTTCTAATAGGGTCGTACGGGTCGCAGGAGACGACTATGGATCCAGTATTGATCTATTAAGGTCGCACGGGTCGCATGAGATGATTGTGGACCTACAGACGGCTTAAAGCCGCGTAATCTGATTACGGCTCTGTGCCAACCTAAATATGGCTCTGTGCCATCTAGATTATGGCTTTGTGCCAAACGTAACTACCCGTGGCTGTGTGCAGATTATATTATCGTCGCTGATGGCTATGTGCCAAACTTATTACAGTTATCGATAGCTTTGTGTCATCCTGATTATGGTTTATAACCATTCTGTTTATGGCTTTTAGCCGTTCTATCCACGGCGCCGAGCCGTTCTATTGACTAAGTGCCGCAACCGGTGCTATGCTTGGTGTGTTGGCTTGGTGGGTTGATTTTATCCCCACGTAAGTGTAGGGTTGGTACGGGTGGTGTGTTGGCTAGATCGGGGTGGGATACATCCTCATACTGTTGCATATCTGTTTATGAGATTTGTCATTGCATTCGGCTTAGGGCCACTTGTTATGTATTGGTTTGGGCTGGGCCCAATTGATTCTATTATGGGCTGTGACCCAAATGATACTGTAGTGGGTTTTGGCCCACGTATGCTCTGAACTGTACAGTACTGTTACTGTTAAAGGGCTTTGGCCCAAACTGTTTCGATTTCTATTTCTGTATACTAACTGTTACTCTAGTAAGGGGATTACACACTGAGTTTTCGTAAACTCACCCTATTTTTAACTGTGCAGGTAATCCCCAGCATTGGGAGCATCGGTGCTGCGAGGGACTCGGAGGTGACCACACGACTGCGACTGTTATGCTTTGGACTTTATATATGTTTTGCATTCAATTTGGGGTTTTAAAGCCTCTCTGGATTTAATTCTGAATTTGAGATTTTGTTACATTTTATATCTGTTAGATGTAGACGAGTTTTCAACCCAATTACTGTTTTAAAAAACATACGTTTTAAACTTCTTTACCTTAAATTAGCTTCCGCAACTAAAAGAGATTTTTAATAAAGTTAATAACGTTTTTAAAAGTGATTAACTTTTCAATGAACCACGTTTTGAAATTGAACGAACTCAAACTGAGACTTTAGTTTTTAAATATTAAGGAGGGTTATCAATGAAAACATGGTTTTCGAAAAACACTTCAATGTGACACGCCAGATTCGGGCCTAACTTCTAAGCCAAGTTTGGGGTGTTACAGGTTTTAGGTATTCCCTTTGGTAAGAATGGCTCCCATACTTTCTTATAATCCATTGGGAGCCCAGATTTGTCACAACATCAAGCACTTGTTGAAGAAGATCCAGTTGATATTGTTCATCATAGGGTAGTACTCATCTTCTTCACCATCAGGTAAGTTAAACAAATCATTGATGGATTTAGAAGTAAGAGGTACCTTTTTCTTACAAACGATGACCTCAGTAGCATCTTGCATAGTCAAACTGGCATAGAATTCTCGATCTAGTTCATCATCAGGAAGTGAACGAGTATTAAAAAATCATTTCCACTTGAGAGCATTGATTTTCTTTCTAATCGGTATAGGAACAACCATCAAATCATTATTCTTCAAGTCAAAACCTTTTTCCGGCATCATTGGTTGATGCTTGAAGATTGAATCAAATCTCTCTTTCACTTCTTCATCGATCAAAATCGGGATTTCCAGAGAAGCCTTTGAAGATTTGGTTCTTTTGTGAGACATGGTATCTTTTCCTGAAAATTTGGCAAAGTTTCTTCACAAGGGAGAAAAGAGAAATCAGCAAAGTGGGTAGAACTTGCTATGGCAAAAATCTTGCAACGGCAAGGATGGTGCTGCGGCGTGCGATAGCAACAGTAGTGTGCGGCTCTTACTGCAGCAATAGGTGATTTCGGCAAAAAGGGAAGAGAAACTAGGGTTTCTTTCAAGATTTCAGCCTAGCGTCACAAGAATGAGATTTAGGGATTTTTAGGGTTAAGCAAATTGCTTTGAGGTATATGAAAAATAGTAGAGTGAAGAGGAGTTTATATATGAAATAATTAGGGCAACATGTAGCGAAAATTTAGCTACATTAGGGTTACTTGGGCGATAAGTGTAACACCCCTAACCCGTATCCGTCATCGGACTAGGGTTGAGTGGAACACTTTACTCTCATTTCACAATATCAATCATACAATATCATTACTTAGCATTCATATTCATATAGTCTCTTTAGAAGGTCTACGAGACCATAAACATGCTTTAGAGAAGGTTTGGGACTAAACCGATCTCTTACGAAAATTTTACAGAACTTAGAAAATTTTCTTTCAGAACAGGACACAGGCCCATATGGCTAGGTCGTGTGCCTCACACGACCGTGCCTTGGACCATGTCTCAGCCAGTGTGCAAAGCTGACTTAAATCACATAGCCTATCACACGCCCTTGTGTCTTGCCCGTGTGCAATTCTGACTAGGGTCACACGGCCTATCACACGCCCGTGAGCCTGGCTCGTGTGCAATTTTGATTAGCTTCCAACTACAACAGTGAAGGACACGGTCGGAACACATGCCCGTATGCTCAACCGTGTGAGCAATTATAGGCCATTTGCAAGGCCAAATTGCCACCCGTTTCGAGTCATACCCACAAGCATCAAATTATAACCCAAAAGCAACCAAAACATATCAAAATTGACCATCTGATTTGGCCATTCATAATCACATTCATTAACAAGCCATATCACATGGCTATACATACATGTCCCAAAACATATCTTAACATTTCTAGCCTATACATGCCATACTTCAATATGTACATTTTCATAAGGTACCAACATATAGTTCGATAGTGTTGTGATGATCCTCCCCGAGCTTCTAGTAGCTTTGATAAACTATAAAACAATGCAAACACACACAAAATAAGCTTTCAAAAGCTTAGTAAGCCATATACAAATAAACTTATCACATAGAATATTAATAAACCACTTCATTCATATAAACTATAGTATAACACATTAGAAATTTTCATACTTCTCATTTGACTCAATTGTTCTTAACCATATACTCACATACATATCACATTCCATGTAGCTCATTTGATCATAGTACATTGGTAAATAACACATCTTATTACAATGTTCTCATACATATATCTCAAATCCACATTTTCACATATACTTACTTTTCATACTTAACTTTACATACATTTCAAACGTACCTGCATCGGATACACATTTCACATAATCATTCATTTCTCGGAGTGTCCGTTGAACCATTCAGAATCCATAAGGATGCTCGGATATCTCTGAAAGCTCGTAAAATGCCAACATCCCAGACGTGGTCTTACATGTAATCAAATATCGATGCCATTGTCCCGGATAGGGTCTTACACGAAATCATATATGATACCAATGTCTTAGACATGGTCTTACACGTAAATCTCAAATCGCTACCAACGTCCCAGATGTGGTCTTACACGATAACACATATCGGAACCCTTTGTCATGACATATGTATCCTAACTATTCCTAAGGTTTATACGGGACTTTTAGAACGTCATCACATTTTCGGAACTTTTTCAGATTTCACATATTCAGCTCAATTAGCCATATATATCAATGCATATATCAATGCATACTCATATAAACAATAATAACTCAATTTAAACACACATTTATTTGTATATCGACTTACCTCGTACGGAAAACAACAGTAACGAACAGCTATTCTACTACTTTCAATTTCCCCCAATTTAATTTCATTTTCTTTGGTTCTTGATCTATACACATTCAAATTTAGCTATTTTATTCACCAAATCATTCAATTCAATTCATATAAACATTAGGGCGTTTTACAAATTAGCCCTCACTTTTTCACATTTTGACATTTATGTCCCTATTTCATAAAATCACAAAATACACATAATTTCTTTATACATATGTTTGGTCAAATATTCCCTTAGCTCATATAAGCCCATATATTTCATTTATTTCACATTTTAGTCCTTCAATTTCTCATTTTCACCATTTAGCCCATAATACTCAAATTTATCAAAAATTCAAAGACAAAACATATTAATCTATCACATATCTTTCATATTTCAACAACAATCATCACAAAACTTACAAAATCATCAATGGCATAACTCACAATCTTCATCAAATTCAGAAATTGATACATGGGCTTAAGAGAACACGAAGCAACGATCACAAAAATGTAGAAATTATAAAAAATGAATCAAAACACATACCTAATTGACCAAGATTTAGGCCGAATGCTTGAAAACTTATAAACCCTTTTTCTTTCTTCAATTTTTGGTAAACAAAGATGATAATGGCCTATTTTCATGTTTGTTTTATCATAATTCATAATAATTCATCATTTACTAAAATATCCTTTAATAAAAAATTAACATTTCATATAATGGATGACCATTTAAGTCAAAATCCACTAATTATGGTCTAATCACATATTAAAGACCTCTCATTTAAGAAGTCATGCCAATTCAGCACTTCATCAAATAGAACACAACTTTCATATTTTCTACGATTTAGTCTTTTTTGCAAATTAAGCACACAAACGATCAAATTCAACAACGAAAATTTCACACATACCAATTCACATGTTGTAGCTCTGAAGATAATATTAAAATATTTTTCAGACTTGGATTTGTGGTCCCGAAACTACTATTTCGACTAGGGTCTAAACTGGACTGTTACAATTCTCCCCCATTAGGGATTTTTATCCCCGAAAATCTTATCGTTGAATAGATTCTGATATTGCTGTTTCATAGCATCTTCGGGCTCCCACGTAGCTTCTTCGACCCCATGTCGATGCCATGATACTTTTACTAGCAGAATTTTCTTATTTCTCAATTCTTTAACCTCACGAGTTAAGATACAGATCGGTTCTTCTTCATAAGTCATATCAGAATAAATCTCTATCTCAAACGGAGAAATTACATGTGAGGGATTTGATCTGTATCGTCGAAGCATCGATACGTGAAACACGTTATGGATCTTTTCTAACTCAGATGGTAACAACAGTCTATAAGCAACTAGTCCAACATGCCCGATAATCTCATATGGCCCGATGAATCTCGGACTCAATTTGCCCTTTTTGCCAAATCAGAGTATTTTCTTCCATGGAGACACTTTCAAAAATACTTTATCTCCGATCTCGAACTTAATATCTTTTCATTTCAAATCTGCGTAAGATTTTTGTCTATCAAATGTTGCTTTCAAACTATCACGGGTCACTTTCACTTTGTACTTAGTCTCTTTTATTAAATCAACCCCTTGAATCTTATTCTCGCTGAGCTCTGACCAGTACAGAGGTGTTTGACATTTCCTACCATACAAGGCTTCATACAATGCCATTTTAATACTCGATTGAAAATTATTATTATACACGAATTCAATCAATGACAAATACTATTCCCACGTACCTTCAAACTCAAGAATGCAACATCTCAACATATCCTCAAGTATCTAAATAATCCGTTCGAATTGACCATCTGTCTGTGAATGAAAAGCAATACTGAAATGCAATTTCGTACCTAAAGCCTCTTGCACATTAATTGGGCCAGTAATCATTCAATTATGTCCACCTTTGCTTTATCGACTTTAATTCCTCTCTTTGAGATTTTATGCCCTAAGACAATCCTTTCCTTAACCATAAAATGGCATGTTTCCCAATTAAGGACAAGATTCGTCTCTTCGCACCTCTTCAGTACCTTAGCCAAATTACTCAAACAAATATCATAAGTGTTACCAAAAATAGAAAAATCATCTATGAAAACCTCAACAAAATTTTCAACCATATCAGTGAATACTGCCATCATGCATCGTTGAAATGTTGCAGGTGCATTCCATAAACCAAAAGGCATTTGCCTAAAAGAAAATGTACCGTATGGACAAGTAAAGGTTGTTTTATATTGGTCCTCCAGAGCTACTATTTTGTTATATCCCGAATAGCCATTCAAAAAATAATAGAATTCATTACCTGCAGGTCGATCTAACATCTGATCCATAAAAGGCAACAGAAAATGGTCCTTCCAAGTGGCTTTATTCAACTTTCTATAATCAATACAAATTCTCCAACCAGTAACAGTTCTCGTTGGAATCAACTCGTTACACTCATTTTCAACAATCGTGATTCCACCTTTCTTCGGTACACACTGCACGAACTTACCCACGAACTATCTGAAGTAGGATAGATGATTCCTGCATCTAACCATTTGATCACTTCCTTTCTCACAACTTCTTTCATAATAAGATTGAGCCTCCTTTGCCCTTCAATTCGAGCTCTTTCACCTTCTTCTAAAATAATTTTGTGCATGCAAAAAGAAAGACTTATACCTTGAATATCAGCTATGGTCCAACCAATTGCTTTCTTAAATTTCTTTAGAACAGCAATTAGTTGCTCCTCTTGATCCTTCGTCAGTTCTGTTGAAAAAATCACAGGCAAAGTTGAACAGTCACCTAGATAAACGTACTTCAAATGGGTAGAAAGTACCTTTAGTTTGAGTTTAGGTGGTTCTTCAATTGACAACTTGGGTTGAACAAATTCTCTGACTTATAACTCCAGCAGTTCAAACTGTGTGGATTGAATAAAATTTCTCAGATTGGCTTCCATCAAAGCCATGATTTCTTCACCTTCTTCATCCTCCAAAGGGTCAAGATCTAAAGCTTTCTCCAATGGATCTTCTTCAAAATTGCTTTACATAGAAACCAAGGTTTCTATCTTAACTGAACACTCTTCTACCGGATTTGGAAATTTCATCGCTTTAAGAATGTTAAAGGTTACCTGATCATCTTGAACGCGCAAGGTGAGTTCACCTTTCTGCACATCAATTAACGTTCTTCCTGTGGCTAAGAAAGGTCTCCCAAGGATGACCAGCACTTCCTTATCTGCTTCAAAATCTAAGCCAATGAAATCAGCAAGAAAAATAAATTTATCGACTCTTACCAAAAACATCCTCAATCTTTACCTCGGGATTTACTAAAGATCGATTCGCTAGCTGAAGCGTCACATTTGTTGGTCTCACTTCACCTATCCCTAGCATCTTGAAAATAGACTTTGGCATCAAGTTGATACTCGCTCCTCAATCACACAAAGCTTTGCCATAGTAAGATTCACCAATGTTACAGGGTATAGTAAAGCTTCCAAGGTCTTTCAATTTTGGTGGCAATTTGTTCTGCAGGAACGCACTGCACTCTTTTGTTAAGGTAACAGTCTCATATTCACTCAGTCATTTTTGCTTAGACAGCATATCCTTCATAAGCTTCACATAATTCGGCATTTGTTCTAAAGCCTCCACCAATAGAATATTGATGTGTAACTGCTTTAGAACATCCAAAAACTTCTTGAATTGCAACTCTTGTTTCTACCTGTGTTGCTGAAATATTTGCGGATATGGAGGTGATGGAACCTTTGCTTGAATCAGAGAACTCTTCTGAGTAGGTAAGTCTACATCCAAAGAAGTTGTTAAAGTATCTGAATTCACTAAGTTAGGATTTACCTTGTCAGTCTTTGTAGATTCTGATTCCTTTGGTGTAAAACTTTCAACAACCGGTTGATTCTTTTCAACGGGTTTATCTTTGACATCAATCAATCGGGGTTCCAAAATTTTAACACTTCACAATGCCACTGCCTTGATATGTTCTTTACCCAAATTTCTTGGATTCTCAATATTGCTTGGCAAGGTTCCTTGCGGTCTAATAAGAAGCTCCGTAGCTAACTGACCCATTTTATTTTCCAAATTTTTCAATGTTGCTACTTGGCTTTGGATCAAAGTGTCATTCTTTGCCATGTACGCTTTCAATAAGTTCTCCAAACTGTTTGATGCCTCAGCTTGAGGTGGTTTTAGAGCTTGCTGATTAAATCCTTGAAATTGGTTGGGTCTATGCTACAAGAAGTTATTGTTCGATCCATTTCCTTGGCTGCTCCAAGAAAAATTAGGATGATTACGCCATGAAAGATTGTAGAAGTTGGACTGGGGTCCTTGTCCACTCCTATTTTGATGTTGGTTCCCCACATAGTACACTGACTCGAGATTTGATGGACAATTCTCAAAAGGATGACCTTCCCCACAATACACACAGGAAACTACTTCAAATGGACTTGGTGGCTGAGCTACAAAATTATTAGCACTATTAGTGGTAAACTACCTTAACATAGAGGAAATAGACAATACTAGAGCTGATAACGAAGTGAGGGTGTCAACTTCATAAACTCCAGCTACACGTCTTTCTGAAGCTGTTCGATTTGTTGGCCATTGATAGTTATTACTCACGATCCTCTCAATGATCTCATAAGCCTCATTATAAGACTCAGACAAGATTGCACTATTCGTAGAAGCATCTACCATCAATCTTGTATGTGGATTGAGACCATTATAGAATGTCTCCAACTGGATACAGTGAGAAATCTCATGATGAGGACACTTACGAAGTAACTCATTGAATCGCTCCCAAGCCTGATACAAAGACTCATCATCCAATTGTTGGAAAGTTGTGATCTCGTTCCTCAACTTAGCATTTTTTTGCTAAGCGGGAAATACTTAACCAAAAATCTCTCTGCTAATTCTTGCCATGTAGTTATGGAATTTGGTGGCAATGAATTGAGCCATGCTCGTGCTTGATCTCGCAACGAGTACAGCTTCAACCTCGATGTGTCTTCATTCACACCGGCTATCTTGAATGAATCACTCACCTCTATAAATAATTGAAGGTGGAGATGTGGATCTTCCGTGGGTATACCACAGAATTGGCCCACTATTTGGAGCATTTGAAACATCACTGGTTTCAATTCAAATTGGGTTGCCTCAATATCTAGCCTTCAAATTCCTGGATTTAACTAACTGAAAAGTGGCACAGCATATTGTCTAATGCATCGATCCCTATCATCAGCAATGAGGATGGCATTTCATACACGACCGGCTTCATTACCTTGGTCTTGATTCTAATTTCCAAGGTCCATCTCAATTATTCTTTGAGCTGCTCATTCACGTCTTCTTTGTCTGAAAGTTCCCTCAATTTCAGGGTCTACAGGGAGTAAACTGATAATCCGATCTATGCTCATAAACACCTCAAAAGAAAAATAAAAAATTAAAAAGAATAAGTTAATAATGTTTGAAATAAGCCAATTTGGAAGTAATTCATAGAAAAAATGATTATGGCAAAAGTTAACAATCCCCGGCAACGGCGCTAAAAACTTGTAATGCGTAGGTTTGTGCAAGTGTACATAGTCGTTATCAAGTAATAAGTAAGTATCGAGTTATCGTCTCCACAGGGATTGTTGTAACACCCCAAACCCGGCCTAGACGTTATGGCCGGATCTAGCATGTCACATCAAAAGGTAGTTGAAAATCTAAGCGATCGATAAAATGTTGCATCTCTTTGAGAAACTCCAAGTTTCGTTGTTTGTTTGTAAAAACACGATTTTCTTAATGTCCATTTTTATAAAGTTGTTATTATTTTGAAAAACAGTTTTTGTTGTGTAATATCCCGGGTTAGGGGCTATTTTTTTGTTATGGCATGGTTTGCATGTGTTGGGTCTGTTATGTTGTTGTTTGTATGGTTTCGGGGCTTAGTTGTAAGCTAGGTGTGAGCCGGGGAGGTAGGAAAAATTTTAGTTTTGGGCTTAGGTGAGAGGAGCTGAAGAAGCTGGGGTTTAAAGGTTTTATTTGGTGGTTTTTAGCACAAGAAATAAGTTGGTGGAGTGGCAGGATAGGCGCCACTAAGGGCTTGTGAGTGTGACGCCACTTGCAAGGGGTGAGGTCCTGAGTTCAAGCTGCAGGATGCCCACTTTTTGTTCCATTTTGACGGCATGGAAGGGAGGAGTTGTAGGTAGTTCAAACTCTGCCTAAGACCAAGTCAAATGACTTGAATGGTGGGTGGAGAGTGAATTGTGGAGGTGGACTAGTTCAACTAGTTTGAATGGATGGTTGTGAGTAGTGGGAGGTGTTGGCCGAATGTTGGAGAGATTTGGGGGGAGTGGACGGTTGGTAGTGTGGGAATGGGGCGTGCCGAAATTCATTTTGAATTTTGGTGCTTCTCTTTGTATTCTTTGTTAGCCGAATTCCCATCCCATCATTCTTTCTTCTCTTAATTGTAGCCGAAACTATATCTCTTCTTCTCATACTTTCATCTCTCTTCTCGAATTACACTTGTGCCGAATTCACATTGCTCTCTTAGCCGAATCTTTCTTCAATTGTTGTCAATCTCTATTCTTCTTTTGAACCACAATTCTATTGCTTTTCATCTTCAAGAGACTAGCCGAATCTCTCCCCTGTGTTGCCGAAGCATCCCCTCTCCTAGTAGTTCTCTTTTGACCGAATACTGGGGGTGGTGTAAACCTCTCTTGTGTGGTGTTCAATCGGGTTAAAGCAAGGTAAGGGGTTGGCCGAATGTTCAATTCTCTTCTCTCCTTTGTTCTTTATTGATGTTGGATTGGTTAAGAGCCGATTTTTGCCTTGTGGATAAGGAGTTAATCTTTTGTGTGTAATCAATTTCTACATAGGGCCTTGGGATTTTGGTGGTGGTCAAGTGAAGCGGTCACCATTGGTTGATCGTTGGTAAGTAGTGGTAAGAGGTTGGTTCTTTAAGTCTAATCTTTTAGTTTCATTCAGTCAAGACCCAATGGATTAACTGTTCTTCTTAATAGGGTGTGCCGATTGTTAAAAGAGGAACCATTGTTGGTTCGGGATTTGGTAGGAAACCAAATCAGGTGTAAGGTAAGGGTTAATCGTTAACCCCTTTGGTTTAATTGGTGTGGCCGAATGGTACAAGTAACTAACCTATGTTTGGCCGATTATAGGATCAAGGTTGTCGAGGTGATCGAGGGATTTAGACGGGTTCTTTGGGATTTAGACTTGCGATTTACCAGGTGTGTAAACTAACACACTGATTTCCTAGTAATATGTTAATAACCTGTTTGTGTAAAGTGAAACAATGCGGTTGATGCATTTGGTACCCAAATGGGGTATGTGTACAGATACGGTTAAGTCTGTTTCATTACGAGTTCTATTGTTGGTATATGATATCATGATTGCTGATGTATGTGATATGAGATGCGATATTAAGCATAATGGCATGATTGCATAATTTACTTGATTTGCATCGGTATGACATGTATGGGTGATATGAGAGGAGGGGGAATATGATATCCGTGTCTTTGGGACACCAGAGGTTTGGCACCTCCAGTGGTTTGGTACCACAGATGATATTTTGTGACTTTGGGTCACCAGAGGTTTGGCACCTCAGCGTCTCATCCCAGTGGCTTAGTACCACAGTGGGTTGGCCCCACAGTTGATTATACGGAATTGACGCCAGTGATTTGGTATCACACGATGGGTTGGCCCCATCATTCGATTCGTAACTACGGTCACCAGTGATTTGGTATCACACTTGTGTCTTTGGGACACCAGAGGTTTGGCACCTCATTGCGACTCGTCCCTGTGGTTAACACCACCGTGGGTTGGCCCCACTTGAGAGATACGGGATTGTCGCTAGTGATTTGGTATCACGTGGGTTGGCCCCCCAGTTGGTTATTTGTGACTTTGGGTCACCAGTGGTTTGGCACCACATTGATGGATACCGTGACTTTGGGTCACCAGTGGTTTGGCACCACCAGTGGTTTGGTACCACACGGGGTAGAAAAGGTGTTATGGATGGTTAGGAACGGGTGCATTAATTGTATTGCTTGTTATGATGTGTGTTAGCATGTTGTATTATCGGGAGGGGGATTTATGCACTGAGTCTTGCGACTCACCTTCTCCTTTGACATTTCAGGTGACACTTAGACGCGGACATGGAGCCGGGATGGACTCGAGGTGCTCATGCCAGGCCTAAATAAGGATTTGCTCAGACTTTTATAAAATTGGTACTTTAGTTTATTTATTACTATTTGGTTTTACTTTGGATTGTAAACGGCCTTTAAAATTACATTTTGCTATGTTTATGCTTAAAGTCGATTTTTAATATGCCTTAACAAATTAATTGGGTAAGAATTTGCTAAAACTTGGAAAGACAACGATTTCAAAACCACAAAGTGATATGTTTTAAACTATACCATCGGGTATCACACAAAAATTTGAGATTAAGGAAACTTAAACGATTTTCAAACTTAAACTCGATTTTCTACTAAGTCAAAATGTTTTACTAACAATAAGAACAACTTGAATTTCTAAATGAGATAAACGTGTTTAACTCCATAACGGATTAAGTTTTCGAAATTTCTGAGTTCTCAAACAAAACATCAGTTTTTAAACAATCATGCCCAAGATTTCCGCAAGTACAAAACTTATCAAAATGTTTTATCAAACTTTCAAATAGGAAACCGACATTCGATTTTTTCCCGTAACATACCAGATTCGGTCGTGGTGTGTTGACCGGGTTTGGGATGTTACATGTTGTGAAAATCGAACTTGAATAGTTGTGGAAACGTGATATTTTAGAAAACGATTATTAATGTTTTAAGAAAACCTTATGTTTATAGGTTTCATCGTTTATAGTTTGAAAATACTGAAATGAAAGTTTAAAGAAATTTAAATCCTAGAGAACTTATTACAAAATATTAAACCCAAATAAAAATAATCTTAAAAATGAAGCAAAATGGAAATTTACTAAAGTTTGCGAGCAATGTCTCCGATGTATGGCCTCCACCAAGTCATCCACGGCTCCAAATCCTCTACCGCTGGGAACTACCTGCGAGGTTAAGGGAAAAGGGGTGAGTTACAAGAACTCAGTGTGTAATCCCCTAAACCGACATTAACTGGGCCCGAGCCCAAAAGACATCAACCTGGGCCTAAGCCCTATAAGTATGGTAATACAATGATGGGATGCAAAGAATGTAATGCAACCCAACCCAATCCAACCAAACACACCCCCGTACCAGCCAATCACACCTGTAGGGATAAAGTCAACCCACCCCGCCAAACACACCAATATTTTAGGCAAGCTGCTAATCACAGAATATTTGTGGTTGAGCCACCGGAGTCATAATTATGTAAATATATATATTGTGGCTATGCCACCAGGCTACACTGCTCTTCAATCATTAACTCGCCCCATGCAACATGATAAAATGCAATATATAGATCAACATATAAAAGTGTAATGTAAACATACACATGTTACTCGATAACACTGAGGGTAAAACGATCATCCAACCCATTGAGGGTATTTTAGTAATTTTGCAACCCAGGGGTATTTCGGTAAATTACCCTCTAAGGGTATTTTAGTAATTTCACCTTTAATGGCCTTTCCAAAGGCCTACGGTCGCTTCGGGCGACTAGGGACCCTTTTTGGGTCTTTACGGAACTATTGGGCCTAAAATCCATTTTAGGCCCAAACAGGCCCACACGCTCATGTGGCCCATAATGCATGGTTTCGGAATCAGATTTTCAGATTTCACATTCGGGCCTATCATTTGTTACAAATTCAGTCGTTTTGCCCAAGTGGGCCGATGGGCCCGTTAGGCCCATTTAGCCCGATTCGGCCGGATTAGGCCCGTTACAGCCTCGGCATTACAAGAGTGTTTGTGACACTCTCAACAACTTAGTGTCACAATTCGTATCTTGATTTATCACAACGAGCGTTCGTACGCTCGAGTAGTCACAGTTGTCGGCTTTTCGGCTTTTCGGCTTCTGGCCGTTTTACAGAACATCACAGGCAATCATCGAAGTGGGTATGAGATTACACACCTAATTTGGATTTCCTAAAGAACCACTCTTCCTTGCGCCCTAAAAATAAAACCAATCAAAAGTTAGCCTCGACTTCTTAAAAGATTCCATAAGCCCAAAAGTATTAACTCACTTGAGTCACTTACCACAACCGTAATCTTCCCTACAAGGTTCTAAAATCCGGCCTTGCACCTTGGCTATTGCAACGAGTTCCTAAAAGTAAATAAGTGATGTACCAAAGGGGTTAGCCTTAATCCAATATTCGGCCCTTTCACAAGAGCAGGAAGTTGATATCATCACCACAAAATAGAATCACCTGAATGGCACTAAACATTGAAATAAAAGAGTAAAATCTTACCACCAATATTTGGTCTAAACACCCACTTACCAATCAACTTCCGAAACCAAGGCTAAGAGAATGATAAGTAGCAGCAAAGGCTAACTTGATTCGGCCCTTACCAAAAGAGAACAAGAGGAGTTTAAAATAAAAGCAAGTGGTTAAGTTCGGCTTAGCCAAGAGGTGAGAGTTTCGGCTTAACCACGTCAAGAGAGGAAAGAACGAACGACATGAAAGAGGGAGAAGGAACCCTTAACTTAATTTCAAGGATAAGCCAAATGAGATAACAAGATTCGACACTAGCAGCAAGACAAACAGACTCAAGGTTCGGCTATGGAGACTACACCGAAAAGAAAACCAATCAAAGAACACAAGCTATCAAAGAACACAAACCGAAATGATAGCTGTAGGAGAGGTTCGGCTAAGGAGGAAAAAGAGTTAGAAAAGAATTAGACTATTGATGTTTTGGCAATCACAAATGAAAGAAGAAGAAAAGAAAGTGCTTGAAAAGAAAAGAGAATGAGTCAATAGGCAAGTTAGAGTTTCGGCAAAAAGAAAAATGCAACCAAAAGAACCAAAATGTTTAGTAAAGAAAAGTGACCACAATGCTAAAATTGCTTAGGAAAGCTAAAGAGAATTCGGCACTTTCTCCACACTTAACCGAATATGCTACCTAGCATCCCCCTCAACCGAAATTCTTCATCTCACAATCCCACTCACGGCCAACTCTCCCACTCCCCACATCCCACGATTTTCTCCATGAATCTCTCCCGACTTCACTCTCCAACACTCATTCAAACTAATTTGACTGAGTCATCAACTTCCTTGCAGAGTCCAAGCTGAACTCTACTACCTCCACCTGCTTGGCACAAAATAAAAACTACCAACTACTACCTGTGGGATTCGAACTCTCCCCCTCCATGCTCCACTAGGCCATATACTCATCTTGTGTTATCAAAATATAGCCAATTACACTTAAGTCCTGCCTCCACTAGCTCACCTCACCAAAGTGCCCAAAACCAAAATTTCACCAAGACCTGGGCTCGAACCCGAGACTCCCCAGGACCCCCGAACACACCCAAATAACAAGCTTATTAAGCACAACACATGCAATAACACAAAAATGCCCGACCCCTATTTTTAGGATGTTACAATTGTATTTGTGCTAAGTCACTTAATTTGTAAAATTATATTAACAATCTGGTAAATAAAAACACAATATGATTGAGAAGTGATAATTAAAATTAAATATATTAAACTAAATGTAATGATCCGTAATGCAAATTATCCTAAATATGCAAACTATATGAATGAAATAGATTTTAGCAAAATTAAACACAATTTACAACAATTATAACATAAATAAACTAGGATAATTACTTTAATTAAACTGAATTTATTATCAACATGCTTAATAACATTCAGAAAAACATCTCATGGCAACTCGATCTTTCGTGAGTTTAGAAACCACATTAGGTCCTTTCGGAATCCTTTACATAGTAAATACGCATTTTACTGATCCTTATTTACTAAGGGTTTCTTAGCATTCGTGTGAGGTAACAGGGGCTTGTTAGGATTGAAATAGTTTAATCACACAAATCTAAAAACTATGCAGATAACAGAGCTTGGTCAGAGTTGTTATGCAACCTGCAATTGAATCGGGTTAGGATCTAAATTGAGCTTGCACATTTCAATTATGTGTCTACTAGCCGTCATCTGGTCAGGATCGCTCAGCTAATTCAGTTGCATTTTAATCACATATGAACGAAATACATACTTGATTTTAATTGAAAACATGGCCAATTGAGGCACAAACATTATAAGCATGAATCAAATAAATATTATTTAATCAAAGCAATCATCCTAGCTTAAATAAAATTAAGCTAACATTGTTGTAAACAAGAACAAAGAACACATAACAAACATTTTCAGATTAAATCAAAGAAAAGAAAGATTAAACCCAAATTAAAGTGGCTGTCACCCAAGACTCTGATCGACGAGGCTCATTCGCTCCTTCACTTTGCTCTTTTGCTGATGGCTCTCCAAGGTGGCCAACCAAGGGCTCTTTAAGAGGCTTAATTGCTAAAATCTCTATGAAGAGATGATGCTAGGCGTGAGGAATAGAAAATGCTAAGATAATTGAGAGAGAAGAGAGAATGATGAAGGATGAGGGATGATCAATGAATGAATGAGGGGGTCTTATTTATAAGTGAGGATAAGGGAATAGTTTGCTAAAAATAGGAGGTTCCATCTCTTCAAGCATCTTCAAAGGGTGGCCGGCCATGAATTGAGAAAATTGAGCTTATTTTTGCTCAATTTAAGTGCCACAACAATTCAGGATTGAGACTCAGTCAAGTGCAAATCTTGAAGCAAATCTCTAATTTCTTCAACATTGCAAGGACCTTGTGCAATTAAACCAATAAGTAGTTTATATGGATAGCCAAGTGTAGCCAAAAATTGGGTTAACTTGGTCTCCAATTTGGACGATTTTGTAATCCAACAAAGCTATCAGACCTTTCCAAAATAAATCAATAAATTAGAGGACCAAAGAATAAAATTTATCCAATATAAATAATTAATTACAACACAAATTATTAATGATATATTTAAAAATGAATTATTAAATATAATTTTATATTTTATACTCTAATTTAATCATGCATGGCCCATTTTACGTCTTAGAATTATAATATGTTCAATTAAATATAAAATAAGCCATTTTATGCATGAAAACTATATAATAAAGTAAAAAATCACATTTTAATAATTTCTATGTCCTAATTTCATATTTTCACATATTTCATTAATTTATTAAACAATTACAAAGTTTTAACAACAAATTTAAGTAAAAAGGTGATAAATTATATAAGAAAAATCTTATATATTTTTCTGTTTAAAGAAATAAGGAAGGCGAGAGAATGAGACATAAGGTGGTGAGCGGGAAAGGGTTATTAAGGGGAAGAATAGGGGACAATATGGTGTGTCAAACTATTTTTGTACTTGAAACTATTAAATGCTTACTATTCTAGAAATCCATACATGTCCTAAGCCTTAGTACGTTACAAGCCGAAAAGTCCTATGTCATCTAGGTGGACTTGTTCACAATTTGAAATCATATTGAACAACTACATTTATGACTATTTGTATTCTGCTAGGATAATCAAATTATTTGTATAATTTATTGATGGATTCCTACTTTTAAGACCCTTAATGCTTGTATTCTTTGTAATATCCTGAACTTAGGTGTTTGATATCAAAAGTGGTAAGTTAGTTATATATCATGCCAAGAATATATGTGAGTATGAAATACCTATTCATGTGCTCCAAGGCTAATATTTGTATCATACTTGCTCAAGGGTCATCTTTTCATTTATTGTTTTTGTTTATGTATCTTGAGAACAAGCAATAATTTATGTGTGGGAGAGTTTGATCTATTGTAATCCGTGTAGTAGATTAAACTAGTTTTCTCACTTTAGGAGCTTCAATATAAGCATTTTAGTTGTGTTTTAATTGCATTTTTGTAGGTTTAGTTTAGTGTAATAAAATGTGTTATTCGAGTCTTTTATGGTTCAGCCTAAGGGTGAGCTAATATACTTTATTAGTGTGCAGGAGACTATTAGAAGGCATACTAAATCAATATTTGTCGCTAGGTTGCAACATGGAGCATGCAATGTCGCAACATAGGGAATATAATAAGAAAAGTTCAAGACTGCCTTCAATGTCATGACACAGCCTATAGATGTCGCGACATACCCCAGAAGACACCCTGAAACTGAATATATTGCCCTCGATGTCGAGACACAATACATGGTGTGTCGCAAAAATCACCTCTGTACGGGATGTAACACCCCAAACCCGGCCTAGACGTTACGACCGAATCTGATGTGTCACATCGAAGTGATTTTTGAAATTTAGACTTGTTGATAGAAATCCATATTTAAGCTCAAACCCATTTAGTTTTTATTGATTGAGAATATTCGACAATTTAAGTTATTACAACCTGGAACCAGCTTATCAAAATGATTGCCAAATTTATTACCATTGATTTCTTAAGCTGAATAAAACCACGGAAGCTTCTCTAACTAAAAACATTGAAGTTTAAAAATGCGTGTTTTTCTTGAAAAACAGTTATGATTTTGAAAACTCTTTTTTGTTTGTTTGGCAGTTTAAAACAAGAAATCAAAGCCCAAATTAAAAATTAAATCCACCAATGGCCTTATTACATAATCAATAGCCCAACATGAAAAATAAAATTAAATAACTAAGTCTAAAGCAGAACATCAGCGATTATGTGGCCACCTCCGAGTCCCTCGCGGCTCCAAATTGTCTAAGGCTGGGGATTACCTGTACAGTTAAAAAGAAAGGGCGAGTTTACAAAAACTCAGTGTGTAATCCCCTAAGAGTCAATCAGTAACAGTATATGCAGTAATAGTCTGGGCCTGAGCCCTACTCAGTAACAGTGCAGTGTGGGCCTTAGCCCATTATAGTGACAGTGTGGGCCTAAGCCCAATACAGTATCAGTACGGTGCAATTATGCAACCCACCCCAATCCAGCCAACACACCACCCGTACCAATCAACACACCATGTGGGGATAAAATCGACCCACCCCCCAGCACACCAATATCGTAGTATAGCTGCCAGTAATAATAACGCAGCAGAGCTGCCGGTAACAGTGTATGTGGCAACGCCACCAGTAGCAGTGAATGTGGCAGAGCCACCAGTACAGTACTTCCTCCATATCGGAATCCCAACCCCATGCAGTATGTCATGTCATAAATAGTTCATGTATGCAAAATGTCCTACTTAATACAGTCTTACAAATAATCATACACTCATCAGTCAACCTACCCCTAAGGGTAAAATGGTCATTTCCATCTAGTAGGGGTATAATAGTAATTTTACCTTTTAGGGTATTTTGGTCACTTTAATCATTTTGGGTATTGGTTCCAATAACGACCTCCCCGGAGTCTACAGTCGCTCCGAGTGACACAAATAATTTAAATGGTCATAGTGGTGTAAATGGGCCCAAGGCCCATTATTCGGCCCAAGTGGGCCCACACGCTCGTGTGGCCCGCTTAGCCCAAATTCAATCACGGCTATGCGAACTATGTAGCCTAGTCCAGTATTTGCCACATATCATGGATTTATTCTGTGTGGGGCCTACAAGCCCATTGGGCCCACACAGCCCATTTCAGCCAAATGAGGCCCATATCGGCCCAAGAGCACGAGAACGCTCGTGGTGGCCTCTACAGTCTATCACCCACAATTTGTAGGCTCGGTTTACCACAAGAGCAATCGCACGCTCGTGGGGCCACAAATGTCGAAGTTTTGATTTTTCGGCTTTCGCAGATTCATAGCAGAGAGGGGTGTGATTACTCACCTGTTTGTGCAACGAACATATTACCCTATGCGCTATCAACCTACAATCATCCCAACACAATCAAACTCTCTTCCTTTACAACATTAATACTAAAACCCCAAACCGATATCACCACTTACCTTGATCGAAAATACACCTTCCTTACCCTGTTCGAATGAATGTCCTTAAACCTCCCAATATCGCTGATCACAATCGAGTACACGCCTTTATAAAAAATCTATAGTATAACAGATCTCATTAAACAAAAATAGTCATAAGTGTGGCTTAAATCCACACATATCGTGCTTACAGGCACAAAATCCAATTCGGCCAAAACCCAATATTATGATAATCGTTCTTACCTTGATAGATCGATGAACAGAAAATAAAAGTTTGATTGCTTCAAGCCACTTGCACCCCATCACACCACTGAAATCCCAATTGTCAAAATCTTTGCAGAACCGAAATAGAGGGGGAACAGTACTGTGTTTTGGCCAAGGACCAAATTACAAGGTAAGGTGAAAATGACCAACAAAAGGGTAGGGAGTATTCGGCCAAATAAGAATAGGAGAATCGAGAGAGAATGAACAGAGAAATAAAGAAGCAATATGAGAAGGTTCGGCTATGAGAGGAGCCTATTGAAGAAGAAATGGTAAGGGAGAGTAGGTGCTAGATTCGGCTAAGGAGAGAAAGAAAGTAGTAAAGATGGGGAGAAAGAAGCAGTTGACAGCAATAGAGAATTCAGGTACCAACAAAAGAAATGGCACGAATGGTCAGAAGAAAATGACACGAATGGTCAGCCTCCTACAATGAATTCGCAGTACAGAGAAAAATAAAGAGAAACCAAAAAGGAAAAAAGGGAAAAAAAAACCCAAAATGGTAGCAAAAGAATTCGACAGCCCCTCACTACTAGCCTAAACCAATTTTCTGAGTAACTAGCTTACCAATTTGGCTACAACACTCCAACTTTCAAATTCCACGATTTCCTCCACATAATTCTCTCTATATCCATACCAACCTTTATCCATATCCCCTGATTCTCTCCCAAGACCAATTCAACTTTCTCTCCCAGCAGAGTTTCAGAACCTCTCACGTAGACAGGAGATAAAATAAATTCTCCTAGAGCAAGTGGTGACTCAAACTCAGGTTCCCCAGCAGGAGCAACACGCCACCTACCACTTAGCTACAAGCTCCTTTTGTGTCATCTTTCCGCCACAATTATAATTAAAGCCTATATGCCAATGTCCAGATTCATTTAAGAGAAAAACTAAAAATTTTGCAAAAGCCAAGACTTGAACCCAGGCTTCTCAAACACACCCAAATCACTCAACCACAGAAGCAAACATGTATTTGTTTCAGAACATGCAAAATTAAAGACCCTATATTTTTGGGGCGTTACACGGGAAATTAAACGAGCAACGGACATCTTGGTCCGTACAATCCATGTTTAAAGCTCATGAACGTCAGCTGACCTAGGGTTAAGGACGATGACCATTTTAAGTCTACAAAAAAGCTCAGCTAATACATTCTATGGACACCTCTTGCTATTGTATAATTTTCTCTTTAGTTTTAGTCTTTAGTTTTTCCTTTCTCTTAAGTTTTATACTTTATTTCCATTCTTGTTATTTACTTTTGGGAAAAAATCAGATTCTGAAATTAGTCTCAAACTCTATGAGGATTTTGTGTTAAAATTCAATACAATCAGGCTTATTTTAAACTCTATTATTAAAATCATTCGTTATGTTTATTCTTTTATTAAAGTTTATATTGTTTATTAGATCCATGAGGAACTAATCCTCCCGTGGGGGATTAGCAAGTGGAGGTATAAGTAATTAATTGTTTTGTAGGGATATCTTAATGGATAAGTTGTTCAGGACAGAAAGAACTTAAAACCTAGGCCTGACAACCCTAAGAAGTCATCAAGGTGGGAATTAACCCAAAATCGGTATGACCTATCCGTGAACAACTTAACCCTAAACCAATTTGGATTTTAAGGTTGGAAGATAAGTAGTCCTTATCGACTCAGTATTTAGCGGACATATCAGAAGATCCTGCTGGGGTATTGTGTAATGGCCGAAAAATCATTAATATTTATTTTTGAATGTTTGTGACACAAATCTGTATCTGCTTCAGTGGATATGTGTTCTGGGAGTGTCTGAAAAGTCTTGTATTCAAGCCTTAGTTTGGGCAAAATTTTGTTTTTATTTGAATAAACCCCTACCTTTTAACAGTAGGTTTATAAGTAAATGTTAGTAAAATTGTAACACCCCTATCCCAAGTCCATCGTCGAATTAGGGTTAGGAACGTTACTGGACAAATCGGAAACATTCAGATCATTTCATACATTTCATTCATCAATCATACACACAATGTCCCTTAAATAGGTCAACAAAACCTTAAGCATGCTTATAAAATGAGTCGGGATTAAACCGAAACACATACAAAATTTCATGGAAAATTAAAACTTTTCTAAGTTACAGGGCTTACACGCCCGTGTGGGCAGGCCGTGTGCCTTCCACGGTTATTAGACACACCCGTGTGTCCTCCCCATGGTCTATCCTGACTATACTCCCACGGCCACCAAGCACGCCCGTGTGCCTTGGCCGTGGAATATACTGACTTGGCCCCCACGGTCACAAAACACGCCCGTGTACCCTGACCGTGGTCGATCCTACCAAAACCAACATGCAGCACCCCCGTGCTAAGGCCGTGTACTACTAGGCCATATATTGACTTGCTCACACGGTCACTAGGCATGCTCGTGTGCCATGGCCGTGTGGCATTATAGGTCATTTTACAAGACTAAAATACCACCCATTTGGGTCTCACCTACAAGCAACAATTACCAGCACATTTCATGCATGTATGGCAACCAAAAACATACTAAAGTAACCATTCAAACCATGCATTCAATACCAATTAAAACAATGGCAAATTTCAAGACTAAAACTCATCTCTTCACAAACATAATTCATTCATTTACTTACCCAAAACTAGACCATTTCATGAGCCTCAATACCATACCAAAACAACTACACATTCCACATTCATCAAAACAAAATATAAACCAATAATTAGCCACATCTCATGACCAAGTCTATACATCAAATTATATCAAAACTAGCCTACTGATCACTGTAAAATCAGAGCTTTAAATATTTATAAAAGAATGATCAAACCTGGAGACTAACTCTGACAACGATATTAAGGCAAGTGTACCTATCGAACAGTAGTATAGCTTAGGCAAGACCGATTATCGAACCCAAAGGAACTAAAAGTATTAATACTCACTTTCTTTTCATTATTTAGCCTTAAAGTTAGAGTGAAGATTACTTTTGACGAAGACTAAACTAAGGACACAAAGACAAAAAGGACGAATAGGAAAATAACTTTGAGGGAAAACTCAGTTGATTACGACGATACCCTCAAGAAGAATCCACCTAGACTTCACTTATTAATTAACCCTAAATTATATGATTTCTTTTACTTAGCTTGATCCGTAAGACTCCCTAACCTATATTAAACCCTCTCTCGAGGTGAATAACATCTAACCCAAGGTTAATTAGTGGAACTCTCGTTCGCTTATAATAACCCCCTAATCCGGCAAAATCTCGTAACCCTATCTCTAGGCGTTCGATCAACTCCGCTTAATTATGTTAGATCTTCTCTTAGGCAGGGTCTATTCCTCCTCCACCTAAGCACATTAGATTTGGATTAGGCAACATAATTAAGAACAAACTAAGTAATTTATCATATAACTTAAAAATCAAATGATAAAATCCATCTAGGTTTCATCCCCTTTGGGTATCTGAGGGGTTTAGTTCATAATGAATAAAGAAACCAGCGCAAGAGAAAAGATAAAACAAAACATATGAAAAATCCTAAAACACCCTGAAGGAATCGAAGGAGAATTCCGCCGTCTTGAGTATAACTCAGGCTTCTTGGGATGGATCAACTAGCTATCCTCGCGTTATTCCCTAACTCTGACCTTCTCGGCTTGGCTCATTGGCCTCGCTTTCGCTCCGGTTTCGGCTTTTGCCGAACTCCCCTCTCAAGTTGCCCCCTTGGGTGTTTATATAGACTTTGTGATGCCTTACTTGGCCTTACTTGGCCCCTACGTATCCTAATTTAAGTAGAATTCCTACTAGGGTGTTTGAATAGGCTTTGGAATGTGTTTCTTTGCCTCCAAGTATCCTTTCCTGAATGAAATTACTCTTTCCAGCAACAGGGACACGACCATGGCACACGCCCGTGTGAATCGTGGCCAGGCCATGTTCAGACTTTTAATGAGGCACGGCCGTGTGGTATTTGGGCCAGGTAGTGTCGATTTCTTGTTAAGGCCCATTTACTCCGTTTTAGGCCCGTTTTGTGTTCTTTTCATCCTTGGGTGCTTTCCTGGGTATAAGATATGAAAAGAAAGGATTAAAAGCACCTTTTTATATAAAACAAGGGGTAAAACATCCAAAAGCATATTAAATGTGGGATAAAAATATGTTACTTTTACGGTTTATCAAATACCCCCACACTTAAGCTTTTGCTTGTCCTCAAGCAAAATTCTCAACTTACAATTAAAACAAACTTTCCCCGATTCACAATTTCTATCAACAATGTCTTATCATAATTCATGGATAATTTATATGTGCATAATTTAATTCAAAGAGTCCTAAAGATTCAAACGATCGAAGTCATACATTTATAGCATGAAAACATAGGTGTTTTCCCTTTACCTGAATAGTTACCTCTGATTCAAAATTGACAAGAGTTGACATCCTCACTAAAGATTCACTAAAATCACTCAAAGTGTTTAAGGTTCAAAATTAAGCACTCAATAAGTCAAACATGAAAAGTTAATCCCATAGGCTTGCATGAAAATCAAATCTCCACCACTGTAAAATGAGATGATACACAAATCAAAAGGTCTTTAGCAGGGTTGTAACGGGGCTTTGGTTAAGGGTATGGATAAAGGCTGAATTAGAAGGTTAGAATCGAGATTGACCTGAAAAATTACCTAACTAGAAAAATGAACTAATCCTAAATAATTTCATCAATTGAAAACTAATAATACGAGCTTCTTCTCTTTTTTTTCTCTTTTTTTTTTCAAGATTTGTGTAACATCCCCAAACCCGGCCCATTCACTACGACCGAATCCGGTTATGTCACTGCGGAAAAACGGTTGAAAAAAAATCTTTTCACCTTCGTATAAAACATGAAAGAAATTAAGTTTTGAAAACCTTATTCATTTATTACCTTAGGAAAAACTTAATAGTTATAAATTGTATGAATTAAAACTTTATCAAACTTATTAAGTCATTTTCACATAGAAATTCAAATTAAAAAAACCATAGTTAAAGTAATACCAAAATAATACAATGGCCCTTATTACAACCCAATACTTAAAATGAGATACTTATATCAAAATCATGCATAAAAAATAATTAAACATAATCTTCGGCATGGGCCACCTTGTCCTCTCCGAACCCGGTCCAGCTTTATGCAACACCTGGAAAAGTTAAAGGAAAAAAGGTGAGTCACCAAGACTCAGTGTGCAACCCTTTTTCCCTGGATTAGTAAAATATCATACACAATCATAACAAGCTTATCATGCATCCAATTAATATGCACCCAACCTAGCCATCCACAACACCTTTCTCTACCCCGTGTGGTACCAAACCACTGGTGGTGCCAAACCACTGGTGTCCCAAAGACACAATATCCGTCAATGTGGTGCCAAACCACTGGTGTCCCAAAGACACAAATGTGATACCAAATCACTGGTGACCGAAGTCACGAATCGATTGATGGGGCCAACCCATCGTGTGATACCAAATCACTGGCGTCAATCCCTCAATACCGCCTTCTGGGGCCAACCCACTGTGGTTCAAAACCACGGGGACGAGACGCTGAGGTGCCAAACCTCTGGTGACCCAAAGTCACAAGTTGTGTTACCAAAACACTGGTGCCCCTCGGCACGAATATCACTGCCCCCTCCACTCGTACAACCCACATCAATCATGGACATGCACCTTAATCAGAAATATACCATCATGCTTGTTTAGCAACATACATATTATTTATCAACAACCAATTATTATAGCATACATATCAAATACACCATGCTTACCAAAAGCATTGTAATGAAAGCTCATAACAGGGACTTACCTGCCCCCTTGCCTTATACCTTAATGGTATTTATTCCACCCTTTTCATGGATCCACACAACACACAATATATGTATATAACAACAGAGAAGTGTGTATGTGTACACACAATATAGTAAGCACATGTATCAAAAGAAAAGTGTGTGCATGAACACACCTGCAAGCCTTAACCGAAGAACCAACTAAGACCCTTGATAACCTCGATACCCTTCGTTCCTACGCACTTTTGAACACTAGCCAACACCACCAAGTGCTCCTGCTCCACTTCCACTACTTACTCAACGATCGACCAAAGAACCGAGGCTACGCTTGACTGCTTCGAAATCCCAGATGCCCTATGACAAAACGATTCCAAACAAATGATCACTATATTTCCAAACAACCACCAAAATCAACTCTTACCCTTAAAGATGTCGACAGAGAACAGAGGCCTTACCATAAAACATTCGGCCTTACCTATATACCTTCTCCAAGGCTTGAAACCAAAACCCAAAAGCAAACCACATCACCCTTAACAATCGGCCAAGAACCAAACTAAAAGGGAAGGGAAGATTCGGCCAACACTTTAATCAAAAGGAGGAGAATTCGGCTTTAGGTGTTTTAACACTCCTATTTTTGGCTTTGTGAGAAAAGAGAAAGAAAGAATATAGATGAGAAGAAATGGAGGTTACGGCAATGGGGTTTGAGAGGAGAAAAAGAAAGTTTGAGAGAGCAAGTTAAGAGAGTTTCGGCACAAGAGAAATGAGAAGAAAGCAATTGAAGAATTCGGCCTAGGTAGACAAGGTATGTTTCGGCATAAAAAGAAGAAAATAGCACAAGATATGTGGAGGAGAGAATGGCTATTTCGGCTTAGCATAAATGAACAAAGAAAAAGAAATAGAAGAGAGCATTCGGCCACACAAAGTTTCGGTTTCAATAAGTGAAAATGAGTGAGAGTTTGCTTTGAGAAAATCGGCTTTTGGTACACTCTCCTAAGGCTGGCCGAAAATCACCCACAAATGCCTAAGAAAAACAGCATTCTCCCTCCTAAAACACCTCCAAAAACCGGCCACACACCCCCACTTGAAGACTCCAACAATCGGCCACCACCTAGAAGCTCTCCAAGCCACAAATTCAAATACATTTGAATTAGTCAACTCCCACCATTCACTCCTTGCCGTCCATTCCACCTATTGACTTGGTCCAAGGCAGAGTTTGAACTGCCTACACCTCTCCTCTCCTTGGCGTCAAAAAGAAAGACAAAAGGTGGCCACTTCGCAGCTTGAACACAGGACCTCCCTCCTGCAAATGGCGTCACACTCTCAAGCCCTTAGTGGCGCCTATCCTGCCACTCCACCAACTCATCTCTTGTGACAAAAAACACCAATTAATTCTCTTAAGATCCCCAAAAGCCAAGCTCCCTCCTAACCACTGAAAACCAAAAATTTCTTAAAGTCTTCCCTACCTTCCAGGGTTCTCCAAACCCCCTAAAAACTTGCCTAAGCACACAAGAAGCCTACCAACACCTGAGATATGCACTAGATGCATAACCCCTAAAACCAGGGTGTTACAATGCTACCCTCCTTAAAATAATTTCGTCCTCGAAATTACTTGGCTAGACTAACGGTCGTACATCCTAATTCCCCCACGCTACGCTATCGCTGCGCACTCTGATCTTTAAGAGCTAACATCTTTCTAGGCGTACTTTCTAAGTCTATACCCAAGGTTCTAGAGCTCTACTAACAATACAGCCACTACCACTACAGCCACCAAAACAATAAAGAAATTCCAACCAAGGGAAGCTTACCTGCTGGCACGTCCGGCACATCACTATCCTTCTTCTGACGAACCAATGCTTCCCAACCTCGACCGGAACCATTTCCTTCATGGTTCGGACCACGACCTCTCGTCGCTTGCTGACCACCTCTGCCCAGCTGCACAAAACCTTGACCCACTGTCCGAGTCCTTTTCGGATCCAGGGGACAATGCTTAACCAGATGAGACTTGGACTGGCATCTGAAACATTCTCGAACACGATTCCAGCACTCACCCACGTGATACCTTCCTCACTGAGCTCACGGACGATCTGGAGTCCCAGCAACTGACTTAGAAACACGAGCAGATGTCTCGACCCTCGGTCTTTTCTGAGACCTCCCAGACGATTCCGACGATCCCGAGCTCCTTTTATTACGGTTCCTTCCTCTAACTTCATTCTGCCTCTCAGCCCTTTGGACTTCCTCAGCTATCGAAGCTTCTTCCACGAAGACAGCGATACCACTGACCACATTGGCTCCTGCCACTTGCTCGAGCACCCGCAGCATAGCCTGCGATACGGCGCCGTCTCCTCCAGTCTGATCCTACTGTTCAACCTCAACAGCTAGTGATGGCACAACGCTCTCTGACCCAACCGGTTCCGATACTGCCATCCTGCCTCTACCACGTCCACGAGTATTGTGACCACGCCCCCTAGAACTCATACCTAGCGCCTCGATTTAGTCTGATTAAAAATTTTATGCATTAGAAATTTGGTTCCACTTTTTATCCACAAGCAAATTTTATGCATAGAAGTTTCCGAGAGTAGTTCTTTCGAGCAATCAAGTTTCATTTTCTACCCAGGGGTAATTCCGTCATTTTTCCTAAAGGGAGTATATCGGTAATAACTCAGGGTCAATTTTGAAAATTTTGTTTTCCGATCCAGATATGTTGTAAAAATTTCAGAAATCGGGGTTATTTCAGTAATTTTGGAAATCATGGGTATTTTCGTAAATTCCCCAAATCGGAATATCACAACATTTCACAAAATAAGATTTTCTGATCTTTGATAAAATAGGAATATTTCAGTAAAAGTTGAGAGAAATCTAAAAATTTAGAATCCAAGGGCACTTTGGTAATTTTATCAACCAGGGGTATTTTCATAAATTTCCACAAATCAAGGCATCTTGACATTTTAAAAACTCGAAATTTTGGTATTTTACAAAGTAAAACTCATTTTATCAAAAGTTGAGGGTAATACGGTAATTTTATAACACAAGGGTATTTTTGTAATTTTGCCACTAGGGGCATTTTGGTAATTTTATAAATCGAAAAACATCTTTCAAAATCAGATTTAGGGTTTTACAAACCAAAGGGGTAAGTTTGAAAAATTTTCTAAAACAGAAGGTTTAAAAACAGCAAGGCTAATTCCCTTTCGGGTTTTAATAACCGGTTTAGCCTATGAACAAGTCCTCTTGGTTAAGGTGAACCGTAGCTACGCACCAGGTAGGATTCAAGTAAAGAGGAGGTGAGTCACGAGGACTGCTTAAATACCCAGCTCTTACTGAATGCCACTCCTAGACATGCGTACAATGGTTACCACACCTTAACTCGGTGACATGTTTCACAGGTTTGTTTAAGAGCTTTAAGTTTTATGCAAATGTTTGAGTAACTAATCCTAGGGTCCAATAGCCTTACTATTCTAATCTACGAGCCCAAACTAAGCCCATAATACATCACACAACAAAATACTTCAAGAGCTAGAAGTACTTACCTGGTGGACTTCGGGTCGGAGGTACAGGTGCCATGCCAGTATAACCTGAAAACTTTTTATAAAAGCCTATTTTTCAAAAAGCCCATTTTGAAAACTGTTTCGGGCCCAAAACCCTCAAAGCCGAGTTTTGAACCGGGCTCTGATACCAATTTGTAACATCCCCAAACCCGACCCATTCACTACGACCGAATCCGGTTATGTCACTGCGGAAAAACGGTTGAAAAAAATCTTTTCACCTTCGTATAAAACATGAAAGAAATTAAGTTTTGAAAACCTTGTTCATTTATTACCTTAGGAAAAACTTAATAGTTATAAATTGTATGAATTAAAACTTTATCAAACTTATTAAGTCATTTTCACATAGAAATTCAAATTAAAAAAATCATAGTTAAAGTAATACCAAAATAATACAATGGCCCTTATTACAACCCAATACTTAAAATGAGATACTTATATCAAAATCATGCATAAAAAATAATTAAACATAATCTTCGGCATGGGCCACCTTGTCCTCTCCGAACCCGGTCCAGCTTTATGCAACACCTGGAAAAGTTAAAGGAAAAAGGTGAGTCACCAAGACTCAGTGTGCAACCCTTTTTCCCGGATTAGTAAAATATCATACACAATCATAACAAGCTTATCATGCATCCAATTAATATGCACCCAACCTAGCCATCCACAACACCTTTCTCTACCCCGTGTGGTACCAAACCACTGGTGGTGCCAAACCACTGGTGTCCTAAAGACACAATATCCGTCAATGTGGTGCCAAACCACTGGTGTCCCAAAGACACAAATGTGATACCAAATCACTGGTGACTGAAGTCACGAATCGATTGATGGGGCCAACCCATCGTGTGATACCAAATCACTGGCGTCAATCCCTCAATACCGCCTTGTGGGGCCAACCCACTGTGGTGCGAAACCACGGGGACGAGACGCTGAGGTGCCAAACCTCTGGAGGTGCCAAACCTCTGGTGACCCAAAGTCACAAGTTGTGTTACCAAAACACTGGTGCCCGTCGGCACGAATATGACTGCCCCCTCCACTCGTACAACCCACATCAATCATGGACATGCATCTTAATCAGAAATATACCATCATGCTTGTTTAGCAACATACATATTATTTATCAACAACCAATTATTATAGCATACATATCAAATACACCATGCTTACCAAAAGCATTGTAATGAAAGCTCATAACAGGGACTTACCTGCCCCCTTACCTTATACCTTAATGGTATTTATTCCACCCTTTTCATGGATCCACACAACACACAATATATGTATATAACAACAGAGAAGTGCGTATGTGTACACACAATATAGTAAGCACATGTATTAATAGAAAAGTGTGTGCATGAACACACCTGCAAGCCTTAACCGAAGAACCAACTAAGACCCTTGATAACCTCGATACCCTTCGTTCCTACGCACTTTTGAACACTAGCCAACACCACCAAGTGCTCCTGCTCCACTTCCACTACTTACTCAACGATCGACCAAAGAACCGAGGCTATGCTTGACTGCTTCGAAATCCCGGATTCCCTATGACAAAACGATTCCAAACAAATGATCATTATATTTCCAAACAACCACCAAAATCAACTCTTACCCTTAAAGATGTCGATAGAGAACAGAGGCCTTACCATAAAACATTCGGCCTTACCTATATACCTTCTCCAAGGCTTGAAACCAAAACCCAAAAGCAAACCACACCACCCTTAACAATCTGCCAAGAACCAAACTAAAAGGGAAGGGAAGATTCGGCCAACACTTTAATCAAAAGGAAGAGAATTCGGCTTTAGGTGTTTTAACACTCCTATTTTCGGCTTTGTGAGAAAAGAGAAAGAAAGAATATAGATGAGAAGAAATGGGGTTACGGCAATGGGTTTGAGGAGAAAAAGAAAGTTTGAGGAGCAAGTTAAGAGAGTTTCGGCACAAGAGAAATGAGAAGAAAGCAATTGAAGAATTCGGCCTAGACAAGGTATGTTTCGGCATAAAAAGAAGAAAATAGCACAAGATATGTGGAGGAGAGAATGGCTATTTCGGCTTAGCATAAATGAACAAAGAAAAAGAAATAGAAGAGAGCATTCGGCCACACAAAGTTCCGGTTTCAATAAGTGAAAATGAGAAAGAGTTTGCTTTGAGAAAATCAGCTTTTGGTACACTCTCCTAAGGCTGGCCGAAAATCACCCACAAATGCCTAAGAAAAACGGCATTCTCCCTCCTAAAACACCTCCAAAAACCGGCCACACACCCCCACTTGAAGACTCCAACAATCGGCCACCACCTAGAAGCTCTCCAAGCCACTAATTCAAATACATTTGAATTAGTCAACTCCCACCATTCAGTCCTTGCCGTCCATTCCACCTATTGACTTGGTCCAAGGCAGAGTTTGAACTGCCTACACCTCTCCTCTCCTTGGCGTCAAAAAGAAAGACAAAAGGTGGCCACTTCGCGGCTTGAACACAGGACCTCCCTCCTGCAAATGGCGTCACACTCTCAAGCCCTTAGTGGCGCCTATCCTGTCACTCCACCAACTCATCTCTTGTGACAAAAACCACCAATTAATTCTCTTAAGACCCCCAAAAGCCAAGCTCCCTCCTAACCACTGAAAACCAAAAATTTCTTAAAGTCTTCCCTACCTTCCAGGGTTCTCCAAACCCCCTAAAAACTTGCCTAAGCACACAAGAAGCCTACCAACACCTGAGATATGCACTAGATGCATAACCCCTAAAACCAGGGTGTTACAATTTGAGATTTAAACATGTAAGCTTACTAATAATGAATATACTTCGTTTTTTTTTGAACAAATCAATAATAATAATGAACTTTAACAACTGAAATAGAGACCATAGTTAGGTAACTGCTCAAAATCAAATCTCGATAAAAAGGGTAGTTAAAAAGAACGGTGATAACAAGTACAAAGGGTTTTGGGTTAATGTTAGTAGGTAAGTCAATGAAAAGGGTTGTTAGGCTTAAACGGGGTTCACTAGGGGTTAATTATGGACGTAGGCTTTTTAGTGGATTGAGTGGGTTAAAACCTAGGTGCCTTTATCATCTCTATATATCAAATCAAAGGTGTGGTCTCAACATGTATAGTCGAGGCAAGTTCTAGAATAACAAATCAATGTTGACACACTCATAATCAATAAGTGAGCATGAAAGAATGTATGCTCTAAAAGGCTCAAAATCTCACAAAAATTATTGGTATTTTGATGTCAATCTCGTAAATTTCAAATTTCAAAGTAATATTTAGATTCAGGTAGACAACCTAAAAATTTTAATTCTAAAAAATAGACTTATCATGCTTGATTCTCTAGTATCCTTCAAATTTAATCATCAATGCACAATTATCAATGACTTACTCCAAAACATATCAACAAAGATCATAAATCATAGGAAATTTCATTCTAATCATAATATGAGACTTTACTTTGAACAAGGCATAATTCAGGGATTTTCAAATAATACTATAGTTAACCCCCCACTTAAGATGTACATTGCCCTCAATGTATACAGATGGATAATAGCAAAATAATCATAAAAATCATAAGATGGGGAGAGAAGTGAAACTTCCTGAATTTTGGATGAAGTTAAAAAAACCGGATAGGATTGGAGGTGAGCGTGGGGAAGCGTCTCGAACCGTTTGAAATTGAATCCTAGAAGTAGCCGTCCTAATTTTATTGAATCCTAAGCTAAATCTAAATATCATAAAGAATAAGAAGAAAATAATAAAGGGAATAAAATGAAATAAAGGGAAAAAATAATGAGAATAAAAATAAATAATAGAAAATGAAAGACAACTAGAAAAATGGAGAATGAGGTTTAAATAGAGATGTAGCTCGTGTTTTGGGATTTTGAATTTTGGGTGCGTTCAGGATGCTCGGGCACGGTCAATCGGCACGCCCATGTGAAGTTTTAAATAGCCCATGCTTTTCGTGATTTCCGAATTTTGGGCGCATTCAGGATTTTGGCACAGCCGTGTTTACATGGGCACACCCGTGTTCGATAAGAAAAAACGTTAGCACGGTGGGGTAACACGGGCGTGTCAAGCCCTTGTATAACAAGCCAGTAACCTTAGTACTTTCACACGGTAGTGAGGCACGGCCGTGTTGTGCCCGTGTATTATAAGTTAGTAACCTCAGTAATTTTACACGGTCGTGGGGCACGGGCGTGTGTACCCCGTGCTCGACAAGTTAGTAACTTTGCACGGGTAGTTAGCACGGGCGTGGCCTAGTATCGTAACCCATGTTGGGAAAAGAAATTCTTCTCTGGTTGTGCACGGCTACTAGCACGCCCATGGTTCATCTCCTGGCTTCCACACGGCCACAGGCGCACCCATGTGTAAGGCCGTGTGTCCTAGAAATCTGCTCTTTGGTTAGTTTATGGTTAGGTGCTTAAAAGGAAAAATAAAAGGAAGAGGAGGTGGGTCACTAGGAGCGCTTAAGTACCAAGCTCTCCCTAGATCCAATCCTAGACATGCATATGTCCATTGCCACACTCTACCCTAACAACTTGTCCACAGACATGTTTGATTATTAAATTAAGTTTTATGTTGTTTAAGAATTCATCAGAACAAAGCCTAGAGTCCATTAAAACCCTAGCATGCATTTCTAAAATCCCATAAGGCCCACTAAGCCCAATCATGTCCATATAGCCCATTAAGTCCAATTATATACATGTAGCCCATTAGGCTCGATCATAATCAAACCATACAACCATCCATATCAACCCATCATTCAATTTAACATATCAACTCTTGCCGATTTGGGCCCACGAGCTCGGCATGCCCAATTAGCCCCGTCTGGCCCGATCGGCCAAACAGTGGCCCGAGACCATGAGATCGCTCTCTTGGCCCCGGTAATTGTACCGATTTTCCCACATGAATGTTTGCACGCTCGTGTGATTGCCAGAGCCAACCTTTTAGCTTTTCAGCTTTTCGACTTTTCGGTATTCTGGTTTTTCGGTATTTCAGCTTTTGCCGATTTGTCGTGTGTGAAGTGTATGTACACACCTGGTAAATGAGACGTGTTGCACTATCCTCAACCTTGAACCTACAACCAATACCAACCTCCAATCAATCACACACTTAACCACAATATTTACCAAAAACCGAAGCCTTACCTTAACCTTATCGTGTGCCACCTGTCCTAATAGCCTTTCCTTAGCTACTATTTACGAATATCCCCTAGTTCTGCATCAATCTTAACCGTTAAAGACAAAATAATAGGTGACTTGTATCCATTTAAGTCACCCTTTCCCTTACTATAGGCTACTCGGCCAACTTATCCCAAAATCAAGAACACTTACCCAAAAGCCGAAACGTATGGACAACTTTTCGATAGAGACTTGTAGATCCAAGCTTGATTCCAATTTTTCCAAGATCCAATCCACCAAAAATAAAAAGAATGATGACAGCATGATAGAGATTTGGCCACTAGAGTATTCGGCACAAGGTTTGGGGGATGAAGAAATCGGCTCCAAGATCAAAGGTTTTCAGCTTTTGAAGTCACAAATATTCGGCCCCCCACAATTGAGATGAAGGTGGGACGACACAAGCAATGGAGAAAGAAGAGAATGATATTCGATTTAAGGCTTTAGAAGAAAAGAAAACACATAAGGAAAAGGCGAGGTTTAGAACAGAAAAAGTGAAGGAGAATTGGGCAAAGCACTATATTTGCTGAAATAGCACACCGGGAATTCGGCACCCCCTATTCATACACAAAACCGAAACTCTATCTACCCCCCAAAGTACCAATCAGCTCCAACTCTTCCCCATCTCATCTCCTCATTTTTCTCCCTGATAACTCCCCAATCCTTTTCCTTAATTTTCTCTTCTAATCACTCTCCTTAGAGTCTATCATCACACCACTTCCAACCTTCTAGAAGGCCAAAATTAAACTCCTAAAAAAAAATACTAAGCTGGGATTTGAACCTAGGATATCCTTGTTAGCCAATAACGCCACCTTTCTATACCCTAAGTGGCGTCACTTAGCCACTCCACCACAAGGCTCTTTGATGCCATTTTTCCCTATTTTTAATTAAAAGCCCAACTACTCACCGCCCTAGTTCCTTTAATAATTAATTAAAAATTCCTTCTCCTCAAAATTCGAACCCAGCACTTCTCCAACACCCATAGACACTCCAAGTTTATTAAACCCTTAAAGCCAACATGTCATTTTTCATTTTCTTGCTTAAACCCTTAAACCCTTAAAGCCCAAAACGCAATTCATCTAGGCCCAAAATTCGGGGCGTTACACCACACCAATTTGACCAAAAGATGTTCACTTGCAAACTACCAAAACTAGCCATTATCAACATCATGCTACATCCATTCCACACCAACCATTAATTGCTACCATACTATTTCCATCAACATTTCCTTATCATCGTCTTAACCAACACAACATTAAATTATCAACCATACCAAATACCATATATATAAGAGACACATAATGGCTAAATTCATTAAACAAAACGCCTATACATGCCATAATAACCATGTCAAAATCTTCAAAATATACCAATATAACCTATGGATAGTGTGATGGAATTCCCGACAACTTCCAACCCACACAAGCTTCTGATTATCTAGTAACACAAGAAATTAACACGTAGTAAGCAAGAAATGCTTAGTAAGTTCGTAATGCATAAACAAAGCTTACCATTTCAATTTATAAGTGCAAAAATAATTTAAGATAATCCAATATGATTTGGCATTAGCCTAAGCAACAACAACCTTTCAAGTTAGATAATCTCATAGCTTAACAAATCATCTTAATAACATCATAGCTTTTATATACCCTACTTATAACTTTCATACTTTCAAGCACATGGCTTAGCATATTTCAAACATCATCAACTCATACCTTTCCATACTTTCATAACATCACTTATTGAAGCACTTTCCAAATCTTCCCTTTTTCACCTATTGAACCACTAGAATAATATCGGATACGCGAGAATCTCGCACACTATGTGGCAACATGTGATCGAAACCACTACTATCTCATATCTCATATCAATGTGCTCTTTCGAGCCATAAATGGGTCTGCTCACACATGCTATCAGTCAGGACGTAGCTACACAGTGCTGCTCACACAAGCTGTCAAGTTTCTGCAACACATGCCGGAAACTCAGCCACCGATAGGACGTACAAGACCAGCACCCGAAACACGATAACCTCTAATAACATGTCATTTGTATCCTATATATTCCTAAGGTTCAAAGAGATCCAAAAGTAGCCGAAACTTCGTTGGATATTTCCGTAGAGTCATAATATCAAAATATATAACACAAAAGCATTTTAATTCAAATATAATTCAATGCTATTTAAAATTAACGAACTTACCTCAAACACGAACAGAGAAATAAGATCGATTAATCCAATACTTTTTCTTTTCCCCGATCTAAATTTGTACTTTGCCTTTCTTGATCTATATAATCAAATTTAGCTCATTCAATTTTCACTTTATTCAATTAAGTCCAAAAATCATAATTTGGCAAAATTATGCTTTTGCCCCTAAAATTTTGAATTCATTCAATTTAGTCCCTAGGTAATAAAAATGAAAATTCATGCAATTTAGTCCACACCCATGCTAGTCGAATATTACTTTAGTCCCTAGTAATCCTCATATTTTATTTATTTCACATTTTTCTATTTTTCAATTAAATACTTAAATGACAAATTCATCAGAAATTCATTTACAAAAGTTGCTCAACTATCATCAAATATTCATTTTCATTCATCAAACATAAAAAACAACCAATATACATTCATGGTAAAACCGTAGACTTTTAATAGTTTGGAAAATTAGTCCTCGGGCTTGCTAGATTAAGCTACAACGACTTAAAAAACATAGAAATCATTAAAAATAGGGTGAAAAATACTCACATGTAAGGGATTTATTACTAGCCAAATGTTGAAGCTTTGTTATGGCTTCCTTAAGCCCTAGTTTCGGTTGGTAAAAAAGATGAAGAAAGATGATATCTTTGTAACACCCTGGTTTTAGGGGTTGGTTTTTTTTTTGGTGCTTAGATCGGGTGTTGGCACACTTTAGGGTGTGGTTGGGTAAGTTTTAGGGGTCCGGAGAACCCTAGGTAGTGGGGGAACGCTTTGGAAAATTTTTAGTTTTAGGGGTTAAAAGGGGAGCTTGGCGAGGGGTGTCTTAAGAGAATTATTTGGGAATTTATGTCACAAGAAAGGAGCTGGTGGAGTGGCAGGATAGGCGCCACTAAGGCCTTGTGGGTGTGATGCCATTTGCAGGGGGGAGGGGCTCAGGTTCGATTCACAAGAGCAGTAGATGGGCATTGTTTTTGCGTCATCTTGGTGGGGTGGATGGACGGTTTTGAAAGGCTTAAAAGGTGGAGAAGACTTGGTCATCTTTTTTTGAATTTGGCTAGATAGGTTTGACTTTTCAAAGTTTTGAATGGGTGGAAGGAGGTATTTTAGGAGAGTTTGAGGATTATTTTTGGGGGGTTGGAGCTTGGCCTTCTAGTATAAATAGGGGGGGAGGTGTTCATTCCATTCATCTTTTTGGCTTTCTCCCTTACCACTTTTTAGCCTTTCCTTTTAGCCTCCATTTTCATTTCCTCCTCAACCAACCACAAACGCCTCTCTCTCATTATTCATCTGAGCCGAACTCAAGTCCCTTTCTCCTTCCATTTTTCTATCCATTCACTCGTTGCTAGACCATAAACTCTCCTCATTTCTCTGATTGCCGCAAACACCTTTTGAAGCACCCTAGCACCCACTTCTTTGTCTTCTAGTTTTGCAAAGCCGAACCTACACCTTACCTCGTGCCAAAATCACTTTCTTTTATTAACTTAACGTTACCAATATTGGAAGTAGATCTCTTCGGGCCTTGGTGTGCAATCAGTTAGTGAAGGCACTTGGGGATTTGTAGTATTCAGTCAAGCTTCCGCAACCGAGCTCGGTAAAGGAGGTGGGTGTTTCGGAGAGAGTTAGTCAAGCAGCACTTCGGGATTGGATCGTTTGTGCTATAAGTGCGTAATCATCGCACAATTCCTCGTTTGATTGCTAACGTTAAAATATTATAATCTTTGGGCTGGTGTGGTAATTATTAGTGAAGGTATTTATTTGTAGTATTCAGTAACTTGCAACATGAGGTTGGTAAGAAGGAGGAAGTGTACACAAGTTAGTCAAGAGCTCGGGATTGGATCGTTTGTGCTATTAAGGTGCGTAATCATCGCACAATTCCTCGGTTTGATTGCTAACGTTTAAAACTATGTATAATGGCTTAAGTGATGAGAACTGGTGATGGTAAGATTATTTATGATGTATTTATGTATGTATATATTTATATACTTGTGTGATATGATGATTTAACATGTAACATCTGCATAATTGCATGAGGTTGGGTTTGATTCGATGAAGGAGGAAGTGTACACAAGGTGTGGTCTAATGATAGCTCCGGCTACATTAGCGCTTGATGGTTAGCTTTGTGCTACCTCAAGGGAGATGTTGGCTAGGTGCCCGTCTCGGCGGTTGATTGCTATGTGCATCACCATAGGCAGATTGCGATATTGTGATCACTTGGGTTGATCGGTGACTCAGCCACGGCCTTGAGCAGCGAGCTTGCCAAGGTAAGACGTTTTGGACCACGATGTGTCGGTGGGTTAGCCACGGCCTTAGGCAGGAGTCTGCTAAGGTTGGTGTTCGGTTGGACAATGGGTTGGGCTGAGATGTACATGGGCATGACTTGCTATGTGAATTGTTTGGTATGGGGCCAAGCCCATACGCGAGAAATCTGTGTATGCACTGAGTCATTAAGACTCACCCTATTATTTTTTCTAACATTTCAGGTGACACGTAGTTTGGACCGGGATCGGAGAGGACACATGTTTTAGGCTTACTTTAAGTATTTGGTTTTAAATAGAATATGTAATAAAGGCCTTTTGACTCTTATTTGTTTTTTTTTTGTAATTATTTTATTAGTATTTATTATGGTTTGAAGAATTTGAAACACTATGTGAAGATGATTATATTTTTCCAACCTACCTATTCAATTTGGCTTGTATATATTAATCTTTAGTATGAGTATATTTTAATAACAAAGTTTTAATCATAAGTATAAATAAACATGGATTTTTCAAAAGTTAGCAAGTTTTAAATTTTTCTAAGTTAAATAGATTTCCACCGACTTTTCCGCACTAACATAACCAGATTCGGTCGTAGTGAATGGGCCGGGTTTGGGGATGTTACAGTTTGGTATCAGAGCCGGTTCAAACTCGGCTTTGAGGGTTTTGGGCCCAAAAACGTTTCCAAAATGGGCTTTTCAAAATGTGAGCTTTTATAAAAAGTTTTCAGGTTATTCTGGCATGGCACCTGTACCTCCGACCCGAAGTCCACCAGGTAAGTACTTCGGACTCTCTTGAAGTGATCTGTTTGTATGAATTGATTTGGGCTTAGTTTGGGCTCGTAGAATAGAATAATAGGATCTGTTGGACCCTAGGACTAGACTACTCAAACACGTGCATAAGATTTAAAGTGCCTAATAAACAAACCTGTGAAGTAAGTCGCCGAGTTAAGGTGTGGTAACCACTGTACACATGTCTAGGAGTGGCATTCAGTAAGAGCTTGGTATTTAAGCAGTCCTAGCGACTCACCTCCTCTTTACTTGAATCCTACCTGGTGCGTAGCTACGGTTCACCTTAACCAAGAGGACTTGCTCATAGGCTAAACCAGTTATTAAAACCCGAAAGGGAAATAGCCTTGCTGTTTTTAAACCTTCTGTTTTAAAATTTTAACTTTACCCCTTTTGTTTGTAAAACTCTAAATCAGATTTTGAAAGATGTTTTCTCAATTTATAAAATTACCAAAATGCCCTAGTGGCAAATTACAAAAATGCCCCTGTGTTATAAAATTACCGTTTTACCCTCAATTTTTGATAAAATGCTTTTTACTTGGTAAAATACCAAAATCTCGAGTTTTCAAAATTAAGATACTTTGGTTGCGTAAATTTACGAAAATACCCCTGGTTGATAAAATTACCGAAATGCCCTCGGTACTAAGTTCTCAAATTTCTCTCGATCTTTACTGAAATATTCCTATTTTACTAAATATCAAAAAATCTTATTTGTGAAATATTGTGATATCTCGATTTGAGAATTTACGAAAATGCCCATGATTTCAAAAAAATTACAAAAATAACCCTGATTTCTGAAATTTTTGCGATACCTCCGGTTTGAACAAAATTTTCAAGATGACCCTGAGATTTTGTGAATTTTGAAATATCTTTAAGTTGGAAAAATAATTTCAAAAATTGACCCAGAGTTATTACCGATATACCCCTATAGGAAAAAGACGAAATTACCCCTGGGTAGGGAATGAAACTTTGATTGCTCGAAAGAACTACTCTCGGAAACTCCTTTCCATAAATTGCTCGTGGATAAAACAGTGAAAAAGAATTTCTAATGCATAAAACTTTCTAACAGACTAACTCGAGGCGCTAGATATGAGCTCTAGGGGGCGTGGTCGCAATACTCGTGGACGTGGCAGAGGCAGGATGTCAGTATCGGAACCGGTGGGTTACGCCATGGTCAGAAAGCGATGCTCCGCCACCAGCTGTTGAGGTTGAACAGCAGGATCAGACTGGAGGAGACGACGCAGTGTCACAAGCTGTGCTGCGAGTGCTCGAACGAGTGGCAGGAGCCAATGTGGGCAATAAGAATCGGAAGTCAGTGCCCGAAAGGCTTAGGGCGAATGGAGCTGAGGTTTTCAGAGGAGTGTCTGGGGTGAGTACTGGCTTGAGGCTGTTGAAGAATTATGGCGACTTAGACTTAACTGCTGAGGAAAAGCTTAAGAGAGTTGTTTCGTCGCTACGGGATAAGGCCTACCAGTGGTGGCTCACGGTTAAGGAAAGTACCCCTACGGATCGAGTGGATTGGGGTTACTTTAAGATCAAGTTTGAAGGGAAGTATGTCGGAGCAAGCTATGTTGATGCTCAGAGGAAGGCGTTCCTTAACTTGGTGCAAGGTAGCAAGTCGATAGCGGAGTACGAAGCTGAGTTCCTGCGCTTGAGTCGGTATGCTCGGGGCATCGTGGCAACTGATTATGAGAGATGCGTCAGATTTGAAGATGGGCTACGGGATGAGCTGCGAGTTTTGATTGCCCCGCATCAGGAAGAGACTTCGCCGTTTTAGTGGAGAAAGCTCGAATAGCTGAGGAGGTCAAGAAGGCTGAGAGGCTCAATAGGGAAAGGAACCGGGATAAGAGAAGTGTGGGATCGCCAGAAAAGACGAGGGTTGAGACTCCTGTTCATATTGCTAAGCCGGTCGCCGGAAATCCAGATCATCCGTGTGGGCAGTGCGGAAGGTATCATATTGGCGGGTGCTGGAATCGAGTTCGGGAGTGCTTCAGATGTAAGTCCAAGACTCATCTGATTAAGGATTGTCCCCAGAATCCGAATAGGACTCGGACAGAAGGTCAAGGTTATGTGCAACCAGGCAGAGGTGGTCAGCAAGCGATGAGAGGTCGTGGTTCGAACCATGGAGGAAATGGTTCCGGCCGAGGTCGGGGAGCAGTAGATCGCGGTAATGGTGGCACTGAGGCAAGGCAGCCAGGTCTGGTTTATGCGGTTCACCGGAGAGAGGATAATGATGTGCCTGGCGTGTCAACTGGTAAGTTCCTTAAGTCTGGAATACTCTTTGTTGTTTTGTTCGCTTTGGTGATTGTTTGATCTGTTGCTCGTAAAGTGTTGGAACTTTGAGTATGAACTTAGAACCTGTGCCTAGAAGTATGTTAGCTCTTTAAGATCAGAGTTGCGCAGCATAAGCGAAGGTGGTAAGATAGGTTGTGCAGATGTTCGTTAGCTAAGTAATTTCGAGGACGAAATTATTTTAAGGAGGGTAGAATTGTAACACCCTGGTTTTAGGGGTTGGTTTTTTTTTTGGTGCTTAGCTCGGGTGTTGGCACACTTTAGGGTGTGGTTGGGTAAGTTTTAGGGGTTCGGAGAACCCTAGGTAGTGGGGGAACGCTTTGGAAAATTTTTAGTTTTAGGGGTTAAAAGGGGAGCTTGGCGAGGGGTGTCTTAAGAGAATTATTTGGGAATTTATGTCACAAGAAAGGAGCTGGTGGAGTGGCAGGATAGGCGCCACTAAGGCCTTGTGGGTGTGACGCCATTTGCAGGGGGGAAGGGGCTCAGGTTCGATTCACAAGAGCAGCAGATGGGCATTGTTTTTGCATCATCTTGGTGGGGTGGATGGACGGTTTTGAAAGGCTTAAAAGGTGGAGAAGACTTGGTCATCTTTTTTTTGAATTTGGCTAGATAGGTTTGACTTTTTCAAAGTTATTGAATGGGTGGAAGGGAGGTATTTTAGGAGAGTTTTGAGGATTATTTTTGGGGGGTTGGAGCTTGGCCTTCTAGTAAATAGGGGGGGAGGTGTTCATTCCATTCATCTTTTTGGCTTTCTCTCCCTTGCCACTTTTTAGCCTTTCCTTTTAGCCTCCATTTTCATTTCCTCCTCATACCTCAACCACACCAAAACGCCTCTCTCTCTCACTTCATCTGAGCCGAAACTTCAAGTCCCTTTCTCCTTCCATTTTTCTTATCCATTTCACTCGTTGCTAGACCATAAACTCTCCTCATTTCTCTGATTGCCGCAACACCTTTTGCAAGCACCCTAGCACCCACTTCTTTGTCTTCTAGTTTTGCAAAGCCGAACCTACACCTTACCTCTGTGCCAAAATCACTTTCTTTTATTTAAACTTAACGTTACCAAATATTGGAAGTAGATCTCTTCGGGCCTTGGTGTGCAATCAGTTAGTGAAGGCACTTTGGGGATTTGTAGTATTCAGTCAAGCTTCCGCAACCGAACTCGGTAAGAAGGAGGTGGTGTTTCGGAGAGAGTTAGTCAAGCAGCACTTCGGGATTGGATCGTTTGTGCTATTAAGGTGCGTAATCATCGCACAATTCCTCGGTTTGATTGCTAACGTTTAAAACTATGTATAATGGCTTAAGTGATGAGAACTGGTGATGGTAAGATTATTTATGATGTATTTATGTATGTATATATATTTATATACTTGTGTGATATGATGATTTAACATGTAACATCTGCATAATTGATGAGGTTGGGTTTGATTCGATGAAGGAGGAAGTGTACGCAAGGTGTACATGGTCTAATGATAGCTCCGGCTACATTAGCGCTTGATGGTTAGCTTTGTGCTACCTCAAGGGAGATGTTGGCTAGGTGCCCGTCTCGGCGGTTGATTGCTATGTGCATCACCGTAGGCAGATTGCGATATTGTGATCACTTGGGTTGATCGGTGGCTCAGCCACGGCCTTGAGCAGCGAGCTTGCCAAGGTAAGACGTTTTGGATCACGATGTGATCGGTGGGTTAGCCACGGCCTTAGGCAGGGAGTCTGCTAAGGTTGGTGTTCGGTTGGACAATGGGTTGGGCTGAGATGCACATGGGCATGACTTGCTATGTGAATTGTTTGGTATGGGGCCAAGCCCATACGCGAGAAATCTGTGTTGTGATTATGCACTGAGTCATTAAGACTCACCCTATTATTTTTTCTAACATTTCAGGTGACACGTAGTTTGGACCGGGATCGGAGAGGACACATGGTGGCCCATGCAGAAGAAGGGATTAAACGTTTTAGGCTTACTTTAAGTATTTGGTTTTAAATAGAATATGTAATAAAGGCCTTTTGACTCTTATTTGTTTTTTTTGTAATTATTTTATTAGTATTTTTTATGGTTTGAAGAATTTGAAACACTATGTGAAGATGATTATATTTTTCCAACCTACCTATTCAATTTGGCTTGTATATATTAATCTTTTAGTATGAGTATATTTTAATAACAAAGTTTTAATCATAAGTTTAAATAAACATGGATTTTTCAAAAGTTAGCAAGTTTTAAATTTTTCTAAGTTAAATAGATTTTCCACCGACTTTTCCGCACTAACATAACCAGATTCGGTCGTAGTGAATGGGCCGGGTTTGGGGATGTTACAATCTTTCTTTAATTTAGTTTATTATAAATTATTTTATTAATTTACACTTTTAACCTTTTTAATTAACATTCAAATTAATTAATTTAATGCCCATATTTGTCCACTTAATCAATCAATAGACTAATTACCATTTAAGGTCGCTCATGTTTAAATTTCATAACAATTTAACACCTTTTACTAATAGCACACAAGTTTTACACTTTACGCGATTTAGTCCTTTTATCAATTTAAGCATGCAAGCTATAAAATTTCTTCACGATATTTTTATACTACACTACTAACATGCTGTAAACATTAAAATAATATAAAAATAAAATTTTCAATGTCGGATTTGTGGTCCCAAAACCACTATTCTGATTTCACTGAAAATGAGCTATTACAACTCTCCCCCTAAGAAATTTTTGTCCCCGAAAATCTTACCAGAAAATAGATTAGGATATTGCTTTCTCATAGCTTCCTCAAGGTTCTAGGTGGCTTCCACTATCCAGGACGTTGCCAAAGAACCTTTACTAAAGCTATGCTTTTATGTCTTAACTTTTTAACCTCTCTTGCTAAAATTTTGATTGGTTCTTTGTTGTAGGACATATTAGGTTGAATTTCAACATCTGTCGGTGAAATGATATGCGACAAGTCTCATTAGTATTTTCGAAGCATGGATACATGAAACACATTATGAATCTTTTCTAACTCTGACGATAAAGCTAGCCGATACGCCACTGGCCCTATTCTTTCAATTATATCATATGGCTCGATAAATTGCAGACTAAGCTTCCCTCTGCGACTGAAATGAAGAACTCTCTTCCAAGGCGACACTTTTAAAAATACTCTGTCGCCGATCTAAAATTCAATATCTTTACGTTTCAAATCTGCATACGACTTTTTACAATCTAAAGTTGCTTTCAAACTGTCACAGATTACTTTTACTTTTTCTTTAGTGTCATGAATCAAATCAACCCTGTGTATCTTTTTCTCACTAAGCTCGGTCCAATACAAAGGAGTTCGGCATTTTCGGCCATACAAAGCTTCCTATGGTGCCATCTATATACTTTACTGATAACTATTATTGTACGCAAATTCAACCAATGGTAAATATTTCTCCCAGTTACCTTCGAACTCTAATATACAACAGTGAAGCATATCTTCGAGTATCTAAATTACTAGCTCAAACTGACAATCTATCTAGGGATGAAATGCAGTAATAAAAATGTAACTGCGAACCTAGAGCTTCCTACAGCTTACTCCAAAATCGCGATGTAAATCATGGATTTCTATCTGAAATAATAGAAACTAGCACCCCGTGCAATCTGATAATCTCAGAGACATATAACTCAGCTAATCTTTCAAAGGAATAATCTATATGTGCCGGAATAAAATGTGCTAACTTTGTTAGACAATCAACAACAACCCAAAAAGCATCTTTCTTTCTCGGAGATAGGGGTAAACTCAATATGAAATCCATAATAACTCGCTCCCATTTCCACTCTGGTATCATCACTGGCTGCAACAAACCAGAAGGTACCTGATGTTCAGTTTTTACTTGCTGACATACTAAACATTTCGATACCAAATCAGAAATCTCACGCTTCATTCCCGGCCACCAATACATCTATTTTAAATCATTGAACATTTTAGTGCTACCAGGATGAATGGACAATCTACCACAATGAGCTTCATACAAAATATTCTGAATTAACTCTGAATCCCTTGGTACACAAACTTTGCCTCTAAAATGTAAGCAATCATCAGACCCAATCTGAAAATCTGAATTAGGAGTCGACTCACATAATTTCCATTTAATTGACAACACATTATCACATTTCTGAGGTTCATGAATATGTTTAAGAACAACAGTTTAGCTTTTAACTCAGCTAAAATCTAACCATCAACGGACAATGACAACCACATATTCAACACTCTTAAAGCAAACATAGATTTTTTACTTAGAGCATCAGCCACTACATTTGCTTTACCCAGATGATAATCAATAACCAAGTCATAGTCTCTCAACAACTTGAGCCATCTGCGCTGTCTCAGGTTCAATTCTTTCCGCGACCTTAAATACTTCAAACTCTTCTGATCGGTATAAATGTGACATTTTTTCCATATAGATGGTGTCGCCAAATCTTCAATGCAAACACAATTGCTACCAACTCTAAATCATGTGTTGGGTAATTTTTTTCATGTAACTTTCACTATCTGGAAGCATAAGCTATCACTTTAGCTTCCTGCATCAAAATGCAACCTAAACCATTCAAAGATGCTACGCTAAAAAATAAAAATTCTTTACCTGATTCAGGCTGAACTAAAATTGGTGACTCGATCATAGTGCTTTCAACTGATTGAAACTTTGCTGACATTTCTTAAACCACTCACACTTCACATTTTTCTGTAACAATTGCATCATCGGAATAGCTATCATCGAGAACCCTTTGACGAATCTTTTGTAATAATCAGCTAATCCTAGAAAACTTCTAACTTCTGATACATTTCTCGAAAGTTTCCAATCAACAACTGCTACTCGTATCAACTCTGATGCATTCAGCTGATACAATATGTCCCAGAAAATCGACTTCCTAAAGCCAAAATTCACATTTACTAAATTAGACAAATAATTGCTTCTCATGCAGGGTCTGCAATACCATTCTCAAATGTTTCGCATGCTCCGTCTCATCTCAGGAATAGATCAGAATATCATCAATAAAAACCATGACAAGTCGATCTAAATACGGTCTGAAAGTTCTGTTCATCAAATCCATAAATACTGCAGGTGCATTAGTTAAACCAAACAGCATCACAAGAAATTCATAATGTTCGCACCTGGTCCTAAATGCAGTTTTCAGCACATCTAAATCTTTAACCCAAAACTGATAATAACCAGAACGTAGATCAATCTTCGAGAATATTGTTGCACCTTTCAACTAATTAAACAAATCATCAATTCGTGGCAATGGATACTTATTCTTGATTGTAACCTTATTAAGCTGACGGTAGTCAATACACAATCTCATCGATATGTCCTTTTTCTTAACGAATAGAACTGGTGCACCCCATGGTGAGAAGCTAGGTCGTGCAAAACCTCTATCTGTTAACTCTTGAAACTGAGCTTTCAATTCTTTCAACTCTATAGGAGCCATTCTGTATGGAGCTATCGATATCAATGATGTTCCTGGTACTAGCTCAATGGCAAATTCAACCTCTCTGACAGGTGGTAATCCACGTAACTCTTCTAGGAATACATCGGGATATTCACAAACCAAAGGCACTGATTCAAGTTTCGATTCAGACACTTTAGAATCCAGATAATATGCAAGGTACGCATCACAACCTTTTCTCACATATTTATGCGCTAATATAGCTAAAATAGCAATAAGCAACTTGCTCGATTCATCTAATTCAATCTGAAGTGTTTCCCCATTTTGACATTTCAGTACCATAAGCTTTTGTCTACAATTCACTACAGCGTCATGTAGAGTTAGCTAATCTATACGCAAAATTACATCAAACTCATCAAAGGGTAATAACATCAAATTGGTCGGAAAGCTATAACCCTAAGTCATCAAAGGACAGTTCTTGCAAACTTTATCAACTAACACATACTAACCTAGGGGGTTTGATACTTTAACTACAAATTCAATGGACTCAACAAGTAAACTTTTATTTCGCACTAGATTTGTGCATATACGAATGAGTTGATCCAAGATCAATCAAAGCTGTAACTTTAGTGTCAAATATAGAAAAAGTACCAGTAATAACGTCTGGAGTAGAAGCTTCCTCTCACGCACGGATTGCATAATCTCTAGCTGGTGCTCGGGCCTTGGACCTCACAGTTGAGTCCTTAGTTGCACTTTGACTATTATCCACATTTCTAGGGTTCCTCAGTAGTCTCCCTCTCTATAACAGCTCAATTTTAGCTAAATTGAAACAGTGGTTTTGTAACAGTTCGGTTTAGACCCTAGTCAGAATAATGGTTTCGGGACCACAAATCTGAGTCAAAAAATATTTCAATATTACGTTCTGTGCTTGTAGTATGTGATTAAGCATGTGTGAAAGTTTCGTGAAATAATTTTATTGTTTGTGCTTAATTTAAAAAATGACTAAATCGCATAAAAGGTAAAAGTGACAATTTATATGTTATGTTTAATTGAGTTGGTTTTTGAATGTGAAGGCCTTAAATTGAAATTAGGTCATTCTATTATGGTATGGACGGTAGTGGACATTCAATTTAAAGATTTTATAATGTATTTATAAAGGATAAAAAGGTAAATTAGTTAATAAGCTTAATAAAATAAAACAAATAGATGAATTAATGCTTATTTTTTATGTTCTTCCACCAAAAATAGAAAAGAAAAAGAGGGTTTGAAGCTTTGTATATACGGCCATTGTCTAAGCTCAATCAATGTATGTTTTGAGCTCAGTTTTTAGTTATTTCTATGTTTTTGTTATCGTTGCTTTGTGTTATATCAAGCCCATGTCTTAATTTTGGAATTTGATGATGATTTTGAAATGCGCCATTGATGAATGCTTGATCTTTGTGATAGTTGATGATGAAATATGAAAGATATGTGAAAGATTAACATATTTTGTCTTTGGATTTTTGATGAATTTGAGTAATTTGGGCTAAATTGAGAAAATAGTAAATTGAAGGACTAAAATATGAAATAAATTAAATGTAAGGACTTGTATGAACATGAGGAATATTCGGCCTAGCATGGGAGTATTGGAATTTTGTGTAATTTGTGAATTTATGAAATAGGGACTTAAATGCCAAAATGTGAAAATGTGAGGGCTAATTTGTAAAATGCCCTAAATATGTGTTTTTGGATTGAATTGAATGATTTGGTGAATAAATGAGTTAAATTTGAATATGTATAGATCAAGAACCAAAGAAAACAGATTTAGATCAAAGGAAGTCGAAAGTGGTCGATTAGTCGTTCATGTCTGTTCATATCTATACGAGGTAAGTCTATATACAAATAAATGTGCTTGAATTGATTTATTTATGTTTATATGAAATTGAATTATGATGAATGACTATGGAAGATGTACATGTGAATCCGAGAAAGTATCGACAATGTGTCATTGCCCGAGAAGCCCGTACGAACCTTAAGAATAGTTACGATACATATGTCATGACATAGGGTTCTGATATGTTATTTCGTGTAAGACCACATCTGGGACGTTGGCATCGATTTGAGAATTACGTGTAAGACCATGTCTGGGACATTGGCTCTGACAGTTCGGGAATAGTGGTTTCGGGACCATAAATCTGAGGAAAAAAAGTTATTTTAATATTATTTTTAGTGTTTGCATTATGTGAATAAGCATGTGTGAAAGTTTCGTGAATTAATTTGTCTGTTTGTGTGCTTAATTAGAGAAAAGGATCTAATTGCATAAAATACAAATTTAGCATGCTATATGAAAAAGTATATATTTGTTATGTCTTTTATTATATGGCGTCCTTATTTCGTTATTAAACCAAAGGAATTTTGGATGGACAAGAATGCGTTAAGATAGTGGAATTCAAATGAAAATAAAAAGGCTAATTTGGTAATTAGCTATATGATTAAAGATTAAATAAAACAAAACCATTTGAATGTTCATCTTTTCTCATTTCTCTAGCCAAAATTAAGAAAATAGCTAGGGCTTAGAAGCTTTGTTACATTCGGCTTTTGCAAGTCTTAATTAAGGTATGAGTTTTGTTCGATTTTTGATAATTTCTATGTTTCTGTAATCGTTGCTTCGAGTACTACAAAGCCCATGCTTTGATTTTGGAATTTGATAAAGATTTTGAGATGTGCCATTGATGAATATTTAAGCTTTATGATGATAGTTGTTGAAATATGGAATATATGTGTTAGATTAACATGTTTTGTCTTTGTATTTTTGGTGAATTTGAGTAATTTGGACTATATTGAGAAAATAATATTTTGAGGGACTAAAATGTGAAATAAATGAAATGTGTGGACTTATATGAGGCATATGAAAATTTGGCTAAGCATGGGTGCAAAGAAATTATGTGTATTTTGTAATTTTGTGAAATAGGGACTTAAATGTCAAAATGTAAAAATGTGAGGGCTAATTTGTAAAATGCCCTAAATATGTGTTTTTGGATTGAATTGAATGATTTGGTGAATAAATGGGTTAAATTTGAATATGTATAGATCAAGAACCAAAGAAAAGAGATTTAGATCGAGGAAAGTCGAAAGTGATTGAATAGTCGAATCTGTCCATCTATATCCGTACGAGGTAAATCTATATACAAATAAATGTATTCAAGTTGAATTATTCATGTTCGTTTAATATTGAATTGTGATGAATGGTTTTGGATGATATACGTATGAAAACCGAGAAAGTACTGACAATGTGTCAAGGTCTGAAAAGTCCCGTACGAACCTTAGGAATAGATAGGATTCATATGTCATGACATAGGGATTTTGATATGTGATATCATGTGAGACCACGTCTGGGACGTTGGCATTGATTTGAGAATTACGTGTAAGACCATGTCTGGGACATTGGCACCGCATATGATTTCGTGTAAGACCCTGTCTGGGATAGTGGCATCAATATTTGATTACATGTAAGACCACGTCTGGGACGTTGGCATTGTACGATTATTCTGAGTTATCTAAGTATCCTATTTGATTCTGAATGGTTCAACAGGCAATTCTGAGAAATTAAAGACTATGTGAAATGTGTTACCGATTCAGGTACGTCTGAAGTGTACACTAAGTTTGAATATGAAAGATAAGTATACGTGAATTTGCAATAGTGAGATATGTGCATAGACTCAATGAGGCAAAATGTGATATATGTATGAATGTGTTATGATCAAAAGAGATATTTGGTGATATGATTTGTTGGTGTGCAATGGCTAAACAAATGAGCCAAAAGAAGAATTATGAATTTGTAATTGAGATATTAATAATCTTATATTTGATATGATTATGAATATTTATATGTTAAGTTTATTTGTATATGGCTTACTAAGCTTTTGAAAGCTTACTATGTGTGTGTTTGCATTGTTTTATAGATCGTTAAAGCTAGGGAAGGCTCGAGGATCGTCAAGGTTCATCACTACACTATCAAACTCTATTTTGGTACCTTTTGAATGTGTACATATTTAATTATGGCATGTATAGTCTAGTTGAAATGGTTGATATTTTGGGTTGTATATATAAGCTATGTAATATGGCTTGTAAATGGATGTGCATATGATAACATTTGATCTATGTTTTGTGATGCAAAGTTGGTATATTATAGATGAAAAGATGTCATAAAGAATTGGTAAGTTGTGGGTGGATTTTGCTTTATGATGCTTGTGTTTAGATTAAGCTAAATGGTACATAAGTTGGTGTGCTTGATATGTTCTTGAATGGTTAGAAAAGGTGGTCATTTTGGTATGTTTTGGTTGCTTTTGATGTATGGAATGATGCATATTTGTGCTTGCAGGTATAATCCAAAGTCTGGGTGGCAAATTGGCCTTGCAAATGGCCTATATTTGCCCACACGGTTGAGCACACAGGCGTGTGGCTCGACTATGTCCCTCGTGGTTACATTTCAAAACAAGTCAGTTTTGACCATGGGCTGGACACACGGGCGTGTGACTGGCCGTGTGGTGCAAGTCAGTGTCGACCACAGGTGAGGCACACAAGCGTGTCTCAGTGTAACACCCCAAACCCGGCCTAGACGTTACGACTGGATCTGGCATGTCACATGAGAGGAATGTCTAAAAACTGTGCGTTCGTTAAAAAGTTCGTATTCTTTATATTTGTTGTGAAAAATCGAGTTTAAGTAATTTTCAATAAGAAACGGTTTATTAACATTTTAGAAAAATCTCGAATTAAACATTTAACCATAATAAGCAATAACCAAATTAAAAGCTAAAATCAAATAAAACCATAGGCCTTATTCCATAACAGAATCCCGAATTTAAAATAAAATTAAATAAGTACAAGTAACCATTTAAAATGAAAGAAACGCAATCTTGAGCATGGCTGTAACAGACCGAATTTGACCCTAATCGGAACGGTGGTTTAGGGACCATGAATCCGAGTCCGAGAAATATTTTTATAGTATATTTTGTGTTTATTATATATGAATTACTGTGTTTGAAAGTCTCGTAGAAAAAATTTATTGTTTGTGTGTTTAATTTAGAAAAAGGACTTAATTGTGTAAATTGTAAAAGTGGCAAACTATAGTAAAAAGTGCTTAAGTGTTAATGGCTTTTTAATATGAAGTATTAAAAGGGCAAATAGCCCATTTTATGACTTAGTGGACGGCAAAGGTCAAGTTTGACCTTAAGTTCAATGTTATTTTTTATTTCATTAAGTAAGGTTAAATTGGTAATTCATTAATAACATAATATATGTAATAAAACATAAAGAAATGGCCATTATCATCTTTAAGGTTTGCATGGCCAAATGTTGAGAAAGGAAGGAGGGTTTCATTTCTTTGAAATTTCGGCACTTTGAAGCTAAAATTCAAGGTGAGTTTTTAGTTAGTTTTCGATAAATTTTACGTTTTTGAGATCGTTGCTTCGAAATGTAGTTGACCCATGTTAGAATTTTTGAAAATGAGCATGTATGAGGTTCGGCCATTGCTATGTTCTTGTGATTTTTGGTGTTTTATGATTTTATGTAAATGATATGTTAAAGATTAGTATATTTTGCATTGGAAATTTTAGTAAATTTGAGTATTTAAGGCTAATTTGTAAAAATAAAAAATTTGAGAGGGCTTAAATGCAAAATAAATGAAAGAAATGGGCTTATATAGTCCTTATACATATTCGGCCCTTGAGTGTTGTATTGAAATTTTGTGTACTTTGAGTTTTGTGCAAATAGGACTAAATTGTAAAGATGTGAAACCCTAGGGGTAAAATGGTAATTTGCCTATTTATGTGCTTAGGGACTAAATTGAAATGAAATGTACTTGAATGAGCTCAATTTTATTGTATTTAGATCAAGAACAAAGAAAAACAGATTTGGATCGGGGAAAGACGAAGGTTATTGAATAGCCGGTCTACGCGGTCCGTCGACTGTCGAGGTAAGTTCTTAAGTTAAAGTCATTAAATGAATAATTATGAAAATGTGAAATGAAATTATTTGATTAAATTGAGTAAGATATAGGTGTTAGCCGAATGTGTATATTCTATTTTGGGATGATTATGTTTTGCAAGACACTATGAATTAGTATTTTGGCTTGACAAGTGAATTGGTTTTGTGAATATAAATTGATAGTGATGTATGTATTAAGAAAGGTAAGATTATTGAATTGATTTGGTAAACATGTTCGGCCTTATTACCTAGCAGGCCTCGTGCCGGTGACATATTCGGGCTTATTGCCTAGCAAGCCTCGTGCCGGTGACATATTCGGGCTTATTGCCTAGCAGGCTAAATGCCGGTGTTTTAAGTTACGGATTTAAGTCTCGTAGGCTAAGGGCCAGTATGTGAAGTTCAGCTAAGGCTTAGTAGGTAATATACCGGTGAGTGTTAAACTTTGAATTTCATGTATAAAGTAATGAGATCATGAAATGAATCTAGTAAATTTGGTGCTTGAAAGGGAAAACGGTAATTCGGCAATGAGGTATGAGATTCATGTATATGTACTATGATAGTAAGTAAATGAATTAATGGAAGGTAAATATTTCATGTGCTTGGTTGTGACATTGTATGTATATGCAAAGTAATTTACCATATGGATGCTTAGAAATGTGAAAGCTTGTATAAAGTTAAGATGGGTTCTTGCAAGTATGTTCATTCAATGATTTTATGTAATCAACTATGTATGTAATCGGCAATTGATATCCTAGGTATAGTAGTTAAAGTTACAAGTAATTTAAGTATGAGAAATTGTTATATTGAGTTTTTGTGTAAGTCATAAGTGCTTTCAGTTGTATTAAATCATTGCTTAAGACTTACTAAGCTAACAAGCTTACATTAAGTGTGTTTAATGTGCTATTTTTCTAGATTTTGGATCAAGCTGCTAGCTCGGGGTTATAATCCGTCAGCAAGTCTACCGCACTATCAACCTTTTGGTACAACAATAGCTTGGTTTTACTTTGATAAAGGCATGTATAGGGTGTTTAATGTCTTCGTTTGAGTTGAATACTTGGACAATATATGTATTATAGCCATACGAATATGGCTTATATCCCTTGTCAATATGGTATTAATGTATGCTTGGTTAATGACCGATTGGAGTGTATTTATATGTCGTTTTGGATGAAATTGGTGGTATGGATATTAGGTTAGTTTATACTCGGCTATAGTACTTATACTTATGATAAGCATATTGTGGTTTTGTGGTCTAAGATAATGATTTGAGGAAGTATAAACTAAGTTAGGTGTTTCTGATGTGTTAAAGTTTAGTTGAGTATTTTTATTGCAAGACTTGTAAATAGAAAATGTTTATTTGCGATTCGGTGATGTATGCGAAACGTTACACATGATTTGTGATTAAATTTTGATTGGTGTTTTGGTTATATGTTTGTAATTTAAGTTTGGAAATTGATATGTGAATTGAGTACACTATTAGTTGTTATGTGTTCTCAAAATGGTTTAAATTAATATGGTCACATGCGCATGGTCTTGTAAATAGAAAAGAGGTATGTTTAGTCTTTAATAATTGTGCCAAGTTTGTTTGTTCATAATGACCATTCCCAATGCCGTATATGAATTGGATATTAAACTTTGTGAAATGTTTTGTTTGGTTTATTAAGTTCATGTATATATTCATGAGAATAAGTGATTAATAATTATTAAATATTCGAATGTCATTATAATGATAAGCTCATGATTTATGTATGTATTTTAAGACATTTTGTGTGACTTTAAGACATGTATATTGACTTGAAAATATGATATATGTAAGTAATGAATTCGATTGAACTTTGAGATATGATTCGTATATTTGGTGTGATTAATAATTTAAGGCTAATATTTAATTAGCAATATGTTATATATATATATATATATGCAAATATGTTCTATGTGATTATGCGAATATACAAAAGCTGTATTTTCTTTGATAATGCCTCGTAACCCTAATCCGGCGACGGATACGGGTTAGGGGTGTTACATTTTATTGGTATCAGAGCTTACGGTTTAGTCAATTCTAGGACTACCGTAGCGCGTGAGGGTCTAGCTATACATGCGTTTATTGCATATTTGATAGTGTGGTGACTTCTGACATTCTGAACTGTGTTTTATATAGTAAATGGACACTGATCCTGGAAGAGCTGTAGCGGATGATGTAGAGAGTGTAGCGCCTGACCGTGCACACGGATGAGTGCCGGTACACTCTCAACCAGTTTCGGGTAGCCACGAGGGGGGGCTCAACAAGCCTTCTATCAGATGATGAACGAGTGGTTTACCCAGTTTATTCAGGCTAACCCAGCTGTACACCAACCTCCACCCCCGAATAATCCAACTCCAATACCTTCAGCACCCCCGATGATAGATCCGATGAGATCTAGTAGGCCTCCAGTTGATAAAATCAGGAAATTTGGGGCCAAAGAATTCAGGGCCAATGATGATGATGATGATGAGCGAGCCGAAATGTGGCTTGATAACACTATTCGGGTACTCGATGAGCTATCTTGTACTCCAGACGAATGCCTGAAGTGTGCTATATCTTTACTTCAGGACACTGCATATCACTGGTGGAATACACTAGTATCAGTGGTTCTGAAAGAAAAAGTGATGTGGGATTTCTTCCAGAATGAATTCCGCAAGAAATATATCAGCCAGAAGTTCATCGACCAGAAACGTAAAGAATTTCTTGTACTAAAATAGGGGCAAATGACCGTGACTGAATATGAGCGAAAATTTGTCAGATTGAGCCGATATGCCCGAGAGTGTGTATCAACTGAAGCCATTATGTGCAAAAGGTTTGAAGACGGTTTGAATGAAGATACAAAGTTGCTTGTTGGCATTCTTGAAATCAAAGAGTTTGTGACACTAGTCGAACGAGCTTGCAAAGCTGAAGAGCTCGGGAAGGTGAAAAGAAAGGCTGAGACAGAAGCTAGAGACACTCGTAAGAGATCGTCGGGTAAGACTTTCCATTCCACATCTAAGAAGTTCAGAGATGACTTCAACTGACATAAAGCTACTTCAGATTTACCTAGACGTGATCGACCTCCAGTGGGCTCCCGAGCTACCTCGATGGCCAGTGTTGGTAACGCTCCACCGAATCGAGTTGAATGCAAGCACTGTGGGAAATGGCATTCCGGGAGTTGTAGATTCCATGATCGGTCTTGCTTTAAATGTGGATCGTCAAATCATTTTATTAGAGAATGTCCGATGTTAGTTGAGCAGAATACAGTTCAGAACATTAAGTCGAGCAACACATCAGCGCGAGGCAGGCCACCCAGACATTCAGGCAATGTAGGTGGTAGTCAGAGAGGAACGAAGAACACTGCAGTTCGATCCGAGGCTAGAGCACCAGCTAGAGCTTATGCTGTACGGGCTAGAGAGGATGCTTCGTCCCCTGATGTTGTTACTGGTACTTTCACACTTTATGATACTACTGTGATTGCATTGATTGATCCTGGTTCGACTCATTCATATGTGTGTGAAACTTTAGTATCCAGTAAGACTCCACCGGTTGAGTCTACTGAGTTTGTGATTCGTGTGTCCAACCCTTTGGGTCACTGTGTACTTGTTCATAAAGTGTGTAAAAGTTGCCCGTTGATGATTCGAGATTCTTGTTTCCCAGCTGAGTTAATGTTGTTGCCCTTTGACGAGTTTGATATAATTCTGGGAATGGATTGGCTAACTTTGTATGATGCGGTGGTGAATTGTAAAACAAAGATCATAGATTTGAGATGCCAAAATGGTGAGATCATCCGGGTTGAATCCAATAATTTGGATGGGTTGCCTACAGTAATCTCCTTGATGCTAGCCCGAAAATATGTGAGGAAAGGGTGTGAAGCTTACTTGGCCTATGTATTGGATAATAAAGTGTTTGAGAAACAAATTGAATCTGTATCGGTTGTGTGTGAATACTCAGATGTGTTTCCTGAAGAAGTACCGGGTTTACCACCAGTGCGAGAGATTGAGTTTGGTATTGAACTAGTACCGGGGACAACTCCGATTTCGATAGCTCCGTATCAGATGGCACCTACCGAGTTGAAAGAGTTGAAAGCACAGTTGCAAGAGTTAACAAATAGGGGCTTTGCACGACCAAGTTTCTCTCCTTGGGGTGCACCGGTTTTATTTGTGAAAAAGAAAGATGGGACTATGCGAATGTGTATCGACTATCGACAACTAAATAAGGTAACTATAAAGAATAAGTACCCGTTACCTCGGATTGATGACTTGTTCGATCAGTTGAAAGGGGCCTCAATATTTTCGAAGATAGATTTGAGATCGGGTTATTATCAGTTGCGAGTCAGAGATACAGATGTACCAAAGACTGCATTCCGGACGAGGTACGGACATTTTGAATTTCTGGTTATGCCTTTTGGACTCACTAATGCACCTGCGGTATTTATGGATCTAATGAATCGGGTCTTCAGACGGTTTTTGGATCGGTTTGTAGTAGTGTTTATTGATGATATACTGATCTACTCCAAAAATGAAACCGAGCATGCCGAGCATTTGAGATTAGTGTTACAAACTTTGAGAGATCAACAGTTGTATGCGAAGTTTAGTAAGTGTGAGTTCTGGATGAAAGAGGTCAGCTTTTTGGGACATGTTGTTTCCGCATCAGGTATTCGAGTCGATCTGAACAAAATCTCGGCTATACTTGATTGGAAGCCACCGAAAAATGTTTCTGAGATTCGAAGTTTTCTGGGACTTGCGGGCTACTACAGACGGTTTGTGAAAGGTTTCTCTGTGATAGCTACACCTTTGACAAAGCTACTACAGAAAGATGTAAAGTTCGAGTGGTCGGGAAATTGTCAGAAAAGTTTCGATCAGTTGAAAGCCCTTTTGACGGAAGCTCCAGTATTAGCTCAGCCTGAATCGGGTAAGGAATTTGTTGTGTATTCTGATGCTTCCTTAAGTGGTTTGGGCTGCGTATTGATGCAGGAAGGCAAAGTAGTAGCCTACGCATCGAGACAATTGAAGCCGCATGAAAGAAATTACCCGACACATGATTTAGAGCTTGCAGCCATTGTGTTCGCACTGAAGATTTGGCGTCATTACTTATTCGGCGAGAAATGTCATGTTTACTCGGATCACAAAAGTCTGAAGTATTTGATGACTCAAAAAGACCTGAATTTAAGACAGCGCAGGTGGTTGGAATTGTTAAAAGAATACGAATTGATAATTGACTATCATCTGGGAAAAGCTAACGTTGTTGCGGATGCACTAAGTCGAAAATCATTGTTTGCTCTTCGTGCATTGAACGCACATATGGTTATGTCCAGAGATGGTTCGATCATAGCTGAGATGAAGGCTAGACCGTTGTTTATTCAGCAAATTAGTGATGCACAGAAAGTTGACAAAGATATGACTTCTAGACGAGCACAATGTGAAAATGATACAGAGTCAGAATTTCGAATTGATAAAAATGACTGTTTGAACTATAAAGGCCGTTTGTGTGTATCGAGAAATGCTGACTTGATTCAGATGGTATTGGATGAAGCTCATAATAGTCAAATGTCGATACATCCGGGTAGCACAAAGATGTATAATGACTTGAAACAGTTCTATTGGTGGCCGGGCATGAAACGAGATATATCTGAATTTGTTTCGAAATGCTTAGTTTGTCAGCAAGTAAAAGCTGAGCATCAAATGCCATCCGGACTACTTCAGCCAATCATGATACCTGAATGGAAATAGGATAGAATTACAATGGATTTTGTATCCGGTCTCCCTATGACACCAAGTAAGAAAGATGTCGTCTGGGTTATAGTTGATAGATTGACTAAATCAGCTCATTTTGTGCCAGTACGTACAGACTATTCACTCGATAAACTTGCTGAATTGTACGTATCACAGATTGTAAGATTGCATGGTGTACCGAGTTCCATTGTTTCAGACAGAGACCCGAGATTCACATCGCGGTTTTGGAAGAAGTTGCAAGATGCTTTGGGTACTAAACTTCATTTTAGCACAGCCTTTCATCCGCAGACAGACGGTCAGTCTGGACGAACTATTCAGATACTTGAGGACATGTTGAGATGTTGCGTTCTCGAGTTTGAAGGTACATGGGAACGATACTTACCTTTGATTGAATTTGCTTACAATAACAGCTTTTAATCTAGTATCAAAATGGCACCCTACGAAGCTTTGTACGGTCGTAAATTCGAACACCGTTGTATTGGACTGAGCTCAGTGAAAACAAAATACACGGGGTTGATTTGATCAAAGAAACTGAACAAAAAGTGGCTATGATTAGAGATACTTTGAAAGCTGCCTCAGACTGGCAAAAGTCTTATGCTGATTTAAAATGTAAAGATATTGAATTTCAAGTCGGAGATCGAGTATTCTTGAAAGTTTCTCCGTGGAAAAAAGTACTCCGATTTGGTTGGAAAGGCAAACTTAGTCTGAGATTCATCGGACCTTATGAAATCACTGAACGAATTGGGCCTGTTGCTTATAGATTGAAGTTGCCCTCTGAGTTAGAAAAGAGACATGACGTATTTCACGTTTCGATGCTTCGTAAGTACAGATCAGATCCGTCTCATGTGATCACACCGTCAGAGATTGAAATCCGATCCGATTTGACATATGATGAAGAATCGATCCGTATCTTAGCTCGGGAAATGAAAGAGTTGAGAAATAAGAGAATTCCATTAGTGAAGGTACTATGGAATCGTCACGGAGTTGAAGAGGCTACGTGGGAGTCTGAGGATTCAATGAGGCAACAATATCCGACTTTGTTTAACGGTAAGATTTTCGGGGACGAAAATCCTAATGGGGGGAGAGTTGTAACAGACCGAATTTGACCCTAATCGGAACGGTGGTTTTAGGACCACGAATCCGAGTCCGAGAAATATTTTTATAGTATATTTTGTGTTTATTATATGTGAATTACTGTGTTTGAAAGTCTCGTAGAAAAATTTTATTGTTTGTGTGTTTAATTTAGAAAAAAGACTTAATTGTGTAAATTGTAAAAGTGGCAAACTATAGTAAAAAGTGCTTAAGTGTTAATGGCTTTTTAATATGAAGTATTAAAAGGGCAAATAGCCCATTTTATGACTTAGTGGACGGCAAAGGTCAAGTTTGACCTTAAGTTCAATGTTATTTTTTATTTCATTAAGTAAGGTTAAATTGGTAATTCATTAATAACATAATATATGTAATAAAACATAAAGAAATGGCCATTATCATCTTTAAGCTTTGCATGGCCGAATGTTGAGAAAGGAAGGAGGGTTTCATTTCTTTGAAATTTCGGCACTTTGAAGCTAAAATTCAAGGTGAGTTTTTAGTTAGTTTTCGATAAATTTTACGTTTTTGAGATCGTTGCTTCGAAATGTAGTTGACCCATGCTAGAATTTTTGAAAATGAGCATGTATGAGGTTCGGCCATTGCCATGTTCTTGTGATTTTTGGTGTTTTATGATTTTATGTAAATGATATGTTAAAGATTAGTATATTTTGCATTGGAAATTTTAGTAAATTTGAGTATTTAAGGCTAATTTGTAAAAATAAAAATTTGAGAGGGCTTAAATGCAAAATAAATGAAAGAAATGGGCTTATATAGTCCTTATACATATTCGGCCCTTGAGTGTTGTATTGAAATTTTGTGTAATTTGAGTTTTGTGCAAATAGGACTAAATTGTAAAGATGTGAAACCCTAGGGGTAAAATGGTAATTTGCCTATTTATGTGCTTAGGGACTAAATTGAAATGAAATGTACTTGAATGAGCTCAATTTTAATGTATTTAGATCAAGATCAAAGAAAAACAGATTTGGATCGGGGAAAGACGAAGGTTATTGAATAGCCGGTCTACGCAGTCCGTCGACTGTCGAGGTAAGTTCTTAAGTTAAAGTCATTAAATGAATAATTATGAAAATGTGAAATGAAATTATTTGATTAAATTGTGTAAGATATAGGTGTTAGCCGAATGTGTATATTCTATTTTGGGATGATTATGTTTTGCAAGACACTATGAATTAGTATATTTGGCTTGACAAGTGAATTGGTTTTGTGAATATAAATTGATAGTGATGTATGTATTAAGAAAGGTAAGGTTATTGAATTGATTTGGTAAACATGTTCGGCCTTATTGCCTAGCAGGCCTCGTGCCGGTGACATATTCGGGCTTATTGCCTAGCAGGCTAAATGCCGGTGTTTTAAGTTACGGATTTAAGTCTCGTAGGCTAAGGGCCAGTATGTGAAGTTCAGCTAAGGCTTAGTAGGTAATATACCGGTGAGTGATAAACTTTGAATTTCATGTATAAAGTAATGAGATCATGAAATGAATCTAGTAAATTTGGTGCTTGAAAGGGAAAACGGTAATTCGGCAATGAGGTATGAGATTCATGTATATGTACTATGATAGTAAGTAAATGAATTAATGGAAGGTAAATATTTCATGTGCTTGGTTGTGACATTGTATGTATATGCAAAGTAATTTGCCATATGGATGCTTAGAAATGTGAAAGCTTGTATAAAGTTAAGATGGGTTCTTGCAAGTATGTTCATTCAATGATTTTATGTAATCAACTATGTATGTAATCGGCAATTGATATCCTAGGTATAGTAGTTAAAGTTACAAGTAATTTAAGTATGAGAAATTGTTATATTGAGTTTTTGTGTAAGTCATAAGTGCTTTCAGTTGTATTAAATCATTGCTTAAGACTTACTAAGCTAACAAGCTTACATTAAGTGTGTTTGATGTGCTATTTTTCTAGATTTTGGATCAAGCTGCTAGCTCGGGGTTATAATCCGTCAGCAAGTCTACCGCACTATCAAACTTTTGGTACAACAATAGCTTGGTTTTACTTTGATAAAGGCATGTATAGGGTGTTTAATGTCTTCGTTTGAGTTGAATACTTGGACAATATATGTATTATAGCCATACGAATATGGCTTATATCCCTTGTCAATATGGTATTAATGTATGCTTGGTTAATGACCGATTGGAGTGTATTTATATGTCGTTTTGGATGAAATTGGTGGTATGGATATTAGGTTAGTTTATACTCGGCTATAGTACTTATACTTATGATAAGCATATTGTGGTTTTGTGGTCTAAGATAATGATTTGAGGAAGTATAAACTAAGTTAGGTGTTTCTGATGTGTTAAAGTTTAGTTGAGTATTTTTATTGCAAGACTTGTAAATAGAAAATGTTTATTTGCGATTCGGTGATGTATGCGAAACGTTACACATGATTTGTGATTAAATTTTGATTGGTGTTTTGGTTATATGTTTGTAATTTAAGTTTGGAAATTGATATGTGAATTGAGTACACTATTAGTTGTTATGTGTTCTCAAAATGGTTTAAATTAATATGGTCACATGCGCATGGTCTTGTAAATAGAAAAGAGGTATGTTTAGTCTTTAATAATTGTGCCAAGTTTGTTTGTTCATAATGACCATTTCCAATGCCGTATATGATATTGGATATTAAACTTTGTGAAATGTTTTGTTTGGTTTATTAAGTTCATGTATATATTCATGAGAATAAGTGATTAATAATTATTAAATATTCGAATGTCATTATAATGATAAGCTCATGATTTATGTATGTATTTTAAGACATTTTGTGTGACTTTAAGACATGTATATTGACTTGAAAATATGATATATGTAAGTAATGAATTCGATTGAACTTTGAGATATGATTCGTATATTTTGTGTGATTAATAATTTAAGGCTAATATTTAATTAGCAATATGTTATATATATATATATATATATATATATATATATATTTGCGAATATGTTCTATGTGATTATGTGAATATACGAAAGCTGTATTTTCTTTGATAATGCCTCGTAACCCTAATCCGGCGACGGGTACGGGTTAGGGGTGTTACAATGGCCACCTCGAGTCCACCCCGGCTCCATATCCGCGGTCTAGGAATTACCTGAAAAATTAACTAAAGGGGTGAGTCATCGAGACTCAGTGTGTGATTCCCCATTTCAAAGATAATAAGCTCATACACAGTTCCATATGCGAATATACATGCCTTGCAACCCAAACCTAACCATCTGAAACTCCCAATTCTAACCCGTGTGGTCAAAACCACTGGTGGTCAAAACCACTGATGACCGTAGTCACAGTTAAGATAAGTGTGGTCAAAACCACTGATGACCGTAGTCACAAAATAATATGGTGGGGCCAACCCACCTTGTGGTCAAAACCACGATGACAATCCCGTATATCGATATGTGGGGCCAACCCACTGTGGTTAAAACCACTGGGATGAGTCACAAAGATAGCAATATGTGGTACCAAACCACTGGTGGTCAAAACCACTGAGACTTAGTCACAATAATATAGAAAGCGGGGCCAACCCACTGTGTGGTCAAAACCACTGATGACAGTCTGAAAATCATATCTTCCCCCTCCTCTCATCATACCCTTGTCCATGCCATGATCATCAGTCATAATAATTCGTGTATGCAGTATGACATGTATGCAAATCATATATCAAAGATAACGCATGAAACGAATTACCATCATAATCAGAACAACAAATACGACATAACCAAGCAAATCCACCTCTAAGTGTATAACAGTAATTTACCTTCTAGGGGTATTTTTGTAATTTACCCACTAAGGGTATTTCAGTAATTTTGTACCTGGAATGGCCTTTCCGAAGGCCCAATGTCGCCCCAAGTGACTCGACTACCAATTCTGTCTTTACCGGACTATTGGGCCTAAAACCCGATTCCGGCCCATCCGGGCCCACACGCTCGTGTGGCCCACCTAACATAAATCTAGCCACGTATATAAGTTCCACCTAGTCTAGTACACTATATACTACATCATCATACAATTTATCCAATTGGGCCCACGGGCCCATTGGGCCCACGTCGGCCCAACGCGGCCCAAGTACCCCCAACCCACAAGAATACTACTGATGGCCTCAACTATCACATCGAAGCCCCACACGTGCGCTCGCACGCTCGTGTGGCTACTATTGTCGTGACCGGCACTTCGGCATTTGCCGCTCTACAACTAGAGTAGAGAGAGTTACACACCTGATAAGAATCTGGTGCTAATCCGCGCTCCGACCACTCCTGTGCCCAGACGTTCTCCAAGTTATGTTAACTCTCCTTCTGGAATGCTCTTTATATAGCTAGCTCTTCACCTTCCTTCTTTGAATATTTCCGATGTGGGATCCCTTCGTCAGTAGAGTTTAAATTCAACTGAAACTCTTGCCGTCCAATCCGCAAAATAAATACTCCCTTGCTTCTCATGAGATTCGAACCCAGGCTCCCTTGCAACATAATCCACGCCACTAACCACTTGGCCACAAACTCCTCTTGTGCCTTAAACCATGCGCAACTAAATATAAGCTATGGCCCAAATTCTAAGATCCAAGTAAAAGAAACTAAAATGCAAAAGCCAAGACTTGAACCTTGGACCTCCTTCCTTCCTTGTGGCGTCACCCCCTTGCTCCCCAAGTGGCGTCACTTTGCCACTACACCACACACTCCACTTGTGTCATTTTCCTCCATTTTTTATTCTTAAGGCCTACCTGCCAACTTCCAGGGTTTTTTTCGCCTAAAACCAAAATTTCCCCAAAGCCAAAGTTCGATCCCGGGACTTCATAGAAGCCCTCAAACCTTCCAAAATCACTTATCTAATAGGTCCAACATGCATTTAAGCCGATTTCAAAAATTTTAAACGCTACTACGCCTAAGGCCCATTGGTCCCAATCCTACTATGCCCAATTTCGGGATGTTACAAATCTACCCTCCTTAAAGAAATTTCGTCCTCGAAATTTCCAACTAACTAACAATCACATATCCTAACCTACCACACTACGCTCTTACTGCGCACTCTGATCTTAATAACACTAATACCCTTCCTAACTAAATCTTGGAACCCCTTCACATAACCAACTATCTAACACCGAAGAAAACAAATATTTTTCACACATACATACAATTCCTATACTCAAGCATCACATCCACACATCGCAGAATAAATACAATCATTCAGCATATAATAGATTATAAAAAGGAAACTTACGGATTTGGTGCCGGAGACTCGGGTGCCATACTTCTAGAAAATAGATATATATTTTTCTAAACCATTTTCAAAACCATCCTTTGAAAACATTTTTGAACCCAAACACACAGCCGAGTTTTTAAACTTGGCTCTGATACCATAATTGTAACACCCCAAACCCGGCCTAGACGTTACGACTGGATCTGGCATGTCACATGAGAGGAATGTCTAAAAACTGTGCGTTCGTTAAAAAGTTCGTATTCTTTATATTTGTTGTGAAAAATCGAGTTTAAGTAATTTTGAATAAGAAACGGTTTATTAACATTTTAGGAAAATCCCAAATTAAACATTTAACCATAATAAGCAATAACCAAATTAAAAGCTAAAATCAAATAAAATCATAGGCCTTATTACATAACAGAATCCCTAATTTAAAATAAAATGAAATAGGTCCAAGTAACCATTTAAAATGAAAGAAACACAATCTTGAGCATGGCCACCTCGAGTCCACCCCTGCTCCATATCCGCGGTCTAGGAATTACATGAAAAATTAACTAAAGGGGTGAGTCATCGAGACTCAGTGTGTGATTCCCCATTTCGAAGATAATAAGCTCATACACAGTTCCATATGCGAATATACATGCCATGCAACCCAAACCTAACCATCCGAACTCCCAATTCTACCCCGTGTGGTCAAAACCACTGGTGGTCAAAACCAGTGATGACCGTAGTCACAATTAAGATAAGAGTGGTCAAAACCACTGATGATTGTAGTCACAAAATAATATGGTGGGGCCAACCCACCTTGTGGTCAAAACCACTGATGACAATCCCGTATATCGATATGTGGGGCCACTGTGGTCAAAACCACTGGGACGAGTCACAAAGATAGCAATATGTGGTACCAAACCACTGGTGGTCAAAACCACTGAGACTTAGTCACAATAATATAGAAAGCGGGGCCAACCCACTGTGTGGTCAAAACCACTGATGACAGTCTGAAAATCATATCTTCCCCCTCCTCTCATCATACCCATGTCCATGCCATGATCATCAGTCATAATAATTCGTGTATGCAGTATGACATGTATGCAAATCATATATCAAAGATAACACATGAAATGAATTACCATCATAATCAGAACAACAAATACGGCATAACCAAGCTAATCCACCTCGAAGGGTATACCAGTAATTTACCTTCTAGGGGTATTTTTGTAATTTACCCACTAAGGGTATTTCAGTAATTTCGTACCTCAAATGGCCTTTCCGAAGGCCCAATGTCGCCCCGAGCGACTCGACTACCAATTTTGTCTTTACTGGACTATTGGGCCTAAAATCTGATTCCGGCCCATTCGGGCCCACACGCTCGTGTGGCCCACCTAACATAAATCTAGCCATGTATATAAGTTCCACCTAGTCTAGTTCACTATATACTACATCATCATACAATTTATCCAATTGGGCCCACAGGCTCATTGGGCCCACTTCGGCCCAACGCGGCCCAAGTACCCCCAACCCACAAGAATACTACTGATGGCCTCAACTATCGCGTCGAAGCCCCACACGTGCGCTCGCACGCTCATGTGGCTACTATTGCCGTGACCGACACTTCAGCATTTACCGCTCTACAACTAGAGTAGAAAGAGTTACACACCTGATAGGAATCTGGTGCTAATCCGCGCTTCGACCACTCCTGTGCCCAGACGCTCTCCAAGGTATGTTAACTCTCCTCCTGGAATGCTCTTTATATAGCTAGCTCTTCACCTTCCTTCTTTGAATCTTTCTGATGTGGGATCCCTTCGTCAGTAGAGTTTAAATTCAACTGAAACCCTTGCCGTCCAATCCGCAAAATAAATATTCCCTTGCTTCTCATGAGATTTGAACCCAGGCTCCCTTGCAACATAATCCATGCCGCTAACCACTTGGCCACAAGCTCCTCTTGTGCCTTAAACCATGCGCAACTAAATATAAGCTATGGCCCAAATTCTAAGATCCAAGTAAAAGAAACTAAAATGCAAAAGCCAAGACTTGAACCTTGGACCTCCTTCCTTCCTTGTGGCGTCACCCCCTTGCTCCCTAAGTGGCGTCACTTTGCCACTACACCACACACTCCACTTGTGTCATTTTCCTCCATTTTTTATTCTTAAGGCCTACCTGCCAACTTCCAGGTTTTTTTCACCTAAAACCAAAATTTCCCCAAAGCCAAAGTTTAATCCCGGGACTTCATAGAAGCTCTCAAACCTTCCAAAATTACTTATCTAATAGGTCCAACATGCATTTAAGCCGATCTCAAAAATTTTAAACGCTACTATGCCTAAGGCCCATTGGGCCCAACCCTACTAGGCCCAATTTTGGGATGTTACACTCAGGCCATGTGGACAAGTTAGTATGTATGCCCTGTTTTGCCATGACTTAGACACACGGGCGTGTCTGAGGTCGTGTGAGGCACAAGGCCTGGCCCCACGAACGTGTGACCTCTATAACTTTGAAAACTGTTAAATTTTCAGAAATTTTTGCATGTGTATGGTTTAGTCCCGACCACTTTCTAATGCATGTTTAAGGTCTCGTAGACCTGTTTAAGGGACACTTTGATTTGATTGGTTAAATTATGACATGAAATGTTTGTATAAAATCTGATTTGTCTGATAATGCCTTTAACCCTAGACCGGCGATGGTTACGGGTTAGGGGTGTTACATTGGCATCGTATATGATTTCGTGTAAGACCCTGTCTAGGATAGTGGCATCGATATTTGATTACATGTAAGACCATGTCTGGGACGTTGGCATTGTATGAGTATTCTGAGTTATCCGAGTATCCTATTTGATTTCAAATGGTTCAACGTGCATTTCGAGAATTGAATGACTATGTGAAATGTGTATCCGATACAAGTACGTTTGAAGTGTTTGCAAAGTTTGAGTATGAAAAGTAAGTATATGTGAGATTGTGGAATTGAGATATATGTATTGATTAAATGAGATAAGATGTGTTATATACAAATGTGCTATGAATTAATGAAATACGTGGAGATGTGATTTGTTGGTAAGCAAGCGGTTAGAAACCATTGAACCAAAGAAGAAAATATGAATTGGCTATTGTCATATGCTAAAAATCTTGTAAATGAAATGGTTATAAATGTTTTATATGATAAGTTTATTTGTATATGGCTTACTAAGCTTTTGAAAGCTTACTTTGTGTGTGTTTGTATTGTTTTATAGATTATCAAAGCTACGGGAAGCTCGGGGATCGTCAAGGATCATCATCACACTATCAAATCATATTTTGGTACCTTTTGAATGTGTACATATTAAAGTATGGCATGTATAGACTAGTTGTATTAGATGATGTTTTAAGTTGTATATATAGGCCATGTGATATGGCTTGTTTATGGATGTGAATATGGTAACTTTTAATCTATGTTTGGTGATGCAAAGTTGATATATTTGATATGCTTATGAGTGGTTAGAAAAGATGGTCATATATGGTATGTTTTGGCTATTTTTGGTGTATGAAATGATACTTGTTGTTACTTGTAGATTTGACCCTAAAATGGGTGGCAAATTGGCCTTGCAAATGGCCTATATTTGCCCACACGGTTGAGCACACGGGCATGTGACTCGACCGTGTCACTTAAGTTTGCAAATCAAAACAAGTCAGACTTGTACACGAGCTGGGCACACGGGCGTGTGACTGGTCGTGTGAAATAAGTCAGTGTCGACCACGGGTTAAGGACACGGGCGTGTCTTCGGCCGTGTGGACAAGTCAGTATGTATGCTATGTTTTACCGTGGCTTGGACACACGGGTGTATCTGAGGCCGTGTGAGGCACACAGCCTGCCCACATGGGTGTGTGACCTCTGTAACTTTAAAAAATGTTTGATTTTCAGAAAAAATTTATATGATCTCGGTTTAGTCGCGACCCTTTCCCAATGCATGTTTAAGGTCTCGTAGACCTTCTAAAGGGACTCTATGTATATGAATTGCTACGATTTGATGGTGATGTAATGTTGTGATGTGAAATGTTTGTAAATGTTCCGATATGTCCGGTAATGCCTCTTAACCCTATTCCGGCGATGGTTACGGGTTAGGGGTGTTACAGGTTTTTGAAACCACAAATCTGATGGAAAAAATTATTTTAATATTATTTTTGGTATTTATAGCATGTTTTTTTATATGTGTGAAAATTTCATGAGCTAATTTTATCGATTGAGTGCTTAATTTGATAAAAAGAACTAAATCGCATAAAATGCAAAAGTGTTGTTCTATTAGCTAAAGGTGTCAAATTGCTATAGAACCTTAATGTTAAGGTCCTTATGTTGTAATTAGACCATTAAATTGGTGAGTGGACATATATGGACATTTAATGGATGTTTTAAATGGTTTTTCATTAAGGTTATTATGGTAATTAATATATGTGTATTTTTGGATTAATTGAATGAGTATATAAATAAATAAGTTAATTTTGAATTCATATAGATCAATAAAGAAAGAATTCAGATTTAAATCCGGGAGAAACCAAGGTTATCGAGTAGTCGACCCAATCCGTCAATTCCGAATACGAGGTAAGTTCGCATGTGATGATTACATTATAAATGTATGTTAAAATGCTTTAATATTGCATAGATTGTTAAAACGGGATTATGTGTAACAGTCTGATTTAGACCCTAGTCAGAATAGTGGTTTCGAGACCACAAATCCGAGGTCAGAATGTTAATCTAATATTACTTTCTGTGTGAAAACGTATGTGATATAGCCTGTGTGAAAATTTCTGTGTGATAATTTGATCATTTGTGTGTTGAATTAAGAGAAAGGATTTAATTGCATAAAGTGCAAAATGCTGTGTGCTGATTTATGAGTACTTAATTGTTGTTGGCTTTTTAAGGTGGAGGCCTTATGTTGTTATTAAGGCATTATTAAAGATAGCAGGTGGTTAAATGACTTATTAGCCTTAAAATATATTTTTTTTATATGACTTATAAAAGGTCAAAGTTGGTATTTGTTTAATAAGTTAATAGTAATTAAAACAAAACAAATTTGATGGCCATTTTCTCATCTTTCTTCCACCAAAAAATAGAAAAGAGAATAGCCATTGAAGCTTTTGAAATTTCGGCACTTACTAAGCTTGATTGAGGTATGTTTTGAGCTCAATTTTTGATAAATTCTACGTTTTTGTGATCGTTGCTTCGTGTTCTTTCAAACCCATACTTTGATTTTAGAAATTCATGGTGATTTTGAGTTATGCCATTGATGAATGCTTGAGCTTTGTGATAGTTGATGATGAATAATGAAAGATATGTGTTTAATGAACATGTGTTGTTCTTGAATTTTTGATGAATTTAGCTAATTAGGGTTAAATTGTGAATATAGCAATTTGAAGGACTAAAATGTGAGATAAATGAAATGAGTGGGCTTGTATAAGCATGAGGAGAATTCGGCTAGGCTTGAACCAAGTGAAATTATGTGAATTTGATGATTTTGTGAAATAGGGACTAAAGTGTCGAAATGTGAAAATGTGAGGGCTATTGTGTAAAATGCCCTAAATATGTGTGGATTAAAATGAATGATTTGGTAATTAAATGGATTGAATTTGAATGTGTACAGACCAAGGGAGGAAAGGTTCGGATTGAGATCGAGGCAAAGATAAAGTGCTCAATTAATTGACCGTATCGATAGTTCGACGTCCGAGGTAAGTTCAGACATAATACATGTATTTAGCTATGTTTAATGTTATGAAATGATTTGGTATGATATTATTGAAATGAGAATGCTATAAGATAGCTTGAGTTATGTGGCACTAAGTGTGCGCATTCGAAAATGTGACCGAGATGAATAGCACTGTGTGGGCGATGTTATGAAAGCTTCGATTATTTGACGTGGCACTGTGTGTGCGATACCAAGATAAGTCGATTGAAAGATTAGGCACTAAGTGTGCGATGACTAATATGTATCAACCATGTATATGGCACTAAGTGTGTGGTTAAATTGAAAGAATATCAGAGGATGATCGATTTGTAATATCAAGCATTGAGTAGCTTGGAAATTGAATAACTATGTGTTAGCTAAGGTATGTATTGAACCTTTGTGGTTGATGAGTTTATAGATAAAGCTATGAATGAATGAATGAATAATTTTAGCTATGGATGATTTGGTATGATTAGGGGTGAATTGATCTATATGATGGTTGTTTTAGTTTAATGTTTTATGTTACGAACTTACTAAGCTTTATAAAGCTTATTGTGTGATTTGTTTCTCTGCTTTGCAGTGTCAATAAAGCTAGATTGGATCCGGGAATCGTCAGCATCTCAATCACACTATCGGCATTCTATTTTGGTACTTTCGGAAAGATGTACATAGTTGAAATATGGCATGTATAGGCTAGTTGTTTGGACTCATATTTGAGATGTGTAAATAGCCATGTGATATGGCTAGCTAAATGTTGGTAATGTGCATGAGTGAATATGATATTTGGTGCATATTTTGATATAGCATGATGGTAATGAATTAGCTTATAAATGGTGAGTTCAATGATGAATTAATGCCTTAGTGATTTAGTGAAGTTATGGATGATTTATACCTAGATTTACATGTAATTTGGTTGTGTTAAATGGCATGCTTAGAAATGAGATTATATGTGATGCTATGATGATTATTGGACATGAAATTAGTTGCCAAATTGTGTGTATAAAGATGCTCAAATGTGCTTGTAGGATTGACCCATGTGGGTGGCATTTTGGCCTTGCAAATGGCCTATTTTTGCCACATGGTGGTGGCAGACGGGCGTGCCTGGTGACTGTGGGCGTAGGTCAGTATATGGCCTAAGAGCACACGGCCATGGCACACAGACGTGCCTGGTAGCCATGTTGTTTTCAATAGGATCGACCACGGCCAAAGTACACGGGCGTGCTTAGTGGCCGTGGGAGCTAAGTCAGTTTCGACCACGGGGAGGACACACGAGTGTGTCTAGCAGCCGTGGGAGGCACACGGCCTACCCACACGGGCGTGTATCCCCTGAAACCTAAAAAGGTTTTAAATTTCCAAGAAGTTTCTGTACGTGTTTTGGTTTAGTCCCGACCCCTCCCTAACATGTGTTTAAGGTCTTATACTCCTTAATAAAGGACTAACTGTTTATGTTTGATGTATTATGATGATGATTGACTTTGTGTCGTAATTGGGTTGTAAATAATCCTATTGCCTGGTAATGCCTCTTAACCTTATTCCGGCGACGGTTTCGGGTTAGGGGTTTACATTATGGATAATGTATGAATTGTGAAAACGACTTTACGGATGCATTCAATAATAAAAACGAAAAGTGTGGAAGCCCGGTTGAACCTTAAGAATAGTTTTGGATACTATTGACATGTCAGTAAGTGATACGTTGAGTTGGCTTCGGGCCATGATATTAGCACTTCGGGTGCGTATTTTACCGATTTGGCTTCGAGCCATGCATATCGGATGATTTGGCTTCGGGCCATGATAATAGTTCTTCAGATAAGTTACCTTGATTTGGCTACGGGCCACGGTATAGGTACTTATCATACGAGACTCCTGAGTATCCAATTTCTATTTCGAATGGTTCAATGGGTAAACAAATGATGTGTTTGAGAAAAAGGTTAGTATGAGGTGATACAGGTACGTACAGAACCTATTTGAGTATTAAATAGTGAAAGTTCGATGAGTTTGTATTTGATTATGTTTTGAGACATGAGAAAGGTCTGCAGTTAATGTGTATATGGTTTTTTCATGTGTAATTGGTTGATTTGCATTTATTCGATGAAATAAGTTATTCACGTACGAGCTTACTAAGCTATGAAGCTTACTTCGTGTTATTTTTCTACGTTTTATAGTGAATCAAGGCTAGCTCAGATCTGAGAGTCATTGGGAACATCATTGTACTATCAAACATTTATGTTGGTACTTTTGAATTATACATTTATGGTATATGGCATGTATAGGCTAGATGTGGTATTTTGGTTGTGATCATAACCATGAGATTTTTGGCTTGTAAATGATGTTAATATTGATGTATGTTTGGCTATTAGAAATGGCTTGTAAATGTATATGTTTTGGTTTGTATATATATAGTCATGAGTTGTAACGCCCCGAATTTTGGGCCTAGATGAATTGGGCTTTAGGCTTTAGGTCTCAGAAAATTATTAAGTGAGCGAGAAATGACAAATAACATGTTGGCTTTAAGGGTTTAATAAACTTGGAGTGTCTAGGGGTGTTGAATAAGTGCTGGGTTCGAATTTTGAGGAGAAGGAATTTTTAATTAATTATTAAAGGAACCAAGGCGGTGAGTAGTTTGGGATTTTAAATAAAAATAAGGAAAAATGGCATCAAAGAGCCTTGTGGTGGAGTGGCTAAGTGACGCCACTTAGGGTATAGAAAGGTGGCGTTATGGGCTAGCAAGGAGATCCTAGGTTCAAATCCTAGCTTAGTATTTTTTTTAGGAGTTTAATTTTGGCCTTCTAGAAGGTTGGAAGTGGTGTGATGATGGACTCTAAGAAGAGTGATCAGAAGAGAAAATTTAGGAAAAGGATTGGTGAGTTATCAGGGAGAAAAATGAGGAGATAAGATGGGGAAGAGTTGGAGCCGATTGGGACTTTGAGGGGGGTAGATAGAGTTTCAGTTTTGTGTATAAATAGGGGGTGCCGAATTCCCCCTGTGCTATTTCGGCAACTATAGTGCTCTACCGAATTCTCCTTCACTTTTTCTGTTCTAAACCTCGCCTATTCCTAATGTGTTTTCTTTTCTTCTAAAGCCTTAAACCGAATATCATTCTCTTCTTTCTCCATTGCTTGTGCTGTCCCACCTTCATCTCAATTGCTGGGGACCGAATATTCGTGACTTCAAAAGCCGAAAACCTTTGCTCTTGGAGACGATTTCTTCATCGCCCCAAACCTTGTGCCGAATACTCTAGTGACCAAATCTCTGTCGTGATGTCACCATTCCTTTGATTTTTGGTGGATCGGATCTTGGAAAAATCGGAATCAAGCTTGGATCTACAAGTCTCTGCCGAAAAGCTATCCATACGTCTCGGTTGTTGGGTAAGTGTTCTTGATTTTGGGATAAGTTGGCCGAATAGTCTATAGTAAGGGAAAGGGTGACTTAAGTGGATACAAGTCACCTATTAATATACCGATATAATCGACGGATAGTGTGATGAAATCTCCAACAACTTCCAACCCGAACGAGCTTTCGATTATCTAGAAACACAAAGAAATTAACACAAAGTAAGCTTGTAATGCTTAGTAAGTTCATAATTCATAAACAAAACTTACCGTTTCCTCTTATAAGCACAAAAATCAACTTGAAACTATCAAAAATGGCTTGGCATTAACCTAAGCAACAACAACCTTCCAAGTTAGCAAATGGGATAGCATAACAAATCATCTCATAGAACTGTAGCTTTTATATATATTACTTCAAAGCATTCATACTTTCAACAAATGGCTGAGCATATTTAAATCACTAACAACTCATACTTTTCATACTTTCATAATATCACTTACAGGAGAATTTGTCGAACCTTTCCTTTTTCATACCCATTGGACCACTAGAATAATATTGGATACGTGGAAATCTCGCACACTAAGTGCCCACTTGTGTTCGAAACCACTACTAACTCATATCTCATATCAATGCTCTCTCTCGAGCCAGAAATGGGTTTGCTCACACAAGTTGTCAGTCAAGACGTAGCTACACGGTGCTGCTTGTACAAGCTGTCAAGTAACCGCAACACATGCCTAAAACTCAACCACTAGTAGGACGTACGAGACCAACACCCAAAACACGGTAACCCCTAATGACATGTCATTTGTATCCTATATATTCCTAAGGTTCAAACGGGATCTGAAAGTCACCGAAACTTCGTTTGATATTTTCGTAGAGTTGTAATTTCAGTATATATAACATAAAGGCATTTAAATCAAACATAATTCAATACTAATTAAATATACGAACTTACCTCAAACATGAACAAAGAATTACAATCGATTAATCCAATACTTTTTCGTTTCCCCGATCTCAATCTGTACGTTGCTTTTCTTGATCTATATAACCAAATTTAACTAGTTCAAACTTTATTCTATTCAATTTAATCCAAGAAATCATGTTTTGGCAAAATTACACTTTTGCCCTTTAAATTTTGAATTCAATACAATTTAGTCTCTAGCTCATAACAATGCAAATTCGTGCAATTTAATACAATTTGACTATAGTCAAATATCACTAATGCCCTTAATAAGCCCTACATTTCCTTTATTTCACAATTTAACCCTGAATATTTTTCTATTTTTCTATCATCAAGCATTCATTTTCATCCATCAAGCATAAAAAACAACTAACATACATTCATGGTAAAACCCTAGACTTTTAACAGTTTTGCAAATTAGTCCCCGGGCTAGCTAGATTAAGTTACAACAATACGAAAAACATATAAATCATTAAAAACGAGTCAAAAATGCACTTATATGCATGGAAACTATAGCCGAACCTTCAAAACCACAACAATGGAGTTTTTGCTTCTTTATTTTCGGTTGAAAATGGTTAGAACGATGATACATTTTTGTTTTCATTATTTTACTAAGTTTATTTTATTAAATTACAACTTTAACCTTAATTAATAACCTTTAAAACCATTAACAATATGTCCATATAAGTCCACTCACATTATGGATGGTTTAATTACAACATAAGCCCTCCAAACTTTTATTATCAAATCTATTTACCCCCTTTAGCTTATTGCACCTTTTGCAATTTAATCCTTTTTATCAAATTAAACATGAAAACAATAAAATTTCTTTGCGAAACTTTTATACGACACTACTAACATGCTGTAGACATTAAAATAATAATAAAAGAAATTTTTTGACATCGAATTTGTGGTCCCGAAACCACTATTCTAATTTCACCGAAAAACAGACTGTTACAACAACCATTAACAAAAGCATTAAGGCACACCAAGGCTTGGCACAACCAACAACTTACCAAAAAAACATTCAACCCTGTACATGCGACTTATAACTATAACCAAAGTAATCAAAAACTACCAATATAATGAATGAATAGTGTGATGATGCTCCAACGAGATTCCAACCGATTGAGTTTTCCAATGATCTGCAAGAAAACAAAACCTCTAACATAAGCAATAATGCTTAATAAGTTCATATAAAGGCAACTTAACTATTGAACAGATTAGAATAAAACACTAAGCATAATTTTCATTATATTTTAAGCTAACTTTAGTTTTCTATTCACTACACCTCTCATAGATAATTAGTGTAGCCTTGCATGTATATACATATTTTTTCATATAACCATTTCATATAACCATTTTACTTAAACATTTCTTCTTACCATAACACTTACACATTTAACATATAACCATTCTGTAATTCACCTTTCATTACAAACTTTCATATAAACATTTCATCCCAAAATCACTTACTTTCACTAAAACAATGTGAAAACTAATTAAATAGACTAATCATACCTGTTATTCATTTATGAAGCACTTAAAGGATTAGTACTAAAAATGGTTCATCGTAAGCTTCCTGTACTATAATAATTCAATCCAAACTCATTCATATATGTGTATAAATATCTATCTTTAACTACATAATCATCAATATAATTATACTCACATATGATCAAGTAGTTCATTGAACATTTAACATTTACTAATATCTTGACTATACATTAGCCATTAAGCACATAAATAAATTTTGTAAATTCCATTAACATTTAGCCCGATGAACTAGTAACTTAACTCGAATACTTGGGTAACTACATCACACCAGAGGCATCATAGATGCATAACAGGAACATCAAAATGCAGAATGGGGCACAAATGTGCAAAAAGAGGCACCGTAGTGCAAATAGGGACATCGAAGTGTATACAGAGGCACCAAAGTGCAAAACTCGTACAAGCGCGCATACTAACCCCACTGCATGCCAGTCGTATCCTAGCGATTACTACGTTCAATCGAGCATTTTATGTAATCCATTACCTTTACACATATTTATCAATCAAGGGCACTACATCTTTTCCATACACATAATATGATATCAATATATATTCATTCTATCAATGTGTCATCACAAGGATTATCATGATCCATTAATCACTTTAATATGAATTTAATTTTAATATTTAAAATACTATAATAACATATAAAATTTCACATGTATTTATACAATTTACAAGCAACAATAACTTATTTTCAAGAAACTTACAATTTACACATCAAACATTATGAACTTACCTTAATCCAAGTAACATTTAAATAGACAATCTATAATTCATAATCACCAAATACATTAACAATAGTTCACATATCCTTTAATTTGATTAATTCCTCTAATTGATCCATAAATAATTACACATCTTTAATTAATTTAACCATAACATAAATAACTATTTACACATTTAAATAGACAATCTATAATTCATAATCACCAAATACATTAACAATAGTTCACATATCCTTTAATTTGATTAATTCCTCTAATTGATCCATAATAATAATTTATCACATCTTTACCAATTAATTTAACCATAACATAAATAACTATTTACATTCATCAAAAGTGGAAAATAATAATTTATATCCATTTACGAACTTACCTCGACAAATACAGTTGTAACAACGAAGTCGACGACTAATCGAACACTCAAATTTTCCTCGATTTTGATCTGTTTGGTTCGTTTTGTGATCTAACTAATAATGTTTCGCTCAATTAAACCATTCAATAACTTAAAATAATTAATTTAAGTTATAACTCTTATTTTTGGGAAATTAACAAAATTACCCCTAATATTTACAAAATTGGCCAAAATCAAGCCATTCCATTCTCCCATTTCAAGCTTGTACCTAAACAAAAATTGCACACACGACCAAGGCATCACAAACATACTAAAACATGCATAAAATGACCAATTCAAATAACCAAATTCCATTCAACCAATATGCCATATAGACACCTCAATCACAATCAAGTTAATATACCTAAACATATATATATTTGATTACATTGCTACCATATCAAAACATACCATATTTGACCTATACCATTTCAATATAAACTTACCATTTGGACCAATACTTACATGCATCAAAATAACATAAATGACCCAAACCAACCATTTCCAAATGGTACCAAACAACCAAAATATATATACATACCAAAATCAACCATTAGCATTCAACCCAAACTTTAAACATAGGTCCAGCTATACATGCCATTATAACCTTGGCCAAAACATCAAAAACTACTGATATGATCGTTGGATAGTGTGACAGATCTCTGACAAGCTTCCAAACCGATCGAGCTTCCGATAATCTGTAAATTAAAGGAAAGTAGTTACATAAGTAATGAATGCTTAGTAAGCTCGTATACTTTAAACATAACATTCCATTTCAATAATGAAATTTTTAGGGTAATTATAAACCTATACCAATACCACAAGTTTTATCAAACTATATAATCATCAACTCACAAGTTAGTAAGTTAAGACATATTACGTAATCATTAACCTTTTCATAAGACTATGAACCATTCCATTTACTTACTCTCCCTTCCACTTACTTAGCAGAAGATTAAATAACATTATCAATTCATGAATTAGTGTATTTATTCATGACATAGGTAAAATCATCCATAGCATAAGTAAGTTTTTCACATGTAAATACGTCATTCAACTAATCAATCCTTTTTATCATCATATTACATCACAATTATGAACTTACTATTTCATTACCTTTTTTTACCCGTTTCATTTGCATAATACAAGATATAAGCATAAACATCAACCATAACCACAAGCTTGACACAAGCCTAAACATCATCATCAATACACAAGTTAGTGCATTTATACATAACTTTTTTGGAATCAACCACATGATAAGCCATTTCATAAGAAAATATATATTTTGATTCATACAACCTTTTCATGAACATAAGCATATTTACATTTGGACACTTACCATTTCAATGTATATCATTATGATTAAACATGATATAATCCAACCATAAGCTTGGCACAAGCCTAAGCATCATCAACAACACATGTTAATACATCAACTAATAATTCACTTGAATTAACATAAGGTAAGTCATTATACATGTAACACCCCTCACCCATATTCAACGCTGGAATAGAGTTACGGAGCATTACCAGACTTCCAACACATTTATACATACTTTTCACATACATTTATTCAATACAGACAATTATCATTCAATCTCAATCAATTTGTCCCTAATACGAGCCTACTAGGCCCTAAACATGCTTTGGGACTAAACCGATAACTTAAGAAACTTTCACAAAACTTTGAAATTTTTCTCAAAACAGGGGACACATGCTCGTGTGGTCCGGCCGTGTGTCTCACACGGCCACCAGACATGCCCGTGTCACAAGCCGTGTGGACATTCCAAATGGGAGCACATGGCCGTGTCCCAGCCAGTGTCCTACCTCGTGTCAAAACAAGTGAGCTTACTGACTTGGGTCACACGACCAACACACGCGCCCTAGTGGCTAGCCCGTTTGCCCTAAAAATGGCCATACATGCCCGTGTGCCAAATCATGTTTTAGGCCGTGCCAAACCTGTAGGGTATACTGTGTAATATCCTGAAAATGGGCTTGTGCATTTATGCTTAATTATATGAAATAGCATGCTCATGTGTGTTGTGAATGTGCATTATGAATTTGTGTGAACCTTAGAAAATAGGAAAATAGCTTAGGAATTTTTAGATTTAATTCTAAAAGAGGAGCTAAGCTTGGCAGGGCCTTAAGAAAATAAATAAGCGAGATTTGACATGAAATTGGGCTTGGAAAAGTGGCTGCAAGGCGCCACTTAGGGCCTAGCAAGTGACGCCATATTCAAGGTAAAAGGGGGCAAGGTTCGAGTCACATAGGAAGCAAAATAAGGGATTTTATTTTGCATGTTTGCGTCAAGGAGAGGTGGAAGAGATGGACGGCATCAAGGCACTTAAAAGATGAGTTTTATTCTTTTTAAATTTTCGGGTAAATAGTAGATAAATGATGATTTATTATTAGATTATTTTAAGGGATAAAAGAGAGGAAAGGGGATAGGGGATAGTAAGAGGAAGAGATGGCTTGGGGTGATAATTTCGGCAAAGAGGAGAAAATAAGGCCATTCCTCATTCTCTTCTTCCCAACAAAGTCTCTGCCGAATTCTCTAGCCATTCTTCTTTTTCTCTCTTGTTTTATCAAAGCCGAAAACACAAGCACTCATAGCCGATTACTTCATAACATCTAAAGCTGAAATCTTATCCCTCTCCATTACTGAAATTGATCTGTTCTCTTCTTCTTTTCCCAACTCAATCAAAAGCTGAATTCCTCTAAGGTGTGAAGCAAGGTGCTGTCGATTTTTGTAAAGAAGGTAAAGGTCAAATATCATTTAATTTCCATCCTTTTCTTTAAGACCTGTCGAAATCTAGGACTAATCCCAATAATATTGTTGGTTGCCAAAATTTCTAAGGATCTTTCGGGATTTGTCTGCTACTGTCAACTAGCAAAAGAGGAAGATTTCGGGATTTTAAAGATTCAAGGTAAGTTATATTTGACTTTCGGCTATAGGCCATTCTTATGAGATTCAAAGTTGGAATTTAATCTAACTTATGGCTATAGGTATTTCGACAAGTCCTTGGTTAAGTGACTAATTCCGGGATTTGGAATCACAAGGTAAGTGAAGGTATATTCGGCCATATTAGTTACCATAGTAGCCGAATCTAACTATGGACATGTAGGGGCAGTCGACAGTGGTACACAAAGTTTTCAGGATTTCAAATCGCAAGGTAAGCACTTATGTACAATCGGCCATAGCCCTATTTTGATATCTAGATCTATTTCTTACATGTTCAAAAGCCGAAAACTAACCCTTTAGGTGATCTAGAGTTTGGCCGATTGCTAGGGGGAGTACCACGAACTTTCGGGATTTGGTTAGTAACCAAATCAGCAACAAGGTAAGTTTCGGGATTTGATTAATTGGCCGAATGGCCTTTAGCTAAAATATTGCATGTTGGCTGAATGTAGGAATGTAATATCCTGAGATAGGGGTTATTTTGTAACTGCATTGTTTGCTTGTGTTTGGACTGCGATGTTGTTATTTGTGATGTTTTGAGACTTAGTTGTAAGTCTAGTGTAGGCCTGAGTAGTAGGAAAAATTTTAGTTTTAAGTTTAAGTGGAAGGAGCTGAAGGAGCTAAGAGTTATAAGTATTTTAAGTGGGTTTTAGCACAAGAAAAAGGCTTGGCAAAGTGGCAGGAAGGCGCCACTTAAAGCCTTGTGTTTGACGCCACTTGCAAGGGAAGGAGGTCTCAGGTTCAAGTTGCAGAAATCCCACCTTTTGTCTTCTATTTTGACGCCAAGGAGGGGGAGTTGTGTGCAGTTCAAACTCTGCCATAGACCAAGTCAAATATTCAAATGGTTGGCAGAGAGAAAAAGTAGGCATTTGACTGATTCAAAATGGTTTGAATTGGTGGCCAGGAGTGATTTTAGGTGTTAGCCGAATCTTGAACTCCTCTTGGGGAGGAGTGGCCGGTTTTGGTAGGTGAGTAAGGGGAGAGTGCCAAATTCTCTTAGGCATTTGGGGTCATTTTCGGTCAGCTTGTGTCAAAGCCGAAACTTCCTTAGGTGATTGCCGAAATTCTTTAGGTGTTTCTTTTTTTTGTTTTTGCTCCTAGCCGAACCCTCAAGTAAGTGCACACTTTTTCTTCTTGGTAACTGAAAGTCTCAAGCAACACATGCCCTTGCCGAAACTTGCTTTTGTTCTCTCTTAATTCTCTTTGGTGGCCGAATCTTCTACTCTTCTTTTTCCCTCTTTCTTTTGTTTTCTTTCCAAACCGAAAATTCCCTCCTCACATCCATCTTTTCTTTTCTCTGCTCAAACACTTTTGCCGAAACCCTATCTTCCTTTTTACTTCATTTCTTTCTCTTCTTCCACTCAGACCGAACCATAATTGTTTGTGTCAAGCAACCATAGCCGAATCCCCTCCACTCTTGTTGCCGAAACCTCTCCTCTCCTATTAGTTCACTTTGGCCGAATATTAAGAGTAGTGTTGATCTCTTTAGGAATTCTTTTTCAATCCTTTGGAGAAGGTAAGTGCTAGGTCGAATGCTATTTCTTCTTCTCGCTGTTTCTTTGTCGGCATCTATAAGGGTAAGAGCTGATTTTGGCATTTGGGAGTAAGGGTGTTAATCACTTATTTTGGAACCAATTTATTGTAGGTACTCAGGGGTTTTGAAGTACTCATTCCAAGCCTCCTTTCTCTGTCAATTGGATTTGGTAAGTGGTGGTAAGGATCGATGTTAATAGTCTATTCTTTTAAGTATTCGTAAGCCAAAGGCTTTTGAGGCTAACTGTTTCTGCGTCTTAGGGGGTGGCCGATTGCAAGAGGAGACTGTCTCATAGTGTTGGGATTTGATTGGAAATCAAATCGGCAGTAAGGTAGGGGGTTCATGCGTTAACCCTTGAGCTATTTGGTTTGGCCGAATGGCCTTGGTACTAATCTTTATGTTTGGCCGAATATAGGAGCAAGGAAATCTAGTGTCTTAGATCGGTTCTTCGGGATTTGGGGCTTGCGTTATAACAGGTGTGTAAACTTACACACTCCATACTTAGTAATATATTTTAATAACCTGATTGTTAAGTAAAGCCGAAACAGTACGGATGTGATACGATACCCTATGGGTATGTGCACGGATTCGGGTAAGTCCATTTCAATATGAGTTCTGTTATGTGATATATGATATCATGATTTCTGACATATATGTTATGTGATGGGTAACTAGTCATGTTGGCATGATTTGCATGATGTATATGATTTACATGAGTATGGCATGATGATGGGTAATATGAGAGGAGGGGGAAGATGATATCCGTGTCTTTGGGACACCAGAGGTTTGGCACCTCCAGTGGTTTGGTACCACAGTTTGATTTTGTGACTTTGGGTCACCAGAGGTTTGGCACCTCATAGCGAATTGTCCCAGTGGCTTAGCACCACAGTGGGTTGGCCCCACAGTTGACATTACGAGATCGTCGCCAGTGATTTGGTATCACATGTGGGTTGGCCCCACACTTGGATTATTGATATTCGTGACTTTGGGTCACCAGAGGTTTGGCACCTCATAGCGACTTGTCCCAGTGGCTTAGCACCACAGTGGGTTGGCCCCATAGTTGATATTACGGGATCGTCGCCAGTGATTTGGTATCACACGTGGGTTGGCCCCACAGATGGATTATTCGTGACTTTGGGTCACCAGTGGTTTGGCACCACAATATTGGATATCGTGACTTTGGGTCACCAATGGTTTGGCGCCACCAGTGGTTTGGCACCACCAGTGGTTTGGTACCACACGGGGTAGAAAAGGTGTTATGGATGGCTAGGGTTGGGTGCATTAATTATATTGCTTAATTATGTTGGGTGTAAGAATGTTGCATTAATCGGGAGGGGGATTTATGCACTGAGTCTTGTGACTCACCTTCTCCCTTATCATTTCAGGTGACACTTAGATCGCGGATGTGGAGCCGGGCGGACTCGAGGTGACCATGCTATGAATAAATACGGTCTTTCATGGATTTGAACTTGGTACTTTATTTCTTTTATTTCGATTTGGTTTTGTTGGGATTGTAAAAAGGCCTTTTAAGTTATGTTTTGATTATTTATGTGATTGGATGTGATTTCAAATATGACTTAACAAATTATTGGGTAATAATCGACAAAAGATGAATAATAAGGTTTTCTAAACTACAAAACGACGTGTTTTAAACTTTACAATCGGGTATCACGTTACAACTGAAGATAACTTCAACTCAAATGGTTTTTTTTTAACTTAAAGTTTTCCACGCTCAATCCAAAAGATTTTAAGCAACTAAAAAGGAACTATACAATGTTTTTAAATGATATGGAATTGTTTACTTATGAACTCGACCAACTAAGTTTCAATGATCTAAGTTCAGGTTTTCAAAAACAACAAGAGCGGTTTTTAACTCATCATGCACCTGCTTCCTACAAAAATAAAACAAAGAGAAATTTTTACTCAAAACTGGATTCGATTTTCTTCAAAATATTTTCCTCTAACATGCTAGATTCGGTCGTGGTGTGTTGACCGGGTTTGGGGTGTTACAATTGTGGTATCAGAGCAGGGTTCAAAGGCTCGACTGTGGGCCCAAGGCCCAAAAATGTTTTAAAAGTTGGTTATAAGTGTTTTTTTTCAAAATATATGGTTTGAAAGGCATGGCACCGAGTCTCTGGCACCAATCCACCCAGGTAAGTACCCTTACTATTGCTTGTGATGTTTGATGTGATGTGATTGAATGACTAGCAATAGTAGATTACTTTGGAAACTGAAACTGATAGGACTCTATGGACTGCGAAAACGAAACTTCTTTAATAAGAAATATTCATAAGACTTTACCTTTAAAGACAGTGGAATAATCACTAATGCATAAAACTTCTAAATCAGATAAGTCGAGGTATTTGTCATGAGCACTCGAGGTGGACGTGGTCGGGGTAGGATGACAGTTTCTGAACCTGTAGGGTCTGGTCAGGGGTCAGAGAATGAGATACCGGTACAACCACCAACTGCAGGTGGTGAGTTTCAGGATCAGACTGGGGATGATGCAGTGTCGCAGGCGATGCTGCGAGTTCTGGAAAGGGTAGCTGGAGTAGGTGGAGGCGCAGGAGCTCGGAAATCTGTACCTGAGCGACTCCGAGCCAATGGGGCTGAAGTATTTCGAGGTGTTTCTGGTGTGGCTCCCAGCACGGCTGAGTATTGGCTGGAGGCGACCGAGCGGATCATGGATGATCTGGACCTGACTGCTGAAGAAAAACTGAAAGGAATAGTATCGCTTCTCCGAGATGAGTCGTATCAGTGGTGGCTCATGGTTCGAGACAGTGCTGTAGCGGAAGATCTTACTTGGGATTATTTTAAGGCCGCATATCAGAAAAGTACATTGGAGCTAGATACATCGATACACAACGGAAGGCATTTCTGAGGTTGGTTCAGGGGAGTAAGTCTGTATCAAAGTATGAGGTAGAGTTCTTAAAGCTAAGTCGGTATGCTAGAGGCATTGTGGCTATTGAGCACGAGCGGTGTGTTCGATTCGAGGATGGTCTGAGAGATGAGCTGAGATTGTTGATTGCTCCACAACAAGAGCGTGAGTTTGCTGTCCTGGTAGAAAAGGCTAAGGTAGCCGAAGGGGTTAAAGAGTCTGTGAGGCAGAATATGGATAGGAACAGACATAAGAGAAGCTTTGTGTCATCTGGGTCGGCTGGAAATTCTCAGAAAAGAGCTAGACAGAGTGGGCCGAATCAGTCTGGTAGATCTGTTGCTGCTAATCAGGGACCAACACAGTGTAACCGTTGTGGGAAATCTCATTGGGGAGGATGCTGGACCGGCGGAAAAGGATGTTTTGAGTGTGGTTTGCTGGATCACCGTGTGAGAGACTGTCCGCGTAAGATGGCTAGGACTCAGTCTGAGGGTCAGGGCCGTACTCAGTTCAGGAATAATGGACCGCCACCGCAGAGGGGTCGTGGTAATGGTAGATGAGGTAATGGTTCTGGTCAGGGCCGTGGAGCACCGGGCAGAGGTGCGGGCAGCACTGAGGCTAGACAGCCTGGGTTGGTGTATGCAGCGAGGCACCGAGAGGAGGGCGACGCACTGGACGTCATAACCGGTACGTTCTTGATCTTTGGTTTTCCCTATACTGCTTTAACTGATGTGGGTTCGACGCATTCATACGTTGCTAGTAGCATAGTAGAGACCATGGACTTAAACTTTGAGACTACTTCTAGACAGATGACAGTGATTAGCCCTCTAGGTCACTCTGTAGTTGAGAATAAGCTGTATAGAGATGTACCCCTAGAACTTCAAGGGGTCGTGTTTGTTGCTGATCTGATGGAACTGCCATTTGGGGAGTTCGATCTGATTCTTGGGATGGACTGGTTGATTAAGTACCAGGCGAGGTTGGATTGCACGGCTAAGCGCATGGTTCAAAAGACGGTTGAGGATGACGAGGTGGTCATGATAGGTAATAAAAGAGATTACTTATCCAACGTGGTATCTGCTTTGAAGGCTGAGAAGATGGTCAGGAAGGGCTGCGAAGCATTTATGGTTCATGTGTATGCCTTGGAGGCTAAGGAGTCTGCTGTAGGGAAGGTCCGAACAGTAAAGGAATTTGCTGATGTGTTTCCAGAGGAACTTCCGGGATTGCCACTGGATTGTGAGGTGGAGTTTGGCATAGATCTGTTACCCGGAACCGCGCCAGTGTCTATTACTCCGTATAGGATGGCGCCAAAGGAGTTAGTGGAATTAAAGGCTTAGTGGAATTAAAGGCTCAGATCCAGGAGTTAGTGTTTCGCCTTGGGGAGCGCCGGTACTCTTTGTCAAGAAGAAAGATGGTACAATGCGGATGTGTATAGACTACCGCCAGTTGAATAAGCTGATGATCAAAAACAAGTATCCGCTGCCGAGGATAGATGACTTGTTTGATCAGCTGAAGGGTGCAGCGGTATTCTCGAAGATCGACTTAAGGTTTGGGTACCATCAGCTAAAGGTGAAGGAGGCTGATATCCACAAGACGGCGTTTCGTACTCGGTATGGGCACTATGAGTTTCTGGTAATGCCGTTTGGGTTGACTAACGCGCCGGCAGCATTTATGGATATGATGAATAGGGTATTCCAATAGTATTTGGATCAGTTCGTCGTGGTATTCATAGACGACATCTTGGTTTATTCGAGGACAGAAGAGGAGCATGATGCGCATTTGCGAGTTGTATTGCAGATTCTGAGGGAAAAGCAGCTTTATGCTAAGTTCAGTAAGTGCGAGTTCTGGCTTAGGGAGGTGACTTTCTTGGGTCATGTAGTGTCAGCTGAGGGGATTAGAGTGGATCCTCGAAAGATTGAGGCAGTGTTGGATTGGAAGCCGCCTAAGTCAGTGGCTGAGATTCGGAGTTTCCCGGGTTTGGCAGGGTACTACCGAAGATTTGTAGAGGGATTTTTGTTGATCGCAGCACCGATGACCAAGTTGTTAAGAAAAGGTGTTCCGTTTGTTTGGACTGAGAAGCAACAAGAGAGTTTCGACAAGCTAAAGAAGATTTTGACTGAAGCTCCGATTCTGATTCAGCCTGAGGCAGGAAAGGAATTCACAGTATATTGCGATGCATCTCATACGGGTTTAGGTTGTGTGCTGATGCAGGAAGGGAAGGTAGTGGCTTATGCATCTCGACAGCTGAGGCCACATGAGGTCAATTATCCGACGCACGACTTGGAGTTAGCGGCAGTAGTCTTCGCCTTGAAGATCTGGAGGCACTACTTGTACGGAGAGAGATCGATAGTCTACACTGATCACAAGAGTCTGAAGTACCTTTTGACTCAGAAGAATTTGAATTTGAGGCAGCGCAGGTGGATTGAGTTGCTCAAGGACTACGACTGTTCGATTGAGTATCACCCGGGCAAGGCTAACGTTGTGGCAGACGCGTTGAGCCGTAAGGTTGTATCGGACTTAAGAGTGATGTTTGCCCATTTGAGTTTGTTTGACGATGGAAGTATTCTGGCAGAATTACAGGTTAAGCCGACTTGGGTTGAGCAGATCAAGGAGAAACAGTTAGAGGATGATGTCTTGAGTGCGCGGAGGTTGCAAGTGCAGGATAGTGGTTTGGAGGGTTTCAGCTTGTCTAGTGATGGAGTGCTGTGTTTTCAGGGGAGAGCTTGTATGCCGAAGGATGTCAAGTTAAGGCAGATGATTCTTCAGGACGCACATAGCAGCCCATACGCTATGCATCCTGGAGGTAGCAAGATGTATCGGGATCTAAGAGAGTAGTTTTGGTGGCCGGGTTTGAAGCGGGAAGTGACAGAGTTTGTAGGTAAGTGTCTGACATGTCAGCAGGTCAAGGCTGAACATCAGTTTCCGTCAGGGTTGCTTCAGCGAGTGAAAATTCCACAGTGGAAGTGGGAAAGGATCACTATGGATTTCGTCAGTGGATTACCTCTTACGCCTAGCAAGAAGGATTCAGTTTGGGTGATTGTTGATCGTCTGACTAAATCAGCTCACTTCATACCGGTAAGGGTTGATTACTCTCTTCAGAAGCTAGCTAAGCTGTATGTGTCAGAGATAGTGAGATTGCATGGTGTGCCAGTAGCGATCATCTCGGATAGGGATCCCAGATTTACGTCAAGGTTCTGGAAAGCATTGCATCTGGCTTTAGGTACGCGCTTGGATTTTAGTACTACTTTTCATCCACAGTCGGACGGGCAGTCGGAAAGGGTTATACAGATCTTAGAGGACATGCTGAGAGGTTGTGTTCTGGACTTCAGAGGTAGCTGGGAAGAGTTTCTGCCGTTAGCTGAGTTCGCCTACAACAATAGTTACCAAGCAAGTATCAAGATGGCACCATATGAGGCGTTGTATGGTAGGAAGTGTCGCTCACCTACTTGTTGGACGGAGTTAGGTGAACGTCAGATGTTGGGACCAGAGTTGGTTGCAGAGACCGAAGACAAGGTTAAGTTGATTCAGGCTCGATTGAAAGAAGCTTCGGACCGACAGAAATCTTATGCCGATCTCAAGCGGAGAGATATAGAGTTTGCTGTGGGTGATAAGGTCTTTTTGAAGGTCTCGCCATGGAAGAAGGTATTGAGGTTCGGAAGGAAAGGCAAGTTAAGTCCAAGGTTCATTGGACCGTATAAGGTACTGAGGCGAGTGGGACCAGTAGCTTATCAGCTTGAGTTGCCAGCAGAGTTAAGTCAGATTCACGACGTATTTCATGTCTCCATGCTTAGGCGTTATCGTTCAGATCCATTGCATGTCGTAGCAGTGGAAAAGATCGAGGTGAACCTGGATTTGACCATGGAGGAGGAACCAGTTCAGATTCTAGATCGGGATGCGAAAGTGTTGCGTAGGAAGTCAGTTCCTTTGGTGAAGGTGCTATGGCGGAACCATGGCGTGGAAGAAGCTACGTGGGAACCAGAGGATATGATGAGACCGCAATACCCTCAACTCTTTTGACCAGGTAATTTTGAGGCCGAAATTATTTTTAAGAGGGGTAGAACTGTAATATCTTGAGATAGGGGTTATTTTGTAACTGCATTGTTTGCTTGTGTTTGGACTGCGATGTTGTTATTTGTGATGTTTTGAGACTTAGTTGTAAGTCTAGTGTAGGCCTGAGTAGTAGGAAAAATTTTAGTTTTAAGTTTAAGTGGAAGGAGCTGAAGGAGCTAAGAGTTATAAGTATTTTAAGTGGGTTTTAGCACAAGAAAAAGGCTTGGCAAAGTGGCAGGAAGGCGCCACTTAAAGCCTTGTGTTTGACGCCACTTGCAAGGGAAGGAGGTCTCAGGTTTGAGCTGTAGAAATCCCACCTTTTGTCTTCTATTTTGACGCCAAGGAGGGGGGTGGCCGATTGCAAGAGGAGACTGTCTCATAGTGTTGGGATTTGATTGGAAATCAAATCGACAGTAAGGTAAGGGGGTTCATGCGTTAACCCTTGAGCTATTTGGTTTGGCCGAATGGCCTTGGTACTAATCTTTATGTTTGGCCGAATATAGGAGCAAGGAAATCTAGTGTCTTAGATCGGTTCTCCGGGATTTGGGGCTTGCGTTATAACAGGTGTGTAAACTTATACACTCCATACTTAGTAATATATTTTAATAACCTGATTGTTAAGTAAAGCCGAAACAGTACGGATGTGATATGATACCCTACGGGTATGTGCACGGATTCGGGTAAGTCCGTTTCAATATGAGTTCTGTTATGTGATATATGATATCATGATTTATGACATATATGTTATGTGATGGGTAACTAGTCATGTTGGCATGATTTGCATGATGTATATGATTTACATTAGTATGGCATGATGATGGGTAATATGAGAGGAAGGAGAAGATGATATCCGTGTCTTTGGGACACCAGAGGTTTGGCACCTCCAGTGGTTTGGTACCACAGTTTGATTTTGTGACTTTGGGTCACCAGAGGTTTGGCACCTCATAGCGACTTGTCCCAGTGGCTTAGCACCAAGTGGGTTGGCCCCACAGTTGACATTACGGGATCGTCGCCAGTGATTTGGTATCACATGTGGGTTGGCCCCACACCTGGATTATTGATATCCGTAACTTTGGGTCACCAGAGGTTTGGCACCTCATAGCGACTTGTCCCAATGGCTTAGCACCACAGTGGGTTGGCCCCACAGTTGATATTACGGGATCGTCGCTAGTGATTTGGTATCACATGTGGGTTGGCCCCACAGATGGATTATTCGTGACTTTGGGTCACCAGTGGTTTGGCACCACAATATTGGATATCGTGACTTTGGGTCACTAGTGGTTTGGCACCACCAGTGGTTTGGTACCACACGGGGTAGAAAAGGTGTTATGGATGGCTAGGGTTGGGTGCATTAATTATATTTCTTAATTATGTTGGGTGTAAGAATGTTGCATTAATCGGGAGGGGGATTTATGCACTGAGTCTTGTGACTCACCTTCTTCCTTATCATTTCAGGTGACACTTAGATCGCGGATGTGGAGCCGGGCGGACTCGAGGTGACCATGCTATGAATAAATACGGTCTTTCATGGATTTGAACTTGGTACTTTATTTCTTTTATTTCGATTTGGTTTTGTTGGGATTGTAAAAAGGCCTTTTTAAGTTATGTTTTGATTATTTATGTGATTGGATGTGATTTCAAATATGACTTAACAAATTATTGGGTAATAATCGACAAAAGATGAATAATAAGGTTTTCTAAACTACAAAACGACGTGTTTTAAACTTTACAATCGGGTATCACGTTACAACTGAAGATAACTTCAACTCAAATGGTTTTTTTTGAACTTAAAGTTTTCCGCGCTCAATCCAAAAGATTTTAAGCAACTAAAAAGGAACTATACAATGTTTTTAAATGATATGGAATTGTTTACTTATGAACTCGACCAACTAAGTTTCAATGATCTAAGTTCGGGTTTTCAAAAACAACAAGAGCGGTTTTTAACTCATCATGCACCTGCTTCCTACAAAAATAAAACAAAGAGAAATTTTTACTCAAAACTTGATTCGATTTTCTTCAAAATATTTTCCTTTAACATGCTAGATTCGGTCGTGGTGTGTTGACCGGGTTTGGGGTGTTACAAGGAACTTGAGATCTAAGGCTTTAGATCGGGCTTTTTAGGATTTGGAGTGAATTTGCTAAGTGTACCAGGTGTGTACCCCACACTATCTCTTAATAAGATTTATGGAAATGTTATATATATATGTATGTGGTATTAAGAATGTGAAAAATATGGCTAAGTACCATGCTCTGGTACAAAGTACTCAGGTATGTTTTCCTACTCCTACTAGGATTATAATTGATCTGTTATGCCACAAATGCGAACCTATATGAATGTGAAATAAGGCTTAAGGCATGATATGTATGACATGGGGCATTTGGGTGTTTATGAAAAGGGGAAGTGAATGTGGTGACTATTGTTACGATATAAGAATGTGGTGACTTCAGTCACATTATCTGAATGTGGTGTCACATGACACAAGATATTATCTGGTGGCTATGCCACGACTTTTATAAGGGCGATGAGCACGTCGACTGCAGCGACTGCCTTCGATGTTGTGTAGTGGATGGAGGGTTGACTTAGTAGTCCCCATGGTGTGCAGGTTGGTACGGGTGATGTGTAGCGGATGGCATTTAGGAATGGGTTCGGGAATGCATCATTTATTGTGAATTATGATATGTATATCTGTATGATTTGATATGCCTGAATCTGTTTGGACTTAGTGTTTGTGTACACATTGAGTCTGTTTGACTCACCCCTTGTGGGAACATTTTTCAGGTGACGATCAGTGATGGACATGGCCGGCAGGAGCTTAGTGGTGGCCATGCTCAGCAAGGAAATTTATTTTACTTGGATATTTTATTTTATTTAAGTATTTTGGATTTATTCGGGTTTGTTTTGATGTAATAAAGCCATAGTACGAACTATTTTTATACATGCATGTTTATTATTTCCTCTTGATACTAAACTTTTATCAAATTAAAGATTAAGCAAATTTCTATTTCATAATGAACCCTAAATGTTTTGACACCTGAGGGAAAATGCTTTTCAATCTAAAGATGGAATCTAAGACAAAAATCGACATGTCTTTTAATTTAAATGCAAAGTTTTAACAAAACCCTATTTTCAAAAAAAATAACTGGTTTCCAACTTAAGCCCAACCCAATTCGAGCTTTCTCCCAGAATCACTTAATGTTTTCCAAAGAACAAACGAATTTAAACCGGATTTCCTTAAGGAACATGCCAAATCTGGTCAAGGCTCGTGGGCCGAGTTTGGGGTGTTTCATACTGAGTTATGCCACACGGCCAAGTCACAAGCCCGTGTGGAGCATACTGACCTGATTTCAAATTCAACACCAGGAGACACACGGCCGTGTACTTAACTATGTGTCACACACAGTTGAGACACACACCCGTGTGGACAAAAATAGCCTATTTACCAAGCCAATTTGCCACCCAAACTTAGGCACTCCTACACAACTCACATGGCACACAATATAGCATCAATTGGCATATATTTCAATTCCAAATCAAGCATAACTTATACCATTTCAAACACCAATCAAGACAAAACATAAATACCATATTATGCCATCCAAATTCATACCAAACCTTATCCTCCCAAATCAACAGAATGACCATTAACAAATATCCATTATTTGGCGTAATTTCACAAGCATACTTATATACACAAATCATCAATTTAACATTCATAATACTTATTATCCTGAATCATCACACAACCATCAACCAACTCAATTCACAAGACATAATCATACATATATGTACACGATTCAAGCATACTAAATAAACCAAAAATAAGCCATCACACATGGCTATGTATACATATCAAAACATAAACATTTACAATGCCAATTCATTTGGCCAAAATCATTATCAAGTCATAACCAAAATGACAAAGTTCCTATACATGCCATATACTCAAAATACCAAAGTTCATTGATACCAAGAGATAGATGGGTAGTGTGATGCGATCTCCGACGATCCCCAAGTCCAAGCTAGCTTTGAAAACTATAAACATAGAAAAATACACAAAGTAAACTTTATAGCTTAGTAAGCTCGTATGAAATAACTTACTGCAATCACATAAACATAATTCAATAATTTGAATACACCAATGTATAGCTTACGTTAGCTAACAAACCTTTCAAATACTCAATTGTGAGATTATACACTACCTTCACAAGTTTCTTCGATTTGAAATTTATATAATTCATGTACGTACCTGTATCATATAACATCAATCTCATACTTATCCACCTCTTTTGCTTACCTGTTGAACCATTCGGAATAGAAGTCGAATACTCAAGGGTCTCACACGATAAGTACCTATACCATGGCCAAAAACCAAATTAAGGTGTAACACCCCCAGACCCGGCCCAGACATTATGGCCGAATCTGGTGATGTCACATCAAAGGGATAATTCAAAACGACTTCGCTTATTTAAAACTTAAGTTTAGAGCTTAGAAACCCAAAATCCATGCAATTTGTTAAGTAATGATGAAAGCCCATATTTTAAGAAACGCCCACATGTTATAGGTATTTCAAAAACCATGTTTAAACTTTAATTATTTATTCAAGTTTAACAATTAAATAGTTGAAAACATAAGGAACTCAAATGTAAAATCAAATTGGAGATACAAGGCCTTATTACAAACGAAACAATTAACAACAAGTCATTCCAAATCAAATAAGCAAAAACTTCTAAGTAACTTGTAGTGTGGCCATCTCTGAGTCCTCTCCCACGTCGAGCCGTCTACTGAGGGTCACCTGAAACATTTAATAAAAGGGTGTGAGTTTTGAAACTCAGTGTGTACGACCCTTGGTAATCCAATCAACATGCAATTATCACATTGGGCATAAGCCCTATCAAAAACGGTGGTCTTGGGTCTTAGCGCACAATGACCTCATATCATATTAGTATCACATGAATGCAATGTTCCCATCCCAAATCCAACCCTGCATTCTATTTCCCTTCCAACCTTACACTCCTGTGGGGATATAAATATCAACCCACCGATCTCTACACTCCAAAGGTAGCATCAACAGCAGCACTACTCAAACGTTGCAGCAAGGCTGCTAAGCATATAATGGGCTTAAAGCCACCTATGGATCCATGGTCGTCAAGCGACTATGTGATCCTCACATATCTTCCTCCGTATCATCAAACCCGCCCAAGTGCAACATATATCTCATGAATGCAACATACACATTTCCACACATTAAGCACCTAGGGGTATTTTAGTCATTTCACTACCTAGGGGTATTTCTGTAAATCTACCCTACAGGGATATTTTGGTAATTTTACAAATTAAGGGTATTTTGGTAATTTTGTAAATCAGAAGTATTTTGGTCCCTCTCGGGTTTTAGTTATGAACTTTGGCCCATTATGTAACACCCCTAACCCGTATCCGTCACCGGATTAGGGTTACGGGACATTACTAGCTAAGTCACAACTTTTATTCAATCATTTAAAACATAAATAAACATAAATATATAATAATACAAATAGATTAAAAACGATCACATATGTATACATATGTGTATTACAATAAATTTCATAAAACATACCTACCTTACTAACCTAAGTCGTATGCGGCATAATTATCAAGGAATATAAGCCAAATATGCTATATACATTTTAATTCGAACCACATGACAATGCAAATACCATAAGCCTCATTTACCGTATCTCTATTGTGAATACATAATCAAATCATCAATCAACTTTAGGCATATTTCTTATTTATTTACTAAGTACTTGAACCAACTATATCTATAAAAGATATTTTAAAACATACTTCTTTCCAATGACTAACATTACCCTAAGTATATTATGTATGTTATTTACTAAATTTAAGTTCATTTAAAAGACAATGCCATATCATTCAGTAAGATCAAAACACACTCGACTAACTATTACAAGTTTGTTCACATATATACTTCAATTGGATCATTGTAACAAATGATGAAAGGTTCTATTCATTTAGCAATTAAAGCCACCTTAACCGAATATACACACATATCCATATTTAGTTCTTAAACTAGATAACAATCATGGCTTTTTAAATAAACACACCTGAGGTCACATGTTACACTGCTCTTACCGAATTCAAATAGATCCAATACACTCAATCAAACCAATGTACACCTTAATTCATTTGCATGCACATAATCGAACCAAAAAAATAGTCATATAATTCATTCATTATTTTACTCTCACCAACCGTTCCTAAATAGCAAACCATTCAAGCATATTATAAGTGCATACATTGCCTTTACAACTGAATCAAAAGAACCAATATAAAATCGAATATATAATGTTCCTTTTTATCCCATTACAAAGTGAATTTATAACCATACTCAAAGACAAGACTTACCAAGCATCAAGATTATCAAGAATAAGCTAATCATAAGCTATTCACAACATTTCCCAAACAAGCCATATAATCAAAATACTATACTCACATGCCATATAACATAGTTACCAAAGTAAGCTTATAACATGACCGAATATGTATATACCACACTAGCATCATGATCAAGCCATTTTCACATGGCTTATATACATCAACAAAAATGTTGTTCGAACATTAAGCTAGCCTATACATGCCTTAAATTCAAAAATTCAACTTTTAGGTACCAAAATAAGTCGATAGCATGGATGACTTCGATGTCGATCCCCGGAGTTCGTAGCTTGACCAAAATCTATGAAGCAAAGTGAAAACATATCTCACAAAGTAAGCTAACTAGCTTAGTAAGTCTTAAACAAAAGTATTAAATCAAATAATCATTCAAGCATTTTCAAATCCAAAATTAATATCATAAATTTCAAAGCTTAGTACTTATATGATCTACTAATGTCGAATGCTAATACCCTTTTCTTTGACAACCACAAAATATCCTTAACTCACCCTAAATGTACAAACTCATCGAATACACATAAGTTTAATATGTATCCACATTTAACCAAAACAAGTAAGTACAATATACATGTTGACCACATATAATCGATTATACACATATGTACATATATCCATTTGTCCTCACATTTTGCATTTACATATATGGCCGAATCTCAAAGACACAACCAAAATCGAATTCCAATACATTATACTCATTATTTGTAAAGCCGAATGCACACATTAAAATCTTACAAATATACCTCAACTATATCACATATTACTAGCATCGAATAGTAATATATCAACTTACCTTATTCCTTGCAACTATGAGGCTTATACATACCAGAACATTTAGCTTATTTGCTGTAATTAAATTCCACATTGATAATAATCCATGAATCCTCTATTTATAATAAATCACTGGCATTAAGCCTTCTAGGCAACAAAGCCTGAAACACACACCGGCACTAAGCCTGCTAGACCCGAGGTCTGAAATTTAATCACCGGCATTTAGCCTGCTAAGCAATAAGCCTGATGTACTTCACCGACATAAGGCCTGCTAGGCTCGAAGCCCAAATATCGATATTATTAAACCATCTCATACACATTACATATTACCAATATCACATATATCACACATAATTTATATCACTTTCACATATCAAACTCAATTAAATTTAACTACATTTCATTATTAAAACACTTATCACATTCGGCTTTGGCCAAATTTCCATTTATAAATTCAAAATTCAGCATGTAATTAAAGTCATAATCGATATTAACGGTATTAAATCGCTTAAAGACTTACCTCGGATATCGTCGGACAACAAAACCGGCTATTCGATAATTTTCGCTTTTCCCCGATCCAAGTCCGTTTTTCTTTGTTCTTGATCTAAACATATCCAATTTAAGCTCATTCAAACACATTTCATTTCAATTTAATCCAAAAACACCTAAATGGGAAAATTACCATTTTGCCCCTAATAATTCACACTTTTACAATTTAGTCCTATTTGTACAAAACACAAATTAAGCAAAATCTCACAACAACCTAGTTAGGCCGAATCTTCAATATAGTCTTATAAATCCATATATTTCATTTATTTTGAAATTTAGCCCCTCAAAAATTTATTTTTTTACAATTTAGCCAAAATACTCAAATTCACCAAAATTTCCAACTCAAAACATGTTAATTCAAAACCTACCTTTAATATTTTTCCATCAAACATTACAAAGCATAAACATCCATCAATAGCCGAATATCAAACATGCTCAAATTCAAAAATTCTAACATGGGTCAACTTGTATTCGAAGCAACGATCTCAAAAATGTAAAAATTAACAAAAACTAAACTAACCACATACCTTAATTTGGTTTAAAAATGGCCAAACCAAGCTTGTTGTTTTTTTCTTTTCTCTTGTGCATGTATTCGGTCAAAGAAGATGAACAAAAAAAAACATGGTTCATTTTGTATTTTATTTACATATATATTAACTTATTATTAAAATACTATTATAACCTTTCATCATAAATTAACAATCATTATATTATAAGGTTACTATAGTACATGGCCGGCCACTACCATTTTAAAATGGTATTTTTGCCTTTTAAAAGCTTCCAACTTAAAAGACATGCACACTTTGGTCCTAGCGCATTTAACCATCAAGTTTAAACTTTATGCAATTAGACCCCTTTTTAATAATTCAGCACTCAATTAATAAAATTAACTCACGAAAATTTCACACACGAGGATTCACACATATACGACTTGAAAAATAATATTTTAAAATTTTTCAGACTCGGTTTCGTGGTCCCGAAACCACTGTTTCGATTAAGCTAAAATAGGGCTGTTACACATTAACAAGTCCTTGTGGCTAAAGTGAACAGACATGATGCACCAGGTAGGATCCCAGAGAAGAGGAGGTGGGTCACTAGGACCGCTTAAGTACCAAGCTCTCGCTAGATCCAATCCTAGACATGCATATGTCCATTGCCACACTCTAACCTAACGACTTGTCCACAGACATGTTTGATTATTAGATTAAGTTTTATGCGATTTAAGAATTTATCAGAACTAGGCCTAGAGTCCATTAAAACCCTAGCACGCTTTTCTAAAGCCCCATAAGGCCTATTCATGTCCATATAACCCTTTAAACCCCATCATGTTTATATAGCCCATTAGGCCCAATCTTATTCAAACCACACAACCATATCGATCCATCATTCAATTTTCACATATCAATTCCTACTAATTTGGGCCCACGAGCTCGGTGGCCCATTTAGCCCCATTTGGCCCGGTCAGCCAAATAGTGACCTGAGCCCAAAAGATCGCTCTCTTGGCCCCGATAATCGTATCGGTGTCCCCACACGAACGTTCGCACACTCGTGTGGTTGTCGGCGCCAACCTTTCAGCTTTTCGGCGTTTTCCAGCATTTTGGCTTCTCAAAATTTCGGCTTTCGCCGATTTGTCGTGTGTGAAGTGTATGTACACACCTAGTTAATGCGACGTGCTACACTATCCTCAGCCTTAAACCTTGATAAACCGTAATATAAACATATTTTAATCCCACATTTAGCATATTTTTGGATGATTAAAGCCTTGAATTATGGAATTTGGTGATCTTAATCCTTTGTTTTCATGTTTTATACTCAGGAAAGCACCGGATGATGAAAAGAACGAGAAACGAGCCCAAAACAAAGTAAACAGGCCATATCACAAAATCGACACAGCCTGGGCCCAAGACCACATGGCCGTGCCTCATTAACGGACCCGAACACGACCTGGCCACGATTCACACGGACGTGTGTTATGGACGTGTCCCTATCGTGACAAAAAAGAGTTTTATTCGGATTAGGGTACTTAGAGGCAAAGAAAGTCATTCCAAAAGCCTATATAAACACCCTAGAGGCCAACTTCAAGGGGAGTCCAGTTAGGCGTCCAGTTAGGCCGAAGAGCCAAGCCTAAGAGGCCAGAATTGTGGAATTTACTCAAAGAAAGCCAGTTGATTCATCTCAAGAAGCCGGAGTTATACTCAAGACAGTGGATCTTCTCTTCAATCCCTTCAGGGGGTTTTAGGGTTTTTCTTATATTTTGTTTTATATTTTCTTCTGAGATGTATTCTTTTATAATTATGAACTAAACCCTCAAATACCTGAGGGGGATGAAACCTAAGACGGATCTTGTTATTGTTTTCTGAACTATATGATAAATACTTGATTTGTTCTTAATTATGTGTTCTTAATTCTTGCTTTGATATTTCAGGATATTGATTCAAGTATTTATGTGCTTAGGCAGTGGAGCAAAAGTCCTTTAAGAGTAGATCTAGCATAATTAAGCAGAGTTGATCGCAACCCTAGAAATAGGATGACGAAAATCTGCCGGATTAGGGTCAAACCTAATATGGCAGTCTATAGATCGAGTTAATGCAATTTTAGGGGTTTTAATTAGAAAGAGATTTCAATTAATCAACTTAGGGTTAGATGTTAGTAGCCTCAAAAGAGGTGTTAATATAAATTAGGGAATCCTACGGATCAAGTCAAGTGAATAAATCGTCTGGTTCAACGTTAAATAACAAGTGAAGTCTAGGTGGATTCTTCCTCGGGTATTGTCTTAATCAATTGGTTTTTCCCACAAGTATTTTCCCCAATGCATTCTCTTTATCTTAGCATCTTTAGCTTAATAGTTAGTTAATTTTAGATTAATTAATAATTCCCTTAATTTTTAGGCTAAATAATAGAAAGAAAGTTAGTATTAGTACTTTTAGTTCCTTTGGGTTGTACAATCCTGTCTTGCCACTTAACTATACTATTGTTCGATAGGTGCACTTGCCTCAATCGTTGTCACAGTTAGTTTCTAGGCTCGATCATTCTTTATATAAATTATTAAGACTCTGACATAATGATCAAGTTTCTGGCGCTGTTGCCGGGGAACTAAAATATTAAAAAAACTTAATTTTTATTACTTTAGCCATTTTTATTTTTTTGCAAATTACTTTTATTTTTATTTTGCTTTACTAATTTTTCTTATTTTATTTTTTCTTAGCAGGTACCTTGAGTTTATGACTAGAAGGAACCCGACAGGAACCCGACAGGACTCCTGATTTACGACAGTGATATTGAAGGTACTATTCACAGAAATTGTAGAGAAATAAGGCGAAGCTTAAATTACATAGAAAAAGAGCAAGAAATCGAAACCAATACCACCAAAGAGATGGCCGAGAATAATCTGCTACCTCCAGATGCTACCGAACATCATGCTTCTCGAACTATGTATGATTATGCTAAACCTAATTTAACAGGAACTGAGTCAAGTATTGTTAGACCTACTATTGCTGCAAATAATTTTGAACTGATACCTAACACAATCCAGATGATACAACAATTTGTTCACTTTGATGGTTTGCAGGACGAAGATCCAAACAATCACTTGGCGAATTTCCTAGAACTTTGCAATACTTTCAAAATAAATGGTGTTTCTGATGATGCCATTCGTCTTCTGTTATTTCCCTTTTCTTTGAGGAATAAAGCCAAATAGTGGTTGAATTCTCTTCCACGAGGATCAATCATTACATGGGAACAAATGACCGAAAAATTTTTATTAAAATATTTTTATCTTGCTAAAACGGCCAAACTAAGGAATGTATCTCTTCTTTTGTGCAGATGGATTTAAAACACTTTACAATGTATGGGAGAGATACAAAGATCTATTGAGAAGGTGTCCACACCATGGATTACCCTTGTGGCTACAGGTCCAAACTTTTTACAACGGGGTGAACCCTTCAACGAGGCAATTGATCGATTCAGCCAACGGCGGAACCTTGAATAACAAAACACCTGAGGCTGCCTATAAATTCATTGAAGAGATGTCACTGAATAACTATCAGTGGCAAGTCACAAAGACAAAGCCAACAAAAGCAGCCAGTATTTTCAACCTCGACGCAGTAACCATGCTGTCAAATCAGGTAGAACTGATAAACAAAAAGATTGATGGTTTATATGATTTTTTGCAGGTACATCCAGTTATGCAGTGCAATCAGAATGGAGGTTGGAAAAACAACACAGATTATCCACCTTACAACCCAAGCGCTGAAAATGAACAAGTTCACTATATGGGTAACAATTCTATACCCCAAAATAACCCTTATAGTAACACTTACAATTCAGGTTGGAGGAACCATTCAAATTTCTCGTGGGGTAATCAAAGAAACCAAAAACAACAATCCTTCCCACAAGAAAAGAAACCAAACCTTGAAGAAATGCTGACAAAATTTATAGAGGTGTCAGAAACCCTTTCCAAAATACCGAAACAATATTGAACAATCAGCAAGCATCAATTCAAGGGCTTAAAGATCAAATTGGACAACTAACTAAGTTAGTTTCTGAAAGACAACCAGAAAGTTTACCTAGGGAAAAAGAGCAGGTGAAGGCAGTTACTCTAAGAAGTGGAAAGGAGTTAGTTGAAACAATGAAGAAGATACCACGTGACACAGATAAGGCAATAGATGAGGAAGTTGAGGATGTAACGCCGGTACGCAAATAATGTAAACCACCAATCCCATATCCGGTAAAGTTGAAGAAAGATCGATTAGATGCACAATACGGTAAATTTCTTGAACTTTTTAAACAGTTACATATTAACTTACCATTTGTGGAAGCTATTTCACAGATGTCGACGTACGCAAATTTCCTAAAAGAACTTCTAACAAACAAAAGGAAGTTTGAAGAAATATCAACAGTGGAACTCAATGAAAAATGTTCAGCCATCCTCCAAAACAAGCTACCAACCAAATTAAAAGATCCAGGAAGTTTCACTATTCCTTGTTTAATTGGGAGTTTAAATATTAAAAAAGCACTAGCTAATCTAGGCGCCAGTATTAATTTAATGCCTTATAAAATGTTTAAGCAACTTGCTCTTGGGGAACCAAAACCGACTAGGATGAGTATTCAATTAGCTGACAGACCTATTAAATATACTAGGGGAGTTATTGAATATATTCTGGTAAAAGTTGATAAATTTATATTCCCAGTTGATTTTGTTGTGCTTGACATGGATGAAGACATTGAGGTACCTTTAATTTTGGGGTGCCCCTTTTTAGCTACTGCTAGAGCGGTTATTAATGTAAGTGATGGTAAACTCGTGTTAAGGGTAGGCGACGAGGAAATTATTTTCCAAATTTACAATGCTATGCGGTACTCTAGAGAACAAGATGATTCCTGTTATTTTATTGATTCCATTGACCATTTTATTCAAGATTATTTGCAGGAAATCATACATACTGACACGATGGAACTGTGTCTTACCCAAGGTGAGGGGGAAGATGATGATACAGATGAGTTGAATTCTAATACATCTACCCCTAGACAAAAGAAAGAAGAGGGAATTGAAAGCAACGACGAACTAAAAAAAAAACCCTCTATTGTTGAGCCACCGAAATTGGAATTAAAACAGTTGCCAAAACACTTAAAATATGCATCCCTCAGGGATAATTCTATGCTACCAGTAATTATCTCTTCAGAACTGGAACCCAAAGAGAAAGACGGGTTACTAAAGGTACTAAGGGAACATAAAAGAGCCATAGCTTGGAAAATTTCTGACATTAAAGGAATAAGCCTATCGTTTTCCACCCACAAAATTTTAATGGAAGATGAGTATAAACCATGTGTGCAACCTCAAAGACGATTGAATCCCAACGTGAAAGAAGTTGTTAAAGCTGAGGTAATTAAACTCCTAGATGCTGGAATAATTTATCCTATTTCCGACGGTACTTGGGTAAGCCTTGTGCAGGTCATTCCAAAGAAAGGAGGCATGACTATTTAGCCAACGAAAAGAATGAATTAATTCCTACAAGAACAGTCACAGGTTGGAGAGTCTGTATTGACTATAGAAAGCTGAACGACGCCACCAGAAAAGATTACTTCCCTTTGCCCTTTATTGATCAGAGGTTGGAAAGATTATCTGGGCATATGTACTACTGCTTCCTGGACGAACTCTCCGGCTACTTCCAAATCCCAATAGCTCCTGAGGATCAAGAAAATACAACATTCACATGTCCATACTGTACGTTTGCTTATCATAGAATTCCTTTTGGATTGTGTAATGCTCCTGCTACTTTTCAGCAGTGCATGCTGGCTATCTTTGATGAACTTGTGGAAGACATTATGGAGGTATTTATGGATTATTTTTCAGTATTTGGTAATTCTTTTCATCTTTTCCTTAAAAATCTAAAACGAGTTCTAATGAGATGTGAGGAAACGAACCTTGTTTTAAATTGGGAAAAGTGTCACTTTATGGTTCGAGAGGGGATTGTGTTAGTACATAAAATTTCTAGTAAAGGGATTAAGGTAGACAAAGCAAAGGTTGAAACCATAGAAAAATTGCCTCCTCCTAGTTCAGTTAAGGCTATTAGAAGCTTTTCAGGACATGCTGGATTTTATAGAAGATTTATTAAGGATTTTTCTAAAATAGCTAAGCCTTTAACGAAACTACTAGAAAAAGATGTACCTTTCAATTTTGATCAAGAATGTTTAGATGCATTTTATATCCTCAAAGATAAATTAATAAATGCTCCAATTACAATTGCACCTGATTGGAATTTACCCTTTGAACTAATGTGTGATGCGAGCGATTTTGCAGTAGGTGCAGTTTTGGGACAGTGAAGAGACAAGCACTTTCAGCTGATCTATTACGCTAGCAAGACATTAACGACTGCACAAGAAAATTACACCACCATGGAAAAAGAATTGCTAGCTATGGTTTTTACATTTGATAAATTTAGGCAGTATTTGATATTATCTAAAGTTGTCGTTTACACTAACCATTCAGCTCTTCGTTATCTTTTAACAAAAACCGATGCAAAACCTCGACTCATAAAATGGATTTTACTCTTGTAGGAATTTGATCTAGAAATTCAGGATAAGAAAGGAGCTGAAAATCTTGCAGCAGATAATCTATCTAGGCTTGAAAATCCACATATCAAAGAATTAGATGAGAGGGAGATAAATGACTCGTTTCCTACAGAACAATTATTTGCTATTTCTAACTCTGAGGCACCCTGGTTTGCAGACATTGCAAATTACCTAGCTGTTAACATCCTACCAAAAAGGTTAACACATCATCAAAAGAAGCGATTCTTTGCTGATGCAAAAAATTATTTTTGGGAGGGTCCTTTTCTTTTTCGTATATGTGCAGATCAAGTAATTCGAAGATGTGTTACGAAAGCAGAAGCAAGCAAAATTTTGGAAAATTGCCACTCAGGACCTTCAGGAGGATATTACAGCAGAATTAAGACAGCACATAAAATGCTTGAATCAGGTTTTTATTGGCCCGCCTTGTTCAAAGACGCTAACAAGTATGTTGCTTCATGTGATAGATGTCAGAGAACAGGTAATATCTCTAAACGCAATGAAATGCCTCAAACGTACATACTATCATTCAAAATTTTCGATGTATGGGGTATTGATTTTATGGGCCCATTCCCTAGTTCATTTGGGAACAAATATATTTTAGTAGTAGTGGACTATATGTCAAAATGGGTGGAAGCTCATGCTTTACCTACTAATGATGCCAGAATGGTAGTAAGATTTCTTAAAAAACTCTTTTCTCGATTCGGAACACCCGGAGCAATTATCAGTGATAGGGGTACTCACTTTTGTAATACTCAATTTGATAAAGTCTTAAAGAAATATGGAGTGCACCACAGAACAGCTACCCTTTATCACCCTCAAATCAGTGGGCAAGTAGAAGTAGCAAATCGAGAGCTTAAGCTTATTCTAGAGAAAACAGTTGAATCAAACATGAAAGATTGGGCATTAAAAGTAGACGATGTGTTATGGGCCTATAGAACAACATTTAAAACCCCTATAGGGACATCCCATAAAAACTTATCTATGGAAAAAGTTGTCATCCACCATTTGAGTTAGAGCACAAAGCTTTTTGGGCTATAAAATTCTTAAATTACGATCTTAAAACCGCAGGTGAGAAAAGGATGATGCAATTAAACGAGCTTGATGAATGGTGAGCCAATGCCTATAAGAACTCAAGACTATAAGGAGGCAACAAAACGACGTTGTGATGCTCGTTTAAAGCAATCAAAGCAATTCGAAGTAGGAGATTTAGTCCTGCTATACAATTCAAGGCTCAAATTATTCCCTAGGAAGTTGAAATCAAGATGGTCAGGCCCTTTCATGATCAAAACTATCTTTCCCTATGGCACAGTCGAGGTAGCTCATCCGAATTATGGCACATTCAAGGTAAATGGTCAGTGACTGAAAATTTATAATGGTGAAGATTTTAGGGATATAAGAGAAGAGCTTCAGCTCTGTGAGCCTTCATTTAGAAATGAAAACAGGGAAAGTCTAGCTTAAGACTATAAACGAGCGCTTCTTGGGAGGCAACTCGAGTACTAACCCCATTAATTATTATTTTTATTTTTCCTTTTGAGCATCTAACTATAAACTAACAAAAAGTGTAGGTTTCTCCACCCACACGGCCTCACACACGACCGTGGCCATGGCCGTGTGGATACCATGAACAGGTACATGGGCGTGGCAAAGATGGTGTAGAAACAGGACAAAATTTTCCCAAAGCCACGGGCTCTGACTAAATGACACGGTCGTGCGATGCGACCTTGGTCGAAACTGACTAATGAACACGGACGTGTGACACGCCCGTGCATCCAACCCATGGTCGATCCTGAGTAAAGGACACGGGCATTAAACACGCCCGTGCTTTAAGGCAGTGGACGACACTGACTTACGAACACGGGCGTGGGACCATTGACACGGGCCTGGGAGAAGTGAACAAAGCTAGGTACGCCCATGCGATACGAGCGTGGGACACAACTTATGTGCGCTAGACCCCTAAACATTCGAAACTCACGGGCTAAGAACGATTTACACGGGCGTGTGACATGCCCGTGTACTCTTATTTCTATATAAACCACTCACTATTCATCATCTTTTTCCCCCAAATTCTTCCTCCCAAACCCTAGCCGTTTTCTTTTTCTCCCTTCCCCTAAGTCCGGCCACCATCCTCCACCCTTCTTCCTTTTCCTTCTCTTTTCCCTCTATTTTCCTTTTCTATTACACAAAACACGCAGCCCACGCCTGTGTGCAGATGCCACAGCCACAACCGCCCATGCCCACGCGCCACCACCAGCCCATGCTCCGACCACCGCCTCAACCGCGCCGCTCCTCTCCGAAAACTCCACCGGAGCATAATGTCATCGTCCCGAGGCAAGAAAATCGTAGTCCCTAGTTCCAAAAAATGGAAGGGACCCGGTTCGTCATCAGCCAGCGCAACCGCCGAAATATGCCATCCATTTTTACAATTTCCTCTAGGATCTCAGGAGGACCTTTATAAGATACTTTGCACGCGACCCCTCGGTACAGGGAGGTGTATTGATTGGGCCGCTTTGGAGCAGGTCCAACTAGTCGTCGACGTACAGGCTCTCCTAACTACTGATCCATGGGACCAATTCTTCAATATCATCGAGCCACATATCTAGAGCTCACTTTGGAGCTCTGTTCCACTTTCCACCTTCAGACGATGATGACGCGCCACGATGACCCCGGCACGATCCAATTCCGTCTAGGAGGCATTGTACGAGAACTGAATGTATCGCAATTCGGGGCCGCATTAGGACTCTATACCGATGAATTTATAGAGGATAATGATCTCGCGATGCTCTATCGCCATATCCATAACACCCTCACGAGATGTTGGTACAATATAGCACCCAACAACGCCTTGGTATAATATAGCACCCAACAACGCCTCTTATGACCCCAGCCGCTCCAAGGCGACGGCTCTCGCTCCATCCCTGAGGTACATACACGTTATTTTAGCTCATACACTGACAGGTAGGCGAGAGAGCACCGGTGTCGTCAACACTCACGACGCCTACTTCCTATGGTGCATGCCAAATGGGACATTTTCGACCTAGCCTGTTTTATAGCTCGTGCCATTCAGCATCAGATAGAGCAACATAGGAGAGGGGTCATATCTATGGGTCCATACATCACACGCTTGCCTCGATATTTCAGGCTCCTTAACACTGCCGCTCAGACATCCTTACTCACACTGATAGGTCAGATGTCCCCACAGGGTATCCAAATGATGCTACACATGAGGATGATCCAACGTCGACGTGGGATCGATCCTCCCCAATATCGGCTAGCACCTACCACCAAAGAGGAGGATCCTGAGGACATTACTGACAATGTCCCACACCCACATGAGAAACCACAACTGAGCCATCGCCCAGTTCATGCGGCTGCTTCACTTTCAGACATCTCTGCATGTCTCACTCAGTTCGAGCATTACTGTACTCAACAATTCAATGACACCGCTCGATGATTCGATGGCATTGAGGCGACTCTTCAGTAGATTTGTCATCACTTTCACATATCGCCGCCTCCACCACCTCGTAACCCAGCCGATGACGAGGACCTTTGAGTCCTTTGATTTTATTTATTTTTCAGTTTTCATTTTTAGTTTATGTTTAGCTTATTTTCGTTTTTAATTAAGACTTTTTGCCTTTCTTGTTTAAAACTCTTATTAGTACAGTTTTATTTCTTTAATCACTGGCTGTCTAATTCTCGAGTATCTCTAACAACACTCATTAAATAAATACTCCCTGAACATCTAACTGATAACTTCGCAGTTTAAAAGGTTCAATTTGCCACTCCCAGAACGAACACATCACCAGAGTATTCACCACCGCATTCACCCATGCCTAAATCATCATCACTAGCCATCCTCCAAGGGTTTCATCCAACATTTAGGGAGTTTCACTTCTCTCTCTCTTTTGATTTTCTTACTCCATGATTATCATACATCTTTGTACATTGAGGGCAATGTACATCTTAAGCGTGAGGGGTGAATATTTATTTCGCAAAAGTGCCTAACTTTCTGCATTATTCTCAAATCCCTGAATGATATCTTGTCTTTAAGTAATTTTCTCATATTACTATTAGAATGAAATTTCCTGTGAACCATGATTTTCTTTGATACGTTTTGGATTAAGTCATTGATAATTATGCAGTGATGATTTCAATTTTAGGAGACTAGAGAATCAAGCATGATGAGTCTATTTTCAAAAATTAAAACTTTGATTAGGTTGTCTACCTGAATCTAATTATTACCTTGAAGTTTGAAATTTACAAAGTTGATGTCAAAAACCCATAATTCTTGTGAGATTTTGAGCCTTTTAGAGCATACATTCTTTCGTTCTCACTTTTTATTATGAGTGTGTCAACATTGATTTGTTATTCTAGAACTTGTTTTGACTATACATATCAAGACCACAACATTGATTTGATATACAGAGATGATAAAGGCACTTAGGATTTAACCCACTTAATCCACTAAAAGCCTACCCTCATAATTAATCCCTAGTGAACCCTTTTGATCCTAACGACCCTTTTTATTGACTCATCCACTAATATTAACCCAAAACTCGATCTGTATTTGTTATCACCATTCCTTTTGACCACCCTTATATCGAGATTTGATTTGATCAGTTGCCTAACAATAATTTTTATTTTAGTAGTTAAATTCATCCTTTATTATGACTTGATTTGTTTTTAAAAAAATGAAGTATATTCATTATTAGTTCTATAATTAAGTGAGCTTACATGTTCAAATTCTACATCTTGAAGAAGAAGCTCATCTTATTAGTATTACAAGTTTTCATTGATATAATTATTCAGGAGTAATTCATTTCTCTAGTTAGGTAAATTGTCAATTCAATCTCGATTCTAACCCTCTAATTCAGCATTTATCCACACCTTTAACCCGAGCCCTATTACAACCCTTTTTAAAGACCTTTTGATTTGTGTATGATCTCACTTTACAGTGGTGGAGATTTCATTTTCAGGCAAGCCTATGGGATTAACTTTTCATGTTCGACTTTTGAGTGCTTAATTTCGAACCTTAAACACTTTAAGTGATTTGAGTGAATATTTAGTGAGGATGTCAACTCTTGCCGATTTTGAACTAAGGGTAATTATTTAGGTAAAGGGAAAACACTTATGTTTTCGTGCTACAAAAACCATGACTTTGACTGTTTGAATCTTTAAGACCCTTTACTTAAATTATCAATGTATGAATTATCTTTGAATTATGATGAAACACTGTTGATGAATATTATGAATCAAGGAAGTTCATTTTAATTGTGAGTTGAGAATTTTGCTTGAGGACAAGAAAATGCTTAAGTGTGGGGGTATTTGATAAACCGTAATATAAACATATTTTAATCCCACATATAGCATATTTTAATCCCGGATGATGAAAAGAACGAGAACGGGCCCAAAACGGAGTAAATAGGCCATATCACGAAATCGACACGGCCTGGGCCCAATACCACACGACCGTGCCTCATTAATGGACCCAAACACGGCCTGGCCACGATTCATACGAGCGTGTGTCATGGGCGTGTCCCTATTGTGACAAAGAAGAGTTTCATTCGGATTAGGGTACTTAGAGGCAAAGAAAGCCATTCCAAAAGCCTATATAAACATCCTAGAGGCCAACCTTAAAGAGGAGTCCAGTTAGGCGTCCAGTTAGGCAAAAGAGCCAAGCCAGAGAGGCCAGAATTGTGGAATTTACTCGAAGAAAGCCAGTTGATTCATCTCAAGAAGCCGGAGTTAAACTCAAGACAGAGGATCTTCTCTTCAATCCCTTCAGGGGGTTTTAGGTTTTTTCTTATGTTTTATTTTATATTTTCTTCTGAGATGTATTCTTTTATAATTATGAACTAAACCCTCAAATACCTGAGGGGGATGAAACCTAAGACGGATCTTGTTATTGTTTTCTAAACTATATGATAAATACTTGATTTGTTCTTAATTCTTGCTTTGATATTTCAGGATATTGATGTGCTTAGGCAGTAGAGCAGAAGTCCCTGTTTAAGAGTAGATCTAGCATAATTAAGCGGAGTTAATCGCAACCCTAGAAATAGGATGACGAAAATCTGCCGGATTAGGGTCAAACCTAATATGGCAGTCCATAGATCGAGTTAATGCAATTCTAGGGGTTTTAATTAGAAAGAGATTTCAATTAATCAACCTAGGGTTAGACATTAGTAGCCTCGAAAGAGGTATTAATATAAATTAGGGAATCCTATGGATCAAGTCAAGTGAATAAATCGTCTGGTTCAGCGTTAAATAACAAGTGAAGTCTCGGTGGATTCTTCCTTGGGTATTGTCTTAATCAATTGGTTTTTCCCACAAGTATTTTCCCCAATTCATTCTCTTTATCTTAGCATCTTTAGCTTAATAGTTAGTTAATTTTAGATTAATTAATAATTCCCTTAACTTTTAGGCTAAATAATAGAAAGAAAGTTAGTATTAGTACTTTTAGTTCCTTTAGGTTCGACAATCCGGTCTTGCCACTTAACTATACTACTGTTCGATAGGTGCACTTGCCTCAATCGCTGTCACAGTTAGTTTCTAGGCCCGATCATTCTTTATATAAATTTTTAAGACTCTGACATAACGATCAAACCTACAACCAATACCAATCTCCAATCAATCACACACTTAACCACAATATTTACCCAAAACCAAATCCTTACCATAACCTTACCGTGTGCCACCAGTTCTAGTAGCCCTTCCTTAGCTACTATTCACGAATATCCCCTAGATCTGCACCCACACATATACTATAAAAAATCAATTGACTCATATTCTACACAAGTCACCTCTATAAGCAACACTTACATTCAGCCACTTACTAATCCACAATTGAGACGAGTACACTTACCACTTGCTAGCGATCCTTACCACGCTTGCGATCTTTGAACCCTGCCCTTGTTAATACAAGGTTAATGACAAGAAAGAGTTAGATAGCCCTCAGGCTTTTACCAAAACACACTAAGGAGGTTGACTAAGTACTTACCGAATCCATCCTTTGATCCTGTAGCCTAGATAGCTACTGAACGAGATCCGGCTTTTAAAACTTGATTAAGAGTAGATAACAGCAACCGGTTTCTGATGGAGGAAAAACAACAAGGAATCATCAAAAAGATAGGGCTATTCTATTATAAGGGAGTATTCAGCTTTCAGAGAAAGAAGAAGGAACGCAACACCAATAGGGATTTTGGCAAAAAGGAATGATGGTTTTTCAGTAATGGAAGAATTCGGCAACGGAAGAAACAGAGTGAGAGGGAGAAAAGAAAAGTAATGGAAAACCCAAGGAACCTTTCAAAGGAATTCGGTAAGGAAAAGAAAGACTTACCTATTTGCAAAACTCTCCAAATGCACCAAAAACGGCACTCATCTACCCTCCTAAGCTGAATTTATACACTCTCCACTTCCCAAAACGGCACTAACTCTTCACACTTCTCAGCTCCTAACTTTTCTCCCTGATAACTCCTCAATCTCATCCTAAATTTTCTCCAAGATAAGCTCCTACAATCTCTCCATGACCACTTCAAACCTCTCATCCATAAGACTTCCACTGCAACACAAACTCTAGCCGTCCTGATTTAGCAAAATAAATACCCCAAAAAAATACCACGCCACTACTCGAACCTTGGACTCCCTAGCCTGCTAATGACGCCACCTCCCTGCTCCCTAAGTGGCTCCACTTTTCCACTACACCACATGTAACACCCCCGACCCGTATCCGTCGCCAGATTAGGGTTACGGAGCATTACTTATCAAATCGTAACCCAAAATAAGCATTCATAACTAAATAAAAGATATACTTAAAAATGTTTTATATAAACGTATCATATTTCTTTAATACCAAATTGAATCAAACGAACTTCCATCGCATAATTATCAAATGCCTAATTCATATTCAAACATATGCCTATCATTTCATTGATCAATGTTAACATAGAAATCTATCATATAAATGGCCGTATTCGAAGGTACCACGAATAAATTTATACTTTCATAGTAAGCATAAACCTTAAAGAACCTTTCACAAATCTATATTACCAATTTCACATAAAAGTAATGTTGATCATATAGCAAAAGTACTATTCATTTGGTCATTTAGTTATAATAGCTAAACATGCACATGCTTATAATCTCTTTACCGAAACAAGTATCAAATACCAAAACCACAAATTCCTGTATGGCAAAAACTTTGCTTAACCGAACCTAAGGTACACCAAATCCAATACCAATTTCCGAAAGCATTTATCTACTACATTAACTACCTCTCTTTAATTAACATAGTCAAATATATTTTTCAATGACCTAAAACATATAAGTACCCGACCAAAACATTTACCAAGTCACTTTAATACCTCTCATATCCGAGTACATAAACACGTTTTAATCAAATTACCAAAGAAACTACAAGGCCGAATATGCACAAGATATTACATTTCCAATAATCTAATTTAATGAACACCTACATTAATACTCTACTTAACTTCTCACCACATTCATAATATACCATATGACATATTTCTAAGATGAACCAAATACTTGACCGATTATGCATCATATATACATATAACATCAATATTACGCCATAACACCAACCACAAGCATTTATATATATATATACACATCATGTACTATACTTCCATAATAACTAATTCCATAACCGACCTCACAAATATCTATAATATCAAGATAGTTAACCTTAAGATCATTCTAGCCACCTTTTCATATATCAAACACAAATACATAAAAATGCACTTTCATATTAAACAAACGTCAAGGCCGAATTCAAACAAGACCAAGTTACCATAATTTAGCCATTTTCGCATGGCATAAATACACATATACATCATTTGAAAACAATCCAAAAGTACCTTAGCCTATACATGCCATAATAGTCATAGTTTACTACTTCAAAAAAAAAGAGTACCAAAAGAGATGATAGTATGGTGAGCTTCCGAGGTGATTCTCGAGCATAAGTCGAGCTTCCAAAAGTAACCTACGCACACAAGAATTAACCAAAATAAAGTAAGCTTTCATAGCTTAGTAAGACTTAAGCAATTTGCATACATTCACATAAGCATATACGAATTCCTAAAGAAATACTCTTACTCATTTACGACCATCGTACATTATATCCGAACCCTCATTAGTTAAATTCATAACCACCCTATAAATGAATCACATACATAACATATGCATAGCAAATAATCAACCACAATTCGGACCATTTCTCAACCTTAATCTTAATGGAAATGATACTTACCTCAAGTATACTCACCTTTCTGAGCTATTCGTTACTGTGTAACATATAATGATACCCGTCACCTTTTTCCGTACATGTATTACGTTAATAAAAATAATAGTCTTCTTATGAGCCTCGATTTGAATATTCGTATATTTTGATTTGGTAACGTATCGCACACTTAGTGCCGTTACCTATCAATTCCGCACACTTAGTGTCGATTTTCTCGTAACGTACCGTACACTTAGTACCGTTACTTGTCAATTCCGCACACTTAGTGCTGTCCGACCGATTTCACACACACAGTGCTCGGTATAAAGCTCGCACACATAGTGCCATTAAATTTAATTCCTCTTCAATACAAAATACATACATATTCTAATACTCATTTACAAATATGTCCATATAATGAAAAGTTTACAAGCAACCATGCATTTTAACACTCACTAGTGCATTCGGCACCTTAATATATATATGAACATAATTCCAACATTTTTTTTAACATTCATTACTCATATCGTTCGTACATATAACCATCTCGTATCTCATTCAAACATATTCATTTTTGCTCCACTAGTCAAAGCATACTTAAGCAAATACCAAATCTTATATTCGGCTATTCAAGCTAAATTCCTCAATTCCCATTCGGCATTATAAAGATTTACATACCTAAAATTATTTAAAATAGGTACATAACATAGAATAAAATTCAATTAAGTCCAATTGCTTAAAATCTTACCTCGAATATCAACGAGTTCAACTTCCCGGTTAGTCGTTTAATTTAGTTTTTCCCCGATCCAATCCTACCTCCTTTTGTTCTTGATCTAGATACATTCAATTTAAGCTCAATCAAACACATTTATATTCAATTTAGTTCTAAAACACCTAAATAGGCAAATTACCATTTTGCCCCCATTATTTCACACTTTTACAATTTAGTCCTATTTGCACAAAACACAAATTACACAAAATTTGGCCACACACCTCAAGGGCCGAATATTCATAGCATTCATACAAGTCCATGCATTTCATTTATTTCACAATTTAGTCCCCCCTAAAATTTATTTTTACAATTTAATCCAAAATACCCAAATTCATCACAAATCTAAAGACAAAACATATTAATTTAATACATATAATTCATAATCCATCCTCAAATAACTTAAACAACCAACTATCATCAATGGCTCAACTCAAAATATTCATCAAGCTCAAAAATTAAAGCATGGGTCTTGAAGATTTCTAAGCAACGATATCAAAAACGTAAAAATTATCAAAAACCGAGCTAGGATCATACCTTGATTAAGCTCAACTATGGCCAAAAGTTTGCTTAGGTTTCTTCTTCACTTCCTTTCTTTAGTTTCGGCTTTTAATGGTGGAACAAAGATGATAAACACATGGTTTCTTTATTATATTATTATCATATTTTATATATAACTTTTTTAACATATAATATAATATATAATTAAAACATATCATAATAATTTTAAGTCCAAATGCCGTCCACTATAAGGAAGTTGGCTAATTTACCACTTAAGTCCCCACATATAAGAAGTCAAATCAATTTAACCATTGAAATTTAATACAAGCTACTTTTACCAGTTATGCAATTCAGTCCTTTTTCTTTAATTAAACACACAAACGGGCAAATTAACTCACGAAATTTTAACACATGCTCAATCATAGATTATAGACTCAATATAAAATATTAAAATATTCTACTGACTTGGATTCATGGTCCCGAAACCACCATTCTGATTAGGGTCGAATTCAGACTGTTACACCACAAGCTCCTCTTGTGTCATATTTCTTCTTCATTTTTTTTAAAAGGCCTACTAACTAAAGTCACAGCTCCCTTGGGGCTAAAACCAAAATTTTTCCTATATCCTTACTTGATCCCAGGACATCTCCAACACCCCTAGACACTCCAAATTCATTAACCCTCAAAGCCCACATGCCAATTGTCATTTTCTCGCTCACTTAAAAATTTTCTAAGACCTAAAGTCCAATAGTGTAACATCCCGAAATTGGGCCTAGTAGGATTGGGCCTTGGGCTTTAGGAAAAATTTTTGAATATCATTTTGTTACTTGTGTTAGCTCGGGAATAATTTTTATTGTGGGCTTAGTATAGTTTTGTGAAGGTTTGGATTTAGTTACGAAGTTAGAATACTTTTTAGTATTAAAAAAATTAGTGAAGTGGATTAAGTGAACTTGACACTTAAGTTAATTTAAGTGTTAAATTTAGCACATGAGGAGTTAGTGGCAAGATGGTTATGGTGTTTGAAGAGTTGCTTGAGGGAAGTAGTTCGAGTAGCATGATGAGCATTTTGAAGACTTTATTTTTATGCACCTTACATTAAGTGTTGGTCAACTATAATTAAGATAAGGTTGGACTTTATCATTTATGGATAGTAGATAAAAGGGAAAATGCAAGTTAGTAGTTAAGGTAGGGAATCTAGATGTTATGGAAGGTTTAGGGGACAAAAGGCTTGATGAGTGGGTGATGTTTTGGAACTTTTTCCATGGTCATTTGACCATGAACCTAGACGGCATAAGGGGCTAAGGGGGTTGGTTTAATTGTGATAGTGATTAAGGGGATGATAGGGAAGAAATGAGGAGGAAAAAGGGGGATTATGTTGGCATGTGAGTTGGCCGAATGTGGTATGGGATTAGGGGGTGATAGTTGGCCAAAATTTTAACAATTTGTGCATCTCTTCCCTTTTCTCCAAATTTTTTTTCTTATTAGCCGAATTGGTCATTTACATTAGGTGTAAGTTTTGTCTTGAGTGGCTATCATTTTTTTTGGTCATTTTGGTTTAGGAGCCAATTCTCTCAAATTTATTTTCCTCTATTGCCGAAAACGCCAAAAAGTTTAGAAGACATTTCTCATTTCTTTTCTTCCTCTCTAGTGCCGAAATCATCCTAGCACCAAGGGCATATCTCATATTTTCTTTTTCTTTTTCTTTCTCTTTCTCTTTCTCTTTTCTCCTTCTTTCTCTTATCCGAAACCATCCTCTATTTTTCCACCATCTTTTCTCTTCTCTTTTGTTAAAGCCGAAATCACCATTTCTTTTCTTTTTAATTGTAAGGTCGAATCCCTTTATAGTTCAAGTAAGGGTGAATCAATCTTCGTGATAACGGGTAAGGATTATCTATCAATTTTTTTTCTTTCTTTTCTTTGTTTTAGCCGAATCTAGGAATCTAATTCCTTTTATTATCTTTGGCCAAATCTTGAAGGAAGTTACGGGGTTTCTTTGTAGTCAATGTTTAGGGGGAGATCGTTCGAGATTTGAATAATCCAAGGTAAGGAGATAATGATATTCGGCTAAAGGCCATATCTTTTTAGTGATAAGCGATTTCTCATATAGTGATATGTAGGTGCTGTCGGTGTTGTAAGCAAAAGCCGGAAATCTTGAGTATTCTATTGTTCATCGTGTTTACAAGGTGCGTAGTTATCGCACTGTCTCTTGATTGTGTGTATGTGTTATATTTATGTATATGTGATATGATGTTAATGGTAGCCGAATTAAGGGCTAAGATTGTGAATACCCGTGGTGGGTGATCAAATACTCAGGTCAGTGATTTACGATATTAAATGATCATTGATGAATATATGAAATGTGATGACATGTGATGCATTATTGTTCAAGTGATATGTTGTCATGATACACATTTTTGCATGGGACTTGGGATGTGACTATCGAAGGAAAGGGTGTACATTATGTACGTGGTCTGGTGTTAGCCTTGTGCTACATTGGCGCTTGATGGTGGCTATGTGCTCCATCAAGGGAGGTGTTGGCTAGGTGCCCATCTCGGCGGATGATAGCTGTGTGCATCACCGTAGATTGAGGATGACCTCGAGTCACCTCGTGGATACAGATATGTGGATCACTATGTGATCAGTGGCTTAGCCACGGCCTTGGGCAGCAAGTCTGCCAAGGTAAGATATGTGGATCACTATGTGATCGGTGGCTTAGCCACGGCCTTGGGCAGCAAGTCTGCCAAGGTAAGATATGTGGATCACTATGTGATCGGTGGATTAGCCACGGCCTTGGGCAAGGAGTCTGCTAAGGTAGGAGTAACGGATGGACTCTAGGTTGGGTTGGGCTTCATGTTGCATATCTATGCATTTTGCATGACTAATTATGTGGATCAAAGTGGATATGGGCCAAGCCCAACATGTGGAATTATGTGGATATATTGCCTTATCATCTGATATGTGATTGATGTGTGGATATGGGCCAAGCCCATACGTGGAGACTTGTGTAATAACTATGCACTGAGTCTGTTGACTCACCCAATTTTTCTCAAACCTTTCAGGTGATGCATAAACCTTGGACCGGGTTTGGAGTGGATACGAGGTGGCCCATGCAGAAGATAAATTTATTTGATTTACACATTTTTCTTATGAAAGGTTATTTATTGTAACATGGGCCATTTAAAGTATTTACAGATTATTATTATGTTTTAAGTTAAATTGTCGATTATATTATTATTTGAAAAATGTTTTATTTTTAAACAACTTAATTTTATTTGGAACTTTAATTATACAATGTTTTAGTAAAGACAACAAATTTTTATGTTTTTAACTTTAAGTCAAAAGTTTTTCAAATGTTTTCCGCAGTGGCATTTCAAATTCGGTCATAGCGAATGGGCCGGGTTTGGGGTGTTACAAATAGGCCCAATTCTACTAGGCCCAAATTCGGGGCGTTACATAAGGTAACTTATATCCGAAGTTCTGATATCATGGCCCGAAGCCAAATCAACCGATATTCATTGCCTGAATCCAAATCGATATATCTCGCACCCGAATTGCTAATATCATTGCGCAAAGCCAACTCAATGTATCCCCTAATGACATGTCACTAGTATCCTAAACTATTCCTAAGGTTCAAACGGGATTTCGAACGCCGAATTATCATCGAGTCATTGTCAAACTTATCCAAAGTCTTGTATTCAAAACATATACAATATCAAAGCATTTAATATACGTTTACAATGAAATTTATCACATACGAACTAACCTCAGTTTAAAAATGATGAAATTGCCGATCAATCGAGTACTTTCTCTTTTCCTCGATCCAAATCCAAATTCTACTTTTCTTGATCTATATAATATCAAATTTAACTCATTTAATCATCCATTTATTCAATTTAGTCCAATTTATACATTAGGGTTATTTTACTCATTTGCCCCTAAACTTTCACATTTTTACAATTTAGCCCTTATTTCATAAAATCACAAATTAATGAAATTCAAAATAAACCCATGCCAGCCGAATTACTATTATGCCCCTAGCAGCCCATATTTTTCATTTATTTCACTTTTTAACCACTAACTTTACACATTTCACAATTTAGCCCCTAATTTGCATTTTCATTAAAAATCACTTAACAAAACTTGTATATCTATCAACAAGCATTCATAATCTGTCAAAAAAATTCAAATACATGTTTATTCATCAATGGCAACTTTCTAAATCTTTAACAGTTTTGCAAAATAGTCCCTGGGCTAGCTAGTACTAGTTGCAACGATCACAAAAACATATAAATCATCAAAAATTAAGTCAAAAATCATACCTAAATAGAAAGGTGAAGTTGCCTAAAATATTAGGGATTTGACTAAAAACGGGTTGTTACAACTCTTCCCCCTGAGGGATTTTCGTCCTCAAAAATCTTACTAGTGAATAGGTTAGGGTACTGTTCATAGCTTCCTTGGGTTCCAACGTAGCCTCTTCAACACCGTGTCTTTTCCACAAGACTTTCACTAAAGTTATGCGTTTATTTCTCAGCTTTTTAATCTCTCGAGCCAAATTTTTGATCGGTTTTTTGTTGTATGTCATATCAGGTTGAATTTCAATCTCTGACAGAAACATTACATGTGATGGACCTGATAAATAACAACGTAACATCGACACATGAAATACATTATGAATTTTTTCTAACTCGGATGGTAAAGCTAGTCGATATGCCACTGGCACTATTCTTTCAATAATCTCATACGACTCAATGAAACGCGGTCTTAATTTGCCTTTGTGGCCAAATCTAAGGATTTTCTTCCACAGAGATACTTTCAGAAACACTTTATCACCAATCTGAAATTCAATGCCTTTTCGTTTTAAATCTGCGTACGATTTCTGTCGATTTGAAGTCGCTTTCAAACAGTCATGAATTACTTTCACTTTCTCTTCTGTTTCTCTAACCAAGTCAACCTCGTGAATCTATTTCTCGCTAAGCTTAGTTCAGTACAATGGTGTTTGGCATTTACGACCATACAATGCTTCATACGATGCCATCTTTATGCTCAATTGAGAGCTTTGTTATAGGCAAATTCAACCAGCAAAAAATATTTCTCCTAGTTGCCTTCGAACTCTAAAACACAACATCAGAGCATATCTTCAAGAATCTAAATTACTCTCTCAGACTGTTCGTCAGTTTGCGGATGAAAAGATGTACTAAAATTTAATCTCGTACAAGAGCTTCTTGCAATTTCTTCCAAAACTGCGATGTAAACCTCGAATCTCTATTCGAAATAAATGAAACATGCACCGACTCAATCTTCTTTTCAGACACTTTGGTAACTAAAACATAGGCTAGATACGCGTCACAACCTTTTCTAACATATCTCTGAGCCGACATCGACGAAATCACTATAGACAATCCACCCGACTCATCAGATTCAATTCAAAGAATTTCATTATTCTGACATTTCGATTTTATAATCTTTCGTCTATAGTTCACAACGGCGTCATGCAGAGTCAACCAATCCATACTCAGAATCACATCGAACTCATCAAATGGTAAAAGCATGATGTCAGCCGGAAAACAATAACCCCGAGTCATTAAAGGACAGTTCTTGCATACTTTGTCAACTAAAACATACTTGCCTAAGGGGTTCGATACTTAATCATAAACTCAGGAATTTCAACAGGCAATTTCTTCCTAGACACTAAATTTTCACAAACATACGAATGTGTCGATCCAGGATCAATTAAAGTAATCACATTAGTGTCGTAAAGAGAAAATGTACCGGTAATAACATCAGGAAACGACGCCTCTTCACGAGCGTGAATAGCATAAGCTCTAGCTGGTGGTCTAGCTTTGGATCTCACAACTGAATCCCTAGTCACACCTTTGCCACTAGACACATTCCCCGTATTTCTCGGTGGTCTCCAACTTGCAGTCGTATTACTCGGTCTTGCATTTTGAAATTTATCTTTCTCGAATAACTCTAGGCAATCTCGAATAAAATGATCTGGCGAACCACATTTGAAACAAGCTTTATTACTCTTATTCCGGCACTTTCCAAAATGTCATCTCCCATACTGTTGACACTTGGGTTTATTGTTTCTCACACTGCAAACGCTCGAGATGGAAGTTGCTTGAGCTTTAGAACTCACATGTTGATTTCCACGATCTCTATTCTTGTATCCCACTGATGCAAATGATCGACTATACGAATCTCGAGATTTCTTTGATGAAGAATGATAAGGTTTAATCATCAGTCTTCTTCTCAAATCTCTAGCCCCTAAATCAGCTTTCCCCTTTTCTCGAAGTCTTTGGCTTTGCAAGCCCGACCAACTAATACAACAAATTCTTTCAAATCTAAAATCCAACCAAGAGTTTAATGTCTTCATTCAAACCATTAACAACTTGCTTGCACATGATCTCTTCAGTAGAAACATACTCTCGAGCATATTTACTCAACTGCACAAATTCTCTTTCGTACTCGGTTACGGTCATGCGGCCTTGTTTGAGTTCTAAAAACTCTTTATGTTTTTTATCTAAAAATCATTGACTTATGTATTTCTTTCTAAACTCAGTCTGAAAGAATTCCCAGGTGACCCGTTCTCTAGGTACAACAGATACTAATGTATTCTACCACTGGTATGCAGTGTCCTTCAGAAGTTGTATGATACAACACATTTTAAACACTCTTCTAGTGTGCAAGAAAGCTCATCAAATATTATGATAGTATTTTCAAGCCAAAACTCAGCTCTCTCAGAATCATCGTCAACATTAGCTCTAAACTCTTCAGCCCCGTGGTTACGAATCTTATCAATTGGAGGCTTATTCAATCTTAAAAGTTCGACACCTTGAGGATCTAAGGGAACCAGCTGGGGATTAGGAGGGGTGGAGGTTGTTGAGTAGCTAGGTTCATTCGGATATATTGTGTGAACCACTCGTTCATCATTTGGAAGAAGGCTTCTTTAGCCTCTCCTCCCTGGCTACTCGATACGGGTTTAGATTCAGAAGGCGATGTCCTTTAAATGAGAGCTGGTGCATTACTTTCAACCTCATCAGCTATAGCTCGATTGGGATCCATTTACTATATGAAAAAACTTTTTAAAAATGTCAAGAGTCATCACACTATCACAGTTTATATATGGCATGTATAGCTAGACTCTTACATTCGCTACGTTACTCCTAGAATCGACTAAACCATAGCTCTTTTACCAATAAATGTAACACCCCTCACCTGTATTCAACACCGGAATAGGGTTACGTAGCATTACCAAGCTTGCAACACAATTATACATACTTTTCACATACATTTATTCAATGTAGTCAATTATCATTCAATCTCTATCAATTTGTCCCTAATGCGAGCCTATTAGGCCCTAAACATGCTTTGGGTATGGTTCGAGACTAAATCAATAACTTAAGAAACTTTCATGAAACTTTGAAAATTTTTCTCAAAACAGGGGACACACGCCCGTGTGGTCATGACGTGTGTCTCACACAACCACCAGACACGCCCCTGTCAGAAGCCGTGTTGTAACACCCCAAACCCGGTCAACACACCACGACCGAATCTGGTATGTTACGGAGTGAAAACATTTTAAAATTCATAAGTTTGTCGGATAATTTTCCTAAAAACCTTTTTATTTAAAGTTTGGAAATCCTTGTTCAAGATGATATTGAAATCGTGTGTTGACTGTTTAAAACTCATGCTTGATAATCTACTTGTTGTTACAAATTTTAGAAAAACGATACTTGTTAAAAACTGGGTGTAATGCATATGATCGAGTTAAAAACCATTTGCTTCTAAAGTTGTTTGAAATTTAGAGTTATAAAAACATCCTGGTTACCTTATTACTATGTGAACTTTGTTACCCGATGGTAATGTTTGAAAACCCGAAGAGGTATGGTTTAGAAAACATTGCTTTCTACCGGTTAATTTTCTTCCAAGTTCATAAATCCAAAATATATGCATAAAATAATCAAATAAAAGCAGATAATTAAAACCCAAAATAACCTTAGCGGCCTTATTACAAACCAAAACCAAATTTAAGGAAAATTAACTAAAATCGAAGTAGCAGCTTAAAATCAAAACCAAACTAAGATGCATGGCCACCTCGAGTCCTCCTCGGCTCCATATCCATGATCTTTGCCTCATCTGCAAAATGTAAGGGAAGGGGTGAGTCACCGAGACTCAGTGTATAAATCCCCAACCCGATAGTTCATGCACTCACACAGATCATCAGCAAAACATGCAAATCATGCACCCCATAACCTATCCATCCAATCTCCTTTAACTACCCCGTGTGGTCAAAACCACTGGTGGTCAAAACCACTGGTGGTCAAAACCACTGGTGACCGAAGTCACAAATATATCGGTGATGGGGCCAACCCATCGTGTGGTCAAAACCACTGATGACAATCCCATAATATATCATGTGGGGCCAACCCACTGTGGTACCAAACCACTGGGACAAGTCATAATATCAATATGTGGTCAAAACCACTGGTGACCGTGGTCACAAATATCAATCGTGTGGTCAAAACCACTGGTGGTCAAAACCATTGGGACTAGTCACAAATCTTACTAATAATGTGGTCAAAACCACTGGTGACCGTAGTCACAAATCCGATGATGGGGCCAACCCATCTTGTGGTCAAAACCACTGGTGACAGTCCAAATAATCATCCCCCTCCTCTCATCAATCCCATCATCATCATGCTCATATCATACGTGTCATAATATCATGTATCATGCAATAAGGCATAGCATAGTATTTAACAAAGCATGATGTTACATATCAAAAATCACATAGCAGGGGACTTACCCGGTTTCCAAGCTCATGCCCACAGGGCATAATCACTGAATACAAAGGTTTAAGCAGTAACATAATACGCAGGTTATACTAATAAAGTGTGTAAGCGTTTACACACCTGCCTAATCGTAGATCTATGCAAAATCCCGAAACTATTCGAATCTAGCGAAATCCCGAGGCGTTATTCCCTTTCCTACAATCGGCCAACATTAATCAGTAACTAAAAAGCCCATTCGGCACAAATAGAAATCCCGAAGGATATGTCGCATGAACCCAATTCCTTACCTTAGTGCCGATTTGGTTTCCAACCAAATCCCGGAACTATGTGATGATCTCCCTTACAATCGGCTAGCACTAAGACACACAGATGATTAGCCTTCGGCTTCTGAACGATTAAGAAATAGATCTAGACATGTTAAAACCTTACCTAGACCGGCAATCAAATCCCGATGATCCACAGATTCGGGTTGAACTCCTCCCTATAATAGGTTTTAACACCACACTTAGAATCCATAGGCCATTCGGCCATAACATAAATCCACACCAATAGGAATTACCGCTACCTTACCTTGCTGATTGATTCGGCTCCTAACCACCACAGATCGGCACCTCCTATTTATGTTAAGGGTTTCGGCACTTGAGTTTAGACTAGATCACGCGAGAAAAAGAAGAGAATGAGACTAAGAATATTCGGCCACAAAAAGAGAACAACAAGGTTTCGGCTTTCTTTTGAACAACGAAAAAGATAGAAGAAAATGGAATCAAGATTCGGGTCAAATGATGGTTTGATTCGGGAAAGATGATGAAAAGAAGAGAAGTGGAAGGTGATAGTTTCGGCAATGGGTTTGAGAGAAGAGGAGGACGGAATAGAAAGGAAATATGGAGAAGAAGATGTGAGAGTAGGTTTCGGCTTTGAACAAAATAGGAAGAAGAAGTGCACAAGAGATGGATTCGGCAATAGACTAACCAAAGTGAACCGAAAATAAAAGGAAGAGAATGGCTACCAATTCGGCTCTTCAAGGAAAATGCACAAAAGATCTGGCCACTTACAAGAGCTGCCAAAAAGAAAGAAAGAAAAAGGCAATTGGTGGTTCGGCTTTGACACAAAAACGAAAAGAGAAGACCCTCTCCTAACTAGCCGAAATTCTCCCTTAAACCCCACCACATTCGGCCACCAACAAAAGGCTCCCAAAACTGATATCACCCCTTACCCAAAGTTCCAAAATTCGGCCAACACCTACCAATGAGTTTGAAATAACTCAAACTCCTAAATTTCCTCCCTTCCATCAGTTCAAATTCGTTTGAACGAGTCAAACTCCACAAATTTCTCCTCTCCATCCATTCAAGAGAGTCCCACCTGAATACTCCTCCTCTAGCTTGTGGCGTCAAAAAGAAATAGCACGGAGTGCAACTCCTATTGCTCGAACACAGGCACTCCCTCCCTGCAGGTGGCGTCATCTCCATGGTGCTTAAGTGGTGCCTCCTTGCCATTTTTCCAATTGATTTCTTGTGTCAACATTCCCCAATAAATTCTCTTAACCCCTATCTCACCTAGCTCCCTCTTCCCAAGTACTAAAAAGAAATTTTTAGCTCTAACTCAGGCCCAACCCAGGGTTATAACTAGACCCCAGAACATGATAACTGAACGTAATAGACAATTTATCACATGCAACACAAGCAAAATGCAGAACCCCGATTTAAGGATGTTACACATGTGGACATTCGAAATAGGAGCACATGGTCGTGTCCCAGCCCGTGTCCTAAAAATGGCCATACACGCTCGTGTGCCAAACCGTGTTTTAGGCCACGCCAAACCTATAGGGTATACTAACTTATGCCATACGACCAAGTCACATGCCCGTGTGTAAGGCTGTGTGGAGCATACTGACTTGATTTCAAATTCAACACCAGAAGACACAAGGCCGTGTACTTAATCGTGTGTCACACACACACGTGCCCTTGTGGCTAGCCTGTGCCCTAAAAATGGCCATACATGCTCGTGTGCCAAACCGTGTTTTAGGCCACGCCAAACCTGTAGGGTATACTAACTTATGCCATACGACCAAGTCACATGCCCGTGTGTGAGGCTGTGTGGAGCATACTGACTTGATTTCAAATTCAACACCAGAAGACACAAGGCCGTGTACTTAATCGTGTGTCACACACGGCTGAGACACACGCCCGTGTCTCTGCCCATGTGGACAAAAATATGCTATTTACCAAGCCAATTTGCCACCCAAACTTAGGCACACCTACACAACTCATATGGCACACATATCATTAATAGGCATATATTTCAATTCCAAATCAAGCATAACTTATACCATTTTAAACACCAATCAATACAAAACATAACTACCATATTATGCCATCCAAAGTCATATCAAACCTTATCCTCTCAAATCAACAAAATGACTATTAACAAATATCCATTATTTGGCCTAATTTCACAAGCATACTATAACGCGTAGGTTTGTGCAAGTGTACACAGTCGTTATCAAGTAATGAGTATCGAGTTATCATCTCCACAGGGATTGTATTTGTGCTAAGTCACTTAATTTGTAAAATTATATTAACAATTTGGTAAATAAAAGCACTATATGATTGAGAAGTGATGATTAAATTTAAATATATTAAACTAATGCAATGATCCCTAATACAAATTATCCTAAATATGCAAACTATATGAATGAAATAGATTTTAGCAAAAATAAACACAATTTGCAACAATTATAACATAAATAAACTATGACAATTACTTTAATTAAACTCAATTTATTATCAACATGCTTAATAACATCCGGAAAAACATTTCATGGAAACTCGATCTTTCATGAGTTTGGAAACCATATTAGGTCCTTTCGGAATCCTTTACTTATGAACCTTGAACCTTGAAACAAGCAAACAATGGAAAATATGTTATTTATACGTATGAACCTTGAAACAAAAGCAGAAAAACGTAATTAAAAGTCGTGCACGAATTTTTAAAATGTTGTTAAAAACCAAAGCATGTAGTTTAACGATAAGTCCAAACCCAAATTCATACCACAGTTTGTATAATCGCCTTACAAGTTATTTAAACCGACCTTACTAAGCTTATAAAAACTTTAAGTAAACCGAGCCAAACCAAGACCTCTTAAGACCTCTGATGTGCTGAAACCAGAGCCTAACTATGAGAGTTACCTGAAAGAGAAAAAAAACTAAAGGAAGGTGAGCTATGTGAGCTCAATGTGAGTTCAAAGTCAAGAACAAAGGTAATTGACAAGATAACAAAACAAAAATTCCCAATATGCACACGTAGACAGTGATCGAATAACATATATCAATAATCAGTCTCATGAGTAGTTCATTAACAAGCATAACATAGAGGTATAATTCCAATCACAACAGATACCAAAGACATGTTGAACTATTCAAATTATTATGCGATTAACTCCACAACTTGTAATAGTCCGGTTTATACCCTAGTCGGAATAGTGGTTTTGGGACCACAAATTCGAGTCAGAAAAATATTTTAATATTATTTTCCTAGTCTACAGCATGTGAATTGGTATATGTGAAATTTCTGTGAATTAATTTGATCGTTTGTGTGTTTAATTTGCAAAAAGGACTAAATCGCAGAAAATGCAAAACTATCCTTCTATTTGAATAATGGTCAAATTGATGTGTCTTTATAAAGAGGAGGCCCTTATGTTGTAAATTGACCAATGAATTTTTGAGTGGACAAAGATGGACAACCATTAAGTGTTTTAATTAAGTTTTATTAAAGGATATTTTGGTAATTGAAATATTATTATGTAATAAAATAAAACAAACATAAAATATGGCCATTATCATCATATTTTCATCAAAAATAAGAAGAAAAAAATAGGTTTTAAGCTTTGGTTTCATTCGGCCTTATTCAAGCTTAATCAATGTATGTTTTTGTTTCAGTTTTTGATAATTTCTACGTTTTTGTGATCGTTGCTTTGAGTATTAGCTAGCCCATGTCCTATTTTTGAATTGGTTGAAGATTTTGAGTTATTCCATTGATGAAATTGTGAGCTTTATGATGTTAGTTAATGAAAAATTAAAGATACGTGTTGGGTTAACATGTTTTGCATTTGAATTTTTGATGAATTTGAGTATTATGGGCTAAATTGTGAAAATGAGAAACTGAAGGACTAAAATGTGAAATAAATGAAATACGTGGGCATAAATGAGTTAGAAGAACATTCGGCCTAGCATGTGTAACATGAAATTATGTATATTTTGTGATTTTATGAAATAGAGACTAAAATGTTAAAATGTAAAAATGTGAGGGCTAATTTGTAAAATGCCCTAAATATGTGTATATGGATTGAATTGAATGATTTGGTGAATAGAAGAGTTAAATTTGAATGTGTATAGATCAAGAACCAAAGAAAACAGAATTAGATCGGGGGAAATCAAAAGTAGTCGAATAACTATTAGTTTCCGTTCTTTCTCGTACGAGGTAAGTCGATATACAAATAAATGTATTTAGATTGAATTAATATTGCTTATATGTGAATGAATTGTGATATATGACTATTTGAGCTGAGTATGTGAAATCCAAGAAAGTTCCGACAATGTGACAATGTCTGAAAAGTCCCGTACGAGCCTTAGGAATAGTTAGGATACGTATGTCATGACATAGGATTTTGATATGAGTTATCATGTAAGACCACGTCTAGGATGTTGGCATCGATTTGATATTTACATGTAAGACCATGTCTTGGACATTGGGATCGTATTTGATTTTGTGTAAGACCTTGTCTGAGACAGTGGCATCGGTATTGATTACATGTAAGACCACGTCTGGGACGTTGGCATTGTACGAGCTTTTCGAGCCATCCGAGTATCCTATTTGATTTCGAACAGTTCAACGGGCACTCTGAGAAATGAATGACTATGTGAAATATGTATCTAATGCAGGTACGTTTGAAATGTATACAAAGTTTGAGTATGAAAAGTAAGTATATGTGAAAATGTGGAATTGAGATATATGTATGAAAACATTGATATAAGATGTGTTATATACAAATGAGCTATATGAGAAATAGAGATTTGTAATTGTGTTTTGTCATGAGTTGTATAAATGGATTGATCTATAAATGTGTTATGTGATAAGTTTATTTGTATATGGCTTACTATGCTTTTGAAAGCTTACTTTGTTTGTGTTTGCATTGTTTTATAGATTATCGAAGCTACTGGAAGCTCGGAGATCGTCGAGGATCATCACCACACTATCGAACTATATTTTGGTACCATTTGAAAATGTACATATTGAAGTATGGCATGTATAGGCTAGAAATGTTAAGATATGTTTTGGAACATGTATATATATATAGCCATGTGATATGGCTTGATAATGAATGTGAATATGGGTGAATATAGTTCATGCTATGTGATGCAGAAGTTAGTATGTTTTGATGAGAGGTTGGTATATTGAAATTGGTATGTTTTGGATGGATTTGTAAATAGTAGTGAATGATGTTGATATGGGTTGAATTGTGCATATATTTGATGTGTTTTGGTTGTTTTTGGGATATAAAATGATGCTTGTTTGGTGCTTGTAGGTAAAACCCAAAATGGGTGGCAATTTGGCCTTACAAATGGCCTATGATTGCCCACACGGTTGAGAACACGGGCGTGTGTCCCGATCGTGTCCTTCACTGTCTCAATTTGAAGCTAGTCAGATTTGCACATGAGCCAGACACACAGGCACGTGACAGGCTGTGTGATTCCAGTCAGTGTTGCACACGGGCCAGACACACAAGCGTGTGACAAGCCGTGTGATTCTGGTCAGTTTTGCAATGGGCTGAGACATGGTCCAAGGCACGGCCGTGTGAGGCACACGGCCTAGCCACAAAGGCATGTGCCCTGTTTTGAAAGAAAAAATTGTTTAAGTTCCATAAAGTTTCTGTATGAGATCGGTTTAGTCCCGAACGTTCTCATTATGAGTATGAATCATTATGACATAATGTTGTATGATTGACATTGTGAATTGAAAGTAAAGTTTTCCAATATGTTCGGTAATGCCTCTTAACCCTAGTCTGGCGATGGATACAGGTTAGGGGTGTTACATTTTATTGGTATTAGAGCTACGGTTTAGTCGATTCTAGGACAACCGTAGCGTGTGAGAGTCTAGCTATACATGCCATACATATACTAACTGAGATAGTGTGATGAATCCTGACAGATAAAATTCATTTTTCGTATAGTAAATGGATCTCGAACGAGCCGTAGCTGATGATGTTGAAAGTGGTGTTACATTTTATTGGTATTAGAGCTACGGTTTAGTCGATTCTAGGACAACCGTAGTGTGTGAGAGTCTAGCTATACATGCCATACATATACTAACTGAGATAGTGTGATGAATCCTGACAGATAAAATTCATTTTTCGTATAGTAAATGGATCTCGAACGAGCCGTAGCTGATGATGTTGAAAGTAATGTGCCTGCTCCCGCTCAAGGGACAACTCCGTCTAAGTCTAGACCGGTTACTAGCGGTCAGGAAGAAGAGGCTAAGAAAGCCTTCTTCTAAATGATGAATGAGTGGTTCACTCAGTATGTTAGAACAAATCCAGCTGTTCCTCAACCTCCGCCCCCGCAAGTTCCTGTAGCTCCCCAAGTTATAGATCCGATTCATTTGAATAAACCTCCTGTTGATAAGATTAGAAAGTATGGGGCTGAAGAATTTCATGCTACCACTAATGATGATGCTAAAAGAGCTAAGTTTTGGCTCGAGAATACAATTTGAGTATTTGATGAGATGTCGTGTACCCCTGACGAATGTATGAAATGTGTCGTTTCTTTGTTGAGAGATACAACTTACCAATGGTGGAAAACTTTGACTTTTGTTGTTCTGAAAGAACGAATTACCTGGGATTTCTATCAATCAGAATTTTGGAAGAAATATATTAGTGAGAGATTTGTTGATTAAAAGTGAAAAGAGTTTCTCGAATTGAAACAAGGTCGTATGTCTGTTACAGAATACGAGTGGGAATTTGTGAGACTGAGTCAATATGCACGAGAATGTGTCTCGACTGAGGCAATAATGTGTAAAAGGTTTGAAGACGGCTTGAATGAAGATATCTGTTTGTTAGTCAGAATTTTGGAAATAAAAGATTTCGTTGTGCTTGTTGACCGAGTGTGTAAAGCTGAAGAACTCGGGAAAGAGAAAAGAAAAGCTGAGTCAGAAGCTAGAGATGTGAGAAAGAGATCCTCAGGTAATCATTTCAGTCCGCATAAAAGAAATTCTAAGATGAGTATAGTTGTTCAAAGGCTAACATGGGACATTCAAGCAGAGATCGTGCTAGATCGCATTCGAGCCTCAAAGCTCCAACTATTTCGATAGATAGTGTTGGAAATGTCAGATCTGAGTGACCTAAGTGTAGACATTGTGGCAAAAGACATCTGGGCAATTGTAGATTGAATGACCGAGCTTGTTTTAAATGTGGATCACTACATCACTTTATCTAAGACTGTCCCGAGCCTGTTGAGCAAGAGATTGGACACAATCCAAAGTCGAATAACGCTTCAGCTAAGGGTAGACCCTCTAGAAACACAAGAAATGTAAGTGGTAGCTAGAGAGCTACGAATGATGCTGCTGCGAGATCTGAGGCAAAAGCTCCTACCAGAGCTTATGCTATACGAGCTCGTAAGAAAGCTTCATCTCCACACATCATTATCGGTACTTTTACTGTTTATGATACTTCTATGATTGCATTGATAGATCCAGGGTCTACTTATTCATATATATGCATGAACTTAGTATCCAGTAAGACTTTTCCTATAGAGTCTACTGAATTTGTAATTAGAGTATCGAACCCCTTAGGCAAGTGTGTTCTGGTTGACAAAATGTGCAAGAATTGTCCGTTGATGTTTCGAGATATCTATTTTCCGGTTGATTTGATGTTATTACCTTTTGATGTGTTTGATATAATCCTGGTTATGGATTGGCTAACTTTTCATGATGCTGTTGTGAACTGAAAACGAAAGACTATTGATTTGAGATGTCAGAATGATGAGATAATTCAAATCAAATCTAATGATTTGAATGGGTTACCGGTTGTGAAATCAGTAATGAAAGCTTAGAGTTATGTGAGAAAGGGTTACGAAGCCTATTTTGCATATGTGATTGATACGAAAGTGACAAAAAAGAAAGTTGAACCTGTGCCTCTAGTTTGTGAGTTCCTTGATGTGTTTCCTGAAGAATTACCAGGATTACCTCTGATACAAGAAGTTGAGTTTGGCATTGAGTTAATACCGGGGACGACCTCTATCTCAATAGCTCCATACAGAATGTAACGACCCAAATTTGGGCCTAGTAGAATTGGGCCTATTGGGCCTTGGGCTTGGGAGCGTTTAAAATTTTTGAGAACAAGAGAACGGCACTAATGCAAGTTGGTCCTATTAGGTGCGTGATTTTGGAAGGTTAGGAGGCTTTTATGAAGTCCCCTGATCAAACCTGGGTTTAGGAAAATTTTGGTTTTAGGTGAGTAAAACCCTAGGGGTTAGTAAGTAGGCTTTAAGAATAAAATGTGGAGAAAAATGACACAAAAGGGGTTGTGGTCTAGTGGCAAATGGCGCCATATGGGAGATAAGGGAATGACGCCACACAAGGAAGCAAGGGGTCCAAGGTTCAAGTCTTGGCGCTTGCATTTTATTTTGATTTCTTTTTAAATGAACTTAGACTTTGGCCATAGACTTATATTTAGTTGCGCATGTTTTAAGACAACAAGGAGCTAGTTGGTAAAGTGGGTAGCGGAGTGGATTATGTTACAAGGTAGCCTGAGTTCGAATCCCATCGCAAACAAAAAGGGATATTTATTTTGCTAAGTTGGGACGACCAGAGTTTGTGTTGGAATTAAACTCTGCTGAAGGAGGGAACCCACATCAGGAAGCTAGCAAGAGGGAAGGTGAGAAGCTGGCTTTAAATAGAGCAATCTATGAGGAGAGCAAGCATACCTGGGTTGGCGTTTGGGCATAGGAGTGTTCTTATGGGTTTAGGCTGTTTGGGCCGAAATGGGTCATGTGGGGCCAATGGGCCCGTGGGCCCATATGAATAAATTGTATGATTGTGTAGTAGATATTGAACTGGTCTATGTGAATATCATATCTATGGCTAGATTTGGGCTAAATGGGCCACACGAGCGTGTGGGTCCATTTGGGCCGAGAATAGGCTCTAGGCCCATTCGCATCGTTATCTCCGTTTAGAATACCTTGGTTTACAAAATTTCTGAAATACCCTCGGTTTACAAAATTACTAAAATACTCTTGGTTGACAAAATTACTGGAATACCCTTGGTTTACAAAATTACTGAAATACCCTTGACTTGTAAACTTACCGAAGTACCCCCGGTTTGTAAAATTACCGAAATAACCTCAGTTTGTAAAATTACTGAAATAACCTCGGTTTATGAAATTATCGAAATACCCCTGGGTTGCAAAATTATCGAAATACCCTCGATTTGTAAAATTACCGAAATACCCCCGATTCGCAAAATTACCAAAATACCCATGATTTGCAAAATTACCAAAATACCCTCAGATTGCTAAATTACTGAAATACCCCTGATTTATGAAATTTATAAAATACCCTCGGTTTACAAAATTACTAAAATACCCTTGGTTTACAAAATTACAGAAACACCCTTGGTTTACAAAATTATTGAAACACCCTTGGTTTACAAAATTACTGAAATACCCTCGACTTGTAAACTTACCAAAGTACCCCCTGTTTGTAAAATTACCGAAATAACCTCGGTTTGTAAAATTATCGAAATAACCTCAGTTTGTGAAATTACCGAAATACCCCTAGGTTACAAAATTACCGAAATACCCTCGATTTGTAAAATTACTAAAATACCCTCGATTCAAAAAATTACCAAAATGCCCATGATTTGCAAAATTACTGAAATACCCTCAGATTGTTAAATTACCAAAATACCCCTAATTTGTGAAATTACTGAAATACCCTCGGATTGTAAAATTATCGAAATACCCCTGATTTGTGAAATTATCGAAATACCTCTAGTTTACAAAATTATCGAAATACTCCAGTCTGTGAAATTACTAAAATACCCTCTATGGGTAAAGTTATCGAAATACCCTCGACGGGGTAAAATTACTGAGATGCCCTTACTGGGTAAAATGACTGTTTTACCCCTAAGCGATTAAATGACCGTTGTACCCTCGTGGTAGTACTAGTGTTGTATATGTTAATTGTATGATTGATTATGTTTGAGATGCATTGCATACATGAATTAGTTATGAGTAGAATTACCAAATTACCCCTACAGGGTAGGATTACTGAAATACTCTTATAGGGTAAAATGACTATTTTGCCCCTGAGGGTAAAAGACTGATTTTGTGACATGACTTGACTGTGATCGTATAATTGTGTTTTAACCGACTTGACTGTGGGCGTATGTCTGATTTGTTGTTAATATGTGTTGAAATGCTTGTTACTGAGCATGGCCATTTTGCATACACGTGTAATGATTGAGCATGACATACACGACATGTTGCATGGGTTGGGTTTGAAGATTGGAGGAAGTGTAGCCTGGTGGCTCTACCACATACTGTTTTAGTGGCTATGCCACATATATTATTTTGGTGGCTCAGCCACATACACCGTTATTAGCAGCTTGGCTGCATTATTGGAGAGCTTGGCTCTGTGCCATCTTGATTATGGCTTTGTGCCAATCATATTTACCCAAGGCTGTGTACCGATTATATTACCGTCGCTGATGGCTATGTGCCAAATACAATACAGTTATTGATGGCTTTGTGCTAATTATAATACCACTATTGAAGGCTTAAGAGCCGTATATATTTATATCGTGATTAGTAGCTTGACTGCAATATTGGTGTGATTGGCGGGATGGGTTGACTTGATCCCCACAGGTGACGATTGGTTGGATTGGGTTGGGCTGCATTAATTTGTTTGCATTACTTTGTTTGCATTACCATGATTTTTGGGCTAGGCCCAATTGATTCTATTATGGGCTGCGACCCAAATGATTTTGTAGTGGGCTTTGACCCAGGTATGCTCTAAACTAGACTGAACTGTAACCGTTAAAGGGCTTTGGCCCAGACTGTTAGATTTCTGATTCTGTATACTGACTGTTACTCTAGTAAGGGGATTACACACTGAGTTCTCGTAACTCACCCCCTTTCTCTTAACCCTACAGGTAACCCCCAGCGTTAGAGGATTTGGAGCTGCGGAGGACTTAGTGGTGGCCATACATTGGGGGTTACTGTCCACAATAATTAGTAAATCCGATTTTAATTTATTTCATGATTTTTAATTTGGGGTTAATATTATGTAATAAGGACATTGGATTTTATTTTCTTTTAAAACTTTCATTTTAGCTATTCTTAAATTGTTAATGATTAAACTTTGGGTTTTCTTAAGACTACAGTAACTGTTTTTAAAATATCACTTTTCTGCAATTTCTTAATTAAACTTCAGTATTAAACAAGGTTTTCGAAAATAATAATAATATTTTTTACAAGAAAACAATTATAGCAATTCTGAATTCTATAAACAACAAAGTTCGGAGTTTCAAAAAGAATACGAAGTTTTTAACGAATGCGTAGCTTTTACACAACCCTTTTATGTGACATGCTAGATCCGGTCATAACGTCTAGGCCGGGTTTGGGGTGTTACACAGAATGGCTTCGAAAGAATTGAAAGAATTGAAGAAAGAAATGAAAGAATTGATCGATAGAGGATTTGCATGACCAAGGTTTTCACCTTGGGGTGCTCCCGTTTTGTTTGTGAAAAAGAAAGATGGTACGATGAGAATGTGCATTGATTACCGTCAGTTCAACAAAGTGATTATTAAGAATAAATATCCTCTGCCCAGAATCGATGATTTGTTTGATCAGTTGAAAGGAGCTTCTGTGTTTTCAAAGATAGATTTGAGATCGGGATACTATCAGTTGTGAGTAAAAGATTCAGACATTCTGAAAACTTCTTTCAGAATAAGGTACGGGCATTATGAATTTTTAGTTATGCCTTTCAGACTAACAAATGCTCCTGCTATCTTTATGGACTTGTTGAACAGAATTTTTAGACCATATTTAGATCGATTTGTTGTTGTATTCATTGATGACATTTTGATTTATTCGCATGATGAAATTGAGCATGCTGAACATTTGAGAATTATGCTACAAACTCTGCTTGATAAGCAATTGTATGCAAAGTTTAGTAAATGTGAGTTCTGGTTGCATGAGGTTGGATTTTTGGGGCATATTGTGTCAGCATCTGGTATACGAGTTGATTTGAGCAAGATTTTAGCTATTTTAGAATGGAAGCCTCCAAAAAATGTGTTTGAAGTCTGCAGTTTTCTGGGACTTGATGGTTATTATCGACAGTTTGTAAAAGGCTTTTCGATGATTGCAACTCCGTTGACGATTGCTTCAGAAAGATATGAAATTTGAATGGTCTGAAAAGTCTCAGAAAGCTTTGATCAGTTGAAAGCCCTATTGACTGAAGCTCCTGTAACAGTTCGGTATAGACCTTAGTCGGAACAGTGGTTTCAGGACCACAAATCTGAGTCCATATAATATTTTAATATTATTTTCTGTATCGTTGATATGTGATTAAGCATGTGTTAAAATTTCATAAGTTAATTTGTCCGTCTGTGTATTTAATTTGACAAAAGGATTGGATTGCATTAAATGCAAAATTTGCATGATATATGTTAAAGCACCTAATTGTTGTGGCTTTTAAATGGGGAGGACTTATGAGGCAATTAAACCATTTTAAAATTGATTGGATGGTGTTGGACATTAATAGCCTTGAATTTCAAATGTTTTAAATGTTATTTCATAAGGTTATTTTTTTAAAAGGATAATAAACGATTTTATAACAAAATGAAACATGAAAAAAATGGCCATATTCTTATCATTTTGGCCGAATTTCATAAGAAAATAAAAGAAAGAAGGGAAGCTAGGTTTCGACACTCTTTTGGTTTAATTAAGGTAAGATTTTGACTCAATTTTTCATAATTTCTATGTTTTTGAGATTGTTGCTTAGTCTACTATCAAGCCCATGTTGTAATTTGAAGAATTGGTGATGTTTATGAAATGTTCCACTGATGAAATGGTGAGCTTTGTGATGAGTTTAGGTGTTAAATGAAATATATGTGTTTAATAAACATGTTTTGTTCTTGAATTTTTGATGAACTTAGCTAATTAGGGCTAAATTGAGAAAATAGCATTTTGAGGGATTAATTTGTGAATTTGATGAAGTGTTTGGACTTGTATGAGATATACTGACATTCGGCTAAGCATGGCTATATGGAAATTTTATATATTTGATGTTTTGAGAAAAATGGACTAAATTAATAAAATGTGCAAATGTGAGGGCTAAGTTGCAAATAGCCCTGAATGTATGATTTTGGATTGAATTGAATGTGTTGTTAAATAAGAGGGTTAAATTTGAATATGTATAGATCAAGAACCGAAGAAAACAGACTTAGATCGCAGGAAAGCGAAGGTAGTTGAATAAACGAGTCCGAACGAATATCTGAATCCGAGGTAAGTCGTTATACAAATAAATGTATTTGTATTGAATTATATATGTTCATATGACTATTGATAATGATGAATGTTTACGAGATGTTATGTACATGAATTTTGAGATAAGATCGACCTAGTGACAATGTCCGAGAAGTCCCATTCGAACCTAGGAATATATAGGATTAGCTATGTCATGACATAGGTGTCAGTTATGTTTTATCATGTAAGACATTGTCTGGGATGTTGGCATTGATTTGAATTTCGTGTAAGACCACGTCTGGGACGTTGGCATCGATATGAGACTTACGTGTAAGACCATGTTTGGGACATTGGCATCGTATTGATTCGTGTAAGACCCTGTCGGGGACAGTGGCATCGACATTTGATTACATGTAAAACCTCGTCTGGGACGTTGGCTTTGTACGACTATTCTGAGTATTCTGCATATCCTATTGGATTCCGAACGGTTCAATGGGCAAGTCTGAGAAATAAACGATTATGTGACCAGTATATCCTTTTCAGGTACATTCGATATGTACACTAAGTGTGAATGAAAGGTAAGTGTCTATATGAACTTACTATGATGAATATGTGTTTTGAAATGATGAGATAATATGTGAAAATATGATTGAATGAACCATATGATTATATGATACTTGAGTTATATTTGAGTTGAAGATTATGGTAAGGTATGGCCTAGCAATTGAGCCAAAAAGATATGAGATGAATTTGTTATGAGAACCAGTAATGTTATTATATCATTTTGGTTATGTGCTTATTATGCTAAGTTTATTTGTATATGGCTTACTAAGCTTTTGAAAGCTTACTCTGTGTGTGTTTGTTCTGTTTTATAGATCGTCAAAGCTACTGGAGGCTCGGGGACTATCGAGGATCATCATCACACTACTCGACTTATTTTGGTACCTTTGAAGTTGGTATATAGCTAGATATAGCATGTATAGGCTAGTCATATTGGTTATATTTGAAATGTGTATAATAGCCATGAGATGTGGCTAGATAAGTATTGGTAATATGCTTGGGCATATATATGAAAATGATGCATGTTTTGGTATGGCTAGATAGCTTATGAAATGGTTAAAGATATGGTAAGCATATGAATGCATTATGAGTTTCTTTGATTGATCAAAGAAGTGGATATATGAAAGGTAAAGGTAGATGAATTATGCTTAATTGCATATGTGTTTAGTTGTACAATTTGGCATGGTTGAAGTTGCAATTGTAGGTGATGATTTGATGATTATTTTGATATTTTTTTGGTTGCAAAATATGCATGAAATGATTTGGTAATTTACTTACAGTTATGACCTTATTGTGGGTGGCATTATGGCCTTGACAATGGCCTGTTTTGCCTACACGGTTATGGCACAAGGGCATGCCTAATGGCCATGGGAAATTGACAGTATCTAGCTAAGGGAGCACGACCTTGGCACACGTACGTGCCTGGTAGCCTCGTGATTAAGTCTGTATATAGCCTAAGAGCACATGGCCATGGTACACTGGCATGTCTAGTGGCCGTGTGGAAAAGTCAGTATACATGCCTTGATTTGGCATGGCCAAGACACATGGGTGTGTCTGGTGGCCGTGGAAGACACACGGCCTGCCCACACGGGCGTGTGTCCTGTATAACTTAGAAAAGTTTTAAATTTCTGAGAATTTTTGTATGTGTTCAGCCTAGACCCGATCCTACTTTAAAGCATTTTTTAGGTCTTGTTGACCAATATAAGGGACACTTGATTTGTGTTTGGTGAATGATTGTATGAAATGTTTATAAAAGTTTTCAATCTGTCCGGTAATGCCTTTAACCTGACCCGGGTTAGGGGTGTTACAGCTCCAATGCTAGTACAACCAGAATCTGGTAAAGAATTTGTGATATATAGTGATGCTTCGTTGAACGGTCTGGGATGTGTTTTGATGCAGGAAGGCAAAGTTATAGCTTATGCCTCGAGACAATTAAAACCGCATGAAAAGAAAATCCAACTCACGACCTTGAGCTGGCAGCGAATGTGTTCGCTTTGAAAATTTGGCGCCACTATCTTTCGGTGAAAAATATCATGTGTATTTAGATCATAAAAGTTTGAAATACGTGATGACTCAGAAAGATTTGAATTTGCGTCAGAGAAGATGGCTAGAACTGTTAAAAGACTACGAGCTTGTGATAGATTATCATCTGGGTAAAGCAATTGTTGTTGCGGATGCTCTGAGTAGGAAATCATTGTTTGTGCTACGTGCGATGAACACTCATTTAGATCTGTTTGATGATGGTTTGGTTTTGGCCGAATTGAAAGCCAGACCGTTGTTCTTACAGCAGATTTGTGATGCTCAGAAAGTTGATAATGAAATGTTAGCAAAACGAGCTCAGTGTGATTTGAACTCAGATTTTGAATTTCAAGTTGATGTTGATGATTGTCTGAGATTCCGAGATTGGATTTGTGTTCTGAGAAATTCAGAGTTGATCTAGTTGATTTTGAAAGAAGCTCATAGCGGTCGCTTATTTGTTCATCCGGGAAGTACAAAGATGTATAATGATTTGAAACAACTTTACTGGTGGCATGGAATGAAAAGAGATATCTCTGATTTTGTTTCGAAATGTTTAATCTGTCAGCAAGTTAAAGTTGAGCATCAGGTGCCATCCAGTTTGTTACAACCGATTATGATTCATGAGTGGAAGTGGGATAGAGTAACGATAGATTTTGTTTAAGGATTGCCTATAACTCTGAGGAAGAAAGATACAATCTGGGTTATAGTTGATAGATTGACAAAAGCAGCTCATTTTATTCCGATAAGAATGGATTATTCGCTTGATAAGCTAGCTGAGTTATATATTTATGATATTGTGAGATTGCACAGGGTGCCACTGTCTATTGTGTCTGATAGAGATCCGAGGTTTACTTCGCGGTTTTGGAAGAAACTGCAAGAAGCTTTAGGTACGAAATTGCACTTCAGTTCTGCTTTTCATCCGCAGACAGATGGTCAATCCAAGCAGATTATTTAGATACTCGAAGATATACTAAGATGTTGGATTCTTGAGTTTGAAGGTACGTGGAAATAGTATTTATCATTGATTGAATTTGCATATAATAATAGCTTTCAATCGAGCATTAAAATGGCACCGTACGAAGCCTTGTATGGTAGGAAATGTTGAACACCTTTGTATTGGACTGAGCTCAGTGAGAATAAGATTCACGGGGTTGATTTAATTAAAGAGACTCAACAGAAAGTGAAAGTGATCCGTGATAGTTTGAAAGTAGCGCCTGATCGACAAAAATCATACACAGATTTGAAACGAAAAGATACTGAATTTGAAACCGGTGATAAAATGTTTGTGAAAGTGTCTACGTGGAAGAAAATACTTTGATTTGGCAAAAAGGGAAAATTGAGTCTAAGATTCATCGGGCCGTATGAGATTATTAAGCGTATTGGACATGTTCTTATAGATTGTCGTTTCCACCTGAGCTAGAAAAGATGCATAATGTGTTTCACATATAGATGCTTTGACAATACAAATAAGATCCTTTGGGGCCGAAATTATTTTAAGGGGGTAGAACTGTAACATCCTTAAATCGGGGTCATTGCATTTTATCTGTTGCATGTAGATAGTGTGGTTGTTGTGCTAATCTAAGGTGTTTTAGGGTCTAGGTGTGAGCTTTGGGGTAGGCTAGAACCTTAGAAAAAATTCATTTTTGGGTACTTGGTAGGGGGAGCTGAGGGGGCTAGGTGTTAAGGGTATTTTGATAGCAAGTGTTGACACAAGAAGTGCCTTGGTAAAGTGGCAAGGGAGGCGCCACTTAAGGCATGGGAATGACGCCTTATGCAAGCTGGAGGGCCTTGGTTCGAGCTGCAGGAATCCCTCTTGGTGCATTTCTTTTTAACGCCAGGACAAGGGAAGAGTTGTGCTCAGGATGGACTGTGGTGGATGAGGATGGAAGTGGTCAACAGATTTGAATGGGTGGTCAGGAGGAATTTGTGGAGGAAAAAGGGGAGATGGTTACTTGAGCTTAGAGTTGGCCGAATGTCCAACACCAGGTGAGAGGGAGCAATCGGTTTGGTGGCTTGGGGGGTGCCGAAATTCAATAGTTGAACTTAGGAGGGTTGTTTTCTTGTGCTTCATTTTTTTTTCTCAAAACCAAAACCCCATAGTATCTTTGTGCGTTTTCATTTTCTCTTAGGAACCAAAACTGAAACCTTTTTTCTAAATCTCTTCTCATTTCTTTTCTTCTTTTTGTTTCTTTTGTGTTGTTAGCCGAATCCTCTGAAGCCATACCTAGCTGAAACCACATTTCCATTCTTTCTTTTCATCTTTTCATTCTCTGGTTAGCCGAAACCCCCTAACTCTCTTCTCATTTTCGATTTCAACGCAAAAGCCGAATACTCTTGCTCATAGGTTCTTTCTCTTCTTACGTCTCCTCTTCATCTTCTTGGGTGCCGAAATCTATTTCTCTCCTTTGGGTTCTCAAAGCCGAATCTCAACCCGTAATCAGGTAGGATTTCATTGCTCTCTTCTCTTTCTTTCTCTTTTGTTCTTATGGTCGAATCTCCCTGACATGCTTACATTTCTATTTCTTTTTCTATCTTGATTGTTATGGAAAGAAAAGCCGAAATCTCTGGCACTCAAACTCTCTCGTTGGACTCTTGGTTGCAGTAGATCGTTGTCGTTGTTAGGCCAACACTTTCAATCGGTTCTGCTAGTGTGTGGTAAGTGGTTTCTGTCGTTTGACATCTCTTATTGCGTTAAATGCTGAAGGCAGGGATCTAGAGTTATTTGATGCTTGGCCGAATGCAGGGGGTGTGTTGACGCCATCTTGTGGAGACTTCTGGGATTCGTTGGGTTGTGAGTCACGTTTAGAGCCTCGGGTTTTTGTCGATTTAGGTAAGGGTTATAACTTCGGGTTTTAGTTCCTTACGATTTGATTCACTGCTTTAACCCGATTTAGTGATAATGTGTGTTATGGATTCGAAGGCTAACCAGACGTTAGAAAGGGTTGGATTTGAGACCCCAGCCCCTAAATTCAAGAAGAGGGCAGTGTCGGCAGTTCGCGATTGGCCACCTGGGTATGGGCCGGCATCTGAGCAAAGCAGTAGACAGATAGCGGTAGTGTCGGTTAACGACAGTGTCGACGTAGAAAGCATCGTATTACGAGTAATCAGGTGTGTAACTCTTACACACTTCGTAGGTTAATATGTTATTATTTTGTGATCTGGCAAAAGCCGGAATAACGGCAGAAATCGATGTGTTACGATGTGTTACCCTTGTGGGTATGAGCGAGGACTCCGGGTAAGTCCATTCTGATTTGGCTAGCGTTAAATGCCTCAGTTAGGGTTGCATATGCCATGTTATGTTGTTCCTGAATATTAAGCATGATTATTTAGCCATGAAAAGCATGTTCATAAAATGGGTGATGAGAGGAAGGGGAAGATATGATTTTAGACTGTTACCAGTGGTTTTGACCATACAGTGGGTTGGCCCGGCTTATTATATTATTGTGACTAAGTCTCAGTGGTTTTGACCACCAGTGGTTTGGTACCACATATATCTATCTTTGTGACTCGTCCCAGTGGTTTGACCACGGTGGGTTGGCCCCACATATCGATACGAGATTGTCACCAGTGGTTTTGACCACAATGTGGGTTGGCCTCACACGTATTAATTGTGACTCCGGTCACCAGTGGTTTTGACCACACATATATTATTTGTGACCTTGGTCACCAGTGGTTTTGACCACCAGTGGTTTTGACCACACGGGGTAGATTCAGGAGTTTCGGATGGTTAGGTTTTGGGTTGCATGATATACATATTCACTTATGAAACTGTGTAAGGGCTTATGTCTTCAGGATGGGGATTTATGCACTAAGTCTCGGTGACTCACCTCTCCCTTTACTTTTTGCAGATGATTCATAGAACGCGGATGTGGAACCGGGACGGACTCAAGGTGGCCATGCACGATACTTCGGGTTTTGTTTTAAATTATCATTTCAGATTTAGATTTTCACCAAATTTGTTTTTGGTTGTAATAAGGCCATCTAAATTTTTATTTAGGTTTATTTCGTTGAATACCTTAGAATTTGTGTTAAGCATTAAAGCATGATTAAAACGGAAAAGAATTAATAAAATAAATGTTTTCCCAAACCTTAATGGATTTTCGGGATTTTCCAAAACTTTACCATCGGGTAAATAGCGAACTTATAACTTCAACAAGTTAACTCGAATTTCTCAAAACAAATTTCGGAACGGTTTCGGCAATTGATTCAACCCAACATCTGTTTCCATAAAACAAAACATTTTCTTTGCAATTAAGTCAGCAACTGGTTTTATTAAAAACTATCTTTCCCCGTGACATGCCAGATTCGGTCGTAGTGTTTTGACCGGGTTTGGGGTGTTACAAAATTGACCAATGATTTTTTTAGTGGACAAAGATGGACAACTATTAAGTGTTTTAATTATGTTTTATTAAAGGATATTTTGGTAATTGAAATATTATTATGTAATAAAATAAAACAACCATAAAACATGGCCATTATCATCATCTTTTCACCGAAAATAAGAAGAAGAAAAATAGGTTTTAAGCTTTGGTTTCATTCGGCCTTATTCAAGCTTAATCAATGTATGTTTTTGTTTCGGTTTTTGATAATTTCTACATTTTTGTGATCGTTGCTTTGAGTATTAGCTAGCCCATGTCCTAATTTTTGAATTGGTTGAAGATTTTGAGTTATGTCATTGATGAAATTGTGAGCTTTGTGATGTTAGTTGATAAAAAATGGAAGATATGTGTTGGGTTAATGTAACACCCCTATCCCGTGTCTGTCGTCGGATTAGGGTTAGGAGCATTACCGGACAGATCGAAGACATTTACAGAAGTTTAGACATGCATTCATCAAAAATGCTCACTATATCCCTTAAATAGGTCAACGAGACCTTAAACATGCTTATAAACCGAGTCGGGACAAATCAAAACACATACAGAAATTCTCGAAAATTTAAAACTTTTCTAAGTTTCAGGGGTTACACGCCCGTGGGGTTAGGCCGTGCGACTCTCACGGCAACTAGACACACCCGTGTGTCCTCCCCGTGGTTGAAATTGACTTATCCTCCACGACCACCAAGCAAGCCCATGCGCTAAGGCCGTGCACTCTTAGGCCACATACTGACTTCTCCACCATGGCCACCAAGCACGCCCGTGTGTTATGGCCGTGTGCTCTTAGGCTAGCTACTGACTTGAACCCACGGCTAGTTGACACGCCCGTGTCAAGGCCGTGTATTATTAGACTAGATCCTGTTATTCACCCACGGCCACTAGGCACGCCCGTGTACCACGACCGTGTGACATTATAGGCCATTTACAAGGCCAAAATGTCACCCACTTGGGTCATACCTACAAGCAATATTTACCAACTCATTTCATACGCATAATGACAAGCAATAACATACCAAATTATCCATTCAATCACTACATCCAATACCAATACCAAACATGCTAAGCTTTCAAGACCAAAACATATTTATATCAAGTATAAATTATCCAAATGCTTAAAAACTTGATCATTTCATGCATCATCTAGCCATGCTAAAAACATACTTCACATATCACATTCATTTAAACAAATTACCAAAACATAACTAGCCAAATCACATGGCTAACTTCATATAACAACTTATACCAAAAACTAGCTTATACATGCCATATCTAGCTATATACATTTTCAAAGTGTACCAAAATAATTTCAGTAGTATGATGACGATCCTTGACGGTCCCGAGCCTTCAGTAGCTTTAACGACCTATAAAACAGAGAAAACACATATACAGAGTAAGCTTTCCAAAAGCTTAGTAAGTCAATATACAAACAAACTTGGCATGATTTGCACATAACCGAATTAATAAGATGACCAATATGGTTCTCATGACAAAAATCCTCTCATTCTTTCTTGAGCTCATATGCTTAGCCATAACTTACCATATTGCCAAGTCACATACCATATACATAACATCATAATATGCTCACATAGATACTTTCCTTATATACACAATTAGTATATAAGCAACGTACCTGAAACGGATATTCATTCACTTAATTTATCAAAGCTCAGATTTGCAATTCGTATCACAGACCTGCCCGTTGAACAGTAAGGAATCTAGTAGGACACTCAGAAAATTTGGAATAGTCGTACAATGCCAACATCCCAGACGAGGTCTTATATATACTCCGATATCGATGCCACTGTCCCAGACAGGGTCTTACACGAATCAATATGATGCCGATGTCCCAGACATGGTGTTACACGTAAGGATCTTAACGATGCCAACGTCCTAAACATGGTCTTACACGTAAAGCTCATATCGATGCCAACGTCCCAGACGTGGTCTTACACGAGTCTCAAATCAACGCCAACGTCCCAGACGTGGTCTTACATGATAAAAACAGAACAGATACCTATGTCATGACATAGCTAATCCTATCTATTCCTAGGTTCGTACGGGACTTCTCGGACTTAGTCACTATATCGAACTTATCTCGGAATTCATATGCATAACCTCTCGTAAGCATTCATTATTGACATTAGTCATATAAGCAATTACAATTTCATACAAGTACGTTTATTTGCATAGTGACTTACCTCGGATTCGGTTTAACGGAATGGAAACAGCTACTTGGTTACTTTCGCTTTCTCGCGATCTAAGTCCGTTTTCCTCGGTTCTTGATCTAAACATATTCAGAATTAACCCTTTTATTCACTAATTCATTCAATTCAATCCATACGCATATATTTAGGGCTATTTGCAAATTAACCTCATATTTGTACAATTCATCAATTTAGTCCATTTTTCTCAAAACATCAAATTCACAAAATCAATCCACACTCATGCTTAGCCGAATATTTATATATATCATACAAGCCCTTATTTTCCATCAAATTTGCAATTTAGTCCCTCAATTTGCTTTTTTCACAATTTAGCCATATTTAGCTAAATTCATCAAAACTTCAAGAACAAAGCATGTTCATCTAGCTCAAATCTTTCATTTATCAACTGAACTCATTACAATACTCAACATATCATCAATGGCATATTTCACAAACATCATCAATACACAAAATTGAGGCATGGGCTTGATAGTAGACAAAGCAACGATTGTAAAAACGTAGAAATTATCGAAAACCGACTAGAACATACCTTGAATTTAAGCCCTCAAATGGCCGAACCTTAACAAGCTTAAGCTCTTTCTTTTTCTTTATGTTTTTGGCAAAAATGTGATAAAAATGAGGCCACTTACTCATGTTTCTTTTATTATAAACTCTTATAATATAATAATATTAACATAACTTATAAAATAGATATAATAAATAAATTATCAATCAAAGTAAATATAATAAGCATATAATATATACATATCATCACTCATTGAATTGGCTTAATTACCACATAAATCCTCAACACTTAATATTAACACATAATATATAACATAACTTTTTTTTTAAATAACGGAACGGTTTGGATCAAAAGTAGTAATATAATCAAAGTTTAAGTATCACTTTAGGTCAAAAAAAAAAGTAGCTAAGTAGGAAAAGGACTATAATTTGGTGGTCAATTTTTTATATAAACCTTTTCTGAATGGTAAAAATATTTTATTGGAGTTTGGTAAACTAAAATAATTATGACAAAAAACCTTAAACAATGAATTTGAAAATCGATTCAGCTTGTCGATCTTTAGCTCAGTTGGCATTGTTGCTATTGCAATAGTTAAGAGGTCTTGGGTTTAAACGTGTTTAAGCATATATTTCTTTCGATTTAAGGGTTTGAGACTTTTTGAGTAGAAGTAGGGCTAATCAAGAAAAACTAAAAATTGACTCAAACAGAAGTGTTTGGATGATTTATAGAATGCAAGTTTAAAAGCTATGATTACTCGAAACTAAATTGTATTCTATTTATAATTAATTTTAATTTTTATGATAAAAACAAATATTTTAATTTAAAATAGTGAGAGTAACTTAAAAATTCTATAAAAAGTACTTTGTTTTTAAAAATCATATATAAAAGGTATTGATTATTTTTATTTACTTGAAAAATTATTAATTTTTATAAATATTTATCAAAAATCTTGGAAATTTTGCCGAGTAATAATAAGAAATCATAAAATAATTTCTTTTAAATAAATCTAAAAACAAAAAATAAAAAATTAGGCGGTTAACCAAATTATAATAAACGATAAAAAAAAAAATCTAAAAACCCAACCCAACCCGAGTAAAAGTGTAACAGGAAAATCGGTTGGGCTCCACTTATCAAGACCTCTAACCCAATTACTTTCAGTCCCAACTCACTCTCAAACACGTACCAACTTCTTGAGCACGTGCAAACAGCCAGAGAGGCATAGATTAAGACACTTGGCTGGGCTGGCATGGCAACGAAAACCAAAAAATTATTATTTTAAAAAAACATTTCGTTTTTGAAGGAAGGAAAGAAAGAAACTCGGGAAACATCAACAGCAACAACAGCATTTGACAAAGTTGTTCTTCTTCTTCTTCAAAAAAAAAAAAAAAAAAACCCTTTTTCTTTACTCATCGCAAGGTTCTTTTTTCTTTGATGCGCTGTTGTCTTTTTCTTTTCTTTATCATAATAGTATAATAGAATTTCTTCTCGCAAACTCTAGGTTTTTGTTGTTGGGTTTTGGAAACATCATTAACTCAACAAGAACAGCACAGCCCAGATCACTTTAGTTATCATTTTTGGAAATCTATGGAGCAGCTTGTTAACTTCATAATACGCCCTCCCAGGTAGTAATCTTTCCGTTTTTAATTTTACTTTTTTTGGAAAAAAATTACCTTGTTTCCCTTTTTGTTGAATTTAATTTTTTTAAAAATATTCTTTTACGATCTTGTTTCCCTTTTTTTATAAAATTAAAATTTTTTATTTTTTATGATCTGTTCCATTTGGTTGACGAGGAAAGTTAAGAGAAAGGAAAAATTGGGATTTGAAATTTAAGAGAAAAGAAAACCGTTGCTTTTTACTTGCACCCCTTTTATATAGCATCAGATTTGAAGTTTTTATTTTTGTATTCATGTTGATCAGTTTCTAAGCGAGCATACCTGGGTGATTATTATCGTTATTATAGGGCTCTTACCGTTGGAATTTTATAATTTACGTTACTTCGTGGTTCCCTATGATCTTTCCATAATTTCAGAGCATGTCTGATTATTTGTGATGGCTTTCTTTTGGCTCTTGATTTGGTTAATTTTATTAATTTTGTATAATTTTCTTTTCTTGTGCGCATATATATATTATTATTTTTCTCTTGTTATGGGAGTTGTGGGTATTTGAATCTCAAACCTTTCATGGGTTCTGGCATGCGAGTCTTTGGGTGATTTTGTTATTGTTTTCTGTTAGACTTATGTTTGGATTAATAATAATAATAAATACTGTAGGTTATAGTTTGTTCAGCTTAGCTGTGGAATTTAGACTATTATTGGTAAGATTATATCTTCATGAATGTAAAACTATAGCCAGAAATTTAGAAATATAAGTCACCTGGCTTTAAGCATATTGTTGTAACGCTGTTCTACGCTGAAGATAAGATGGTATATAATCAGCAGACTTATGGAAAGGGCAGTGAGATCCTTTCATGAGATATTAAACAAGAAAGATAAGTGAATCAAAATATAGTCAAAATCTTTTTTAATGAACACGTTTGGGACATCATTAATTTAAGACTGAATATTATTGTACCCAATCTCTAATGGGCATTATTGTTTGGTGGCAGAGCTGAATACAATCCAGAAAGTGATCTTTTGGATGAAGAGTTCGTGTTGAAAGGGAAATGGTATCAGAGAAAGGATATAGAGGTACAGTTTAAAGTTATATATGCATGAAAAATTTTAGATTTATTTAGTTTCCTAAAATTCGTAACTTTATTGGTTTTTCCCAAACCTACTTATGATGTTAATCTGTTCATTTCCCTGATCCCTCAATTAAATAACTTTCATTAAAAAAATGTAGTAGTACAATAGATACGACTGCATTGTCTTGTCATCAACACATTCATATTACTGGTAAACTAAAACCAGTTAGTTAGGTGCCCCTAGCAATTGTACCTCTTTACTTTCTCCTTTACTTTGGCAGGAAACATTACAGAGAAAGTCATTTGTTTTATACTTTTCTTTGACTTGATTCGTAATTTTGAATCTTTTCCTTATTGGCACTTGGCAACTGTTGTGGTGCTGGCATGTGCTTTATGACACATTATTGAAGATTGAGGCTCATATAAATTTGAATTGCCTGCCATTCTTCTGCATGTTGGTACAAGATAGGCTAAAATCAAATTCTTTTTACTTGTAAGCCTAGGTTTTTATCTCAGAGATGCTATTTCAATTGCAAAATCAGTTCTGAAACTACATTTCTGTTATCTTTTTATTGGGTGGGCTGGTCTGAGGTGTCTTCTAACGAGATTAATACTTTCTTTATAAGATGTAACCCTAAATGAAGATTTGATTGACTTGCAGTAATATTGAAGTTGAGATCTTGTTAGTTTAGAAAGGAATCTCTGGCCATCAACATACTCGGAAGAAATTGCTTATGGGGGTATGTGTAGGATGGTTTGAAAGGCTTAAGGTCTTCAAGCACAAAATAAACAGCCTTTTTGGTCTACTCTAGATAAGATGTAAAGCTTGTGTACATGGATAAATCAATAACCATAGGAGTAAAACTGTTTAAACTGTTGATTTCCTAATCTAATTTTTATGTGATAATATTTTTGGACGTGTAATTAGATCATGAAGAGTTATTGTAAATAAAAATCTTGTCCTATTTGTGTGTTCTCATTTTTTTCAGTTGCAAAGTGACAGGGTTAGTAGACAACCATTTTTTGTACATACCTGAGCAGAAATTTATTTATTTATTTATGATTTCTTATAATTAGCATGAATTTCAGTTGCTCTGCATCATAAGTCTTGTGTTTTGGCCATTTTGCAGGTTAAAAATGGTAGAGGAGATGTTCTACAGTGTAGCCATTATGTACCGCTGGTTAGTCCTGAAGGGAAACCTCTGCCCTGTGTGATATACTGCCATGGAAACAGGTGACATAGAAGTTTTATTGGTCCCTATGGAAAATGTAGGCAATTGAACAATTATTTGTGGAAATTAAAAGAAAAGGAACTTAAGATTTGATTTTTTTTTTTTTTTAAATTAAGGAACTTAAGATTTTGCATTCACACAGGAAAGGGCCTTTTTGTCCAACTTGCTTGTATCTATCAACTGCAACCTTCTAATAAATAGCATTGGTTTTTCTTGGCATAGATATATCTGGATAAATACCCTGCTTTTTATTTACTTTCTTTTTTCGTTTGCTTATATGGTGTACTTGAACTAGTGATAATGAAATTTGGTAAGTTATATCTGCAATAACTGTTAGACTATTGATTTTTCTAGCTATACTTTCTGTTGCTATCATTTCATTATCACTTAAACCACCTCTAGCAATATAGAGGGTTGGTTCTTTTATTCTCAATTTATTTCATACAGCTTAGCTTTTGCATACTCGCATTTGTCACTTTTCTGTAATCTAGGCACCAAATACTTTCAGGGTTGGCAGGAACATAAAGGAGTTAATACACTTGAATGAAGGTTATTGTAATTGGGATGTCGACATTTGAATCAAATTACTTGTATCTGCTAGTAACTTATATTTGGATTAGTTGGTTTCTTATTTTCTTTCTAATGTTAATTAAATAGTTGGTATGCAAGGCAATATTAGAGCATCAGTCTTGCTGACAAATTGCTGAATGACATTAAGAATTTCCTTTTCTTGAACATTTATTGGGAAGAAGTGTTGGAATGACATAAATGAGAAAAATAAAAGATAATGCATTTTGCAAAAAAAAAAAAAAAAATCGTTGGGAGTGGGTTGTGATAGTTTCAGATGTCAGTTGCTTAGGTATTCTGTATTGCTGATGGCTAGTGTTAGGTTTCCATGGCTGTATAGTCTTGCTGACAAATTGCTGAATGACATTAAGAATTTCCTTTTCTTGAACATTTATTAGGAAGAAGTGTTGGAATGACATAAATGAGAAAAATAAAAGATAATGCATTTTGCAAAAAAAAAAAAAAAAAATCATTGGAAGTGGGTTGTGTTTGTTTCAGATGTCAATTGCTTTAGTATTCTATATTGCAGTTGGCTAGTGTTAGGCTTTGATGTCTAGTTTCTGTTATATCCAATTGTTTCTTACTTTCAGATCTAATATATGTGTGTATCCTATTGTTACATCTTCTATGCTAGCTGCCAACCAACTAAAATGTTGTACATTTTTACTTGACTCTTTTTATTTTATTATTACAATTACTTAGTGTGTTGTAGACATCATTTCTGACTGCTAGCACATCTTGATTTTGTGCAGTGGCTGCAGGGCTGATGCCAGTGAAGCTGCTATTATTTTGCTGCCTTCAAATATTACCGTTTTCACTCTTGATTTTTCAGGATCTGGGTTATCTGGAGGAGAGCATGTCACCTTGGGTTGGAATGAAGTGAGTGGCTAACTAACTACTTGAACAAAAATCTAGAACTTTTTATTGTCACTTTTCTTATGGGTGCAGGAAAATACCTTTTCTTGTATTTGATTAATATTTTTGGGTAAAGCATACAACCTTTACTTGTTGTGAACTTGTAATAATGTGTATCTCTGCAAATTGGCTATATTAATTGTTGTTTGTCTTGGGTTATTTGGGGTATTCTTACTTTGTATGTGTTGAATAGCGACTGTTAGCTTTTTCTTGTTAAACTTGTTTTGGGGTGAATACCTGGGTTTTTAGGCATATGGATTGAAGCTTGATTAAGCTTGTTAGTGTTGACCACTGGTTGAATAAAGTATCACGTTTGAAAATGCAATCTTGTAAGTTAAATAAATTAAAAAGCCTAAAATAGCCCTTCTCTTCTTACTTTGATACTTCTCCTTGGTATAAAGTGAATTCTTCTTATTAATTCACATTTGGAAGTTCTTAAAATAACAAACCCATATATTTCTAAACAATAAAAGTGAAATATTGTTCACTAATTTTGAAACACCAACATTGATATCTGTGAATTTATACAGAGAAGAAAGATGAGTTCAATTTATATTACCAAGTGAAAAAAATGTAAAATTCATCTTAAACAAGGATATTTAAGGCGGTGGAAAGTGAGTAAAAAGTATGCAACATATGGATGATGGTTGGATACTTTTTCCGATGACGAGCTTGCATGTCATAAACTTCTGCCTGATTTTTTTTCCAATTTTTCAGAAGGATGATCTAAAAGCTGTAGTTGATTATCTGCGGGCAGATGGAAATGTCTCTTTGATTGGCTTATGGGGCCGCTCAATGGGTGCTGTTACCAGGTTCCTAAAGCCCTCGCCATCTTCTTTCCAACTTGATGTTCTAAAGATTTGAGCATGAAAGCACATCTCATAATTTCCATCTCACCAACTTTAATGAATTTCTGGAGTTTTATTTAATGATTTCCTGCCTCAACTTCTCAATTATATATTAAGAACAATTGTTTAAGTTTGATGTCTTTCCTCATCTGCTTGTATAAATTCATGTGAACCTATTATAGCGGATGTGTTTCTGCATGTTTATGTGACATCAAGGATGTAAATGATTGTTCACAGCCTAATGTATGGAGCTGAGGATCCTTCAATTGCGGGAATTGTTCTTGACAGTCCTTTTTCTGACTTGGTCGAGCTGATGCTGGAACTAGTAGATACTTATAAATTCCGTTTGCCCAAGTTCACTGTAAGTATATGCTTTGTATTAATTTATTATTATATATTTTGTTGATTTTAGCTCTTTTTGTCTATGTGGGTAACGAACTAGCCACCAGTCTAGCATATATTTTTGGTCATAAAGATTGTATGGGAAATTTAGTGCTGGCAACTATTTTAAGGAATGGTGATGTTATATCCAAAATAACAGAAATAAGAAAAACTGTAGTGTTGGGATTTTAGTTCTTCATGTACACATTCTAACTACTGCATCCAATAATTAGCATGTTTTCTTCCCTCTGGTTAATCAATTAACTGAGGGGCAAGTTCTGTTTTGCAAGTTTATTTTGTAGATGCATTTGTATACATTTTATTGCTGTCCTGTCAGTCTATCCCATGTTCTTTCTAATTAACAGTCAAGTACAACTACGGACAAAATGAAAAATTTTAAGAGCAGTGATATAAAATTGACATACATCATACTCTGCAAGTAAAATATGTTTAAGTTGTTTGATAAGTTATGTTGCTGTTGAAGTTGAGTTATCAGCCTTTGTCTTTTTGTTCCATTGTTGCTTTCTGTGCCCAATTTATCCTGTCCAACTGCTTATTGAAGTGTTCAATTTTTTTTATTACAATATAAGAACCTTGAGATAACTGCTTATGCCTATGACCCTATTTCTTTATTTGCTTGCTCCAGGTTAAGTTTGCAATCCAGTTCATGCGAAAATCTATCCAGAAAAAGGCAAAGTTTGACATAACAGACCTGAACACCATCAAGGTTCTAGTCTGGAGATAATTTACTTTTTCGCATTGATCATGTAACTCATATTTCTGGTTTCCCATGGTCTGAGTTTTTTCTGATTTTTTTGAATTGATTTCTTTTGTCAAGGATAATGAAAAAAGGAAAGATGCAAAGTTGGAAGAAGAGAAAAGTAGAGGGATGGAAATCATGTTTTTTCTTTCCATTAGTCTACTTTAGGAAAAATAGGCAACTGGATGAAGAAAATGATTCTTTCCATTCATTTCTTAGTAGAGCTGAGGAGTGGAAAAATGAAAATGGAAGTTACATTTTTTTTTACAATTATATCCTTTGCAAGTGGAGATAAAAAAGATAAAATTTAATAAGAAATAGATGGATAGTCTTGTAAATTTCTGACAGTGGACTCACTCCTCTCTTATTTTCTCGCCTCTATTCTTTTCAATTTGACTTGAGTAGTTTTAATAAGGATAGAAACTGATACCCCTCAACCCCCCAAGAAAATAAAAAGTTTTAGAAACTGACCGTCTCTCCTAGTTCATTTGTTGCACATTTCTGTTTTTACCTAGCACTAACGAAAATCATTTCCTTCCAATATTTCCACTATCTCTTGCAATCCTTCCAGTTTTCCATTCTACCATGTAAAGCCTCAATGTTTTGCTTAACATGTTTCTTTTATGTTAAAGTTTATCTAAATAACATTTTGGCCTATTACCTTTTTACTTTGTTCTACTAACTTGTAAGAGAACCTGAAAGATAAATTGATTGTTTGTTATTCTCTCTGCTTATTTATATTGAAGATTGAATGATTTCACTTGTCAATGCTTTTTTTTTTTTTTTTAAATTTATTATTATGTTTGCCTAAAGTTAAATTCACTCCACTTTAATTTAGGTGGCGAAATCTTGCTTTGTTCCAGCACTGTTTGGGCACGCTATTGGTGATGATTTTATACGCCCTCATCATTCAGATCGAATATTTGAGGCTTATATGGTAAGTTGTGTATTCTTTTTATTGATAGAATTTGATAACGAATTCATATTTTTTATGAATCACTTATTGCAAATATTTAAAATAAAAATAAAGAATAATGGAAATGAAAATAAGATATTTTTAATAGGAAAAAAAGTAAAAATAATGAAAAGAGTAAAACAACTCAATATAAAGGGAGTGAAAATGGGGTTAAAATAGAAGAGTGGGTAAATAAGAAAAATAATTTTACATAAAATGATAAATTAAATTATCAATTTAACTTTAACAATATATCTATATTATTAATAAAATCCCTGATTGAGTTGGGGTCACAAGTCAACCGGGCACCAACTCATTTAGGGAAATTACAGAAATATCCGTCTTTAATTAAAGTGAGTTATATTAATTGAGGGTATTTTAGTCTTTTTATTTTAACAAAAACCAATTAAAATATGTAAATGATGAGACTTGAACCCGCACCAATTGAATTGTACCACTCAATTGAAGCTTTATTTTGATGTTTTTCATACATTTTATTTTGATATGCATAATTTATTATTAAACGCACATTTGTATTCTAAATATGTGGTTTTCACACGCATAGGATTTCTAGTATTTATTATGCAGCTTGGTTTTTATGTACTTTTACTAAGTTGATGTCATTGAGTCAAGTGACATCAAATTCAGTGAGAGTTAACAATAGCGTAGATACACACACACACACACACACAGGCATACACACACACATATATTATCACAAGGTATGAACTACCAGATAAGGTGTGTTGACATGATGTCTTTGTGGACAATTTATCTTCATGTCATGTAGGATAAAGAAAAATATTTATATTTTGAATTCAAATTCTCAAATCCAAATAGAACGGAAGATCAGATATTATTATTTTTAGCCATTAAATTTATTTTTAAAAATGTGTATATATCCTTTATTTCCTTTAATTCATAAATATTTTTTTATATATTAGGAATTTTCAACCATATCATATAAGGTATGCTTAATGGACTACATAGAAGCTATGGTAACAATCAGACACTTTGGCAAATTGCTACATACGCATTTTAAATTTCAAATTCAAATATCAAATCTGATAATTTAAGTAGTTTCGTTTAGTAAAAGATAATGCCTAAATTATGCCATTTACCATATATATATTTTTATCATCAAAATATTAGAGTAAGGCTTTAAGCCAATAAACAATTGTTAGTTATTAATTTTATTTTGTAACTTTGTCTTTAAGAGGTATATATGTTAAATTTATTTTTCTAATAACTAATACATTTTTTTTATAAAAACAGATTACTAGATTAATTAAAACAATTATTTTATCAGTTATTTGAGTAACAGACATTTCATTATAGTTATTTGGAGATTAATGTTCATTTTTAAATCAATGAAATTTTGGATGGTAAGCTTACTAAAATATTGAATAAAGGCCATTAATTAATTTACTAACTAAATTACCTCATAAATGAAACTTGAAATAATGATTAATTTTATTAGTATAAAAATCAAAATATTTATTTACTTAATATTAAAAAATATTTATTTTCAAGAGTAGATCTATTGTATTTAATATTCTCAAGCTCAAACTATCATAACTATTTATAACAAGTTAATAATCTAAAATATAAAACCAGCACCTGTGTATTGTATGGGATTAAAGCTTGTTGTTTATACATGTATAGAACTGCAAATTGGAAAAAGATGATAATCATGTTTGTATAAAGATACGTGATTCCTCTCCCTTTCAATTAACCTTTCAAGATGATTGAAGATATTCCAGTTAATGGCTTTTCTCAACTACTTGTAGACCTGTATTTCTTTATGGCCTGCACTTTGGGAAAAAAGTATGGAGCTGTTTTGGCCTAGAAAGAAGAATGCGATTTATAGGAGTGTTTGGTACCATAAATTGTGGATTCCATTTTTCATTAGCTTTTATACATCCAAACAAAAAAGGCTACCTTTCAAATTTCAATGTGTGTGATTGAACATGGTTTTCTATCATCTATCTACATTCATAAAGGATAAGTTATAAATTGAATGTTGTTTGAATTCTCAGTTTTTGAGCTATTCTTGCATTTCATGCAATGCTTTGTGCATTGATTCACTACTTTTGCAGGGTGATAAGAATATTATCAAATTTGAGGGAGACCACAACTCTCCTCGTCCTCAGTTTTACTTTGATTCCATAAATATCTTTTTTCACAATGTCCTGCAACCTCCCGAGGATGAGGTGGGGGCAACACTTTATGATTCAATACATGATTATTTTGGTAAGGTAAGCTGAACTCTAAAATTAAGATGAGGAAAAGGTGGTCGTAGTTTTTATTAGAAGTCCCTGATGTCATAGCTACAATCTTTTGCTAACCGATTTACATTCAGGGTACTTGGGCCATCCCTGAAGTAGGCTTTTTCCCAGATTCATCAACTGCATCTAAAGGTATTACCAGTGTACCTTGTGTTTCTCCCTTAAATGCCAAGTTTTGCTACTCCTGTTAATGATATTGTATTGCGCTGGTTCTCTTACTGGTTTCCAGCAACTAGCAGCACATCAGATGCCATTAACCAAGTTCGTTCCAAAAGACCTATGAGTCGAACAGAGGTCAGTTTAGTTTCTTTATTTATTGTCGTTTCTCAAGAATGAGCTGTAAATATTTTCTTTATTCATCTTCAAATTTACTGCATTTCAAGGGGTAATGTAATCTAATGAAAATCTGGATACATGCATGGATGAATAAGGCTCCATTTGGTTTCTGAATTTTTTTTTTTTTCAAAAAATAAATGAGTTTACCTTTCAAAAATGGAAAAATACATTTGGTAAATAGAAATAAATTTTTGTTCTCAATCTTTTTTATTTTGTTTTCCTAATATTTTGTTTTACATTTGAAACAGACTTCTAAACTTAAGAAGAATATGAAGGAAAAACAATGTCATGAATTTGAAATCATTGTAAACAGTTCTATGCTTTATCGTTGTTTATGGTTTATCATCTTAACTTTGAAAGAGATACAACTTTTTTTTTTTTTTTATTTATTTGTGCCTAATATTTCTGGCTTTGATTATGCCCAGGTTCCTTCTGATATACCATCTGAAGAAAATCTCCCTGGATGTCAGGTATTCCCCCGTCCCTGTATTTTCCAACTTTGGGCAATGCAAAGGAAAAAGTTCTATAAATGAATGCTGCACTAAAGACTTGTTGGCGGTGTCACTAGAATTGTAATCATATTGTCATATGATGTGGGAGGGAGGAAGATAAAGGTGTCACTGACAAATAGTATTTACTGCAGGATAAAGATACCGTTGATAATGGTTCATCATCATCCAATATGATAAGTTTTGAATTATCCAATGGTCATCCCTTTGACCCACATGTGCGAACAGCAATGGATGATGATCAGTACGTAGAATATCAACTGGATGACTTGACAGGCTTCCCATGTAATGTGGAGGAAGAAGAGAGGGTGAGTTGAAACTCTCATCTTTCATTATGTCCAAAACAATTCGTGGCTATTTAATCAACGTATAACCCTTCATCAATTTTTTATTGATGGGTTCAGATGTTTATGGAAGCCATAATTGAGTCCTTGAAAGACTTAGATATGCGACAACCTCAGACAGAAGAGCAAGCCAAGGCTTGTGCTGATTCTTCAGAGTCTGCAAAGAAAGATGAAATAAATGGCAGGGATACTTGTTCCACCCCAGAAAAGTCCAGTTCCTTGCCTCTAGAATCCACTTCCACTCAAGTGGTACATGATCAGGTACCTTTTGAGACACAATCCACCTTAGTAATCAATGGCTCCAATGTTGGCCTGGAGCATGCATCCCCTGATACTAGCGTGTCATCTTTGGGACGTGCATTTGATAGACCTCTGTCAACCGAGGAAACAGTGAGCACATCCTGTGCTCGAACTGATACATCAGCAAGTACCCAAAGTTCATCTGATGCTGACATGTCAGGTAGCACAAAAGCCACTGTAACAGTTGTACGGAACCCCTCTAATAACATCATGGATGGTTTGATGCGTCGCTGGGATCTCAACTTCTTTCGAAACAGTCGATGAAAGGTAAGATGAGCTTGTTTGAGCTGCCTGGGGATTGTATTATTTTTGTAACTAAGTATAGGACCCGTAGCTTTGTAAAATGTTACAAAAGGGGGGGGGGGGAGAAAAAGAATGATTTGTGATGTGCTAAGAAATTTGGTTATAGTGTCATTGGCTTTCATTGTCTATTGTTTTTAATTTTTGGTGGAAAAGATGTAATGTTTTTTTCTTTTTTCTTTTACTATTAATTTTTGGGCACAATTGGGGAATTGTATGGCAATACCCATTACCAAAAATTCTTTGATTTGCTCTGAATGTTATATGGTTGATAATATTTGCGTTAGCCATCTTCCTTCTCATTTATTTATGTTTGATAATTGAGAACGGGATAAAATTATTAGGGACTGAAATCTTGTCTTGTCAGGTGAGTGGTTCATTTTCCTTTTAACAGGCGAGGTAAGCTGGGCTTTTACAATGTTGAAACGACAGCAATTTGGTAGGAAAGAAATAAGCAACCTGACAGTTTACTTTTGTGCATATGAAATGGTGGAAAGTTCGGGAATTAACTCTCCATCGAAGGTTTCTCCCTGCCAAGCTTAGGAAATAACTTTCCAAGATATACCCCGAAGCTCCTCATCCATAGAAGAGGCCGAAGATTACGTCAACTCTGGAAGCCAACCGAGTAGTCATGCAATAGGCCCCTTCCGTGCCTAGGGCACTGACCCCTCGAGGCAATAGTCAGTACTTTAGGGATCCTTGGAAACTTGAAGCGGTCCAAACATTTCGAAGACACATGCTTTTTGTCCATAGGGTAACCTTGGTTGCTTTTTGTCCATAGGGTAACCTTGGTCTCTCTTTGTTAACCTGGTTTATCTTCCTCATTTGGAACCTCGACATTTCAATCACTTGTGTAACCCCCCAAATTTTTGGTACAGTGAATGGTACTGTTCTGAGACTCAATACAATGAAATTTTGAAGAGAATTTGAAAACAAGTTCTATAAATGAAGTCTTAAAGAATCGCTTTGATATTTAGGAGAGGAAATTTGAGAGAATGATTGCGAAAATATGAGATTTTGGTACAAAGGGATCAAATTATAAATTTTGAAAAATTAGATGGCTACAATGTAATTTGATCAAGCTGAGGAAATAAGAGCCAAGGACATAAGGATGACTTATAATATGTTTTAATTTGATGGAATTCAATTTTTGGACTAAATTATAAAATTTAAAAAGTAAGGGACTTAAAGTGCAAATTTTTTCAACAATGAAAATATGAGTTGAAAGCATTAATAAGGTGCCATACTACTTGAGAAGTGAGTAGATCTTGTTCCATTAAATCTTGCTAGAAAAAAACCTTTTACTTCATTTCCATCATCTTCATTTGAGGCTAAGGTATCAAGTAGGTTAATGAGAAAATGGGTCAAATTGTAATATTTTATAAAATTTCAAATCAAGAATCAATACCCCTGCTTGGTATTAATACTAATTTGAGCTTCGAAGTTTAGAAAAATTGAACAAAAATCATAAGTATCGGTACCTTCTACAAAGTATCAATACTTTACCCTTGAATCGATACTATTTCATAGTTCGATGTTTTGAAAAATAAAAAAAAAATTACTGAAGTATCGATACCCTTCCCAAAACATCGACACCTCATAGAAAATTTTCAAATTCTGCATTTGGTACCTACTTCATTCCAATCCATTATTAAACCATACCAATTCACATCTTAAATACCAATTCATATGCTTTATATGCATTCTAACCAATATCAAAGCATGTCATCTTTTAACTATGCATCAACAATTCATTCTTGTACCATTTCAACTAGGATCATAAACACATTGATATACATTCAATAACATACTTATACCCTATTTCTATTAATTAACCAAATAATACCATTCAATCAAACTAACAATTTCTCAATGCTTAAATTCCTACCAAGCTCAATATATATATATATATATATATATATATACCTAACATATCATCTATCATCTATCAACTTCCATACATCAACATTAGCACATATAATCAAATTATACCGAACTTCAATTACCAACTTAGTATATACATGTTTATAATCATTTACTAATTTCAAATTCAACAATGCAAAACACAACAAAATATTAAGGCGGCTACAGTAGGTACATGCCAACAAACAAAATAAAAAGGGGATTCACTAACATTGTTGAGTTTGGGATTCTATTTGGATGCTGAAGTCAATGTTTGAGATCTCACTTGAAACCGCATGCTCAAAAAACAAAGCGTATGCTGAGTAATAAACTCAGTGGTATTTCTATAATCAAACATTATAATACAACTTAAATCAATTAAAAACACTTCATAAAAGGCCATTCAATACCAATGCCAAACAACATGTTATAATGTACATTCCACTAGATGAATTATTCCTTTCAAGTTCAATTAACTAGTATAGGAGTATCAAACATTATCACAACATATCGCGAATCGAATTGATCGATTTGTCTCAATTTCATACCAATCTTTCGTGCTTATAATCCAATTTACATAATTTTTCACATTAGCCATCAATTTCATTTGTCGTTATCAATTTTACATGTAAAATCCCTATTAACCTAACTAGAACTCGAAAAATTACATGAATTCAACCAACACACCAATTTTGGCACCTAGTGTCTCATAGAAAAAACTTAAGTAAATAAATTGCATCTAAGGCTCATCGGTATAACCGAAGTAAAATTTGTGTCCAGCATTCTTCGACACGTAGTCGAAGTAACCCGTACTCAATCTATCCTATGACATGCCAACTATATCCGACTTTGTCTAAACAATTAATAGGTATTCATTTGTCCAATTCATAATATATTTCAAATTTCACAATTTATCATTTTCAATTCATCAATCAAATTATCAATTCATAAGTATCATAGCATGATTCATTCAAATTCAAATTCAATTTTACATTTACATCAATTTAAAATGTTTTCAATTTTATTCAATTTAGTCCTCTATCTCAATTATCAATCAAAATCTTATCAAGTCAACTCGATTTATTAATTTTAGCCCACCTCATAAACTTACCACGTAAAACAGAATAGATATACAACAATTGAAGTGGTTCAAATTATAGAATTACAAATCAAGAATTTCGAGCTATTCTTTGACAACTTTAGCTTTTCCTTTTCCTCTCGAGCAATACGGGCCGACGTTAGCTAAGAATTAACATAAACATATAATACCATCAATATTCAACTAAATTCACAATCAATTTTCATTTTATAAAAAAATTACATTCTATTCAATTTAGTCCCTAAAGCCAAAATTTTTATAACTTTCGAATTTGAGCTTCAATTTTGAAACCGATCTCAAATAAACCCTTCTATAACTTTCTATTATCAATAATTATAGAAAATTTACACCAATTTCAAAATTTATACACTTTAGTCCCCTATGTTAAAAAACTAGCAATTAAAATTACAAATTAGTTCTTTTTCACTTATAAGCTTAAAATCTATCAATTTAATACCTAAAAATTCAAGAAATCATCAATGGAAATTTTCTAAAACTTTAAAAATTTTACAAATAGGTACACAGGCTAGCAAAATCAAGTTCTTAAGACCTCAAAAACGTATCAATTACAATAAAAGGACTAAATTAACTCAGCAATTGAGGGACTAAAGTTTGGAGCCCTAAACCGATTCTTTCCTCCTCAAAAATAGAGGTTTCAATCCTTTGAAGAAGAGAAGAGAAATTATTTCTCTTTCTTTCTATGTTTTCATATATATTAGTTTACTTTTATAATTTATAATTTAATATAATTTTAATTTTAATACTATTTTAACAATTTAGCATACCAACCATCCACTATAATTCTAAAATGCTATATTTTCCATTTTAGATCTTGGTTTAATTGCTATATAAATCCTTAAACCTTTGGTCAATTATAAATTTATAGTTGTAAACTTTTACAATTTAGTCTTTAAGCCCTAATTAAATATAATTTTGACTAAATTTCTCATCCAAAATTCAATTCACATATACAATAACTCCGTAAATATTTAATAATAATAGTTACAGGTTTGATTTTCGGAAAAGATGTCCCAAAATAGTCTTTTCTGACACCACTAAAAACTAAGTCGTTACATGACATATAAAAGTACGAGTTTGAAAAAACTTTTGAACTAATGAGATTACCCTTTATTTTTCATGGTATTATTAAATTCACATTTAAAATAATTATAATATTTAATTTATAATTATTAGTTAAAAAGTTGAAATAAAAAAAGTTGTGATAATTATACATTTAAAAATAATTATAATTTAATAGAAGTTGTGATAACTACACATTTAAAAATAATTAGAATTTAAATTAAATTTATTAATTAAAAATTTGTGCTAATTTTAAAATAAATTTGTTATTTGAATGTAACTTTAAGTATAAAATATAGGGAAAAAGGAATGTGATAATTATAATATTCCATTATTAGCTAAAAAAATTGATGTAAATAAAAGTTGTGCTAATTTTATTTTAAAAGAAAAGGATAAACTACACCATTAGTCACTAAACTATGCGTAAGTTTTAATTTTGGTTACTTAACTAAAAAAAAGTTACAATTTAGTCACTAAAGTTTTCAAAATTGTTTTTTTTTTTGTCACCAGATTGCTAAGTGACACTTTTTTTAGTTGGTATAATAACATTTTTAGTTTCTAGTTTTTTATACTTTCTGCCAAATTGACCCTGATTATATATATAATGATAAAAAATTGAAATTCTAAGAATATTAATTATCACTTAATTAATATTAGAGTTAATTATGTTAATTAGTTATTATTTTGAATAATATTACTTTGCATTAATTACATATCTTTTTCCTAGTAAGTTGGAAACTAAGGTTCTTGATTTAATCAGTGGTTGTTCTACCTCTTGGTAAGTATTATAGTTATGCATGTTAAGTTTTTGAAGAAGTAAAGAAGTTAAGAGTTGTAGGAACAATAAGTATGAATGCAAGGTCTTGCATGGAGGTTATTTATGATTGAGATGTTAGCAAATTGTATGAAAATAGGATTTAAATGGTGAATTTGTGTTCTTTAAGCAGTGGTTGCTGTTGGGTTGAGATGAATATTCGAGTCTAGAGCTTTGAGCTATAGTTGAGGTGAGTATTAGGTGAGTCTCTATTTTGACTCCTGCATGTTAATTGTTCAAGTAAATACACATATTTAATGATAAAACCTCAGGTAATGGGTAAGTTTGTGAAGTATAGTAAATATGTTATATGTGTATAATGAAGTTATGTATGAAGTACTATATGAATAAAAAGTGATTGGTAAGTATGAAGGTCAGATTTGATATAAGGAATGTACGAATCAATCAACTATGTGTGAACAAATCTGGGTTAGTAAGTTCTGGATAAAACGTCCCTTGTGATGCCTCTAGTAGGTAGGTATATTGCTAACCAGACTAGCAGATCGTGATATGAAAATAAGTGTAAGACCATGTGGTTGAGACCCATGACAATGTATGATATGAAAACACTCATAGTGTAGCCTCCAGTAAGATGAAGGCTAGACTGATAGATCATAACATGAGAATGGGTAAATCCATGTGACTGAGACCCATGGAAATATATGGTTGTATAAATATTCATGGCGATGCCTTCGGTAATGTGTAGATCGAACTGACAGATCACGACATGAAGTTAAGTATAAGTTCATGAAGGAGAAACTCATGACACCTTTTGTGAAAGTTCGACGGGACAGTAAACACGTGATCCTATATGTTTGCTTGTGCGGAGTGATCTACTAAGCCTTTGCGGCAAGTTTTGTATCATTATACTGGAGTATTCGATGATATTTGTGTGATAGAATGTGGTTATTCGCCCTTGTGGTAAGTTCCGAATAAGTCATGAGAAATCTTCGATAGGTAAGTATATGGTAAGGGTATGATACGTCTGAAGTTAATCTGATAGAGTTAGTTCCGTGATGTAATCAAATAAGTCTTAAGGGAAGTATCATGAACAGAAATGTGTATCTGCGTGTTCAAAGAGAGTATTTGCCATGGTAATCTGTTAGTCTAAGAATATGGGTGTATTGGTAGTCATGAAAGATATAAGCATTTTTTTTAATCTAAGTTAGTTTACATTATGTAGTGCTGAAACCTAAGTGTCTGGAATCCGTCATATTTGAATGGTACCATGGCTCATCTTGAAATATTATGAAATCTGAGTTGTTTGTCATATTGGTTTATTTTGGTATTATGTAACAAGGATGTGTTGGAATTCTTCTAAATAATCTAGAATAATTCTCATTGGTATGAATATACATTGATATGAGACAAGAAATGATATGATTATCATACTTTGTAACAGTCCGGCTTCGACCCTAATCGGAACAGTGGTTTCGGGACCACAAATATGAGTTAGAAAAATTATTAAATGTTATTATCTGTGTTTATACTGTGTAAATTTATATCTGTGAAATTTTCGTGATTTAACTTTATCATTTGAGTGTCCGATTTAATAAAAGGACTTAATCGCGTAAAAGGTAAAAGTTACTAACTATTTGTTAAAGTGCTAAATTGATTTTTTTCTTTTAGTGGGAGGTGTTTATATTGTAATTTGACCATGAAACATATTAGTGGACGGTTAGGTACATAATAGATATGATATTTTATGTTAATGAATAAAGGTTAATTTTGTAACTTTTAAATATATGTTAATTAAATAAAAACATAAAACATAAAAATCATGCATGTTCATCTTTGGGATAGCCGAAACTAGCTAAGGAAAAGAAAAATAAAAAAGAAAGCCATATTCGACCATAGCTAAGCTTGATTAAGGTATGTATCTAGCTCGATTTTTGATAATTTTTACGTTTTTTAGATCGTTGCTATGAAATTTACAAAACCCATGCTTTAATTTTTGATTTTGATGAAAATTTTGAGTTAAGCCATTGATGAATTTATGAGCTTTGTGATGTTAGATGATAGATTATGAAAGATATGTTTTGGATTAATATGTTTTGTATTGGAAATTTTGATGATTTTTAGCAATTAGGGTTAAATTGTAAAAATAATAAATTGAGGGACTAAAATGTGAAAAAAATGAAATATATGGACTTTTATAATCATGGGTTAAATTCGGCCTAAGTATGGGACATTGAAATTTTGCATATTTTGTGTTTTATGCAATAGGGACTAAATTGTGAAAAGTGTAAAATGTCAGGGGTAAAATGGTAATTTTCCTATTTATGTGTTTTTAGAATAAATTGAATAAAATGGTGTTTAAATAAGTTTAATTTGAATATGTTTAGATCAAGAACCAAAGAAAACAGATTTGGATCTGGGGAAAACAAAAATAATCGAATAGTCATATTATTCCGTCCGTCGATATCCGAGGTAAGTTTATAAGCATATAAATGTTGTTAATTTTGAATATATGTGAATTTTATATGTCGAATTGAATTTTATGACTATGTATATGTGTTGGCCGAATGTCTATAAGCTTGGGAGCTATGTTTACGAGATTGATTCGATCGAGTTACAATGTCCGAAAGTCCCGTACGAACCCTAGGAATATCTAGGATACATATGTCATGACATAGGATTTCGTTATGTTTTATCGTGTAAGACCACGCCTAGGACGTTGGCATCGACTTGTGATTTACGTGTAAGACCCTGTCTGGGACAGTGGCATCGATATGTGATTACATGTAAGACCACGTCTGGGACATTGGCATTGTATGAAATGTTCGACTATCCGAGTATCCTTTTCAATTTCGAATGGTTCAACGGGCAATGATAAATTAAGGTCGAGTGTAAAATCGAGTTAGAAAGGCTCAGATATGTACTCATACTAAGTATAAAAATAAGGTAAGTTGAATGTTGAATTGATGGTATAATGTTATATGTTAATGTGAATTATGTGATAGTATATGTGAACATATATGTACTCGGCCTAATGATGTAAGTGTATTATAAAAAGTAATGATTAAATGTACTAATATTTGAATGAGTATTCGGCCAAAGGAGAATTTATGCCAAACTTATATGATTTGATTTATGAAATTATAAGTTGGAAATGTACATAAGTTAATAATGGTTTATTTCGGTTTAACTAGATTAATTTTGTATATGATTAAATGTTTCCATTGCTTATGACTTACTAAGCTATGAAAGCTTACTTTGTGTATGTTTTCTCTTCGTTTTATAGATTTTGGAAGTTGGTTACGAGCTCGGGGATCGTCAGAGAAGTCTATCACACTATCGACTGTCTTCGGTACTTTATAAAGTTTAAATTCGAACTTATGGCATGTATAGTCTAGTTAATATGTTTGATTTTGGGATATGTAAATATGAGCCATGCGAAAATGGCTTATTTATTTTGTTAAGTTTGGTTTTATGCTTTTATTTCAAATGATATAAATGTTTGGTTTTGGTGATTTGATCATGGTATATATATATATATATATATATATGTGAATTATGTTTGATATGTTTTGTTTAGGATGTGATAAGTGTTTCAGCAATAGGTTAACTAATGGATGTTAGTTAAGGTATAATATGTGTTAGTTAGGTAATAGGCATGATATATATATATATATATATATATATATATGCATGTGATAAACTTGATAAATGTATGATTTGCACATGTGAGAGATCCTATGATTCAGTTTAGTAATTGTTTAATGATATGATTTGTATGAATGTTTCTATGATTCAATTTAAATGTTGAGGTAGTTGATGAACGTGATTTCAACTGTGGCATGGTTTATTAAATTATATAATGAAAAAAATATCATTGTTTTTGAATTGATTATATTGATACGGTTTATAATGTTAAGGGATGATCATATTTCATGGATGAGTTGTCAGTCACTTGGGCTGATATAATGTGTATAATTATTCAGGTTAATAGATATGAAATGGTAAATTTAGTTGAGATTTTACCGCGTGTTAGTATGATCTTTTGTGGTTAATTTGATAGCAGTATAGATGATAAGTGAATTGGTCGTTATAAGTAATTTTGGTATAATGTTTAGATATATTATTTGACTTGTAAATTGGATATGCTATCAAATATCATTTGTGTCCAAAAATGATTAATGATAGTATAGTGAATTGCATATAAAATAGTAAAGCACAAGATTATATTGGACCATTTGGTAATGTATACTAATGTCTTATAAATAAATGTTGTAATATGTGCGCTTGGTTTATAAAGTGAAATATGCTTGTTTATAAACTAGGTATTCGAATATCATGCATGTAATGTTTGTATGTTTCGAACTTTATATTTATTAAGTATAAGTAGTTTAACTTTGATGCATGTTAGTTGGTTTTAAAATGAAAATAAATAAATAAAATTTGATTAAATAAATGATATGCATATGTTTGAATTTTGAAGCATGGATTGTGTAACACCATTATCCCGTGTCCGTCGCTGGATTAGGGTTAGGAGCGTTACCAGACAATTCAAAAAGCATTTATAAAAATTTCATACAATCAATCATTCTCAAACATAATGTCCTCTAAATGAGTCCTTGAGACCAATAACATGCTTATAAATCGAGTCGGGACTAAACTGAAACACATACAAGATTTAATGAGAATTTAAAACTTTTCTAAACTATAGGGGAGACACGCCCATGGAAAGAGACCGTGTGCCCTCCACGGCTGATAGACACCCCCGTGTGTCTTCCCCATGGTGATATACTATCTTGATCCCCACGGCCACCAAGCACGCCCGTGTGCCATGGTCGTGGCTAGCTATTGACTTGCACACCACGGCTAACTAACACCCCCGTGTCGAGGCCGTGTGCTGCTAAACCACAACCTGCTATACCCCCACGGTCATGAGGCACGCCCGTGTGCCTCAACTGTGTGACATTATAGGCCATTTTCAAGGCCAATATGCCACTCTAAAGAGTCATGCCTGCAAACAACACCTCATTTCATTCACATACAATCATCAAAATATACAAAATAGCCATCCCATTCGTGCACATTTGACAACTAAGGTAATCACAATAATACCTTTTTTATTCATTCAAACTATGCATTCAAAACCAATTCCAAACATACCAATTTGCATAACCAAATCTCAACTATGCTCAAGTTCTATTCTTCTATGTACTTACCAATTCATAAGCAATTCATAAATCATCTAATCATGCCCAAAACAAATTCACACATCACATTCATTAAAGCATATAACCAAAATATAGCTAGCCAAATCACATGGCTAAGTTTTTCAACACAAACATTTACACATATAACTAGCCTATACATGCCATATTTAATTATATACACTTTCAAAAGGGTACCAAAATGAATTTAGTAGTGTGATGTCAATCCTTGACAGTCCCGAGCCTTCAGTAGCTTTGACGACCTATAAAACAGAGAAAATGCACATAGAGTAAGCTTTCCAAAAGCTTAGTAAGTCATATACAAACAAACTTAATATGGAAGGCATATATCAATCACTTATCAAATTATCACATGTATGCTTTGATTCATATACTTTTGACCACATTTGCCAATTTCACAAATTCCATAATCATATAAGCACATAATTCATCTAGCCAAAATAATTCTTATCATATCATTAATTCCATATCATCATATTAGGACCACTTAGATGCTTACCTTATATACAAAAATAGTGTATAATCAACGTACTTGTATCGGATTTAATATTACATAATCATTCATAGCTCGGATTTGTAATTCGTATCACGGATTTGCCCGTTGAACCAATAGGAAACTAGTAGGATACTCAGAAAGCTCAGAATCGTTGTACAATGCCAACATCCCAGACGAGGTCTTACATGCACTCAGATATCAGTGCCACTGTCCCAGACAGGGTCTTACACGAATCAATACGATGCCGATGTCCCAGACATGGTCTTACACGTAAAAGTCATATTGATGCCAATGTCCCAGATATGGTCTTATTCATAAAGCTTATATCAATGCCAACGTCCCAGACGTGGTCTTACGCGAGTCTTAGATCAATGCCAACGTCCCAGACGTGGTCTTACATGATAAAACAGAACAGATTCCTATGTCATGACATATCTAATCCAATCTACTTCTAGGTTTGAACGGGACTTCTCGGACTTAGTCACTATACCGAACATATCCCAGATTTCATTTGCATATCTTCTCATAAATATCCATATTCAATAATAGTCATAAGAACAAATATAATATCATACAAATACGTTTATTTGCATAGTGACTTACCTCGGATTCGATTTATCGAAATGAAAATGGCTACTCGGTTACTTTCGCTTTCCCTCGATCTAAATCCGTCTTCCTCGGTTCTTGATCTAAACATATACTATAAGTCCAATATTTCATCAATTCACAAATTAGTCCTCCAAAAAATATTTTCACAATTTAGCCCTATTTACAATTCATCAAACTTCAAAAACAAAAATGTTTATCTAACACTATTTCATTTAACACCAAAAATCATCAAAAGTTTAACATATCATCAATGGCATCTCACACAAACATCATCAATTCTCAAAATCGAAACATGGGGTAGTAGACAAAACAACAATCTCAAAAACATAAAAATTATTAAAATCCATAACCAAAACATACCTTAATAATAGCTTGAAATAGTCAAAACTTTCAAAGTAATTTTTCTTTCTTTTCCTTTGCTAAATTCGGCCAAAATGGGATGAACTAATGGCCATATTTATTCTTATAAATAAAGCATACATATTAATCTATTTCCAAAATTGCCCATTTAATAATCATATAGGACAAACATAAACAATGGTTATCATGACATTCCACCATCCACTAAGTTTCTTTTATTATAAAATAATTATAACTTAATGAATATGTAATATATATTTATAATAATAAACTAATATCATATATAAAAAAATATGCATGTACCACATTTTTACCATCCATTATCATAGAATTGGCTTATTTGCCACATAAGTCCTTACATTTATAAAGCCACAACACATAGGTGCTTTAGCAAATAGCAAGCAACTTTCACATTTCATGCAATTTAATCCTTTTGTCAAATTAACCACATAGACAATCAAATTAACTTACGTAAATTTAACACATGCTTAAACACTCATCAATGACACAAAATAATATTAAAATAATATTCAGACTCGAATTTGTGGTCCCGAAACCACTGTTCCGACTAGGGTACAAACCAGACTGTTATAGATTGTTTATGTATTAATAGTAATAAAGCATGACTAGGTTTTAGTTGATTAAGTGATCTATATGTACGAATTTGATTTATATGAATGAATAGATGGTTGGTATTCGTTTTAATACTTTTTGTTAAAAGTAGTTGAAATATTTGTGAACATGAAATGATTTATATAAGCGTGTTGAACTGTGTTTTGTTAGGTAATGCCTCGTAACCCTAATCCGGCGATAGATACGGGTTAGGGGTATTACATACTTAGTAAGGGTATCCACCAAATGAAATATATGTAAGTAGTATTCGATAAGAGAATAGTATCGGTGATCAACTGTTCTGGAATAAACGTTGAAAGGTTGTTTGATGATAATAGAAGAGATTGTACCGTCTCGTAAGATCTAGAGATAGCCAAAGAGTTAAGTGAAAGATAATAAGTAAAGAATGGTAAGTGGCGTGTATGTAACGACCCGATTGTTAGGGGTGATGAAAAGTGAGATTCGAGACTCCATTCCCGTAAAATGAACCCGTAATTATTTTTATTAAATATTTTCGAGGTTAGTTTTGTAGTGAATTAGTTTTTGGTTAAGTAATTTTTGTGAAATTAGGAGTTGTTAAGGTACAGGAATTAAATCCATAGGTGTTAAAAGTTGAATTATAGATTGAAATAAATTAAAAGGAATAAAGTAGCAATTATATCTTTGTTCTTTTAAATCGGATGGACATGGGTTAAAGACAATTAATGTTATGTTATTAAATATATATTGTTTTAAGTAACTTTAATGTATGCATATAACAATAATAAGAAATAAACATAATAAAAAGAAACAATAAAGAAAGTGGAGAGGCCGACAACACCTAGGATTTTCTAACTTTCCAAATTCAATTGGTTAGTGAATTTAGTCCATTTTCTTGTAATTTTTACGTTTTTGGAATCCCAGTACTTAGAGCTACTCGACCCATGTTATAATTTTTAGTATTGTTTAAGAATTTAGATGTTTTCATTGTTGAATAGTTTAAGTACTAAGGGTTAAATTGATAGATTTTTAAGTTAGAAGTGGAAAAGGACTAAATTGTGAAATTAATTGTTAATTTTGATTAATAGGGACTAAATTGTGAAAATTTCAAAATTAAGGGGTAGAATTGAAAATAGAGAGCTAAAATTAACTTAGATTGAAATTAGTATAAAAATTGGAGGTTAAATATGGATATTAAAATTAGTCTCAGTTTAAGGACTAAATTGAGGATTAAGCAAAATATGGTGTAACATTAGAAATTTAATGAAAATTGAGTTGTGTATCATCAATCTATTGTAACTATTTTATTCCATAGCAAATGTAGTCTCGAAATCCTCAAGTAAGAAAAAGAAAGATAAGGTCGACGTCGAGTAGTTCGGAATATACGGTTTGTGTTTCTATAATCCGAACTAAGTTATAAATTGTTGCATATTGAATTGTTGTGTATGATAAGTATTGAGGTGAGAACTCTTGTACTTGGGCTGAATTGAATCCATAGTTGATTTGAATGGACAAAGTTTGTATATCATGAAATGTGTTGCTTATATGAATATTGAATTGAATATACGTCTATATGTGATAATGTACATATATGAGATTTGGACATTGGATATATTGGAAAGTGAAATGGAACCCTATTTAACTGTTTCGGGCTAAGTTGGATATAGATGGTATGCCATAGGATAGGAAAAGTTCAGGGATTTCTTCGACCTTGAGTCGATGAGGCATTGGGTGCCAATTTTCTTCGGTTTAACCGATGAGACATTGAGTATCAACTTATATAGCGTTGGGTGTAGTTATTACTCCGAATTTGTCCGATGAGGCACTAGGTGCCAAACTGGGGCGTTGGTTGGATCCGTGTACCCGTCCAAGTCCGAGTCATGTTAATAGGGGAAATTAAATTATAAAACTTATATGTGATATTGAGATGACAAAGATGAGAAATGGATATGAGATGGGAAATGAAATATAAAATGATGAAATGAGATATGAATATTGAAATGAAGTCATATATTGAACAAAGGGTGAATCATGCCACTACATGAGTTGAAATTATCAAATGCTATATGAAATGTCATTGTCATGTACAAGATCATGTAGAATTTAGTGGATGTGTAACACCCCTTACCTGTATTCAACGCCGGAATAGGGTTACAGAGTATTACCGGACTTATAAAATAATTAAACAATAATTTCACATACATGTCTCAAATTCATATAATCATCATTCAATAACATTCATATTGTCCCTAAAACGAGCCTACAAGGCCTTAAACATACATTCGGGGTGGTTAGGGACTAAATCGATAACTCAATAAACTTTTACGAGACTTAGAAAATTTTTCAAATTTCAGAGGACACACGCCCGTGTCACAGGCCGTGTGAACATTTGAAATGGAATCACATGGCCATGTCCCAGCCCGTGTAACTCTCTGACTTGGGTTACACGGCCAACACACACGCCCGTGTGCCCTAAAAATAGCCACACACGCCCGTGTGCCAGGTCCTGTGCTAGGCCATGCCAATCCTGTAGGGTATATTGACTTATGCCACATGGCCAAGTCACACGCCCGTGTGTTGGGCCATATAGAGTATACTAAGTTGAATTCTAATTCAACACCAAAGGACACACGGCTGTGTAACCTGACGGTGTGTCTCATACAGCTAAGACACACGCCCGTGTCTCTACCCGTGTGGACAAAAATAGGCTATATACCAAGTCAATTTGGCACCCAACTTTGCACATACCTAAAACAACCCTTTTTCCATCAAAACATGGCACATATAGGCATTCATCTACTCTTAACCAAGCATAAATTATACCATTTCAATACCAACAAATACAAGGCACACAATATCACAATATACCATTCAATTTATACCAAACTATCACTTTCTTAAATCATCAATAAGGTTATATTTCAAGCATGCATTATTTTACCTATAATTCAAACATACCAAATCTCATATCTCAACCATTTAGCAACCCTAATTACCAAATAACAATAAGCATAACATATCCATCATTAAACACATATCCAAAGCCATATGTACATATGTATATACAACCAAATCAACCAAATTAAACCAAAATTTACAAAACCAAAACACTTAACATTTACAAGCCATTTCAAATGACTAATTTCATTACCAAACCATAACCAAAATGACCAAAGTTCCTATACATGCCATATACCCTGTAACAACCCAAACCCGGCCCAAACCCTATGGCCGAATCTAGTTTGTTACGGGGAAGACCTTTTCGAAAACCATTTTGAAACCCATTAAGTACCCTGTAACAACCCAAACCCGGCCCAAAACTATGGCCGAATCTAGTTTGTTACGGGGAAGACCTTTTCGAAAAACCATTTTGAAACCCATTAAGTTTTTGGGAAAACATGTGATTTTAATTTAATTTTAATAATATACTTTTAAACAAAATATCCAACATATGAGAAAAATAACAAAAATAAAGTATAAGGAGGCCTTATTACATCCAAAATAAAATAAACCAATAATAAAATAAAATAACTAAATTTAAAGTTCAATTAATTCAGGTCCACTGCATGGCCACCTCGAGTCCATCCGGCTCCATATCCGCGATCTACGTGTTACCTGAAAAATATAAAGGAGAAGGTGAGTCACCAAGACTCAGTATGTAACCCTTCCCCCGTTTTAAAAACATTTTTCATACACAACATATAACAATTAATATGCACAATATCATGTGTCCCAACCTAGCCAGCCATACGCCACTGTCTACCCCGTTGTGGTACCAAACCACTGGTGGTGCCAAACCACTGGTGACATATAGTCACAATGTGTTACCAAAACACTGGTGTCCGTAGACACAAATCGGGTGATGGGGCCAACCCATCGTGTGATACCAAATCACTGGCAGACGATCCCATATCTCAAGTGGGGCCAACCCACGGTGGTGTTAACCACAGGGATAAGTCGCTATGAGGTGCCAAACCTCTGGAGGTACCAAACCTCTGGTGACCGTAGTCACAGTGTGTTACCAAAACAATGGTGCCCGTCGGCACAATATCGCTGCCCCCTCCACTCAGTCAATCCCACATCAGTCACATAAATATATGTTACATGCCATTATATGTATAAATCAGTACATCATGCTTCCCAAAAGCATTAATAATAATTCACATTAACAGGTACTTACCTGAATTGCCATCTATACCGATATGGTATATCATCCAATGCTACATAAATCAATTAAGCATTTCCAATAATCAGCACATTAAATAGGTTATAGTGTGTATGTACACACCTATCACCCTTCGATGTTCTAAATCCTGAAAAGAGATGTCGGCCACCTAGATCTACTGGTCCCTATATTCGGCCATAATAGAGTTAGTGATATGGGCCATTCGGCCAAACCAAATAATTCTTTTAGGGTTATTGCTTGAACCCGAATCTTTACCTTATTCTTTCGGTTGCTAACCACAGTACTCAATTTCCCGAATCTGCTTAATCAATTACCACTGATTAGTAAATAAGACTAATAGCCTTCAGCTTAATCGAATGTCAAAATGAAGAGATTAATCTTACCACTTTACTTCCAAAACCGATTGCTAGAGATTGGGGCTCGGATCGAATGCTTCAAAATCGAGTACCTAAATAAATCCGATTCGATCACTGATTAGTCGCTAAAATAATTCAGCTTCCCTATTTAACCAAGTCGACAGAGAGAATGGGACATGGAAAAGAGTTTCGGCATACATACCCTTGCTTTAATAATCGACCAAAGATACACCAAATAGAAAAAGAGAGATTCGGCACCAAGGTGTGGAGTACTTCGGCTAGAGAGAAAAATAATGAGGGAAAAGGTGTTTAAGGTTTCGGCAACAGAGGAGTGAATATTCGGCCAGCAAATGAATAAAGAAAAGGGAATTGAGGATGGGATTTCGGCAAAAGAGAAACAAAAGATTGGGGTTTTGGGACTTTGAACACGTTTATAAAAGAATGAAAATAGAAAAGTTGCTCCCTATGAAATTCGGCTATGTGCAAGAATGAAGAAAAGGAATTAAAGTGATAAGTATGTGCCTTAAAAAGGATTCGGCACCCCCTCCCCTCAAGCTTGCCGTCCACTCCTTTCAACAAGGAGTTCAATTTCCAATCAATTCCTTGAAATTCTCCTAGCCACTAACTTGAACTAATTCAAAATAATATGAATTAGCCATATACCTACTTTTCCTCTGCCAACTTATCATAATTTAATCCAATGATGATCCATTTAAATAAATAAAATAACATCCTTATTATCCTTATCTATCCACATTATCCTATCAAAATAATAGAAAAACAAAAAAAACCAAAAGCTTGTCAAACTCCAGCCGAATGTTCAGCAAAGAAACAAAAACCACGTGCAGGCCACTCCATTTTCACGCCAGCAAAATAAAATAAAAACCCATCTGCAGCTGCTGAGATTCGAAACCAAGACCTCACGCATCAGCCCTTCTTCCAGCGCCCTTGCCAACTCTTCCAGCCCGCTTTTCATGCCATAAAGCCCCCTTATTTATTTTTAAATCCTTCCTTCTTCAGCCCATCACCACATAACAAAATAAAGATGCCAAAAATGTCGCTCCAGCCCTCGAACCTGCGCCCACGCACACCTCCAGCTCCTAAGTGGCGCACGGGTACCACTTTGCCAATGAGTTCTTTGTGTCTTAAAGTCGCCCCATCTCTTTTTAAAGCCTCCTTCCATTTGTAATGCCACACCCAAAAATTAAAACCCCCCTTGCTGTTGCCGTGCCTTGAACCCAGGCCCTTGCTACCCCCCTTAAACGCACCCAGCCAATTGAACCAAACCTATTCCTTGTGCCACATTTTCCCAAATTTTTACTTAACCCCTATCTCGCCTAACTTCCTCCTTTTAGACACTTAAAAGAAATTTTAACACTAGGTCAAGCCTAACTCGGGGTTAATTCTAGGCCCTTAAATATGCCAAATAAATCCTAGAATTTTAACCCTTCAAGTACGCACATGGGAAAGTATTTAAAATACTTAAATTCTCAGCAACCCCTAATTTAGGGTGTTACAATTCTACCCCCCTTAAAATAATTTCGTCCTCGAAATTACTTACTATCGTCCAATCGTGCATCCTTAACTCGTCACACTCCGCTACTGCTGCGCACTCTGATCTTAAGGAACTATCATACTTCCTACATATTCCCTAAGTCCATAATCCAAGTTCCATACACTTCACTAGCAACATGGAAACGAACTAACGTAACCACAACCAAGGCAATTAAAAGTATTCCGGAAGTAAGAAACTTACCCGTTGTCATGTCTGGCACATCTTCCTCCTCGCGACGGCCAACTGCATAAATCAACCTTGGTTGCCTCGCCTGTGCACCTTCAGCACCTCGGCCACGCCCGTTACCATTATCATTACCTCTAGCTGCACCTCGACCCCTCTGTGGTGGTCATTCATTTCTAACCTGAGCACGGTTCTGACCCTCTGGTTGATTCTTAGCTAACTTTCGAGGACAGTCCCTTACACGGTGATCCAACGATCCACACTCAAAGCACCCTCTACTTCCAGCCAAACATTCTCCCAAGTGGGATTTTCTGCATTTAACACACTGAGGTGGCCACTGAGCAGGCTTTGTGGTTCTTTCTGATTCCCCAAATCTAGCCCTCTTCTCCACATTACTGCCCGATCCAGGCGATCCAAAGCCTCTCTTCTGGTTGTTCCTATCATGCTTCTGTCTTACGGTCTCCTTGATCCCTTCGGCTACCTTAGCCTTTTCCACTAAAGACGAGAACTCCCGAACCTGCTGTGGGGCAATCAGCAACCTCAAATCATCTCTAAGTCCGTCCTCAAAGCGGACACAGCGCTCATGCTCCGTAGCCACGATGCCTCTAGTATATCTACTTAGCCTTAAGAATTCCGCCTCATATTCTGACACTGACTTAGTTCCTTGTAACAATCCCAGGAAAGCCTTTCTCTGTGCGTCGGTGTAGCTGGTACCCACATACTTTTTCTGGAAAGCAACTCTAAAGTACTCCCATGTAAGGTCCTCTGCCGTGGCACCATCCCGCACAGTGAGCCACCACTGGTATGCTTCATCCTTCAGAAGCGACACTGCTCCTTTCAGCTTCTCCTCATTGGACAGGTCAAGATCATCCATGATCCTTTCCGTTGACTCTAGCCAGTATTCTGCTGCACTGGGTGCCACTCCCGACACACCCCGAAACACTTCCGCCCCGTTGGACCGAATTCGCTCAGGAACAGATTTTCGAGCTCCCAAATTTCCACCAGCCCCAGCCACAATCTCCAGAACTCGCAATACCGCTTGTGACACAGCCTCACCACCGGTTTGATCCTGCTCCTCAACTCTAAAAGTAGGAGGTGGTGGTGGCGGTGGTACTTCATTTTCAGAACCCTGTCCCGACCCAACAGGTTCTGACACGGTCATCCTACCTCTACCGCGTCCACGGCGTCCACATCCTCTAGAACTCATTCTATCTACTTGCGCTTTTAATCTGATTAAGAAAATTTTATGCATTAGTAATTTGTTACACTTGATTATTCGCGAAGAAATTTTATGGATAGAGTTTTAATCAGAGATTCCTTCGAGCAAACAAGGTTTCAGTCTTCTATCCTAGTTCAACAAAGGAGTTCATGCATCCATTCCTTAATACTTTCCATACCTATTCGCTCTTCGGACATTTCTGCCCATTTCTAACCCAGGGGTATTTCCGTCATTTTTCCTACAGGGTATTTTCGTAATAAAAGAAAATTTAAAAACTTTAGTAAAATAGGTCGTTTTGAAATTCCCAAAACTGGAGGGTTTTTCTGAAAAAGTTGTAAAATTTTAAAGATACATCATCACTTTGAGATTAGGGGTATTTTGGTAATTTGTCACTTGGGGCAATTTCGAAATTTTAATAAGTCAGGGGTATTTTTAACAGTTGTAAAACTCTGAGGATTCCTTTTGCAAGTTTTTCTTTCTCGAAACGTTGCTGTTTGCAAAAAGTTCAAAAGTCAAGGTCATTTTGGGAAATTTTGAATTCGAGGGCGTTTTCGTAATTTTCCAAAACCAAAATATTTTGTTGATGATTTTCAAAGCTAAGTTGCTGAATATTTGTAACATAGTTGAAATTTTTGAGCAAAACCATTGAACTGATATTTTATGAACCGAGGGCATTTTAGTAATTTTACCCCTAAGGGCATTTTTGTAATTTTCCACAAATCAAGTTTTTCGAGGAAAACATTGTAAAAATGATGTTCTCCGATTTGAAAGAGTTATTGCAGAAATTTTGAAAACATTAGGGTTCTTGTTGTTTCGTTCCTTTCAAAACATGGCTAATTCCCTTTCGGGTTTTAGTCATTAGGTTTAGCCTATGACCGAGCCTTCTTGATCAGGGTGAACCAAAGCTACGCACCAGGTAGGATACCTACGAAGAGGAGGTGAGTCACACGGACTGCTTAAGTACCAAGCTCTTCGGGTTCCAATCCTAGACATGCGTACGGAGGTTACCACACCCTAGCTCAAATGACTTAGCCATAGGTTGGTTTAGTTCTTTAAATCTTATGTTCCGTTTGTGTTTGAGTAATCTAACCTTAGGGTCCAAGTCCTATAAGTCTATCTATGTTCCATGCTTCCTACCCTTCTACAGAATATAATTCACCAAGAGGTTTAGATGTACTTACCTGGGCGGATCGGTGCCGGAGACTCGGTGCCATGCCATTCAAACCCAAAAACAACTTAAAAAGGCCTACCCGCATAAAACAAAACCTTTTTGGGCCTTGGGCCCCCACAGCCGAGCTTTGAACTGGGCTCTGATACCAATTTGTAACAACCCAAACCCGGCCCAAACCCTATGGCCGAATCTAGTTTGTTACGGGAAAGACCTTTTCGAAAACCATTTTGAAACCCATTAAGTTTTGTTGAAAACTTCTCGTGTTTGATTATCTTGGTGAAATCATACTTAGTGTTTATTTTTAAAAACATATTTAAGTCAAGTTATAAAACAAATTTCAACCGTGCCCGAGGGCATTTTAAAACATTTTCGAGTTAATTTGGGAAAACATGTGATTTTAATTTAATTTTAATAATATACTTTTAAACAAAATATCCAACATATGAGAAAAATAACAAAAATAAAGTATAAGGAGGCTTTATTATATCCAAAATAAAATAAACCAATAATAAAATAAAATAACTAAATTTAAAGTTCAATTAATACAGGTCCACTGCATGGCCACCTCGAGTCCATCCGGCTCCATATCCGCGATCTACGTGTTACCTGAAAAATATAAAGGAGAAGGTGAGTCACCAAGACTCAGTATGTAACCCTTCCCCCGTTTTAAAAACATTTTTCATACACAACATATAACAATTAATATGCACAATATCATGTGTCCCAACCTAGCCAGCCATACGCCACTGTCTACCCCGTTGTGGTACCAAACCACTGGTGGTGCCAAACCACTGGTGACATATAGTCACAATGTGTTACCAAAACACTGGTGTCCGTAGACACAAATCGGGTGATGGGGCCAACCCATCGTGTGATACCAAATCACTGGCAGACGATCCCATATCTCAAGTGGGGCCAACCCACGGTGGTGTTAACCACAGGGATAAGTCGCTATGAGGTGCCAAACCTCTGGAGGTACCAAACCTCTGGTGACCGTAGTCACAGTGTGTTACCAAAACACTGGTGCCCGTCGGCACAATATCGCTGCCCCTCCACTCAGTCAATCCCACATCAGTCACATAAATATATGTTACATGCCATTATATGTATAAATCAGTACATCATGCTTCCCAAAAGCATTAATAATAATTCACATTAACAGGTACTTACCTGAATTGCCATCTATACCGATATGGTATATCATCCAATGCTACATAAATCAATTAAGCATTTCCAATAATCAGCACATTAAATAGGTTATAGTGTGTATGTACACACCTGTCACCCTTGGATGTTCTAAATCCCGAAAAGAGATGTCGGCCACCTAGATCTACTGGTCCTTATATTCGGCCATAATAGAGTTAGTGATATGGGCCATTCGGCCAAACCAAATAATTCTTTTAGGGTTATTGCTTGAACCCGAATCTTTACCTTATTCTTTCGGTTGCTAACCACAGTACTCAATTTCCCGAATCTGCTTAATCAATTACCACTGATTAGTAAATAAGACTAATAGCCTTCAGCTTAATCGAATGTCAAAATGAAGAGATTAATCTTACCACTTTACTTCCAAAACCGATTGCTAGAGATTGGGGCTCGGATCGAATGCTTCAAAATCGAGTACCTAAATAGATCCGATTCTATCACTGATTAGTCGCTAAAATAATTCAGCTTCCCTATTTAACCAAGTCGACAGAGAGAATGGGACATGGAAAAGAGTTTCGGCATACATACCCTTGCTTTAATAATCGACCAAAGATACACCAAATAGAAAAAGAGAGATTCGGCACCAAGGTGTGGAGTACTTCGGCTAGAGAGAAAAATAATGAGGGAAAAGGTGTTTAAGGTTTCGGCAACAGAGGAGTGAATATTCGGCCAGCAAATGAATAAAGAAAAGGGAATTGAGGATGGGATTTCGGCAAAAGAGAAAAAAAAGATTGGGGTTTTGGGACTTTGAACACGTTTATAAAAGAATGAAAATAGAAAAGTTGCTCCCTATGAAATTTGGCTATGTGCAAGAATGAAGAAAAGGAATTAAAGTGATAAGTATGTGCCTTAAAAAGGATTCGGCACCCCCTCCCCTCAAGCTTGCCGTCCACTCCTTTCAACAAGGAGTTCAATTTCCAATCAATTCCTTGAAATTCTCCTAGCCACTAACTTGAACTAATTCAAAATAATTTGAATTAGCCACATACCTACTTTTCCTCTGCCAACTTATCATAATTTAATCCAATGATGATCCATTTAAATAAATAAAATAACATCCTTATTATCCTTATCTATCCACATTATCCTATCAAAATAATAGAAAAACAAAAAAAACCAAAAGCTTGTCAAACTCCAGCCGAATGTTCAGCAAAGAAACAAAAACCACGTGCAGGCCACTCCATTTTCACGCCAGCAAAATAAAATAAAAACCCACCTGCAGCTGCTGAGATTCGAAACCAAGACCTCACGCATCAGCCCTTCTTCCAGCGCCCTTGCCAACTCTTCCAGCCCGCTTTTCATGCCATAAAGCCCCCTTATTTATTTTTAAATCCTTCCTTCTTCAGCCCATCACCACATAACAAAATAAAGATGCCAAAAATGCCGCTCCAGCCCTCGAACCTGCGCCTACGCACACCTCCAGCTCCTAAGTGGCGCACGGGCACCACTTTGCCAATGAGTTCTTTGTGTCTTAAAGTCGCCCCATCTCTTTTTAAAGCCTCCTTCCATTTGTAATGCCACACCCAAAAATTAAAACCCCCCTTGCTGTTGCCGTGCCTTGAACCCAGGTCCTTGCTACCCCCCTTAAACGCACCCAGCCAATTGAACCAAACCTATTCCTTGTGCCACATTTTCCCAAATTTTTACTTAACCCCTATCTCGCCTAACTTCCTCCTTTTAGACACTTAAAAGAAATTTTAACACTAGGTCAAGCCTAACTCGGGGTTAATTCTAGGCCCTTAAATATGCCAAATAAATCCTAGAATTTTAACCCTTCAAGTACGCACATGGGAAAGTATTTAAAATACTTAAATTCTCAGCAACCCCTAATTTAGGGTGTTACATACCCAAAATACTTAAGTTCAAAAGTACCAAGTGATAGTTGGATAGTGTGATGAAGTCTCCGACGATCCCCAAATTCGAGCTAGCTTGATTTCACTACAAAACACGAAAAAATAAAAAATGTAAGCTATGAAGCTTAGTAAGTTTGTATAGCATTAAAATCAACTTACCAAATATGCACAATTAAGAAATTTAAACATATCACAACATATATCGTATTGAACCATCAACCTACCACAATCTTCATTCCCAAGGTCAGATATAATTTCACAAGTTTCTTCGATTCAATACTTGTACGATTTATGTACATACCTGTACCATATAGTATCAATTTCATACTCATCCACATCGTTGATTTACCCATTGAACCATTCAGAATACTATTGGATACTCGAGAATCTCGCACCCTAAGTGCCACATACATAGCTGAAGCTATCTCAATCTCGTATCACATATAACACTCACACTAGAGTTATCAATGGGTCTGCTCACACAAGTTGACGGTCATGACATAGCTACATGGTGCTGCTCACACAAGCTGACCTGAATCCGCAACACATGCCGGATAACTCAGCCACCGGTAGGATGTATGGACCAGCACCCAAACACATAACCCCTAATGACACGTCGAACGTGTCCGCAGGATCGTATTAACAATTTATGCAATATCAAAGCTTATTGAACACAATTATAATAATGCTTATTACATACGAACTTACCTCGGATGCAAAAACAGTGAATTAAGTCGATTAATCCGAAACTTTGTTCTTTCCCCGATCTAAATCTGTATTTCGCCTTTCTTGATCTAAATATAATCAAAATTAACTTATTTAATAATCTCTCTTTTTAATCCAAAAACACATATTAAGGCATTTTTACATTTTTGCCCCCAATATTTCACATTTTTACAATTTAGTCCTTATACTATAAAATCACAAATTCATGCAATTCAACCAAAACCCACGCTAGCCAAATTTCAATTTGGTCCCTAGAAGACCATATTTTTTCATTTATTTCACAATTTAACCACAATTTACACATTTCACAATTTAATCCCTAATTGGACATTTTACTAAAAATCACTTAACAAATGTTGTTTATCTAACAAGCATGCATTTTTCTACCATTAAACATCAAAAACCACCAACATTCATTAATGGTAAAACCCTAAACCTTTAATATTTTTGCAAATTAGTCATTGGGCTAGCTAGATTAGGTTACAACGATATCAAAAACATAGAAATCATTAAAAACCGAGTTAAAATCACTTACAATGTAAAGAAAAATGCCTAGCCAAAACCTTCTCTTTGTTTTAACAATGGTGTTTGGATCCTTAGGTTGAAATATGGAGACGAAAGTGTTTTATTTCATATTTTTTTATTTAAACAACTAATAACATTAATTACAAAATTAACCTTTTAAATCATCACAAATTTCATTTATACCAAGCCATGTACATCCACTATCAACATAAATGGTCTTATTACCACATAAGGACCTCTACTTTAAGGTTTCATAACTATTAAACCCTTTTAGCTAATAAAACACAAGTTTTACATTTTACGCGATTTAGTCCTTTTTATCGAATTGAGCACTCAAACGATAAAATTTCTTAATGAAATTTTCATACAATTATTCTATCATACTTTAAACATTAAAATAATAATAAAATAATTATTTTGACCTCAGATTTGTGGTCCTAAAATCACTATTCCGATTTGACTAAAAACAGGCTATTACAATAAGGATTGAGCAAAGTTTATATTATTGAATTGAAACATATTTTATGACATTACTTGTGCATTCTTACATTTTAATTACTCATATCAAGTTTAAATTGTTCGAATTATAGAAATACCACTGAGGTATACTCAACGTACGGTTTTGTTTTCCGTGCACAGGTTAGGTGCTTTCAGCTCATCATCGACCCAACATTCAACAATGAATCCCGGACTCAAGTGTGATGATGTTCTATTTTGTAATGGCATGTACCTAGGAGGTCCTTTGGCTGATGTTGTTTATAATGTGATGATATTTTGGTTTTCTAGTGAAATAATGGTTATTTGTATATATAGTTGTGGTTGAGACTATGTTTGGTATGATAACTTCGTTTAATGTTTTGGTATGTGTTTAGCTTAATGCTTGGTAGCATAAGTAGCTAAATGTTAGTTCAAATTTGAAAATTTTGATATGAATGAAAGTTATGAATGGTTGATGTTTTGTCAAATTGTTTGGATATATAAAATGTGGTACCAATGAGGGTAATTAGGCACTTATGATAGTTGTTTTGGCTTGTTTTAATCATGTTTAATCGTGTTTTGAATAGGTTAAATGACTGGTGAATTGGTTGCTTAATGTCCAAGTAAACACAATTTGGTAAACTTGAGTTTTAAGGTACATTTAGGTACACATGGCCTGCGACATGGTCTGTCACACGACCGTGTGACACATACAGGCAACACACACAGGCGTGTGCCCTAAACGTGTTGTAAAATAGTATATGTGTAGTTCCCACACGGGTTGACACACAGCCTACAACACGACCGTGTGACCCAAGTCAGTGAGTTACATGGGCATAGACATGGGTTGGGACACGGCTGTGTGTCCCAAGTAAGTGAGTTACACGGGCAGAGACACGAGTTGGGACACGGCCATGTGTCCCAACTTCAAAAGTCACACGGTCTGGGGCATTCCACAAGGCCTAGCCACACGACTGTGTGACCCCTGTTTCTAGGTATTTTTGAGATTTGCCCTAAACTTTTAGAATTGTTTCAAATTAGTCCCTATTATTTATGGGCTATTTTTAGGGCTCCATAAACTTGTATTAAGGACTGTAAGAGTCTTTTTACTCTGATTTAGGATAGTCTTGTTATGTATCCAACTTCTAGCTTTCAAGAGGGGATAAATAGTAGTAAGAGTGTAGACAGTGGATGTAACACTGCTTACCCATATTTGACTCCTGAACCGGGTACGGGGTATTACTGTACTTAACTTGCACAATCATACAATATCAATCCATAAAATCCTCATTTCAGACTAAAACTATTCATTGGAGACCATGATGTCCTTATTATAGGCCTACGAGACCCTAATCTTGCACTCAAAAAGATTCGAAACCAAACCGGAAACTTTTGAACACTTAGAAAAATTTGACTCAAAACATGGCCACACGCTCGTGTGAAGGAAGGAACACGCCCGTGTGGCATATCACATGCCCGTGTTCCACACCCGTGTGGAATTATCTTTCCATTCGAACTTACAGTGGTTTCCACACGGCCTGACACACGCCCGTGTCCATAGCCCGTGTCCCTCACACGGCCATGACACGCCTGTGTCTTCACCCGTGTGTGAAAACCTTGGCATTCTGTTTCTGACGTCATCACCTCAATAAGGTCACACGGCCAAGGCACACGCCCGTGTCCTTAGACCGTGTGTTGAATTAAATTCCTAATTTCAGGTGCAGACTTCACACGGTCCGGGCACATGCCCGTGCCTTAGGCCGTGTCTCCCACACGGTCGAGACACACGGTCGAGACACACGGTCGTGTCTCAGCCCATGTGTTTACTACTGAGCATGCTGACTTGCCAACCTAGCATGCATTGGGACACACGACCTATCAACACGCCCATGGGCTGGCCGTGTGTCACACACGGCCTAGACACACGCCCGTGTGTCTACCCGTGTGGACAATTGTGAGGCTATCTACCAAGCCAAATGCCACCCTACAAAGCAACCATACTTATACCAATTCAATTCAACATACATCATAACCATAAGGCACTTCTAAGAACTCAAAACCAAGACATCCAAACAAGCATGCACTTCATAAATTTCATCACCATTGAATATATGAACTAGTCAAGTATTGGCCAATTTTCCAATGACCATTTACAAAATGAATTGAACAACATTAATAGCCAACACTTTGGCTAAAAAATTTGACATAACAAAATGACCAAGTCTTATACATACCATACTCAAAATAAATCTAACTTTGCTATACTAAAGAGAAGTTGATAGTGTGATTTCCGAACTCCGACGTTCTACGAATTCCCGAGCTAGCTTGGCAATACTACAAGGAAAAGGGAAATGAGAGGGGTAAGCATAAAGCTTAGTAAGTTTGCATGAAATAAATAGCAACATAAAGGCTCATAATGTCATCCATCCATTGCATTGAATAAAAACACAAAGTCTTAAATATATTGCCATAACTTACTCATGCTTACTCTTACCAATTTCATATCATGTCTCATATTGTAAATATTTTTCGTGAATTACTCACATGTACCTGTATCACTTCATCACATAACTTTAGCACTAATTTCATCTTTATTATAAGCTTAGCTATTTACCCATTGAATCACTTGAAGATACTCGAAAATACATAATTATCATCATTCACATAAGTGTGATGCCAATGCCACATTCCAGATGTGGTCTTACATGGGGTCACCTTTAGATGCCGATGCCATATCCCAGATATGGTCTTATACGGGATCTCACATCGATTGTCGATGCCATATCCCGGATATGGTCTTATACGATTCCCATATTCGATGCCGATGCCATATCCAAGATATGGTCTTATACGGGATCTAGATTTGGTGCCGAGGCCATGTCCCAGACATGGTCTTATACGGGACCTTACCCATATTAAGTCTTGATGATATAATTCTCTCATTTATTAAAGTCCAACGGGGACTTCCACATCACAATTCTCATCATTTTCTCATTCAACATCATTACTCAAATTCATAGAAATATTTTACAACATCATTAATATCAAACATTTAGAAACTTAATAACATGATGTTGAATTTATTACACACAAACTTACCTCGATTTCAAAATAGGTCAATTTACCGATCTAATCCGATACCTTACCTTTTCCTTGGTCAAGGTTAATTTCTCGTTCTTCTTGATCTATAATAGCAAATTAGCTCATTTAATTATCACATTAATCAATGCCTTTCAAAAATCGTACGTTGGTAAAATTACCATTTTGCCCTTAGACTTTCACAAAATGACTATTTTACCCCTAGGCTTGTAAATCAATTCTAATCAAATTTCTTCCTTTAACGAGACTAGGTGAACGTTTATTTCTCTTATAGCAACTTTCAATACTTATTATTTTACACATTTAACACCTATTTTACAATCTTTGCAAAGAGGTCCTCTTAGGTGTTTTCATGGAAACACCTTTCACAAAAGTTGTTTATCTAACAACTAAGACTCATTTTCTTCCATAAAAATGCAGCAAACAACATAAATGCTCACATGGAAAGACCCTAAACTTTCTACCTCTTTGCAAAATAGGCCCCTCTTTAGCTAGCTTAAGATTTAGGGGTTCCAAAAGTACAAAAATTAACAAAGAATGGCCATTAAAGCACTTACTTGCGAGGAGAAAAGCTTGCTGAAATTTTTGAGCTCTCAAACCCCTATCTTGCTACTAATTTCGGTGGAAAAGAAGAGAAGAAAAGATGATATCTTTCCTTTCTTTATTTTATTATAAAACAACAATTTTGTCCACCTAATTTCAAGAACGTTGACCAATTTTGACATGGTTTGTCCCCTATGGTTGGCCAACCATTAATTGAGGGGCTAATTGCACTTTAAAGACTTCCAGTTAATATTCTATGGCTTTTAGACACCTTTGGCTTGTAAAATGGAACTTTCGCACTTCATGTGATTTAGTCCTTTTTCGCAATTAAGTATAAAATCGCTAAAATTAAAGCATCAAAATTTTCATGCACCTATATAATCATGCTATAACTCATAAAATAACATTAAAATAATTCTCTCCAACCTCGAATTAGTGGTTTTGAAACCTCTGTTCCGACTAGCCCCTAAATTGGGCTGTTATAGTGGAAGGCCAAGTTTTAGCATTACATAGCATGACTCATTATTCGATTGTATGAGACACTATTGTGGAAATATTAAATTAGCATGTACTGCTCCCTGTATGATGTAATGTAAATAGTCAACTTGCAGCTTTACTTATGATGTAATTAAATGTTGTGATTGTTTAGTAACGCCCATGACCCAAATTTGACGATGGAGAGGGGTTAGGGGTGTTACAATGTAAGTATGTATAAAGTATATATATATAGATCTGAAGCTGTGAAGGTATCCACCAAAGACAGAAATGGTAATCCAAAAAGTCAAAATGTAGAATTCAGTAAGAAAAGTTTAAAGGTATTTTGTACTTAAACTCACTGAATTTGTATAACTTACAAATGTTATGATTATGTTCCAAGTATTGTTGTGAATGATTACTTTAGGATGGACGACACCAGGAATGCGCCAAAGAAGGGAAAACTGAGTTATTATGCATACAGTGGTCAACCTGGAAAAGTGGTGTATAGTAGAATTACACCTTTTGGAGTCAATTTTTAGTAAACTTTTATGTTGTAATTAAATTATGATAAGTCTGATGTAATATTTTATTTTTACTTTTAAATACTTTTCTTGAATAATGAGCCTTTACATAATAAATATGCTTTAAAATCAAGAGTATGTGTTGTATGTTCTAAAAATTTGTTAAGTATCGTGATGTAATATCCAAGATTCGGACCTGGTGATTCAGGTCGAGCTTGGGCATTACCTGCTCAAACTTTATTTTCTAGATTAATCATGAAATGAAACTTTTTTTTTCTCTATATTAATATTAAAATAATTTGTAAAGTTTTGTGATAACATGTTTCTGTGTTTATTTGTGTTGGCATTTTTTTGTCTAAGGAAGAACAAAGGACTTAAAAGCTTGCTCACAAACGTGCTAGCAAGGAATGAAAAAAAACATATTTTCATTACTTTCAACAAAGCATTACACAATTTTTATAGATAATCATCTTACCACACTCAACTAGTCCAACTAACCTATCTTGAAACTTGAAAAACATAACTTGTACACATGTATAAGCCGATTAATCAATCTAATTAGCACCTAATCCCATCAAAATGTTACTAACCCAGTCTATTGTCAACTAAGTTTCATGAAAAGAGGAATTGACATGTTTCCCATGTATTTTGCTACTGCTCGCATGCACTAAGGCATCATCTCACAGTTCGTAGTTCATAGCTCGCATGTATTACTTGTAGTTTGACTTATCGTAGGATAAACTTACTATTTGACTGTTCGCCATTTTGGCTTGCACTTGGACTATCCTCCCTTTGGCTTGTACTTGGACTGTCCGCCACTTGGCTTGTACTTGGATTGTTCGCCACTTGGCTTGCATTTGGAATGTCTTCCATTTTGGCTTGCAATTTTATCTTGTACTTTTGCATCTCGTCAAGTGAGAGAGCTGCTGCATGGATGGCTAAGTTCTAACACTCCTCCTTGGCTTCCATGCTGCAAACACCAATTTTGTTTCTTGTGCAACTTTTTCAAAATTTTTAGGCTCTAACACTGCTAAGTCACATCTATGATAAGCTTCAACAATATGCATTGTGCCTTTAACAGGAAGGTCATTTGAGCCTTCATCTTTAGCTTCATCTTCAATTCTAGTCATCTTCTCAACCAAATTTGACTTGTACACTTGACTAAGGGATTTATAAATCACATGTCCCTATCTTTTGTGCCAACTATGTGATTCATCCACTAAACTAGTATAGGCTCTTGAGGCCACAAAGTTCCAATCCAGCATAAAGCTTCTATTATTCATTGAGATTGTCACAACTTCCTATCCCAATGAATCAAATATAGTGCAACATTTATCTTTAAAACAGCAGTGTATTTCTTCTCAAGCAATTTGCCAATGCTAAGAAGATTATGGTCTAACTCAGGCACTTAAAAACATCTGGGATTACTTTAGTACCTGTTGGAGTGCTGATTAGCACATGACATTTTACCTTAGCCTTAATAAGTTAACCATTTCCAATTTTGACTTTTGAAATGAAAATTTTTTCAATCAACTCGAATATCCTTTCATTTGAAGTCATATAGTTTGTGCAACCACTGTTAATCAACCAACTCTTGTTGACTTTTCTGCTTGAAGCAAAATAAGAGGTAGCGAATAGATGCTCCTTCTGAGCTTGGTTTTCATCAGCAACCTGAGCTTGAGTATGGTTTTATTGCTACTATTACTATCCTTTGGTTTTGTATACTTTCTCCATATGACCAAATTGTTTACAGCTTCTACACTAAATATCTGGCTTGAACCAGCAATACCTTTCTGGGTGATTGGTCTTCTTGCAATGAGAGCACGGTAGAATTTTTTCCTTTCCACTTTCTCTCCAACTCTTCTCTTTCTTCCCTGTCCAGTCCTTATTTTCTTTATAGCTTGATGAGCTTGTGCTTTCTCTGTTTCTAGCATGTAAGGCTCCCTCCATGTGCCCCTTTTCTCTGCTTGCTCTTCTTTGCTCTTGAGCATACAAAACATTGATCAACTTAGGTAGAGATATTGCTGATAGGTCTCTCAAGTCTTCAAGAAAGGAAATTTTGTACTCGTACCTCTTTAGAAGTGTGGTTATGACCTTCTCAACCACCCTACTATCACCGAATTGGTCACTTAGTAGTCTAATGTTTTTGACCACTACTATTATCACGTCTACATATTGATTCACTGTTTCAGCCTCCCTCATCTTCAGGTTCCCAAAATCTCTCCTGAGATTAATGAGCTACCTAATTAATGAGATTAATTATCCAAACCTTGAAACTCCTCTTTTAGCTTATCCTAAGCTTCTTTGGGAGTCTCATAGGCCATAATCCTGGTGAAAATCACAAGTCTCACAGGCCTTGTACTTCTTAGCACGATTATCACTATGTTGCCTGATTTGTGCTATGGTAGGATTTGCCCTTAATGGTGGTCGCTCAATGTCAACAACCAGTACCTCCTACAAGTCAAAAGCCTAATGGTAGGTCTTCATCTTTACTACCCAAATATGGTAGTTTTCACCATTGAACACAGGTGGTGGTGGAGGTGAAAAACCTGCTGAAGACATTTTTGTAGAAACACAAAAAAAAAAAATGGCCCTCAAAGACAATAGCTTTGGATATCAATTGTTGGCATTTTTTGTCTAAGGAAGAAAAAAGAACTTAAAAGCTTGCTCACAAACTTGCCAGCAATGAATGAAAAAAAAAACAAATTTTCATTACTTTCAATAAAGTATTACATGATTTTTATAGACAATCATCTTACCAAACACAACTAATCCACTTAACCTATCTTGAAACTTGAAAAACATTACTTGTAGACATGTATAAGCTGGTTAATCAATCCAATTAACAAGTAATCCCATCAAAACATCACTAACTCAATTTATTTTCATCTAAGTTTTATAACAAAAAGACTTGACATGTTTTCCGTGTATTTTGCTACTGCTTGCATGCACCAAGGCATCATCTTACAGTTCGCAGTTCATAGCTTGCACATATTGCCTATAGTTCGACTTAGCGTGGGATAGCTCGTTGTTAGTGCAACACCCCTAACCCGAATTCGTCACTAGAATAGAGTTACAAAGCATTACCAAAATTTACAAATCAAATAACACACAATTCATATCATCTAGCATTCATATCAAAACTTAATCCAAATTCATCATATTGTCCCTTATGTAAGCCTTCGAAGCTCAAAATACATGTTAGAAATAAGTCAGGTCTAAACAGGGTACTCAAAATTTTTTTCAGAAAATATTAAAAATTTTCAAAGGTGTAGGGGACACACGCCTGTGTGGCCAGGCCGTGTGTCTCACACGGTCAGGAGACACGCCCATGTTTCAGGCTGTGTGGGCATTCGTAATAGGGACACACGGCTAAGTCCCAGCCCGTTTCCAAACTTGGGAGCTCTCTGACTTGGGTCACACAGCCAAGTCACACGCCCGTGTGCTAGGCCATGTGAGCATACTAACTTGCATTAATAAGGTGTAGGGGTTACACGGCCAAGCCACATGCCCGTGTACTAGGCCGTGTGAACAATTTGAGTATTCTATTTTGCAATTTAAAAGATGCAAGGGACACACAGCCAAATTACACACCCGTGTGCTACGTCGTGTGAACAATTTTGAGTATACTAACTTGTGCAAAATTTAAAATACAGGGGACACACGGCCGTGTTACCTGGCCATATGTCACACACGGTTGAGACACATGCCTGTGTGGATGAAATAGGCCATTTTTCTAGCCACATTTCTCACCCAATTTATCTTCCACCTACATTAACACCTTAACACATCAACAAGCCACAACAAAGCAATCAAAACAAGCCATAATCGTGTCCTAAACATAACATATCATGACATACTTATAATTTACCATCATTTAACCTTATCAACACATATCAACCATAACAAGGCCATATATATATATATATATATATATATATATATATATACATACCATATAAAAGCCAAACAAATGGCTAATCTTAACAAAATATTATATGCCAACATTGTCCAATTTAGCCTATACATGCCATTACAATCAAAATAATTTACTATATATACCAAAATGGGACGATGGATAGTGTGATGTGGCTCCGACCAGCTTCCAACCTTAACGAGCTTTTGAGTTACTATAAAACAGGGAAAATAAAATAGAGTAAGCATTTAATGCTTAGTAAGTTCGTATAACATGGAATTTAACTTACCATTTAATCACATTAAAGGTAAGCATTCTAAGCATATTCAAATCAAATTGGCCAAAAGTCCTAACACATATCTTCATCAACCATGTTAGTCATGTATTTCATATGAATACCAAGAAACATGTATGAGCTCAATAATAATCAAATTTCTATATACATATACTTTCCACATCATGTGTCCATATAACATGTACAAGTCATATCCATGTATTTCAAATATATTTCCGTAATAATTCGTCTCGAATTCAGATTGTCTCATATCAGAACTTTCCAGTTGAAACATTTAAATATCATTGGATACACGAGTAGTACACATGAAGTGTACAAATCTGTAATACGTCAATTCATATACAGGTATGCCCATACGAGCATATAATCAGGAAACTTTTTCGAGCCATGAAACATGTGAGCCATGTAATTGGAAGCTTATAAGAGTCGTAATCAGGAAGCTCATGCGAACCAATATCGGGAAGCTCTAGAGAGCCAATTATCGGGAAGCTCGTAAGAGCCAAATAACGGGAAGCTCAAGAGAGTCATATATCGGGATGCTCATAAGAGATAAATAACGGGACGCTCTTGCAAGCTGTGGTGTGTATGTAACACATGCAGGACCACAACCAATTCGAGAACCCTTAATGACAATGTTATTTGTATCCATCAAATTTCTTTGTTTCAAATGGGACTTAGTACTTGTTAGATATCTTCGGATATGTGATCAATACTTATACATGGCAATTATACATTTCACAAACATAATATTCAATTTAAACATATAAAGATACAATTTAGGGTCTATTTGTTTGCTAGTAAAATGTTTTCCGGAAAATGATTTCTGGAAAATGATTTACTTTTCTGGAAAATGAATTACTAAAAATATTATCTGGTGTTTGGATGAATCTGTGTAAAATATTTTCTGTTGTTTGGCAGATTTCCTGAAAATGTTTTCCGGAAAAGGTATTTTTACATATATTAATAAATTTATATACATATTAATAAATTTTTATATTTTAAATTATTTTTATTGTAATGATTTATTTATTTATAAATAAATCAAATTAAATATATAATAATACTCAATTATTAAGCTACATTATTAACCGTCATAAATTGAAAACAACCAAAGTCAAATAAATTATTTGTAATTGTGTTAAAAAAATAAAAAACAAGGATTGAATAATTATAAATTAGCTTCCAAATGTATAATTAGTACACCACATAATAACAACATTGTCCAACTGCATGTTATTTCAAATGTTTGTCATCAGTAACTTAATGCAAGACATTGCTAGCACCAAATAACATTAAAACTAAAACCAACTGTTGGCTCGTAACTGAAACAGCCTATGGCCACCATGTAGAACATGCAATGTCAAGCCTTGAGCTGGTCATCAATGCTAAAGAGAAGAGTTGCAAATCTCATCTATTGGGGTTTTGACAGCAGAGGATGAAAACAGAAGCAAGTAACCCGGATGATGTAAAGATTAACTTCATTACTTGAATAAGCAGTATGCCATATACATAAGTAGTCCGGATTACATGTGTTGGTTTTTTTAGCAGAAAACTAAGGAGAAAAAGAAAAACGAATGTAAAGAAGTTTGAACAAGAAGAAAACTGAATTTGATCTCCAAAAATCAACAACTACTCCTACTAACTTTAAGTATAAATTACATTGCAACTAAATCAAGTTACAAATGAAAAAAGTAAACAAAATGTTGCTGCTTCTCTGGTTTAGCTTGGATGCTGGTCTGCATGCTGGTTTCCTGCTGGTTTCCTGTTGCATTGCAGGCCAAAGTTCAACAACATCCTGTACCTTACTTACTAACAGAGTAGTGCATATTCCTTTTAGTGCATTAAAGGGAATTATGATTATGGTATGTTAGACATCAAAAGAACCTATATATTCTTAAAAAGTAAAGATATGAAAAAGCAGAGTGTTGAAATGACAACTAACAACCACACCTTTGACCTCAAGAATAAAATATATCCATACTGATAAATAGAAGCTCCCTCTGCAATCCAGAGAGAAATAAATGTGACCTCAAGAACCTAATAAATTGTCTAGGTGCTGCAGGCAGAGATAAGCATTTAAAACTTAAATCTAATTAACTGTGTTTTTGACAACATGAAAAAAGAAATTCAAGCCAAATTTAGTGGTCCAATAGACCAATAAAGGAGAAGCCTTGTGATTATATCCTAAATTTTCCATCGAACAATTTTGTTAAACTTACCAAGGCCAGTTTCCCCAAGGTTCCACCTTCAAAAAGCGGAGAAGACTGTATAGATCCTCCAGCTTGTTCTGTGACAGTAAACTTTCTTATTAGAAAGCATACAAAACCTTGGGAATCAATAGGTTAGAAAGCAAGTGAGAACTGCAAAGTTAAATTAACAGATCATCAAAAAAAAAAAATTCATAACACAAAAAATGAAATTCTAAGATAAAAAGGATTATGTGTGTCTAGAGAAAGAAATCTTAGCATGAAGAAAACATACACTGATAGGCACATGCAAAATTAGTATTTGTTATTCACATTGTTCAGTATAAACAGAAATCTACTTTGCCAATAACTATAAAAGTAAAAATAAAAAGCTTGAGAAGCAATTGCCATAAATCAAATAAGGCTTTGCTTAAAGCACAAAACAATGAAATTAGTTCACTTACCATTTAATTATACCAAAACAATGAACACATACTAATATTGATGAAGTGCACCATAAAGGATTTTATATACATTAGAGAGAACTTCTTCAGAATTTTGAAGAGAACAGATTATTGACCAGCAATGCATGACCAAAAAGAAGTAAACAGAAGAAATTTCAAATGCACCAATAAATACCAAGAGTTCTGCTTCACTTCCAAGTACAAAACAAAATGGGATAAAAAGAAACCTGAAACTAAAAAAATGCTACAAACATTGAAAAAGCATTTAAAACAAAGGGTTTGAGGCACTTTTCAAAAATGTCATTACCTGGATTGGAGTCCCTGTGAGACACCAGTGACGATCAGCAACTAAAGCAGCTGCAGCCATGGAAATTTGACTTTTTGAGGATTTTATGGTATGTACTTCATCAAGAACAATCCTGAACCAACGCACCGAGTACAGTCCTCCATTATCTTCAGAGTTCTGGAAATAAAAGAAGAGTCACTTTTACTTGTGTATAAAGTATGAAGTAATTTTAAGTTTAAACAGAGATAGAAGTAATATTCTTAACCACCTCTGTTGAAAAATCTGAAGCTAGAACTCCATACGTAGTGATTACAACATCATTCTGGGCAAGAAGTTTTGCATCATTTGGCCTACTTTGACCATAATGAACATATAAAGACAAAGATCCGGGCTGAACGTGAGTTTCAATCTCTGCCGACAATACCCAAATGTTTAGAGCCACACCCAATAACAAAAATTGAAGAATTAATCAGATAAAACATAGATATTACCCAGCGAAGATTTCATGGTAGATTTGCCTGAGAAAGAGCGGAAACGAAACAGAATATGCCGAGAAGAGAAGATATGCGACTGACTTTTTACCTGGAAGAGAAGATGAAGAACGGAAGAATAATGAGCCTTACGTGGATGGAGGAGGAACCGGAAAAGGTCCTTGACCAAACTGATTTGCAACCCAAGGGGAAGGGGAAGGGGAAAGGGAAAGGGAGAAGAAGGCGACATTTTCCGAAAAATGTCTTACCGAATTCAAAACGGTAAGACATTTTCCTTAAAAAAGGCTCTCATTTTCCCGTGTTTTGTAAAATATTTTCCCATGGAAAATCATTTACAGCCTACCAAACACTAGAAAAGCTTGAAAAGCTTTTACGGAAAAGCTTTTACAAGCTACCAAACGGAGCCTTAGTTACACGAACTTACCTCGATAGGTGTTTGTAAACACAAAAGCTACTAATCCGATACTTTCTCTTTTCCTCGATCTAACTCCGTACTATGTCTATCCGGATCTAAACGAATAAATTTAACTTAATTTAATACAATTCATGTTCAATTTAGTTAAATACACATCTTTGGCAAAATTACTATTTTACCCCTATACTTTTAATTAATTACGATTTTGTCCCTAGGCTCGGAAAATGAAATTCATACAATTTAATCCTTATTCCAAGCCTAGCCAATTTTCATGTATCACAATAGCAGCCCATGTATTTCATAATTCCATGAATTTTTCATCTTTTTAATTTAGTCCCTAAATCATAATTTCATCAAAATTCTCTTTACAAAAGTTGTTTATCTATCAACAACCTTTCATTTTCTACCATAAAAATTCATAATTCAAATATATTCATCCATGGAAAAACCCTAATACTTTAAAAGTTTTACAAATTAATCCCCGAGATAGCTAGATTAAAAACGGGACCAAAATACTTACCTAATTAAGCAAAATAAGCTTGCTTGAGCTCAACTATCATGGCTAGGGTTTCCATGTCTTATTTTAGGAAAGATGATGAAAATGATGATATTTTTATTATTTAATTCATTTATCATCTTTTATTTAATCATCTTTCCAAAATTAACCTTAATAATTTACTAGTTTCCAGTGATGAATAATCATTCTTATCTACTAACTCCACTAAATGGTCTATTTTCCATATAAGAACCTCAAATTTTGAATTCCATAGGAATTCAACTTTTACATTTTATGCAATTTGGTTCTTTTCATCAAACTAAACATGTAATTGGTAAAATTTCTTAACGAAATTTTCATACGATATTTCTATCATACATAAACCATAAAATAATATTAAAATAAATTTTTTTGGCCTCGGATTTGTGGTCCCAAAATCACTATTCCAATTTCATTGAAAACGGGCTGTTACAGTTAGACTATCCGCTATTTTGGCTTGCACTTGGATTGCTTGCCACTTGGCTTGTACTTGGACTGTCTGCCATTTTGGCTTGCACTTGGACTAGCTGCCACTTTGGCTTGCACTGTCCACCATTTTAACTTGCACTTTTACATATCGTCAAGTGAGAAAGCTGCTGCATGGGTGGCCAATTTCTAACAATTTCACTAAAAAGAGCTTTTGAAAAATAATTATAGGAAAATTTGTCAAACAATAGGAATTATTTTAGGAAAAATCATTCAAAAACTAAAATGTATTAACTTTTCTAGAAATTTAAATCATTCTCCAAAAATCATTTTTTGGAAATTGTTTTATGTGAAATAAAGGACCCTTAATGCGGAATCTATCCTACCTCCTAATCGAAGTCAAAGAGACTGGCTGTGGTCAGCATTTCTCCAAGCTTTGCCTGCTTTGACAGTTCCTAGTTATTGGTATATGTATGTATATATTTTATGATCATCTTGTAAAATTCTGTTTATACCAGCAGCTCTCTTCAATTAAATTTGTTTTTATCACTTCAGTACAATTTCTGCATAAATCTATTAACAAGAAAGAAAATACAATATACAACTTTCTTCAACAGGTATAGAGCCTTTTTCTTCTTTTCAGTCTCATAGTTACAATAACTTATTACAATGATTATTGCTTAGAGAAAAAAAAAAATCTGCTTTAGCTGTTATGAGTTCCTATTCAGAAAGGATGATTATTCAAACATTTTAACTGATACATGTATATATACAATATGTATATATTATAGAATTTGAATAGTGGGAGTGCAACAGTTAGTAAATTTTACTGATCCTTGAGCAAGTTCAAAGCGGTTTCAACCAGTGAGTGAATCGTTGTGGTGTGCCGGCTAAGGCCAACAGTGCCGGAGAATATGTTGAAGCTCTCCAGCTCTGCTGTGGTCTCTAACACACCTTCCAGCTCTTTCTTCATTCCTAAATCCTTAAAAATGTAGACATTCTTTACATTGTCATGCATCATCCAAATTGCCAACTCTATGGTGAACCTCCTTATTCTCGGAACCTTAGCCGACGGATGTATGTACTTTTCCAGTATCTGGACCAACGCTTTGGCTAGTTCTTCCTCTTTAATTCCAGCTCTCTCAAACATGATGCTTGATTCATTAGAAGTCATATGTTTGAACACTTGTGCTGCTAGTCCTACCATTACTTCTTGCAACTTGTTCTCTTCTGACATAATCGCCTTGAGCACCTGCCATCCACAATGATAAATTGTTAACCATTGTATTTTTGACATTTAGTATAGTTTCCTTGTATATTGGAAGTCAATACTTACTGTTGGTGCTGCTGCTATGACACCCTTTAAAAGGTAGAAGCAATCTGATCCGAAGTAGGTGCACAAGTTTCTTAGAATTCTTGCAGCAGTCACACGAAGCATCGGAAACTCCAATGCTGCGATAAGTCTTTCGAGGACTTGCAGCCTCAATATGCGGTGGCAATTAGCTCTACTTTCTAAGGCCAACATGGCGAGCGCTTCTCCTGCTGAGCGTCTAACTTGATTCCGGTGCTCTGGCATCCCCTGGTTGAGAAAGATAGTGAACAACTCCTTGAGTACCCCACCAGTTCCACCAATCCTCTCTCTTGCTTCCTCTTCCAATGCCAGATTGGTTAATATCTCTATGCTTAGCTTTTGCAGAGTTGGGTGCCTTTCACCATGTCTCAAAATATCTCTAATGTTGCTGATGGTGAAAACTACCTCCGAGATTTCCTTTCTGAGATGTTTTCCTGTGGCACCAGTGGTGCTTGCCAGCAGTTGCACCAGTTGAAGAGATCGTTTGACTGTTAGAATCTGGGATGGTGCAACGTTTTTATCCCTCAGCAACTTTTCTCCAGCATGTGTAAAATCAATGATTTTAGGTAAAAGGCCCCTAGTGCTGCCAATCTTTCCACAGTTATCATGATCACAAGCAAGCTTTTTCAAAATGAGAAGTCCTAAATGATTGAATGTCCAGAAACTATAATTTGCATGATCAAGAATGAGGTTCTTTTCACCAATTTCATCTGCTCCGTCGCCTGAACTTCTATTTGTTTGAAGCAGAGATGATATCGATTCCATTGCGCCTGGTATACCGGCAACACGCAGGCAGTTTTGCCTCTTACCAGCAAGTTTTGACAGTATCTCTGCAGCTGATTTCCTGATCTCTTCTTCTTGAGGGTCTTTCCAGTTCAACATCTCAACTAATCTTTCAACCACCGATAAATTCACCCCGATCTTTTGCAAGGTGTCATCGGAGTACCTTGCGCTAATCGCAAACTGCCGAAGAATTCTAGCCCCAATAAGCTGTTCATCAGGGGAACTGGAAGCCAATAGATCAATAGCAAAAGTAACCATATCCATTTTCAAGCCATCAAAAATGCTTCCATTAACACATCTGGAATAAGCATCGTAGAAGAACCTTTTGATGGAGACCATACCTGAAGGTCCAAGCTCACACTCCTTGTTCACTTCCTCCAAAAGTTTACAATATATGACCTTCCACTCCCAATAGGCTTTCTCCGTCAAAAACAAGAGAGCTTCTGCCAAGGCCAAGGCATAGAAAATATTCAGAGCAGATTGCCGGTTCCTTTTATCACTATCCCCCTTCTGTACCTCCCCATAGTTATGGTTGACGAGTCTCGTGGATGAAAGTACTACACAAGCTGTTGCAGAAAAGAGTTGGAGCCAGTAGAGGACTTTGCTTATATTTCTTGAAAGGAAAACCCATTTGCCATAAGGTAGAAGAGGGACATCTGAACTTATCCATGTCCGAGTTGGGGTTCTTGAATGATTCCATCTTTCAACATGTAAATGATCAACCTTTGTTACTTCTCTCGTGTTATGACTTGGCTTTCTTATCAAGGAAAGCGGATTGAAGGTTTGTTTCACAGCTTTGATGAGGATGTGTGAGCTGGATCTCAGCGCTCGGAAACTACTGATACCGGCATCGGTAATGGACCATGTAGCTTGGTGCTGCCATTCGAGCTCATGACTTCGGCTGAATATCCGAGTCCCTTCGATTAACAAAATAATGGTGATAAACCAGAAGTCAGTTTTATCCAAGGTGATAGCAAAACCACCTAGGAGAACAACTGTTGCCCAGATAAACCCCAGAGTTCCGAGGCCAGTAGCTGACTTCTCGAAGATGGAAAGCCTAAGAGCGAAGAGAGTTAGTTTCTTTTCGGGTGCTCGAAGCACTGGTGCTGAAGGCACGGATTCTGCATTGCATTCTCTAGCCTCACAGCTACTCTGGGGTTCAAAAATGGTGTTTGAGCCACAAGTCTCGCTAAGCTTCCGAAGCTCATTAATCTGCAAATGGACACTCGTATCATCATCCAAAGAACTTCCACGATCCATATGGATAAGGTTCAAGATTGGATTTGGAGGGGAAGGAGTATAATATCTGATATTCAGGTTGTGAATTCTCGTCTTTGTCATGATAGAAGCATAGGATGGGGATTATAAACAAAGTGAGGTAATTGAGCTTAGCAAGCACGTTTGTTTTGTGGAAGTGTAGAAGAAAGAGTAACGTTAAGTCTCCTTGTCTCTCTCTCATATCTATTGGCATGTTTTTGCTATTAGATTTATTTTTGACGTCACTTGCTCCTCTCTTTCATTACTTGGAGGCCAAGGGTTTTGCAAAGGATATCGTTATTGGACATTGTTGACATGGCTAGGGATCACGGTGGGTTGACCATAATTTAGGTTAAAACAATTAGTTGTTATACCTAATTTTATATAATTTGTCTTTTAATTTTTTAATTTAAAATCAACTTATCAATTTAATAATTTTTGATAAATAATATTTACAAGTTAATGGTTGAACTAAAATTTTAAAATAAAAAAATAAGAAAATTTAATTTTTAAATTTTTTAATAGAATGATTAAACCTCAAATTTTTATCAAAATATAATTACCAACCACATATTTTGTCCTTAAATTTATAATGAAAATCAGTAAGTGTTGATTTTAATGCTAAAGCATATTAGAGGGAAGATTTTGAATTCGTTATTGAGAATCTAGGAAGGATTAATGTTTATAGACATTAAAATAAAGCTTTCTTCCTTAAAAGGAGTAAGCTAAGTTAAATCACGAAATTGTTAAGTCGTTTTTGTCCTTTTGTTAATTAGATAGTTGATGAAACATCAAAAATCCCCGAACGGCTTGTTTTATGATGGCGTAAAACCGAAAGTGAAATCCCTTTTGTATAAGTGAGCCTTTCCCTGCCACTTTTCTTTATGTGAACTTCCATCCACCCCCATTTGGGAAATTATTGTGTAAAAGCATGCTATGTTCTATTACATAATCTTTCGTTTTGTTTTGACATTTTAACTTTTAAACGTCCAAGTAGCTGTTTAGGAATGAAAATATTTTGCTTTAAGTTTAATATAATATTTGATATCTGAATTTGACTTTTTTTTTTTAAAAAAATTTGATATTTAAATTTTTTTGGGCCCAATTTGATATCTTAAATTAGACATTTTTTTTTTCTATTTTGGTACTTAAGCTTTTCCTTTAAGTTCAAATTGATACCTAAATTTATTAAATGTTATATAAATTACGCAAAATATTAACGGTGTTAATTTTTTTTGTTATTCTACAAAAGTATAGTCAGTATTAGAGGAAATTCATGTTAAAAAAAAGTATTGAGCTATGCTTAATAAATTAATATTAAATAAGAATTTTTTTAAAAACCCCAAATTAAAAGAAATTTATTGTTTTCAATTAATAAAATAAATAAAACTAAAAGTATTTGAACATGTAAAATATAAAAAAATAATATCATCTGTCACATATCAGTCATACATTGATTATTTTTGCTACCTCATAAAGAAATATTTTTAATATATTAGAGTAATTTGTAAAATATTTGACAAGTACCAAATCGAATAAAAAAAAAGATTAGGTACCAAATTGAACCCAAAAAAATTAAGTACCAAATTAATAAAAAATGTCAAATTTAGATACCAAATGTTATATTAAATGTTTGCTTTTATTTTTTACTGGGTGTAATTTGTAGCTTACAGGGATTGGTCATAGGAGGAGTTTTATTGTGTGAAGTTAAAGGGTACAATGGGACCCAAGGCCTATGTTCTATTCTCTTTGACGACACTCCTCGCTTCTCTTCACTCATCTGCCATTATTCTTTATTTGAAGAAGGGAAAGCCTTTGGCTCTATCCGCATCATTAGCTCCTTTTTGGAGGTTATATCATTAATTGTGTATTATTGCATACAATGAAAAATAATTAAAATATTTGAGAAAATAACCTAACAACAACATGAATATCAAAATTAATATAATATAAATCATATTATATTCCAAATATATTATAATATAAAAAATACGAAAACATTGAGTTTTTTATTATTTTTAGTTTTAAAATACTTTATTTTTTAATTATATTTAAAACGGGTCTCAATTTTAAATTAAGTTTTAAATATGGTTTTCATATCAATAATAATAAAAATAAAATTTTCAATAATAAAAAACTTTAAACAAGTAATTTTTATATTTTTTTGAAAAATATAGCTGGAACTTTTTATTTGAGAAATAAGAATCAACAAAACAATAACAAAGCAAAAACATTCTAAAGACCAAGATACAAAAAGTAGACCCAGGCCCAAACACAACAAAACCAAAATGGAAAACCACATACCCAAATGAAATTTAAATCAGAAAAAATAAAAGGTAAAGTCCTATAAGCTGAAACAACAAAGAAAAAAAAAACTCAAAGAGTAAACATCGAAATTAAAAACATAAGAACCAACTAACAAAGGGAGGATACTCTAGAGACTTTCAAAGCCTCAGCAGATAACAATAAATGCTTAACCCCCTAAAAAAGAGCCAACGTTGAGAACCCCAAAGATATTTTCAAAACTCATTCAAAGCACTAATCCAGATCCTTCCAAAACTTTTCCCCTTCCCTAAAACGTTATCGCATCCCTATCCCAAAACTTCTTTGCAGATTCAAAACACTAATACCCTAATTGACATATAAAATTAGAAATATCTAACCCTGTTCATTTTTTACCTTCATGCACCCATTTATTACGTTCTGACCAAATGGTCCACATCATACTCACAAACACCTTACACGGAGAGCTGGAGTTATGCTAAAAAACCCAGGTAATCCACTCCATAAATCCCATTTGTAAAACCCTACCTGACCAAACCCAACTCATGTGTTGCCATATTTCATTCAATACAGGACAATCTCTCAGTGCATGTAAAGTAGTTTCAACTCCACCAACGTATCACGGACAAAGGCTTGTATTTGAGATTTTCTTAATCTGTAGGTTGCAAAGGGTAGGAATGCAATTATTTGTAAACCGCCAGAATGTAATTTTTTGTTTGGAAGGAAGCTCCAAGCCCCATAATTTCCTGTAAAAGCTTTTGTAATCAATTTGGTTTTGTAGAAGATTAGCCATAGAAGATTTTTGAAGAATAATTCTATAAGCACTTCGAACTGTAAACTTCCCGTACGCCTCCCCAACCCAAGCTTGATAATGATTATGTGGAAATCTGGACAAAGGAATGTCAAAAATCATTCGAGCATCAACATCACTAAAGGTATCTCGAATGATATCCTCTTTCTAGATTCTTTTTGTACTATTAATTAAAGCGCAAACTTTTAACGATTCATTACACCTTTCACCATCTTGTATTCTGCCATTTTCAACTCTTGGAACCCACGAGGAATCAACAACAGTGATCTTAGTACTAGTTCCTACCTGCCAACATAGTCCATCTTCAAGCACCCCTTTTGAAGCCCATATATTTCTCCAGGTAAAAAAAGGTATATGTCCCAACTTTGCTCTTAAAAAGTCAGTTTTCGGATAATATTTCGCCTTCAAAGTATGCGCAAGTAACAAATTTGGATAATTAAACAAATGTCAACCTTGTTTGGCTAGTAAAGCTAAATTAAAATGTTCCAAACTACGAGAACCCAATCCTTTGCTTTCCTTTGGAACACACAAATTGTAACACCCCTAAATCCATATCCGTCGCCAAATTAGGGTTACGGGCATTTCATTGACTCTCACAAGTTCTAAGTATTCTTTAAAAACAGTTACCAAAATAAACACATACCAAACTTTATTATGATTAATAAAATCAAACGCACATCCTTTTTATACATAGATTCACTTTTATCTACGAAACATCTCATTTCACCAACCTATTATTATATTAATCAAAGTAACTAATTCCTTAACATCGTTATTTTACCATATTCGGCATCTTACCTCATGCATATAACTATTCAAATATTTCATGCATACACATTAACATTTCCTTTCTATATTATTCAACCTATAATACAATCAAGACCGAACATACATCGTTAATAGTAATACACATATCTAGTATACAACTCCTATAAATGATTTATACTCACTTAGTCACACTTATAACCATATGCCGAATATATCAATCATCATTCAAAAACTATATAGGCACCTTGATCATATTATAAAAGCAACATTGAATACCATTCATCATAACATATAGATTCATAACAATTTAACCATGGCCGAGAAAATGAAAATTCAAAACAACCAAAAACTTAGCCATTTTCGCATGGCATTCATAATTACATCGCAACCAAAAGAGACCAAAATATCCAAGCTATTACATGCCATAATTTTCCTAAGGTTTAATGACAAAAGGATGGTACCAAAATAAGTGATAATGTGCTAGACTTCGACAGGATCCACGAGTGCGAGCTTCAACTTTAAAGATCTATTACAAGAACAAACAAATACACGACGGTAAGCTACTGAAGCTTAGTAAGTTATAAGCAAAGATGAAAGTACATAATTGAGTAGTAAACAGACTTTTCCTTTGTCTAATCCATATTAAATATTAAATACGTTTGAACCTCATTACAAGCATTAAGATACCATTCATCAAATGCTAACTCATTGGATCACCAAAACCAAACATTTTCATAACTACTATTTAAGTCGAAATAGCATGCATAATTTATACCAAAATGAAATATCTATCACCCTTTATACACTTACATGAGATTTCCATTTACCTTTTTCTTTTTAAAGTATTTGTGTTCTTGAGGAAATCCGACAACCGTAACGTATTGCTCACATAGAGCCGTTACTTAACATATTTGCATACTTGGTGCCCCTTTCCGTAATGTATTGCTCACATTAAGCCGTTACTTAACATATCCGTACACTTAGTGCCCCTTTCCGTAACCTATCGCTCACATAGAGCCGTTACTTAACATATCCGCACACTTAGTGCCCTTTTCCGTAACGTATCGCTCATATAGAGCCGTTACTTAACATATCTGCACACTTAGTGCCCCTTTCCGTAACATATCGCTCACATAGAGTCGTTATTTAACATTTCATACTCTCGATCGCATAATACACATATACAAATGCTCACATTTCAATGCATATGTCATTCACATATACCTATTTCGAATCAATCCTTCTTTCTATGTCTATCATCACATTCGACCTTATTCTTATAAACACATAGATAACTATTTTATTTCAATCATCACTTAAGTCAAGGTTCACATTCAATTACTACCCATTCCCAAAATATATATATATATATATCAACCCAAGTATATTAGTTGCTGACATGATTCAACTCATATTAGGTGGTGTCCATGTACGATCTCTTCTCTTATCGCATTTATAAAACCTATATACATCTTATACTTGATTCAACCAACCGAGGATTTATATAATGACTACATATCCATAATCATATATTACTACGTTCGGCAATCATATTTAAAAATCACAAATCTCATTCGACCATTCAAGAATTTAGATGATAATTCATTCGAAAATATACATTTCAATTTAATATTTATGCATGTATTATCAATTGCTTATAAACTTACTTTGATAGTTGAAGGGTAAAGATGTTCCGGCTACTCGTCTAGTTTAGCTTTCCCCCGACCCGTTTCCAATTCTTTCCTCCCTTGATCTAAAGCAAAGTTCGAAAAGAGCCCATTTAAATAATTTCCATTCATTTTAATTCGAAACACATAATTGTACCATTCTTCCAATCTGTCATTCATAGTTTGTAATTCCTACAATTTAATACTAATTCTTTTTATTCATTCGAATATATAATAATTTATACACCTTTAAGCTAAGGCTGTATACTCTTCAAGCTCCTTTAAGTTCCTTTATAACATTAAAATAAACTATAACATGTAATTTACCAATTTAAAAATTTACCCCTCTAGTTTTACTTTCTTACAATTTAGTCCCCAAACATAAAACACAAAATTTACATGAAATTCGGACTAACTCCTTAAGGACCGAATTTTCTTCATTCATATACAATTCTATATAAGCCATTTATTTTTGCATTTATACCCTCAACTAATTATTTTCATAATTTAAGCCTTCACACATCCATTTCATCTAAATTCCTATTCAAACATGTTGATGTCTAATCTATGCTTAATATTCTTTTGTCAAACATAACAAAACCAAGGTGTTCATCCATGGCCAAACCTAGAACAAGCTTCAAACTCCAAAATTTCCACATGGATTTGATAATATTCAAGATAACTAACACAGCCATGCAAGAACTTACAAAAAATTAAGCTTAATTACTCACCTTAGGAAGACATGCAATGACCGAAACTATGAAAGCTTAAGTTTCTCCTCTCTTCTCTTTGTTTTCGTGGAGATGATGAAGAAAGTGGGGAGAGAAAAAAAATATGTTTTCTTATTATTATTTCTTTATTCTCTTCATATTAAAATAAATAAATAAATAAAATGCCACTAACTAAAAACAACTTAATTTAATATATATGCTAATCATCTTGCCGTCCACTACCATGAGAATTGGGTTATTTGACATGCAAGTCCATTCATGTAGGAAACAATTCAATTAAATCATCTCACTTAATAAGGCCACTTTTACTACTTTAACTATTTAATCCTTTCACTTAAAGTAATCACCCAAACACACAAATTAGTAAATAATATTTTAACACATGCTTGACCCCATATCATAGTCATCAAATTAATAAAGAAAAAAGTATTTTTCCAATTCGGATTCGGGGTTCTGAAACCACCGTTCCGATTAGAGTCGTAATTGGTCTGTTACACAAATGTTTCCATTCACACCAATGCATTATTTTCTTCCCTGAGCCTTCCCCCACCAATACTTCGTGCAAATTCCTTCCAATTCAGAACAAAGAGATTTTGGCAATAGTAAATAGGCCATTGAATAGGTTAGAATGGCTTGAAGAACTAACTTAATAAACACTTCATTCCCACATTGCGATAAATAACGAGAACTCCAACTGTTAATTTTCTGGCGCATACGATCCTTTAACGTTTGAAAAGCCCACTTTTTTCCTTTGCCAACCAAGTTGGGCAACCCAAGGTATTTCTCCGCATTCACAGAAATTCTAACTTTCAAGATTTGCAACACAATATTTATAATCTAATCAGATGTGTTTGAAATATAAAAGACAGTAGAATTTTCAAAGTTCACACACTGACCAGATACTGTTTCATACTCCTTCAAAACCTCCTTTAATACTTGAGCTCCTCTTTCAGTTGCTTCCCCTAACAGAATATTATCACCAGTAAATAAAATATGAGAAATTCGTGGGCCCCTTTTACCGACCTTAGCCCCAACTTTTAAATCCTCCCTTTCATTCACACGAATCAGAGTGGAAAAGCCCTCACTACATATAAAAAAAAGATAAGGGCTGAACGACTTCCCCTGTCTTAAACCTCTAGAATATCGAAATTTTGGTCCTCCTTTCCCATTCATTGTAACTGAGTAAGTAACCATTGACAAGAAATGTAGAATGAAATTCACCCATGCTTTATCAAAACCCATTCTCAACATCATCTCTATTAAAAAAGTCCATTTCACCTAATCATAGGCTTTGCTCATGTCCAATTTTAGAGCCATACAGCCTCTTCTGCCTGTCCTCTTTCACTTAAACGAATGAAATATTTCATAAGCAAGCAAGATATTATCAGAAATTAATCTGCCAGGGATGAAAACACTCTGAGCCTCATCAACACAACAATCTAAAACTTGTTGGAAACGATTCGCTACAGTTTTAGATATGATTTTATAAAGAACCTTACATAGGCTGAGGAATTTTTGGTACGAGAACAATATTCATAACATTGCAAGATTCTAAAAACATAAATTTGTTTAAGACAATCAAACAGAAATTGCTCACATCCTGCCCAATGATATCCCAAAATTATTGGTAGAGAATGGCCAGAAAACCATCACTTCTAGCAACTTTAGTAGGACGCATCCCTTTTAAAGCTTCAAACACCTCCGCAGTTGAATATTTTTCCATGAGGCTTTGATTTATCTCCTCTGTAATACACTGATTCACCCCTGATAAGATATGACCCATATCACCAACTCCTCTAGTTGCGAACAATTTGGAAAAATAATCATATAACAATGTTTTCAATAATAAACAAATTTAAACAAGTAATTATCATTTTTACTTTCTAATATCATGTTTTTATGACATTACATAATTATTTTTAAAAATTTTGAAAATATAAAAATTAAAAATTTTAAAATGGTTTAACATGCATATTTTAAAATAAATTGTTTAATTTTTAAAATTTTATAAAAGTTTACATAAATGTTTGAAAAATAGGAAATATACGTTAAAACACATTATCATTTGTTAATTAAACATGTATACAAATTATTTTTTAAAAACTTATTAAATATAATTTAATTATAAACACAAAATTAAGCCATGCATTGCACGAGATAAAAAATTATATATATATATATATATATATATATATATATTATGAAAAAAGGTAAGGGAGAATTTATGGAAACATTGAATATTGGGATAATTCTTTGAGTTTTAAAATATTTCTTTAGTTATTAACCTATAATTATGGAATCCACTATTAACGTAATTTAATTACATTATATAACACTTTAATGTAATCACATTATATGATAATTAATTAAATTAAATTACCATATTATATACTTCACCATTAATCACATCATATTTTAATTTACTTTAAATTAATTTAGGAATCAAATATAAATATAATATTTATTTTTTATCGAATTCATCTAGCAAGAAATGAGAAAAAAAGAAGTAATCTTATTATTATTATTATTGTAACGACCTGAAAATCAAGAGTGTCAAAAAACGTACTTTTGGGACTTCGTTTCCGTGAATAAGGTTTATAAATATCATCATTAAATATATAGAGAGTTACCTTAGAAGGGAAATGAATAATAGTTAAATATTTTTAAAGTATTATGTGTTTAATTAAAGTAAAAGAGACTAAATCAAATAAGAGATAAAAGTAGGAATTACTACTAAATAAGCCAATAATTATAAGTGAAGGGTGATGGTGGACGGTTTTAATTAAGTTATAGTATTATAAATATATATATTAAGTTAGTATAATAATCATTAAAGGAACTATAAAAGTAAATAAATATAAAAACAAATTTAATAAAACACCGAGACCACTAAAAGAAATTTCTATTATTTCCTTGTTGCAGAAAATAAAGAAAAGTAAAGGGGAAAGGAAGCCGTTGATAAAACTTAAGTATTTGGTTTGAAGGACTTGCATGTAAGTGTTACTCAAATTGATTTTTCATGTTAATTATATTTTTTTGTTGGAAATGGTTTACTTTAGCTAATTCATGAGCTAAAGTATAAATTGTTTGGAAGTAGTGGACAATGCCATTGTTGATGTTTTAAGGTTTTGGGACCTAGTGGTGAACCTTTATATATGGGTATTTTATAGAATGATTTGTTAAAAAAGTATGATAAGTTATAAATTTCTTTCATTAGTCATTTTGGTTAAATTGTGTTAAGGGTTTAGGTGAAATTAATTGTTAGGGATGTAGCTTATTTGAAAACTAAAATGGCATGATATTAATTGATGAAATTCGTGAGTATAAGGACTGTTTTGGAATTATATAGATAATTATACATATACATTCGGTGGGTTAAGGAAATTAGTATAAACATGGGATTGATTGGTTGTATTTTATGATAAGGACTAAGTTGAGTGAATATCAAATGTTAATGGTTAAATGTGTGAGCTTAGTTATTGAGTAATTGATTAAATTATATTATTAATTCTACATCGAGATACAAGAGGTCCCTTTGCTAGTCATGGAAAAGAGAAGACTAGGGAATAATTGTCTACAAGCGTAGTTTCAATAAGTTCGTATACTTGAACTTAACTTTTCTATTAATTATTTAATTAATCAATGTTATTTTGATATTTGAAATACAATGTTACGTGTATTATCGAATAAAGATGTTAAGTGACGAATGAGAAAATTGTGGAAGTAAATAATTACACTATCATCAGTATAATTGACTAGCGTTGGACGCAAACATCGTTGGGTTATCCAACTAGAGCTGGGCTCACTATTGATTTTGTCGGTAGATCCGACTAGCGCTGGGTGCAACTTTTGTCAGCTTGTCTGACTAGTTCTGGGTACACAATCGTCGGTACAACTGACTAGCACTTGGCACAAACATCTTTGGTTTATCCAACTAGAGCTGGGCTCACATCTAATATCGTCAGTTAATCTGACTAGTGCTAGGCGTCAACTCTTCCGCAGTTTATCCACTAGGCATCGAGTGCCATGTAGCTAATGGACCATATGACAAGGTATTATGATTCATCGAAAAAAGTTGGTTATAGGTATTATAAAAGAAGAACTATAGTTTTTCTTTGGTTGAGGAATAGACTCATATGATTTAGTTATTCTTGTGGTTAATTATATTAATGAAATCTATTAAATATCAATTGATTTCCATGTTTCCATGTTTCCATGTTAGATAAATAGTAGACCCGAACTCAGCATCCTACAAGAATTCCGTAGTCAACGTTGGTGATGTTTTCTTTTGTAATTTTGGCATGTACCTAGGGTGTGATTATGTCCTTGAAGTTGAATCTTTTGAATATGTGATTATCAGTTTGTATATATAGATATGTGTTATGTAGCATGTAATATCCTAAATTAGGGGCTATGCATTGGTGAATAATTCATGAGTTAGTAGGCTTTAAGAGTGGTTTGGATGTGTTTTAGGGGTTCTTAAAACTCTAGGACAAAAAGGGAAGCTTTGGAAAATTTTTGGATTTTAAGTGTTAAAAGGGAAACTAGATTAAAGAAGGCTTAAGGAAAATGGTGGGAGTGTTTGGACATGAAAAAGGGGCTTGGTAAAGTGGCTTAAGGGCGCCACTTAAGGGCCTGGAAATAACGCCAACAAGGGCCTTGGTTCGAAACACGGCGGCAGCAAGTAGTGTTTTTGCTTTTGGCGTTAAGGGGGGAGCAAGGTGAAGGAGGTCTTAAAAGAAATTGGGGCGAGTTTATGTCACAAAAAAATGCCTTGGCAGAGTGGCTTGGGGCGTTAAAGCTTGCGTTAAAGGGGCTTGGTGCAGGTCATGAGTTCAAGATGCAAGGGAAGCAAAATTTTGAGTTATTTTTTATAAGTTGGCGCTAAGGGAGAAGAAGGCCTTAAAAAGAATTGTTGGGGGTTTATGACGCAAAGGAGTTAGCAGCAAAGTGGCTGGTAGCGTGTGGTGTTTCCAGCAGGTCTGGTGTTCGATTCACGTGGGCAGCACAAGGTGTGGTTTTCTTTTGCTTTTACGTCAAGGCAGGGAAGGGAGAAGTTGGACGGCTTTGGTCTTTCAAATGGATAGGGATAAGCACTGCTATTTCTTTTTAATTTCAGCTAGAAGAATTGGATTAATATGATTTTTATTTTATTTATTTTATTAAAGTGATAAATGAGAAGAGGATTAAGGGATTTGATAGGAAATAGTTAAGGGATTATTTCTAGTATTTATTTTATTAAGGTGATAAAGATAGTTTTATTTTATTTATTTTAAGTTGGTAGATAATAGATAATTGTAGTTTTATTTATTTATTTTAATATAGGATAATTATGGTTTTATTTAGATTAAATGAGATTTTATTATATTTTATTTTATTTTAGATAGATAGATAAAAGATAATGTGGTGGTTTATTTTATTTTAAATAGGTAGGATAATTATGGATTTAATTATTTTGTGCAAGATAAAGAAGAGATGAATATGGATTTATTTTAATTATCTTGAATAAGTGATCAAGAGGTAAAATAGGAGATGGATTTGAAGTTTGATAAGAGCAAGGATGTAGTAGCCGAATTCTTTATAAGGGGGAGTAATCATCCTTCATATCTTTTTCTTCTTTAATTTTCTTTGTGCCGAAATTCCCCTACTCTTCTCCTCTTCTTCCTTATTTTCTTTCAACACCAAATTCCTTCCTATTTCTTGAAAGCCGAATGCCCCTTTGCCATTGAAAGTGGTTGCCGAATATTCCAACCTCATTAGAGGGCGTGGCCGAACCTTGTAAGTGCTCATACTCCCATTTGTATGTTATTTTTATTAAAAAGCCATAGCCGAATATCAAGTACCCTTATTCCTATTCTTTTGTCGCAAGTCTCAAAAGCCGAAGATCAAGCGTTTTCTCTCTTTTGTCGAATACACTCTCTCCTGCACTTCAAACGGGTGATTGTGGGGTTTCGACAGGAATAAGTGGTGATTCGGAAAATAGGTAAGCTTGGTAAGTGACTTGTGATATTCGGCCATAGGCCACATTAAGAGTTCCAAGTGATGACCGATTGTGTATTATGGTTCTTAGGAGCAAATCGACAGGAGTTAAGAGAAGTCTTCGGGATTCTGATCCATCTCTGGTAAGGTTGATAAGTTGTAGTTTATTCGATTAAGATTTAGTACATTATCGTTTAATCGGGTTTTGATTAGATATCATTAATGGATGCGAATACCAGTCAAGGAGGCCAAGGGGTAGTTCCTATTCCCAAGTTTAAGAAGAGATTTGTTTCTGCAGTTGGGATTGGCCACCGAGGTGTGGGCCAGCGTCAGAACAAGAAAGTAGGCAGATAGCCGTAGTGTCACTTAGTGATAGCATCAGTATTGAAAGCGTAGTTCTCCAAGTGATCAGGTGTGTAGTTAGCCTACCGTTTTCTGGGTTTATGATTGTATGTAATATCTGTATGTGTGTTATGAATGTGCTAACTAATGTAGTGGAAATTGTAATATGGATACCCTCAAGGGGTATGTCGAAAATTCGGTAAGTTCTGAATCTGAATGTGATCATTGATATGAATATGTGATAATATGCGAAATAACATGTACATGCATTATCATCATGACACTATTTTATGTTGCATGTGCATGGGTGGGATATGATATGAAAGAAGGACAGGGTGTACTTCGAGTACGTGGTTTGATGAATGGCTCTGTGCCTCATCGCGGTCGATATAGGCTATGTGCCATATCGTGGTTATTGATGGCTTTATGCTCATCGTGGTTTTGATGTTAGCTTCGGCTACATCGTGGATTGACGCTGACTGAGGTCGCGTTGTGGATTATTTGTGATTAAGTTCGCGTGGATGGCATTTTTTGCCTTATTGGAGTAAAAAGGAGAGGGTGATTTAATAATCCCCTGGTGTGTGGTAGGCTGGATAAGGGGGTGTGTAGAGGATGGACCTTAGGCTGGGTTGGGCTTCATAATTGCATAATTTTGTATGTGAATATATGTGAAACTGGGCCAAGCCTAACAGGTGATATGAATAAATGTGGAAATGGGCCAAGCCCAGAATGTGATGTGGATTAATGTGGAAATGGGCCAAGCCCAGTATGATATGTGGATTATTGTGGTAATGGGCCAAGCCCAGTTAAATACACTATTATAAGAATGTGATATGGTTATGGGCCAAGCCCAGTACATGAACTCTATGTGATGTGAATGTGGGCCAAGCCCAATAAGTGAAATCATGTGAATAAGTTGCATTAATATCTGTTATATGGGTTATTATATGGTTTAACATGTGGGTGGAATTTAGTGGACTAAATGCACACTGAGTCTGTTGACTCACCCAAATTTTATTAACATCGCAGGTGATGCTTGGACCGGGTTTGGAGTGGATACAAGGTGGCCCGTGCCGAAGAAGTTTTCTTGTTTTAAGTATTTTATATTTCCAGTATTTATGAATTATTATTTAAAGTAATAAGGGCCACTTAAAATATTTGAATTTTGCTATGTTTCAGTTGGATTTGTAATTAAGCTAATATTTTGTAAGTTAAATTTTAAAAGCTATTTAAATCTCAAAAGTCATATTAAAGTTTTGAATCCGGTATCTTTATAACAACTTAATTTTTACTTAGAATAATTTAAATCACAAAAATGTTTTTATCAAAGGCAACAAATTTTTAACGGTTTTTACTTTTAAGTTAGAATATTTTCGAACGTGTTCCGCAGTGGCATTTCAAATTTGGTCGTAGTGAATGGGCCAGGTTTGGGGTGTTACAGTTTGGTATCAGAGCCCGGTTCAAAACTCGGCTTTGCTGGATTTGGGCCCAAAAACATTTTTCAAAGATGGGCTTTTCAAAGATTTGGGCTTTCGAAAAATTTTTTCAGGGTTATTCTGGCATGGCACCTGTATCTCCGACCCGAAGTCCACCAGGTAAGTACCTCTAAATTGTTGAAGTGATTTGTATGTGAAATGTTATGGGCTTATTTGGGCTCGTAGATTAGAAGATTAGGGCTATTGAACCCTAGGGCTAGTGCACTCAAACACATGCATAAGACTTAAGTGCCTAATTAAACAAACCTGTGTCTAAGTCACCGAGTTAAGGTGTGGCAACCATTGTGCGCATGTCTAGGAGTGGATTCAGTAAGAGCTTGGTACTTAAGCAGTCCTAGTGACTCACCTCCTCTTTACTCGAATCCTACCTGGTGCGTAGCTACGGTTCACCCTAACCAAGAGGACTTATTCACAGGCTAAACCGATAAAAACCCTTGTTTTAAAAAAAAAATCCTCAAATTACCCCTTGAATTATAGGAAAAGTATTTTGGAAAACTTTCTGGAAAAAAAATTTCCGATTTACAAAATTACCTAAATACCCCTAGTGGTAAAATTACTAAAATGCCCTTGGTTTTAAAAGTTACCATATCACCCCTGGTTTCAATAAAATTTTCTTAGTTGGTAAAAGTATTTAAAAACCCTATTTTGTGAAAGTTCAAAATACCCTGATTCGAAAAATTTACGAAATTGCCCCTAACATACAAAATTACCAAACTGACCCTAATTTTCAAAATTTTTGCAACATCACTGATTTGGAAAACAAATTCTCAAAAAAATAACCCTCAAGTTTTATAAATTTTGAAATACCCCTGAATTATTAAACTTTACAAATTTACCCTGATTTGTAAAAATTTACCGAAATACCCCTGGAATTTCAAAATTTCCAAAAATACCCTAGGAATGCAAAATTACCAAAATACCCTTATTGACAAAATCACCAAGGAACCTTATTTCGACAAATTATGAAAATACCCCTGTAGGGCAAATTACGAAAATACCCCTGGGTGGGGAATGGTCAAAAGTGCCCATGGAAGTGTGATGGAATGATATTGATGAATGAATGTGTCCCTATCAAGATGGATGTGAATGTGAATGTGATTCTCTGAATTAGAATAGTGAACTTGAACCGAAACATTGATTGATCGAAAGAACCACTAATAAACTCCTTTTCATAAAACTGTTCGCGGAATAAACAGTGAAACAAGATTTCTAATGCATAAAACTTTCTAATCAGATTAAATCGCGACGGTAAACATGAGTTCTAGTGGACGCGGTCGAGGTAGAATGACTGTATCGGAACCAGTAGGGTCTGGCCATGGGTCAGAAAGCGATGTACCGCCGCCAGCAGTGGGTGCGGAGGATCAAGATCAGATGGGAGAAGATGACGCAGTATCGTTGGCTATGCTGCGAGTGCTAGAGCGAGTGGCAGGAGCTAATGTGAGCAGTGGAACTCGGAAATCAGTGCCGGAAAGACTTAAGTCAAATGGAGCTGAGATTTTTAGAGGAGTACCTGGGGTAGCTCCGAATGTAGCGGAGTACTGGCTAGAGGCGGTTGAAAGGATTATGGATGATTTGGATTTAACTGCTGAGGAAAAGCTTAAGGGGGCTGTCTCGTTGCTTCGAGATGAAGCTTATCAATGGTGGCTCACTGTCAAACAAGGTACCCCTGTAGATCGAGTGGATTGGGGGTATTTCAAGGTTAAGTTTGAAGGAAAGTACGTTGGAGCTAGTTATTTGGACACGCAAAGGAAGGCGTTTCTAAATTTGGTACAAGGAAGTATGTCGGTAGCGGAGTATGAAGCAGAATTTGTGCGGTTAAGTCAGTATGCTAAGAGAATCGTGGCTACTGATTATGAAAGGTGTGTCCGATTTGAAGATGGATTGCGGGATGAGCTACGAGTGTTGATTGCTCCACAAAGAGAAAGAGACTTTGCTGTTCTAGTGGAGAAGGCTCGGATAGCTGAAGAAGTTAAGAAGACTATGAGACAGAACCGAGAAAAGAATAGGAATCGAAATAAGAGAAGTTTTGGATCGTCAGAAGCATCTGGAGAGTTTCAGAAGAGACCAAGGATTGGGAATCCTGTGCGTGAACCTGTACCAGTTGCTGAGAATCGGAGTCGTCTATGTGCTCAGTGTGGAAGGGCTCATGTAGGAGAATGTTGGAGAAATAGTAAGGCATGTTTCAAGTGTGGATCTAAGGCTCATTTGGTCAAGAAATGTCCTCAAGTGATGGATAGAGCTCAAGGTCAAGGGCGTGGAACCCCAAGCAGAGGCGCTGAAGGTGCGGATGCGAGCCAACCAAGGATGTGATAGCGGGTAAGTTCCTTGTCTTTGGAATACTATTTATTGCTTTAGAGTTAGTTCGTTCTTGTGATGTAAGTGAAGTGTATGGAATCTTGATTGTGAATTTTTGGATTATTCAAAGGAAATGTGTTAGTTTTATTAAGATCAGAGTGCGCAGCAATAGTGTAGTGTGATGAGTTAAGGATGCACGATTGTTCGATAGTAAGTAATTTCGAGGACGAAATTATTTTTAAGGAGGGTAGAACTGTAATATCCTAAATTAGGGGCTATGCATTGGTGAATAATTCATGAGTTAGTAGGCTTTAAGGGTGGTTTGGATGTGTTTTAGGGGTTCTTAAAACTCTTGGACAAAAAGGGAAGCTTTGGAAAATTTTTGGATTTTAAGTGTTAAAAGGGAAACTAGATTAAAGAAGGCTTAAGGAAAATGGTGGGAGTGTTTGGACATGAAAGAGGGGCTTGGTAAAGTGGCTTAAGGGCGCCACTTAAGGGCCTGGAAATAATGCCAACAAGGGCCTTGGTTCGAAACACGGCGGCAGCAAGTAGTGTTTTTGCTTTTGGCGTTAAGGGGGGAGCAAGGTGAAGGAGGTCTTAAAAGAAATTGGGGCGAGTTTATGTCACAAAAAAACGCCTTGGCAGAGTGGCTTGGGGCGTTAAAGCTTGTGTTAAAGGGGCTTGGTGCAGGTCATGAGTTCAAGACGCAAGGGAAGCAAAATTTTGAGTTTTTTTTATAAGTTGGCGCTAAGGGAGAAGAAGGCCTTAAAAATAATTGTTGGGGGTTTATGACGCAAAGGAGTTAGCAGCAAAGTGGCTGGTAGCGTGTGGTGTTTCCAGCAGGTCTGGTGTTCGATTCACGTGGGCAGCACAAGGTGTGGTTTTCTTTTGCTTTTACGTCAAGGCTGGGAAGGGAGAAGTTGGACGGCTTTGGTCTTTCAAATGGATAGGGATAAGCACTGCTATTTCTTTTTAATTTCGGCTAGAAGAATTGGATTAATATGATTTTTATTTTATTTATTTTATTAAAGTGATAAATGAGAAGAGGATTATGGGATTTGATAGGAAATAGTTAAGGGATTATTTCTAGTATTTATTTTATTAAGGTGATAAAGATAGTTTTATTTTATTTATTTTAAGTTGGTAGATAATAGATAATTGTAGTTTTATTTATTTATTTTAATATAGGATAATTATGGTTTTATTTAGATTAAATGAGATTTTATTATTTTATTTTATTTTAGATAGATAGATAAAAGATAATGTGGTGGTTTATTTTATTTTAAATAGGTAGGATAATTATGGATTTAATTATTTTGTGCAAGATAAAGAAGAGATGAATATGGATTTATTTTAATTATCTTGAATAAGTGATCAAGAGGTAAAATAGGAGATGGATTTGGAGTTTGATAAGAGCAAGGATGTAGTAGCCGAATTCTTTATAAGGGGGAGTAATCATCCTTCATATCTTTTTCTTCTTTAATTTTCTTTGTGCCGAAATTCCCCTACTCTTCTCCTCTTCTTCCTTATTTTCTTTCAACACCAAATTCCTTCCTATTTCTTGAAAGCCGAATGCCCCTTTGCCATTGAGAGTGGTTGCCGAATATTCCAACCTCATTAGAGGGCGTGGCTGAACCTTGTAAGTGCTCATACTCCCATTTGTATGTTATTTTTATTAAAAAGCCATAGCCGAATATCAAGTACCCTTATTCCTATTCTTTTGTCGCAAGTCTCAAAAGCCGAAGATCAAGCGTTTTCTCTCTTTTGTCAAATACACTCTCTCCTGCACTTCAAACGGGTGATTGTGGGGTTTCGACAGGAATAAGTGGTGATTCGGAAAATAGGTAGGCTTGGTAAGTGACTTGTGATATTCGGCCATAGGCCACATTAAGAGTTCCAAGTGATGACCGATTGTGTATTATGGTTCTTAGGAGCAAATCGACAGGAGTTAAGAGAAGTCTTCGGGATTCTGATCCATCTCTGGTAAGGTTGATAAGTTGTAGTTTATTCGATTAAGATTTAGTACATTATCGTTTAATCGGGTTTTGATTAGATATCATTAATGGATGCGAATACCAGTCAAGGAGGCCAAGGGGTAGTTCCTATTCCCAAGTTTAAGAAGAGATCTATTTCTGCAGTTCGGGATTGGCCACCGGGGTGTGGGCCAGTGTCAGAACAAGAAAATAGGCAGATAGCCGTAGTGTCACTTAGTGATAGCATCAGTATTGAAAGCGTAGTTCTCCAAGTGATCAGGTGTGTAGTTAGCCTATCGTTTTCTGGGTTTATGATTGTATGTAATATCTGTATGTGTGTTATGAATGTGCTAACTAATGTAGTGGAAATTGTGATATGGATACCCTCAAGGGGTATGTCGACATTTCGGTAAGTTCTGAATCTGAATGTGATCATTGATATGAATATGTGATAGTATGCGAAATAACATGTACATGCATTATCATCATGACACTATTTTATGTTGCATGTGCATGGGTGGGATATGATATGAAAGAAGGACAGGGTGTACTTCCAGTACTTGGTTTGATGAATGGCTCTGTGCCTCATCGCGGTCGATATAGGCTATGTGCCATATCGTGGTTATTGATAGCTTTATGCTCATCGTGGTTTTGATGTTAGCTTCGGCTACATCGTGGTTTGACGCTGACTGAGGTCGCGTTGTGGGTTATTTGCGATTAAGTTCGCGTGGATGGCATTTGTTGCCTTATTGGAGTAAAAAGGAGAGGGTGATTTAATAATCCCCTGGTGTGTGGTAGGCTGGATAAGGGGGTGTGTAGAGGATGGACCTTAGGCTGGGTTGGGCTTCATAATTGCATAATTTTGTATGTGAATATATGTGAAACTGGGCCAAGCCCAACATGTGATATGAATAAATGTGGAAATGGGCCAAGCCCAGAATGTGATGTGGATTAATGTGGAAATGGGCCAAGCCCAGTATGATATGTGGATTATTGTGGTAATGGGCCAAGCCCAGTATGTGGAAACATGTGGCTAAATACACTATTATAAGAATGTGATATGGTTATGGGCCAAGCCCAGTACATGAACTCTATGCGATGTGAATGTGGGCCAAGCCCAATAAGTGAAATCATGTGAATAAGTTGCATTAATATCTGTTATATGGGTTATTATATAGTTTAACATGTGGGTGGAATTCAGTGGACTAAATGCACACTGAGTCTGTTGACTCACCCAAATTTTATTAACATCGCAGGTGATGCTTGGACCGGGTTTGGAGAGGATACAAGGTGGCCCGTGCTGAAGAGGTTTTCTTGTTTTAAGTATTTTATATTTCCAGTATTTATGAATTATTATTTAAAGTAATAAGGGCCACTTAAAGTATTTGAATTTTGCTATGTTTCAGTTGGACTTGTAATTAAGCTAATATTTTGTAAGTTAAATTTTAAAAGCTATTTAAATCTCAAAAGTCATATTAAAGTTTTGAATTCGGTATCTTTATAACAACTTAATTTTTACTTAGAATAATTTAAATCACGAAAATGTTTTTATCAAAGGCAACAAATTTTTAACGGTTTTTACTTTTAAGTTAGAATATTTTCGAACGTGTTCTGCAGTGGCATTTCAAATTCGGTCGTAGTGAATGGGCCAGGTTTGGGGTGTTACAGTTTGGTATCAGAGCCCGGTTCAAAACTCGGCTTTGCGGGATTTGGGCCCAAAAACATTTTTCAAAGATGGGCTTTTCAAAGATTTGGGCTTTCGAAAAATTTTTTCAGGGTTATTCTGGCATGGCACCTGTATCTTCGACCCGAAGTCCACCAGGTAAGTACCTCTAAATTGTTGAAGTGATTTGTATGTGAAATGTTATGGGCTTATTTGGGCTCGTAGATTAGAAGATTAGGGCTATTGAACCCTAGGGCTAGTGCACTCAAACACATGCATAAGACTTAAGTTCCTAATTAAACAAACCTGTGTCTAAGTCACCGAGTTAAGGTGTGGCAACCATTGTGCGCATGTCTAGGAGTGGATTCAGTAAGAGCTTGGTACTTAAGCAGTCCTAGTGACTCACCTCCTCTTTACTCGAATCCTACCTGGTGCGTAGCTACGGTTCACCCTAACCAAGAGGACTTATTCACAGGCTAAACCGATAAAAACCCTTGTTTTAAAAAAAAAATCCTCAAATTACCCCTTGAATTATAGGAAAAGTATTTTGGAAAACTTTCTGAAAAAAAAATTTTCGATTTACAAAATTACCTAAATACCCCTAGTGGTAAAATTACTAAAATGCCCTTGGTTTTAAAAGTTACCATATCACCCCTGGTTTCAATAAAATTTTCTTAGTTGGTAAAAGTATTTAAAAACCCTATTTTGTGAAAGTTCAAAATACCCTGATTCGGAAAATTTACGAAATTGCCCCTAACATACAAAATTACCAAACTGACCCTGATTTTCAAAATTTTTGCAACATCACTGATTTGGAAAACAAATTCTCAAAAAAATAACCCTCAAGTTTTATAAATTTTGAAATACCCCTGAATTATTAAACTTTACAAATTTACCCTGATTTGTAAAAATTTACCGAAATACCCCTGGAATTTCAAAATTTCCAAAAATACCCCAGGAATGCAAAATTACCAAAATACCCTTATTGACAAAATCACCAAGGAACTTTATTTCGACAAATTATGAAAATACCCCTGGGTGGGGAATGGTCAAAAGTGCCCATGGAAGTGTGATGGAATGATATTGATGAATGAATGTGTCCCTATCAAGATGGATGTGAATGTGAATGTGATTCTCTGAATTAGAATAGTGAACTTGAACCGAAACATTGATTGATCGAAAGAACCACTAATAAACTCCTTTTCATAAAACTGTTCGCAGAATAAACAGTGAAACAAGATTTCTAATGCATAAAACTATCTAATCAGATTAAATCGCGACGGTAAACATGAGTTTTAGTGGACGCGGTCGAGGTAGAATGACTGTATCGGAACCAGTAGGGTCTGGCCATGGGTCAGAAAGCGATGTACCGCCGCCAGCAGTGGGTGCGGAGGATCAAGATCAGATGGGAGAAGATGACGCAGTATCGTTGGCTATGCTGCGAGTGCTAGAGCGAGTGGCAGGAGCTAATGTGAGCAGTGGAACTCGAAAATCAGTGCCGGAAAGACTTAAGTCAAACGGAGCTGAGATTTTTAGAGGAGTATCTGGGGTAGCTCCGAATGTAGCGGAGTACTGGCTAGAGGCGGTTGAAAGGATTATGGATTATTTGGATTTAACTGCTGAGGAAAAGCTTAAGGGGGTTGTCTCGTTGCTTCGAGATGAAGCTTATCGATGGTGGCTCACTGTCAAACAAGGTACCCCTGCAGATCGAGTGGATTGGGGGTGTTTCAAGGTTATGTTTGAAGGAAAGTAGTTGGAGCTAGTTATTTGGACTCGCAAAGAAAGGTGTTTCTAAATTTGGTACAAGGAAGTATGTCGGTAGCGGAGTATGAAGCAGAATTTGTGCGGTTAAGTCAGTATGCTAAGGGAATCGTGGCTACTGATTATGAAAGGTGTGTCCGATTTGAAGATGGATTGCGGGATGAGCTACGAGTGTTGATTGCTCCATAAAGAGAAAGAGACTTTGCTGTTCTAGTGGAGAAGGCTCGGATAGCTGAAGAAGTTAAGAAGACTATGAGACAGAACCGAGAAAAGAATAGGAATCGAAATAAGAGAAGTTTTGGATCGTTAGAAGCATCTGGAGAGTTTCAGAAGAGACCAAGGATTGGGAATCCTGTGCATGCACCTGTACCAGTTGCTGAGAATCGGAGTCGTCTATGTGCTCAGTGTGGAAGAGCTCATGTAGGAGAATGTTGGAGAAATAGTAAGGCATGTTTCAAGTGTGGATCTAAGGCTCATTTGGTCAAGAAATGTCCTCAAGTGATGGATAGAGCTCAAGGTCAAGGGCGTGGAACCCCAAGCAGAGGCGCTGAAGGTGCGGATGCGAGCCAACCAAGGATGTGATAGCGGGTAAATTCCTTGTCTTTGGAATACTATTTATTGCTTTAGAGTTAGTTCGTTCTTGTGATGTAAGTGAAGTGTATGGAATCTTGATTGTGAATTTTGGGATTATGCAAAGGAAATGTATTAGTTTTATTAAGATCAGAGTACGCAGTAATAGAGTAGTGTGATGAGTTAAGGATGCATGATTGTTCGATAGTAAGTAATTTCGAGGACGAAATTATTTTTAAGGAGGGTAGAACTGTAATATCCTAAATTAGAGGCTATGCATTGGTGAATAATTCATGAGTTAGTAGGCTTTAAGAGTGGTTTGGATGTGTTTTAGGGGTTCTTAAAACTCTTGGACAAAAAGGGAAGCTTTGGAAAATTTTTGGATTTTAAGTGTTAAAAGGGAAACTAGATTAAAGAAGGCTTAAGGAAAATGGTGGGAGTGTTTGGACATGAAAAAGGGGCTTGGTAAAGTGGCTTAAGGGCGCCACTTAAGGGCCTGGAAATAACGCCAACAAGGGCCTTGGTTTGAAACACGGCGGCAGCAAGTAGTGTTTTTGCTTTTGGCATTAAGGGGGGAGCAAGGTGAAGGAGGTCTTAAAAGAAATTGGGGCGAGTTTATGTCACAAAAAAATGCCTTGGCAGAGTGGCTTGGGGCGTTAAAGCTTGCGTTAAAGGGGCTTGGTGCAGGTCATGAGTTCAAGACGCAAGGGAAGCAAAATTTTGAGTTTTTTTTATAAGTTGGCGCTAAGGGAGAAGAAGGCCTTAAAAAGAATTGTTGGGGGTTTATGACGCAAAGGAGTTAGCAGCAAAGTGGCTGGTAGCGTGTGGTGTTTCCAGCAGGTCTGGTGTTCGATTCACGTGGGCAGCACAAGGTGTGGTTTTCTTTTGCTTTTATGTCAAGGCAGGGAAGGGAGAAGTTGGACGGCTTTGGTCTTTCAAATGGATAGGGATAAGTACTGCTATTTCTTTTTAATTTCGGCTAGAAGAATTGGATTAATATGATTTTTATTTTATTTATTTTATTAAAGTGATAAATGAGAAGAGGATTAAGGGATTTGATAGGAAATAGTTAAGGGATTATTTCTAGTATTTATTTTATTAAAGTGATAAAGATAGTTTTATTTTATTTATTTTAAGTTGGTAGATAATAGATAATTGTAGTTTTATTTATTTATTTTAATATAGGATAATTATGGTTTTATTTAGATTAAATGAGATTTTACTATATTTTATTTTATTTTAGATAGATAGATAAAAGATAATGTGGTGGTTTATTTTATTTTAAATAGGTAGGATAATTATGGATTTAATTATTTTGTGCAAGATAAAGAAGAGATGAATATGGATTTATTTTAATTATCTTGAATAAGTGATCAAGAGGTAAAATAGGAGATGGATTTGGAGTTTGATAAGAGCAAGGATGTAGTAGCCGAATTCTTTATAAGGAGGAGTAGTCATCCTTCATATCTTTTTCTTCTTTAATTTTCTTTGTGCCGAAATTCCCCTACTCTTCTCCTCTTCTTCCTTATTTTCTTTCAACACCAAATTCCTTCCTATTTCTTGAAAGCCGAATGCCCCTTTGCCATTGAAAGTGGTTGCCGAATATTCCAACCTCATTAGAGGGCGTGGCCGAACCTTGTAAGTGCTCATACTCCCATTTGTATGTTATTTTTATTAAAAAGCCATAGCCGAATATCAAGTACCCTTATTCCTATTCTTTTGTCGCAAGTCTCAAAAGCCGAAGATCAAGCGTTTTCTCTCTTTTGTCGAATACACTCTCTCCTGCACTTCAAACGGGTGATTGTGGGGTTTCGACAGGAATAAGTGGTGATTCGGAAAATAGGTAAGCTTGGTAAGTGACTTGTGATATTCGGCCATAGGCCACATTAAGAGTTCCAAGTGATGACCGATTGTGTATTATGGTTCTTAGGAGCAAATCGACAGGAGTTAAGAGAAGTCTTCGGGATTCTAATCCATCTCTGGTAAGGTTGATAAGTTGTAGTTTATTCGATTAAGATTTAGTACATTATCGTTTAATCGGGTTTTGATTAGATATCATTAATGGATGCGAATACCAGTCAAGGAGGCCAAGGGGTAGTTCCTATTCCCAAGTTTAAGAAGAGATCTGTTTTTGCAGTTCGGGATTGGCCACCGAGGTGTGGGCCAGCGTCAGAACAAGAAAGTAGGCAAATAGCCGTAGTGTCACTTAGTGATAGCATCAGTATTGAAAGCGTAGTTCTCCAAGTGATCAGGTGTGTAGTTAGCCTACCGTTTTCTGGGTTTATGATTGTATGTAATATCTGTATGTGTGTTATGAATGTGCTAACTAATGCAGTGGAAATTGTAATATGGATACCCTCAAGGGGTATGTCGACAATTCGGTAAGTTCTGAATCTGAATGTGATCATTGATATGAATATGTGATAATATGCGAAATAACATGTACATGCATTATCATCATGAAACTATTTTATGTTGCATGTGCATGGGTGGGATATGATATGAAAGAAGGACAGGGTGTACTTCGAGTACGTGGTTTGATGAATGGCTCTGTGCCTCATCGCGGTCGATATAGGCTATGTGCCATATCGTGGTTATTGATGGCTTTATGCTCATCGTGGTTTTGATGTTAGCTTCGGCTACATCGTGGATTGACGCTGACTGAGGTCGCGTTGTGGATTATTTGTGATTAAGTTCGCGTGGATGGCATTTGTTGCCTTATTGGAGTAAAAAGGAGAGGGTGATTTAATAATCCCCTGGTGTGTGGTAGGCTGGATAAGGGGGTGTGTAGAGGATGGACCTTAGGCTGGGTTGGGCTTCATAATTGCATAATTTTGTATGTGAATATATGTGAAACTGGGTCAAGCCCAACATGTGATATGAATAAATGTGGATATGGGCCAAGCCCAGAATGTGATGTGGATTAATGTGGAAATGGGCCAAGCCCAGTATGATATGTGGATTATTGTGATAATGGGCCAAGCCCAGTATGTGGAAACATGTGGCTAAATACACTATTATAAGAATGTGATATGGTTATGGGCCAAGCCTAGTACATGAACTCTATGTGATGTGAATGTGGGCCAAGCCCAATAAGTGAAATCATGTGAATAAGTTGCATTAATATCTGTTATATGGGTTATTATATGGTTTAACATGTGGGTGGAATTCAGTGGACTAAATGCACACTGAGTCTGTTGACTCACCCAAATTTTATTAACATCGCAGGTGATGCTTGGACCGGGTTTGGAGTGGATACAAGGTGGCCCGTGCCGAAGAAGTTTTCTTGTTTTAAGTATTTTATATTTCCAGTATTTATGAATTATTATTTAAAGTAATAAGGGCCACTTAAAGTATTTGAATTTTGCTATGTTTCAGTTGGATTTGTAATTAAGCTAATATTTTGTAAGTTAAATTTTAAAAGCTATTTAAATCTCAAAAGTCAAATTAAAGTTTTGAATCCGGTATCTTTATAACAACTTAATTTTTACTTAGAATAATTTAAATCATGAAAATGTTTTTATCAAAGGCAACAAATTTTTAACGGTTTTTACTTTTAAGTTAGAATATTTTCGAACGTGTTCCGCAGTGGCATTTCAAATTCGGTCGTAGTGAATGGGTCGGGTTTGGGGTGTTACATAGCATGTTTTGGTGATATTTGGATTTGTGTATATATTTATTTCATGTGATAATTTCAATAAAATTAGTTACTTGAGAAAGATGAGTATAGGTTATGTTTTTACCATATTCAATTATTTTTTTGCTTGAACTTTATTTGAGGTACCTATGAATGGTATATTGAATGTGAATGGATGATTTAAATGTGGTGTTAATGAGGGTAGTTTGGTTTGGCACTTAAGATGTGCATTTTGATATGTTTTGAGCATGTTTTAATGTGTTTTGATGTTGTTTAGGTCCCTTTTAAAGTGTACTTAGATAGGTTAAATGGTTATGCTTGTAATGGTTTTGAAATGGTTTGTTTTTAGGTAAATTTTTGTCCACACGGCCTGAGACACAGGCACGTGTCTCAGCCATGTGTGACATACGGCCGTGTGTCCCCTGTAGGTTCCTTTGCATGCAAGTTAGGGAGTTACACGGCCTAGCACACGTGTGTGTGTGTGTGTGTGTGTGTGTGACAACCCGTTTTTAGTTAAATTGGAACAGTGGTTTTGGGACCACAAATCTGAAGTTGACATATTTATTTTATTATTATTTTAGTTTCTACAGCATGTTAATAGAGCCATATGAAAATTTCGTTGAGAAATTTGATAGTTTGCATGCTCAATTCGATAAAAAGGACTAAATCGCCTAAAGTGTAAAAGTTGTGTTCTAATAGTTAAAGGTGTCTAATAGCTATGGAACCTTAAAGTGGAGGTCCTTATGTGATAATTATACCATTTTTAATATGAGTGGACAAATATGGACATTAATTAAGTGATTTTAATGGTTTAATGATAAGGTTAAAAATGTAATTTAATAAAAAATTTAAAATAAAGAAAGGGTAAAAGAAAGATATCATCTTTCTTTCTTCTTCATGAACCAAAATTAGTACCTAAGGAAGCAGTTAAAGACCTTTCAAGGTTCGGCCATACTCCATCTATGCATGTAAGTATATTCTTGTTCGGTTTTTAATAATTTCTATGTTTTTGGAGTAGGTGTAGCTTAATCTAGCTAGCCAGGGACTAATTTGTGAAATTGTTAAAGTATTAAGGTTTCACCATTGTTGAATGTGTATGTGTTTTAAAGTTTAATAGTAGAAAATGAATGGTTGTTGTTAGATAAACAACATTTTGAGAAATGTTATAAATGGACGGTAGAAAATGAATGATTTTGAATGAAATTGCAAATTAGGGATTAAATTGAGAAATGTGATAAATAGTGTGGTAAAAGTGTGAATAGGTGAGATATATGAGTTTCTATAAGTATGTTTAATATTCGGTTAGCATGGGTGTGGGTTAAATTGCATGAATTTGCATTTTTATGAGCCAGAGACTAAATTGTAAAGAAGTTAAAATATTAGGGGTAAAAGTGTAAATTTACAAAATATGTATTTTGGGATGAATTGAATAGAATGAATACTAAATGGATTGAATTTGATTATTTAGATCAAGTTAAGCCTCGTACGAATCTAGATCGAGGGAAAGATAAAGTATCGGACTAGTAGATCTTATTTCGTCATTTTTGTGATCGAGGTAAGTTCATATGTTAATAAGCATTAAATAATCGTGTGTTAAATGCTTTAATATTGCATTCTTGATAAATACGACTTCACGAAAATACTCGACAAAGATTTGGCAACATATTAGATCCCGATTGAACCTTAGGAATAGATAGGATACAAATGACATGTCATTAGGGGTTACCGTGTTTTGGGTGCTAGTCCCGTACGTTCTACTGGTGGCTGAGTTTTTTGGCATGTGTTGTGATTACTCATCAGCTTGTGTGAGCAGCACTGTGTAGCTACGTCTTGACCGTCAGCTTGTGTAAGCAGACCCAGTGATAGCTCGAGAGTGAGAATTTATACAAGATATGAGATAGAGATGGTTTTAACCATGTATTGGCACTTAGTGTGCGAGATTACTGAGTATCCGATAGTATTTCAAATGGTTCAACGGGTAAAGATGATGGTACGAGGATATAAGATATGATACGAATCAATTTAGGTATTTGTGAGAAGTATGTCAAGTAATTTATAGTTGATGTACTCATACATGACTAACATGGTTATGATTATGTGCTAACCTTTGGATTTGATTGTAACTTACCTAAGTTTACTTATGCTTCTTTAAATTGTGAATGAATGATAAGTTGTAATTATTAGCCATACGAGCTTACTAAGCTTAATTGCTTACATTTTTTTATTTTATAGTGATTCAGAAGCTCGCTCGTTTTGGAAGTTGTTGGAGATTGCATCACACTATCGAACTCTTATTTTGCTACTTTTGGACTTTATGTATTTTGGTTATATGGCATGTATAGGTTAGTTGGTTAATGGAAGCCTATATGTTTTGTTATGTTTTAGCCATTGATGTGGCTTGACAATGGTATATGCTTGACATGTAAATATGTGTAAATGGCCCTTTGATATGTGGTTTATAATTGCTATGCGAATGCCTTATTGTGAGTTGGTATTTAAGGTAGCAAATTTTTTAAATTGAGAATGTATTAGTATGCTAAGTATTAGGCAAGATAGTGCATATATGAAAATGATCATTTAGGTGAATTTTTGAAAGTGATATTGGTATGTTTTTAAATGGAAAATTGTGATGTTTACGAGCATTATGGTTGTTTGTATTGATATTGCATGATTTGGAATTGGTTGAGATTGGTTTGAATGCCTATTGATGATATGGTCATATGCTATTTGGTATGTGTAGGTTGGTGCCACTTTGTGTAACAGCCCGATATTGAGGCTAGTCAGAACAGTGGTTTCGGAACCACTAATTCGAGGTCGAAGAAATTATTTTTAATATTATTTTATGTGTTATAGCATGTTATATGAGTGGATAAAAATTTTAGTGAATTAATTTTAGTGATTACTTGCTTAATTTCGAAAAAGGACTAAATCGCATAAATTATGAAAGTTCTATTCTATAAAACTAAAGGTGTTAAATAACTATAGAACCTTAAATTAGAGGTCCTTAATATGCAAATAGGCCCTTAAAAGAGTGATGGTCAGCCATAGGGGACAAAAAAAATGAAAATTTGGTCAAAGTTGGTGGCATTAGGTGACTTAATTGATGAAATAAAAATAAAATAAAGAGAAAAAGATATCATCTCTTCATCTTCCTTCCTACCACCGAAATTTTCAACAAACTTAAGGGTTTTGAGAGCTCAAAATTTCAGTCAAGCTTTTCTCTTGCAAGTAAGTCATTTTGATGATCATTTTTGTTGATTTTTGTGTTTTTGGAACCCTTATAGTTTAATCTAGCTAATGAGGGGACTATTTTGCACTATGGTTGAAGGTTTAGGGTTTTTCCATGAGAGCATTCGTGTTGTTTGCTGAATTTTTATGGAATAAAATGAATCTTGGTTGTTAAATAAACAACTTTTGTTAAATGATTTTCATAAAAATGCCTAAAAAGGACATTTTTGTAAAGGTTGTAAAATAGGTGGTAAATGTGTGAAATAATTGGATTTGTGAGCTGCTATAAGCTTAAAATAGATTCAGCTAGGCTTGGTTAATGAGGAAATTTGATGAAAATTGTTTTACGAGCTAAGGGGAAAAATCGTAATTATGTAAAAGTCTAAGGGCAAAACGATAATTTTTCCAAAGTAGGAATTTTGGAATGTCTTGATTTATGTAGTGATTAAATAAGTCAAATTGTCATATAGATCAGGAAAACGGAGCCCGGACCTAGATTGGGGGAAAACCGAGCTAGTAGAACTCTATTGTTTTATGCATGAAATGTTTGATTATTATTATGAACATGCATGACAAAATTTGATGTGGTATAATCCCGGTTGAACCTTAGGAATACATTAGATACCCATGTCATGACATTTGGGATATATGTGTGCTAGTGTAAGACTATGTCTGGGACATTGCATCTGCCACATTATGAGAGCCAGTGTAAGACCATGTCTGGGACATGGCATCGGCGTTGATATGAGTGTGCTAGTGTAAGACCATGTCTGGGACATGGCATCGACATTGAGATGAGAGCTAGTGTCAGACCACGTCTAGGACATGGCCTCGGCCTCGACATGTGAGCTAGTGTAAGACCATGTCTGGGACATGGCATCGACATTGTACTCTCTTGTGTGAGGCTTGTCAGGTATCCTTTGGTATTCCAATTGGTTCAACGGGTAATTTAGAACTTGTGTCAAAAGTGAGAAAAATTATGACTATGTTGTAAGTGATACGGGTACCTACATGCAATTCATGAGAAATGAGCTTGAATTATGTTGTATGATTAGTAGAGTGAAAATGAGTAAGTTATGCCTTTAATCATTTGAGAATTATGTGCAAGTTTATAATATGTTGTTATGAGTATGATAATGCATGGTAATTGTTGTTAATTATTTACATGCTACTTACTAAGCTTTATGCTTACTCTCTCTCCTTTCCATTTTCTTATAGTGCCGCCAAGTTAGCTCGGGGATCAAAGAACGTCGGAGGCTTGGTCACACTATCAATTTGAACAATTGGTATAGTTAGATTTATCACTTTGAGTATGGTATGTATAGGGACTTGGGCTTTTGTCAAGTGTCATATTGTTTTGGCCAAATGTGTTGGCTTATCTTGAAGATTGATTCATTTTGGATAAGGCCTTGGATGATGGCTAATATTTGTTGTTGATTTATGTCAATGATGATGTTTTTCATGATTAAGCAAGTTGCATGGATGAATGAATAGGTTGCATAATTGAATTGATAAAGTATGTGTGAATTGATTTTGCTTGATGTGGCTTAATTTGGTGTAAGTAAGGGTGGAAAAAGGGACTTGGTAAATAGTCTTGTTTTTGTCCACACGGGTAGACACACAGGCGTGTGTCTAGGCCGTGCGTGACACACGGTCTGCCCTATAGGCGTGTAGTTCAACCGTGTGTCCCCTTGCACCTTAATTTGGTAAAACAGAAAACCCAGTAGTAACCAAACGTGCTAAGGCACAACCATGTGTCTCAACTGCGTGGAAGACACGGCCATAGGACATGGGCATGTGCCCAGGCCGTGTGAAGTTTGCACCTTAAATGCGAAATTAAATTTGTGACACAGCCTAGCACACGGGTGTGTGTCTTGGCAATGTGACCATATGATGTTGCTGATGTCAGAAACAGAATGTCAAGATTTTTGCAAACAGGCTGGGACACGGGCGTGTCATGGCCGTGTGGAGGATACGGGTGTGTACCTGGCCTTGTGAAAACCTCTGTAGGTTCGAATTGAGAAATAAGTCCTCACGGGCAAGGGACACGCCCACCTATATGCTTAGGCCGTGTGAGTACGGTCCTTCAACATGGTTGATACGAACTCACCTAAGAAGCCTGTGACGGAAGTCAACCAAGACCCAATCGAGCTACCTAATGGGCCAATTACGCGTGCCCGTGCTAAACAATTCAAAGATGCCACGTCAGCTATGGTGGCACAAATTTGGAATACAAATGGAAAAGAGCCCAAGAACATGCTGAACTCTTACAATTTATTTGAAGTTGAATATACTAGCTAGTCCGACTGCTAGTTTATTTAACACTTTATTACGCATGTTTGATTTATTTTCAGTCATTTAATTAGTTTGCTGCATTTTCTTAGTTCATGTTAATTTATCTAGATAGTACCAGTTTTTAATATGTCCTTTGTCGAAGTTGAATGCTAGTGTGTTTTACCTAGTGTTTAAATAAAGTGATTAAAATCTGTGCTAACTATGTCAACCGAATTTTACTAATAATGTTGGTTTATATGTTTTGTAGTTTGCTCCACGTTTTTGGTGCAAGTTGGATGACCACAAATCATGGATTAAATAAAATAATGCAAGAACCATGGACATTAGTGGAACAAATGGCAACAACAAATGGAAGGCATGAATAAAATAATGCAAGAACCATGGACACTAGCTAGTGGAACAAACGGCAACAAATGGTAGCTAAAAGACAAAAAACATGGAACATGGCAACAAGGCATGGTGGAGCTTAATGTGATCCAAGCATGGACGACACAACTATGGTGGAAATAAACAATCAAATGTGCAAGTTATTTGAAGCATGAACGGCACAAGGCATTGACTTTGGAATAGATTAATCAAGGTGGAATTAACAAGATAAAGCATGCGGCACTAAGAATGGATGAATTGAATTTTTAAATTAGTGGGATGGCACCTAGCATGGGACGGCAAGAATTGGTGCATGAAGGAAAGAATTTTAATTTGATAACACATGGGGTATGGGGTTTGACAACCCTTGAATTAATTAATGATTTGATAAAGGCAAATATGGAAGCATGCGTGAACTTGTACAAGAGATAAGGGCCATCTTTTTCTAATGTCGGACTGCATGATAAGGAAGGAATCTTGGCTTGCATAAAATAATATACATGAAGAATATTTAAAGCTTGTGGAAGCATGACTCACTTGGACGGCATAGTGGAAAGGAGGAATAAACAAATGAAAGAAAACATGTGTGAATTAAGGAGGATATGGACGGCAACATGAATTAAATATTCCCTTGTCTTCTTGTGAGTAAGTGGACGGCTAAAATGGAGCATGATTGAATAATTTTTAATTGCCAGGATTTTAAACAATTGAGCAGCACATGCAAGTTGACTTTCATGAAATTATTCAAAGCATGGGGACGGCTAAAAGCATTCCTTGGCCGAATTCCAAGCTTTCATGAATTTAAATTTCTTGAAGACCACTTGTCGTATAAATAGGTTGGACCTTTGTCATTTGAGGAGCAGAATTTTGATGAATGAATATTTTTCTTTTTGGTGAGTTTAATTCACTCTCCTAATTCTTCAAGGTTCGAATTGACTTATCTAGTTTCTAGTGGCGTCATTCTATCCTTGTTTCGAACTTATCATCCTTTCGGGTGTGGCGTTCATTTATCTGTACCGTTGGTTCCTATCTTGCTAGATAGTGGGTCTCGATTTTTATTCAAAACTCCTTTCATCAATTTGAAGCTTATAAGATCCGGGTCTTTAATTTTTATTAAAGGTTCTTTCTTGTTTCAAATTCGTATCCACCTCAACTACTTACCTACCTTTATTTTTCAAAGACATTATCGATAAAATTACTCCTTTTGTTATCTAAACGAAAAACTACCTAGTTTACTATCGGGCAACATTTACGATTTGTTTTCAAACTCGAGACGATTCGTATCAGTTGGTATCAGAGCCAATTAAATTAGGCACGTTTTGATCATCTCGAGTTTTTTCGAGTAAGTTTAAAAAAATTGTCGTAATACCTGGATTCTCAAACGCTTCATAATTCACCACCTCTACTATCGAGCCTTGCTTCCCGACACCACCTACCAACCTTTCTACCATTTTAAAACCTACCTTTTTTCTGAAACGATTTTACCCTTTTTAACTCTTTGAAACGACCTACGAGTTGCTAGTAAGTCGAAGACAATCTTCTAGAATCTAGAAGAGTGAATTCGAGCGGTAAAAGGCGAGAGAGATTAAATTGAAAGAAAAGCCGAAAATTGAGTGAAAACAGGAGTGTGAGTGTTGATAATTTCTTTGTGAGTGAACAAGTGAGGATTGTACTAAGGTTTCATTAATCTTGTTTAACATGTCTAAGAGTCCCGAATGTCGAATAGTAAGCGACGAAGCATCAGATGCCGCCAGGGGTGGAAGAGGATTACAACCCCGAAGGAATGATCCTGAAGGAAGAGATTCGGATTTGCAAACCGTGATGCGAGAAATCACACGTTTGTTCCAATCAATCAACGAGCGATTGGACCGAAGAAATGAACGGAGACCTCGAACAAACACCCCTCCAATTCCGAGAAGGGGACAAGAACAACCTTGGCTACATGACAACGACATCTACGAACCGAGTGAAGCTGACAGCAATCCAGCTTTCGAACACAATGCACGGAGAGGAGGTCCACGAGTCTGTGAGCAAAGAGATCGAGAATGGGCTGATGACGACTTGAAAAATAATAAAATGGCGATTCCTGCTTTCCAAGGGCGGTCCGATCCGGAAGCCTACCTTGAGTGGGAAAAAAAGGTGGAGTTAATCTTCGAATGCCATAATTACTCAGAAAATAAGAATGTGAAACTTGCTGCCATCGAATTTTCTGATTATGCCATTATTTGGTGGGATCAATTAACAAGAGCCGAAGATGGAATGGTGAACGTCCAATATCTACATGGGCGAAAATGAAGGCACTAATGCGAAAAAGATTCATCCCAACCTACTATCACCGCGAATTGCATCAAAAGTTGCAAAGCCTAACTCAGGGTCACCGTAGCGTGGAGGATTACTACAAGAAAATGGAAGTGGCCATGATCCAAGCCAATGTAGAAGAAGAACAAGAAGCCACAATGGCACGCTTTAGCGCTGGCCTTAATCGAGATATCGCAAATGTTGTAGAATTACACCATTACATCGATATCATCGATATGGTTCACATGGCAATAAAGGTCGAAAAATAGCTAAAACGAAAAGCTACACCTAGAGCAATCCCCAATAATGCTTCAACATCTAAGTGGGGGCAAGTGACCAACAAACGGGACATACCGAGCCGAACCAAAGAAGCAATTGGCGCATCTAAGTTTAACAAGCCAAGCGGTGAGACGAGTAAGGGCAAAATAGAAGCTATTCCGAACCGATCCCGAGACATTAAGTGTTTCAAATGTTTGGGTCAAGGCCATATTGCAAATCAATGTCCAAACCAAAACACTATGTTTATTCGAGATAATGGCAAGATTGAATCCGAAAGTGAAAGGGAAGATGATGCCAGTGAGACGTCCCAAGACGAGGAGACGTCCCAAGACGAGGAATAAGTAGAACAAGCCAAAAATGGAGAGATTTTAGTGGTAAAAAGGAGTCTTAGCTTACAAGGCATCGAAAATGAACAACAACGCGAAAATATCTTCCATACGCGTTGCGAAGTACAAGGGAAGATTTGTTGCGTCATTATTGACAGAGGAAGCTATACTAATGTGGCCAGCACAATATTGGTGGAGAAACTCGGATTGACTACCAGCAAACATCCCCTTCCGTATAAACTACAATGGCTTAACGACGGGGGAGAACTTAAGGTTACAAAACAAGTTTTGGTCTCCTTTACAATCGGGAAGTATCAAGATGAGGTCTTGTGCGATGTGGTACTGATGCAAGTGGGACATCTCCTGCTTGGGCGACCTTGGCAATTTGACAAGCGAGCGATCCATGATGGCTACACTAATCGATACACTTTCAAATACTTGGGCCGGAACATGACACTAGCTCCGCTAACACCCAAGCAAGTTTACGACGATCAATTGAAGATGAAGGCATCTATTGAAAAATTAAAAGAAAATGAGCGAAAAAATGAGAAAGAAAAAGAAAAGAATTTAGAAAAAAAAGAGGGGCAAGAAAATGAGTGATAAAAAAAGAGAGTGGGAACAAAAAGAAAAGGAAACGAAAGACGAGAGTGAAAAGAAAGTTTTTATGTTAAAGAGAAAGAAATCTGAAAGTCTATGTTGTTAAAATAGCCACTGTTGGTACTTATGTACAAGGAAAGTCTCTTTGGAACTAACGATTTTGATGACAAGTTACCTTCTCCTGTTTTGTCTTTGTTACAGGAATTCCGAGACATATTCCCGAAAGAGATTCCAAGTGGGTTGCCTCCTATTCATGGAATAGAACATCACATAGACTTTGTGCCGGGAGTCGCAATTCCAAATAGACCAGCTTACCGAAGCAATCCAGAAGAGACGAAGGAACTTCAAAGACAAGTGAATGAACTTCTTGAAAAGGGCTATGTACACGAGAGCTTAAGTCCTTGTGCTGTGCCAATCTTGTTAGTTCCCAAGAAAGATGGAACATGGAGGATGTGCGTAGATTACCGAGCCATCAACAAGATTACGATCAAGTACTGACACCCTATTTCGCGATTAGATGACATGCTCGACGAATTGAGTGGAGCGAGCTTATTTTCAAAGATAGACCTTAAAAGTGGGTATCATCAAATACGTATGCGCGAGGGTGACGAGTGGAAGACTACTTTCAAGACGAAGCAAGGACTCTATGAATGGCTCGTTATGCCCTTCGGGTTAACAAATGCCCCAAGCACATTCATGCGACTCATGAACCACGTGTTGTGATCATTCATCGGTAGATTTTGTGTCGTATACTTTGACGACATACTTGTCTACAGTAAAAATTTAGATGAGCACGTGCAACATTTAAGTCTGTTCTAGAAGTTCTACGAAAGGAAACCTTATATGCAAATTTACAGAAATGTGATTTTTATACTAACAAAATTGTGTTTTTAGGATTTGTTGTCAGTTCGGAAGGCCTTGAAGTTGATCAAGAGAAGGTTAAAGCAATCCAAGAATGGCCCCGTCCGACAAATATTTCCCAAGTTCGAAGCTTTCATGGGCTGGCTAGTTTTTATCGACGGTTCGTACCAAACTTCAGCACGTTGGCCGCACCATTAACCGGTGTAATCCGTAAAAACTCTAACTTTTTTTGGGGAGAAGAACAAGAGAAAGCATTTTTGAAAATTAAAGACTGTTTGACTCAAGCACCATTATTAGCCTTACCAAACTTTGACAAAACTTTCGAGTTAGAATGTGATGCCTCAGGATTAGGTATTGGCGTTGTACTTATGCAAGACGGACGCCCCATTGCGTACTTCAGCGAGAAGCTCAACGGTGCTGTCTTAAACTACCCGACATATGACAAGGAATTGTATGCTCTAATTCGAGTCTTGGAAACGTGGCAGCACTACCTACTACCCAAAGATTTTGTGATTCATAACGACCACGAGTCATTGAAGTATTTAAAGGGGCAGCATAAACTCAATAAGAGACACGCTAAGTGGGTAGAATTTCTCGAATCATTTCCTTATGTCATTAAATACAAAAAAGGTAAGGAAAATATAGTTGCTGATGCACTATCCCGAAGGTATGCCTTGTTAAATGTGATGGATTCTAAATTTATGGGGTTTGTATTTCTTAAGGACCTATATGCGAATGATACTGACTTTGGTGAATTTTTCAAGTTATGTGAAAAAGGAGCCTAAGAGAAATATACCGCCATGACGGATATCTATTTCGAGAAGGAAAACTGTGCATTCCACAAGGATCTGTGTGAGAGGTGTTAGTAGATGAAGCTCATAGTGGCAGATTGATGGGACATTTTGGAGTTGCTAAAACTTTAGCCACCCTCCAAGAACACTTCTTTTGGCCTAAGATGCGACGAGATGTAGAACGGTATTGTAGGAGATGCGTTACCTGTAAAAGGGCTAAATCTCGAACTAATCCGCAAGGTTTGTATAAACCTTTACCCATTTCTGAAACTCCTTGGACTGATGTTTCTATGGATTTTGTACTAGGCTTGCCAAGAAGCAAGAATGGACGAGATTTGATATTTGTGGTTGTGGATAGATTCTCTAAAATGGCTCACTTTATAGCTTGCCATAAAACTGATGATGCTGTGAATATTGCTAATCTTTTTTTTAAAGAAGTGGTTAGGTTGCATGGCATGCCTAAGACGATCGTGTCCGACCGGGACGCAAAATTTCTTAGCCATTTTTGGAGGACACTGTGGGGACAATTAGGAACCAAGTTACTATTCTCTACCACCTGCCACCCGCAAACAGACAGTCAAACCGAAGTGGTAAATTGAATTCTTTCAACATTGCTTCGAGCAATCATTCGGAAGAATTTAAGGACATGGGAAGATTGCCCGCCACACGTGGAGTTTGCTTACAATCACTCTATACACTCTGCTACTAAGTTTTCCCCATTTGAAGTTGTGTATGGTTTTAATCCATTAACACCGCTTGATCTAATACCTTTGTCTTCTAATCAACTTGTGCATGTAGATGGAAAACGCAAGGCTAAATATATTAAATAGTTGCACCAAAAGGTTAAGAACAACATAGAGGTAAAAACTAAGAAGTACGAGCAACGAGCCAACAAAGGCCGTAGGCACATTCGCTTTGAACCGGGGGACTGGGTTTGGGTTTATATGCGCAAAGAAAGGTTTCCCGCGCAAAGACGATCCAAACTTCTAGGAGCCCCGGAGTAACGATTTCTGGAGTTCTAATATCTTGGTATCATTGTAAGTTTCTATCTTTGTGTTTCAACTCTGTTTATTTCGTTGTTATTATCTCAAAACCCATATATCTGTCGTTAGTCTTCGTAGCCGTTGAGTCCGAGAGGGACGTTGTTGGCGTTGAGAGGACGTTAAGACACAGACGGTTTTAGGTACCAGGGATAATAATAATGGAACAAATAGATTGTTTATATAAAGATAAAACTTGTAATCATGCTATGCATATAGACTCTAAGAATGAAAATTCTGTTTCGGTTCTTAGTATGGGTATCAATAGTTTAATAGATTTAACTAATACATATTTTGGTAAATTATATACTAAAATTAGTAAAGTAGAAGAAAAAATAGATAATATGGGAGAAGTAACTGATTTAGATTTGAATAGCAAATCTAAGGAGTTATTATCCGATGTAAATAATAAATTAGATCAGGTTATAAATATTAGTAATAATAAAGAATCTGATTTCGGACCTTTATATTATGGTAATAGTAATTATATATTAGCTTTATCTGAGGAAGATTCGTCAGAAGAATCCTCATCTACTAATTATATAAAAAATGAAAAAACAAAAGAAAAAATTGAAAAAACAGAAAAACACAAAAATATGATTTTAATACTTATAAAAATCTGATAGAACATTGGAAAAGCCAATTTTCTAAAACAGATGATAGCTATGAAAAAGTAGAATATTTAAAATTAATAGAAGATCTTTATGAAGAACATAAAGAACTTTTTGATAAGTACAATTATCATTATATGTTAGAATATGATGATAATGATAATGATAATAATAATAATAATAATAATAATAATGAAAATGATAGTTATATTTTAGAAACTACAGAAAGTAGTAATTCTAATAATGGCTATAAATATTAATGTTAATAGCAATAATAATTCTGATGAAGAAGAAACTTCAACAGAAGAAAATATAGAAATCCCTGAAGATCCTATGGAAACGGAACCCCCGGATCCGTATGATTATCAAGCCCCGAAACCATGGGAAATTGATAAGAAAGATCCTCATGGAAAGAGAAAAATAGACTCAGATCTTCAAAAAGATGATAATCTGAGAGCTATTAATAAAAAATACGAAATTGTTGAAAACACAACAAGAATATTAGATAATAATATAGAAAACATAAATACTAATGATATAAAATTAGAAACTCCAGGAGAAACTAGTCAACCTACACCTATACCCTATAAGGTTGATGATCTTAATAAAAGAAATGTTGCTCAAGGAGGAGTATATTTAGATTTAACTAATATTCCCATATCAGACTTTGAAAAAACAATAGATGATTGGGCACAGTCTATGACTATTGTTGTAAACAACAACAGTACAGTCTGGACAAAGGAAAAGTTCTTAAACTACTTTGTAGGAACTTTTCAAGGGGATGTTCTACAATTTCTCAGACGATGGGAAGAATCTGAGAAAGGAAGAGAACAAAAAAGTCAGCTTATTAATCAAATAAGTACCCCTAAAGATTTATTAAAAGGATTAACCTCAATTCTAAAAACAGAATTTTGCGGTTATTCTAATAAAAAAGACCAGGATAGCCAAGCCAGCTATATCTTGTCAAAATTAAAATTATGTGATATTAGATATTTAGAAGATTTTTCTAAAAAATTTCTTCATGAATATCAAAAGTTAAAAAATGATAGTATTGATCATTGGAAAAACCAATATTTTCATAAATTACCACCACCTTGGGATGAAATTTGCATAAACAATATGCTTCTTTCATAATTAAGTGCAGTAATGATAATAATACAAATATTTCAAATATAGATACTATAGGCAATAGAATTAATTTTGCCAAAGAAAGAATTATTTTACACTGTTTACAAAGCAAAGCGGCTAAACAAGTCAAAAATAAATTAAGTCATAGATATTGTACAAAAATGTTAGAAGGAGAATGGGAGTTTGGATGTAACACCATACGTTCAAAACCCTACAAAAAGAATAAAAAATATAAATTAGCTAAATGGAAACTAGGAAATAAAAATAGTAATGATAAAAAGAAAAATTTGTTAGAAGAAAAACTTCTAATAAGAATAAAAAACAAATTTGTAAATGTTTTATCTGTGATGAAGAGGGTCATATAGCAACCAATTGTCCTAATAAAGGCAAAAATGCTAGAAAAATAATAAAAATCTTGAAGAACAAGGTTTAGAAATATGTTTTAGTAAGGAAACAAATCCTTCTGAAATATTATATGAATTAATTTCAGAAACAGAGTCTGATACAGATTCTGATGAGTATATTTATTAATAATTTTTACTAATGTTTGCTGATTATCTTAGCAGGACTAATGGATAGAGGTAAACAACCTCTAATAGAAAATGATGGATGGAGAACTGTCCATAAAAAACCCAATAAAGGAAAAAATCCTAACCAAGGATTTATTTTCGCAAAACAAATGAGTCCAAACCAAGGAATCATTCCTGCTCAAAAAAGTCCTAAACAAGGATTTCAGCCTGCACAAGTAAGTCCTAAACAAGGATTTATTTCTACACAAATAAATTCTAAACAAGAATTTATTTCTGCACCTGCAAATATAAGTTCTAAACAAGAATTTATGGCTGCACCAACACAGGTACAATTTTATCCTAACCTAGGATATTATTTACCATATCAATTGGTAAACCAACCAATTGGATCGCAATCACCAACACCGGTAGATTGTTATTCTCAATTCTCTCAAAAGCCTTACACCGATTCCGAAATTCTCAAATATGCAGATGCTTTGTTGAAAAAACAACAAAACTCTGAATTCTCGAATCTAAAGGATTTTTATAATCCAGGCTTACCCCCAGACTACTACCATTTCATTGACAGAATATGGAAAAACCATATTTTGGAACAAAGGGCTAGTTTCAGAAAAGCTCTTACCCAATTCTCAGAGTTCTTAGTTGAAAAAACAACTCAAGAAAAATCTGAAGAATTATTATTAAAATCTATTTTATACAGAGATTGGGACGATGTCCTAATTGAATATATGGATATTAAGGAGATAAACAATCTTCTTGATATATTTCAATACTTTATTAATAAAGGGAGAAACACTCCTATTATTAATAAATTGTTTCGAAAATGTCTATATAACAAATGTAGACAAATTTTACCTTCAGAAATATTTTCAAAAATAAACAGAGCCATTTGCAAACAGCAAGCTCTATTTTTAGAAACATTTTCGAAATATTTTTCACAAGCATTTGTTTTTACAAATGACATGGGAGAAAAAACTCCTGTTATAAAATTTCGATTAAATCATGAGCCATTTGATATAACCAGTATTGAATGGGGATTTGTTAAAGAAATAACAGTCCAAAATCTCTCTTTTAATTTATTAAAAGATTTTCCTGCGATAGTCAAATCCCGGCTATCAAATTTTGTAAACATAGACGATTTTGTCTATTATTTTCACATTGAGATAAACAGTCTCATTGGTTTCGCTGAAGAAGAAAAATTTCATCAGCCTTATCAAATCTGGAACATAAACACTCTGTTCTCGGGAAAAGCCCTAGCAGCAGTCAGAGAAGATCCAGAGCATTTGTCAAAAATCATTGATGAGTGCTATAACAATTTCAACAAGTATCAAGTCCAAGCCGGAATTGATCTTATGAGCATGGCTCGACACCTTCTCCATCAAGATACTGTCAAATATTGGACAGATGGAAGAAGAATTTTAGCTTACAACACTGGAAACCACCAGGATGAAAGCAATGAAGAAGCCATTTCGTTATTAACACAAATAGCGGATATGGAAATCGGAGACTATCCGTTAGCAGCGGAGATCCGAGAAACATGGGAACAATGGAACACACCAGTCCCGTCACCGGAATCATTACACCTTGACGAGATCGAGGAAATGAACCTGAGAAACATCCAAGAAGGATGAAGACAAAATTGGAAGATGACAACCAGTCAGCATCCAAGTGACGCAGACAATGATGTAATCAACAATCAATGTCATGACGTAAGCAATGATGCAAGCAGCAGACATTGCCAGAAAAGGAAGCTACGTGGAAACACCATAATGGCATCCGTCCAGAAAAGGAAGCTACGTGGAAAACATCCAAAAGCATCCTTATCAATACACTGTTCATGGAAGCTACGTGGAAACACCATAATGGCATCCGTCCAGAAAAGGAAGCCACCTGGAAGCAACCAAGATGGCATCCACCAATTAAAGGAAGCTACTTGGAAACCACCAAGAAGCGGACAATTAATGTGTCCTTATCAGGATACTATTCGGATTCCAATTGTAATTAAATTAGAGTTTAATTTTTATTCTTATCCGAACAATTATTTCGGACCTCAATTGTAATTAGATTCTAGTTTAGAATTTTAGTTATAAATAGGCATTCTTGTAAGCCTGAAAGGGATCATCTTTTACCATAATATAATTTGAAAGAGCATCTTTTACCATAATATAATTTCAAAAATCATCTTTTACCGAAATCATATTCTCTGTTTTTCTTTTGTAAATTATCTATCTTCTACTACCCAGCAATACTAAGTAGATATTAGATATCCCTTCCGCTTGCACATACTCTCCTCCCTCCTCCCTCCCTCCCCGCACATACTCTCCTCCCTCCCTCCTCCCTCCCCCGTAACTGGTATCAGATATCCTCTTCTAGGAGCCCCGGAGTAACGATTTCTGGAGTTCTAATATCTTGGTATCATTGTAAGTTTCTATCTTTGTGTTTCAACTCTGTTTATTTCGCTGTTATTATCTCAAAACCCATATTTCTGTCGTTAGTCTTCGTAGCCGTTGAGTCCAAGAGGGACGTTGTTGGCGTTGAGAGGACGTTAAGACACAGACGGTTTTAGGTACCAGGGATAATAATAATGGAACAAATAGATTGTTTATATAAAGATAAAACTTGTAATCATACTATGCATATAGACTCTAAGAATGAAAATTCTGTTTCGGTTCTTAGTATGGGTATCAACAGTTTAATAGATTTAACTAATACATATTTTGGTAAATTATATACTAAAATTAGTAGAGTAGAAGAAAAAATAGATAATATGGGAGAAGTAACTAATTTAGATTTGAATAGCAAATCTAAGGAGTTATTATCCGATGTAAATAATAAATTAGATCAGGTTATAAATATTAGTAATAATAAAGAATCTGATTTCGGACCTTTATATTATGGTAATAGTAATTATATATTAGCTTTATCTGAGGAAGATTCGTCAGAAGAATCCTCATCTACTAATTATATAAAAAATGAAAAAACAAAAGAAAAAATTGAAAAAACAGAAAAATCACAAAAATATGATTTTAATACTTATAAAAATCTGATAGAACATTGGAAAACCCAATTTTCTAAAACAGATGATAGCTATGAGAAAGTAGAATATTTAAAATTAATAGAAGATCTTTATGAAGAACATAAATAACTTTTTGATAAGTACAATTATCATTATATGTTAGAATATGATGATAATGATAATGATAATAATAATAATAATAATAATGAAAATGATAGTTATATTTTAGAAACTACAGAAAGTAGTAATTCTAATAATATGGCTATAAATATTAATGTTAATAGCAATAATAATTCTGATGAAGAAGAAACTTCAACAGAAGAAAATATAAAAATCCCTGAAGATCCTATGGAAACGGAACCCCCGGATCCGTATGATTATCAAGCCCCGAAACCATGGGAAATTGATAAGAAAGATCTGTATGGAAATATTAAACCTAAAAAACATTGGGAAAACAAATTTCTAATGGAATTAAAACCAGTTCATTTGTCTAAAAAATTGGAAAAACCAATAATTCAACAAATGAAATTTGGTAAGAAAGATATTATTACTTTTTCAAATTTTCAACCAAGAAAATATTATACTTATATAGAAATTACATTCCAATTTAGAGAATATAAAACGTATTCTTTAAATGCTTTACTTGATACTGGAGCTACAACTAGTAGCTGTAGAGAAAATGCTATACCCTCAGAAAAATGGGAACTTATGAAAAATCCCATTAGAGCTGTGGGTGTTAATGGTATAGAAACTTTAATTTTATTTAAAGCTAAAAATATACCAATCTACATAAACAATGTTAGATTTGTAATTCCTAAAATATTATGTTTTCATGAAATGCATGGTGATATATTATTAGGAAATAATTTTATTTTTCAACATTTACCCTTTTCTATTGATAAAAGCTTGGTTATATTAACTACTGAAAACACTTCAGTAGAAATACCTCTAGTAGAAAATCACAAATATATTTGTGATAAAAATTTTACTCCTCCTAAAGAACATATTAAACAACTTGAAACAAATCATTGGTTGTTTAAAATCTTAGAAAATAATTTTAGTGAAGAACCACTAAAATTATGGAAAAATAGTCCTAGGTATTGCTCTATAAAATTGGAAAACCCCAATAAAATTATTAGAGTAAAACCAATGGTCTATACTAAACAAGATATAGACGAATTTGATATACAAGTAAAAGAATTACTTGAAAAAGGATTAATAGAAGAAACTACTAGTCCACATTCTAGTCCTGCTTTCATGGTAAGAAACCATGCTGAAATCAAAAGAGGAAAAGCTAGAATGGTCATTAATTACAAAAGACTAAATCAAAATACTATTTTTGATGGATACTTCATTCCACGAAAAGATGTATTAATTAATCAAGCTAAACAAGCTAAATATTTTAGTAAATTTGATTGTAAATCAGGATTTTGGCAAATCATGCTTACAGAAGAATCCAAACCTTTGACAGCCTTTAGTGCACCAAATGGACATTACCATTGGAAAGTAATGCCCTTTGGATTATGTAATGCACCACAAGTCTTCCAAAGATGGATGGACTCTATATTTAAAAAATATAAAAAATTTTGTGTGGTGTATATAGATGATATTCTAATTTTTTCAGAAACACTGGAAAAACATAGAAAACATCTAAATATTATAGCTAGGGAGTTTATAAAACACGAAATAATATTAAGTCCCAAGAAAATCGAATTAGAAAAAACTGAAATAGAATTTCTAGGATTAATATTATCATCCAATGGTCTTAAACTCCAAGATCATATTATTGTTAAAATAAAAGAATTTCCTGAAAATATTGTTGATAAGAAACAACTGCAACAATTTTTAGGAATCGTTAATTATGGAAGAAATTTTTTTCCTAATTTATCTAAAAAACTAGATGAATTATATGAAAAATTAAAAAAGGACAAATCTTTTGATTGGACTAAAAAAGATTCAGATATTATTAAAAAAATAAAATCTGAAATAAATTATATTCCTAAAGTTTATTTACCTAAACAAGGTGATAAACTAATCCTAGAAACAGACGCCTCCGAAAAAAATTGGGGATGTGTTCTAAAAGCCAAAACAATTGGTAATGAAGAATTAATTTGCGGTTATAACTCAGGAAAATTTAAATCCAATGAAATAAATTATGCTATTTATGAGAAAGAGTTATTAGCAATAAAAAAAGGAATAAAAAAATTCCTTATATACTTAGCACCTGAACATTTTATAATAAAAACTGATAATCAGGCAGTAAAACAATTTCTAACTAATAAAAGTTTAGAAACTGTTCCCCGAAGAATTAGATGGTACAATGAATTGTGCCAATTTAATTTTGATGTTGTTTATATAAAAGGAACTAACAATATGATTGCTGATTATCTTAGCAGGACTAATGGATAGAGGTAAACAACCTCTAATAGAAAATGATGGATGGAGAACTGTCCATAAAAAACCCAATAAAGGAAAAAATCCTAACCAAGGATTTATTTTCGCAAAACAAATGAGTCCAAACCAAGGAATCATTCCTGCTCAAAAAAAGTCCTAAACAAGGATTTCAGCCTGCACAAGTAAGTCCTAAACAAGGATTTATTTCTACACAAATAAATTCTAAACAAGAATTTATTTCTGCACCTGCAAATATAAGTTCTAAACAAGAATTTATGGCTGCACCAACACAGGTACAATTTTATCCTAACCAGGGATATTATTTACCATATCAATTGGTAAACCAACCAATTGAATTGCAATCACCAACACCGGTAGATTGTTATTCTCAATTCTCTCAAAAGCCTTACACCGATTCCGAAATTCTCAAATATGCAGATGCTTTGTTGAAAAAACAACAAAACTCTGAATTCTCGAATCTAAAGGATTTTTATAATCCAGGCTTACCCCCAGACTACTACCATTTCATTGACAGAATATGGAAAAACCATATTTTGGAACAAAGGGCTAGTTTCAGAAAAGCTCTTACCCAATTCTCAGAGTTCTTAGTTGAAAAAACAACTCAAGAAAAATCTGAAGAATTATTATTAAAATCTATTTTATACAGAGATTGGGACGATGTCCTAATTGAATATATGGATATTAAGGAGATAAACAATCTTCTTGATATATTTCAATACTTTATTAATAAAGGGAGAAACACTCCTATTATTAATAAATTGTTTCGAAAATGTCTATATAACAAATGTAGACAAATTTTACCTTCAGAAATATTTTCGAAAATAAACAGAGCCATTTGCAAACAGCAAGCTCTATTTTTAGAAACATTTTCGAAATATTTTTCACAAGCATTTGTTTTTACAAATGACATGGGAGAAAAAACTCCTGTTATAAAATTTCGATTAAATCATGAGCCATTTGATATAACCAGTATTGAATGGGGATTTGTTAAAGAAATAACAGTCCAAAATCTCTCTTTTGATTTATTAAAAGATTTTCCTGCGATAGTCAAATCCCGGCTATCAAATTTTGTAAACATAGACGATTTTGTCTATTATTTTCACATTGAGATAAACAGTCTCATTGGTTTCGCTGAAGAAGAAAAATTTCATCAGCCTTATCAAATCTGGAACATAAACACTCTGTTCTCGGGAAAAGCCCTAGCAGCAGTCAGAGAAGATCCAGAGCATTTGTCAAAAATCATTGATGAGTGCTATAACAATTTCAACAAGTATCAAGTCCAAGCCGGAATTGATCTTATGAGCATGGCTCGACACCTTCTCCATCAAGATACTGTCAAGTATTGGACCGATGGAAGAAGAATCTTAGCTTACAACACTGGAAACCACCAGAATGAAAGCAATGAAGAAGCCATTTCGTTATTAACACAAATAGCGGATATGGAAATCAGAGACTATCCGTTAGCAGCGGAGATCCGAGAAACATGGGAACAATGGAACACACCAGTCCCGTCACCGGAATCATTACACCTTGACGAGATCGAGGAAATGAACCTGAGAAACATCCAAGAAGGATGAAGACAAAATTGGAAGATGACAACCAGTCAGCATCCAAGTGACGCAGACAATGATGTAATCAACAATCAATGTCATGACGTAAGCAATGATGCAAGCAGCAGACATTGCCAGAAAAGGAAGCTACGTGGAAACACCATAATGGCATCCGTCCAAAGAAGGAAGCTACGTGGAAAACATCCAAAAGCATCCTTATCAACACACTGTTCAAGGAAGCTACGTGGAAAAAACCAACATAGCATCCGTCCAAAGAAGGAAGCCACCTGGAAGCAACCAAGATGGCATCCACCAATTAAAGGAAGCTACTTGGAAACCACCAAGAAGCGGACAATTAATGTGATACTATTCGGATTCCAATTGTAATTAAATTAGAATTTAATTTTTATTCTTATCCGAACAATTATTTCGGACCTCAATTGTAATTAGATTCTAGTTTAGAATTTTAGTTATAAATAGGCATTCTTGTAAGCCTGAGAGGCATCATCTTTTACCATAATATAATTTGAAAGATCATCTTTTACCATAATATAATTTCAAAAATCATCTTTTACCGAAATCATATTCTCTGTTTTTCTTTTGTAAATTATCTATCTTCTACTACCCAGCAATACTAAGTAGATATTAGATATCCCTTCCGCTTGCACATACTCTTATAAATTGGACTTACCAGGTGAGTATAATGTGAGTGCAAGTTTTAATGTCTCTGATCTGTCTCCTTTCGATGTAGTGATGATTCGAGGACGAATCAACTTAAAGAGGGAGGGGATGATACGAACTCACCTAAAAAGCCTGTGACAGAAGTCAACCAAGACCCAATCGAGCTACCTAATGGGCCAATTACGCGTTCCCGTGCTAAACAATTCAAAGATGCCACGTCGGCTTTGGTGGCACAAATTTGGAATACAGATGGAAAAGAGCCCAAGAACATGCCGAACTCTTACAATTTATTTGAAGTTGAATATACTAGCTAGTCCGACTGCTAGTTTATTTAGCACTTTATTACGCATGTTTGATTTATTTTCAGTCATTTAATTAGTTCACTGCATTTTCTTAGTTCATGTTAATTTATCTAGATAGTACCAGTTTTTAATATGTCGTTTGTCGAAGTTGAATGTTAGTGTGTTTTACCTAGTGTTTAAATAAAGTTATTAAAATCTGTGCTAACTATGTCAGCCAAATTTTACTAATAATGTTGGTTGATATGTTTTGTAGTTTGCTCCATGTTTTTGATGCAAGTTGGATGACCACAAATCATGGATTAAATAAAATAATGCAAGAATCATGGACACTAGTGGAACAAACGGCAAAAACAAATGGAAGGCATGAATAAAATAATGCAAGAACCATGGACACTAGCTAGTGGAACAAACGGCAACAAATGGTAGCTAAAAGACAAACAACATGGAACATGGCAACAAGGCATGGTGGAGCTTAATATGATCCAAGCATGGACTGCACAACTATGGTGGAAATAAACAATCAAATGTGCAAGTTATTTGAAGCATGAACGACATAAGGCATTGACTTTGGAATAGATTAATCAAGGTGGAATTAACAAGATGAAGCATGCGGCACTAAGAATGGATGAATTGAATTTTTAAATTAGTGGGATGGCACCTAGCATGGGACGGCAAGAATTGGTGCATGAAGGAAAGAATTTTAATTTGATAACACATGGGGTATGGGGTTTGACAACCCTTGAATTAATTAATGATTTGATAAAGGCAAATGTGGAGGCATGCGTGAACTTGTACAAGAGATAAGGGCCATGTTTTTCTAATGTTGGACGGCATGATAAGGAAGGAATCTTGGCTTGCATAAAATAATATACATGAAGAATATTTAAAGCTTGTGGAAGCATGACTCACTTGGACAGCATAGTGGAAAGGAGGAATAAATAAATGAAAGAAAACATGTGTGAATTAAGGAGGATATGGACGGCAACATGAATTAAATATTCCCTTGTCTTCTTGTGAGTAAGTGGACGGCTAAAATGGAGCATGATTGAATGATTTTTAATTGCCAGGATTTTAAACAATTGAGCAGCACATGCAAGTTGACTTTCATGAAATTATTCAAAGCATGGGGACGGCTAAAAGCATTCCTTGGCCGAATTCCAAGCTTTCATGAATTTAAATTTCTTGAAGACCACTTGTCCTATAAATAGGTTGGACCTTTGTCATTTGAGGAACATTATTTTGATGAATGAATATTTTTCTTTTTGGTGAGTTTAATTCACTCTCCTAATTCTTCAAGGTTTGAATTGACTTATCTAGTTTCTAGTGGCGTCATTCTATCATTTTTTCGAACTTATCATCCTTTCAGGTGTGGCGGTCATTTATCTATACCGTTGGTTCCTGTCTTGCTAGATAGTGGGTCTCGATTTTTATTCAAAACTCCTTTCATCAATTTGAAGCTTATAAGATTCGGGTCTTTAATTTTTATTAAAGGTTCTTTCTTATTTCAAATTCGTATCCACCTCAACTACTTACCTACCTTTATTTTTCAAAGACATTATCGATAAAATTTCTCCTTTTGTTATCTAAACAAAAAATTACCTAATTTATGATCGGGCAACATTTACGATTTGTTTTCAAACCCGAGACGATTCGTATCAATGGTCATGTTATTAGGTCACACAGGCGTGTGCCCCTTGTATTTAGTGACATTTTCCAAAGTTTTCTAAAGAATTCGTTTGGTCATGAACTATTTCTAAAGTGTGTTTTGGGCCTCGTAGGCTCAAATTAAGGATCTTAAGACAAAGTTTGAAAAGTTTTAAATTTGAACGAACTTTTATGACTAGAAAAAGTATGCTAGTATGTGTTTAAGTAAGGTAATGCCTCGTACCCTGTTCCGACGTGTTACATTTAGTGGTATCAGAGCTATGGTTTAGTCAATTCTCTGACTAACCTAGCGTGTGTACAAGTTTAGCTATACATGCCATATATGAATTATGATAGTGTGACGACTCCTGACAATTTAAAATTTGTTTTTATATAGTAAATGGATCCCGACGGAGCAGTGGCAGATGATGTAGAAAGTAATACGCCGGCTCCCGCAGAAAGGACCGCGCTAGTCAAAAGTGGGCCCGTGACACTGAGTCAGGGCGGAGGAGCTAGAGAAGCCTTCCTTCATGTGGTGAGTGCTTGGTATTCGGAGTTTGTTCGTTCAAACCCGAATGCTCCACCTCCTCCAATCCCTCAGCCAGCCCCTACAGCTCCACAAGTAGTGGAAATGATTAGAAGGGAAAAACCTCTAGTAGACAGAATTTGAAACCAAGGGGCTGAGGAATTTCGAGCGAATATAGTTGATGATTCAGAGAGAGAAAAATTATGGCTAGAAAATACCATTAAGGTATTCGATGAATTGTCTTGCACATTAGAGGAGTGCATGAAGTGTGTAGTGTAACTCCTGCAAGACTCGGCCTACCAATGGTGGAACACCCTTGTGTCAGTTGTACCAAGGGAAAGAATTACATGGGAGTTTTTCCAAGAGGAATTCCGAAAGAAGTATATTAGGCAAAGGTTTATCGATCAAAAAAGAAAGGAATTCCTTGAGTTAAAACAAGGGCCGAATGATGGTAACCGAGTATGAGCGTGAGCTTGTAAGGCTCAGCAAATATGCTCGGGAATGCATATCCACTGAAGCCATCATGTGTAAGAGGTTTGAGGATGGATTAAATGAAGACATCAGACTATTAGTTGGCATCTTGGAATTAAAGGAGTTTGTGGTGCTTGTTGAGAGAGCGTGCAAGGCTGAAGAATTGACCAAAGAGAAAAAAAAAGCTGATATTGAGTCTTGTGACTCAAAGAAAAGACAGTTAGGGAAATTGTTTCAGTCTTCATCCAAGAAATCGAGAGAGTTCACTACCCGATCAAATGCTTTAGCGGGATTCTTGAGTAGAAATAGGAGTAAGCAGTACTCGGTTTCTAAGGCTCAGACCACTTCTATTGCAAGTGTTGGTAGTGCTCAACCAAATAAACCGGAGTGTTTGTAGTGTGGTACACGACATTTCAGTGGGTGTCGAGGAAATGATAGAGTCTATTTCAAGTGCGGTTCACTAAACCACTTTATTTGAAACTTTCCTGAGATGGATGAGAAAGACATAAAGCAAGATGTGCGAGCGAGTAATGCTCCTTCTAGAGGTAGACCATAGAAGAACCCAGGAAGTGGGGCTAGCAGTAGAGGTGCACCTAGAGATTCCACCGTGAGGTCTGAGGGCCGAGCACCTACAAGGACTTATGCCATTCGCGCTCGCGAAGAGGCATCGTCACTAGATGTGATTACGTGTACTTTTTCTCTTCGCGATATTTCTGTTGTTGCTTTGTTTGATCTAAGGTCTACCCATTCATATGTTTATATGAAATTGGTGTCTAGTATGAATATGTTTGTTGAGTCCACAGAAATTGTCATAAAAGTGTCAAACCCTTTAGGCAAGCATGTGCTAGTTGAACAAGTGTGTAGAAATTGTCCCTTGACAATTATAGGTCATTGTTTTCCGGCTAATCTTATGCTGCTACCGTTTGATGAATTTGATGTGATTCTTGGTATGGACTGGCTAGCAACTCATGATGTGATAATAAATTGTGGGAGAAAATTTATTGAATTGAAATATGAAAATGGGGATATCCTTCGGGTCGAATCAGGTGAATCAGATAGCTTGCCTGTAGTGATTTCTTCTTTGGCGACTGAGAAATGTATAAGAAAAGGGTATGAGTCTTATCTCGTGTTTGTGTTGAATACTCAAGCATCGGAAGTAAAGATTGAGTCAGTGCCTGTGGTATGTGAGTACCTAGATGTGTTTCCGGAGGAGTTACCTGGATTGCCTCCAACTAGGAAAGTTGAGTTTGGTATTGAGTTAGTCCTTGGTACGACACCTATTTCGTTTGCCCCGTATAGGATGGCACTGTTGGAGTTAAAAGAGTTGAAAGTTCAGCTACAAGAGTTAATGGATAAGGGTTTTGCGAGATCGAGCTATTCTCCATGGGGTGCTCCGGTACTTTTTGTGAAAAAGAAAGACGGTTCAATTAGATTATTTATAGACTACCGATAGCTTAACAAGGTTACAGTTAAGAACAAGTATCCTTTGCCAAGGATCAACGATTTGTTTGACCAATTGAAGGGAGCCACAGTGTTTTCTAAGATAGACCTAAGGTCCGGTTATTACCAGTTGAGAGTTAAGGAACAAGATGTATCGAAAATTGCATTTCGGACGAGGTATGGCCACTATGAGTTCCTTATCATGCCCTTTGGCTTAACGAATGCTCCTGCAGTATTCATGGATTTAATGAACCGTATTCTCCGACTGTACTTGGATAAGTTTATAGTTATTTTTATTTATGACATATTAATTTATTCTCATGATGAGAGTGAGCACGCGGGGAATTTGATAACTGTTTTGCAAACTTTAAGAGATAAGCAGTTGTATGCTAATTTTAACAAAAGTGATTTTTGGCTTCGAGAAGTCGGATTCTTGGGCCACATAGTGTCGGGTGATGGAATTAGAGTTGACCGGGGTAAGATATCGACTATTGTTGATTGGAAACTGTCGAGGAATGTGTCAGAGATCAAAACCTTTTTGGGCTTAGGGGGATAGTATAGACGGTTTGTTAAAGGATTCTCCATGATTTCTATACCAATGATGAGGTTGCTATAGAAAGATGTCAAGTTCGTATGGACAGAGAAGTCCCAACAGAGTTTTGAGAAACTAAAAGCATTGTTTATTGAAGCCACAGTTTTAGTGCAACCGGAACCGGGAAAGGAATTTGTGGTGTATAGTGATGCATCCTTAAATGGATTGGGGTGTGTACTTATGCAAGAAGACAAGGTAATAGCATATGCCTCGAGGCAACTGAAGCCGCATGAGAAAAACTATCCGGCTCACGACTTAGAGTTAGCCTCCATAGTGTTCGCACTGAAGATTTGGAGACACAATTTGTATGGTGAGAGATGCCGAGTATTCACCGACCATAAAAGTCTAAAGTATTTGATGACTCAAAAGGAACTAAACTTTTGCCAACGAAGATGGCTAGAGCTCATAAAAGATTACGAACTGGTGATCGATTATCACCCGGGGAAGGCGAACGTGGTCACCGATGGTTTGAGTAGGAAGTCATTGTTTGCCTTAAGGGCTATGAACACTCAGTTGTTAGTAACCGACGATGGTTCAATTTTAACCGAGTTGAGAGTGAAACCAATGTTTTTGCAAGAGATCTGCGAAGCTCAGAAAGGTGATAAAGAATTACAAGCTAAGATAACTTAGCGCTAGACGGGTATAGAATCAGACTTTCAGATTGGTTCAGATGGCTGTTTAATGTTTTGAGATAGAATTTGTGTACCCAAAGACGATGAGCTTATTCAGAAAATTTTGCATGAGGCACATAACAGTCGTATGTCTATCCATCCGGGTAGTGTGAAAATGTATAATGACTTGAAGAAAATGTATTGGTGATCAAGAATGAAAAGAGACATCTTAGAGTTTGTCTCTAAGTGTTTAATCTGTCAGCAAGTGAAAGCTGAACACCAAGTACCTTCAGGTTTACTTCAGCCCGTGATGGTTCCCGAGTGGAAATGGGACCATATTACCATGGATTTTGTGTCTGGATTGCCGTTGACGCCAAGGAAGAAAGATGTCGTTTGGGTTGTGGTTGACAGGCTTACGAAATCGGCTCATTTTATACCGGTGCGTATCGATTATCCACTTGAGAAATTGGTTGATTTGTATGTTTCCGAAATTGTAAGACTTCACGGGGTACCTTTATCGATCATTTTGGAAAAAGTTGCAAGAAGCATTGGGGACGAAACTGAATTTTAGTACGACTTTCCATCCGCAGACCGACGGTCAATCGGAAAGAGTAATTTAGATTCTTGAAGATATGTTGCAATGTTGTGTTCTTGAGTTCCAAGCCAGTTGGGAAATGTATTTATCACTGGTAGAGTTTGCCTACAACAATAGTTATTAGTCGAGTTTGAAAATGGCGCCTTATGAGGCTTTGTATGGGCGTAAGTGCCAAACGCCCTTTTATTGGTCTGAACTCAAGGAAAATCAGATATACGGGGTTGACTTAGTCAGAGAAATAGAAGAGAAAGTAAAAGTGATTCGTGGTTGTTTAAAGGCTGCTTCGGATAGATAGAAATCCTACAAGGACTTGAAACAGAAAAAGATTAAGTTTCAAGTTGGTGATAAGGTATTTTTGAAAGTATCCTCGTGGAAGAAAGTCCTCAGATTCGGTAGGAAAGGAAAATTAAGTCCACGGTTTATTGGGCCATATAAGGTGACTGAGAGAATTGGACCGGTAGCATACCAATTAGCTTTACTGTCCGAGTTAGAGAAGATCCTTGATGTTTTCCATGTGTCTATGTTGCGCCATTATTGTTCTAACCCATCACATGTGATTTCACCAACAGAGGTTGAAATTCGACTGGATATGACCTATGGTGAAGAGCTGGTTAAGATTTTAGATTGAGAGGTCAAGAAATTAAGGAATAAGATTATAGCACTCGTGAAAGTACTATGGCATAGACATGGGGTTGAAGAGGCTACATGGGAGCCCGAGGAGACTAAGAGAGATCAATACCCAAACCTTTTCACTGGTAAGATTTCGGGGACAAAAATCCCCCAAGGGGAGAATTGTAACAACTCGATATTGGGGCTAGTTAGAACAGTGGTTTCAGAACCACTAATCCAAGGCCAGAGAAATTATTTTTAATATTATTTTATGTGTTATAGCATGGTTATATGAGTGCATAAAAATTTTAGTGATTACTTGCTTAATTTCGAAAAAGGACTAAATCGCATAAATTGCAAACGTTCTGTTCTACAAACTAAAGGTGTTAAATAAATATAGAACCTTAAATTGGAGGTCCTTAATGTGCAAATAGGCCCTTAAAAGAGTGATGGCCGGCCATAGGGGACAAAAAAGAATGAAAATTTGGTCAAAGTTGGTGGCATTAGGTGACTTAATTGATGAAATAAAAATAAAATAAAGAGAAAAAGATATCATCTCTTCATCTTCCTCCCTACCACCGAAATTTTTAGCAAACTTAAGGGTTTTGAGAGCTCAAAATTTTAGCCAAGCTTTTCTATTGCAAGTAAGTCATTTTGATGATCATTTTTGTTGATTTTTGTGTTTTTGGAACCCTTGTAGCTTAATCTAGCTAATGAGGAGACTATTTTGCACTATGGTTGAAAGTCTAGGGTTTTGCCATGAGAGCATTAGTGTTGTTTGTTGAATTTTTATGGAATAAAATGAATCTTGGTTGTTAAATAAACAACTTTTGTTAAGTGATTTTCATGAAAACACCTAAAAAGGACCTTTTTGTAAAGGTTGTAAAATAGGTGGTAAATGTGTGAAATAATTGGATTTGTGAGTTGCTATAAGCTTAAAATAGATTCGGCTAGATTTGGTTAATGAGGAAATTTGATGAAAATCATTTTACGAGCTTAGGGGCAAAATTGTAATTATGTGAAAGTCTAAGGGGCAAAACGATACTTTTGCCGAAGTAGGAATTTTGGAATTTCTTGATTTATGTAGTGATTAAATAAGTGAAATTGTCATTATAGATCAAGAAAAACGGAGTCCGGACCTAGACCGGGGGAAAACCAAGCTAGTAGACTAATTCTGTAACAGCTCGATTTAGGGCCTAGTCGGAACAGTGGTGCGAGACCACAAATCCGAAGTAGTAAAATGAGTTATTAAAGTATTTGAGATGTTTGCATGATGATATGAAAGTTTCATGTAGAAATTTTTTGGAAATTTCCATAAAAAGGTCCATTAGGACTAAATTGCAAAAGTTGCAAAATATGAGTTTCTAGAAGTTTTTTGTATGAAATAGCTTTAGAATATTAATTAGAAGTCCTTAAATAGAAATTTTCCCAAATTATAATTTCTGGACAAAATTGGACATGAGTTAGAAATTTGTAAAAGTTTAATGAGAAGGGCATTTTGGTCATTTATCTATTAAATGATTAAAATAGGAAAAAAGATGACAAAAATCATTATCATCTTCTTCCTCAAGTGTTGAAAATTAAAGGAAGCCATAGCTAGGGTTCTTCAAATTTTCAAGCTTGCTAGTAAGTTCATCTTAGCCCCGTTTTTAATATTCTTCGTATTTTTGGAGTCCTCGTATTATGAATTAGCTATTTTTAGCTATAAAACGAGCTTAGATGCATGTTTAAAAATCTACCCATGTATGACATGTTAGTAAAATGATATTTTATGGAAGATTATGAGAGTTTGATGTTAGATAAATGTTTTTTCCTTAGTGAATTTTATGAAAAATGATAGTATGGACTAATTTGTAATAGTTATGAAATTGGTCATACATAATAGAAATAGTGAGAATTGATGATTGTTGTAGTAGAGAAAATGAATCAGCTAAGCATGACATTTAAGAAAGTTGAATGAAAATCATTTTACGAGCCTAGGGGCAAAAATGTAATTATGAGAAAGTTTAGGGACAAAATAGTAATTTTGCCAAAGTATAAGTTAAGAGTCAATTTAGTCAATGTGAGTATTAAATGATCTAAATTATTATTATAGATCAAGAAAAACGAAGCCCAAATCGAAACCGAGGCAAGAACAAAGTCGAGGACTAAATTGCATATCTACATACATTTTGTATATTGAGGTAAGTTTGTATGACTTCTAAGCTTTATGATTACTATCAATGAATTACTTAGTATAATGTACATTATTACCATAGAAATGCTTAATGTTGTGTTAAATAAAGAAATCAATGAGATTAAGCATGAGAAAGTCCCGATTGAAGTTGAATTACTTAGGATACTCGATCTACCACATGAGATAAGAAAGTCTGTATAAGACCAAGCCAAGGCATGGCATCAGCAATCAAGCAAAATTATCATGTAAGTCCAAGACAAGTCTTGGCATTGAAGAGTTATTATGAGAAGAAGACCCATGTAAGCCCAAGCCAAGGCATGGCATTGGTGTGTCTCCAAGTAAAGATGTCATGTAAGTCCAAGACAAGTCTTGGCATTGAAAAGTTATCATGAGATAGAGATCCCATGTAAGTCCAAGCCAAAGCATGGCATTGGTGAGTAACAAGAAAGATTTCATGTAAGTCCAAGCCAAGGCTTGGCATTGACCAGTTCATGAGTAAAGATACCAAATAAGACCATGTCAAGACATGGCAATGGTAAGTTCTTAAGGGAACACACAAGGAAGACTTTGAGTAAGTCCATGTCAAGACATGGCATCGATACCAAGATGAGAGATCCCATGTAAGACCATATCTAGGATATGGCTTTGGCATCGAGTTATATGTGGAATGAGATTTAGTATCCTTGGTTATTCATAGAAATTCATCGGGCAAATGAGTAAAACTTAAATAAGATAGCAAGAAAATTAAGTAAGCAAAGCTATTATCAAAATGGAAATGAGTATTATTCATGTTATGAATGATGAATTAGAGATTATGATTATTATAGTAAAGTATGCTGATCTATGTGATCAAGTGATACATGTACCTTATTTACCTCACGAGCATGAGACTAGTAAGTATCATGAGATATGTAAGAACCAGTAAGAGTAAGTAAGCTTAAATAGCTGAAATTATGATGCTATTGTTTATGCCAAACGGGTTATGTTAAACAAGTATGATGTTATGTGAATTTTATGCAAACTTACTAAGCGAAATGCTTACGTCTTTTATTCTTTCTTTCCCTGTAGTCCTGCCCAGCTAATATCGTGGATCATAGTCATCGGAGCTCGGAGCACACTATCAATCGCTATTTTGGTCTAGCTGATAAACCGTAAAAGTAACATATTTTTATCCCACATTTAATATGCTTTTGGATGATTTACCCCTTGTTTTATATAAAAAGGTGCTTTTAATCCTTTCTTTTCATGTCTTATACCCAGGAAGGCACCCAAGGATGAAAAGAACACAAAACGGGCCTAAAACAGAGTAAATGGGCCTTAACACGAAATCGACACGGCCTGGCCCAAAGCACACATGGCTGTGCCTTGACGAACACCTAGAGCACGGCCTCAACCCCGCCACACACGGCCGTGCCTCAAGAGAAATCTGAGCATGGTCAGGTCTCGATTCACACGGGCGTGTGACATGGCCGTGCCTCTGACGCTGGAAAGAGCAATTTTAGTCGGAAAAGGATACTTAGGGAGAAAGAATCGCGTTTCAAGAGCCTATAAATAACCTCCAAGTATCACCTGTTTGACGGAGCGAAAGCGAGGCCAAGGAGCCAAGTCGAGAAGGTCAGAGTTAGGGAATAACGCGAGGATAGCCAGTTGATCCATCCCAAAGAAGCCGAAGTTATACTCAAGACAGCGGAATTCTACTTCGATTCCTTCAGGGGGTTTTAGGATTTTTCCTATGTTTTGTTTTATCTTTTCTCTTGCGATGGTTTGTTTATTCATTATGAACTAAACCCCTCAGATAACCTAGATGGATTTTATTATTTGATTTTTAAGTTATATGATAAATTACTTAGTTTGTTCTTAATTATGTTGCTTAATCTTAGTTTGTTCTTAATTATGTTGCTTAATCCAAATCTAATATGCTTAGGTGGAGGAGGAATAGACCCTGCAGAAGATCTAACATAATTAAGCGGAGTTGATCGGACGCCTAGAGATAGGGTTAAGAGATTTTTCCGGATTAGGGTGAAACCTAATATGGGAGTCCATTGATCGATTTACTGCTATCCTAGAGGGTTATTATAAGCGAACGAGAGTTCCACTAATTAACCTAGGGTTAGACGTTATTCACCTCGAGAGAGGGTTTAATATAGGTTAGGGAGTCTTACGGATCAAGCTAAGTAAAAGAAATCATATAATTTAGGGTTAATTAATAAGTGAAGTCTAGGTGGATTCTTCCTGAGGGTATCGTTGTAATCAACTGAGTTTTCCCTCAAAGTTATTTTCCTATTTGTCCTTTTTCTCTTTGTGTCCTTAGTTTAGTCTTCGTCAAAAGTAATCTTCACTCTAACTTTAAGGCTAAATAATAAAAAGAAAGCGAGTATTAATACTCTTAGTTCCTTTGGGTTCGATAACCGGTCTTGCCTAAGCTATACTACTGTTCGATAGGTACACTTGCCTTAATATCGTTGTCAGAGTTAGTCTCTAGGTTTGATCATAGTCTCTAGGTTTGATCATTTTTTTATAAATATTTAAAGCTCTGATTTTACAGCGATCAATAGCCAAGATGTTTATATTAAGTATGGCATGTATAGGAACATTTCATTTTGAGAATATGTCTAAAAAAAAGGGCAAAAGTATGAGCTATCAAGTTTATTATTCTTTTGTATATGGCTAAGTGATTGGCCAAGATTGACTAAGTATGTATGTTTATCGATATCAATGAAACATGTAGTTTTTTTCATGAAAGATATAGTAATTTGAGTTGTTGGATTGAATATGAGATTGATCTTGATTTTAGGGTGGCAATTGGCTGGGTAAATAGCCTTCAAGTGCCCACACGGATAGACACATGGGTGTGTGTCTAGGCCGTGCGTGCCCTGCACCTTAGCACTTTAAGTTAGATTAAACTACGGGCTAATCCCACGGCCGTTTGTTTAGGCTGTGTGTGACACACAGTCAGAACATGGGCGTGTGCCCAGGCCGTGTGGATAAGTTAGTATATCAAGGTATAGCACACGGTCTAAGTCCACGGGCATGTCAAGGCCGTGTGTAACTAGTCAGTGTCGACCACGGGTGGAAGACACGGGCATGTTTTAGGGGTAGGGGTACACGGGCCTGTCCCCAAGCTACATGTCCCCAAGCTACATGGGCGTGTGACCCCTGTTTTAAGAAAAAAGTTTTCGATTGAATTCCGAAAGTTTCCAGTACTGTGTTTAAGGCCTCGTAGGCATATGAGATGTATGAGTTGTTTAACGAATATAAGTTTTTAATTCGGAACGAAATTTTATAGCCCGTAAATACAAGTTTAAGCAAGTTCAAGCATAGTAATGTCTCGTATCCGGTCTTAGCCTCAGACTCGGGTATGGGGTGTTACAAATTCAATCTAGTCGCCCACTTTTTGTATGCCGAGATAAGTCGTACGTAAATAATACAACTCTATTGTTTTATGCATTCAAAGATTGATATTGCATAAAATGCTTGATTATTGTTGTGAACATGCATGATGAAATTTGATGTGGTATAATATCGGTTGAACCTTAGGAATACATTAGATACCCATGCCATGACATTTGGGATATATGTGTGCTAGTGTAAGAAAATGTCTAGGACATGGCATCGGCCACATTATGAGAGCCAGTGTAAGACCATGTCTAAGACATGGCATTGGCGTTGATATGTGTGTGCTAGTGTAAGATCATGTCTGAGACATGGCATCGGCCACATTTTGAGAGCCAGTGTAAGACCATGTCTGGGACATGGCATCGGCGTTGATATGTGTGTGCTAGTGTAAGACCATGTCTGGGACATGGCCCCGGCCTCGACATGTGAGCCAGTGTAAGACCATGTCTGGGACATGGCATCGGCATTGTACCCTCTTTTGTGAGGCTTGTCGGGTATCCTTTGGTATTCCAATTGGTTCAACGGGTAATTTAGAACTTGTGTCAAAAGTGAGAAAAGTTACAACTATGTTGTAAGTGATACAGGTACCTACATGAAATTCATGACAAATGAGCTCGAATTATGTTGTATGATTAATAGGGTGAAAATGAGTAAGTTATGCCTTTAATCATTCGAGAATTATGTGTAAGATTATAATATGTTATGAGTATGATAATGCATGGTAATTGTTGTTAATTATTTACATGTGACTTACTAAGCTTTATGCTTACTCTCTCTCCTTTCCATTTTCTTATAGTGCCACCAAGTTAGCTCGGGGATCAAAGAATGTCGGAGACTCGATCACACTATCAATCTGAACAATTGGTATAGTTAGATTTATCATTTTGAGTATGGCATGTATAGGGACTTGGGCTTTTTTCAAGTGTCATATTGTTTTTGCCAAATGTGTTGGCTTGTCTTGAAGATTGATTCATTTTGTATAAGGCCATGGATGATGCCTAATATCTGTTGTTGATTTATGTCAATGATGATGTTTTTCATGATTGAGCAAGTTGCATGGATAAATGAGTAGTCTAACACCCTTCACTCGTATCCATGTCGGACTAGGGTTATGAGGTATTGTCGATCGATTCATAACAATTAAACCACCATGGCTCACACACCAGCATATCATAATTATTCAATAACAGAAAATCCCTTTTTAAGGTCTACGAGGCCTTAAACATGCTTTAGAGAAGGTTCGGGACTAAACCGATCTCAGATTGAAACTTTGCAGTACTTACAAAATTTTTCTTTCAAAACAGGGCACACGTGTAACATCCCCAAACCCGGCCCATTCATTAAGACCGAATCTGGTTATGTTAGGGAAAAATGTATTTGAAAAGTTTAGGTTTAGAGAAAAAGGTTAGGTGAAAACTTGTGGTTGCTTTTGTAATCTTGTGAAAATCTTGGTCATGATTGTTTCAAAACTCATGTTTTATTTTGAAAACTCAGAGGATTAAAAATTTAGTTGAATCAATGGATGAAACCATTTATCATTTCCACATAGCAATTTAAATTAAATTAAACCATAGTTAAAAAATACCAAAATAATAAAATGGCCTTTATTACAACCCAATACTTAAAATGAAATACTAGTATCAAAATCAAGCATAAATATTAAATCATCATCTTCGGCATGGGCCACCTTGTCCTCTCCGATCCCGGTCCAGCTTTATGCACTACCTGAAACAGTTAAAGGAAAAAGGTGAGTCACCAAGACTCAGTGTGCCACCCTTTTCCCAGATTAGCAGAATATCATATACAAACATAAACATGATCATCATGCATCCAATTCACATGCACCCAACCTAGCCATCCATACACCTTTTCTACCCCGTGTGGTACCAAACCACTGGTGGTGCCAAACCACTGGTGTCCCAAAGACACAAAATGTGTTACCAAAACACTGGTGTCCCAAAGACACGATATCCGTCAATGTGGTGCCAAACCACTGGTGTCCCAAAGACACGATTGTGATACCAAATCACTGGTGACCGAAGTCACAAATCAGATGATGGGGCCAACCCATCGTGTGATACCAAATCACTAGCGACAATCCCGTATCTCTCAAGTGGGGCCAACCCACGGTGGTGTCAAACCACAGGGACGAGTCGCAATGAGGTGCCAAACCTCTGGTGTCCCAAAGACACAAATGTGGTACCAAACCACTGGTGACCGTAGTCACAATAATCGAGTGATGGGGCCAACCCATCGTGTGATACCAAATCACTGGCGTCAATCCCTCAATACCGCCTTGTGGGGCCAACCCACTGTGGTGCGAAACCACGGGGACGAGACGCTGAGGTGCCAAACCTCTGGAGGTGCCAAACCTCTGGTGACCCAAAGTCACAAAGTTGTGTTACCAAAACACTGGTGCTCGTCAGCACAAAATATCACTGCCCCCTCCACTCGTACAACCCACACAATAAATGACATGCATTTTAGCACACAATATACCATTACGAATGTTTAGTAACGTACATAGGTTTTATCATCAACCAATCAATATATTACATGCCAGACACATCATGCTTACCAAAAGCATCATAATGAAATTCATAACAGGGACTTACCTGACCCTTTGCCACATACCTTAATGGTATCTCATCCACCTTACCATGGATGCACATAGCACACAGCTCATATGCATATATATTTAACAACAAAGAAGTGTGTATATGTACACAATATCACAAACACATATATTACTAGGAGAGTGTGAAAGTACACACCTGCAAGCCTTAACCAAAGAATCGATCTAAGACCCCCGATCCTCTTGCTCCTAAAACAATCGACCAACCAAGCATTAGCACTCATACCATTCGGCTATAACCATCTTAAACCAAAGGGGTTATCGATTAACCTTTACCTCACGATTGATTTGGTTTCTTACCAAATCCCGAACCAACCAATGGTTCCTCTGACAATCGGCCTTCCCTTAAAACATAAACAACATAATCATGCTAATCAACCTCTAAGGGTATAATCGTAACTTTACCTACTAAGGGTATTTTCGTAAATTCACACTTGCAATGGCCTTTCTGAAGGCCTAATGTCGCCACTAGAGACTCAGCTACCACTTCCGGTCGTACCGGACGATTGGGCCTAAAACCCGATTTCGGCCCATCCGAGCCCACATGCTCATGTGGCCCACCTAACACGAATCTAGCCACGTATATAACTTCTACCTAGTCTAGTTCAACATATACTAACCAATCATGCAATTTACTCATATGGGCCCACGGGCCCATTGGGCCCACTTCGGCCCATCGAGGCCCAAGCAGCCCCAACCCACAAGAATACTACTGATGGCCTCAACTATCGCGTCGAAGCCCCACACATGCGCTCGCACGCTTGTGTGGCTACTAATGCCGTGTGACCGGCATTTCGGCATTTGCCGCTCTACAACTAGAGTAGAGAGAGTTACACACCTGATAGGACTCTGGGGCTAATTCGCGCTCCGACCACTCTTGTGCCCAAACGCCCTCCAAGATGTGTTTACTCTCCTCCTAGGATGCTCCTAATATACCTAGCTCTTCACCTTCATTCTTTGTGTCTTTCCGATGTGGGATCCCTTCCTCAGTAGAGTTTAAATTCAACTGAAACTCTTGCCGTCCAATCCGCAAAATAAATACTCCATTGCTTGTCATGAGATTCGAACCCAGGCTCCCTTGCAACATAATCCACGCTGCTAACAACTTGGCCACAAGCTCCTCTTGTGTCTTAAACCATGCGCAACTAAATATAAACTATGGGCCAAATTCTAAGGTCCAAGCAAAAAGAAACCAAAATGCAAAAGCCAAGACTTGAACCTTGGACCTCCTTCCTTCCCTTGTGGCGTCACTCCCTTGTCTCTTATGTGACGTCACTTTGCCACTACACCACACACTTTTTTTGTGTCATTTTCTCCATATTTTATTCTTAAGGCCTATCTACCAACTTCTAGGGTTTTTTTCACCTAAAACCAAAATTTCCCCAAAGCCAATATTTGATCCCGGGACTTCATAGAAGGCCTCTAACCTTCCAAAATCACTTATCTAATGGATCTAACTAGCATTTAAGCCGGTCTCTTGTTCTCCAAAAATTTAAACGCTACTACGCCTAAGGCCCATTGGGCTCAATTCTCCTAGGCCCAATTTCGGGATGTTACAAATCTACCCTCCTTAAAGAAATTTTGTCCTCGAAATTTCCAACTAACTAACAGTCGCACATCCTAACCTACCACACTACGCTCTTGCTGCGCACTCTGATCTTAATAAAGCTGTGATTCCACCTTGACCACGTCCGCGACAACCACGTCCCCTAGAACTCATATCTAGCGTCGCGATTTAATCTGATTAAAAGTTTTATGCATTAGAAATTTTGTTCCACTGTTTTATCCACGAGCAAATTTTATGAACAGAAGTTTCTGGAAGTCGTTCTTTCGAGCAATCAAAGTTTCATCTCAAGTTCTCTGTTCTAATTCAAACATTCACATACTTCACTAAAGACACATTCATTTATCCATGTCACTTTCTTGAGCATTCCCAACCCAGGGGTAATTTCGTCATTTTCCTATAGGGGTATTTCGGTAATAACTCAGGGTCAATTTGAAAATAGTTTTCAAATTAAAGATATTTCAAAGTTTACAAAATCTCAGGAGTCATCTTGAAAAATTTGTTTTTCAAACCAGATGTGTTGTAAAAATTTCAGAAATCGGGGTTATTTCAGTAATTGGGGACGTTAAGGGCATTTTCGTAAATTTCTTAAATCAGGATATCTCGATATTTGTAAAGCAGAAGTTTTTGATATTTTCATAATGTAAGAACATTTTAGTAAAAATCGAGGGAATTATGAAAATTTTGAAACCAAGGGCATTTTGGTAATTTTGTTCATCAGGGGTAATTTTGTAAATTTTCAAATCAGGGTATCTTGAAAATAGCGTTTTTGTATACTTTTGCAAAGTAGGGAAATTTTATTAAAATTGGAGTTAAACCGGAAATCTTGAAAGTCAGGGGCATTTTAGTAATTTTCAACACAGGGGTATTTTGGTAATTTCATAAACCGAAAACGTCCTTCAAAAATCAAATTTAGGGTTTCACATACCAAAGGGGTAAAGTTGAAAATTTTAAAACAGGAAATTTTAAAACAATCAGGTCAAATCCCTTTCGGGTTTTAATAATCGGTTTAGCCTATGAAGAAGTCCTCTTGGTTAAGGCGAACCGTAGCTACGCACCAGGTAGGATTCGTGTAAAGAGGAGGTGAGTCGCTAGGACTGCTTAAATACCAAGCTCTTACTGAATGCCACTCCTAGACATGCGTACAGTGGTTACCACACCTTAACTCGGCGACTTACTTCACAGGTTTGTTTAATAACCTTAAGTCTTATGCATGTGTTTGAGTAGACTAGTCCTAGGGTTCAACATATCCTAGTTCACTAATCTACGTTCCCATAAAAGCCCATAATAAATCATACAAACAAAACACTTCAAGAGCTTACCTGGTGGACTTCGGGTCGGAGACACAGGTGCCATACCAGAATAACCTGAAAACTTTTTATAAAAGCCCACATTTCGAAAAGCCCATTTTGAAAACTGTTTCGGGCCCAAAACCCTCAAAGCCGAGTTTTGAATCGGGCTCTGATACCAAACTGTAACATCCCCAAACCCGGCCCATTCATTAAGACCGAATCTGGTTATGTTAGGGAAAAATGTATTTGAAAAGTTTAGGTTTAGAGAAAAAGGTTAGGTGAAAACTTGTGGTTGCTTTCGTAATCTTGTGAAAATCTTGGTCATGATTGTTTCAAAACTCATGTTTTATTTTGAAAACTCAGAGGATTAAAAATTTAGTTGAATCAATGGATGAAACCATTTATCATTTCCACATAGCAATTTAAATTAAATTAAACCATAGTTAAAATAATACCAAAATAATAAAATGGCCTTTATTACAACCCAATACTTAAAATGAAATACTAGTATCAAAATCAAGCATAAAATATTAAATCATCATCTTCGGCATGGGCCACCTTGTCCTCTCCGATCCCGGTCCAGCTTTATGCACTACCTGAAACAGTTAAAGGAAAAAGGTGAGTCACCAAGACTCAGTGTGCCACCCTTTTTCCCAGATTAGCAGAATATCATATACAAACATAAACATGATCATCATGCATCCAATTCACATGCACCCAACCTAGCCATCCATACACCTTTTCTACCCCGTGTGGTACCAAACCACTGGTGGTGCCAAACCACTGGTGTCCCAAAGACACAAAATGTGTTACCAAAACACTGGTGTCCCAAAGACACGATATCCGTCAATGTGGTGCCAAACCACTGGTGTCCCAAAGACACGATTGTGATACCAAATCACTGGTGACCGAAGTCACAAATCAGATGATGGGGCCAACCCATCGTGTGATACCAAATCACTAGCGACAATCCCGTATCTCTCAAGTGGGGCCAACCCACGGTGGTGTCAAACCACAGGGACGAGTCGCAATGAGGTGCCAAACCTTTGGTGTCCCAAAGACACAAATGTGGTACCAAACCACTGGTGACCGTAGTCACAATAATCGAGTGATGGGGCCAACCCATCGTGTGATACCAAATCACTGGCGTCAATCCCTCAATACCGCCTTGTGGGGCCAACCCACTGTGGTGCGAAACCACGGGGACGAGACGCTGAGGTGCCAAACCTCTGGAGGTGCCAAACCTCTGGTGACCCAAAGTCACAAAGTTGTGTTACCAAAACACTGGTGCTCGTCAGCACAAAATATCACTGCCCCCTCCACTCGTACAACCCACACAATAAATGACATGCATTTTAGCACACAATATACCATTACGAATGTTTAGTAACGTACATAGGTTTTATCATCAACCAATCAATATATTACATGCCAGACACATCATGCTTACCAAAAGCATCATAATGAAATTCATAACAGGGACTTACCTGACCCTTTGCCACATACCTTAATGGTATCTCATCCACCTTACCATGGATGCACATAGCACACAGCTCATATGCATATATATTTATAACAACAAAGAAGTGTGTATATGTACACAATATCACAAACACATATATTACTAGGAGAGTGTGAAAGTACACACCTGCAAGCCTTAACCAAAGAATCGATCTAAGACCCCCGATCCTCTTGCTCCTAAAACAATCGACCAACCAAGCATTAGTACTCATACCATTCGGCTATAACCATCTTAAACCAAAGGGGTTATCGATTAACCTTTACCTCACGATTGATTTGATTTCTTACCAAATCTCGAACCAACCAATGGTTCCTCTGACAATCGGCCTTCCCTTAAAACATAAACAACATAATCATGCTAATCAACCTCTAAGGGTATAATCGTAATTTTACCTACTAAGGGTATTTTCGTAAATTCACACCTGCAATGGCCTTTCTGAAGGCCTAATGTCGCCACTAGCGACTCAGCTACCACTTCCGATCGTACCGGACGATTGGGCCTAAAACCCGATTTCGGCCCATCCGGGCCCACATGCTCATGTGGCCCACCTAACACGAATCTAGCCACGTATATAACTTCCACCTAGTCTAGTTCAACATATACTAACCAATCATGCAATTTACTCATATGGGCCCACGGGCCCATTGGGCCCACTTCGGCCCATCGAGGTCCAAGCAGCCCCAACCCACAAGAATACTACTGATGGCCTCAACTATCGCGTCGAAGCCCCACACATGCGCTTGCACGCTCGTGTGGCTACTAATGCCGTGTGACCGGCATTTCGGCATTTGCCGCTCTACAACTAGAGTAGAGAGAGTTACACACCTGATAGGACTCTGGGGCTAATTCGCGCTCCGACCACTCTTGTGCCCAAACGCCCTCCAAGATGTGTTTACTCTCCTCCTAGGATGCTCCTAATATAGCTAGCTCTTCACCTTCATTCTTTGTGTCTTTCCGATGTGGGATCCCTTCCTCAGTAGAGTTTAAATTCAACTGAAACTCTTGCCGTCCAATCCGCAAAATAAATACTCCATTGCTTGTCATGAGATTCGAACCCAGGCTCCCTTGCAACATAATCCACGCTGCTAACCACTTGGCCACAAGCTCCTCTTGTGTCTTAAACCATGCGCAACTAAATATAAACTATGGGCCAAATTCTAAGGTCCAAGCAAAAAGAAACCAAAATGCAAAAGCCAAGACTTGAACCTTGGACCTCCTTCCTTCCCTTGTGGCGTCACTCCCTTGTCTCTTATGTGACGTCACTTTGCCACTACACCACACACTCCTTTTGTGTCATTTTCTCCATATTTTATTCTTAAGGCCTATCTGCCAACTTCCAGGGTTTTTTTCACCTAAAACCAAAATTTCCCCAAAGCCAATATTTGATCCCGGGACTTCATAGAAGCCCTCTAACCTTCCAAAATCACTTATCTAATGGGTCTAACTAGCATTTAAGCCGGTCTCTTGTTCTCCAAAAATTTAAACGCTACTACGCCTAAGGCCCATTGGGCTCAATTCTCCTAGGCCCAATTTCGGGATGTTACAACACGCCCGTGTGGCTAGGCCTTGTGCTTTACACGACCATGCCTTAGACCATGTCTTACCCTGTGTGCAACACTGACTAGGGTCACACGGCTTGTCACACGCCCATGTGTCTGGCTCGTGTGCAACACTGATTTAAATCACACGAGCTATCACATGCCCGTGTGCAAGTCTGACTTGCTTCGAATTGGGACAGTGAAGGACACGGTCGAGACACACGCCCGTTTGCTCACCCTTGTGGGCAATTATAGGCCATTTACAAGGCCAAATTGCCACCCAATTTGGGTCATCCCTACATGTTCAATTCCAAAATCAAATAACATACAAATCATTCACCATCTCAAATACCATATCAAGTATGAAACATACCATAATGACCATTCACACAAGACCATAAATACACATTACATACACCATTTTCACATAGCCATAACATGTACTAAAATCATTCCATTATCAAGCCATATCACATGGCAAGATTTATACATCTCAAAACATTCCACAATCTCACTAGCCTATACATGCCATATACCATAAATACAACTTCCAGAAGGTACCAAAATAGTTGTCCGATAGTGTGATTGAGTCGCTGACGATCCCAGGATCTGAGCTAGCTTTAATGACACTGTAAAACAGAGAAAGACTTCACACAATAAGCTTTAAAGCTTAGTAAGTTCGTAATATAACACAATTGACTCAACAATTCAAATTCAATATGTAAAATTAACTAACACTTAGTTCAATTTACATCACTACTCAATCTCACCCATGGCTATTACTCACTTTCATACCATATCTATAGGTTCAGGTACAAGCATTTATAATGCTACTCAATTTAACCCTTTTCATCATTCATTCACATAATCTTACATCTATCTCATACACAATATCATCAACCACATAGGTTCTATACATACCTGTACCATCGCGTATTTATCTATCACATTTACCACTTCAATGCTCGATTTCATAATTCATTCGCTCCTCTTTAAACATTCGATAAACTCGCACACTTAGTGCCAATTAATTAGCTTGATTCCAAATTTATCTTTTCTTGATCTATCTAATATCAAATTCAACACATTTAATCTCATCTTCATCCAAAACAATTCATAAACACATAGTTAGGGCATTTTACACTTTAGCCCTTATAATTTCACATTTTAATATTTTAATCCCTATTTCACAATTACACATTATACACATAATTTACTCTCACCCAAGCTTGGCCAAATTTCATACTAGTCCCTAGCAGCCCATATCTTTCATTTATTTCACATTTTAACCCTTTAAAGTTTTATTTTCACAAATTAGCCCATAATAATCAATTTTATCAAAATTTCCAAATACAAAACATATTTATCATTCATCAAGCTTTCTTATTTCACCAACTATCAACACAAAACTCATATATTTATCAATGGCAAATCTCAATATCATCATAAATTCTGAAAATCAAAGTACGGGCTAGCTAGTACTCAAAGCAACGATCACAAAAACATAAAAATCATAAAAAATCGAACAAAATTCACTTACCAAATCAACCATGCTAATGCTGAAACCTCCAAAGCTTTAAACCCTATCTATTCTTTCTATTTTCGATGGAAGAAGGATGAACTAAATGAATTTTTGGCTTTGTTTTTACTTAATTCACACGTAATTAACTAATTACCCTTATAACCTTTGTAAACACATTTAAATTCCACTAATATAAGCTCATTTTTGTTCATCCATTAACCATGTGGTCTAATAACAACATAAGGACCCCGCATTTAATAAGACATAACATTTAAGCACTTTTAACTACTAGCAAGCAGGTTTTGCATTTTACGCGATTAGGTCATTTTTCACAAATCGACACACAAACGATAAAATTTTCACACAGAACTTTCACACATACTTTATTACATGCCATAAACACCAAAAATAATATTAAATTATTTCTCCAACATCGAAATTGTGGTGCTGAAACCATTGTTCCAACTAAGGTCTAAACCGAGCTGTTACAACTCTCCCCCCTTAGGGATTTTCGTCCCCGAAAATCTTACCAGTGAATAGATTCGGATATTGTTCCCTCATAGCATCTTCAGGCTCCCACGTAGCCTCTTCAACTCCATGTCTGTGCCACAACACTTTTACTAAAGCAATTTTCTTATTTCTCAATTCTTTGATCTCACGAGCCAGAATTTGAATTGGTTCTTTGCTATACGATAGATTAGACTGAATCTCAACTTCAGTAGGGGCAATCACATGTGATGGGTCGGATCTGTATCGTCGAAGCATCGATACGTGAAACACATTATGAATCTTCTCTAGCTCAAGTGGCAACAATAGTCTATAAGCAACCGGCCCAATATGTTCGATAATCTCATACGGCCCAATGAATCTCGGACTCAACTTGCCTTTTCTACTGAAAGGAAGTACTTTCTTCCATGGAGATACTTTAAAAAACACCTTATCACCGACCTCAAATTCATTATCTTTTCGTTTCAAATCTGCGTAAGAATTCTTATGATCTGATGCCGCTTTCAAACTGTTTCGAATCACTTTTACTTTTTTGCTCAGTCTCTCTGATCAAATCTACACCATGAATCTTATTCTTACTAAGCTCAGTCTAATACAATGGAGTTCTGCATTTACGTCTATAAAGAGCCTCATATGGTGCCATTTTAATGCTTGATTGAAAACTATTATTATACCAATGAACCCGATTATTGCAATTACTCAGGATACCCTTTTTTAGTTTAGCTTCTAGTTAGCTTCTAGAATCTAGTTCTTAGTTCAAGGTCCCTCTTTACTAACTAGAATCAAAGAATTAGTAGATCTGTTCCGCCCAAAATGGGAATGGGCTGGGGTTATGAACTTATAATCTATAATCTGATGATCGAGTCGATTCCATGATTATAAGTTCATTCCATACAGGACCAGACCGAAATAGGGCTATATACATTCTCATTATGAGAAGGGGTCATTCGAGCGTATCAAAATAGATACTATGTTTACATATGGATCCCTACGTCGTTACATTCCATTTAGGATTAGGAATGGGCGTAATCGAGCCTTCTTTTTACATATCTCTCGTTATTTGGGACCTTATTCACCTCTTTTCTTTTTTTCTTCTATTGAATCGAGAAATAAATAGGTTTGATTGTCCATCTTTTTAATATAATCTATATATATTTAATATAATCTTAATATAGACATCTTTCGGATACTTCAAATCGAAGCAATTGGATGTCTGACTTGGGCCTATATGACATGACCGATCAATAGAAATACTCCAACACTCCACCTTTGTCATATATTCCATACATCACACTAGATAGATATCATATTCATGGAATACGATTCACTTTCAAGATGCCTTGGTGGTGAAATGGTAGACACGCGAGACTCAAAATCTCGTGCTAAAGAGCGTGGAGGTTCGAGTCCTCTTCAAGGCATAATATTGAGAATGCTCATTAAATTGGAATAAGTTCGGTAGCGGATCACGAGATCTTGGTGATCTTCTCTATCTAATGAATGGGGAGTCCGCTTTGAAATCGTTCGCCCTGCACCCACCCCCGAGTATATGCTTCAACAGGAATCACGCACACAAGGGTAGATTGATACAATATAAACCTCTGGTAAAATGCCTCCCGTAACCAAGCGAATAAAGTACATTACATAGTCCGTTTTAGGGATTGGCGACTTACCCATTCCGTGACTTTGGCACTGGACGTTCCGAAAATGGGTACTATCGGGTCGGGTGAATTCAATAATAGACGCCTGATAGCATTCCAGCTTTCCTTCTCCTTTCAGGACCTATCCGAAAGAGAATCCAGTACTTCTCAGTCGTTTAGGGCGAACCGCCCCGTGGATATCTTTGCTTCGGAACAAAACAATTAGAATACAATTAGGCTCGGTCAACTGGAATGTGTATTATCCATATATTATCCATATAGGGGATCCTCCAGTTGAGAAGATCCATCGACCTGAGACAAAGAGAAAGGTCTATCTATTTTATTTAGTTATTCAATTAAACCAATGATTCGTTATTGGAGCAGATAGCAACAACCATTTCATCCGACATGCGTATTTTTGTTTTGCATTGGATTTACATCTTTCATTAATGGAAATTTTTTGATGTAGTGAGTAATAGCTCTGGTTGTTCACTATTCAAGAATTCTTGTTTAGGCAGTTCATACCATCCATACATAGTGTTTTGATCTAAGATTTCAATTATTCCATGTTTCAGCAGTAGCATATTGTTTCATGGAGCTAAGGTCCAAAATATGGAAGAAACAAGTGTTTCCACAACTCTACCACCCAGTCAATTCCGTTCCACTTAATCCCTATTTCATGACCACATATCTTTCCGGCTAAGTAATGGGAAACCTTTCTCCTCTTACATGAATCCAATTTTCATTTCATCCGGGAAAAGCCACCTTTTTCTCAACAATGTCTTTGTCATTTGATCTAATAGCCTTCCATTAGATAGGAACAGATTTGATAAATACTGATAACTCTCGGATAGAGTATTAGAACGGAAAAATCCATTAGATAATGAACTATTGGTTCTAAGCCATCTCTGGCGATGAATCAATAATTCGAAGTGCTTTTCTTGTGTATTCTTGATAAACCAGCGTTTATATATAGATGTAGGAGGATCTGTTTGGGAAGTAAGAAGCCCCTTTGACATCTCTTCATCTGCAAAGAATTCTCGGTGTGAAAACACAGATACAAAGGGCTAATCTTTGAATAGGAAAAAGAGTGGATTCGCAGGATCCCAAATGAATTGGCTTAATCGAAAAAAGCCTTGTTCTTTGGAAGATCTGTCCCGTGCCTGATACTGCATGGTTCCACTTTGCAAGAACGTCGAATCATTCTCTTGAAGCTCATCCTTTTCATCATAAATGATTCGCTTGCCCCGAAATGACCCGACCCAATAGGGAAATCCCAATTCATTTGGCCTTTCGATACAATCAAATAGAAAGACCCAAGGGCGCCATATCCTAGGAGCCCAAACTATGTGATTGAATAAATCCTCCTCTATCTGTTGCGGGTCGAGTACTCCTTCTCCTTCCCCTTCTTCAAACTCTGATTTGTATTTTTCATAGAGATTTCTCTGATCAACGATAGAACAAGATCAATTTTGCATCATATATAAGGGATTCCCCGGCTCGGACCGAAGAAGCAATGTCACTCGATCATTATCAAACTGACAGCAATCTTTTTCTGTCCGTGAGGATCCCACCAGAGCGCCTTCTACTTCTAATAGGCCATGAACTAGATCAAAATCATTCTCAACGAACCCATAAGAAGTGATCCCATTTTTTTCATCGGGTCCGGGTAGAGACCAAAGGTCTTGAGCGATCGATCCGGCAGAACAACTCAAAAGATAAAGAAGTATCGTTAATTTCTTCATGCTCGTTCCAAGCTCGAAGTACCATTTGTACAAATAAGAATCCCCTTCGTTACATGATTTCTTCTTCATATAGATAGATATAGGATCTAAGGGGCAATTACTTAGATGTACATTTTGTACAACAGCCCTTCCTATCTGATAGATAAGGATCCCATGATCCTGAACTGATCTTACCTGGGATCGCAAATCCCAAGTTTGTCTATGAAGAGCAGATCTAATTGTATTAGTGTCTATAATTGATTTCTTCTGTGTAATACTAATCGATAGGGCC